>JADKYO010000006.1:417500-1823278 GCA_016758845.1 Nigrospora oryzae | reverse complement strand
AAATAAATAATACTAATTATTTTATATGTAATATAATAAATATAAGTATATATATTAATAAACTCTTATATTTTTAATTTAATTAAAGATACTTAGTAAATATATTATTATAAATATATTTTTTATATACCTTTATTATAGTACTTCCTATTCATAATATATTTTAATATTTATAAAAAAATTTAAAACTTTATAATAAATTACTAATAAAAATTATATTAAAATAGGGATTTATTTAATTTTTATAATATAAATACTATTAATAAGATTATATAAATATATAAAGAATATATATAAAAGTTTAAAACACTTTCTAATTTAAGAAATAAGTAAATATATAAACTTATATAATAATAATTTATGATATAAAACTATATAACTTTTATTTAAATATAAAATATAAAAGTTAAGCGATAATAATATTAGTATTTTATTTTTTAATTTAAAGGCTTTTTAAATCTTTTAATATTTTATAAATAAAGGAATTAAAATATAATTTTAAGTAACTTTTAATAAAGTTATTATTATTATGTTTTATAAATTTATCGACTTATCTTATTAAGTTTATATTAATAAAGTATTAATAAAGAAGTTAATTTTAAATATATTAAATTATAAATATATAGACTTTAAATATTTTTAATATAATAATTCTTTTAAATTTATCCTCTTAATATAGTAATATAAGACTAACTCAATAGATATATATTATTTTAACTATAATTATTTTTACGAATATTTATATAATATAACCTTATATATATTTCTAAGTAATAAAGTAAAATTAATAAACTTAAAATAAGTTTAAAGTACTTCTTTCTTAAAAAGCCTTTTAAAAGTCTATCAATAGGTTTTATTTATCAATATTAAATATAATAAGGATTTAAAACTATAAAATATTAAGGTGTATTTTTCTAAAGTTATTTAAAATAAAGTTTTAAGAGTACCTTTTAATATAATAAATATAAAAGTAGAAAAAATTAAATTTATAATACTTTTTATGATATTACTTTATTAAAATAACCTTATTTTAAAAAATATTTATTATATTTACTTAAGTCTATAAAATAAAATAAAATAAGCGTTAAAAACCTAATAAATATATATATTAACCTTTTTTAATAGAAGGCTTAAATATTATTTTAAAAATTACTTAAAGAAGTATTATATAAGAAAAAATAAATTTTTCTTAGTAAATATATAAAACTTTAAGTTTTAATACTTAGTATTAATTTACTTAAGCCTATTACTTCTTAAAATAAACTTATTTAAATAAAAGACTTTAAAAATAAAATATTAAATAACTTTATTTAAGTGATTTTTTAAAAGAGTATATTAGTTTTTATTTTATATTATAAGACTAAAACTTTAGGTTTTTTCTTTAATACTTTATAAAGGAATAATTTACTTTTAAAAAAAATAATACTTAATTAAACGTTATCCTTTTTCTTTTAAATTATAAAGTAAATAAATCATTTTTAATAAATATAATATATATTTAAATCATTTAAGAAATTTTAATTCTCTTTTTTTAAATTTTAGCTTTTACTTTAAAAAAGGTTTTAGAATACTTATATAAATATATTAGATTTATTTTAATTATAATATTAAGTTCTTTCTAGTAATAATATAATTTAGTTTAAAAACACCTTATATAATCTTTAATATCATTTAATTTTTTTTAATTTTATATTTTAATAAATTATAATAATATTAGATATATTCTTTAAATAGAATACTTTTAAAGAAAACTATAAAGTATAAAAAACGAAAATTAAGTAATTATTATTTTACTTATAGTATTATTTTATTATTCTTATTAAATATATATTTATTATATATAAAAGTTAAAAAAACAAAGTATTTATTTATTATTTCTAGAAATAAAGCTAGAACGAAAATAATATATTTAAAATATTTTTAATATATCTTTTGTTTAAAAAGGCTAAGTTTAGTAAAGATTTTAACTTTTATGAATAAAGAAAAAGGTAATTTAAACCTTGAAAAGATTTAACTTTAAGAACATGTCATAATATAAAATAAAGCTTTTTATAAATTATATTAAAAAAAAAGTTTAGTAGTTTTTAATTATAATATTTAAAATATTTAAAATATTTAAAATATCTTATTAAAATATCTTAATTAACTTTTAATAGAATAATATTATATAAAAAGGTATTTAAAGAATTATAATTTATAATTTATATATTATAAGTAAAATAATTATTTTTAAATAAATTATATAATGTTTTTAAATTTTAATATATATTTTTTAAGTATTTAATATAAGTTATTCTTTAATATATTTTCTATAAAATTTTAATTTATAAGTATTCTTACTTTATTTATTAATTAAACTAGGTTTTATTTGATTAAATATTCTAACATTATAAAAATTACTTATAAGTACTAAAAACTTAAAAAAGATAAAATATAAGATACTTAAAAATTAAAAAGTTTAAATTTAAAAATTATTATAAGTTATTTAATTACTTTAATGTTATTTCCTTATTATTATAGTATTTTACTTTTTTAGAATCTATTATTATAATAAGATAATAAGACTTTAAAACTAATAAAAAAATATATTTATATATATTAAAAACTTCAAGTTCTTTTTACTTAATATTAATTTAATATTAAATTAATGATAAAATACTTTAATATAATATTAATATATATATATTAAATTATAAAAGAAATAATAAATATACATCTTGAAAGTTATTATAATTAGTATAAGTTTTAAGAAAAAATATATAATAAGATAAAATATTATATAAATAATCTAATAAATATATATAATTAAGGATATAATTATTTTATATAAATTCTTTTATAAATATATTATTCTTGAATATTAACTTTTTATTTCTTACTTTCCTATTTTTATTAATATAATAATAATATAATTCTTAGAATACTTTTTTTATAATCAAAAATCATTTTATTTATTTTAGTTTTTTAGCCTTTTTAAAGTAATAAATATCTATTTTAATAAATATTATATTTATAACTTAAAAAAGGAAAAAAAGATATCCCTATAAGAAGAGTTTTACCTCTTCTTTTTTTAAAAAAAAGCTTTAACATTAAGTTTTATTTTATAAATTATATTAATATAAATGATATTAAAAATATATTAGAAAGAATAATAACTTTAAAAAAATTAAATCTTATTTAAGCTTTTAAAGATTATATAAAAAATAAATAAAAGGTTTTTATAATTTAAGAATTTAACATTTATATTATCTTATCTTAAAAAAATATAAATATTTTATTTTAAAAGAAGTTATATGAATAAAGATTAAAGATTAAAATTTATTTTTGATTTTAAAAATAATATAATATTAGTAATTAGAAAAAAAACCATGATTTTATTTATATTTTAATATATTAAAATTAAATAATATATTCAAAATATATAAATAACTTATACCTTAAAGAAATTAGCTATTTAAATTACTAAGTAAAACTTAAATAATACTATAAGTCTTATAATATATTAAAATAGTTTATAAAAATATATATATAAAAGAAAAGAGATTAGTTTTTTTTATTAATAATATATTCTTAGTACTTTTATCTTTATTATATTCATTATAATCAAGTTTTATATTTAAAAACTCAAATAAGTACTCTTTTTACTTATATATATAAGAAGTATTTTTAACTTTTATTTAATATCTTATTTTATAAGTAAAATATTAAGTTTTTTTAAGACTTATTTTTAATAAGTTTTCTAAATCTTAAAAATAAAATAAGTTTTTATATTTTATAATTTTAATTACTAAACTACTTATAAAAAAATAAAAAGGTATCTTAATATTAGTATTTTATTAGTATAAATAAAAGAAAAGATTTATATAATTCACTTATAATAAAACTATTTAATTATAAAATTATATAATTAATATAAAATATAGATTAATAAAATATTAACTAAATAAAGAAAACCGTTACTTTTCTTTAATAGAAATATTTTAATAATAAAAGGAAATAAAATAAATACTATAGTTTACTTTAAACTTTGAATTTTAATAAGAAGAATTAAAATAATATATTATTTTAAAGGTATATTCATTTTATATCAATTAAATAAAGTTTTGAAACTTAAATATTATAAAATAATATATTTTAGAACTTATAATTTAATAATTATAAAAGATAAGTAAGTAAAAAAATAAATAAAGGATCCGTTAATTATAAAAGTGTTATATAAAACTAATAAATATTATTATATTTATAGAAAGGTTCTTTTATATTAAATTAATAAGATATAAAATATTAAAGTACTTTAACCTTAGAATTAGTTATTTTCAAGATATAATAATAAAACGCTATTTAATAATTATAATTATATTTATTATTAAGATATAAAGATTATAGCAGTTCTCGTTTTCGTTCCCTTTTTATTTATAGATTTTAATCTAAATTAAGCTAATTAAGTTATTAAGATAGCTTATTTCTTAGTTATAATATTAATTATAAATCTTAAAGTTTTTTAGATTTCTATATAATATAATAATCTATATATTATATTAAGCTAAATAACTTTTAAGTATAAAAAGGATTATTATATAAGTTCTTAGTTATTTTACTTATATTATTTTTTGGGGTTTTTTATTAACTTTCATATAATATTAAGTATTAAACTTCTTATTTTAAGATTTCATTAACTCTTTTCTTTATTTTATAATATTATATTTTATAAAAAGTAATATAAAATATCTTTAATATTTAACTCTTTTTTTAGTTTAAAAACATAATTTATCTTTTATAATATTTTATTATATAAGAGTCCTTTTAAAATATATATATACTTATTACCTTTAAACATTTTTCTATTTAGATTTTATTAAACATATAATATTTAAGAAATTTATTAGAGTTTTTAGTTAATAGAAATAATAATATATAAACTTATATATCTTGAAGAATCTTTATATTAATTAATAAGTAAATTTAAAAATAACTATATTAACTTTTATTTTATTAAGATTTACTTAAAAAAATAATAAGGAAGATTTAAATATATTAATTTATCAATATCACTTTTATAACTATTTAAGGCTCTAGATTAATTTATAAGATAAAATAACCGGTTAGAAATTTCCGTTAATAGAGCCCTTTTCGTATTCAGCTTTTAACGCGTTAATAACTACCCTTACTTTCCTAACCGCGATAACTTTATTAATTTATTATAGACTTAATTAAGACCGCGTTTATCCTAACCGCTAAAAGAGGCTTAACTAATAATATAGAAAACTTATAATCGCCGTTATCTATTTATATATATTTATAAAGATCATATATATTTTTATTACCGACGCGTTTAACTTAAAGAGGCCTTAGAATATAACTAATATTATAAAGCGCGTTAATTACTATAGAATAACTAAACTAGCCCTTAGAAAAAGGGCTCCGAAGCGAATAAGTGACTATTAAGTATATTATCTTTATTATATCGTTAAGAAACGCCTTTATACGACTTAGAACGACCTTTACTTAGCTTATTTATAGCTATTTAATAATATATCGAGGGATAATTTATAATTAACTTTAAAATATATAATATAACGCTTTACTTTAAAAAGTAGCGCGCCATAAAAAAGATCCCCTTAATAAAAGAGGATTTTAAAAAGAGGCGCGCTTTTTATTATATATATTATTTTATAAAGTAAATAATTAAAGTTAATAAAGAGCTTTTTCTTAATAGGTATATTATTTAAAATAAATATAATAATTAAAGGTAATAAGTTTTCTGATTAATTAAAGAATTCTTCCGGCTAAACCTTATAAATATTAAGACTTATATAAAGCTTAAGATATTTATTATAACATAAGTTATTATATAAGAACACTTTAAAGAGGTAAAGAAGTCGCCGTTAGTGTTTTATAATAAAGATACCGGCTCTTTTTATAGAGGTTTTAATTTTAAAAGGTATATCTAAGTCTTAAAAAGAAGCTCTCCTTCCTTTATATAAGGCTAGGGATCCCTTTATATAAGATAATATATATATCTATCGATTTAAGGCGATGAGGTTATTTTTAAAGATATATAATATATAAATAATCCCTTAGCTACCTTATAGCCTGAATATTAACTTTTTTAAGGATATAATATATATTAAAAGCGAAGATCAATAAATTAGAGCCTTAGTTTAAAGACGTTAAGGATAATATCGCCGACTAAGCCTTTATAAAATAGTTAATCTAATTAATATAAAGTAAGCTAGATTATAAGGTTATTAAAAAGCTCTTATTAATTATTCCTTATTACCTCGCCGCTATATAGAAAGCTTATAGATAATACTTTAATTATCAGATTATCATAGATTCCGATTCCGATGTATATATTAGCTTCTTATTCACTAGTAAATTAACTAAGATAAAGAGGTCTAAAGATAATAGTTATTAAAGGGGATAAAAGGTTTAAAGGCTCTACTAATAGAAACTTCTAACTAGTTAATACATATATTTAAGAGAAGTTGAATATTTTAAATATAATAAATTAGTATTTAGTAGAAAAATTAAAATATAATAGCTTTATTTTGAAGATTAATATAAATATTAATTTATTTAGACTTTATAGTTAGATATATTTATATTTTAAACTAATATTTATAATAAGTTATAAGTTTTATTATATATTAAAAATCTTATAATCGGTAGCTTATTATAAGTACTTAAAGTATTTATATATATTAAAAAAACACTATGACTTTATATTTTTATAGTTATTTTTAATAAAAAGACTTTATTTATAGATTAATACTTAAACTTATAAATTTATAAAGATATAAACTAATAATAAAGATTAAAACAGGTTTATATTAATAATAGTTCTATTATAATATAAGTATTATAATATTCTTATATTTCTAAAATAATAATAACTTAATAAAATTCTTAATCCTTATCTTAAATTTATTAAATAATGTTTAAATTATATTAGTTATTAGTTTTGAAATAAAAATAACCTTTATAATTTAAAATATAAAAGGAATTAAGTAGAACTTTAAGATAAGTATAATACCTTTCTAAATATAATAATATAATTATAAACTTTTTATATTATTTAATAAAGATTTAACTAGTTTAAACTTCTTTTTTTTTATTTATATATAAATTATGATTTCATTAAATAAAGTAAATTCGAAAATCTAAAAATATAATTATAATAACTGTAATTAAAAAAAAGTATATTAATATAAAATATTAAAGTTAATAAAATATAATAAATAAACTTTTTAAGATAAGTAAAATTCCGATTTATAATAGAAAATACAAATGAAATAAGTTAAAAATAATTATACTTATTCTTTATAATATAGCTAATATTAAAAAGACACTATTATTCTTTATAAATAAAATAATAATTAAGAATATAAAAGTACTTTATTTTATAATATATATAATATTTTTTAATGTTTTAATTTATTTAAAATTAAAATAAAATAAAAGACTATTTTATATTTCCTTATAATATAATAATAAATTCGAAATAACTTAGTAAAAAGAAAACTAATTTTTTTAATATATAAATAAAAGAGACTATATAATATATTTCTATATTAAGTAAAATATATAAGAATAAAAATATACTTATTATAAATCTATATTATTTATATCCTTTATTATTAATTACCTAATAAATAATAAAATAAGGAATAAAAAGATTTTTAAAGACTTTATTAAATAATATAAAGTGAATATTTATTATAAGAAAAAACTTATAATGATAAAATATAAGGATAATTTTTTTTATATTTTAAAAAGTAATAATAATTTCTTAAAATATAAATTTAAATTCTATATTTCTTTCTTTTAAAAAAAGAATTATATTTAATTATTTAAAATAAAGAAGTTTAATCTTACTTTTGAATAGAAACTTTAAAAAATGTTTTATTTTTTAAAATATTATAAGAATAATAAATTAAAAAAAGAAATTTATATTAATTTTTTCATATAAGAAAAATAATATTTATATAAATATTAAATGCTATAAAATATATAAATAAACTTATTCTTTAATATATATAACTTATTTTTAAAATTAAAAAACTAAAATTTATAAAATAATATACTTTTATAAAAATATTTTTATAATTAAGATATTTAAATTAAAACTAAACTTATTTTATATTAATATAATATTATCTTAGAATCTAATACTTATAATATATTTATAAAAAATAATAATTATATTATAAATAAGACCATTTTTAAAAAAAGAAGGTATATTATTTTTATCGGATTAATATATTATAAAGAAAAATATTCTAAATAGTTCTTTTATATTTATATAAATTAAAGTATAAATTTTATAAATACTTTTTAAAATTATAATATAAATAAATAATAAATCTTCTTTTAGATTTATTTTAAATCTTTCTTTTAAAAATATATAAAATATTTATAAAACTTCAAACTTATTTCTTATTTATAGTTTTTAAAAAGTAATTTTATTTTAAAAACTTATATTAGTAATATTATTATAAATTAGTTTAATATTAATAAAAGATTAAGAATAAATTTTATTTATATAGTATAAAAACTCTTTAAATATAAATCTAAGTTTTATTTAAGACTTTAAACCTTATTTAATATATCCTTTTATATAGTTAATAAGTTTTTTTTTAGTAATAAAGTTATAAAAAAGGAATCTTAATAAAATATAAAATATTTTAAGTTTAAACTATTAGAATAATAATAAGATATAATTTAAATATATATATATATATATATATAAAAATACTTATCTTTAATATTAAAAAGTCTTTTTAAAAGAAGGTATATATTATATTAAACTTTAAATAAAATATTTTTAAATTTATTTATATTAAAAAAAAATAAGTTTCAAAAAATATATTCTTTTTAATCTTATATTAACTTTTTTAAAAATTAATCTAAGTAAAAATAATAAGACAAATTTTAATATATTATAAACTTAAAATGAAGATAAAGTATTAAAATCTTATAAATATTATATATATTTATAAACTTTCAAAAGCTTTAATAAAAAAATGTTAATACTATTATAAATTATAATACTTATTAATTCAGATTTTAAAATAAAAGTTATTAATAAAATTAGCTTTTTTATTTTTAAAACTTATTATTATATTCTATTATTTTATTATTTTTTATTTCATTATTAAACGAATATATTTTAATATTTTACTTCTTATATATAAATTATATATCTTAATTATGAAATCAATTATTTAAGAGATATAAATTAAATATGAGGTTAAAATAAAAATTATTTATATATAAATAGAAATAATAAGTTATAAGTAATTAAAAAAGACTTTTTCTTAAAAAAGGGATATAATTTTAAAAGATATAATAATATTTTTATATAAATCTTAAAATTATAAAAGGTTAAAAAATAATATACTATAAAAAAAGATAGATAAAATAAAGAATATATATTTACATAATATTAATAGTTTTTTAATATTTATTTTAAATATTCAATATAAATATTAAATATAATATATTAAAAACTTAAATTTTATCCTTTATATTAAGTAAAATTTAAACATTTTATCTTTTTAAAAGATTTTAATATATTTTATAAACACCTTTTATATTTTTAAATACTCTTATATATATTTTATATTTTATTATATTAAATACACTTTTATTTTAAAATATGTATTAACTTATTTTAACTTTCTTTATTATTTTCTACTTTAAAACATATTTTTATATTTTTAGGTTGAAAAAAACTTAACTTTTATTTTAAAGACAATCTTTTATATTTTATTTAATCTCTTTAAAAAGAAATATATTAAATCTTATTGTAATCTTAAAAATTCTGTTTTAATTTCTAAAGTATTATAATTTCTTTTATCAAATTTTTTAAATATATTAATTTTATTTTATAATATAACTTTTATTATATATTAATAATTTTTAAAATGCGTATTATTTTATATTCCTTATAAAGATTATATATTATAAAATATAATTATTTAAGTTATTTTATATATAATTAATATAACTTTATAAATTTTACTACTATTAATAACTTAGTTTCTTTGTTATTAGAGTTTGAAATTTTATTTATAGTAATCAAATATAAATTTAAAATTAAAAACTTATTTTATTAAATCTTTTTTTAAAAAAGGTTAAAAAAGTCCTTGAATTTTTACTTTTATTTAATTATTTATTTTTATGTAATAAAGCTATTAATTTCTTAATAATAATTAATTTATTATTAAGTTTAATATTATTATCTTATATATTATAACTAATAAAATCATTACAATATTATCTTATACAACATATATTAGAATTCGTTTATCTTTTTATATATATTATAAAGTTATAAAATGTTAATTCTTTTATTTTCTACGTTTAAGTAATTATAATATAACCTAATCTAATTTATAGCTTTTAATACCTTTTAATATTATAATAAACTATATTTATTAAGTTCTTTTTAAGATTAACCTTAGGAGATTTATAATCTTATTTTTAATATAAATTACTTTTTTTTCCTTATTTATTAATTAAACTTTATTTAGTAGATACTATAAAACGACTTAAATAGTTTCCGATATATTTAATATACTTTATTTAAGAATAAATACATCCTAATTAAAAGTTCTTTTTAATACTCTAGTTAAAGCTTAAAGCGTTTATTTTATAGTTATTATTTTTTATTTTTTAGATAAGTATAAAATTAAGATAAAAAAGAGCTTATACTTAACGTATTTATTAAATATATATTTATATTTCTTTCTATTATTATTAGTATCAAGTTATTTTAGTTTATATAAATCTTAGTTTTAAATCTAATAATATTAAAGTTATTTTATTTTATAGTATTTCGATATATTATTTTAACCTTTTTATTATACATCTTAGGATTAAGTTTCAAATAGGAAATTACTTTAATATAAATATTTCTTAATATAACTCGTTTGTAATCTTATATCTACTTAGTTATATTTTAATAATATAATAATATATAATATTTTAACTTAAAAAGGATATATTAATATGAATCTTTTTAAATACTATTTTATATTTTAAAATACTATTATCTATTATTTTAAAAGATAATAATATATCTTTCAGCTACACTTATTTAGAAAAGTAATTAAATACTTTAATTCGTAAGTTTATATCTCATAATACTTTATTTCTTTTAAATAAGATTATATATGACTTTTATTTCAGAATATTCGTCTTTTTCTATATACTTAAGTTTGAAAAGTAATTTATTTATATCCTAATATTAAGGTTTTTCTACCTTAAGTAATTGATTTCCTAATTTAAATAATATCTATTTTAACTTAGTTTTTATATTTTAATATAATAGGTAAAAGACCTTCTTATTTTTTTAGTTTTATTAAAAGGTTCCGATAAAAGTTAATATATCGTTTTTATTTATTATAACATTATAATTAATAAGATATTATAATCTCAAATTTATAATATTCTAAAACATATATAATCATTTAAACTTACTAAGTAAAGTTTATAGATACTTTAAATACTTATACTTAGATAAAGATTTCTTTTTAAGAAATATATATATTAGTTTATACTTATGAAATAAGTCGCTAGCTATAAAGATCTTAGCTTTGTTTAGCTTATTATATAAAGAATTAATTAATTATAAAAATAGAAACTTTTACTTTACTTTTAATAAGCTGTTTTATTACGACCCTTATACCGACCTACGTTTATAACCTAATAAGCGTTTATAACTACGACTATTTAGTTCTACCTCTTTAAGAGCACTGCTATAAGCTAATAAAAAGAAAGCCACTAATAAAAGAATTGTCAAGGTATAGGCAGGCAGGCAGGCAATAGAGTAGATTCAGGTTCTATGCTACAGGTCCTGGTTCCTATTCTGTTCGGTGCAGGTCAGGCTAGCAGACAGGACGTAGCTTGAAGAGCTACTCTGAAGTCCTGACGGGACTTCCAGACAAGATGCAGATTTCCACGCGCGTCCGTGCGCGCCTTACATAAGCTTCGGTGGCCCCCGTGGGCTTTCTAGGCCTGTCACGGGCTGGCCCCGTGACAAGAATAATAAAGATAAGAAACGGTACTCGGTCTTAGCCTTACTTATTAGATTACCTAGCCTTAATAATAATTCGGGGTTACTTAAACTTATTAATAAGTTATAATAATCTAAGATTATTTAAAACTTTTTAATTTTTTTTTAATATAAATTATAATACTAAGAGGGGAATAATTTAATATATAAGTTATAAGGATTTTATAATTATATAATTATTATCTTAATAATTAATCTAAGTATTTATCTTATTTATATGTAAGTTAACGCTTAATAACTTATTATAAGATTAGCTTAATATATTTATACTACTTTTAATAAATTACTAAAATAATTATTATTATAATTATTTAAAATAATGTTTAAGTAAAATTAATTAAAATAATTATTAAATACTTTTTAAGTTAATTAATATAAACCTTATATATCGTAGTATTTTAACTTAATAATCTCCATTTTATTATTACTTATATATAAATAAAATATTATATATAACTTAAATATTAACTTAAAATAATATAATACCTTTAACCTTTCTATTTATTAATAGTTAAGGAATAATTATTTAATTTTTAAAAATTATAAAACTTAATATTTATAACCTATATTAAGAGCTTACTAATTTAATTAGTACTTTTTAATAATCTATCGAAAGCCTTTAATAATAAAGTATTTAAATATAATAAATAGTTAATATTAGAAACTATATTTAAAAAGATATAAATACCTTAAACTTACCCTTTCTAATAAAAAAAGGTATATAAAGATATTCTTAAAATAAATTAAAGCTTATTTAAAATTTTACCGGTTAATTTTATTAATACCTATAAAAAGGTTATATATATTATTTAATACTTTGAAACTAATATTATTTCCTAGTTTAAACTTATTATAATGAATTCTTTTATTAAATAAAAAACGAATTAAGACGATAATATTAAAAAATCTCTTAAAGTTATAAATATTCGGGGCTAAATTAAAAGATATTTTTAAAGTCTTCGATAAAATCTAAAAAACTAAGTAATAACTTATAAAATACTAATAAAATGAATAAATTAATATATATACTATAAGATTTAAATAAACCGTCTTAAAGTTAAATTAATATAATAGTATTTATATTATTTAATTTTATTAAAGTCTTAATGAAGAAGTTTAAAATTAAGTCGTTAAAATAAATTACGTTATTAAACTTATAAATTATATTAAGCTTAAAAGATAAATCGATAATAAAGTTTTTAAAAGGAAAGTAAAATATAAAAGTTAATTACCTTTTTATTAGTTTATAGTTATTAATTTAATAAAAAACGATAATTAAATAAGCTTTTCTAATAAAATAAAAACAAAGGAATATTATCTTTTATAATAAATAAAAAAGACTTATAAAGCTTTATATTATAAAGTATAATAATAAGTCTTAATTAAAAAGCGAATAATATAATTATAATAAGATAGAATACTATATAAAAGATTATAAATAGGTTAAAAATAATAACTTCGATTAATTTTAAAACTTTATATTAATATAGTTTATTGATAATATATAATAATAGATAAGATAACAATAATAAATACTTTGTATATACCTTATAAGATTTTCATTTAAATTATATATTATAAAGATATTTATAATACATATTAAATAATAAAAGATAATACTCGATAATACCTTAAATAAGTATAAGTTATATATACTATTATAATTTGAAGATATATAGTATATTAAGAATATACTTTTATAATAGTAAATAAAGACGAAACTACGACCTTATGTCAAGAAGTTATATTCCTTAAATAGTATAAGTTAAATTAATATTTAAACTTATAATTAAATATATTTATTATTCTTTATTAATGCTAATATTAGGGTAAATAAGTCCTTTTTCTTAACATATTACTAAAAAGTGATTATATTTTATAGTCCTTTTTTTTTATTATTAAAATAAGAAAGATTTATATTTATACATACTTTTTAAAAAGAAATTAAAAGGCTTATATTCATTTTGAATACTATTAATAATTTATATAAATTCTATATATATTTAACTTATTATTCTATATAAATAAAGGAAAAACTTATATATTAAGTATTTTATCATTAACATTAATATACATTATTGTTTACTTATATAAAATAAATATAGTTAAAAATATCGTAGTAAAATCTTTTAACTAATATAAGCTTATTATATTAATGCTATAAGGGACGTATTTATATAAATATATAATAAATAATATATATAATACTAATATAAAATTGATATATCTTATAAGATTTTACTACGATATTTTTAACTATATTTATTTTATATAAGTAAACAATAATGTATATTAATGTTAATGATAAAATACTTAATATATAAGTTTTTCCTTTATTTATATAGAATATAAGTTAAATATATATAGAATTTATATAAATTATTAATAGTATTCAAAATGAATATAAGCCTTTTAATTTCTTTTTAAAAAGTATGTATAAATATAAATCTTTCTTATTTTAAATAATAAAAAAGGACTATAAAATATAATCACTTTTTAGTAATATGTTAAGAAAAAGGACTTATTTACCCTAATATTAGCATTAATAAAGAATAATAAATATATTTAATTATAAGTTTAAATATTAATTTAACTTATACTATTTAAGGAATATAACTTCTTGACATAAGGTCGTAGTTTCGTCTTTATTTACTATTATAAAAGTATATTCTTAATATACTATATATCTTCAAATTATAATAGTATATATAACTTATACTTATTTAAGGTATTATCGAGTATTATCTTTTATTATTTAATATGTATTATAAATATCTTTATAATATATAATTTAAATGAAAATCTTATAAGGTATATACAAAGTATTTATTATTGTTATCTTATCTATTATTATATATTATCAATAAACTATATTAATATAAAGTTTTAAAATTAATCGAAGTTATTATTTTTAACCTATTTATAATCTTTTATATAGTATTCTATCTTATTATAATTATATTATTCGCTTTTTAATTAAGACTTATTATTATACTTTATAATATAAAGCTTTATAAGTCTTTTTTATTTATTATAAAAGATAATATTCCTTTGTTTTTATTTTATTAGAAAAGCTTATTTAATTATCGTTTTTTATTAAATTAATAACTATAAACTAATAAAAAGGTAATTAACTTTTATATTTTACTTTCCTTTTAAAAACTTTATTATCGATTTATCTTTTAAGCTTAATATAATTTATAAGTTTAATAACGTAATTTATTTTAACGACTTAATTTTAAACTTCTTCATTAAGACTTTAATAAAATTAAATAATATAAATACTATTATATTAATTTAACTTTAAGACGGTTTATTTAAATCTTATAGTATATATATTAATTTATTCATTTTATTAGTATTTTATAAGTTATTACTTAGTTTTTTAGATTTTATCGAAGACTTTAAAAATATCTTTTAATTTAGCCCCGAATATTTATAACTTTAAGAGATTTTTTAATATTATCGTCTTAATTCGTTTTTTATTTAATAAAAGAATTCATTATAATAAGTTTAAACTAGGAAATAATATTAGTTTCAAAGTATTAAATAATATATATAACCTTTTTATAGGTATTAATAAAATTAACCGGGTAAAATTTTAAATAAGCTTTAATTTATTTTAAGAATATCTTTATATACCTTTTTTTATTAGAAAGGGTAAGTTTAAGGTATTTATATCTTTTTAAATATAGTTTCTAATATTAACTATTTATTATATTTAAATACTTTATTATTAAAGGCTTTCGATAGATTATTAAAAAGTACTAATTAAATTAGTAAGCTCTTAATATAGGTTATAAATATTAAGTTTTATAATTTTTAAAAATTAAATAATTATTCCTTAACTATTAATAAATAGAAAGGTTAAAGGTATTATATTATTTTAAGTTAATATTTAAGTTATATATAATATTTTATTTATATATAAGTAATAATAAAATGGAGATTATTAAGTTAAAATACTACGATATATAAGGTTTATATTAATTAACTTAAAAAGTATTTAATAATTATTTTAATTAATTTTACTTAAACATTATTTTAAATAATTATAATAATAATTATTTTAGTAATTTATTAAAAGTAGTATAAATATATTAAGCTAATCTTATAATAAGTTATTAAGCGTTAACTTACATATAAATAAGATAAATACTTAGATTAATTATTAAGATAATAATTATATAATTATAAAATCCTTATAACTTATATATTAAATTATTCCCCTCTTAGTATTATAATTTATATTAAAAAATTAAAAAGTTTTAAATAATCTTAGATTATTATAACTTATTAATAAGTTTAAGTAACCCCGAATTATTATTAAGGCTAGGTAATCTAATAAGTAAGGCTAAGACCGAGTACCGTTTCTTATCTTTATTATTCTTGTCACGGGGCCAGCCCGTGACAGGCCTAGAAAGCCCACGGGGGCCACCGAAGCTTATGTAAGGCGCGCACGGACGCGCGTGGAAATCTGCATCTTGTCTGGAAGTCCCGTCAGGACTTCAGAGTAGCTCTTCAAGCTACGTCCTGTCTGCTAGCCTGACCTGCACCGAACAGAATAGGAACCAGGACCTGTAGCATAGAACCTGAATCTACTCTATTGCCTGCCTGCCTGCCTATACCTTGACAATTCTTTTATTAGTGGCTTTCTTTTTATTAGCTTATAGCAGTGCTCTTAAAGAGGTAGAACTAAATAGTCGTAGTTATAAACGCTTATTAGGTTATAAACGTAGGTCGGTATAAGGGTCGTAATAAAACAGCTTATTAAAAGTAAAGTAAAAGTTTCTATTTTTATAATTAATTAATTCTTTATATAATAAGCTAAACAAAGCTAAGATCTTTATAGCTAGCGACTTATTTCATAAGTATAAACTAATATATATATTTCTTAAAAAGAAATCTTTATCTAAGTATAAGTATTTAAAGTATCTATAAACTTTACTTAGTAAGTTTAAATGATTATATATGTTTTAGAATATTATAAATTTGAGATTATAATATCTTATTAATTATAATGTTATAATAAATAAAACGATATATTAACTTTTATCGGAACCTTTTAATAAAACTAAAAAAATAAGAAGGTCTTTTACCTATTATATTAAAATATAAAAACTAAGTTAAAATAGATATTATTTAAATTAGGAAATCAATTACTTAAGGTAGAAAAACCTTAATATTAGGATATAAATAAATTACTTTTCAAACTTAAGTATATAGAAAAAGACGAATATTCTGAAATAAAAGTCATATATAATCTTATTTAAAAGAAATAAAGTATTATGAGATATAAACTTACGAATTAAAGTATTTAATTACTTTTCTAAATAAGTGTAGCTGAAAGATATATTATTATCTTTTAAAATAATAGATAATAGTATTTTAAAATATAAAATAGTATTTAAAAAGATTCATATTAATATATCCTTTTTAAGTTAAAATATTATATATTATATTATTAAAATATAACTAAGTAGATATAAGATTACAAACGAGTTATATTAAGAAATATTTATATTAAAGTAATTTCCTATTTGAAACTTAATCCTAAGATGTATAATAAAAAGGTTAAAATAATATCGAAATACTATAAAATAAAATAACTTTAATATTATTAGATTTAAAACTAAGATTTATATAAACTAAAATAACTTGATACTAATAATAATAGAAAGAAATATAAATATATATTTAATAAATACGTTAAGTATAAGCTCTTTTTTATCTTAATTTTATACTTATCTAAAAAATAAAAAATAATAACTATAAAATAAACGCTTTAAGCTTTAACTAGAGTATTAAAAAGAACTTTTAATTAGGATGTATTTATTCTTAAATAAAGTATATTAAATATATCGGAAACTATTTAAGTCGTTTTATAGTATCTACTAAATAAAGTTTAATTAATAAATAAGGAAAAAAAAGTAATTTATATTAAAAATAAGATTATAAATCTCCTAAGGTTAATCTTAAAAAGAACTTAATAAATATAGTTTATTATAATATTAAAAGGTATTAAAAGCTATAAATTAGATTAGGTTATATTATAATTACTTAAAACGTAGAAAATAAAAGAATTAACATTTTATAACTTTATAATATATATAAAAAGATAAACGAATTCTAATATATGTTGTATAAGATAATATTGTAATGATTTTATTAGTTATAATATATAAGATAATAATATTAAACTTAATAATAAATTAATTATTATTAAGAAATTAATAGCTTTATTACATAAAAATAAATAATTAAATAAAAGTAAAAATTCAAGGACTTTTTTAACCTTTTTTAAAAAAAGATTTAATAAAATAAGTTTTTAATTTTAAATTTATATTTGATTACTATAAATAAAAATTTCAAACTCTAATAACAAAGAAACTAAGTTATTAATAGTAGTAAAATTTATAAAGTTATATTAATTATATATAAAATAACTTAAATAATTATATTTTATAATATATAATCTTTATAAGGAATATAAAATAATACGCATTTTAAAAATTATTAATATATAATAAAAGTTATATTATAAAATAAAATTAATATATTTAAAAAATTTGATAAAAGAAATTATAATACTTTAGAAATTAAAACAGAATTTTTAAGATTACAATAAGATTTAATATATTTCTTTTTAAAGAGATTAAATAAAATATAAAAGATTGTCTTTAAAATAAAAGTTAAGTTTTTTCAACCTAAAAATATAAAAATATGTTTTAAAGTAGAAAATAATAAAGAAAGTTAAAATAAGTTAATACATATTTTAAAATAAAAGTGTATTTAATATAATAAAATATAAAATATATATAAGAGTATTTAAAAATATAAAAGGTGTTTATAAAATATATTAAAATCTTTTAAAAAGATAAAATGTTTAAATTTTACTTAATATAAAAGGATAAAATTTAAGTTTTTAATATATTATATTTAATATTTATATTGAATATTTAAAATAAATATTAAAAAACTATTAATATTATGTAAATATATATTCTTTATTTTATCTATCTTTTTTATAGTATATTATTTTTTAACCTTTTATAATTTTAAGATTTATATAAAAATATTATTATATCTTTTAAAATTATATCCCTTTTTTAAGAAAAAGTCTTTTTTAATTACTTATAACTTATTATTTCTATTTATATATAAATAATTTTTATTTTAACTCATATTTAATTTATATCTCTTAAATAATTGATTTCATAATTAAGATATATAATTTATATATAAGAAGTAAAATATTAAAATATATTCGTTTAATAATGAAATAAAAAATAATAAAATAATAGAATATAATAATAAGTTTTAAAAATAAAAAAAGCTAATTTTATTAATAACTTTTATTTTAAAATCTGAATTAATAAGTATTATAATTTATAATAGTATTAACATTTTTTTATTAAAGCTTTTGAAAGTTTATAAATATATATAATATTTATAAGATTTTAATACTTTATCTTCATTTAAGTTTATAATATATTAAAATTTGTCTTATTATTTTTACTTAGATTAATTTTTAAAAAGTTAATATAAGATTAAAAAGAATATATTTTTTGAAACTTATTTTTTTTAATATAAATAAATTTAAAAATATTTTATTTAAAGTTTAATATAATATATACCTTCTTTTAAAAAGACTTTTTAATATTAAAGATAAGTATTTTTATATATATATATATATATATATTTAAATTATATCTTATTATTATTCTAATAGTTAAACTTAAAATATTTTATATTTTATTAAGATTCCTTTTTTATAACTTTATTACTAAAAAAAACTTATTAACTATATAAAAGGATATATTAAATAAGGTTTAAAGTCTTAAATAAAAACTTAGATTTATATTTAAAGAGTTTTTATACTATATAAATAAAATTTATTCTTAATCTTTTATTAATATTAAACTAATTTATAATAATATTACTAATATAAGTTTTTAAAATAAAATTACTTTTTAAAAACTATAAATAAGAAATAAGTTTGAAGTTTTATAAATATTTATATATTTTTAAAAGAAAGATTTAAAATAAATCTAAAAGAAGATTTATTATTTATTTATATTATAATTTTAAAAAGTATTTATAAATTTATACTTTAATTTATATAAATATAAAAGAACTATTTAGAATATTTTTCTTTATAATATATTAATCCGATAAAAATAATATACCTTCTTTTTTTAAAAATGGTCTTATTTATAATATAATTATTATTTTTTATAAATATATTATAAGTATTAGATTCTAAGATAATATTATATTAATATAAAATAAGTTTAGTTTTAATTTAAATATCTTAATTATAAAAATATTTTTATAAAAGTATATTATTTTATAAATTTTAGTTTTTTAATTTTAAAAATAAGTTATATATATTAAAGAATAAGTTTATTTATATATTTTTATAGCATTTAATATTTATATAAATATTATTTTTCTTATATGAAAAAATTAATATAAATTTCTTTTTTTAATTTATTATTCTTATAATATTTTAAAAAATAAAACATTTTTTAAAGTTTCTATTCAAAAGTAAGATTAAACTTCTTTATTTTAAATAATTAAATATAATTCTTTTTTTAAAAGAAAGAAATATAGAATTTAAATTTATATTTTAAGAAATTATTATTACTTTTTAAAATATAAAAAAATAATTATCCTTATATTTTATCATTATAAGTTTTTTCTTATAATAAATATTCACTTTATATTATTTAATAAAGTCTTTAAAAATCTTTTTATTCCTTATTTTATTATTTATTAGGTAATTAATAATAAAGGATATAAATAATATAGATTTATAATAAGTATATTTTATTCTTATATATTTTACTTAATATAGAAATATATTATATAGTCTCTTTTATTTATATATTAAAAAAATTAGTTTTCTTTTTACTAAGTTATTTCGAATTTTATTATATTATAAGGAAATATAAAATAGTCTTTTATTTTATTTTAATTTTAAATAAATTAAAACATTAAAAAATATTATATATATTATAAAATAAAGTACTTTTATATTCTTAATTATTATTTTATTTATAAAGAATAATAGTGTCTTTTAATATTAGCTATATTATAAAGAATAAGTATAATTATTTTTAACTTATTTCATTTGTATTTTCTATTATAAATCGGAATTTTACTTATCTTAAAAAGTTTATTTATTATATTTTATTAACTTTAATATTTATATTAATATACTTTTTTTAATTACAGTTATTATAATTATATTTTTAGATTTTCGAATTTACTTTATTTAATGAAATCATAATTTATATATAAATAAAAAAAGAAGTTTAAACTAGTTAAATCTTTATTAAATAATATAAAAAGTTTATAATTATATTATTATATTTAGAAAGGTATTATACTTATCTTAAAGTTCTACTTAATTCCTTTTATATTTTAAATTATAAAGGTTATTTTTATTTCAAAACTAATAACTAATATAATTTAAACATTATTTAATAAATTTAAGATAAGGATTAAGAATTTTATTAAGTTATTATTATTTTAGAAATATAAGAATATTATAATACTTATATTATAATAGAACTATTATTAATATAAACCTGTTTTAATCTTTATTATTAGTTTATATCTTTATAAATTTATAAGTTTAAGTATTAATCTATAAATAAAGTCTTTTTATTAAAAATAACTATAAAATATAAAGTCATAGTGTTTTTTAATATATATAATACTTTAAGTACTTATAATAAGCTACCGATTATAAGATTTTTAATATATAATAAAACTTATAACTTATTATAAATATTAGTTTAAAATATAAATATATCTAACTATAAAGTCTAAATAAATTAATATTATATTAATCTTCTAAAATAAAGCTATTATATTTTAATTTTTCTACTAAATACTAATTTATTATATTTAAAATATTCAACTTCTCTTAAATATATGTATTAACTAGTTAGAAGTTTCTATTAGTAGAGCCTTTAAACCTTTTATCCCCTTTAATAACTATTATCTTTAGACCTCTTTATCTTAGTTAATTTACTAGTGAATAAGAAGCTAATATATACATCGGAATCGGAATCTATGATAATCTGATAATTAAAGTATTATCTATAAGCTTTCTATATAGCGGCGAGGTAATAAGGAATAATTAATAAGAGCTTTTTAATAACCTTATAATCTAGCTTACTTTATATTAATTAGATTAACTATTTTATAAAGGCTTAGTCGGCGATATTATCCTTAACGTCTTTAAACTAAGGCTCTAATTTATTGATCTTCGCTTTTAATATATATTATATATCCTTAAAAAAGTTAATATTCAGGCTATAAGGTAGCTAAGGGATTATTTATATATTATATATCTTTAAAAATAACCTCATCGCCTTAAATCGATAGATATATATATTATCTTATATAAAGGGATCCCTAGCCTTATATAAAGGAAGGAGAGCTTCTTTTAAGACTTAGATATACCTTTTAAAATTAAAACCTCTATAAAAAGAGCCGGTATCTTTATTATAAAACACTAACGGCGACTTCTTTACCTCTTTAAAGTGTTCTTATATAATAACTTATGTTATAATAAATATCTTAAGCTTTATATAAGTCTTAATATTTATAAGGTTTAGCCGGAAGAATTCTTTAATTAATCAGAAAACTTATTACCTTTAATTATTATATTTATTTTAAATAATATACCTATTAAGAAAAAGCTCTTTATTAACTTTAATTATTTACTTTATAAATAATATATATAATAAAAAGCGCGCCTCTTTTTAAAATCCTCTTTTATTAAGGGGATCTTTTTTATGGCGCGCTACTTTTTAAAGTAAAGCGTTATATTATATATTTTAAAGTTAATTATAAATTATCCCTCGATATATTATTAAATAGCTATAAATAAGCTAAGTAAAGGTCGTTCTAAGTCGTATAAAGGCGTTTCTTAACGATATAATAAAGATAATATACTTAATAGTCACTTATTCGCTTCGGAGCCCTTTTTCTAAGGGCTAGTTTAGTTATTCTATAGTAATTAACGCGCTTTATAATATTAGTTATATTCTAAGGCCTCTTTAAGTTAAACGCGTCGGTAATAAAAATATATATGATCTTTATAAATATATATAAATAGATAACGGCGATTATAAGTTTTCTATATTATTAGTTAAGCCTCTTTTTAGCGGTTAGGATAAACGCGGTCTTAATTAAGTCTATAATAAATTAATAAAGTTATCGCGGTTAGGAAAGTAAGGGTAGTTATTAACGCGTTAAAAGCTGAATACGAAAAGGGCTCTATTAACGGAAATTTCTAACCGGTTATTTTATCTTATAAATTAATCTAGAGCCTTAAATAGTTATAAAAGTGATATTGATAAATTAATATATTTAAATCTTCCTTATTATTTTTTTAAGTAAATCTTAATAAAATAAAAGTTAATATAGTTATTTTTAAATTTACTTATTAATTAATATAAAGATTCTTCAAGATATATAAGTTTATATATTATTATTTCTATTAACTAAAAACTCTAATAAATTTCTTAAATATTATATGTTTAATAAAATCTAAATAGAAAAATGTTTAAAGGTAATAAGTATATATATATTTTAAAAGGACTCTTATATAATAAAATATTATAAAAGATAAATTATGTTTTTAAACTAAAAAAAGAGTTAAATATTAAAGATATTTTATATTACTTTTTATAAAATATAATATTATAAAATAAAGAAAAGAGTTAATGAAATCTTAAAATAAGAAGTTTAATACTTAATATTATATGAAAGTTAATAAAAACCCCAAAAAATAATATAAGTAAAATAACTAAGAACTTATATAATAATCCTTTTTATACTTAAAAGTTATTTAGCTTAATATAATATATAGATTATTATATTATATAGAAATCTAAAAAACTTTAAGATTTATAATTAATATTATAACTAAGAAATAAGCTATCTTAATAACTTAATTAGCTTAATTTAGATTAAAATCTATAAATAAAAAGGGAACGAAAACGAGAACTGCTATAATCTTTATATCTTAATAATAAATATAATTATAATTATTAAATAGCGTTTTATTATTATATCTTGAAAATAACTAATTCTAAGGTTAAAGTACTTTAATATTTTATATCTTATTAATTTATAATATAAAAGAACCTTTCTATAAATATAATAATATTTATTAGTTTTATATAACACTTTTATAATTAACGGATCCTTTATTTATTTTTTTTACTTACTTATCTTTTATAATTATTAAATTATAAGTTCTAAAATATATTATTTTATAATATTTAAGTTTCAAAACTTTATTTAATTGATATAAAATGAATATACCTTTAAAATAATATATTATTTTAATTCTTCTTATTAAAATTCAAAGTTTAAAGTAAACTATAGTATTTATTTTATTTCCTTTTATTATTAAAATATTTCTATTAAAGAAAAGTAACGGTTTTCTTTATTTAGTTAATATTTTATTAATCTATATTTTATATTAATTATATAATTTTATAATTAAATAGTTTTATTATAAGTGAATTATATAAATCTTTTCTTTTATTTATACTAATAAAATACTAATATTAAGATACCTTTTTATTTTTTTATAAGTAGTTTAGTAATTAAAATTATAAAATATAAAAACTTATTTTATTTTTAAGATTTAGAAAACTTATTAAAAATAAGTCTTAAAAAAACTTAATATTTTACTTATAAAATAAGATATTAAATAAAAGTTAAAAATACTTCTTATATATATAAGTAAAAAGAGTACTTATTTGAGTTTTTAAATATAAAACTTGATTATAATGAATATAATAAAGATAAAAGTACTAAGAATATATTATATTAATAAAAAACTAATCTCTTTTCTTTTATATATATATATTTTTATAAACTATTTTAATATATTATAAGACTTATAGTATTATTTAAGTTTTACTTAGTAATTTAAATAGCTAATTTCTTTAAGGTATAAGTTATTTATATATTTTGAATATATTATTTAATTTTAATATATTAAAATATAAATAAAATCATGGTTTTTTTTCTAATTACTAATATTATATTATTTTTAAAATCAAAAATAAATTTTAATCTTTAATCTTTATTCATATAACTTCTTTTAAAATAAAATATTTATTTTTTTAAGATAAGATAATATAAATGTTAAATTCTTAAATTAAAAAACCTTTTATTTATTTTTTATATAATCTTTAAAAGCTTAAATAAGATTTAATTTTTTTAAAGTTATTATTCTTTCTAATATATTTTTAATATCATTTATATTAATATAATTTATAAAATAAAACTTAATGTTAAAGCTTTTTTTTAAAAAAAGAAGAGGTAAAACTCTTCTTATAGGGATATCTTTTTTTCCTTTTTTAAGTTATAAATATAATATTTATTAAAATAGATATTTATTACTTTAAAAAGGCTAAAAAACTAAAATAAATAAAATGATTTTTGATTATAAAAAAGTATTCTAAGAATTATATTATTATTATATTAATAAAAATAGGAAAGTAAGAAATAAAAAGTTAATATTCAAGAATAATATATTTATAAAAGAATTTATATAAAATAATTATATCCTTAATTATATATATTTATTAGATTATTTATATAATATTTTATCTTATTATATATTTTTTCTTAAAACTTATACTAATTATAATAACTTTCAAGATGTATATTTATTTCTTTTATAATTTAATATATATATATTAATATTATATTAAAGTATTTTATCATTAATTTAATATTAAATTAATATTAAGTAAAAAGAACTTGAAGTTTTTAATATATATAAATATTATTTTTATTAGTTTTAAAGTCTTATTATCTTATTATAATAATAGATTCTAAAAAAGTAAAATACTATAATAATAAGGAAATAACATTAAAGTAATTAAATAACTTATAATAATTTTTAAATTTAAACTTTTTAATTTTTAAGTATCTTATATTTTATCTTTTTTAAGTTTTTAGTACTTATAAGTAATTTTTATAATGTTAGAATATTTAATCAAATAAAACCTAGTTTAATTAATAAATAAAGTAAGAATACTTATAAATTAAAATTTTATAGAAAATATATTAAAGAATAACTTATATTAAATACTTAAAAAATATATATTAAAATTTAAAAACATTATATAATTTATTTAAAAATAATTATTTTACTTATAATATATAAATTATAATTATAATTCTTTAAATACCTTTTTATATAATATTATTCTATTAAAAGTTAATTAAGATATTTTAATAAGATATTTTAAATATTTAAATATTTTAAATATTATAATTAAAAACTACTAAACTTTTTTTTTAATATAATTTATAAAAAGCTTTTTTATATTATGAATGTTCTTAAAGTTAAATCTTTAAGGTTTAAATTACCTTTTTCTTTTATTCATAAAAGTTAAAATCTTTACTAAACTTAGCCTTTTTAAACAAAAGATATATTAAAAATATTTAAATATTATTTTCGTTAGCTTTATTTCTAGAAAATAATAATAAATATTTGTTTTTTACTTTTATATAAATAAATATATATTAATAAGAATAATAAAATATACTATAAGTAAAATAATAATTATTAATTTTCGTTTTTTATAAATTATATTTTACTTTAAAGTATTCTATTTAAAAATAAATCTAATATTTTATAATTTATAAAATAATAAAATTAAAAAAATTAAATATATAAAATTTAAATTTTTTAAATAAATTATTATTTTATTTAAAAGAAAGAACTTAAATTATAATTAAAAAGTAATATTTATAAAGTATTAAAATTTTTTAATAAAAAGTAAAATTTAAAAAAAAAATTAAAATTTTTAAATATTTAAATATTTTATATTTATTAAAGTCTTTTATTTAAATAAGTTTAAAGAAAATAATTTAATTAAGTATTATTTTTTTAAAAGTAAAATTTATTTTATAAATATTAAGAAAAAAAATATTTTAGTCTATATAAAATAAAAAATAATATATTTTAAAAAATTTAAATAAAGTTATTTAATATTTTATTTTAAAGACTTTTATTAAATATTTATTTTAAAAGTAATATTAAGTAAAATTAATATATATTAAATAATTTTTTATATTTATAATATTAAAATACTCTTAAAACTTTTTAAATAATTTTTAAAAAAATATTTTTTATAGTTTTAAAAATAATATATATATTTATATTTTAACCTTATTATTTTATTTTATAGACTTAATAAATATATAAAATTTTTAAATAATTATTTTAATAAATAATTATTAAAAATATAGTTAAAATTTATATTTATTAGTTATTATATTTATATTAAGAGGATTAAATTTATATTTAAATATTTAAAAAAATAATTAATATTTTTATTTAAATTTATTATATTTATATTAAATAAAACTTATTATAATTTTAAAATTTTATTAATAAAAATAATACTTAAAATTATTTATTTATTAATTCTTTACTTAAAATATATAAATTTTTATATAAATATTTAAATTTAAAATATAAAAAATAAATACTAATTATTATCGCTTAACTTTTATATTTTATATTAAATAAATTTATATAGTTTTATATCATAAATTATTATTATATATTTATATATTATATATTCTTAAAAAGTGTTTTAACTTTTATATATATTCTTTATATATAAATCTTATAGTATTTATATTATAAAATTTAAATAAATCCCTATTTTAATATAATTTATTAGTATTATTATAAAGTTTTAAATTTTTTTATAAATATTAAAATATATTATGAATAGGAAGTTTAAATAAAATATAAAATAATATTATTATCTTACTAGTATCTTAATTAAATTAAAAATATAAGAGTTTATTAATAAAATATATTATATTTATATTTATTATATTAAATAAAATGTATTAATTTATTATTTTTATAATTTAAAAATTATTAATAATTTAATTATAAAAATAAATAAATATTTAATAATTTTTTTAGTAATTTTATTTTAAATAAATTTTTTAAGATAAAAATATTATTATTTTTAATAAAATATTTTATTATATATATTATAATATATTTATATATTAATATATTTTACAATTAATATTACTATATAATAAAAAATTTTTTTTTAAATATAATATTAAATATATTTTAAAATATATAAGAATATTATATATAAAAATTTTTTTTTTAATTAATTTTTTTTTATTTTATTTTTTAATTTATTTTTTATTTAATTTTTATTTTTTTTTATTATTATTTTTATATATATATATTTATTATATATATATATATATATATATATATTATAATATATTTAAATTTTTATACTAATAATAATATATAAAATATATATATAGATATAAAAATAGATTAGAAAATATAAATATATATAATATAATATTAAAAGATATTATATAAAAAAAAATTAATTTATATAAGATTTAAATAAACCTAAAATAATATTATTTATTTATATTATATATTAAAATTATAAAATTTAATTTTTATTATATATAAACTAAAATAAAATATAAGAAATAGTTTAACTATTATATATCTTATGAATAAATGTATAATAATATTTATAAGAAATTAAATATAATTTAAATTTTTAAGTTTTTTTATTATTATAAAATTATAAATATGTAATTAATTTTATAAAAATTTATAATATAAATTTAAAAAAGAATTTATAGTTATATTATTAATATTTAAAGGTTTAAATATTAAAGTTATATTTATATATCTTAATATATTAATAAATATTAAAGAAAACTAAAATTAAGTTTACTTTTAATTTAAAACATTTTAATATTTTAAATAGAATTTAATTAATAATTTTTTAAAAAACCAAAAATTAAATTAATATATTAAAGTAAAATAAATTCTTTTATAAATCTTATATTTTTTTATTTATATTATAACTTAAATATCTTATTTTAATATAATAAAACATTAAAAAATATGTATTTATAATAATTATATATTAATATATATATAACATTCTCTTATATAATAAAATATCTTATATATTAAAGTAAATTTTAATATATAATACTTTTTATAAGATTTTCATTATATTTGTAATAAAGTTAAAATATATATATAATTTTAAATAATCTTATATTTAATTTTTCAATTTTAAATATATTAAAATTTTTATATATATATTAAATAATTAAATATTAAAAAATTTCATTTAAATTATATTTATTTTATAAAATACTTTTAAATATAATATAAAATTATTAATAAAATATTAATAAAATTTTATATTTTAAAAAGTTATAAAAATAAAATAAATTTATAAGTATTTAAAAGTTAAAAACCTTTGATAAAACTAAAAATATAAAATAACTTATATAATTTAAAAATAAAAGATTTATTATTTTATTATTAAAAAATATTTATATTAGATTTATATAATATTTAAAAAGGTTTTATAATAATAAAATATTTTTAATATATAAATTTTATTTAATATATTATTTTGTTAATTATAAGATAAATTTTCTAAATAAATATTAATATATTAAAGAATGTTAATATATATTTTTTAAGAATTTAATTAAATATATTAAATATAAAAATTTATTTAATTATTATTTTGATTTATAAATATAAGAAAAAAAAAGTAAAAAAAAAATTATATTTCTAAATAAAAAATTAATATTTAATTATAAAAAATAATTTATTTTTATTTTAATTCTAATTTTTATTTTTATTATATTATATTTAATTTATAAAATTATTTTAATATTTATAAAGTTCTAAGAATATTTTATTTTATTCTATAATATATTTATTTATTAATAACTATTAATATAAATTTATTAATAATTTTTAAAATAATAATTTTTTTAATATTTTTAATTTTTTAATCTTTTATAAGAAAATAATAATTTATTAAATCTTTTTAAAAATATAGTTAAACTTTACTTATTATATTAAATTATTAATAGATAAGGTTTAATATTTTTTAAATAAAAATGACTTTTTAAGTTATTAAATAAAATAAGTATTTTTGTTTATTATTAAATTTTAATTCATAAAAGTTTTAAAAGTTATAAATTATATTTAATTAATTATTATTCTTTATTTTACTTATATATATTATATTTAAATATTTGATTTTAAATTTAATTATATTTTTAGTTTAAGTTAATTATAATTATATTATATAAAATAAAATAATATTACTTAAATTTATAAGATATTTTCTTTAATTTTAAATTTAAATAATATTTTAATTACTTAAATATATTTATTAAGTTTTTATATTTTTATTAAGTTTTATTTTTGTTATATATTTTAATTAATTATTAAATATAAATTTTCATATTTACTAAATTTAATTATATATAAATAATTCTTTTATTATAAAAAGCGTTTATATTATTATTTATAATATTTATATAATTTTTTTAATAATGAATAAATATAACATATCTTTTTTTATTTAAAATAATTAATATAAAAATGTAGATAATCTTCTATTTTAATTATTAATTATTAATTATAATATTTAAATTATTATATAAAATATTTAAAATATAAATTTTATTATTTTTAAAGTTAAAATAAATAAATATATCTTAAAATAAAATGAAAATAATTTAAAGAAACTATTTATTTAAAAAATAAATTATAAACTTCTTTTAAATATTCAAATATTATTTTATATTAATATTTATTTAAACTTATATAATTTTAATATAAAATATAAAATTTATATAAATATATTAATTATAATAAATTTTAAATTTTTATTATTAAAATTCTTTTATAAAGTAAATCGCTTTAATATTATATTTTTATATTTTATTATAATATTTTTACTTTCTTTATGATATTTTTTATTTTTTTTTAAGATTTTTTATATTAAGTTTATTAATATTTTATTAATATATAATATATTAAAATAATTTTTATTAGTTTTAAAAACTTTAAATTATAATTATATATTATTTATAATATAAGTATTATCTAATAAAATAAAATTATAATAAATAATATTTCTTAATCTTTTATTATTTTAGGTTTAAAACTTATAAATAATTTTATTTAAAATATAAAGTTTATTTTTATTTAATAAAAGATAATTAACTTATTTTTTTTAATATAAAAAAGAATTATTTATAATTTAAATATATTTTATTATTATTTATTTTATATAATTTTTTTAAAAAAGATAAAATCTCTTTTAAATAATTAAAAATAATTAGTTTTAAATAATTAAAAGGAATTTAAAATATTATCTTTTCATATAAATATATAAAATAAAAAAATAAAATTATTAATAAAGGTTTTTAAAAGTTAAATTCTTTTATTTTAAAAATCTTTCATTAAATATTTATATAATATTTATTATTTTTTAAAATTTAAAAGAAAATTTAATTATAAAGAAATATAATATTTAAAAAAGATTTAAAATATAATTTAATATTTTATTTTCATAAGATTATTCTATATTTTTATATATATAATATATTAAGAAATTATCGAAACTTCTTAAATATATTAATAAAGTTTAAATATATTTATTATTTTTTTATTTAATAAAAGATATAAAAAAGTTATATATATATTTATATATATATATATAATATTATAACCTTTTTTAAATAAATTAAAAGATATTAAATAACTTAGTTTTTAATTTATATAAATTGAAAATTAATTATTTATTTATAAGTTTAAATATAATTTAATATATACTAATAAAATAAATACTTTATAAACTTTATAAATAAAATATAATAATTATTTAATTATAAAAAACTTTAATAATTTAATTAAACTTAATTAAAATTTTATAATTATTTTAAAATCATAATTTATATAAATTATTTTAATATATAATTTAAATTTATATAAACTTAAAATTTAATATTCTTTTTATTATGAATAATAATATATAAATAAGTAATAGCTTTTATTTAAAAAGTTTTATTAATAAAAATAAATTTATAAGCTTTTAACTTTTCTTTAAATATTTTAATAATTATTATATTAATAATACTATTAATATTATACTTTTATATATTAGTTTTAAAATATTAAGGTAATAAAAAATTTTTTTTAATAAGGTTCTTATTTTTAATACTTTAATTAAATAAAAGCTAAAATATAATAAAATAAAATATATAAAACTTATAAATATATATTTTATATATTATTAATTAATTAAAGTTTTAATATTATATTATATATATTTAATAATATTCTAGTATATAATTTAATATTTTTTATTTAATTTAATTTAATTTATTTACTTATTCTAATAGTTTTATACTTTAACTATTTTTTAAAAATACCTAATTAATTTCATTTTATTATAAATATTAAAATATTACTAAAATTAAAAATCGAATTTTATAAAAGAATAATATTTATTTTCTTAATTTTTTATAAATACTTTTTATATTTATTAAAATTATAATTAAAATCTTAAAGCTTTTATTTTAAATATAATATTTATCTTTTATTAATTAATAATAATATATTTTTAATTTTTAATATTTTTAAAAAGATTATTTCTTTTAAATATAAAATAATTATAAGAAATAAAGTTATATTCTTTAAATAAAACGACTTTTTTAATTAATATATTTTAAAGGTTTATACTCTTAATATTATATAATTTAAAAAAAAAATTTTAGACCTTATTAAAAATAATTCGTTATTTTTATAAATATAAGTTATAAATTATTTAATAATCCTTTTTATTAATAAAATCTTTAAAGTATTTAAAGATATTAATAATATAAATATTTACCTTTATCTTTATTAAATAATAAAAAGAAATCTTAATATTATTATTTTTATATTAATTAAAATTAAAGTTTAAGTATAAAATTATTTATTTATTTTATTATTATTAGATTTATTTTAAAATATAAATATATATATATATATTTTAATAAATTAATATTAAATTATTTTAATATTATTAGAAATAATCGGTTTTTTTATTTTTAATAAATAAAAGTATTTGAAATATATTTTATTAATATAATTATACTTAGTTATATAAATAACCGTTTAAAAGAAAAAAATGATAAAGATCTTTTAATTAAATATAAATATTAATAAATAAAAGGAAATTAAAATATTAACATAAAAGCGAGTTATTTTAAATAATAAGTTATCTATTATAAGATTAATTTTATAAAAATAAGGTTTAATAATAAGTTTATTATTTTATTATTAATTTAATAAAAATAATTAACTTAAAATACTTATTATTTAAATATAAAAAAAACCTAACTCTTTTATAAAATATTAAAACTTATATAATATAAGATCTTATTTTTATTTTTAGTTTTCTTTAATTATATTTCAGTAAATAAAGTTATATAATTTGAAATAAAGTTTATAATTATAATATTTAAATATTTCAAATAATATATTAATTTCTTTAAATAAGTTTATTAATTTTAATTAAAGATTTATAAGTTTTATCTTATTAAATTTTATAAGTTTCTTATTTTATAACCTTTTTTATAAAGTATATGATAACTTAAATTCTTTAAAACATTAGTATTTTAAAATTATTTAAATAATATTAAATAATATATATTAAGTTTTTTTATATATATAGAAAATTTAATAAAAGGATTAATAATATATTATTAAAATATAAAATATATTATTTAATATGAAATTTAATTTAATAAATTTATATTTAATAAATATATATTTAATAAATATATATTTAATAAATATATATTTACTTACTTCTTATATATCTTTTTATTTTATAATCTTTTTATTAAATAAGTAAATAATATTTAAAAGTTAATTTTATATCCTTTATACTTTATATTTTATTAATATCTTTTTATAATATATAATTATATAGCTTTTATAAAGTTATTTTTATTTTGAGTATTTAATATTATTTATAATCCTATTAAAACTTCGATAGCTATACCTTAAATTAGGCTTTTACTGCTTCGGTGGCCCCTCGCTACCTTTCTTCCTTATCCGTCATCACAATGCAATCAGGAATCTCGGGTAAGGCGTCTAACCCAACGCTTATAAGCAGAGACGACGTGCAACCAGCTAGCTAAGCCTAAGACAGCGTCGCAGGAGCTGGTGACCCAGTTCAACAATGTCCTATCGGACGACTCGACCTTCGGTCTACTGGTGACCATCTCGTCGGAAGCGCTCACGCCCGTAACGACGCTCCCGGCCACGAGCAAGGACTTCGGCAACAATCTTGCGCAGCTCTCGCCTCACCTGCGACCGGACGAGGCGCTCTACATCCTACTGCGACGCTACGATGACGCGCCGCGTCTTGTCGCCATCACGTACGTGCCCGACGCGGCCAAGGTGCGGCAGAAGATGCTGTTCGCCTCGACACGGCTCACGCTCACGCGCGAGCTGGGCCTCGAACACTTCCGCGAGACCATCTTTGCGACGACGGCCGACGAGCTGAGCCCGGCGGGCTTTCAGAAACACGACAAGCACACGGAACTCGAGGCGCCGCTGACGGAGGAGGAGCGCACGCTAGGCGAGGTCAAGCGCGCCGAAGCCGAGGCCGGCGCCGGCACGGGCGTCCGCGAGATTCACCTGAGCAAAAATATGAAGATGCCCCTGGCGACTGACGCGCTGGTGGCCCTGAGCGAAATGGGGAGGGGCGAGGGACGCGGTCTGGTAATGCTGGTACGTGCGACGTGGTCTTTCTTGGTGTGCCCCGCCGCGAAGGCAGCCCCGCCATTTCAAGAGAAGAGCGGCTGACCAGAGGCCAATCCCCGCCCGACTAGAAAATCAACCCCGAAACCGAAGTCGTCGAGCTGCTTCCCGAGGCCACGACGCCCTCGTCGGTGGCGGAGCTGGTGTCGACCATCTCCGCGACCGAGCCTCGCTTCACCTTCTGGCGCTTCGCCCACACGCATAACGGCACCGAGTCGAGCCCCGTTCTGTTCTTCTACACGTGTCCCGCCGCCGCGGGCAAGGCCATCAAGTTCCGCATGATGTACCCGCTCATGAAACGTGCCGTGCTCACTGTCGCCGAGGTCGAGGCCGGTCTCGCCGTCGAGAAGAAGTTTGAGGTGGAGGAGCCCAGCGAGATTACCGAAGAAGTCCTCCTGGCCGACCTGCACCCCCAGACCGAGGTCAAGACGGCCTTCCGACGCCCTAAGCGACCCGGCCGATAGACGGTTGCGCGCGATCTGAACGCCGAGCACGAACAAGGACGGGTGCAAAACTTGGCGCCAGAATAGGGGCAGGCTCCAGAGCCGGGGGGGAGGGCGAGTGAAAAAGGATACAACATGGCTACTAGTGTACGACAGGTCCGTCGCCGGATCGCATGCATGTATCTAGCTGGGACCGACAGGCGTGACTATCCTCACTGTCCGTAGGTGCCCGATCCGACCTTTCGGCAAACGGGCTATGCAAGTGCCCCTCGGCCGGCCTCATCCATACGCCTGTTGTCCATCCACAGTGTCTTGGCTATTCCTCGTACTTGCCGCCCGTGATGATGCTGGGCCCCGTCTTTTCCAGCCGTTCCTTCAGGTACTCGTAAACGGTAAACGTCACAGCCTGCCCCGGCGCCACGCGCATGATTCTCGGCGTGATGCCCTTGTAGAAGGCGTGGAAGCCCTCCTGTCTGTTGTTGGGTTTTTGTTAGACTTTGGTCGGGCCATCTGCCGCTGCCGCCTGAACGTGCTACGGTGGGGACAGGCTTACTTGAACATCTCGGCGGCAATCTTGGTAATCCTCTGCAGGGCGCTCACGCCCGCCTCGGCCGGCGTCTTTTGCAATCTCGTTTTGATGGTGTCGATGGGCGCGTTGCTCAGCGGGCCCATGGCGCCCGACACCAAGCCGATGAGCGTTGTTTGGGCGCTCGGCAGGTTCCCGCCGTCGAATTGCGGCTGGTACGACCGCAGCACCTCCTTGAAGTACGTGTAGGCGGTGAAATTGACGGCCTGGTTGGTGCCCTGGCGCAGCGCCGTCAGGCTAACACCGCGGTACAGTGCCCCAAAGCCCTCCTCCTTGACAACGGTGTAGAGAGCGTGCGCCGCATTCCGATACTTGGGAACATCAAGCGGGTCGGCCATCGAGTGGTGCTGGGCCTGGAGCCGGATCTTGATGACCTCCATGGGCGTCACCACGGCCACGGCCTCGGTCACGCCGGCGGCGAGACCAGCCAGGAAGGTGCCGCGGCCCGAGATGACGCCCGTCTCCTTGTTGGCCAGTGCCTGTTTGTATGCTTCGAATGAGGTGAAGCGAATGGCCATCTTGGGTATGATGCCCGTGAGTACGGCGCCGAGCCCTTTGTAGAGGCCCAGGGGCGTCTCCCGACGCACGATCTCACTGCCGGTGCGGAGAAAGCCACGTTTCGGAGCGCCCGGCTGGCGAGCTCGACGCGAGAGCTGCATACGGACCTTGATGGTATCTGGGGCGCAACGTCTCAGTCAGCTAGACAGGCAACCCCACGCTGGAGAGACAGAAGCTTACCTAGTGGATGGCATACGAGGGCCTCCATCATACCGGCTCCTCCACCGGCTGCGGGGCGGAGTGTTAGCGGGCGTCCAAGACAACATGGCAGCGAACGCCAAGACGAAAAAGAGCATGCAGCGCGGGGCGGCTAGGATGGTAGCGAGAGGACCACGGGAACTCACCGATCAGGTTGGTCGCCGCCGAAGGCGGCGGCTTGCCGTCGTTTACCTTGGTCGCCATGTCGCGCACCGGGTCGTGGTAGCGTGGGAGAACACGGGGCAGGATTTGTGCCGGCAGGGGCCCTCCTCTTTCCTCTACGGCGTCGGGGCTCGTCGTACGACGGCCGGCGACCAATGGCCAACAGAGGCAGCGGACGTGGTCAAGGGTGCCGCGGGTCGTCCGTCGAGGTGCTCTGCTCGGAGCTGCTCCCGTTTTCTCTCAGAAGCAGGTGATGGCAACGCCAGCGTACAGCAGGGACACAGTCGGCAAGTCAATGCTCGGGCAGAATGGTGAACGGGGGACGGGACGATGGCGCAACGGATCGTCCACGGTGCGTTGAGCCAGGAGGCAGGAGGAGCATGCAGCCAAGGCACAGATGGGCAAGTCGGGTTGTTACTCAGCAAAGAGCAAGTCGGGCAAGAAGAGGGCGCCGAGCAGAGGGAGGGGAGGAGAGAGAGGGGGGAGTGATGAGCATACACGGCACTGGCAGCAGCCAGACGCGCGCAGGGAGCGGCATGGGGTATATAAGCGCGCCGGATGTCAAAACAGTATGGGTGTACATCACGTATGTAGTTGCGTGTCCAGCAAAGGCGCGGCCCATCTCCAGGGACCCCTCGCCAGAGGCAGCGAGCGGCCAGCCGACGCAAACGCTTGGCCGGGCCATGTGCATACATACATGACCGTTCGTGCGCGTGGTACGGGGTATCCCGGCTGGAGCGGGAAACCCACCCTCCCTAGCCTCCATGACTGGTTGCCGGGCATCTTGGCTTCCCGGGACGCGGTGCGAGGGCGTCGCATAGCCGGAAGCCTCGCGCTCGGCGGACCGGAGGAGAGTTGCTTCCCAAGTGCCGAGCGCCTGTCGCCCACGCTTCGCGTGCACCGCCTCGGCTCAGCATCGGCCGGCAGCGAACCTCGCCCAGGGGAGAACGACTAGTCGACACGATGTGACTGGCCCACTGGGGCCCCTTTCGCTGGCATCGTCGCCGCCGCCGTCGTCGTCTCCCGCAGCGGGTTCGTTGTCGCGTTGGCCTCGCACTGGCGGCGCGGCCAGTCTTGGGCCGACGGGCACTCCCTATCGATTGGCCTGTGACTGTAGCATTCCGCCTGGGTGACGTAGGGCCCATGGCCCATTTTACCGACGGGGAGCCGAGCTTGTGATATTGCGGGGAACTGAACTGCCCTCCAGTCGCTACTTTGCACCCGTCTGGTCCCCATGTCGGTACGTACCTGAGTTATGTACCCCCCTCTCGGCGCCTTCCACAGCGTTGCAGTATGTTGCCAGATCGAGTTGCCTCCTTCCGTTGCCCTCTTCTCTGCTGTGACACAACCGCGCACCGGGCGAACAGACGCAGTCGGTAAGATCGGACGATCCCGCAACGCCCCCCATCCCATTGCAGACGTATCGTCTACATTATAACCTCTACCACGTTTTGCGGCCCCCCCCCCCTCTTTCCATGGATAGTCACCTTCGAGCCGACAGTTCCCGGCCTACTCCTAGGCACTAGGCGCTCGCCCGTAGGTCCATACTACGGAGGCCCCTCGGTCCCTTGAGCCGAGGCATTCACAGCAACTCGGGAGTCGTGCAAGTCTACTAAGCGTCCCACCCTGCCGACATTGTTGCCCGTGGCGGAATCCTACCGCGCAGGGCGGAACCAGGACCTCGAATTCCATCTGAATTCCTCCCCCCTCTTTCCGGCCGGTCACTAGGCGTGCTCCTGCATACCATGTACCCCTGGTCGCGAGTAATGCCCATGTCTGTACTTGGGCACGTACCTACTTCTTTTGCCGAGGACGTGGTCAACTACATCGTGTCCATCTGACCTGCGCGCCTGCCTGTGCAGCCGAAACGCACGCAAGCTCGTCTCCGAGGTCTTCCTGGCCTCAAGTGCATCGGTAGTCAGGGCCAGCCGCCGTCTGTCTGCGCATGTGACAGGGCCGGCTCGAGTCAGCTTGGGCCCGTTGCTACATAATCCTTCCACCAGAAACACACACTACCCAGCTTGTTCGCCACGAGAGCCGCCTGCCCCCGTACGCAAGCGGCCGCGGAAATACCGAGGCACGCTGGCGACGTTGGCCCCAACGCGTCAGGTACGTCCGCCTACCCACGACTCGCTTCGCCAGAGGCCAAGTTGGTCAACAGGTGCTTGAAGTTACTATATACAGACCCTGTGTCGAAGCACCACCCCCGTAAATGCCTTTGCCTAGGCCCGGCTGGCAAACCATGCCAGCCAGCCCCATGAGGGCCTGCGTCCTGCCCGGCCCCGCCAAACGCCTCTTGCCGGAACACCAGAAACCCGACATCAAATAAGTCCCAAATACCGCCATCTATGGCAACCCCGGGGCCCGCATCCCGGCTATGCTGCCCAACCGCCCATAGTATCCTTTGGCGCTGTAAAGAAAGATGAACTGAACACGGAAACCAAACACCACGACACCCGCCAGAGCGAATCCGACCCCGATGACACTTCTGATAGGACTGTCGCCCCGTGCGCCTCGGAAGGTAAACCGCCTAGGCAGGCGTGCCCCATTCCTCGGCCTCGGATGGGTCCGAGTCGAACTTGTAGAGTCGAACGTCACCATCCTCGCCCCCCGACGCCATTCGGCTGTCACTCAACCCAACACAGGTAACGGGCCCCTGGTGGCCTGTGAAGGTACGCTCGCACCGACCCGACTTGGGGTCCCATACCTATCGAGGAAGCCGTTAGTCAATTTCTGAGGTGCCGGCCACGGGCAACAGAGGAACAAAGCGCCTTCCCGGAGCCAGAGCGGGGAACTTCCTTACCTTTACCGTCGCGTCGTTGGCGCCGCTGACATAGCGTAGCGAGTCGGATGCCACTGCCCAAATGCCCTCGACGTGTCCGAAATACGTGCGGAGACAATTACCCGACGCCGTGTCCCAGAGCCGCAGGGTCGCGTCCAGGCCGGCGGTGAGCATATACCGCGGCGGTAGCTGGCGGCCGGTTTCCGCTTCAAAATCGACCCCATATGCCGAGCGCTTGTCATCGACGGCCGCCTGGCTGTTCTGGGCCCCAACACTCAGCCCGGGCGTGCCGCTGCGGCTGCTCGTCACCGAGGCCGCGTCGTTGTCGGCAAGAGCCTCGTCCTCGAACTCATAGTCGTCGGGCAGCGGGAGAACCTGCTGCACCTGCCCGACATGTGCCTCGTAGGTTCGGATGCAGGCCCGGGTATCGAGGTCCCAGAGCTTGACCGTGCAGTCATCCGACGCGGAGAAGAGCGTTCTTGATGCCAAATCAAGCTTCACCTGATTCACCCAGTCCCCATGACCGCGCAGGCAAAAGGATTGCTGTGTTTTGAAGTTGAATATCTTGATCGACCGGTCCATCTGTTGGGTAGTGTTAGAAATGGCACCACAGTCATCAGTATGGGTATGGGGTCGCCCCATTCGACTTACAGAGCCCGAGGCCAGCCAGTCGCCCTCCATATGGACAGTGATGACACCTCCCTGGTGGGAAAGAGTGTTGATACACCTGCCCCGACGCCAATCCCAGATCTGATGGAGAAGCCCCTCAAGTCAGTACCGACAGCTTGACGAGCGCGGGCGTGCAGAGTGCCGCTTACCTTAACCGATCCATCGAGCGAGCCGCTGACCAGTAGACGATCATCGAATTGCAAGGCCCTGTTGCACTTGTTGTTAGCGATGTCTCCCTATTCCGTACGCCCGGCATAGATGTCGCTCTACCTGATGCCCGAAGTATGACCCTCTAGAGTCCGGATGACGTTCCCCTTCTGGTATTCGCGAGATCATGTTAGTAGCCACTCCATAATACGGCGCATGCCTTCAATGCACACAGAGGTTGTGGTGGGGTCGTAAACTTACATCGATATCCCACAGCTTGATGGTGCTATCGTAAGAGCCGGTTGCAAGTATGTTGTCGTCGAACTGTAGGCAGGTGACACCGTTGGTGTGCTCGTTGCGGAAGATCTTCATGGAGCAACGCCCGTATTTCCAATTCGACCCAACGCGGAACCTCTCCTTGTAAACCGTCTTCCAAGGCCGGAACCTGCGTTCGACCGAGTCGTTCCGATCGCTGCCTTGCGTACGTTGCCGCTTGACACGGTGCTCGTCGTCGATGACCGGGGCCGCGGCGACGCGTTTGGCCGGACTGGCCGGGGCTGGGCCCTCGGCCGGCTCCGGCCTCGCGGCGCTCGATGCACCGTCCAGCTCGACAACACGACCCAAATCGCGCTGTTGGCGAAGAAGCTGCTGCTGTCTCTTCCACTCCCTCAGGTGGCCCCTCTCCAGCCTCGGGAGCCCCCATCCACAGGCAGTGCATTTGCGGTCAATGTGCTGCTCGCACATCCGATGCCAGACATTGTCGTCGTCGGCCAGTGTCTTCCACCTCCGGCTGACTTGGGCGGCCTTGCAGAGAGAGACACAGTCCAGGTGGCGCAGGATCATGAAGGAAAGCTCGGCTGGGAGGGCCGACAGGAAGTCGATCTTGAGCTGCTCCGACACCTCGCGCGACACCATGGACAGCTGGGGGAAGCAACACTGGGTGATGATGCCCTGAAGCATCAACTGACGGTGCCTGCCGGGCGCGGCGGAAAACAGCGACCACACATGGGTGATGGCTTGTTGGTCGGCCGACGGTAGTCTCTCGAGCTCGGATTGGATCAACGCCATCTTGGTCTCGTCGGCGGCCTTGCGGCACTTGGAGTCGGGCATGTGGCGGTAGCAATAGCGGCTACTGGGGTCCTGCTCTGGGTGTTCGCTCTTGGCACTCATCATGGCGGGGATGTCCGGCTTGCCAATAGGGGCATAGATGCCGGGGATGTGCTCTCGGAGGAAGGGCGTCATGGTCTGGCCGACAGCATGCTGTGGTATGTTGGGCAGACGCGAGACGCTTCCCTCGTCGGGTTTTCTCCTGTTACAATGGTCACGGGACGGTTTGTGAGCGGTGCTGTTCGGGTTGGCGGTCGGTCTCGTGTGCTTCGGGGGCGAGGCGGCTGACGACGAAGGGGTCAGCGGCTGCTGGCTGTAATCTGCCCGCGACTCGGCGTAGGAGATGGCACGGGTGCCGGCCGGGGGCTCTGGGCTCATCTTGGCCGCCGCCGACAGCGTCGTCTGTACCCGGGGGTCGGAGCGATTCGATCGTAAAGTCACGCTCTCCATGGCGATGGGATGGATGGGAGGTATAGAGCTGGGTCCCCTCCCCCGCCCGCCGGCCTCGAGTACGGCGGGACGTAATTCAGCTGACAGCGATTGAGCGGGCAGACGGATGCCAAGACCGAGACGGGTGGGCGACGGTACGAAGGGATGGTACGGCGGGCGGTTGCGTTCGTCGGTTCGTGCGTGCGTGCGTGATGGTTGCGCGCTCAGCAGGGGTTAGCCGAGGGCGAGAGAGGGCGAAAGAGAGAAAAGCGGCGGGCGATACTGGGGGCGACGGAGGCTGGACGTTGGAGGTTGACGAGGCAAGAGAGGTGAAGGAAGCGGACAACGGGATGCCTAAGAGGACAAAAAATGCGGGCGTTGTTTAGCTGGCTGTCGTCGCCTTCTTCGGCTCCAATCTGGCATCAACCGTCGAGGCGATGGCAAAACACACACACACACACACAGTCTCTCTCTCTCTCTCGGTCGGCAAGACAAAAGGCCTATCCTGACTCTTGGGCCATTCGTCGTTGGAATGGCGTGCTCCCGACCTGGTCCCATAGACTCCCTGGGATGGACGGACCCCAGGCCTTTTCGGTGGGGGCTGCGGTTGTCGGTGAGGCGGGCGAGCTGAGCCTGCACCCCAGACCACGACGGAATCCTCTCAGCCCGTCGGCAGTCGGTAGGTGTATGTACCTCCTTTCTAGTCCCCATGTATGTTAGCCCCTAAAATGCCGTGTGTACGTAACCCACCCCGTGCCCAAGAATCCCAAACACACGGCTGGCGAGGCTGGCTTCTCACATTGGAAGCCTGACCCCGCTGCCGTGGCCTGCATCGACAGACGGTTGCTAGATCACAGTCGGGTGGCAATTGGATCCTAGCTGAACGGGTACATGCCTAGGGACACTCCGACAGCCGGCCCGTTTACCTCCGACGGCTATCGGTGTGCGAGACCTAGCGTCCTGTCCTCCGATGTCGCCATTTCCTCTGCCCAGCTCGTCACAGCCTCTGATCAAAGTCGTCATGGGGTTTGCCAGGTTCGCACCAGAACACGCCATATGCCGACATCAAAGCTGATAACCCACCCGAAGAGGCAGGAAGGACATCCATCTACCCGTCCCGCAAGAGTGGCAGGGGTGCTCTGGAGGGTGCTGACCCGCGCGATGGGCTCAACCGTCCGGTGCTATGTGCTGTCCATGCCAACTTGACTTTTGGAGGTTGACAATCCAATAGCCATGGTAGCAGTAGCAGCGCCAGCGCCAAGAATGGCGCCGACTTGGGTGCGCCAAGCTGCATCTGCTGGCGTTGCTTGGCCCTATTCCCAACTTCCATTCCCCCTCGCCTCGGCCCCATCCGAAGTGCCACGCTTCCTTCGCTGCATATTTGTGTCTGCTCCCGTGGCCGACTGGGTGTCGTGGAAGACGGTCTGGTTCCGATGGGACCCGGGGCACCCGCCTACGGTTGTTCGAGTATGGGGCTTGACGAGGGTCGATGACAAGGTCGACCTTGGCCGCGTGTGTCATCACCGATCGTTATCCAGTCACCTTCTTCCCACTGCTGTTCCGAGTGAGAAGGGGGGGGGGCGCATATCTCCCCTATCTGAGTAAAAACCCATCGCCCGCGAGCCATGAACAGAGTATACCTTCAAGAGACGACGAGAACAACGTCACATCGGCGTTCTGGCTTTGATCTGGTCCAATTTCTACCCACACGGCGTGCTCCCTAAAACTCTCTACTCACTTCAATCTGGCGACTGACCATGATGGCGCCTGGCGACGACGCCATGTCTACTGTTGAGACCGCCCCAGGGCTATTCCGCCTTTCGTCGTCGCTGGAGAAGCTGGACCGACCCATGGTGCCTCCGCGGACCCGAGTGGAAGTGGTGCTCGTCTCTTTCTCGGGCATCGAATTCAGTTTCCCAAGCTCGTAGTTATTGACAGAACGATAGGGGTGCTGCGCCCTGCTGGGCAGTCCACTGGGAATCCCGGATCCCGTCGGCTTCGAGGCCGAGTCGGACCCGCCCAGACTCAGCACGCGACGGAATAGGGGACGGAGGGTGGAAATATTTCCCACGAACAGCCCAACCCCGTTCTCGGCGTAGCCCCAAATCACAATATTGCATATTCCGCTGCGTGTAAGGGGTGAGCTCGCCGGCCGCTAGCGCACACGGTGGGTGGATGGCGGGCACTACTTACAACAGGTAGTCGTCCATGCTGGTCAAGTTGACGGTGTACTTCAGTCGGATACAAGCCGACAGAGACGCACTGATTGTGGCCAGGTTAGTTTTCCCTGGATGGCGTATACGAAAAGTGGCAAGACGGCACGGCGCTTACAAGATGCCCAAGCCCAGGATGGCGCCAACCGACAATTTCGCGTTGGTGTTGAGCTGCACGTTCCACAGCAGCGGTATGGGCCTAGGGGGGAAGAGGTCAGCCGAGTGGTCTTACCAGCGCAAAGCAGGAGCGGTGAGGCCGTACATGAGGGCGGTAGCCCAGTCAGTGAAGATATTGACAGCGGTGGTGGCGTAGTAGATCTGGCGGTTGTCAGCATCAACGTTGGGGGGGGGGGGGGGGGGGGGGGGGGGGGGCGTCGAGGCATGCGCGCCGGCGCGCTCGCACGGTTCATGGGCGACGTACGTCTTGAAGGATGCTGGGGTCCTGACAATGTGTGCCTGCTGCCATCAAGACGGAGTCCCAAGCAGCACTGGGAGGGGCACGAATCAGCAAGCCAGGTTACGCACGCACGCGGGGAAGCTAGGGAGGTGAGGAAGGCCACTCACGAGACCGGGTTGCACTGGAAGATGATATACAGGGCGGCGATGAGGTTCATGACGGTGAACATGCCCATGATGGCATACTGGCCATAGATGTAGGCCTTTTGGTTCTGGGCAATGCGAACCAGCATAAAGCCGATGCTGAGCTTGATGGGGATGATTGTCACGCAGTAGAAGACCTCGAACATGAAGAACCAGAAGTAGGCCTGCTCCGTGTACTTCCCATGGCCCGGCTGCTCGAAGCGGAAAGCATGGGCGCCGATGCCGTGGAAGGAGCCCACCAGGCAGGCCACGGACAGCACGCCGAACGGGAACTGTGGTAAAGGTCAGAGGCTCAGCTGCCGACGGGAGAGCTTGTTGCCCAGGGGAGGACGTACCATGGCGGCCGTCATGAGCCAGTCCTCGACGCCCCAGCTGTGCCGGGATACGCGGCAGTATACGCGCATGGCGAAAGTCAGACAGCAGAAGACCACCAGGGTAACGACAGTGCCGGCGAGGTGCGGCGCGTCGTCGGCGAAGAGAGTCATGCTGGCGGGAGGGCGCGGGGGGGTGGGCAGGTCGGTGTGGACAGTGGCCGGAGAGACGAGACGAGGGACGGGCAACGGGGCGAGAGAAGGAGCCGCGAGGGACAGCGCAACGGAAGGGCGACAGGGCGAGAAAAGGCAGAGGCAAGTCGTGCCTACGAAGGGACCCAACTCCACCGACAGCATTGACGGAGCCGGTTGGGGCAGGGGGTTGCGGACTGCCGTTGGACTCGTGCCCCCAACAGGGACCAAGGAGAGAGAGGGAGGCTCGCTGGTCGTTGCGGCTGCAGCGGGTGCCTCCCGGCTCGCCGAATCAAGCCTTCGCCGAAATAAGCGTGTGCCGATCCGACCTCAGCGTCCGATGGGATGCTGGTCGCCCCGGGGGGCGGATACGATGCCGTCGCACTCGAAGCCGGCCGGCGTTTCATCAGGGCAAAGCTGCCGCCCGCCACCACAGGGCTGGGAAGCCGCCGTGGGGGGGGGCATCGAGGCATTGATGTCTTCCTCCACCTCCCGCCCTCCTGCCAGCCCTGGGAGGCCGTCTGCGCGTCCCGGAAATGTCAGAGAGCCCACCCGATCCCCACCGAACCGGCTGCCCTGCGGGTCGTGGGCGGCCGGGTCCCCCTGCAACGTCTGTGGTTATGATCGCCCTTCCGCCGATGGGGCCTTGTTGGGCTGTGTGCCAAGCCGCCCGCGACCCCCGTTTCTGTTGCCCGGATCTGACGACATGGGCAGTCGTATCCCGAAAGCTTCACGTCCGGAGGGGGACGTGCTGTGCCGCCACTCTGCGCTTGCGACGTTGGCGTTCCTGCACCGCGCCGGACGAAGCAGCTACTACGACCAGCCCCGTGAGCACGTCGGGCGGGTCTGCCAGCCCATGGGCAGAGGAAGGGGGGAGACAGAACAGTCTGCGCACAACCAGATGGGCAATCTCCATCCCATTTTCTGCCGGCGTCGTAGGTGTTTTGCCCCCTCCTCCCCCAAACGGGGTATGCCAGCTGCTCCCGTTTCCTCTCTTTCTCTCTCTCTCTCTCTCTCTCTCTCTCTCTCTCTCCTCTCCTCTCCTCTCCGCGTCTTTGGCCAGCTCAACCACGACCGTGGTCCTGGATCCTAGACATCCACTTGGGCATTGACAGCCCTCCCCGAAACAGCGGGCCCGGAGCAGCCGGTCAGGGTAAGCCGCTATCATGATTGGCACGGGGGAAACGGCCTCCCCGCTCAGTGTCCATCCCCATCCGCCGGGTTCCTGGCTGCTTATAGTCAGTACTGTGCAGGCAAGGAGGCGCCCGCCCCAGCGGAGGTAGGCAGTGTTGGCCGCGCTCTCCCGGCCATCGACCAGTTCTTCCTGGGGGCCCCTGCTCCCTGCCTACCACAGTACGCACAGGCACCGGACCAGTGGGGTCGCTTGCATCCAACGGCCGGTCGACGTGACGCGAGGCATGGAATGTGGGACTGCCAGTGGAGAGGGCTATAGGTCGCCGGACCACGGGTCTGGGACGAGATGGCCCGCTTTAGCCGTTGGATGCAGCGCGCGGCCCCGGACTGCGAATCGTGCGCTCGAAATTGCAGCGTAGCACGCGTCCCACGGCTCGCAAAGGGGGGCAAGGAGCTGCTTGGGTACGAAGATATCGCCTCAAGCACGGACAGGCCACGCCCGACGACAGTTTGCTTGTCCAGACCGCCGCCGCCGTTCCCCCGTTCCGGCCCACTCAAGACCGCACTTGGAGCGATTGAAGGGAGACGGCGAATTGGTTCTCCCCGCCCCAGGCGCTTGATGTTCAGGACCCCGATGCGCTAGTTGACAGTTGCAGCCAGCCTTTGCCCAGATCTAAATACACTAGTTAGCATAACCCCCAAGTGGTTTGCCAGCCCTAGAGATCATCGGAGATGTACATGGAGTCCATAAGTCAAGGCACCGGAGCACTAATCTCCCTCCTGAACCCAAGCGTAGTGCCTCCCGTCCCACCTCCCTGCTACTATGTTACTGGAACAGGCAGAAGAAGTTGAGATGCGACGAGATGCCGGAATCCTATCCCAAGATACATACTCTCCCAAGTGTAGACCAAGCGCGTACATAGTAGACACAGCGACTGCCTGAAGAAGCTTTGCAACACCAAGCATTGGTTATGGCTGACGCTGTATGGCAGCGATGCTTCTCGCTATGCGGCGAAGTGCCTCCAGACCCTCCCCCCCTGGGATGGCACCCACATCGTGCGCTCTTTACGACCAGACACAGCTGGCATGCACCATTAGGGAAGATGGCTGGTGTACCCTTCTTTGATGAGGCGCTGGCCAGCTTCCCAAACCTCATCCGGGATGGCCTGGGGTATTTGGTAGCCCTTGGCGGGGTATTCGAATATGCGGATCAAGTCGCCCACCATGATGTTGATGACCAGGTCTCGTGGGTTGTCGGCATCGGGATACTCGGGCCAGGCGAAGGTAGGGGAGGCCACTAGAATGGCCGTCTCGGGATCCGGCCATTGTTTCTTGAAGGTTGCATATGTCCGCCGCTCCATGTAGGGCTTCTGCACCAGGATGAAGGACTTCGGACTGAGGCCCTTCTCTGCCAGCAAGTTCCATGTGAAGCGGATATTCTCGCCCGTGTTGGTTGAGCGATTCTCCACGATGATCTTCTCCGGAGGCACGCCCATTCCGCGCGCCCTGTCTGCGAATACCTCGGCCTCGGGCTTGTCGAACCGACTCGCCGTCAGTTTGCCCGACCCGCCCGAGAAAATGAGGTAGTCGGCACCAAAGCCGGCCAGGAACAGCTCAGCGGCGCGTTGCGCAACTCTCACATCAAGACTGCATAGACAGAAGATGGCATCGACAGGACGGGCCAGCGACATCTTCATCTGGAGGTAGCTGAACACGATGGCGGCGTCGCCATCCACTGTCGACGCCGACGAGGCCGGTGCTGGGTTCGGCAAGTCCACGCCCATTGCTGGCTGGTTGTCTTGCTGGATAAAGAAGGTACTGGGTGCCGCCGGGCCGAGTGAAAAAAAAATCGCTGGCGAGGTGAGGTCAGTGAGGCAAGCCAAGGTGACACGAGACGAGCCATGGGGAGATGAACGAGGCCAGGTTAGGCGCGCCAATTGTTTCTCAATTATTCTATCCAGTGGTCGGTAGAGCCGCAGCGGCTGCCAAGCCCCTGTTCCACGTCATCGGACGCTCCGATTCTTGGCTGGGCATCTTCAAAGGACAAAGTAATCCCGCCAGCTCGACTTCACTCCCCTCAGTTAACCTGCAGAGCCCCCCCCCCCCCCCCCCCCCCCCCCCCCCCCCCCCCCCCCCCCCCCCCCCCCCCCCCCCCCCCCCCCCCCCCCCCCCCCCGACAGGATGAGAAGGAGAAGCCGGATCGAGATGGCCCAAGCTAGCCCACCCATGGATGGATCCTCGCAATTGCGCCCTTGATCATGCGCAAGGGGCCGCCGATCCACCATCGGTAGGTAATGGACATGCTTAAAGGGAATTCAAGTACGGTGTAGTGATATTAGATATATGCTCAAGTGAGTACTTGAGTGCGTATGTACCCTCTATTGTGTGTGTAGATTGTGAACAGGCACTGTCAGTCTCACTGGCAGCGTACTCGTGCTTGGTGGCCGACGCGGATGTGACGGGACCGGCCTCTCGGGAGGCCGCGACGACGCCGGCATGCTCGGCCCGGCAGCGCACCTGCTGCTTAGCGCTTGATATAAAGCCCGCCCCGACCGAGTGCTTGGTCTCGTAGCTCGGCGTCAGCCGTCCGAATCCCGGCCCGGTACAAAGGCATGCTGTCGGCGTGTTTCTGTAGCTGGCTTCTCGCCTCTACATACCTATCCGAGAGACCACGTGCGCTTTTTGCCTCCCTCAGTGTACGGAGCGTCGTGTGAGGGGCCCAGTGCTCTCGGCTGAGGCTGGAAAATGCTATATCAATATCATTCGAGACAGCGGACTGGGCTTCTGCAAGTGGCTGTCGCTGGCCCGGCGCCGGCGCAGGCCGAATGTAGGCCATGATTATGACCTTGAGCGTCGCACCCACGAATGTGACAGGGCCAAAGTCGTGCATCATGTGAACAGCCGCTACATTGCTGGAAACAACGCTGGGTGGGCCATGGGACGAAGGACCTATGGTGATGACGGCCTGGTGCCAGTCCAGGGAAACGCCCGTAAGGCCGTCCCTGGGTTGGATGCTCGCCCAGCCAATATAGACACCCTTGAGGCGGAGTAGCAAGTCGCTAGATACACCTGCTAGGTTGGCCGTGGGAATCCCAAGCACGGCCTGTCCTTGACCGGTTCCGGGAGTGACCTGCCCTTGCAGCTTGATGGGAAAGGGGCTCTCGGGCCCAGAGTCGGGCCCGACAACCTCGGGCGCACGGTCAAAAAGCACCTGCTCGTGCAAGGGGGCGTACGAGGCGTTCCGAGCGCTGGCGTAGGCTTCTTCCAGCGCGTCAAATCTGGGTTTCAATCCTGCCTTGGCAGCTGCGAACTGTTCAACCCTGCCCGGCTTCAGCTTGTCGCTGACTTTCTGGACCCTGTTTCCGACCAGGGCCTTGGCCGGCCCGACGTATCGGTTCACCGTGTTGTTGCCAATGACGGACACAGCCTTCAGACCAACTTCTATGGGCAGCGTTGTCAGACTCGCACCGCGCATGACGCTGACATCGCTAGATGTGCTCGCGACGCGGAAGACGGGGCTTGGGCACAGAACTTTCTTGCGGTTTCCCTCCCCAGTGCACATCAGGATGCGTAGGTAGCCATCCGATGCCAAGGCGGGAATGCGTATGACGCTCGTCTCCCGGGCAAGGTGTTTGGTGAGGTGCTTGTCGCTGGCAGCTTTCTTGACGAACTTGTCCATATCGCGTTGCCAACTGCGCTCGTCCGATTCGGGTAACTGCGAGGGCAACGCTTCTGAGACGGGGGTAGCATCGATCCAGTTGGTCGAGGTGCCGAAGAGGGTGCTGACATTCATACCCATATCACCCGAAAAGCCCTTGCGCTGGAGCCAAAAGGTTCGATCGGCGGGCAAGGGGGTGTCGGCAAAGATGGTAATGGCAATGCTGGTCGCGGGCCCTCGGTAGTAGACAAGTCCGAAAGAGTGGCGGAGAATGCTGTAATGCTTGGTCGACTCGAAAGGCCGCGAGACAAGGCCGCCGGCGAAATGAACTGTCTCGCTGAGCGCTGTTTCCCAGAAAGACTTGGACGTTGTTGGAGCTGCTGGAACCGGCGGCGGCGGCGGCGCTCCTGCCAGGCTCGGGGCCACGGGCGTGGTATCAACCTTGTGAGACGTTATTGGACGCCAATCCGATTGACTGACCGGCGGCGGCGGTGGTGGCGGCGGCGGCGGGAACCCCATCACGTTGAGAACAGGCGGCATTGGAGCGACCTCATCAGGGGTCACCGGGCGGTAGCCCGGCTGACTGATGGATGTCGCCGGTGGCGGCGGCGGCGGCGGCGGCGGCGGTACTTGGAAACTCGCAGCCTCATGAGGCGTGGTTAGGCGCCAATCTTGTTGGTCTGCTGGAGGTGGCTGTGGGCATTGCAATACGCCCGCGTCGGCTGGAACATAGGCTTTGTAAGGCATCACCGGGCGGCGGTCTAGCTGACTGACCGGAGGCGGCGGCGGCAGTTCTACCACTGTGGCCGCTGGCGGCATATAGGCCTTGTAAGGCTTCAGCGGGCGCCGGCCTGGGGGGCCGATCGCATCATAAGCGGCCATATCCGGGCCCTTGCTGGCCCCATGGCTCTTCGGCTGGCTGTCGTAGTACCCATCGAGGATTTCGAAAACATCGGCGGAAGACAAGGGTTTCTCTGTGTACGGCGGAGGCGGACGGCGGGAATCGCAATTGGATGAGGCATTCATCGCGAAGGGTCGCAGTGCGTAGCGTATGTACAAGTGGGTGAATCTCAAGCAGCGCAACCAATTCAGTGACTTAGCCGCCAGGCATGCTGAAGAAGGACGCACGCGTCGGCTTAAAGATGGCGGCGGCGGGCATTCTCATCTTGCGACAGTTGGCGCGGCGAACGACCCCTAGCTGCAACATGGCCCAGGGACGGGAAGGAAAGGAGGCGTGTACGGAGGCATGTAATCACGTTGGCTCTTGGCCGGATGCCCAGAAATTAGCATCCTCAAGCTGCCGTGGATGCGGATGCGGATGCGCTTCCGGTACCCCAACCCACTCATTTTCCATCGCATAGCGTGGCATCGAACGTGGAGGCACGCCTCACGCGTTAGTGCATAAGCGCGGGCTTCTCCAAGTATGCATGCACTTATGCGTTCGCCGCTCTACGTACACAGCATGTACCGTCTCTCCCTGGCCGCGGATCCATGTAGGCAAGATGGGGCTGGTTTCGATGTAGCTCCCGCGTAAGCTCCCGGGGCCCCAACAACCTCCCTGGAGCTTTTCAACTGCACAACGGGGACGGGAGCTTCGACGCTTCTTCCACGCCCCCCTGCTGCTGAATCCATCTCGCTTCGCCCTCCGCCTGTACGTGCAGCCGCTTGTCTGCAGCACCAGAACCCGACGCCGAGCAAGTAATCATGTAGCATCCCCGACGTCAGTCCCACCCGACGCTTCTCTCCTCGCGTGTGCCATCCGACCGTCATCTGAGAGCACGCGCCCGACGCCTCTTTCCCGGCTTCCGAGGCACTTAGTTTGGGAGGGTCCGCCGCCGCTTCCCATGGCATCCCCAACACGCACCTCGACGCCTACGGCCTCGTCTCGGGGCTCGCGCCCGCCCTCTCGCCACGATCATTCTGACGACACGGCCAGCTCGGCTGAGTCTCTTCCCGTGGAGGTCTTGGTGCAACACCTGCTTGATGCGAAACGCTCCCTGTCGTCCATGTCTCTCGTTTTACGAGCCAACGAGCTTGTCACCGCTGCCCGCCAAGCCCACGAGGAAGCTGTTGTCCTCGGCGCCCAGGCTGAGTTCCTGCGTCGCGGCATCGCCCAGCAGACGAGGCTGCTGCTCCGGACGCGGAGGAGCCTGACGCGCACCTACGAGAGCGGGAAACACGAGTTCAAGCAGGTCATTAAATTGCTCGATACTACCAATGCTCGTCTTGAGGAGACCATGGGCGTATTGCGTAGCCGTATGGTGGATGGCGCCTTCCGGCCCCCAGGCGAGGACAGGAAGAGCCTGCTCGACTTCCTCGATGTTGATCAGGTTGAGACTGTGAGAAACTCCCTAAAGGAGAACATTGGTGCTTTACAAGTAGGTTGCGCCCGTCGCCTTGGTCCCTCCCCGCGTCCCCTGGGGGCAGAGCAAAGAACCTGAGCTGACATGGTTCGGCACCGCCCCAGGCTACGCAGACATCCTTCGACGGCGACCTTTTGCGCTTTGACAATGACCTGCGAGCGCTGCAAAAAGCCATGGCTGCCTCCTCATGCTCGCCGTCCTCATCGGCCTCGAACGCCCACCAGCCCGTTATTAAGCTTCTCTCTTCCATGATGGAGGGATCACACGATATGGCCGAGCTACTGGCGTCTCTAACCAAACATTTCGATCTCTGCGTGACGGCGGTGCGGACAACCGAGGGCGGTGCGGCTCTGGCCCGGCGCAAAGCGGCCGAGGCCACGCAATCACAAGGTGAAGGCGACGGCGTCTCCATCTCCGGAGTCATCACCGAGCAGGAATCCCATGTCGACGAGGTGGACCCCGTCTCGCGCCAGGACCGGGCACAGATGCTGCAGGTGGTGGTACAGGACGCGTCCGAAGTCCCAGACGTCGTCCAGGAGATCAACGAGCGACTCCGGAACATGGAAGAGGAATACGCCCGACTCCACGAACAGACGGACCAAATCAAACATGGCTACATGGCCACATCAGATGCTTTTCACGTGCTCGAGGAGGTCGGTCTGAGGCTCCAGAGCTACATCGCGGCCGAGACCGAGTTCCGCGAGCGCTGGGTGGAGGAGCACGAGAGCATCATGGAGAGGATGAGCGAGATGGATGGGCTGCGGGCGTTTTACGAAACATACGCCAATGCCTACGATAGTCTCATTCTCGAGGTGGACCGGCGGCGGACGCACGAAGACAAAGTGCTCAGCATATGGAAGAAGGCTAAGGAAAACGTCGACAGGATTGTCGAGGCTGACCGGAGGCAGAGGGAGATTTTCCGGCAGGATGTGGCGGAGTACATCCCCACGGACCTCTGGCCGGGCATGGACGATGCAATGGGTGGTTGGGACCTCGTCCCGCTCCAGGACGACGCCAAGGCCACGCCGTGCCTGAACAAAGACACGGTCAGGGCCGCCGCCGACCGGCTGGACAGGGCGGCGCGCACGCCGAGGGACGGTTGAAAACGGATGCAACCGTGACGCTCGTGAGCTAGATGCTTCCAGGGCATACGAGGGGCTCAAGATTGGGCCCGCCGAAAATCGCCTGTCTGCCTGCCTACCATGCTTGCCGCTCGTGGATCCATCCATCTCCATGCTGGTAGCCCGTGTCCATGCAATCTGAGGTACATAGGGACCCCAAGCCGTGAGTGATTGGTCATGTCGTCCCATAAAATTGCCGGCTAGTTTACGTGGCGTGTACCGACGAGTACGTAAGCTTTCCTGGCTGCTTTCCAAGATCCATTCTCGGGAATCCGGGTGCACTGGTGTCCCCATTGGAGGAGCCACGAATGGTTTTCTTTGAATATGTGTTCTAGTTGGAGGGTTTTTGTGAGCTTGGGGACGCGTAGCCCTTCTGCCGGTCATCTCAGCCGCCAGGACAAATGGGAAACCTGCAGTGTGTTTGTCCAGGCGGGATACGGGCAATTGGGTATCGAAGTAGAGAACCACCGCACGGGCTTCTTCCGGTCGCGTGAGAACCGTGTTCGCACAGGAAGCAAGTAAAAAAGGTACGGTACTTACCTAAGTAAAGTACTTACTTGGGTACTTACCTAGGTTTACGCGCTGCTGCTGCTGCTGCTGCTGCTGCTGCTTTGTGCAGCCACGGGGGTGTCGCATGGTGGTCTCGTAAGCATCCATCTCTCCGTGGATTCCAAGCACACCGGAAGCAACCTAATCATGTGTTCTTCTTTCTTATGCTCCCCATCTCCCGGCTGTTGCCATGCGGGGACTTGCGTATACTTCGCACATGGGCTGCGGCCGTCTGTCTGGCCGTCCTGTCGCTCCTGTTCCCAAGGCACAGCTCGGCACATGAAGCTCCACTAGCACTCACTCCGAAACCGTCGTGTCATCTACCGTGTACGGATGGGGGAAGGCCCGCGTCGATCGGTTGCTATACAACTACTAATGACATAGGCAGTCGTCGTCGCCCAGTCGCCGTAGTCGCGCGTAGTGGGAAGGACGTACCACCAGGCGAGTCCTACATACCTATGGAGGTATAGATAGGGACTACCATGTAAACCTTTCCACTTCTCACCGTCCCGGACGATTCTGCTGCCCCTCAACGCTCGCGACCATCGCTCTCTGCCTTGAGATTGATTGTGTCTCGACAACAAGCCGGCCTCTTCGATGCGTGACCACTCCGGCTACTGTTTGCGTGACGCCCCTTGGTCCCCCGACTGATCACCCACACCCGTCGACTTGACGGCGACTTCCCTCTCCTCCTTTCTCTTTCGCCCTTTACGGTTTGTCCTTTCCGTCCCGCGGGCCAGCCAGCAACCAGACGCCAGCGATGCCGTCGCCCATGATCAAGGCGACGCTGGCTGCCGCCGCCCTTTCCAGCACGTCCAACATCCTCGCCCAGTTCCTCGAGGCCTATCGCGAGCAGCAGCCCTTCGCCTTCGACGCGCCACACTTCATCCGCTTCATCATCCTGGCCTTCCTCACGGCCCCTCCCAATTACATCTGGCAGCAGTTTCTCGAGCGCAGCTTCCCCGCCTACGAGCACCACGCGCCGTTGCGCGATGTCGAAAGCCAGATGAAGGAAAAGGACGACGACGTCGCGCTCGGCAGCGACCCGGCCATCTCGGCCGCCAACAAGCCCAAGCTGAACATCAGGAACACGCTGTCCAAGTGGTTCATTGACTGCATCACCCTGGGCGCCCTCATGAACACGGCCGCCTTCTTCATTCTGATGGGCCTGCTCAAGAACCAACCCGTCGCCCAGATAGCCCACAACATCCGCACCCAGACCATCCCGCTCATCGTTGCCGGCTACAAGATCTGGCCCTTCGCCTCCATCATCAGTTTCAGTTGCATCCCCGTCGAGCGGAGGATTGTCTTCCTCAACTTCGTCGGCTTGCTGTGGGGGATCTATATGAGTCTGGTTGCCGCCCGCGTCTGAGCGCACCACCATCACCACCACCACCACCACCACCACCACCCAGCACAGCACGCCATCGTCCTGTACCGCGGAGATCAGTCCCGTTTCTCCTAGCCTCTACCAAACTGGGCCTTCCTCGCCCAAGGAATGAGCTCATGCTCATCAGACATCCTTCTTGTAGTCAGGATGGCTGCCACCAGTTATTTGCACACATGGGAATTCCCCTCCCCGAACACCAACGGGCGTTTTTAGCGCATTACCGCAGACAGCCCGCTGCTCCCGATTGCGACGTGCTTCTCCATGTCTTTGGTTTGTTGCACCACGATGCCTGTGTTGATGTGCTGTCTGGCTCGCTTGCCGTGATTTCCGGGACTGTACCAACAGCTACCGCCGGACGCCCCCGACGGTGATGGGTGGTATTTCGTCTCGGACCGACGGGGAAAGGGGAACATGACTAGCTGGCTCCCAGTCGAAAACCGCGAAGCATCCAGTATTGAACGAGGACATTTACAATATACCCATGCAACGTGAATCATCATGCGGCACGTCCATCGTGGGAAGCAGACGATATATACCTCTGTCTTTCTCCATACCCGATCGTTATAATCAATTACTTGATCTGTAATATGCATCATTTCTCTCCCCACCGAGTCCCTTCATTCTTTCGCCCCTAGTTCCCACCCCCCCTGGACAACAGACTCTACCATACCCCTGTCCTCTCGCGTGCACACTCTCATTGACTGCCGCCATACCACCATAAGTTTGTGTCAGTTCATCATCGCTCCCCTCTGATTCCGGGCAGTTTTCGGCGGCACACCTGGATTTGACTCAGGATATACGTGAAGCGGTCGATCCGCTCCTGGCCCGCAACGCTTCGTTCGGAGAGGCCCAGATGTAAGAGACCACCTTCTCCGTAAGGCTGGAGCGTGACGGCCTGCAGATCAGCCTCATTGGCTTTCAATCACTTCACAGGCAAGGAAGCCATAGAACCAACGCGATGCGCCAGCAATGGGAATAATTTCGAGGGCCCCCAGCTAGCAGCAACTGCCCAGGCGGAACTGTCTCGGCTCGCATGTAGAAGCCCTTCCAATACTCTCTCACAAGGGATAAAAAAGAGAAAGGCTCGTTCGATTTTTGATCCCGCATGTCCTGATTCGCCGCAGGACCACAAAATCACTGGCCACAATGGCCCAGGACAAGTGACTAATCCTGCCAAGTGCTTCGGCCAGCATCTCCACCTATACCCATGGGCTGGGCGGTGTGCAAGTTTCCGCCGAGGCCTCTCCCGGATGAGCACGCTCTCCAGACCACTGTGGCATATATTCGGCTCATGCCATAACCTTCCTCAGTTCATGCACTTATTTCGGGCATGGGAAGCGAATACTTCTCATCGTGGTAACCGTACCAGTATCTTGTATTGAAGCCCGGTGTACGTAGTCCGCATCCTGCCTACTGTTGGTCCCGGAAGCTAATTCAATGGAGTGTGTGCTATTTGGGTGTCAATCGTTTGTCATTTTAACTCAGACAATGATTCCATGAATGTCCGCTCGGTCAAGCCCCTATCTTGGTGGCTTCAGCCACAACTTTGGAGGCGCCTTGTCAAATCTGCAATATATTCCGTATCCACTGCTACCATACGCAGGAATCGTTGGGAAGCTGTCTACTGTCACTGGGAATGCAAGGTTCAGCGTCAGATATGTCAGTGGAGAATTAGGATACCATGCACATGTCAAACATATAGGGGCGCATACATATAGTTGAGGATGGATCAGTGTACTGGTCTAAGGGTGTATATTTAACGCTGGCCTATTCTATCCAGGTGCCCTATCTGCAGTCAACAGCTCAGGGCCAGTCATTTTACAGAGGTAGCAATCGCCGAGCGTAGTAGGCTCGGTGCTCTAAATGGTAAGATGTGTATGTGGAAGAAGATGAGAAGTGGAGGGAATGGCGTGTCAGTTCCGTTTCCTACGAGGAGCCAGTCAGCTGCTTCACGGCGAAATCGACACCGAGCTTCTGGGTGCTTGTGCTCATGGGGTACTATTATCTACAGTCAGTCATTGCATAGACAAGGGATTGGTGAACTATATTCCGGAGGAGAACTCGTGGGCCAGAACGACAAAAATAACGAGAGTCGGGAGTCCAACGGGGGAAGTTGTGTTAAAAGAGGGTGATTGAGGACCCCGGGTGTCACTTACAGTAAGATGCGCCATGTTGATTCCCATGCCATGGATGGTGTCGCAAACACCATCACCCTGTACCACGTTAGTGATGTCAAGTCTGCGGCCAGCGACTCACTAGCTGGACGAGTACAGAACCAAATATAGGACTTACAAAGGCACAGACGTCCAGGGTCTTTGAGACCCAGGCCTCGGGAATACCGGTGCCCAGCATGGCAGACATGCCGTTGACATTAGCCGTCGTCTTTCCGCCGTTGACATCGACGTTGCACGCCAGACCGGACTTGTGCATAGGGTTGCCAATCAGGAAGACACCCTTCACAGCGTTGGCGCTGGCGCCCGTGAGCTTGGGCAGAGCGTTAACCGTGGCCGCTGCACCCTGGGAGTACCCCTGGAGAATGAAGCACTCGTTGGGGGAGCTGCGGAGGGTCGATGCTACGCGGTTGACGATGTCGGCCGTGCCAAGAGCCGAGTTTTGGCTGAAGCCGGCGGCGTACACGGTGTTGTAGATCTTGCCGCCAGGAAGTTGCTGGGTAACACGAGAGTTGATGGTGCGGAAGCCCGACGACTCGCCCTGCATCTCCCCGGTGCCACGGGTGTTGATGATGGTGTAAGACGAGCATACGCCGGCGCGCTTGTCAACCACGTCGACGACCGGCGCCGCGCTCACGGACAACACGAGCAGAGAAACCACCGAGAGAAGGCTGAAGGTGTGCATGATGGAGAATAGACAAATGCTCACGCGCTTGAAAAACGAGTACTGGAAAAGGGAGCTGCGGCAAACGAGGGCTCAAGACTCAGAAGGGGCATGGGTTGACGGGCAACAGTAGCTACGGGCCAAGAGGGCTGCTTCTACTAGTCTTATAGAGGACATGTCCCTGCCCATATACGCATCGCCCCCATCCTGCTGCTGCTCATGCCGTCCAGTCGGAATCTCGATGCTGATACGACTATTTCCAAGTCGAACCCACGAAGCACTGGATCCAGCGAGGGGCTCAGAACCTTTGCGCACAGCAGAAATACACCAAGGCTGGTGCGCCCCGCTTAATCTCATGGTACCCGCAGCCCCATCACGCTGGCATGTGGGTCGCCGTCATAGTAGGACACGAACGAACGCCGAGTCCGTCACGTTAATTAATATCTACGGCCGTAAGGCACTGTAGAAGTTGGTTTGAAACAGCCACAACCTCGAATTGACAGTAGTTGGGAGGTCGAGCTCCCGGGGGCGCGGGGCTCCGGAGAGGCGCGGTGGGCAGTCGATCCTTCCCCGGGCGATCATGGGGGACACCATTCCCCTGCAGGGCCGTCCTGCGTCTCCTGCGTGCAAGTTGGCCACCAGGCGGTTCCATGCGATCTTCCGTTGGCGTCGGTGGTGGGAGAAGAGCTCCTGATGCCAAGACGTGGCGCGTGAAGAGCCCATCTTTCTTCGCATGCAGCACTGGAAGGAGAATAGCCTCCATGGCCTTTTCTTTTCCGGCCATATTTCTGCGTCACGACCCTGGGCAAGCGGCTAGTCGGTCACATCCTGGCCATGACACGGGAACGGACATGATTTCTATGTGGGACAATTCAGTCGCCCCATGCAGGAGCGGCCGTACATGTCCGTTAATTAAAGGCCCAAAAGAAAGCTGCCTCCTGTAACCAATCTTAGGCTGTGAGGCTAGTTGCGGCCGTGGTACTCGTCAGGTAGCCTCGTTGTCCAGAGGCAGAGGGGGTGGAGTCAGTGTGCGGCCAACACGGTGAGCGTGTGCAGGTGTGCAAGTGTGGAAGTGCAGGGGCAGGGGTGGATGCATATAAAATATGGTGCCTGCTGTTCTGTACTACGCTGGCAGACAGCCCTTGGGGAGAGCTATAGCAGTGTCCCACAGAGCCATGTCCGGTCCAAAGCAAAGCTGAAGAGCAAGCGGCCTGTTTCAGCCGCCCAGTGTGGCAGAGCGGCACCCTTCTTTTTGGCGTGCCCATTTCAGGTTCGGCACACGAACCCTGCTCTAGCGGGACTTTAGTGCCCCGGCCAGGTCCGGTAGAGGCATACGAAGGAGATGGGACTGCTTTCCCCTGGGCCAAAGCCTACTACTATAGAGCGGAAGCACTGACGGCGGAGGTTTCCAATTGGTCAGCTGGCGGCAATACTTCGTCGTGGTAACTGGCCCTGAGCATCGCTGCTGATGACGATCCGCGCCAGGACGTTGCCGGAGTGGGCGACTTAGCACCGCATACTCCATCCGAGGATCCAAGGTGGCCGTGGCCGCCACCGAAACAGCGCCGTTGGCCATGAGGCAAACGGCGGGCGTGTTCCGGTCGAGGAATGTGCGACGCCTCCGAGCAAAACCGCCGGACGAGCGGAAAACCCGGCAGTCCTTTGTATGACGCCGCCAAGCCCGGCTGCATACGTCCGGTTGAGCAAGACCTCGGCATCCCCTTGGACCGGAGATTGGGTTGCGGCTGGCACATCCCGTGCAACGACGCGCGAAGAGAGAGATTTGGCACCTAGGATCCCGTGGATCCCTTGCGCAGTGAGCGAGGCTTGGGGGTCGGCCTTGCGCTCGGGCCACGTTTCCCCTCGCTGGCTGCTGCGGTTGGAAAGAAGTGATGGGAAGGGCTCTGCAAAAACGAGGCCGCGAGGAATGCCAGCCAGCCAAAACCTGCCACCACCTTCACCAATCCAACGGCTGGCTGCCCATAGTGCCTCTCTCGTCTGCCATCACCACCCCGCCCATCCAAGCTCGTGGCCGCAAGGGGAATTCCAGATGAGCGAGCCAGCCGCCTCGCCGCTGCCACGCGTCCACGGGCAGTCCGTCACGCCCCGGACCCAGTGCGAACACTGGAATTCGGAGCGCGACATCATCGCCATCCGACACAAGTGCTGCCACCAGTACTACGCCTGTATCGCCTGCCACCAAGCCTTGGCCGGTCACGAACCCGAGGTCTGGCCGAAATCAGAGCAATCGGCCACCAAAGCCGTCCTGTGCGGCCACTGTCGCCATGAGATGACCATATCCGCCTACCTGGCCTGCCGCAACGCGTGCCCTGTCTGTGCCGCCGAGTTTAACCCGGGCTGCGCGAAGCACTACGACCTGTACTTTGCAGTGTGATGCTTCTTGGCGGCCGCCGAAGCTCAGGCAAGCTGCCGTGCCAGTTGGTCCCACAGCCCGACAGCATCGTGGGACTGGCACCAGCGACGCCGGTCCCCGCGGGCCCATCGCCCTCCACCGAATCGTGTGGGCCTCCTTCTCGGTCTTGGTCACCATCCGGCTGTTTCTTGAACCCGAGATCGCGTGGGCTGAGCGACTGGGCGCTGCGCGTAACGCAGCCTGCATCGGCCCTCACCTCAACAGCCCGTAGCGGCGCTCAGCGCATCCTTGTCCATTCACGTGGCGTTGCAATTGCATCTACGTATGTACATAGCGCTCTCGACGTGTCGGCCAATAGACAGCCGGTGCCTCGGGCGTACCGACCTGCTGGATCTGGCCACACCTGTGGCCAGCGTGCTCGGTTGACTCGCCCTGCCGGGCAAGGTGGTCAAATGCTGCAGGTCCTGACTGCTGAAGTGTTGCCCGGCACCCGGGTCTCGTTCGCCTGACATCGATGCTGCCGGGTGGTTGGGCGAGACGCATCGGAAGAGCGTCGTCGTCATGCTGCCGCCTCCCTGGCCTGGGACACCTCGAATGGGCCTCAGGCAGTGTCGCACCCATCTCCACAGAAACCCCTCCCTTCTTGCCATCATCGGTGGGCATCGCCAGCAGTCCAGCCTAGCCTCATGAGCATACGAAAGGCCTGCATCCCGAGGCCCAACGGAGCTGACTGCCATGGTGGGCCTAGTCGACCCCGCATATTTGATCGACCCAGCCGCCCCCGCGCGCAACCGCACCGCTACCCCAGCTTTTGCCCCGGGTTTTCGCAGCTCTTCCGCTTGGGAAGGCGATGGCGACCAGAGAGCCGTTGGCGGCGTCGTTGGAGTGGAATGCAGCGTGTTGACGCCCTGCCGCTGCCTGTACCCCAAGCAATGTCTTTGACTCTGCTTGGACAAGAGTGTACGTTTATGGTCCCGTTTTGTCGTACCCGCCTTCCGGGGGTTCGTACCATGGCCCCTGCCGGTCAATCCGACACCCGGCCGGGCTCGTCAGACCCAAGAAGACTGGGAAGCTTGGTAGATAGGAGAGTCTGACAGAGGCAACATCCCAACCTGCTAGGCATTGGCTAGCGACGTAAACACGACCGCCACGGCCGAAAGAAGAAGGAGGAGTTGGGATGAGACTGCTAGACTACGGGGCCCTCTTGGCATGCGGAGAATTCATCGGAGCAAGCAGTCGGCGTTCGTCGGCTGACACCTTCTGAACCCGCACCGCCAAGGGGCGGAGGGGGGCCACGGCCTAGCAGTGCGACGACAAGTAAGCCAATCGGGCCTAAGGCGACCACTGGCCTGCTTCTTCTCTTTTGCAGAGGCGGGCAGCACATGGGTCGCCATGACCCCGGATTCAGGGTGCGCACCCAGCGGTGGAGACTGTTGCAGCATTGAGTTCATAATACATCGAGTCGTAGAGACCCCGCGGAGTCCATGCCCCGTCATTTTCACGTTTATATCCTCTTGTTCCATGTCGGCTGTTCGTTCACTCCCCCAAAGCTGGTTGTCACCGTCCCGTACACCATCCTCTCCCCATCGCCCCGTCTCCAGCCGGGCAAGACGGACAACGGCAGCAAGATGGACAACGACAGCGAGAAAGGCCACAGCAGCGAGAAGGGCCATGTCGACTATGTCCCCGACGTCGAGGTGGCAAATAACGCCATTGCCTACCAAGATAATTGGGAAACCGAATTTACCCCCGAGGAACAAAAGCACATCATACGACGAATTGATCGTCGACTAGTGACCACAGTTGGCGTCATGTACTGTGTGTCATTGATGGACAGGTTCGTCATTTCACGCGGCGCCAGCCACTTCTCGGCCGTGCCTTCGTGTCGCAGCTAACATGAGCACGCACCCAGGACCAACCTGTCAGCAGCCAACATCGCCGGGATGGTGGATGAGCTGCAGCTGGGCGGCAATAGGTACTCGGTGGTGACCCTCATCTTCTTCGTGACCTACACCCTCTTCCAGCCCCCTTCAACCATCATCGTGCGTAGAATCGGCCCTCGCATCCACTTGGGCGTCATTACCATACTGTGGGGAGGGGTGATGCTCGGAATGGGATTTGTACGGAACTACGAGTCCCTTGCTGGCCTTCGTGTGCTGCTGGGCGTTCTCGAGGCCGGATTTTTCCCCAGCTGCGTTTATCTACTGAGCACATGGGTAAGTCGCCTCACATTTCCAACCGGGCCCCGGCACCGCTGACCGTGAGCCAAACATAGTACACACGATGTGAGCCGCGATGACCGCTGCTGCCCTATGAGTGTATAGAGGCACGTCGCTGACAGTGGCTCAGATGAGGTCGGCAAGCGATACAGCTTTTTCTACATTCTGGGCTGTGTCGCAAGCGCCTTTGCCGGCATCCTCGCCTTTGGCCTCATGCAAATGTCAGGCCTCGGGAACCTGAGAGGGTGGAGATGTACGTACCCGGCTCGATTTCTGGCTGGCCACAGACTAAATGCCGACTCTAGGGATCTTCATCGTCGAGGGAATTCTTACCATCATTATCGGTCTTGGGGGCTACTGGCTCCTTGTGGACTTTCCCGACTCTCCTCGTAAATCCTGGAGATTTCTAAGCGACCGAGAGAAGGCTTGGGTCGTCCGGCGAGTCGATGCGGACCGTGGTGATGCCGCCACGCCCAAGTTCAATCTCAAGAAGTTCCTAGCAGCTGGCACGGATCTCAAAATTTGGTACGTGAGCTTTATTCCGTCCGTGGGAAACAGCGGCTTGTTTGAGGCCGTGGTGGTTAACGTCGCGCAGGGCCTACGCCATGATCTTCTTCAACACCACAACCATCACCTATGCCCTCGCCTACTTTCTTCCCATCATTCTCAACCGAAATCTCGGTTTCAGCATTGGCGCGTCGCAGTGTCTCATTGCCCCTCCGTACGCCTTTGCCGGGTTCTGGATGTTCGGCATGGGCTGGCTTGGCGACAAATATCATGTCCGTGGGCCTATTATCATTGCGAACATGCTGCTCTGCCTGATCGGCCTGCCGATCATGGGCTGGCACGCCAATCCCTCCGTGCGCTACTTTGGCGTGTTCTTCGTGACGGCAGGGGCCAATTCGAACATACCGGCTTCCATGGCCTACCAAGCCAACAACATCCGCGGTCAGTGGAAACGCGCCTTCTGCAGTGCTACGCTCGTGGGAATGGGAGGTATCGGAGGTATTGCAGGCAGTCTTGTCTTCCGGTAAGCAGGCAAGCCCTTTGGCCGCTCCCAGGGGAACAACGCCACTAACGCTGCGTACACTCGACAGGGCCGAGGACGCCGCAACTGGATACAAGCCCGGCTTGTACGCTTGCATCGCATGTAGCCTCTTGTCAATCATTTTGGTCGTGCTCGTCGACTTCTACTTCTTCGTTGAGAATCGTCGGGCGGACCGGGGAGAAAAGGAACTGGAAAGCCACGAGGTAAGATCCTGGGTTTCCAAGGTTAGCAGCGATGCAGAGGACTAATGCCGACTGTGCAGGAGGGATTCATGCCAGGATTCCGCTACACGCTCTAGGGGGTGGTCGAGGGGCTGCTGAGGTTTTCTGTTAGGCAGCAGGTAGGCGAGCCTTGGATCTTTGCGCTGGCCTTGTATGCAGAGTGGCTATGAGAAAAGGGGGCACAATGCAGTCTGGAGGTCTGCCACAAGTCAGGAGTCCCCGGCTAGCCATGTCTTGACCGGCCTTCTTTGGAAGCCCAAAGTGATAGGGTGGATTGGCTGAATCCAAAAAGCCCCCTTACTCTGTAGCCAATCCATCCCGAGAAACCACAGGATGGAAAGAGTATCTATCCATGCCCAGCCCCCAGCCCTATCGGGCAGCAGGCCCTCTCTACTATCTAAAACTGGTGGCTTTCGCAAGACAAGCAAGGACTGCATGAAGGACTCCAATTTGAGGAAGACTATGACTCTCATCTGGGCCAGGTTGACTTGCAACAGCTACCGGGTTGGGAAATTCGGGATGCCTCATGATAAAGCTGGCGCCAGGGCGAGGTCAGAAGCTTCGTTCCCAGTCGATAGCGGGAGCGCCACGCCCACGACACGCTATTCGTATAGATGGGCAAGGGCATGGATAGCGGTCGAGTTTCACGCTGCCGTAAACATGGTCACGTACTTGCACAAGCGGAGCTTGGATGGGAGTGCGTTCCTACTCCATGGTCCCAAGAGGTCCCTGTGTACTATCTCATCTTATCGATAAGCCGGCAACCCTCCAATTTCTGCGGGCGCATTTGCAGTCGACAAAGATGGCGGGACCTGCCAGGCTTCTTATGTAGAATGCGCCAGTTTTCAGCATGGCCACCAACAGCGATGCGCAGCAGCAACAGACTGCTCCTGTTGCTGCCCCTTCGTCCGGCAGCGACTCGCATCCGCCCGCTGTGGCATTCGGCGCTCGCACCGACGCCGTCGCTACGACCCTTCCAGACGCCGACGGCGCCGGCAAGCCCGACAATGCCAGAACCGATGCCGGTCGTGGGAGGGGAGGTCGTGGAGGCGGAAGAGGCCGCGGCGCCCGGGGCCAGGGAGACCGAAAACGCAAGGATCTTGGCCGCAATGAATACAAGTACGTCTGGCACCCTCTCTCGCACGCTCTCCCGGACGCACCAGCCAATACGAGCTAACACAGGGCCCAGCCGCGAGCGTATGGGAAAGCGCGGACGCAACAACGAGTGGGAGGACCGCAAGCGACGCAAGGTCGACGGTGATGGCGCCGAGGGTGACGACGCCGCTGCCGCCCGGGACCGGCCCAGCTACATGAGCATCCCCTTTAGCGAGACCGAGATTGCCGCCGAGGAGCGGCGGCCGAAACGCAAGGTGGCCGTCATGATCGGTTACGCTGGCACGGGGTACCGCGGCCTGCAAATCAACCACCGCGAGAAAACGATCGAGGGCGAGCTATTCGGTGCCTTCGTGGCCGCGCGCGCCATCTCAAAAGTAAACGCCGACGACCCCAAGAAGTCGAGCTTGGTCCGTTGCGCCAGGACGGACAAGGGCGTGCACGCCGCTGGCAACGTGCTCTCCCTCAAGCTGATCATCGAGGACGAGGACGTGGTACAGAAGATCAACGACGCCCTGCCGCCTCAGATCCGGGTTTGGGGCATCCAGCGGACCAACAACTCCTTCAGCTGCTACCAGACCTGCGACTCGCGCTGGTACGAGTACCTCATGCCCAGTTACTGTCTGCTACCGCCCCATCCAGAGAGCTTCATGGGGAAGAAAGTTCTGGAGGCCGTTGAGGAGAAGCGGATCGAAGAGGAGTATTCCCAGCGCCTCGGTGCCCTTCGGAACTTTTGGGACGAAGTCGAGAAGAAGGAAATCCAGCCCATCCTCGATGGTCTTGACCCCGAAGTGCGCGAGAAAGTGATTCAACGACGCCACCTGGCCAGCAATTCCACGCCCAACCAAGCGAACAGCGAAGCCAAGGCCCAGCCGCAAGCGGCGGCGGAAACCCAAGCGTCAGCGGAAGAGAGCGTCGTGACGGAACTCGGCTCGGCTGCCGCGCCCTCGGGCGTCCCGAACGCTTTGGCGGCCGGCGGCTCTGAAGACTCGTCGACGACGCCTATGGAGACCTCGACGAATGGTGCTGCGCCAGGACCCCAAGCAACCGAAGACGGCGCCCCCGAGGCCAGAGAGCAGGACCCGGTGGATATCGCGCTCAAGCAGATCAAGATGGCCTACGTGGCCGCCAAGCGTCGCTACCGTGTGACGCCCGACCGCATTGAGCGACTACAAGAAGCTCTGAACCATTACGTAGGCACGCGCAACTACCACAATTACACCATCCAGAAGTCGTCAACGGATCCGTCGGCCAAGCGCAATATCAAGTCCTTCGTCGTGAACCCGCAGCCCATCCAGATCAACGACACAGAATGGCTTTCGCTCAAAGTCCACGGGCAGTCCTTCATGATGCACCAGATACGCAAAATGGTGGGAATGGCGGTGCTCGTCACGCGCTGCGGTACCGACATGTCCCGCATCCAGGAGTCGTATGGGCCGACGCGCATCAGCATCCCCAAGGCGCCCAGCCTGGGGCTCCTGTTGGAGCGGCCCGTCTTTGAGAATTACAACAAGCGGGCCGAGGGGAACTACGAGAGACCGGCCATCGACTTTGCCAACTACGAGAAGGAAATCCAGGCGTTCAAGGACGCCCACATCTACCAGCATATTTTTGCCCTGGAGGAGAAAGAGAACTCGTGAGTGTTTCCGTCGCTCTTCATCGCGTACGCCCCACTAACCGAGCCGCGCACAGGTTTCACACCTTTTTCCACCAGATTGACAGTTTCCGGTCGGACTACTTCCTTTGGGTTACGGCCGGCGGTATTGGGGCTGCCCACCAGCGCCTGGGGCAACGGGATGACGATGTGCCCCAAGGCATGGGCGTAGAGTCGGATAGCGAGGCCGAGGACCCCGAGGCAGGCGAGGGCTGATGAAGGGACACGGCGTGGGATGGCAGTCAGAAATGAACAGGCGGGTGCCGAGGTTCTCGTCGGTAGCACCTGTTGTTTGCCTCGGCTCGGTCATCTACGGGCCTAAAATATACCTCAACGAAAAGCCCGCGGCCGTCGCGGCTTCCTCTGCGTCTTCTTCCTGTAGCTGTTGTACGTAGCGGCACAGTGGCCATTCGTCCAAGTGACCCCGAAGGCTTAATCCTGCGGCAGTTTCTGGTTGGCCTGGGCCGCCTGGGCGAGAGCGGCCTCCTTGACGTTCCTGGAACGCATGGCCATCCACTGGTTGAACATGGCGCAGACGGCCTCGGTCTTGGCATCAATCTGGGCCTCGAGGGCCTTGACCTCATCGGACGCGTTGGTGATGAGAGGCCCCGTGACCCAGAGCGTTTTCATCTCGCGCGAGAGCTGAAGAAGATTCTCCACCTGTTTGATCTGCGGACGGGGGGGGTCAGCGCGCGTCCCGAGGGTGCCAGGGAACCAGGCGTTGGAGGGCCTCACCAGAGCGGAGGACTCATTCTCCATCTTCATCGAGTTCAGCACGGCCACCTCGGTCGTGTAGTGGTCATCGATGGGCTGGGTCGCGGCCGCGCACAGGCCCATGAAGTGCTTGAGGATGTCGGCCACGCATTTGTTGTGGCGGTCTGAAAGGGGGGGGGGAGGGGGGGGAGTACGTCAGTCTGGGGTGGGACCTCTTCGGAGCAGACGTTCCGTGGACGCGGGCGCAAGGGAAGGACGGGAGGGAAAAGACGGGGTGAGGGGAGAGGATGGAAGGCGGTCTTACCCATGAGCGTGGTTTGCTCTTTGCGTCTGTCCATCTTTGGCTAGGAGCGGGCTGTCACGATCTCATTCTCGACGGGCCAAAGCGATGCGTTCGGTCTTGAAGAGAGGAGAGCCCCGTAGCCGGCGGGAATGGCTCGGTCGTTGCCGGTGCAGGCCGGGTCGGCGGCGGCGGCGGCGGCGGCAACTGGGCGTTACTTTTCGAGGGTTGGCCCAACGAGGCACATATAGATGTATGCAAGGCAAGGTCTGGGGGCAGGAAGCGCTTTGCCTAAAGCGGGTTGCTCAGGGAGAGCATGTCCCTGAACGCAAGTTGTTGCTCTTGAGCGAGGGAGAAACTAGCGCCATAGGGCGGTTTGTTTTCACGACGCCTCTATGGGGCTGTACGGAGGCGTTCAAGCTGCCTAGATTCTAGCGGGTGTGTACCCGCACCCGCACCCTCGTGGCGCGCTGGCAATGGGCCAATCTTGGAGCCGAGGCTTGATACCGAGCGGGCCACACCTAACAGCGGGGCCCGCAAGCCAGCACCATCAGAGCAGCACGGATGGGCCGACGCTGTTAGGCCGGTACTTGCTCCATGAGCCTCGATCGGCGTTTCCCACACAGTACGGCCAGGCGCCGGGGAAGGTACCTAGGTACTCCCTCCCTCCCCCCCCACCACCCTCTCCTCTTATCGATACAGGCTCTCCGGCATCGGTACGAACTGCAAAACGTCCCAGGCATTGTTTGCTTGCCACCACAGCCGGGGCATTAATCAACTTACTTCTCTCGGTACTGACGCAAGCACAACGAACACCCGCCACAGGCAACCAGTTCATGGCCGAATGACGGAGCGGCCTGGGCAGCAACCGCCGGCTCCACCGTCGCGACGCGCATCATCGCCATGGCTTTGGCATTCGCCGTCCGGGATCGGCGAGGCGACCCGTGGAACTTTGTAGGCCTCACCTCGGCCTTTCCCGACCTGGGCCTCGATGGCAAGGGCGTCAATGAAAGGCGGCCCTGCGGCCACGCCCAGGCGCCCGGCTGCAAAGTCTTCGAGGTGCCGCGTCTCGGCGCTGCCGCTGATGCGCCCGCCGAGCCCACCGAGGTCGATCCCGCCGTCCCCGATAAGAGGGTAAGTGACTCCGTGTTGGGCTCCCAACTGACGACGCCTTCGGGCCGAAGAGGCTCCCGATCGACTGACTCCCTCGGGTTTTCGTAGTCGCTGAAGGATCAGGTGCTGGTCTTCCAGTATAAGGGCAAGTTCCATGCAGTCGACAACGTACGGTGCCCGCGCGTGACGCTTCCCCTGCGAGGGCCGAAAATGCTGACGTTGGTCGGCAGCGGTGCCCCCACCAGTCGTTTCCCCTGTCCCGGGGCACTCCGTTCGACATTGAGGATTTTGGTCTCGTGCTGAGTGCTGGCATTACATGCCCCCAACACGACTGGTCCTTCGACCTGCACTCTGGCCAGGGCGATCGGGGCTCGTACCGCCTCGCCATTTGGGAGCTTGAGCTGCGGCCTGTCGCTGCCGCTACAGAGGGCTGCGGCAGTGAGGCCTCAACACCAGGTGCCGGCACGGGCATCTGGGTCCGGAGAAAGCAGAAAATTGGATAGCTGGAACGCGCCGGTGTGGAGCGCGGATCCGGGTCAAACAGCTTGCAAGTACCCGGACTAAACCGAGCATTCCTGCCAGCCTACAAGCAGTACTACCACCACTACCCTTGCCTGCTGCTTGGACGAGGCAGCGACGACCAGTAGAGGCTGGTCCTCAAGACTTCCCAACCCCCCCAGCATGTTTCTCGAGCACCTCTCGGTGCTTCTCCGAGTCCTCTCCATGATCTTCGTCTCCATTTACTGGAAGCCTCTCACCGAGACGCGTTTGGCGAAGAGTTCGTCAATCTCCTCGAGCGTCTTGCCCTTTGTTTGGGCACGCACAAGAAGAAGAAGGCGAGACCGGCCAGATTTGATCCCGCTCATATGTAGCCGTACTTGGTCCCCTGTAAGGACGAATGTCAGACACCTTGGGCACAAGGATGGATGGGCTCGGGGGGGGGGGGGGGGGGGGGGGGGGGGTGACTTGCCCAATCCGGATCGCTGGGGTTGATATAATAGAAAGCAAAAGCCGGCCAACCATGCGAGCAAATCACCCAACGAGATGGCGGAGCTGGCAGTCCAGCTGCGCAGCCGCGTGCGGATCATTTCGGTGGCCGTGGGGTATGTTGCGCCGCCCACCAAGGCGTTGTACCCAAACATGAACAAGGCCGAAAAGGCGATGACGCAGTTTCTGGCCGTCACGAGGTCGGGCCTGGTGGTGGCGCCGACGGCCATGCCCATCATGTACAGCCCCTAAAAAACAGCGCCGGCCATCCAAACGGTCCGGCGCCCGGCCAGCCGGCGCATGGTACGGACGCCGAGGTTCACACCCACCCAGCCGAAGCAGCTGTTCATGAAGGAGAAATCGAAGGACTCGCTAAGCGCCAGGCCGGCCACGCTCATGAAGTAGGTTGCATAGCTGATCATGGACCAGGCGCCCGACCCCGTTTGCGTCACAATGACAGCGTGGTGGACAAGCGTGCGCCCGAGGTCGGTTTCTCAACGTGTAAAGCTCCAGGTCATCTCGATCGAAGTGCCTCGACACAATGAGGGGAAGGATGTGATACCATACTCACCCCGAAACATGCCCAGACGCCCGATGACCCGCGCCGCCCGCTCCTCGTCTCCGATGCCCTGCACCATCTCGGCTCACTCTAATTCCAGGTGCTCTGGTCGCAAAGAGTCCCCGCGCAGCCTTCCTTGGTGGACCAAGTAGACGCCGTGTACTCGATACAGTGAGCCCGACATGGACAAGGATGTTTGCAAGGAGGCGAAGCCGGGGCAGACGCGGAAGCCGGAGGCTACCAGGCGCCATTGCGTATCACCTCGTCGTAGTCCAAGTCTTGCTTAAACCTCTCCAGTCGGGTTTGGGCCTTGCTCAGCGCACTTTTCGCTTCTTCGTCATCGTCGTCGTCGCCGTCGCCCGCATCACGCACCTGGACATAGCGCTTGACCAGCATTTTCAGCTTCTCCCGTGCCTTCTCTCCGACCGCGCGCCTGTGACAGCGCCGACAGGTGTCGGCCACTTTGCCTTCGGCGGGTCTTGTGCGAGGAATGGAGATGACGTTGTGTTTGGTGACCGGGCGCGGCTCGACCGTATGGCCACAATTTTCGTGCCTCAGCCCCTTCCGGCAGAAGGGGGCAGGTGTCGTTCTCAGCCAGCCACTTGCGTAGGCACATGTGGTAAGCGAAATGCCCACAGAAAAGGATAGAAAGTGTCGAGCTCTCCAGAGTGCTCGTCATCTCGGCGGGCAGAGCCATACGGGCGAGTGCGCTCCCGATATCCCGATAGTCCGGAAGAGAGAAGGGTTCGTGCGCCTGCGCCGACCACAAGAAATATTGGACCGCCTGCGGTATCGCCGGTCATAGCGCCCCCCGACTTTGCTTTTCCCAGTCTCGGAGAGGAACAGGTATTTGTTCGGGTGCGGGCTGTCGATGAACAGCGGAACAAAGGGTGAAGTGTGTACGGGCGAGTCTTGCTGCTGCCAGGCGTCAGCTTGAAAACTACATCGCGCTCAGGGGCTTGGATAATACGACCTCTTCGGCGCACAACGTTTTCAGACAGAGCTGCGAGGCAATCAAAGGATGCCCTGGCCAAAGCGGGGAGGGCAAGCTCCCCTCGTATACCTCTTTGTTGGTCCGTGGTCTAGAGCGCCCAGGCCAAAGCCGAGCAGCGATGGGGGCGGCTTGGGTTCTTTGTTGAAGGCCCGAGTTTTCCACTGCATTGTTCCATCAGACCCTATCATTGTCCCTGCTCTTCCTGAGGGACAGGTGCTTTAAGACAGGCAACCGGCAGCTGCCTCTCTTGCTCGCGCTCTGTGTACTGGTGGTTGGCCGAGGGAATTAGAAACCCGGTCACCCGAAAGGAAGCGCAGGTCACCGAAGCTAGGTCCACAAGGAGGCCCCAATGGATGAAGCTGTATACTGATTTGGTCGACAAGGTGCTTCCGAGGTCTAGGCTCCTCTCCCCTTGGAGGCCCGAGAGGGGGTGTATATTGCTGCCCGGTGGGGTCAAGGCCGAAGGGCTGTCTATACGAAGCCTATGCGATGATGGTGGTCAACGGGCCGTGCGTCCAATGCCCATGGTCAGGTGGGATTTCCAAAGGGACTATGACGGGGCGGAACGTCAAGAAGTACTTTCGTAAGCAATGCACCACAACACATAGGTACTGTGGGACAATACGTGGGCAAGTTTTTAGGTAATGACTTGGAGGGAAACCCGAATCTTGGGCAAAACCCCACCATCACTTATGATGGAGGCATTACTTGCCCGCCTCGCGAAAGCCCGAATGGAAAGGACCACATGGCCGCCGGATCTCGCCATCGGCGTCGCCTGGAGTATGGCGCTGCGTGCGTGCGTGCGTGCGTGCGTGCGTGTATATGTGTGGCATGAGAAAATGATGTACGGGTTGGTGGATGCTGGGTGCGGGTCGGAGATCAGGTGAACGCCTCCCCCGCCTTTGATCTGGTCCATCTCGACCACCCCCGGGGCTGGCCGCCCTTCTGCCTGGTTCATCCGAACTTTGGAGATGACGGCAGGAGGAGAAAGTAGCTGTCACTGGCCAGCTTGAGAGGGGGGCTGGCATCCGGTCGGGTGTGCGCCGACGGTCCAGGCGTTGGAATTCATCGTCAGAGCTCTTCTTCCTCATCACCGGCTCACTTCACCGGGTCAGAACGCAAGGTACAGGCACGAGTCCGCGGTTATCAACTAGCCAAGCCGAAAACACGGCGGGGACCCGGTCCTAAGACAAGCGCTTTTGGAGCTTCATCATCCGATCGCTGCGCCGAATACACGAATGGAATGAGGCGAGGGTAGTTTGAGCGCCCGGAAACGGCCGTGTCCCATGCCTTCAACCCCGCGCCCTCCGTCTATTTCTTCCTCCGGGAACCTGCAGACACCAGTTTCTTCTTGACGTGTTTGGGCATCTTGTCCTTCCTCTTCTCTCGCTTCTCGTCCTTGACCGCTTGCTTGTGTTCCTTGGCAGTGTCAGTGGGTACAACAGGGATGCCAACCGCGTGGTAACTTACCTTCTTGTCCTCCTTGGCCATGAACCTCTTTCCTCGTGGCAGGCCCTTGACGAAGGCATTCTCATCCACACTGCCTTCCTCGCCCACAGGGGCCCCCTCGTCGGATTCGTCCTCCGACGAGCTTTCCTCGCCACCCGCGGGTTGCACAGCCTGGTCTGCTAGGAGATTCCTGTAGACAAGTTCGCCTCCTTGCCCAGCATCGATCCTCTCCGCATCCTTTTCGATGTCGTAAACCTGCTCCAGCGTCTGGGGGATATACTGGTTCCTGAAAACCTCGTTGTCGACCTCTTGCTCCGCCAAGGCCTCTTCGTGGCTGGCGGCCGGGCCCCTCGACTTGTACAGACCCTCGACGGTCTCCGCCAGACCGGGCTCCTCCACCGGCCCTTCGGACGCGGTTATGAAATCAAAGATTGCACGGTCGGAAATCGTATCCACACCCGCCTTACGGAAGAAGTCGCCCGTGTTCTTGATGTCCATGCGGAGAAACTCCAGAGAGCGAGGGTGATCATGCTCTACGCTTTGCGAAACGTCGATGATGTAAAGCCGCCGGTCGTTGTACAGGATGTTGTACTCGCTGAGATCGGCATGTACCAGCCGGCAGACCTGGTACATGCGTCGCATGATGCCCAGCAACTGGATATACAGAGCGGTCCACTGCTGCTCGGCGTCCTCTCCCGTGATGGCAGCGTCCCGCAATCGCGGGTACGCCCAGCCTCTCCGGTCTCCCAGAAAATCCATGACAAGGACGTGTAACTTCAGTTGTATGGGTTCAGGACATGGGATGCCGGCGGCATGTATGCGGCGCAGGTTCCTAAACTCTTTCTCGGCCCACAGTTTGACCATCTTACGGTTATTGCCCTTCTCTGCGCCCGACTTGAAACGGTGCTCGCCTGTAATGTACCGCTCACGGTCCTTGAAGCTCAGGATGGCCGTCTTGTACACCTTGACGGCTCGGTGGACCGCGGGGTTGTCCAGCTGGGGAAAGGCGACGGCGCCGTAGACATTGGCCTCTTTTCCTGTGCTGATGGCGCCGTGAATCTCGCTCACGACGCCTTTGTTGATCATCTGCAGAAGGATCATGCGCGTTCTCTGGTCCAGGACCTGCTCGCTTGTGGCACGGTCGGCCTTATCCTTGTCGCGACCCTGTTCATTTTTGACGTCGTCGAGTCTGATCTTGGCGGCGTGTTTCGAGAGTGCAGATATCTGGTCGTCGACACTGGCCATGGTGTTGGCTGCCGGTTTCTGGGCGTTGGATCGCGGTAGGGCTGCCCCCTCCTGGGTTTGCCGTTGCCGGTTGTAGCTCTTGGTGAGATCGGACGGGTCGTCGGCGCCGTAGTCTTCGTCATCGTCGAATATGTCGTCCAGGTCCTCGTCCTCGACGTCGCTCTCTCCGCCCGCAAGGTGGACGCGGGCGGCCAGGGCCTCGGGCAGTTCTTGGGCCACCGAAGCATCGTACCCATGGTTTGCCGTGTACACGTGTGGCGGTTGGTGGGCCGCGGTCATCTCCGCAGCAGGGAGGTTCTCGGGATCTGCCATCGTAGCGGTCGCGTAATCTCAGACGGTGGCGGCGCAAGAGCGGTCTCGATCAATCGAGCCGAAGCGTGGGTGATGAGACTCTGGGCCGCTAGAAGGACCTTCGTCCGGTCGTGGAAATATCCTTATATATGCTTGAGAGCGAATATTTGGGCAATGGGATTCTGGGGCCGCTGGAACAACCTGCGCTTGGCCGTCGAAAAATAGGTATGCTTGAGAACGAATATTTGAGTCACAAGTAGTTAAGTGGTTACTTATTGCCCAACTATGTAGTTGGTTGAGCCACCAGCCGATCACGTAACCAAATTGATCTTTTTTCAGGATGGAGGCGAGAATCGACGACAGCCCCTCCCCCACCAGAATTTTTATCTTATCTGTGGGAAGTATTCAAGCGCTCAGGCGAAGAGGCAGGTACGTACCCACGCACGTGCTTGCCCGCCTACGACATAACATGAGCAAGTGACATTTAGGTGGGGTGCATAAGTACTTATGTAGCTGAGTGTTCAACCTGGGAGGCCGGCATGCACTAGTACCGACCTGGTGAACTTGAATAGGACATAGTGCGGCGGACATCCATCATAGGCTTTACCTGAGTCCCAGTAGGGGGCAGGCAATCGACGTCTCTAGCCGCCCAATACGACGACTAGCCTTGATACTTGGTTGGAGTGCCTATGCCTCGCGCTTGATTAGGCCTAGGCCATTGATAACATGCTGCAGGATCCACATGAGGGGGTTGCTCCTTACTGGTGTGGTGGGTTGAATAGCTCACGCTGTGTATGTACCTCATCTTGCCTACTTATCCAGCGCTCGCTCTCCTTGATCTGCGGGACCCCCCTTGCCGCCGCCTCCAGACCCGAGGACCCTCGTCACCCTCGCCTACCCCGCCGGAAACTCGGTTATCTCCCAACTATCTCCCTGGTGCCTCTTTTGCAACGTCGTATTTGGTTCTGCTGCATGGAGGCATGGTCGCATCGGCGCCGGTGTGATCGGCCGTCCTTCGCCGGCTGCTACCACGTTGTATGAAAACGGTCCTATGGGATGGAACGGTGCGGGCATTGCTTGCCTCGGCCATCAATCTACGAGCGGGGCCTTGACATGACGGAGTGCCGCCTATTATGGGATATAAGATGTATTGTAGCCTGCTACGCCCCTGGTGTCCTCCCTCAACCCCGAGGGATTTCACAAGACTCTGTAGTCGTGAGTCCCACTTCCTGGTAGATTCAAGATGAAGCCTTACTTGCCATGGCTCATGCTATGGCCAGCTTGTGTCGACGGTGCGTTACACCCTGCTTATTCGCCCTGGATGGCCCTTGACTCTTGCTAGCAGTGCTGGCAGCCGGGAGGCTCGTCGGTATTCCCACGGTGCCCTTCAGCGCTACGTCTGGGGATACCTTGGCGCTGGCCAGTCTGAAGTCCCTGGTGGTGGACACGAAGTACGCCGAAGCTCGGGACGATCGGGGTGCAACTCTGATTCCGCCCACGCTTTATGAGTTCGCCGAGACGTTTGCGTCGGATCTATACAGCGTCCTGGGTTTGAACCTCAGCCTTTCCAAGTCACCCAAGGCAGAGCCCGACTCCATTTTCCTGACCCTGGGCGATGCTGCGGACTATATCAACACCGCCGGCTCGGAGACGTCGGAGGGCTACACTCTCTCGGTGGCATCGCAGGGAATCGAAATCACCGGAGCAAGTCCCTTAGGGGTCTGGTGGGCGACCCGGACTGTGTTGCAACAGGCAATACTGACAGGGGGTGAGATGACTTGGGGCAGAAGCCTCGATGTCCCTGGCTGGGGCACCCGCGGCAGTGAGAACCCCTCCCCCCTGGCTTTCCTCCCAACACCCTGCAGCCTGCCTCGTCAGAGTCTTGTGAGACAGGTTCCTGTAATTACCCTCTCAGAGGTGTTGCCGTGCTACCGGATGATCCTGCTCAGCCAGCGACTGACACTGGCCTGCCCTAGTGATGCTAGATGCAGGGCGGCACTATTACCCGCCAGGCTTTATCATCGAAATGTGTGCCTATGTGTCCTTCTTCAAGCAGAACACGTTCCATATGCATCTCAGCGACAACTTCAATGTGAACACGGAGTTGTACTCGAGGGAGTTCAGTCTGGAACTTTTTGCTCGTTTTCGGCTCTGGTCGGATTCTCCCGTGCTCGCTGGCCTTAACAAGTTCAAGAACGAGTCTTACACGCGCGCGCAATTCGACCACATCCAGTCCGCCTGCGCTGCCCGAGGCGTGACCATCCTCCCGGAGATTGAGGCACCCGGCCATGCGCTTGCTATAGTGCAGTGGAAACCAGAGCTGGGCTTGGGTGACGACCTCAGCTTGCTCAACGTTTCCCACCCCGAGACGATACCCACGATGAAGACGATCTGGTCCGAGTTCCTGCCCTGGTTTCACACCAAAACGGTCCACATCGGGGCCGATGAGTACACGGCGGGTGCCGCTGAGTATAACCGGTTCGTGAGTGAGATATCGGCCTTCATCACAGAAAAGTCGGGAAAGGGCGTGAGGATATGGGGCACGTTTCCGCCCAAGGCCGAGTACGAGAACATTCACAGGAACGTGTCGATCCAGCATTGGGCCTTTTTCGAGGACAACCCTCTGTACGACTACATCATGAACGGCTACTCCGTGTTGAATTCCGACGATGGATACTACGTCGTGAACAAGTGGTCGGCAAGCTATCCGCAGTCGCTTGACGTTGCCAAGACCTTCCACGTGAATCCGTTGGACGGTACGCTGTGGTATCCATACGTCTTCGACCAGAAGAACGCCAGCAACAACCCCAACGCGTCCAACCCGCTCGTCCTGGGCTCCATTGCCCCGATTTGGAACGACTACGGCCAAAATGCGAGTGTGGTGTCGGAAACCTATTACGCATGGAAAGAGGGGATCCCAGCTCTCAGCGACAAGCAATGGGGAGGCGACCTGGCCGAGTCCGAGTTCACGGCTGTTTTTCCAGCTCTGCACCCCAAGGCTCCCGCGCAGAATCTGGAGCGGACGATTCTGTCCGCGTCGTCAACAATCTTCAAGTACAGCCTTGGGCCGGCCCCGCGATTGGCCCCCGCGGGGAATGGTCTCACAGTAGAGGACAGCTCGGGAAACGGCTACGACGCCTGGACAGACTGTTCTGCGACAGAAGACGGGGCACTGATACTCGATTCCTCGTGCGCGCTCAAGACGCCACTGAGTTCCAAAGGCCGCGACTATACGCTCTCCATGCGGATCAAGGTCGACGGACTGAGCGATACGGGGAACGCTACGTTGATACACGGCGGGGATTCGGCGCTGATGCTGACGCCCAACATCACGCTGTTCGCATCGGGGAATTACTACCGACTCAATTCCACGCTGCCGCTTCAGGGTTGGGTGGACCTCAGCATCATTGGGCAGGGAAACAGGACTTTTGCGAGCATCCGCGCTGTCGAGGAGCGCGAAACTCGGAGCCCGTTGGCTGGGCACCCGGGGGCCCAGGCCGAGTTTCTGGCCGTACTAGGAGTGCTCGGCCATTTTCATGTGTGGGCGCCCATTGCGATTGAGGCACCTCTTGCACAGGTGGGTGGAGTGGGGTCTGGCTGGTCCGGTCAACTGGCGTCCATGGCCCTCAGCTCCGAGGCATAGGAGCGTGTCTGCTCCCGGCGGAACTTGTCTCGTGGCCTGATGGAATACGACGTGGATCCAGACGGAGCGTGGCAGATGATGACCAATTACTAAAGAAGTACCCAAGTAGCTCTGTCAGGCAACACCGAAAGGGGAAACCCAATATCTCGTCCGATCAACCCCTCACCCCCCATTCCACCGCCCGTCCGTCGCTGCACAGCCAGTCCGAGGCATAAAACCGAAAGGAGCGTAGGTGTAGGACCCCGGTCCAGGGTCCGTGGGGTGCCGCAACTGCGGCGGGCCTTTCTCCCACCGGGGCCGGCTTTTAACAGTGCGGAGGCTTACAAGGGAGACCATAGCTATAGGTCGTATACACCCCAATAGGGCACTCGGAGACCTCCTGGGTGAAGGCGAAGCGTGTGTCGTTCGTGGAAGTAGCTGAGGGCTGGCGGTTAGTGTCGCGGGTGGGCAGCCGGTAGCAGGAGGGGCGGCTTGTCCGTACCTCCAGAGACACACCGGCCCGCGCTGAAGGTGCAGGGTCCGACGTCTATCGTGTACGCATACCCCGGCTCCATGTGGATGGGCGGGAAGGGCGGGAACATGGTGGAGGGCGGCTGGTTGTTGAAGGTCGTCGAGGCGTCCGGGCAGGCTCCGGGGTCGTAGCCGGTGAACACGAAAGAGCCGCCCCCCGAGTAGGTGAAGGACGAGGACTGCAGCTGATGTGTCTGGGGGAAAAGGAACTCGAGCGTGCAGTTGGCGTCGGCTCTGTCGGCGGGAATATTGAACGCGAAGATGGAGGATACGTCGTTTGGCGTGAAGAGGCCGTAGCATTGGGGACCAAAGGCCTTGTCCGGCTGCTGCTGGGAGATGTGGGTGATGTAGTGGGGGGCCACATATTCCCCCTCGGTCAGGTAGCCCGGACAGCCGTCGCGCTTGTTCGGCTGCCACTCATGGTCGAGGAGCGGGCGCCTGCGGACCAGCGCGCCGAAGACGGAGGCCGCGGCCAGCGCGCAGAGAAGGAGAAAGTGTACGGCAGCGCCCATGTCTTGAGGCTCGGGAGCAGGCTGGACGGACGGGGCAAGGGCAGCGTGAAGAGCAACCGGGGGAGGGGGGGGGGGGGGGGGGTGGATCTGGGGATCTGAGGCTCCGACCTCCCAGGCCGACCACGCCCACACGCCCTACTTATATACACAGAGACTCTGATATGGGCGTGGGCTCGGTCCGGGACCGACGACCCATGTCACGAGGAGGCGCGCAGATGGGAACAGCATATGACGGAGCAGCCAACCCATCCCTGCTTGGCTTTTGGTGTCACCACATGGTTAACGAGCATGCAGCCTCCAAGGACAGAAGATGCCCCGGCGCCCCGGCGATCCTGGCAGGTGCAAGAAGCCGCCAATCCGTGTCGACGAGGGGTTTGGATGGCGGCGGCTCTGGTGGCCACCAGGCGGGGGGGCGCGAAGCGGCGGCCGCCAACATAGCCAAGGAAGCAAGCTTGGGTACGCCGGCCAGGACGAGACCGGCCGACGAGGGCAGCACCGGCGAGGGCGGGGCCGCGAGAGAAAACAGGACGCCCGCCAGCCGCATGACATCAGTGCCTGCGCCGGCTGCTGGGCCAGTCAGTAGGGGCTCGGGGGTGTCGATGCTGTGCGACGGCTGCCCCCTCAGCTCCTCGGCGGCTTGGCATCTGGGGCATCGAGCGCTGGACGCCGAGTGGCAGTCGTCAAGCCACAGCGCGCGGTGGCCGGCTGGTACCACTCGCACAGCATCACCGCGTCTCATGGCCCCGGCCTGCCGCTGGTGCCGGTGCCGGCCGCGGTCCAGTCCAGAGAGGGGCCGCCAGGGCAGCCGAAACCGGCCGGTGCTGTAGCTTGTCGGCTCGGGCCTGGCAGCACGAGGGTTGGGCTGGCGTGTCATGGGACGGGATGGGAGCTCGACTCGGTGCCCCGTTGTCGCGAGCCCAGGCGCCCCAGGCCGAAGTCCCTGGGCATGTGGGGCCATGTATCAATAGTGCCTCCCTTGGCGCGGCTTCTGGGCCACCCAGCCAAGCCGACTGGTATGAATACACGATGGGATGATGCAGTCTCGCCCTCGCCCTCTCCTGCCGGCCCCACTCCCTTAGTACATAAGTTCCCTGGGGCTGACGGATTGGCAAGTTGATCAATCAGTGCACCGTCCCTTGGTGCGAAGGATGATGAATTGTGCAAGAGCCAATTAACCCGAGTGCTGGGTTGGATAAAACATCTGGTCACGCACGGACCACCCAGGGCCCAAGGCGTCTGCTGCCGGTCTGGGATACGGTCGACGCCTGCCAGCGGGACGCGGCTGCCTGGAAGCTGCTTCACCGAATGCGTCAACGCCAAGCGCGGCTCGCGCGCCGATTTGCTCAAGGATTCCCTCCGCCAAGAAGCACCGGCCTGCCACCGGGCCAATCACCAGCCCGGCCTCCGATCCGGATACGACACCCCCAATCGCTCTGGGACAGCAAAGCAACGAAGCGACCCAAATTTGGACCAGCACAGCCCGTTTGCTGACAGGGCGGATCAGGAGGCTGTACAGCCCCATGGGGGTCTCACGGTGGGACATGACAAGTATCCCACGTACTTGCGTCTATATTTAAATCTCTGGGTAGGAGGGCCTACAAAAAACCAACCACGGCCAGGCACGCCGAACCCGTTCACAGTCCGCCCTCCCTCCCCCGCCCGACCCTTCATCCGGGCGTTGAAAACAATGGAAAAGACAGCGCCTTCCGCCGAGATGGGCGCGCCCGACGCCGCGACGCCCCCTCCGACTGTGGCTCGGCCACCCGTCGCACACGCGCCGGACGGAGCTGCCCACCAGCCGCAGTCGCAGCACAGCGGCCCCGTCTCGCAGGTGGAAGCCAATGTCAACCAGGCCCAGCCGCAGCCGCCGACGACGTACGCCACGCCGCTGAATGTGAGTATTAACTCCTCTGCGGAGTATCTCTCCTAGCTGTCGTACTGACTCGACGTGTCGGGGAAGGGGCTGGGAAAGGATCCGGCCATCATCGACTGTCCGTTCTGCGGGCAGCGGTCACGGACACGCGTCGAAGAGCATAGCAGCAGCATGACCATCATCACGGGCATTGGTATCGGCTGTCTCTGCATCTGCCTCGCTTGTTTACCCTGCATGCTGGGCTGGTTCCAGGACGTCGACCACTTCTGCACCAATTGCAACCAGCGGGTCGCTATGGTAGCCGACGGCCGGCCCGCCCACGCCATCTATCCCCAGGAAAACGTGCCCCAGCAATATGCGATGGGCGCTCCTCATCAGCCCTACGGCCAAGCCAACCCACCACGACAGGAACCGCAGCAGCAACCGCAGCAGCAACCGCAGCAGCAACCGCAGCAGCAACCGCAGCAGCAGCAGCCTGATGTGAACCCGCCCACCGGCGAGTCACCGGCCCCACCGTCTTATACCAAGTAGCCGGATCGGTCGTGATTCCCAAGACCTCGGGGAGAGGCAGACAGAGGAAAAGAGAGAGAGAGAAAGGAAAAGAGAGAGAGAGAGAGGAAGAGAGAGAGAGAGAGAGGAAGAGAGAGAGAGAGAGGAAGAGAGAGAGAGCTGCCAGGAGATCCGGACCTCTCTTCTATTCCCTTGCCGAGGGGAACACGTCTCAACATCAATACCCAGTTTGTTTTTCTCATTTCCATAGCCAGCTACTTATCATGCCCGCTTCTTGTCTTTGCGCAACGCCAGCCTATATCTTGCGTGACTTGATATCTCTCTTAGACGCGCCGAACCCGTCAATTCGGATCCGGACCCAAAAGGGCAGTCAGCGGACACCTGGGCGAGGATGTATGCGAATGTAGTTGCCGGTATATTGGTTTCCATTGATGCAGCTCGGGGGCAGTTCACTGATACGTTTCACCCAGACGGTACAGCGCGGGGCACCGCTCACGAGATCGCTTGCTGACGGGGATTGGGCAAGCATGGCGGGGCGGGGGGCGGGGGATGCGTGAGGCATCGTCGTCTCCCTTTTGGAGAATGCATGATGACGAGATCGACCCCTCCTTGTGCAACCGCACTGGGATGGCGGCGTGCAGACAGGGGTTAGCAAACGCATTCCTACCACCTGTCGGTCTGCCCAGTCAGGTATCTCTAAGCAAATGAATATATACCTAGCTATGCAGGGGGTATTGATTTATGGATTAGAGCAGATCGATGTATTCGTGGGTAACATGCACACGCGCCCCGCTCCCAAACCCCCGCGAACCCCCCCATCCCCTCTCCATGGGCCACTCACTATCTTGCGTGGGAGATGGATGTGTGTATGTGTGGGTGTGCGCGCGAGTGGGATAGGAAGAACAATAAAAGAACAAACAGCTCCATCCCAAGAAACGACCGCCCGTACACTGGCACATCGCCCGACAGCTACACCCGCCCGTCTTAGGTACGCCGTGTGCGCCAGCATCCATCATGGCGCCCGACCTACCACCCGGTCTCCAGAAATCCCTCGCCCGCTCCAAGTGCGAGTACCGCCAGCTCGGCCGGAGCGGACTGCGGGTCTCGGTTCCCATCTTCGGATGCATGAGCTTCGGCGACGCCAGGGCGCAGGAATGGGCCGTTGAAGAAGGAGAGGTCTGCAGATGCCCCTCGACTGGCTTGCTGGCCTTGCTTACACCCGACGGCAGGCGCTTCCCCTCCTCAAAGCGGCCTACGACCGCGGTTTGAACACGTGGGACACGGCCAACATCTACTCGCAGGGCGCCAGCGAGGTCATCGTCGGTAAGGCGCTCAAGAAGTACGCCATCCCGCGCGAAAAGGTCGTGATCCTGACCAAGTGCTTCTGGGGCGTCGGCGAGCAGCCCGACGTGCGCCACCACATGCATCGCGAGGCCTTTGAAAGCTCCAAGGACTACGTGAACCAGCACGCCCTCTCGCGCACCGCCATCTTCAACCAGGTGCACGCCTCACTCCGACGCCTCGACACCGACTACATCGACCTGCTGCAGATCCACCGCTTCGATTACAAGACGCCGCTGGAGGAGACGATGAAGGCTCTGCACGATCTGGTCGAGTCGGGCAAGGTGCGCTACATCGGCGCCTCCTCCATGTGGGCCGTCAACTTTGCCCGCCTGCAGTTTGTCGCCGAGAAGAACGGTTGTAAGTAGTGAGCCCGCCGCGGGCGTAGGATTCCTTGTTCGCCCGCAACCGCTGCTGACACGCCGCCGCGCCTTCGCGTCCCGGCAGGGACCAAGTTTGTCTCGATGCAGAACCACTACAACCTGCTGTACCGTGAAGAGGAACGCGAGATGATCCGCTTCTGCAACGACACGGGCGTGGGAATCATCCCCTGGGCCCCTCTCTGTCGCGGCCATCTCGCCCGCCCGCCCGCTCTCTTCGGTTCTACCGGTCGTAGCAAGATTGAGAAGAACACGTCGCCCGGGTCGCACGGCACCGTCGAGCCCGACCTCACCATCATCCGGCGCGTCCAGGAGATTGCCGAGAAGCGAGGCTGGCACCACATGAGCCACGTCGCACTGGCCTGGATCAACGCGCGGGTGACGAGCCCCATCATCGGCTTCTCCACCGTGGCCCGGCTCGATGAGGCCCTCGAGGCGCGGGGAAAGGCGCTGACCGAAGACGAGGAGAGATATCTCGAGGAGCTATACCAGCCCAAGCAGATTGCTGGCCACACCTAGGTACTGGATGGGCGTGGCTACTTGCGTCAGTCGATGGGTCCTCGAGATGTAGGCGGATGGGGCGCAGGCTTCCAGATAAGTCTGATAGAACAACATGCCCTCCATGGACCCCCTGAGCCCCAGGTGTTTCCTTGCCCTGCATGAGAAGAGAAACCAAGACTGGTTGGAAACTTGGAGAAACCAGCCCCGGAAACGCGCAGCAAGTTGTTCGCTGCTCTCGGGTCGGTCCCAAGGAGCCCAGGAGCAACTGGCCTGGTGTGCGTGACCGGGGGACAGACATCTATGTATATGAAGTACCTACATGCTTATTCTCGACCTACCGAGGACCCCTAAACATTTGCCCTTCCTCGCCGTTGTGTGGCGTTCACGGCTTTTTCCGGGAACGCCTCCTGCCAGATGGTCAGAGCCATCGTCGCGGTTCCTGCCCCCCTTCATTCTGCAGTGCAATTCGTTCTTTCCGTCGTCACTTCTTTACCGCTTTCAGCGTCCGAAGCATCCTTCTGTTCGCCCTGATTGGGAGCGTTCGACTGCCACTTCCTCAGAGGGATTGTCGCCAGGCCGCTCAAGCCCAGCTGTATACACTGGAAGAAAACCATGGGCAGGTACATCTTGGCCATGTCGGCTTTGGGGACGCCGGCAAACATGATGGCAATAAGCGGCATCCCGAGGGCCGGGGACTTGGCCGGGACGCAGAAAGCGGCAGCGATGACCTCTTCGCGGCCCAGCCAGGCAATGGAACCCGCTATGGCTGCGACCATCCATGCGACGAAGAGGCCCGCTGACAGAAACACCACAAAGGCAACACGGCCAGCCGAGATGGTGGAGAACGACCCGTTTGCGAAGGCGCTGTCGTAGGCAGACCATATGAGGACGAGGAGTGCGAGAGACGCAAGCTTCCTCAGTCCCCAGTCGTTCATGAGTTTCTCCGTCATCCCCGGCGCGCACCAGAGAATGGACTGCCCTACAATCTTGGGCGCGGAAGAACGGTCAGTAAGACGATACGCCCAAGACAGGGCGACTTGGGAGTTAACAAGAAAGCTCACCAGGGGAAGGAAAAGGGTGAGGCCGAATTGTGTGAAGACCTTTCCGAATATGTCACCGTATCTAGCGATGGAGCTGGAGGCGAGCATCCTGGTGTACCACACGTTCCTCGACGAGTACCACTGGATCAGCGAGGTCGAAACAATGGGCCCAAGTATATTGCCGATGACCGACTGTGTCAGAGACATGGCCGTGTTTCCTTTGGCCTTTCCCGTCATGATGGTGTTGAACGAGAAGCTGGAGGTCTAGTTAGAGGCTATGGTCATGTACAAAGAAGACGTGGGCGGGGGGCCGTCTCCCTACGCTGTGGGCAAGCATCCCAGAACGACCAAACCGTTCAGAAGGGCCGGGTCAAGAAACTTCTTGTTGGTGGCCACAGCAGCGACCACACCAAGAGTCGTTGCCGAAGTAACGAATAATGACATGGCCTGGGTATAAAGATGGCACCGCCAGGCCTTGAGGCTCGACGCGAGGGATTTGGTGGGAGTGGTGCAGCCGTTGATGAGGAATATAACGGCAATGGTTACAGTATCCACGACGCTGTTCTTGGCGTCCTGGCCCGGCGCGGGTACCTGGACTTGGGAGGAGAAGAGAATGAGGAGGAGGATTGTGACAAGAACCCACTGGTCGAGCAGGATGTTGCCGGCCAGCGCCGTTAGTCGTGACGGACCCGACAACTCCTGCTGGTCATCCATCCTTTTTGTCGGGGATATTTCACCGGTGGTTTTCTGTGTGATCATGAGGAGGACGACGCAGCTCTCTAAGCGCATCGGAAAAGTCCTGTAGCTGTGGTCGATGATGTCTGAACTCGGACAGCATTGAGAAGACCGGGACGAAAGGATCTTATACACAGGCATCACTCCGGCGTGCTCCGCGTGATTCGAGCAGGGTACGCACGGTTGAACGGCTCTCCACGATGCCAGTGGCAGGAAAAGCATGCGTTTGTGATACATCTGTGTAAAGCCAGCTCCGAGTGATTTGTGGATGATAAAGTCCAGGCCGTTGGAAGCGATGGTATCTTGGCACGCCAGGAAGGCTATTCTGCTCGCAGCCACACCATCGGTTGGCAAGACAGTTGTACGGCGCCAAGACGCAACGAGAAGAATATGAAACCCCATCTTGGAATCCAGACGCCGCCGTCCCGTATACCCGGCCCGAGCCTCCGAGAGCTCGTTGCCATACTTGCCGTGGTGTCGGGCGCTGCCACCGCGCCTGCTTGCACCCACCTACGGCCCGGAAAAGCCACAGGGCCACTAGGCTAAGCAGTATGATCTCTCGGAAGGTTGGGGGGGGGGGGGGGGGGGGGGGTGAAGCGGCATCGCGCGAGGCACTCAGAGTCTCCAACGTCGCGGTGCTTCATGGCCGCGGCGTTGGCCGCACCGCGTCCGGACCCCCATGACTATAGCTATCACGAATGCCCCCGTAGCGATGCGGGCACAAACGTAAACACATCGGCTTATTGTCATCCAACACCTCTCCCGGGGCACCGGGGCCTTGGTGCCACCAGCCGTCGATGCGCTTCGTTGCGACACATCCTGGCGGTCACAGGCTTCGGCTGTGGTGACGCATAGCCCGACTATTTCCACATGCGGATTCCTCTTGGAGCTTCCTCTCTCGCGCCTCCCGAGCCTGTCATACGCTAACTACCGCCCCTTGGCTCAGGGGGCAACACCGTAGGACCGTCCGTTTGCCGACTCTTCCGATCGTCTACCCCTAGCTTTGCGCTGTCCGCCGCCGCCGCCGCCGCTGCCGTATCGCACAGCATTTTCGCGTGTCCGTTGCCCCAAGCTTTTCCTGTGCTCCGACTTCGCACTCTCTCGCGTCGCAGTACCACTCCGGCCGCCGGATATCCGGTATGAGGGGACAGGAAGAGCGCGCCAAACCACACAGGCAAATTGCCATGCTGACGTCATATCGCCCTGCTCTTTACCCTGGGAGCGGTAGTTCTGCAGCCTATGCGGCCCGACCAGCAACCAGAGAAGCACTGGAGAGAACAAAAGCATTCTGAAGAGGGCGAATGGGCGTCGTGTGCGCCATCAGTCCGTGGTACTATGTAACAGGCACCGACAAGGACCTCGAAGTCCCACGCTTACTCAAAGTGGCCATCAGTATCGACGGCGCTCGACTCTTGTGCATCCTCTGCGACGCCCTGAGCGCGACCCCCTGCCTTGGAAGTCCTTGAGCGAATGTATTTGCCATCCGCTCGCAGAGCGGCATACATCTCGGGACATACCACCATGGGGAGACGGTCATCATTCACTCGGATGTGCGCCTCGTTACTCTGCATGCACCTCTTCAGCATGCAAAGCTGCCGGCCGGCAACCCACCAGACAAATGACCCCCTCTTGCAGAATTTTTTGAACAGTGTCGAGGCTTTCAGCAACGACCACGTCGAGTAGTCACCCTGGAGGCCGCCGTGAAGTAAGACTTGACCTAGTGTACCTGTTGGTTTTGGTGGTTGAATAGAGAGAAACCTGGCATATAGTGCAGGTACCTTGCTCACGAGAGAAGTATTGGGGCCCCGAACAAGCCACTGCTGATAGAGGCCTTCCAAATCCGTATCAAGTTGAAGGAGGATGGGCGCCACTCTGGGGTGCTTGTCTTTAATTTCCACCCAAATACTGGCAAGCTTGGCCAAATCCGGATCCCACTGCACTGGCGGCTCCGTACCACCGCCGACGTTATGGAGCCGGGCCAGTTCTTCATCGACAACGGGGAGGAGGACGCCAAACTTGAGGTGGTCGATAATGTGCTTGAAGGGCTTGGCGCCGTTGTATGAATCAGACTTGTAGGCGGGCATCGGAGGTACCGGGAGGCCACCAAGCAACGGCCTGTAAAAGCGAGTCCAGTCATTGTGGGAGAATTCAATGCCCTGCTTGGCCTGGTCGACCAAGCTGTACAGAAGAGTACTCAGCCGGATAGCATGTTCGCTTCCAATCGAGCCCTGTCTGTAACACAACTTCTCTTTGAAATTGGTACATGCGCCAAGTAATTTGGGTTTCATGCTGAACAGGAGAGTCTGCTCAAAGAACTTGGAGCTTGCCTGATCGCCATATTGCTGGCAAAGGTCTTGGTACGTCTGGGTCTGTTTCGACAGAAACCCCTCCTTGAACAAATCGGGGCCCTTGGGGGTGGCGGCATTCTCGAAATTGGTGACAATGTCCTGGTGCCAGCAGATCCACGCCTTGTCTCCATCGTAGTCACCTCCCGAAAGCTTTTCGGCTAGCGCAGCCCGTCCCTTCTTGGAGAAGATGACAACATCCTTTAGGGAACCGAATTCCGGCTTGAAGACCGCCTTCACTCTCTGGATATCGCTTGGAAAATGAGCGGGCGAGCGGGCGACAAGGACATCCATACCGTGGACAAAAGTTTCGCAAAACCCGGTTTGCTCGTCTTTGAAGCTGGAGGAAAAGCCGAGATGGATCTCGTTCTCCTCGAGGATCCCCAGAAAATCCACCACCATGAATGCGGAAGTCGAAGAACCAACGCGGATGTTCATCCGCTTCTTGGTTTCTTCACACTTTTCTCGTCGCAACTTCAGCGACAGCTCCGACAAGAGGTGTAGCCGCCTGGGTTCAAAACCGGCATCGAGCAAGATGTCCATCTGGTCTTCACTTTGCTTAGGGAAGCCGCCCATGTAGGGAACAAGACCGTCTCGACGGCGGCTTCCGAGATTCGTTTGTGCCCAAAGACGGAACAGAAGGGGATCTTCCATAGCCTTCCTCTGTTCTTCGATGGATTCTTCGAGGGAATGTCTCAGCAGGTCACCTATGACACTGGGATTAACATAGGTGCCTGTTTGTGCTATCCGCTTCGGGTGGTACAAGACAAGAGATAACCGGGGGGACGGGGCTGTCTGGTCATGGCTGGAGGAGTTTTGCGACTTGCTTGCTTACCGATACATTTTTCCATTTTCGTCTTGTCCTTGGCCCTATCCTCTAGAATCTCCAGAAACTGTGTGTTCAAATAGGCTGGCTTGAGTGGACCGACCTGCAACCCTATTTAGCTTTCGCAAAGACGATATTGATGGCTGCTTACCGTCTCGAGGACCTCGACAGTCCGGTGTTCTGGGTCATCCAAATCGCACTGCCATTTCCGTTGCGATGGATATACTTCAATCCAATCTCCAGGCCTGTCTTCGGTATCACGAATCCAGAAGCCCTTCCCACTACCGATTCGGCCCTGGAAGCCTGTAGGGACCTCCGCTAGGCCCAGGTGATCGCGTATTTTTCTCGCTAACGAGACCGATACCCGACCTATGCCATCGTTCATGATGTTCCCGGACTCGGATAGCTCGTCATTTTCCTGGTTTTTAATATGACTCTTCTCGAGTACAATGGTTGGCTGGGTCCGGCTTAGGCCCAACGCGAAGCGGGAACAGAGCTTCATGATCGGTTGATCCTGATTTTTGGAAACTTGTAGAAGCCATTCAGCCAGCTCATCTCTGCTCATTTTGGTGTGGCGGTCGGGCCTGTCGTTAACCGATGCAGCCTGACCCGGCTCGGAAAGGAAGCCCTTGCCGTCCTGGGCGAACAGGTAAAGACGGTTTTTACCGGGGGCCTCTGAAGGGGTCTCGAAAGTATTTGCACGTGCCTTTTGGGGTTTCCCATCTTTGAATTCACGCACAAAAAAGGCAGCCCAAGTCCGATCGAGGAACTTGTGTGATTTCTTGGCCAGCCACTCTTTTACGACAAGCGAGGCTTTTGCCTCGAGGGCTTTCATGCTGGGCGGATTCTTCATGGATTCAAGCGCGGGAATGATGAGCTCGATAAACCTGTCAGAGCCAAAGCGACGGTCCAGCCTGTGAGGAAGGCCAAGTTTTGGAGGATCTAGCCGCAGCTTGAACATTGGCCACTTTTTGGGGCTGTAGACGAGCGATGCACTGAAGGTCAAAACCTGGCCGGAGGCCCCGGGCGAAGAATCAAACCCCGCAGCCCATGCAGCGGAATGACAGGCTTCGGGTAGGGTATGCGGCTGCAGCTGGTCATGTTTCGCGAGCGCACCCCAGAAAACATTTTGGTCACGCCACTGTTTGCTGTATGTGAAAGTCAATGCTCGCGGATCCAGGCCCAAAGTACTACAAACACGCATCACTTCCCAAGTGATTATCCAAGACGCTCCATTGAGACCAAGGGGTGTGTGAACTGCGTCAATTCAGCCGGGGGTTTAGCAAATTTCCACCGAGGGAGAGACTCACGCCATACGCTGTCAAGGCTTTCTTCCAGAACCTCGGCCGGACTTTTGGCCGGCTCGGCTGTCAACTGGGCCACCTTTCTCATCAAAGAATCAACCGCCGTTGCTGGAAACGAGTCGATCCCCGAGTCGGACCAGTCCGAAGAGTCGTTTTCTGGACATGGCGGAAGCTCTGGGACGCTTGGCTCCTCAGGCAAGGCCGTGATCGACTCGCTCAAAGCTTGACGCGAACTGAAAGACGACTTATAGGAGTTATGAGAAGAGGGGACATGATGGGGTAGTCTTTTCTGCTCTTGGCTGCTGGCCTCGTTCGTTGTCTGCACCGAGAAGGGCGTGCTTACGCCATAGGAGAAGACGGTGTCCTCAACACTGCAAGAGGTTTTGCTTGACTGCATGGATTGTCTGCTGAGCGCGTGGGATGTCTTCGTCGCCGAGCGGGTGACGGGCCCCGTAACGAATATGCCTTGTGACACTGCATCGCTGTCCGGAGGTATATTCTTAGTTCTTTTTGGCGGAGGTTGATGTGGCGCATGCGACCGCCGTTTCCAAATCGACCGTGATGATTCAGGGTCTATCGAAAGGCTGTCCGGCACCGAAGAACGCGAAATATTTGCGCCGAGAGCCACGGGCGGCGCCAGAGGGCGGAACTCTTGCAGTACGTCTTGGAGTAATTTGACAAGATCTTCCCTTTCTTGGGACGTGGTAGCTGGTTGAAGTCCAGTAACCATGAACGCGAGGTCGCTGGAGTGGGGTTCAGGTGTCCATTTGCTGGAAAGCTGCATGGCCCTCTTCCGGAAGGTATTAAGCACATCGGGCAGACGGCCCTGGTGATGCTGGTATGTGAGGCGCCAGTAGATATCCTCTACTCTATCGCCGACCCTCCTGCGCTTAGTAGGTGACTTAGTCGGGTCAGGCAGGGTGAAGCCAAGGTTGTAGGTAGCCGACAGCTTCATGAAAAGGGCATCGAATTTTCCTCGAAAAAGCTGCTGCTTTCTTGGCGTGTCCGGCGGCTGGGCCAAGGTGCTGTTATTAAGGTCCATCTGGGTTGACGCCGGTGGCAAACGAGTCAGCTTGCCAAGATATTTACTAATGCTAGCGCCTGACCCTCCAGTGACCTTGGAGAAGGCATACACTGCACCGGGACGCGACAAAGGTCGATGGCTATAACCTAGCCGGCCAATTGCATGCAGCTGGTGCTGTGTGTAAGCGCTTGCGACCGCGTATATAAAGCAATTCCCAAGTTCAGTTGGAAGTACCAGATAATGAGGCAGGGGCGAAGCTGCTTGTCCCACGTGGCCCGCGCGCCGTTTCAGTCATTCACTTCGTCTCGGCTTGCAAGACTACGACGAAACCCGGGTTGCGCGGGACGGACGTGGATTGACGTGGCGTTGGCGTGGATAAGGCGGGAGGCAAGCCGAGCCGTACCCGCCTGGTGCCGGATGGCAGAAGCAAAAAGAATGGGAATCGAGGCTACCCTGGGAAGGCGAGATCAGAGGTAGCAAGTGCCATGTGCCCGCGACAGGGTGAAACTAGTCGGCGTTGCTCTGACGGCGGTGGTGGTCGGGACGGGACGGGACGAGGCGACGCGATAGAAGGGGAGAAACTGAATGCCCACGGGTAAAAGAGGGGGTGGGGAGAGGCCGCAGGCGCTCCGGCTTGGGTGTGAAGGTATTTGTGTACTTGCCAACGTGCGGGGGTGTGTGCCTAATGGATGTGAATGCGCGTCTGTCAGTTGCTAGGTTGTCCTTGGTGCTGCGGCGGTCACGCGCTGCAGTCCTCGGGAGCATGGACATGCCATCCCATACCATCAAGCTGCAGAGTACATACTCAATATCTATCTGAGTACCGCTCGGGATTTGACGCTGCCTTGCTGTACATTCATCAAGAAGCGGCATGGGTGGGATTAAAGCGACAGAGATCCCCTCCCGCCCCGCCTGTTTTGATGTCACGCCCCATAAGCCAGGCTGCCCAAAATGTTGCTTACGTTACGTCGCAGGCACGTACCTCTTCCTTACTTCCCATCCTAAAAGCTCACCTCCCGCTTACCTCGGCAGCTTTCGAAGAGGGCCGGCGATAGATGGTGGGAAGCAATGTCCCAGGGCACGTCGAGGAGGAGGCAGCTGCCGCCGTGTATGCATGGGTATTTTGGGTCCGTGTTGTTGTGCATGCGTCTCCGGCATCGAGCAAACGAATCGAGGATAGTCACATCAGCGCCGCAGTAGGATTTCCCCCACTCACTACGGGTAGATGGAAAGATCGGCTCGTTTCGCCCATTGGCGCTAGGCCACGTCAAATGGACGTTGCGCCGCCCCGCTCCGTCGCCCTACAACCCGGTCGAGATTTCGGTCTTCGGCATCTGTTCTGTCTTCCTTTTGCCCAACCTCGAGTCCTCCCCCGATCCGTCTGCATACATACCCTACCCTGTCGGAAGTATATGTCCCCGCGCAACGGTTCCGGGACTGCACACTGCCAATCGCCACCCACCCAGCCCGCCCTTGACGCCGTCGCCGCTGCCGCCGAGACCGAGAAAGGGACCCAGCCCGGCTCTTGGCACCGCACCCGGCCGGATTGCTCCTCTCCCGCAGCTGACCTCGTGGTGCTTGCTCGTCGTGACTTTGCCTTGACAGTGCCCAGCCGACTTATTAGCCAGCCTGCCCATGCCCCAACTCCAGGACGCCGACGAGGTCCCGGTAGAGGACCTTACACCTGAAGAAGCTAGCCGCATCATCCACTCGCATCGCAAGGTTCGCTATGGTAAGTCCATACGTTCATTCTCCATTGCCCCCGCGCATCTGGCCCGAGGATGAGGATGCCTACCTAAGCATCTGCTCATCACTGGGGGCATGAATGCACACAAATGCAGCCGCCACGGTCTGCATCTACGATGGGTGAGTTCAAGGGCCCTGGCTCACGCCTCCAGGTACCGCCTGCTGGCCCTGTCGCCAGCGCAAGGTCAAGTGCGACAACAAGCAGCCCTGCGAGAACTGTGTCAAGCGGGAGCACCCACAGCTGTGCTCCTACAAACCCAACCGCTCCAATGCCTCCAAGCAGGGCTCTTTGGAGCACACGCTGAACCGCAAGCGGCCGCACTCGCCTGTTGACGACCTTGAGCGCGAGCGCGAGCGCGCCGGCAGCAGCAGCGACCACCAGCCCAATGGTTGGCCGCGTGCCATGGGTATGTGTTCCGCCGCCCCGACAACGCGCTATATACGTGATCTGATGATGATACAGACCAGACCGAGTCGATGGAGATTCCCCGCTACGTCGGCCAGAACAGCATCCCCGCTCTGCTGAGGGACCAGTCGTCGCCCATCGAGACCAAGGATGGCTTCGACATTCGTCGTGACATGCGTCCTATATGGGGCTTGGACAACTCTGCCCCGTTTCCTCTGATGTCCTCGCAGCACTTGGACCGGATGACCCGCGAGATCTCGGCCGAGCTCCCGTCCGACCGTGAGGTTCTGAAGTAAGTCCACCGTACCGCCGCCTAGCCATTGTTGTCGAGCGGGCCCCCCTCAGACCCCAACCACCCAGCTAACCAGCCGAAGGCTGTTCAAAACCTACAAGGAGGTACCACATCCCTTCTGGGGTTTCGTGATTGACATTGAGGACCTCGAGTCCCGGCTTATGATCTATCTGGAAGAACGCGCCAAGAGGCCCCATGAAGCTGCCGTGTCTGCACGCCATGTTTCGGCTTCATGGCTGTCTATCTTGTTTGCTGTTCTCGCCGTCGGGTCACAGTACCACGACTCCCCCTACCACATAAGGACCCGTGACTCTCAGAAATACATGCAGATCAGCGTTCACTTCTTGCGCCTCGGGAATTTTCTGCTCCGGTAAGCCCTCAATCCCATGCCATGGGTCATTCCACTTTGCCCGACTGACGACAAGCCTGACGACTTTAGACCCAATCTCGACTTCATCCAGGCTCTACTCATGACGAGCTTCGTGTTGCTGAACGATATGAAGGCCGAGGCGTCTTGGGCTCTTTTGGGCCTTACTTGTCGACTGGCGCAATCACTTGGCCTCCACCGGTCGAATCCGCAGGAAGGTCGTGATAGCTCGTCCGACTTGTCTGTGAAGGACTATGTGCGGCGGAAACTATGGTATTTAATCGGGTTGCATCTGCATCTGGAGATTTCGCTAACTTTTCACGAGGTGGACCTGCCAGTGGCACGATACGTTGACGTCGTTGTCTTTCGATCGGTACGACCGCCAGCCCCATAAGAGCCCGCGCTGGGTACGTACGCTCGCTAACCGCAGGTATAGACCCAACATGACAAACATTCAGTGCTGCCCCATTCCTCTTTCGCCAAGCAAGGCAGTCCAAGGGCTCTCCTACCTGGAGGCCATGTACACTCTTACCAAGATAATCTCGGAAAGGCTGAACCCCGATGCCACGGCCGCTGTCACGTATGATACGATCTTGGAGAACTGCCGCGAGATTGAGGCGATCCGTGAGAACGTCTATCCGCAGCTGCGAAGCAAGGACGCGGCCAAAACGGCAGTAGATCGGTTACAACATTACGGAACGCGTCTGCACACGGCCTTTGTCATATCCGTCTGCTGCCGACCAGCTCTCCGGAGCGACTGCACGAATCTGAGCGTGACGGAGAAGCGTGCACTGTCGGAAAGGTGCAAGAGCAACCTCACCGAGACGGTGCGCATGTTCCTTTCTATGCACAATATTTCAGTCATCCCCACGCGCAGTTGGGCCTTTACGTACCATGGCCTTTCGTCGGCCGTCCTCCTTGGCATATTATGTGACACCAAGACGGACCCCGAAGTCCGTCGACTGCAGGGCGACTTGATTTCGGCACTGTCGGCCGCAGCAGCCAAAGAGAGGAGCAGCCCGCCGCCGGACCACATCAAGCACAGTGATCGGGACATTGAGCTGTCGGGCCCGCTCTCGAGGGCACTGACGGCCCTGAAAAACATCTATGACTACGGCTCGCTGCACGGTCTATCGGGCTTGAAGAGCGAGGTCACCTCAGGGTCTAGAACACCGAATCCGTTGTCGTCGACACAGGCACCGCCCGGTGGGTCGCAGCCGCGCCCCCAGGCCAGCTTGAACCCGCATCAAGATGCTGCCCTCGCTATGACGGAACTGCAAAACGGACAGATGGTACCTGATTTTTCTAGGTGAGTGCTACTTTTTTTGATGGTGGGCAGGCAGCATAGATCTAGATCAGATGCTGACTGTGTTTAAAGCAACATTGCCTATTCGACATCGCTATCAGCCCAGCCGCAGCCGGCTGCCATCAGCGTCCCGCCAGGCACGGCTCCGGACATGAGCCAGATGGATCCCAGTGCCTACATGTCACCTATGGATCTGTACGATTCCATATTCTGGGGTAAGCTAGCCCATTTCTTTTCTCTTTCTCTCTCTTTGTGCATGTCGATCCCGCTGGGTGAGCTTTCTTTGGGACAAATACTGACCGCATGGCCTGGGTCAGAATCGCCAGATCCCTTTTACACAGGCACCGACATGAGTTTTGACTTCATGGCCCAGCCCCCTCCTGGGCAGCCGCCACAACAGCAGTTTTACTTTTAGTCCTGCGTTAGTTCGCTGGCAACCAGCGGTTGGGCCTTTTCCCGATGCGGGAGCTTAAGAGAAGAAGGGACCGGGGGTCGTTTGCCAACGCTGTCCTGGCCCGGTTCGCGTACCGGGGTTGCACCCATCTATCTACGCCTGTATGTAGGCGCTTATTTGAACCCACCTAACAGCACTGGTCCTGTAACTTTCAGCAACGATGCACCTCGGACGGCGCGCGCTGCACGCTGATGCGTCATCACGCCAGGGCATCCAGCACCGTCCTCGCCATTGCCACTACCTTCTCTTCCTCGAATCTCGAGCACATGTTAGTCCCAGCGACGACTAGGCGGAGGCGCTACTTACCGTCGGCCAACGAGTTGCAGGGAAACCGGCATGCCGTGAACAGCGTCGGGATTATCTGCGTGGGCTTAGTAGAGCAAGAAGGCCGAGGGGACACACATTGGCCAGACTTACATTCGGCTTGGATCATGCCGTCTAGGCTCGAGAAGGGCTTATAGGAGTCATCACAGGCCACGTCCACAGCCGAATCTACTCTGACGCCTGATGGGAACGACAGGCAGCTGTAATCGAGCACGTTATAGACACCCGTAAAACCGACTGGAGCAGGCACGAGCGTGTTAGCAGCAGAGCACGAGCTGAGGGGGGGTGGGGTGGATGCGTCTGTTTCGCCTCTATGGGCCAGTGGGCGAGAAAAGCAGGGAGGGGCTGGGTGATTCAGGACGGACTGACCATGTCTGAATTTTGTATTCTCCACGCTGCTGTAGGGCGTCGTCGGGCACAGGATGGCATCAATGCCGGCGGCGTTCCAACGGTCAAGGTACTTTTTCTGGTAAGCGACGCGTTCGAGGTGCAATTGCCACATCTCCGAGGTGGGCAGCTCGCGTGCGGCTTCGTACTGGCGCATCTCGGGCCGCCACGGCTCGCCCGATCGCTCAATCTCCTTGCGGATGGCGCTCCCGCCGTCGGCGACGAACATGCGCTCGAGCAGATGCGCTCCCTGCCGCTGGTCCTCGGAAGACCAGGTGCTGATGATGTGGCCAGCGGCCTCGAGCTTCACAACAGCGAGCCGCAGAGCCCGCATCACCGGCGGTGTCGGGTGCGCCATGCCATCGTCCCACATTATGGCGATCTTTAACTGGGCTGCCGGGCGAACGGGGCGCCAGGGAATCGGCACGCAGCGCGGGTCGGCGTGCCACGGCTCGGCGCCCACGACAGACTCGCAGTAGAGGCCGAGGTCGGCCAGTGTGCGCGTCATGGGCCCGTTGACGGACTGTACGGCCTCCTGACCAGGCATGCCGGACCGACACCCCAGCGTCGGGAAGCGGCCAAAGGACGGCCGCAGGGTGAAGATGCCAGTGCAGGCGGCAGGAATGCGCAGCTTGAACCCTCGGAGTCAGTGTTTGCTCAGTACAGTTCAGATTGCTTCGGAGCTGTCTTCCAGCACCAAGCCACCCAAGAGGAGAGTGAGAGCACGGAGTGAGGAAACAGCGCCATGAGGGGCAACCAGGAACACTGAGATCTGCTTACCGAGCCGCCAATGTCGGTTCCTACACCCCAGGGGCTGCCCTTGAAGGCGATCAGGGCCGACTCGCCACCGGAGCTGCCGCCGCTCGTCAGCCGGCGGTTCAGGGGGTTCACGGTGCGGCCAAAGACGTTGTTGACGGACTCGGCGATCATCATGGCGGTGGGGACGTTGGTTTTGACGTAGAAAACGGCGCCGGCGTCGGCCAGCAGCTGGGCCAGGGTGGAGTCGTGCGCCGCGGGGTCTCCAATGTGGGAGACGAAGCCCACGGTCGAGTCCAGGCCGGCCAGGTTGAAGTTGTCCTTCAGTGAGATGGGCAGGCCGTGCAGAGGCCCGACGGGGGTGCCGGTGCGGGCCATGTGCTCGTCGAGCCTCCGCGCCATCTGCAGGCCGCGCTCAAAACAGACCTCAGACAGGCAGTTTGTCTGCAGCGTCTCGTCAGTCCCGCTGCCCACGTGGCTCTCGGCCCGCTCCCCGACGTGGCGGGGCTTACAAGTTGGTGCGCGGCCACTGCTCGCTTGAAGAAAGCCCGCGTGACCGTCTCGGACTTGAGCTCGCCCGTGGCCAAGCGTGGGAGCAGTTCGAGCGCCGTCGCGCCGGTGATGGCCAGCTCCTCGGGAGTGAACCAGCCCGACGTCTCGGGGAAGCCCGTTACGTCGTCCTGGGTGTCCGGGGGCAGCAGGTGCGCAGGCACGACATACTCGGCCGGGATGGCGTCTCGGAGGGCTTGGCGCTTCCGCGCAGCGCGGGTTTCCCAGGTGGTTAGCATCGCGGGGGGAGGGGCGGCCGCCGGGTTGTCGGGACGGCGAATGGGGACAGACAAATGCCTAACGGTCGTGAGGCGAGGGGTTGGAAGGGACTGAGGGGGAAGGTTGAAAAGACCGGAGAAGAGGGGGCACACGAATGGAACACGGCCAAGAGGCAGCTTACACGGCCCCCAAAGCTATAAGAAGACGGGCTGCTCCGCCGCCAAGGAGGGGGAATCTGGCCCTAGCCTGTCGAGGATGCAGCTACTTGGAGAGAGGAGAGGAGGTGCCCCGAGCCGGATGCCCGGATCGTAGGAGCAAGCCCGTCGGCGGCGTCCGACGCGGGCCCACGTCCGCTTCGGAGCAAGATTGGTACTCCCTGCTCATCGTTCGTCTCTAATTCCACGGGGCCGGCAGGCACCATTACTGGGACCGCTGCGCTCCCCCGCGCTCCCCTCCCCCCCGGTTGCCAAGTACGGGGTGTGTCTCTCGGCTGTCAGTGTCGCTCACGCGCCGACGACGATGGGACGTGGTTGGTGGCGTGGGGCGATGGGACCTGCCGTCCACCATTTACCCAACCATGGTGGAAACCTGGAAGCCGAAGGGCATGAAAGCCGGATGGGGAACATCTTCCTGTGTGCCGACTCGCTCCCCCCCCGCCCCCAGCCTCGGAATGCCCCAAGAAACAGACGCCTGGGTTCGGCAATGAAAAATTCCACCTCGCTTTGTACGGCAGCAAGTGTGCAGGTCGGGGAGAGACGGGGTCTCATGCCTGCCAGGACAATGGTCTTATCGACCCCATCCCGGTACTTCTCCCGTTGACTAATCCGGGCGTGCTCTTATCGGGCTAGCAACGGCCCCTCCTGCCAAGGGCCCTATTTCGGGAACAAAATGCTCATTGGCAAGCAGGGCTGCTGCTTTCGGGGCCCTGGAAGTAGGCAAAGTACCGTTTCTCCGGCACCTACAGCTTATCTAGGTAAGTACTTAAGTACTTACATGCTCCTTTAGTATTGGCCGTCGCCAGTTAACGCAGAAATCCTGCGGCGCAAAAGCAGCAACCAACAGAACAAGCCCTCTCGAGGTAGCCCGGCAGCCTCGCTATCTTATCACTCGAGGCTGCACACAACGGGAGTGACCCATCGCCCCGGGTATACTCGGCATACTTGGTGTCCAAAGTGGAAGAGATAGCGACCTGCATCCGTTGCCACCGGGCCCCTATCGCCGGGCTGTTCCCGCGGCGGACTTGGGGTGTTTCAACTGCCGGCCTCGTCCCTCTCACGCGCTCGGAAGCACCGCCGAACGGGGGTGCACGTCGCCTGGGCAGCCCGTCGCCTGGCCTGGAACGCTATCAGCATCGACGGCGCCTCCCCGTCGCCGTGGTTTGCGTATAAAAAGTTCTTCGCCTGGGGTATAGCCGGGCTGTATTGCCGCGAGAACCCCGTGCACGCACACGCTCGGTACACTTCCCTGGCATCATGGCCTTCGGCGCGCGGCTGCGAGATTACCTGGCCGTCCAGCACCGGCCGGGCGAGAGAAAGCTGCTCTTCAAGATCGACTTCTTCATCCTGACCTTCTGCTGTCTGGCCTACTTCTGCAACTATCTCGACCGGAGCAATTTGACCAATGCCTATGTCTCGGGCATGCGGGAGGAGTTGGGCTTTGAGGGGGACCAGCTCAACCAAATCAACACCTGCTTCACCGTAGGCTATGTCAGTACGTATTGCGCCTCCTAGCACCCCTGCCCCCTTCTATTTCCCCTTGGAGATATCTCCCCGTGCTGACACCAACCCAGTCGGCCAAATTCCTGCCAACCTCAGCCTACACTATGTTAGGCCCCGCCTCTTCTTCCCGTCCATGATGATGATCTGGGCCGCCTTGACCATGGTGACGGCGAGCGTGCAGCAGCCCCAGTCCATCATGGCCATCCGCTTCTTCCAGGGCATCGCCGAGGCCACCACTTTCGTCGGTACGCATTATATCCTCGGCTCGTGGTATACCGAGCGCGAGCTGGGCAAGCGGAGCGGTCTCTTCACCGCTTCAGGCCTCGCCGGCACCATGATCGGTGGTTTCATCCAGACGGGCATCTACTCGTCGATGCACCAGCGCCACGGGCTCAGCGGCTGGCGCTGGCTCTTCATTGTCGACGGCCTCATTACCGTCCCCGTCGCGCTGTATGGCTACCTGTGCTTCCCCGATACCCCGCAGACGACCTCGGCCTTCTACCTCAGCGAGGCCGAGAGGCGTCTGGCCGTCCTCCGCGTGCCCAGCGTCGAGGAGCCTTCGCCCATGTCGTGGCGCTTTGCTAAGAAGGTGCTGTCCTCGTGGTATTGGTGGGGTTTCGTGATCCTCTGGGTCATCGCCGGTGAGACTGAGTCGTTCAGCTCCAACGGGCTCCTGGCGCTGTACATGAAGAGCCACCCAACCATCAAATATGCCGTCTGGCAGCTCAACAACTACCCTGCCGGCGTGCCTGCCGCCGGCATTGTCTCCACCTTGTTCTTTGCTACCCTGACCGACTTTCTGGGGGGCAGGCGCTGGGTTGTCGGCTACTTCATTGCCGTCACCGGCATCGCCACCTCGGGCATGATCCTGGCGGCGTCAAAAGACCCTACGAATTCCATGTCGACCGCCGTCGTCTTTGGCGCCTACTACTGGGCCGGGTCGGTCTACGCCTGCCAGGCGACCTTCTTTGCTTGGTGCAACGATGCGATGAGGTACGAAGACCATATGTTCCGGGCCGTCGTTCTAGCCGGTATGAACCTCGGCTCCAACGTCTTCAACGCATGGTGGTCCATCGTTTTCTATGGCGCATCGATGGCGCCGTGGTTTATCGTAAGCTACCACCCCCCCCCCCCCCCCCCCCCCCCCCCCCGCCTCTCTCTGGGCCACATCACGACACGTTACTAACGGTTGGCTCTTTCGTGCAGCGCGGCATGTGGGCAATGGTAGCCTGTAGCATTCTGTTGGCGATATGGACGGCCGGCCTATCATACATGGCGAAGAGGGACCACGACGGGAGGCGGGTGTCGGGTCAAGCGGCGTCGGAACGGGCAGAATTGGAGCCTGTGGATGAAAAAGCCGCGTTTGAGTAAGGACCGTCAGGTTTCTGTCATGTAAACGGCAAAGTGAAGCTCGCCTCCATATCCAGTTCCGGCTACTCTGCGCAACTCTTGAGGGTGCCTCAGACGCCAAGTGCAGAGTTCACGATAAGGCCTACCAAGACGAGCTCCAAACCCCAGTACATAGGCAGCGCCAAAGACAAGTAAGCATTGTGCACGGTTTTGTGTTGGAATGCGCATATTCGTGTCTTTGGACTTGACCCATCTGGAGCAGGCCTGTCCAAACTGTCGGCTGGGAGAGAAGCAGGCCTCTGAAATCGTGCAAGACAACGGTTTATGCCGGTGACCACGCTCTAGCTACTGCTCCCTTCCCTCACGACGACGGTTGGGGCGCTCCCGCTTTTGGCACCGGTCGGAGGTGATGCGGCATCTTCCGATGGCTCCATGGGCGCTGCATCGGGAATGATGGGCGCCTCTTCAGGAAATCCATCATTTGGGTTGCTGGAGAAGCGCCTCTCGGCGCGCTTTTGCTCCATCCGCCGGCGCCAGGGTTTGTAGACCAGTATGGAACCGAGGCCCGCAAGCAGGAAAACACCACAGATACTCCCCCCGATGATATCAAAGTGCTCTCCGATGGCGTCCAGACCGTCCCAGAAGGAGCCTTCGGGCTCGGCCACGTTGGCCACCAGGCTTAGGACCTGAACGGTTCCGATGAAGGCCGAGACGACCACCGTGATGCCCGTCAGGACTATAGAGTAGTACAATATGGCGACTTTGTCCCGCGAAAACGCCTTGGACGTGTAGAGTGACATCATCAGGGCGCCGTCGGTGGTGTCCAATAGACACATGCCCGCTGGAACGTGTGAGCACTTTCCGCTGAGGGGGGCGAAATTACCAGGCAAGCTCACCGGTGAAAAGCAATGGAAATATCAGAATAACCCAAAGGCTGGTGCCTTGAGCCCCCTGTATGCTGGCAATTCCCAAGATGGCAATCTCGGAGCTCGTGTCGAAGCCCAATCCAAACAGCACACCCAGAGGGTACATCTTCCAGGGGCGGTCCACGATGCGGAACAACTTCCTGAAGAGGTGGGCGAGGAAGCCGGCTCCCTCCAGTCGCAGATCCGTCGCCGCGTCGTCCTCTTCCTCGTCCGCCCTCTCGGACAGACCGGGGGCAGGCTCCCTCAGAACACGGCGCAGACGTTGGATCAGCCGGTAGAGCACCCAGCCATTGCCACAGCCGAGAAGTATCAGGAAGACGGCGCTGACGCTGGTCCCAACGATGTTTCCGACCCGCTGAAAGTTGTCAAACCGGTCACGCAAGGCGCCCGAGGTGGCGGCCACCACAATACAGGTAATCATAACAATGGTGGAGTGGCCGAGACTGAAGAATGTGCCGACCGTCACGGGACGTTGGCCAGATGCAATAAGCCGGCGGGTCATGAGATCGATGGCCGAGATGTGGTCGGCATCGAGGGCGTGTCGAAGGCCGAGCGTGTAGGACAAGACGGCTGGCGAGATCATGGTCGGGTGGTAATGGAGGACGACAGCCACGGCAGCCCATACCAGCAGATTCACGCCGACAAGGAGGGAGATTGCCCGCAACGTGGGCACCGGGAGCACCCTGAGCCGGTTGAGGCCCGGCATGGCCATCCAGCGCGGCATGTTGGTCGCCTGTCGCAAAGACTCACACGATATAGGCTGAGTAGGCCTCGGGGGAGCGGCATAGGAAACGCGAGCGAGTATCCGCGGCGTATCCGTGGTGGGAGGGCGGAGGCTGGGAGTTCGTATACTTGTACGGTAGTGCGATAACAGGTCTCTTGGCCGACGCTCGCTTAGCCGTCAGGGTGCGCCCCAGTTCTGGGGAGAGGAGCGTGCAGGTAGGATGCCTACTTCACCATGCAAGCTTTTCTACATATTACGTGGAAGAGGTGTGGATTAACGACCTGAAGTTTACCCCGCGCTGGAGAAGGGGAAAAAAAGACGCTCGCATGGGATGCTCCCTTTGGCAGCTTGCTCTACCCACTTACATTCATGGATACATACATACATACTCTTAACTATAGGCAGGTGGGTCGATACTAGAGGCCCCGCCATGTTGAATACCGTCATCCAAGTTGCCAGGTCCATGATAAGATAAGAGAGGGTATGGTTCTTGTGAGTAATACTTGTTTCCCTGGGGGGGTGCCCCGTAGATAAGTGGTCATCCACACGACTACAGCAACACATACAGCGGCTCATTCGAGGGCAACTCGAAGCGAGGGAAAACATCTATATGAATGAAAGCGTCCATGCAGGTCGCTGGTGTCATTTCTGTGGTCAGACTCCGTCGTCTGGCACTCCGCTGTCTTGGGGAAACCGCCTTCAAGATGATTGTAGTCAGGTCGGGCTTGCTGTGACCGCCGACGGCCTGCCTCCAGCACCTGACGGTACTTCAACTGGTACCATCGGGTCCTCTACCCCGGCAGCAGGATTTTCGGACTCGACAGAAGTCGCCTCGGGCGGAACAGCCGGGAAGCCACGAGCAGGGGACATCGACGGGCGATGGATGGATGGGTGCGCATAGGCCGTAGAGTCTGGGCTTCATGGCCCCAAGCATCTTGGGGGGCCGAAGGCGTACAAGCGCCGGGGTTGCTCCGTGTTCTCGACAGGGCGGTTGTGCTCCCAGCGAGACAGGCCAGCACGCAATCCACACGCTTGTTTTGTCCTCCCCCCAAGTGACGAGAGGCAACCAACCTGCATGGGTCAGGGCGGGGAGACGGGGCAAAAGTGCGCCCGAGCAATTGACTTCCGGGGGGGGGAGGGTTCTCCTTCTCTTTATCGAAGGCGGATCGTATCTCTGCTGCTCCAGTGGCCGACCGAGTCGCGCCATCTCGCCGCCCCATGCCCGATTACAAGCTGGATCAATCTAAGCTGGCTCACCCCAATGGCCCTCATCCTCCATAGACCGCCCGGAATGACTCGTCTATTGGCCATGACGATTCATCGCGCCGTCTCCATCCCGTCCGATTCAGCCCTGCCAGCCAACAGCTTGCTCCCCGGGTTCGCTCACGAGCAGACGGTCCACCCTGAGCCCAGCAGATAAGCTTCCGGTACAGATCACCGGCGATCCACAATCTACGCCGCATCTTACGGCACTGTCGCCCCCCAAAAGCCCCCGAGCACCGGTCCTTGGCCGAGACACGGGATGGAGTCTAGAAGACGCGGTCAAGGGGGAGCCTTCTACTATTATCCATGGCTTGCCACGCATGACTGTTGGGTGCCCGTATCGGATTAGGTGCGTGCGCGCGTGGGCATACACGCGGCTCTAACCTAGGCCCTATCCGCCCGTCTCATTGTGCCCGGCCGCGGCCAGCAAGGGCGGCACGGGCTGGGCGGGACACGCGGGACCCGAAGACAGAGAAGCGCCTATGCAGACCGGCAAGTGCCAAGGAGGAGGTCGGTTTTCTGAATGTACTAAGGTTGGTAGATAAAAGATGCAACCCGCTCGCTTGGTCTCGGGCGAGCCAGCCAATCGTGCATCCCGAGCCTATCTGGTCCAGCGGCGGGCCGAGGGACGGACACAAGTCCACGGCGGATCCGTCCCCGTCGGGCAACCATCCAGCCTAGCAGCGCGGCCGCTGGGGATGATGGGATGTTCTAGGATCGTCATTTGCAGGTCCAACATGGGGGCTGCAGACGGGGTATGTATGCATGTATGTAAGTAAGCCGATAAACCAAGCAGGTACTTACTTTACCCGGCAAGTACGGCAAGCGCTCGGTGACCGTTCCAGTGCCTGCTTACAGGGCTAATGTCCTGCTCCCGTACTGCTTACCTTCCTACCTGTAAGCAGCACCGGCCTACCTCCTCTTGCAGGGGGTTCATTCGCCAGGAATACTCACCGCCTGGGAGGTACCTACCTGCGTAGGTCGAGCAGCCCACTAGCGCCGGCCGCACCCCCAACCAACAGCGGACAAACATACGCCAGGCTGGAAGTGGCTACTTCTTACTTGTCCTCGCTCTCGTGCAGGGGAAAGGAGGTTTGGGGAGATGGACAGGATTTGACCGTATGCACGCAAGTACCAGTCCCAATTCCAGAAGAATCCTACCTGGGCACTGCATGGACGTCGCCACGCCTAGTCGGCGTGTGCGTACAGGTAGTGTACGTACCTGCGGGTGCGCGCGCGCGCATGGGCGGGCTGGACTGGGCGAATCGGAGGGGAGGATAGGCTGGCAAGGCGGCGGACGACTACCTGCCCGGGCTCTTCCCTGAGTAGGTACTTACCTACCTCACCGCAGGGGCCCGAGCTGGGAAGCACAATGGATACCTCATTAGGTTGGATGGAATGGTCGCCGCAGATGCGGTGTGTCGGGGTGTCGGTAAGACGAGAAGGCGCCTCGAGTCGTGCCCAAGCGACTGCGCGGAACGAGCCCGATGGGGGCCCCGGAGGCCCCTGGACGGTTCTGGGGCTGCTGGGGGCGGCGGACGAGGACAGGGGGAGAGGGGCCGCCCGGGAGGGCCTTTAGAGGGTACCAGCAAGCCCTATCGGTGGGCGCATCACGGGTCTGCCTCCTTATCGTCCGCTGGGAGCCCGTCTCACCCACACCTGGCATGGACCCATCTCGCCATCTGGCCACCCGCTATCCATCCGCCGCTTCTACGCAATCTCGCGCAGGGCATAAAAAACGGAACGAGATACATGTGGCGCTATGCAATTAAGTATGGTAGCATGCGTACTTCGGTTCGTTCTTGCTGTCGGGCGCGAGACACTATCTGCAGGCAGTTCGCGCCCACGCGCAATACCTAAGTGGTAGGGATGCTACCTGCCTCTTGCTGGGCTGAAGACGACGCTGTCTCTACGACCTTACTTAAAAGGGCCACGCTGAGGCCACCATCATCACCACCACCACCACCACATACCAGTGCTGCCTGTCAGCCTGTAGGAAAGCCTCGTGACGTGACAGCATTGCATCCGACGCACGCCTTCTCGTGATGAGCCAGCAACGCGTCCACCACCTCCCGGCTCCGTCCCGCTCGCCCCTGGCCCTTCAGTTGCCCGGCCCAACCTGCCCCAGCCTGTCCGTCCATAGCAGGCCGGCGTGGGGAGGGAAACCGGAAGCAAACCGTTCCAGAGACGGCCTCCCCCACCCCCTGAATCGCCATTGTGCGGGTGGCGTGCGTGGAGAGTCATGAGAGGCCCAAGTTGCCCCGTTGCGCTTAGCAGGGCCAATCATGCCGAACATGGCAGCCCAGCCGCCCCCATGCAAAAACGACTCGATTGCCCAGGTAGACAAGGCTGATTTGGGTCTGTTGGATTCCGGTCTTCCGCCGCCCTGTCACGCCCACCCCGTCCCAGCCCGCCTCAGCTCGTCAATGCCGACTGGAACAAAAAAAAAACCCCAGTCATTGGGTCGCGCGGGCCGGTCGGCAGGCCGCGCAACAGATCCTTGCCTTGTTCCATCGCGCCCCCGTCAATCAGAATCTCATGCACGTGCGACAACTCAGCAACCATTCGCGTAAGACACGGGAGGCTGAGGGCTGTCCATGCGGTCCTGGAGGAGGAGGCCAACTGGCAAACTGAAGGACCCTGGATTTCTCTAGTGGCCGCCAGCGTCTATTATCAGGCGCACCCTGCCTCTTCAACTCCACTCCCCCAACGAAAATGAACGGCCCAATGCCCATCCGCTACGTCGCTGTGCAATGGCTTCTTGGTCCTCGCCGGCGACACGGTAGCGGGGGGCAAACCCCGGAGGGGGCGGAAAAAAGAAAACAATACGTCCTCCCGCACTGGACTCGTGCACGGTACCCAGGACTCGCCCCCAATGCCAGGTCGTTGGGGCAGCGAGAGCCTGTAGAGGGAACCCAGCCGCTGCCGGGTCACTACATGTGGAGAAACTGCCGCCTAGAAGCACAAGCCTAGGACTTGGCCATGGACAGGGCCAGCTACCTAGCATGGTTAGTGGTGGCAGAAGTCAGTGGGTAGATGCCCAGGCTCCCAGACTTCCCCGTCTTCCGAGGGTGGGCTGGATCTTCCAGTTCCAGGGTCCAGCTCAGGGCCCACCAGGGGTCCAGGGGTCCAGGGGTGCGATTACTGACCGAGCACTTGCCTGGGTCGGCTGTGTTCCCCACGTTCGTCTCCCGAACATGGCCAACCCCGGTATCGCGCCGACGACCTGATTCGTCACCCGTGGGATCCGGCCTCGGGGCGGCGCCAGCAAGGGTCGGGACACACTCATTCGCCCAACACCGCATGTCTGCCTCTGTTCCTTTTATGTCGGCCGTGTCTCGCGCCGTGGGTCGGGATCCCTCTGCTTCTCTTTCTCTCCCTCTTGTCTCTCCCTCCCCGCCTCTCCCTCTTGTCTCTCCCTCCCCCCTGTAAACCCATCCACCCTCGCTCCCTTTTGCCGCCCCGAGATAGCCGCCCAGGCGTTCTGGTGCACCGTTCTTAGCTGGCCGCCTCCTTTGTTCTCCTTGAATCCTCAGTCTTGAAAGACACGAGACCCTCGTCGCCTCTATAGAGCGTTATACAAGTAGAGACCGAGCCTTAAACACGGTGAGATAAGGGAAGAGAAAAGCGAGTGAGAACCTCGACAAGTTGCCCACCAGGTATGCTACACAAGGACGGCGCGTTGGCCGTGGTCGGTTATTGTCCCTTCGTGTTGCTCGAGCTGGAGCCGCGCCGTCTTGATGGCGATGAGCGTACTGACACGCGATGAAAGCACACAAGCACGATGACGGTCAGGCCGTCTCAGAAAGACCTCACTGCCTTTGGCTACAGTTCCTCGTCCTCAGACGAGGACGAACAGCTCCGCAGGTCGAACAAATCGAACAACAGCACTCAGAACCAGAAAAAGAAGAAGAAGACAAAGCCGCCGCCCCAACAGAGCATCAACAAAATATGGCGGCACTTTTCGGCAAAGAAGTTCAGCCGCGCCCTTTCGGTTCTGCCCTTCGATCCCGTGCCGCTTCCCGCTGAACCGGAGCGGTCCAACGAGCTGCTGAGCGCCGGCTACGATCGCGCTGTGGAGGAGTGTCGCCGCAAGGTCCAAAAGATCATTCGAGAATGCCGGCGAGTCAACATGCGGTATCGGGACCCGGGATGGGATGTTGTAAGTAGCGCGCACACACCCACGCCCTCTAGCCGCTTATGGGGCCCCCTTTGCTGACGCCCCCCTCCAGGACTGGGACCTAAAGATGGGCAAGGGCAACTGCCTCAACTACCTCGGCTCCTCCAAGTTCGACATTAATGGCCCTAGGCTCAGCTCGAGCACGGCCGTTCCCAAGGCCGTCAAGCGCATACACGAGATCTACGAGAGTCCCACCTTCCTGGCCGATGTAAACGGCAGCGACATCAAGCAGGGTTTCCTGGGCAACTGCTGGCTCATCGCTAGTTTAAGTGCGTTGGCCAACGTCAAGGACGGTATCAGGCGGATCTGCGTCGAATACGATACCCGTGAGTAAACTATCCCTCTGTGACCGGGGGTGGCGCACGCGGGCCCGACTCACCCTGGCAATAGGCATTGGTATCTACGGCTTCGTCTTCTTCCGCGACGGCGAATGGGTCTACTCCATCGTTGACGACAAGCTGTATCTCACCTCACCCAATTGGGACTCTGTAAGTGACGCGCGGCTTCTTTCCGCCCGGAAGTGAAGGCGGCCAACGCTGACACCGCCCAGCCCAGTCTTCAGCGCGACCTGCTGAACCAGATCGACCGCGATCACGAGGACGCCGAGTCGTGGTACCGAAAAACCTACCAAACCGGATCCAAGGCCTTGTTTTTCGGCGGTAACAAGTCTCAGAACGAGACGTGGGTGCCTCTCATTGAAAAGGCGTATGCCAAAGTTCACGGCGATTTCGCTTCCCTCATCGGGGGCTGGATTGGCGAGGGCGTCGAGGACCTCAGCGGCGGCGTCACCACCGAGCTCCTGGCCAGTGACATTCTTGACCTGGATGGCTTCTGGGAAGATGAGCTGAGCAAAGTCAATGAAGAGTTCATGTTCGGCTGCTCTACCGGTCTCGTCGACGGTGGGTACGGTGAACGAAACGGTATTCGCGAGGGCCATGCGTATGTTGTTATGGTACGTTTGTTTTGTGTTGGCAGCTTTGCAGGTAGGTTGAAGCTGACAATATTTAACAGGACGCCCGGACACTGAAAACAGGCGAGCGCCTTGTGAAGCTACGGTGAGTGCGGACGGATCGCCCTCCTTGTCTGGTACCCCCCCTGATCTGACCCTTCCGTCATAGCAACCCCTGGGGTAAGCTCAAAAAGGGCATCTGGGACGGTCCCTGGAGTGACGGGTCCAAGGAGTGGACCAACGAAGTCAAAGAGGAGCTCGGCCATACATTCGGAAACGACTCTGTCTTCTGGCTTCGTTACGAGGACATGCTTCGCAAGTTTCTGCATTTCGACCGCACGCGCCTGTTCCGGGACCCCGATTGGCGGTGTTGCCAGCGTTGGATCGGCGTTGAGGTGCCGTGGAAGGCACAGTACAACGAGAAGTTTCACATCACGTTGACCGAGGAGTCGCCCCTGGTCATTGTCCTCTCGCAGCTCGACAACCGCTTCTACAAAGGCTTGCACGGTCAATACCACTTCCGCTTGCATTTCCGCCTCCACGAACAGGGTTCGCCGGGCGCCGAGGACTACATTGTGCGGTCGCATGGCAACTACCTTATGGACCGCTCCGTGTCGATCGAGTTGCCCTGCATGGTAAGAGAGCTCCTGGCCTGGCTCGCCTTGGCTCTGGCTGACGTAATTGTTAGGAACCTGGAAAGTACTCGGTGTTTGTCAGCGTGACTGCGGAGCGTGATACCAATAGCGCGACTGTGGAGGAGGTCGTGAAGCGCGAGTGCAAGAAGCGCTCTGACCACGACAAGCTTGCTTCGGTCGGATATGCTTACGATCTCGCCCATTCCAAGGGCGTGGCCCATCTGGAACAGGTAGCGAAACTCCGCAAGCAGTCGGACCAGAAGAAGGCCAGCAGCTCCCGCGTGGCCGAGCGTCGCAAACTCTGGGAAAAGCGGCACACAAACCGCGAGATCAACAAAGCGCAGCAGAAGAAGAACCGGGAGAAGGCGGAGCGGCGCAAGGAAGTTAAGCAGGAAGAGCGCAAGAGGAGGGAAGAGGCCGAAGCGGCGGAGTGCAAGAAGAAAGAAGAGATTGAGGCGGCCGAGCGTCGGAAGAAGGAGGAAGCCGAAGAAGCCACCAAACGAAGCGAGAAGGAAGCCGAGACTACTGGAGACAAGGCTAGCCAGACCGAGGGTGCCGAAAGGGAGAACAAGAGTGTTCAGCCCGAAACTGACGAGCAGCCGGCCAAGGCGAAGGTCGAGGAAACCGGAGATGGCTCGTCCAGCACAGAAACGTCTGGCGAAGCCTCCACGGATGGCAAGCCCAAGGATGGCGAGTCCAAGGATGGCGAGTCCAAGGATGGCGAGTCCAAGGATGGCGAGTCCAAGGATGGCGAGTCCAAGGATGGCGAGTCCAAGGATGGCGAATCCCAGCCATCGGTTGGAAACGCACCGAAAACAGAAGATAAGGAACCCGAAACGGCGACCCCGGCCCCGTCGCCGCCGGCCGATACGAAAACGAAATCGGACGCGTCGGACGATGGGGACTCATCCGACAGCCCGGTGGAGGACTGGGAGCTGCTTTACAGCAGCGACGACATGTCACGGAAACCGCGGATGGCGCCGCCGCCGGCGCCAGCGGCGGCAAACACCGAGAAGGCGGCAGAGACGGACGAGGAGGCGGGGCTGCCGGACCCGTGGAACGCCATCTGCATCGTGGGCATCCGCGTCTACTCCAAGGACGCACGCCTCGGCCTACGCGTCGTCATCGAGGGCGGCGGCCTCGCCGAGAACGGCATGGGCCAGAAGGGCGCCCAGGACCTCGACAACGCGCAGATGAACGCTGCCGGCGAGCGCGAGCGCGCCGCCACCGATGATGGGGTCCAGGATGAGGTCGAAATCATCAACGGCGCCCCCGTGGTCAAGCAGAAGGTCAAGGCGGGCCGAGCGCGGGACCGAGCGGCCGCCAACGACGACGACCGGGAGAACGAGGCCGACTCGGAGGACTCGGAAAACGACGACCCGGTGGCTACCCCCGACAGCGCGAGTGGTGACTGCACGCCCCAGAAACGGCTTGGGTAGCGGGGTCATGACGCTGATGGCCGCTTGTTTGGGCACTTGGCGGCTGTGGTTGATTCTTTTTTTCTTGCTTGGGAACACGAGGGTTCGTGCAACAATCGTTGGCAGCGAGGCGTCGAAGAATAACGGAATGAGCCGGTGGGTGCGTGAAGGGAGGCACGGGCGGTCTAGGCTGGAGCGCGGGGAGAGCGTACGGATGAGCTGGCTGGCGACTCCCACCCTCTTGCGTCGACACACCATAATTTCGCTCTCGTTTTTCTCCTTGATTGCGCATTTCACCTTTGCTATAGTAACTACCGTCCGTTCGGCCTGTCATGTTCGGCATGGCCGAGGACAACAAATGAAACCTTGTGCGCAACCGCGCCGGGCGTCCAGTTGGATCTACCGTACAGGAGCTTGGAAACAACAAGAGCACCGGTGTCCCGGGGCTGCGGCTTAGACCAATGGATATCCGTAATAGCCAATGCACCGACTGGGAGGCAGGTAGATTACATGGGTTTGAGCATTGTCAGGCGACCGACTGGCTGCTCACATTTTGGGCCGATGTGCGTTGGCCCCATGCGCTGGCTCGTCCACCCACTGCAGGATCTGCTTCCAGATGGCGTGGCCATCGTGCTCGATGGACATCTGGGCCTCGAGTTTGCTCCAGGCTTGCTCGTCCGAGGCATCGAAGCCGAACCAGCGCTTGGTGTCGTGCATCCGCAGCCTCGCCGTCTGGGCATCCTTCTCGGGATGCCCCTGGAGGGTCAGGATGGTGTTGCTCTCGTGCAGGAGGATCTGGTTGCCGTGGGCCAGCGGTATGAAGCCGGGCGGCGGGACCGACACCTCGCGCCGGTGGTGTTGTTGAAGGCGCAAGATGCCCGTGGCGCGGCCCGGGTGGGGGAAGAACTGGCGGCCCTTCTCTGTGAGGAATACTGGTCAGGAGTCAGCAGCGTCCTCCGTCGCACCAGACCTCGGCGGGGCTGCTTACCCGACGTGACGCCCATCTGGCGACCGTGGGGGGGGTGCGAGTCAGTATCCGGCTCGGAACTAGGGACTCGGGCGGCTCACCTCGGGGACGTCCATGTCGGCGATCTCGCCGCCGTACATGCGACTGATAGCCTGATGCCCCCAGCAGATCCCCACTATCTTCTTTTGGGGGTGGTCGGCTACCACGCGGCGCAGGAACTCGTGGATCCGGAGGATCCACTCGTACGACCTACGCGCATCGACATTGGCGCCGCTAAGCACGATGAGATCAAACAGGCCCGGGTCCGGGAACTCGCCCTCAGCCGTCTCGAAGAAGGTCAGGACCACATGGGGCGCCACGGCGGCGAGGACGCGCACGTAGGAGGCGCGGATAGCAGGCAGCAACTTGGAGCGCCAGGAGTTCAGCAGAATGGCAACAGGCAGCGGGCGGGCCGGGACGGCGGCGGACGGCGGCTGGGGGTCCGAGGCCATGGTGCCGGGGAAGCGAGCGAGCGGCAGGCAGACGACGGTGGACCTCGTCGGGATATCTGTTGAAGATACCGCGAGGGTCGGGCCTGGAGGAGGCGGGGAAGGAAGCGAGGGGCGGAGCGTTGAGGCGGGGACGCGATGCCACGATGCGGTGTTACGGGAGAAAGGGCGACAGAGCCTCGGGACGGCACGAGGGAGACACGGCCATGGCGATGCTGGCGGCGTACTCCTGACGCTATGGCCAGCGGCCGGTGCCAGCGCCGAGGGGTCCTGGGCCTGCTGGAACGGGGACCCAGGACGGGGCGGGAAGGGCAGACGGGCCGGGAAGGGGAGGGGGCAGAAGTAAGAGTAGGGGGTGGCGGGTTGGGGAGGCCACTCGCGCAGTGCAGGATCGGGAGGGGGGGGGGGGGGGGTTTGGCTGGCCGGTGTATGCACGCGTGCGTGCGCCTCTGTACGTGACGCGAGCGGGTCTTTCCCATCCATGCGGCGACTCTTGGCGATGGGGGTGTCTGGGTCCCAATAGGCCCTGGAGACAGCGGGTGTGCCCACTACCTCGTCCACCCCACCGTCCGCACGGCACGGCAGAGGCAAAGCGGCAGGTCCGGCAGCGGCAGGTACGGTAGCGACATGTGCCTCCGCTGGATGCTGGAGAGGCCGGCCTCTCCAGCTCTTGGACGGGCCCGTGGGATCCATGGGCTGGCTGGCTGGACGGACACTACTACTATGTAAGGACCGGGAGCTGCATAATCCCGATGGATGCTGCCGTGGCCGCGGCGCATCCGCCGTCCCATCAGCCTCCCGCTTGGCGGCTGCCATGAGACGGCTTCATGACTCGCCACGTGCCTGGCCCATAGGATCACACAACCCTCCACCCGACGAGGCATGGCGGTACCGAGCCTGTGCATTGCTCGCCAGGCACCGCCCGCCCGCCCGACGCCGGCCGCTGGGCCTCGCGCTCCCGGTCCTCGCTGCTGCACTCCACTGGCCAGGACTCCCGGCCCACCCAGCTGCCATCCAGCCCAATCAATGCTTTCGTCGTGAGATCGCCTCCAGGGGCTGCGCCGAGGGCTGGGCAATCGCCATGTCCCAAACACCGTCCCCATCCGGCAGGTGGCACTGCTATCCAAGGCGTGCACCTGCGCCTCGACCGACTTGAGGAAAGCAGTCCTGCTGTAGTAACGGTCCAGCTCGGCGCTCTATAACAAGCTCGGCGTGCCCGCCCTATTGCTTCATCTCGAGGCACGAAGCCAAGAGGCAGCCAGTCAGTCTTCAGGTCCCGTCTCCCTCGCATCGCCCACTCGTTGTTCTTCTGCCTCCTCGTCAGGCTTCCCCCCCCCCCCCCCCCCCCCCCCCCCCCCCCCCCCCCCCCCCCCCCCCCCCCCCCCCCCCCCCCCCCCCCCCCCCCCCCCCCCCCCCCCCCCCCCCCTCTCTCTTTCTCTCTTTCTCTTTCTCTCCTGCTGCTTCGCTTCGTCGCTATGCGCCCTCAGGCCATCGCCGCCCTCTCCGCCCTTGCTGGCGTGCACGGCATCCGTATCCTCCAGTCCAACGACGACGGTTGGGCCGAGCTCTACATCCGCTCCTTGCATGAGGAGCTGGGGCGCGCCGGCCATGACGTCGTGCTTTCAGCACCCGCCGAGAACAAGTCCGGGGCCGGTAAGACCAGTCCACCCCCCTCCCGCAGCCCTGGCCATCTCGCCGCCATACTGACTGTCTCCCGCCAGGGTCCTCTGACAAGGAACCCGAGCCGCGGACAAAGCCCTGCCAGTATGACAGCTGTGCGGCCAACAGCGGTCCTGTCGGAAGTAACGCGACCAACCCGCGGCTGAACTGGGTCAACAGCTTCCCCGTGACAAGTCTCAAATATGGACTTGACACCTTTGGCCCCCAAGTCTGGAACGGGGCCGGGCCAGAGCTCGTCGTGACGGGCCCCAACGTCGGCTCCAACCTCTGGGTCCAGGTCCCGTTCAGCGGTACCGTTGGCGCCGCTGTGCACGCCGCTCGCGAGGCCCGCATCCCCAGCATTGCCTTCTCCGGCTTCTCGGCGGGCACGCTGGCCTTCGACACCACGCCCGTGCCGCAGCGCAGCCTCGTCTACGCGCAGCTGGCTACGCAGCTGACTGACGCCGTTATCGCGTCGGGGACCCCGTACCTGCCCGAAGACGTGTGGCTGAATGTGAACATGCCTGCCGTCAAGGACGATTGCACCGACCCTGCCAAGTTCAGCTGGGTGCTGAGCCGCATCAACCCAGGCATCTTCTCCGAAGACGACGTGGAACATTGCGGGGGCCACCGGCTTCCTACCGAGACCGAGGTTGTTCTTTCTGGGGGCTGCAAGATCGCAGTCAGCGTTGGGGATGCGAAAGACAAGACGACGGCCTCAGCTGACAAACAAGCCGTTGTCCTGGACAAACTGAAGGACATGCTGTCCTGTATGCCCTGACCTCCCTGATACATACCTGGACACCCAGCTGGCTTAGCCACGCCCTAATACAATCTCGACGGAGCGACCGAACGAGTTGCCCGCCACACGAGCCTACGGCGGGATAGGCGCGCGTCGCTTTTCCCGGCTTTTCCCCCCTTCATCTGATGCGAAAGACTGTGCAGGTAGGGCCAGCACTTGTGGGGCTTTGTAGTGAGGGAGGGGGTAGACAGGTCGGAGAGAGGCCCGGCTGCTTGTGAAATTTGTGATGAATCATTCCCGCCGTCTAAGAGCCTGGGGCGTCGAGAGCATCCACGTGTGTTGGCCGATTCGAGACACCACGTGGTGAAACCCGAAGACAGCGTTCTGGCAGCGCGGGGCAGTTGCCGTGCGCACGGCGACGTGAATGAAGAACATGACTTTTGCCTACGGGGCCCCAAGGCCAAAGGGACGGCTTGAGTCCCGAGGGTCACCGGGTTTGTAGTCGTATTTCTGGGCACCGTTCGCACCAGGAGTGGACGAAAGCACATGGCTCTTTCGCTCTGTGCGATTTGTTCTTGGGCAAGTGGCCCGGCCGCGGAAGCCAGCAACAACTTCAATCACTTGCTGCAGACGGGGGCGCGATCTGGCACCTGAGAGCAGGCCAGGAAGCCAGGGTGGGCAATGCCTCGAGCGCCCTACAAGGATGTGTTCCACGTCATTGCAGTACGGGCTGCGAGATCTGTGAGCTATCAGAGTGACGGAACAGGGAGCTCATATGTGGGCAAGGTAGCAGGACAGGTGGTCCGCTTGGTTGTTCTTGACGATCCAATACTGCACGAGGCTCGATTCAGCCTAACGCAGGTTCGCAGTCGAGTCTGGCGGCGCGGTGAGCCCAACGCCAGATGATGCCGGTTCCGCCGCGGGAAACAGTGTCATGTGTGGGACTCAAACGCCTGTTCCTTACCGGCAGGCAAACCGCTGTCCGGCCATGTTCCCGTCCAGGACGCTCCTGAAGTATAGACGCCAGTCCCATCTCATCTGATGTGATGGACGCTGGCAGGGGGGGCCGGGATGGAAGCTGTAGGCAATCTGTTGGGTTGACCGCCGCGGAAGCCATGTTGGCTGTCTCGCATTTCCGCTTCTTCTCCTCTTTTGTCCGCTCCTCACTTTCCGTCTGCTTCCGCCCAGCCAACGACTACCCGGTCTAGCGAGGAGAAGACCCCTCGTCGATGAAGAGTGGACGACGTCTGGGGTACGTAGATTCCGACACAGTTTGTGGCGCTGCCAGAGCTCACGGCTGTCAGCTATGGGGGTTTACCCACAGAGCACATTTATCACCGCCTCTAGGCTCCTCTCTGTTTCCCCGGCATCTAGCTAAGTGAGTGCATATATGTGTGTGTGGTGGCTGGAGCGGCGAGGTTGGCACCTGTCAGCCAGGACCAGGGTTTCGGACGATGTATCCGGTGCCGCCTTTGCGACGTACTCTGGATTCATGTATGTGAACATTTACAGACGGGTTTTGTACCTTATCGTCCGTTGGGGTGCCCTTTTGGGGCCAGGGGGGCGACTCGCGGCATCGAACCCGGCAGCTTCCGCCAACATTACCTTTCCCTTTTGCTACCCAGGGGAGGCGGAGGCCGCTAGTTTCCGAAGCAGCCAACTTCGGACCCCCGCACGCTGCAAAGGGGGGGAGGGGTTCTGCAGGTCGCTGGATGGGATGCGGCTGTGGTGACGCGGCAATGAAAGCTGGGTGTTTGTGCCAAAAAAAAAAAAAAAAAAAAAACCCTCCGCAGAACGCAGCCAAGTGGGTTGACGACACGGGCAGTAGATAGCCGAGACGATGCCCGGGCCAATCAGTCTATACTGCAATATGAACGTTTGAGGCGGAGGGCCAGGGCCACGGGAACGCCAAAGAAGTACTAGGCTCACCTATGTACTTGAAGTAAGTACTTACGTAGGAACCTAGGAGCCGGGACAGTGACGGGTGGGGGGGTGCGAGTACACGGGGAAGGAAACATCTGGCAGGAGAGCCGGCTGCAATTCTCAGGAGGTCCGCAAGCCCGTGCGTCCCGAGTACTTTTTCTTCTTCATAAAATATAGCCCGTGTCTCGGGACGTTCGTCGTCAGGGTGGAGGCCATACCGCACGTGGGAACGGGCGGAGACCAACGCCGGCCCTTTTCAGTCTGGTGCCCCGGTACCCGGGATTCGGGCGGTGGACTCCAAACCCTACTGGAGCCCGGATAGCCTTGGTCGCGGGGGAGGGTCTGGCCCCGCTGGATGTGAGGTGAGCTGGCAGTGCTGGCCAGGGGTTCCAGGGTTCCAATGCCCGGGCCAGCCAAGAACGATCCGGGGCTTCCTACGCAGTACCTAAGCTGGTGACTGGCATGCTCTGGCTCCGTCCGCTCGCGTCTGCAGTCTGGAAAGGAGCCACCGAGAGACACGCCCCTGGGGTGCATCGCTGAGCCTGGGGCTTTCAAACGCAACTGCTCCCTCTGCCCGGGCGGAACCCAGTCTCCAGCACACCCGCCCCCCTTCGCCCCTACCCGCCTGAGCCGAGATTGGAAGACGCTGGCAGGTGCAGAATACCAAGTTCCTGTTGGGGGAGAAGCGGTACTTGGGGCTACCTGCCCAGCCCCGAACACGCACAAGCCCCTCCCCCCTCTTACCGCGCCACCCGAAGCCGGAGAGAGTCTGGCTGATGGCGAAGAGGCCGCCGCAAGCACCCGAAAGGCGCACCGTCCAAGCGGCGGGCAGACACGCTACCGTATGCGGTTCACAGATGCTCTGCACTGCAACGTTGGGCCGCACCCAGGCCCATGCAGCTTGCTCTGCTGCAGACGCCATCCATCCTACAGGTCGCTGGGCTGGCCGGGCGGGAGCCGATATGCTGGCGAGAGCCGCACCACTGCATCCGCCGCATCAGCTCACATATCACTTGCCTACGAGGCCGCGGCGGGGCGGACCAGGGCGAAAGATGGCAGAGGAACGCGGACGAGCCGAGGGCCATGATATTAGCAACCGTCATACTCGACGCTTTGGGAAATACACCTCTCCTTTCGAGCAGGACCTGCCTTCCCGCGGCCCTATCGGTATCCGCGTCCCCACCCGGGCCTGCGGCTCGCTCCCAATGGATCCCCGGCGGCGGGGCGAGGAGGCGGGCGTGGGAAGAGCGGGCGGCTTGGGAGGCCACGGGGGCGACACTCACCCTCGACGGCCCAGCTCGTCGTCCCCTGATTTTGTACGTGGCGCGAGGGCCTGATCCGGAAAGACAATGGGGTCGAGCCGCTGCCAGAAGAGACGGCCTCATAATGATGTTTGTGGCCTCCGAACCCGTGCCAGATTGCCGTCAAGCCTTTATATCGCGTACCCCCGCTCCAGGCCATGGCCCCCGTCCCGCCCCCATGGTTTTCCTTTATGACAGGCCTGGATCCACGGCGTGCTTCATGCCCTTACGTCTGCGTGCTTTCGTACGTCAGTACACTTCCACACCGCACTGTGCTTCGCAGTCCCAGGTCTCGACGCCTGGCGATAGTATTCACAAACGCCGCGAAAGCCCCCGTGGTCCGTTTTTGCCTGTTCCCTCGCCTCGACTCCACGCAGTCGCTCTTCTGCAGCAGGAGACCCGCAGGGCCGTCGTCATATCTTCCCCAGCGCCGCCTAGACCAGAGCCACGTTGAGGTTCTCGGCCATTCGTTCGTGAGTGGAGTCAGCCCCAGACGGCTCCTGGTGTTCGCCCCTTCGGGAAGCCGCACGACAACTTGCATCACTACCGAACGCTAACTCCTGACCGCCAGGCGGGAAGGCAAGCGTACACACCCAACGCCGTCTCTGCCAGAGGCCCGGCCCCCTCTTGCCAGGAAGGCCAGTTCGGGACGGGGCTGTCGAGAGCAGCCGAGAAGTCGGAAACGACGACCACTGGCTCGAGCCAACCAAGACGAGAGAAGCGGCGGTGAGGCTTCGCCGGGAGATCGGACAGCCAAAGGAGGGGGAGACGGGGGGGAGAGGGGGGGGAAGGGAGAGAGAGAGAGAGAGAGAGAGAGAGAGAGAGAGAGAGAGAGAGAGAGAGAGAGAGAGAGAGAGAGAGAGAGAGAGAGAGAGAGAGAGAGAGAGAGAGAGAGAGAGAGACAGCTCACGAAGGATAGGGGGGTGGGTAGGACGTTGAGGCGATTCCATGCGCATGTGCTGTGTCGTGCGCGTCGGCATTAAGACAGGCAAGCATCGATGATGTTTATCAACATGGCGGGACCCCGGCTCTGGGGCGAGGACGGTCAAGACGGACCAGCACGGCGAGCCTCGGGGCCCTTTGACCAGGTAGAGTGTCGGCTCTGTCAGCAAGCCCTTTCCCGGCGACTATACGTTCGTCTCAACCAGCTTTCCAAGCAAGACTTCGGCGCGCGGGGGGCAACTCCGCAACACCACCACCACCACCACCACCAACACCAACACCAACACCAACACCACCCACGCCCACACCACAAGCAGCAGCCGTACCGCCGACAGCACAAGCTAGAGCACCGGGAAAAAAAGCCCAACCATCACCAGCCGCCCCCGCTTGCACAACCGCAGCTCAAGATGGAGCTGCAGCCACGTTGTTTTCCGGGCGACGAGCTTGATGATTATTACATGGTACGTTCGGCCTCCTTGTGCTGCCTTGCCTCGCCCTGCCTTGCCGGTCACCAGACACTTCCTCCTCCTCCTCCTCCTCCTCCTCCTCCCTGCTGCTGCTGCTGCTGCTGCTGCTGCTTCCCTTTCTCCTTCCGACTACCCCTTGCCTAGAATCAGACCCCTCCAACGGCCCGGTGTCTTCCTGGATGCTAACAGGTAGCCGGCAGCAGACCAGGTCGCCGCAGCTTGCAAGTCACCATTCCTCTGTTAGTCTGGGCTGGACACCGGCCCTGCCCTCCACGCCTGCCCAGGCAACAACACCTGCTCATGTCTCAGGCACTGCCGTTGCTGGCTCCCCCCTGCACCCTCCGCAACACGCCAACGACAAAGAAGACCTATCGGCGATTGCCCAGATGTGTTGGACTCCTCTGAACCCCGCAGGCCCTGTGGCCAACCTGTATGTCCCTGCCTCCCACCCGTTTGACACGGGTGCCGATCATCGCCAGCACAGCATCCAAATGCTGAACCGCCCTGGTCCTGGATTCGGGTACATCAACCTTCACAACGGCCTGGAGTACTACGACGGCGTGTCCCCCATGCCCCCCGGGGTCAATGTGAGCCCCTCGAGCACATACAACAGCAGCTTCACATCTCACAGCACCTCGGGGTCCGACTCCTTTGCAAACGTGGGCAACTACTACCCATACTCAACCTTTCCTGCGCCTGTTGCCTCGCCGCCCTTGAGCCACAGCCATGTTGCCCCCCCCTTCGTGGATTCCCCCTTCATCTCCCAGGCTCTGCATGATCCAGCACGCCGCCTTAACGACCTCGACGACATGGACTATGTCTCGCCCGAGAAGCTCCAAATAGACCCTTCGCCCGCTCCTCTGGCCCCCCGCTCATCCAGCGCGTCCATCGTCCCTGATATCACCACCCACGCCAAGTCCAACCCAGGCATGGGCAACAACCCATTCGAAGGCGACTTCCCCCCGCCACCTCTCTGCCCCCGCAGCCGCAAAGGTCTGCCTGACCGACCACGGGCGCGAGCGCGAGAGCGAGCCCAGCTCCGCCCTGCACAGGCTTCAGGTGTGTTGCGTTCCTCATCCTCGAGATCTCCGCTTGCGGGCTCATCATACTGCCTGCCAGCCACGGCGTCGTCGCCGTCGCCGTCGTCGCCGTCGCCACGACGGCCCAGGACCACGGCATCAAATCACCAGTCGACGCTGGCCCACCGCACCAAGACGCCCGACCTGAAGCACAAGCCTGCCGACCTCGGTGGATCGCTCCATTCCAAGAGATCGGAGAAGGACGATTTTCTCATAGATGCCAGAGAGGCTGGTATGACCTATAAAGAAATTCGAGAGAAGGGAAAGTTTAAAGAGGCCGAGTCGACCCTTCGTGGTCGTTACCGCACTCTCACCAAGCACAAGGATGAACGGGTCCGAAAGCCCGAATGGGAGGACAAGGATGTGAGTCTCCCTTGTATGCTCGAATGGCATGCGGTGTGTGCTCGAGCGATGTACTGACCAGAGGGGGCTGCTCAGGTCAAGCTCTTGAAGCAGGCCATTCGACATTTCTCCAAGGGAAACAACCCCTTCAAATGCAAGTACCCGTGGAAGCAGGTTGCGGATTACATTTTCGACAACGGTGGATCCTACCACTTTGGTAATGCTACGTGCCGCAAGCGCTGGGATGAGCTTGTCCTCGTCCATGGGGAGGCGGTGCTGGACTGAGGTGGTGTTTGGGTACAATACAACACAGCCTCGCGTTGTTCGAGGTATCGACTTGGATACCTGACGGACGGACGGCGCTGCTTCTTGTACCAACGACAGACTCCAAGCCGAGTCGCTACAGAGACTGGTGCTTGACAGGTCGGTTTTCAAATCGGGCGAGAGCGGCGGGCATGAAGGGCCGTTCCTCTGTGTGGTCAGGTAATCCACGGGGTCATGGGAGGCCATGACAATGGAAGGCCTGGTGTTACCAGGTTGGCATGTCTGCATCAGGAAACGCTGTCTTGTATGCTTTATCGAGCAAGGCACGTGTGTACTCAGGGATAATCTTGGCCACACATGGCCAGTCAGTAATCGAGTCTGCGTCTTCTTCCATGACTGTTACTCTTGTCTACAGATGACCGCTTGTCGTGGTTTGGGGGACACCGATTTGCTTCAACACATCCAGGAGCTTGTCAGGAGTTTCCCTCAGCGCGTCCCATTCGGCCTGGTTTTTGACCAGGGCGGTGCCAGCCAGCACGGTTCCGTTCAAGGAAACAGGACCGACAACCTCGGCAGTCTGACTTGTGATCAGAGCCCCCTCGGAAACGCGAGGGCAGAGGGCCATGGTGGTGCTGGTCAGGGCCAGGTTGTAGCTGATGCGGCTTTCGCCTTGGTCCGGCACCGTCTCTTGGGGTAGCAGCAACCTGACGGCGTTTTTGTAGAGGCGCAAATAGGCACTATGCAGCTCGTCGGCCGTCGCGGCCGGCGCGATGCCTTCACTCAGTACTGAGAACGGTACCTTGTGTTCCTGGCCACGGATTTGCTCGGCCAGGACGCTCCAGTCCTGGCCACCGGGTACAGACTCCAGCCCGGCTCTCATTTGCTCCATGGGCAACAGCTGGACATGTCTATGGGGCTGGCTGGCCCCAGAGTGTGGCCCCGAGTTGAAGAAGGCGAACAGCTCTTGCTTTGCCTCGTGATAGGCCTGTATGCAAGCATGCGTAGCAGCAATATCGTCCTTATCCAGAAGGTGAGTCTGGGGCTTCACCGCCTTGGTAGCCAGGATGAAGTGCTCGGGCACAATGGCAAACTTGTTCAAAACAAGAACGTGGCCCGGGCCGAGCTGCGAGATGGTCATCGACGGCAGGGGGTTCTCAAAGGGGTTGAACGGCTTGGCATTCCCATCTTTGGGCTTGGAGGGTTTTGGCTTGGCAGCCAGGGCTGGGGAGAAGCGTAGCTGAAAGGGGACCGGTGTGTTGGGACTCAGGAGAGCAACTTGGGTGGGGTAGTACGTGAGGTCGCCGTTGGCCTTGGCTCTCTCGAAGGCCGTTTTGACAAGCCCGGGGAGGTTTGCCGGCGCCTTGACGGGCGACATGTCATCCATGGGCGGTTTCCAATGATCTACGCCGTAGCTGTCCGCTACGCTGCGAGCTATGCGTAGAGGGGGGCTTCAAGCTGGGGTGAAAACGTGTGCGGGAAGTTACTCGGCTGGGGTTGACACCAAGGATGCGCCGATAGTGGTGACCGGCCAGTCGGATGGCTACCTGGGTACCTAAAGAAGAAGTAGGCACGTAGGCAGCTAAGCGATTGTTTTTCGATGTGTGGAAAGAGGGATTGCAGGACGTGATTGTTTCCCCATAACTGCTTCTGCCACCATGGCAGATCCATTGTCCCAGGAGAGGGGATGCCAGCTCCAGGAATGCGATGCCGAGGAGATGAGGCGACAGGCAGCTGGCCGCCAGCTGTCGTACTTACATACCGATCAACATGCAGTTCTATCTATGTACACAAGTACTGTGTACCTGCCCGGCAAGATCCGCGGCTGCAGATGGCTCAATCGAAGCTTGAATAAGCCGCCGGCCCAGGAGAGGACCATGGACGAGTATGCACCTCCTCATGTACGAAACAACAGGAAATTGGCGGTCGGCTTGGCAAAACAGAAAAAGGGACGACGAAGCGAGAAAAGGAGAGAAAGTCCCTGAGGCTTAGAGGATGGCGAGGAAGCAGAACTACCGCTATGTTTCTTGCCCGGGCCAAGGTCGCCGCCGTCGCGTGCGCCCTAAAAGGCGATCACACAGGCCCCTGCATTTTCTCGGGGCAGCCCCCATGGGCCTTCCTGAATGTTTCAAACATGGATGCCAAATCACCATGTGTCCCTGGCCATCCCATGGGCGCCGGGCTTGACGTGACCAGTCATTCCCGGTGACCCCGGAGGGGTGTGTATGGAGGTTGCACACTAATAAGTGCTGGCCACGAATCATGGCGCGCCAAGGGCCTGGGTGATCATCATCAAAAACAAGTCCGGAGTAGAGATGGCATTGGGTTGGCCGCGAGAGCCCAAGAGCCCCCTGAAGTGCAACCTTTGCAGAGATGCTACGCCGGTGGGCTCGCAACTTCGGGATCTTAAGTAGCATGGCATCATGGGACGGGAATCGGTTGATGGGCTGGGTGGGTGCTCATTGGGCGTTTGTATGTTTCCAGTGTCCTGCCGTGCCCCCGCCCGGTCGCTCACGGCTCGCGTCGCGTTGTACTGGCGGCAGAGGTTGGATAGTATGTATCCATCCCATGGAGTCTCGCGCCCGTGCCCACCAGGAAAGAAGAAGAAAAGGACGCCGTCCCCACCCCAGGAGCGACCAGCGGCGCCGTAAAACCCGTACGCCTGGGGGGGGGGACGCGGGGGCGCATTCCTTGTGCGATTTGACCTGCAGCCACACGCCGCGGACTTTCTGAAACGTACTTGTACGCCCGAGGGGTACACGCCTCCATCCTGTCCGCTGACTCTGCACGGGTCTTATTCCATTACAGAACCCAATCTGCCCGTGCGTCTGCCCATTCCCGCTAACTGCCCACTGACTTGACAGGCGGTCCGGGCAGGCCAGGCCTCTCGCGTCGGCGGAATGCATTGCTACACGTGCCATAGATGAATATGTCACGGGGTGCACAGTCTGTCTGTGTTGGCGATTGCCATCCTCCGCTGCAAGTGTCTTTCCCTGTCCGCTGACGTGGTCCCAAGAACAGCTTTTGCGAACCTGTGTCCGCCAGTCTGGATCCCGAGGCACCTCCCCCAGAGTGCCCACCCGCCGCACTGACGAGCCAAGCGATCGGTCTGGCAAAGCTGCCCAGGCGTGAAGCGAGCGAGAGCGCGCGCCCTCCCCCCTTCCCCGAGATGTCATGTGGTATCCCAGTACAGGTATCCATGGCCCCAAGTATGTAAGCCATCGTCGGTGGTCTCGACCTGTCTAGTAAAGCCGGCGATCGGCACGGGGCGATCACCAAGCGACGGGCGGCCTACCATGCAAGATCCGGGCCTGAGAGTCGTCCTGACGGAGCCCTGTGCTGTGCTACGGTGTTTGCTTTAATTACCGGCATGATGCATATGCGTACCGCCCTCGGTGGACCAAGGCAGTGGAGGACGAGTCGCGTTCCGCGGCGTCGGTGCAAACTTTTGCTTCAACCAGAGCCGTGCCGTACCGCGCACCCACGTAGGTTGTATACTCTCGCGGCGCGATGCAATACTACCAACTATAGAACCTACATACACAGCCAGCCAGCGAGTCACTGTGTGCTTGCCCGGCTTCCGCATTGGGCGCCGGCGCGGCTTAGGAAGAAGCAATAGAAGGGGGGAACGACGGCACCATCATCTCACGTTCCGCCGAAAAGGAACCTTATAGCTGAGATAGGAGACATGGGTGTGGCATTCTGCCCAAGCGGTTGGTGGACCGTGGACCGTCCGGCGAACCATTCCCTGCCACCACCTCCCCCCGGAAGAGCGCGACGTGCTTATTTCGGCCCATATACGATGCTATCGCCCGCGTATGTGGTTCTGGCTTGTGCTTGCGTGCGAGGGGCAATGGCAAGCGAACAGGCCCAACAGGCCGCCATAGCAGGCCTATCGACCCCTTGTGTGCGTCGTCGTTGCGGGCAGTGACGTGTGTGGGGGCGTGTGCTCATCAGAGGTATGTATGTATGCAGAGAGATGAGCTTATTATGTAGTACGACTCCAGGTCAGCTGTACTTGCGCAGTAAGAGGCATCCCATGTGCAAATTGATCGTTGAATGGTTTGATGTGTACACCGTACGTGTGCGTGTGCACTTGGGCAATTTGCCGTCCAGACTACCCGACAAGCACCGCAGGCATCTGACTTGCTGGCGGTTGCACCGTGGCATTGGCTTCGCTTCCTCAGCCGACGGAGAGAGGGCCAAGGGGGAAGAATGGGTCCGAACTTCCATCCAAAAGAACTGTGCCCCCCGCCCCCCCTGCTTACGATCTCGAACGAAGAACCCACGATCGATGGGGGCGGGGGCCAGTGCAACGACACCACAGGCGTTGTGCATCTCTACATGCATACCTCATTGCATCGGTTGCCGGGCTGGGGATCCCCCCCCCGCAGCGCATCCCGTGGCTTCGGCACTCTCTCAGCCAAGCGATGGGATGCAGCAACCGTTGGGTGAGACAGACGGTCCTCTCGTGCCCTGGTCATTAGCACGTTTTCTATGGGCGGTCCGAGACGCCCAACGGGCTGGGCAATCCACGTGTGTGTGTGCCTGGCAACCAGTCAGCCAGGACCGGGCAGGGCCAAGCGCCGGGGAGGGGAGCGCCATTGATCCCGGATTACTGGCCGCGGGACGGGACCTCAGGATGGACGCGAGGATCCATGGATCCTGGCGACCTGAGCGCCGGTGCCTGCCCCTCCCACGGGTTAATCCCAGCGCAGGCCGGGTGTGGGGCTCATTGCAACGCGTGGTGGCCACAGGATATGCGGGCAGTGGCTCGCAATTAAAGTATTACAGGCGCAAGTGACAGGGGCCGTGGGGGGCGGTTGTGAATCCGTTTTAGGCAGTCTACCCCCCTGTAGCCGATCTCCTAGTGGCTCTCCTGGCCCCTGGTGGGACGCGCTACTATGCGCCGGCTCATGCTTGCCACTCATTTGTCTGAGGGTCGGATATTTTGCAGAGGGATGGGTGCCAGTGGTATCCGCAATGGGGGGAGAGTAGGGGCTCCCAGCCAGTCGTCGGCCCGTAGATGATGTCTGCACGCCGCCTTCAGCGCCTCCCCTCTCCTGGTTCCCTCCTGGTTCCGATATCCCAGTGCGTACGCAGGCATCTACTATGGATGGGCGATACGCAGCCCTGCTGCGATTAAACACCTGTTAGTCAGTCAATGCACAACCTGCGCCCCCCCAAACCCAGCGGCCACTGGTTGCACCTCCAGTTTTCCCCGTCCCTGGCTCCATGGCATATGGATCTAGGTACGGCTTACTGGAGGCCAGACGTGCATAGCAGCCCCGGAACAGCCCCAGTCCGGTTGTTAGGATAGGATATGGGCCACCGCAGCTAGGCAAGTGCCTATGCGCTATGGTGGATGGCTTTCATGCCTCATCCTCCTCTTTGTAGAGAGAGAGAGAGAGAGGACGGGAGCCCCGGGAACGGCAGCCGCCGGGAGGGAAAGGATGAGGTAGGTAACATACCCTTGGTATTACATACTACGTATCCATCCATCCCAACCCCAGCGGAGGCGCCTTCAGGCACCGAATTCCGGTTGGTGGCAAGCACTGGCAGGTTCGTGGTGGGCAGGCAGTGGCCCCTCTTGGTCCTGCCCCCCTGCACCCCCCCCCCGGGCCAGGCATCTCGTCCGATGTATAATAAACATCAATGCGAGCCATCCTGCTTACATCTTTTGCCTCAACCTCTCCTCTCCCCTTCGTTGCCAGAGGCAAGTCTTCTTCCAGTAGATTTCCTCAGTCTACATTTTCTCCTTCCTCCCCATCGACACCTGGGTATTTCCTAGCACCCTCTTCTTCTCAACGTCTGGACGCCTTTCGTTCTGTTTCCCTCCAGTTCCCGTCGTGGACAACCTCTTCCTGCCGTCAAGCCACTCACTTCGAGCATCCGCCCGCCCGCCCGCCCGCCCGCCCACGCGCATCCAACAACTACAACAACGGCAACACCCTCTTTTCTCGTTCCTAAAAAAAGAGACTGTCAGCGCACGTCGCCGACCGTGACTAGCGGCACCTTCACCATTTTGCAAATCATCGGATGACTGACATCGTCCAAATCTGATTCACACCTGTAAGTCTTCTGATTCATTTCCTTGCGCCCCCCTCCTCGTGCTCTTCCCAAACCGCTGCCTCTCGCGTTGATCACTCCGAGTCTGCCACATGTGTCGAGTCGAACAATGACGAGAACTTGCTGCTTTGTCTATTGTTTGCTTCCCTGACTCGATATGCTTGCCTTCCACCCACGCATTCGGAAACAAAACCCATTCTTCGGCTGTCACAAGGCATGGCCTGCACCTACACTTAAATAACCCGCACCTGGGCTCCCTTGGCCAAGTCTTGTATCAATCCTCGGCACCACGCTATAAAGCGATCCCTACATGGTCCCCTCGGATGCTATTCCCCCCGGCACACTCCCCTCTCTTTCTGTCTACACTTCGGCGCCTGTTGGGCGGGCTTGGTTGCACATGGTTTTTCTCCGCTTAGGGCCAGCATCTCTTCTCTTTCAGTTTCCTTGCGGATTTATCCCCATACCTAGTCCAAGCATATACATCTAGCTGCAGAGACCAAAGCTATCGGCACTAACACAGCCTGCAGTTCCCCCATACCATTCTCTCGTCACACTTCAGAAGACCATTTACGTTCAGCTGGGACTGCCGTCAAGATGGGATTCTCCACACTCTTTACAGCCTCTGTGCTGGCTCTACAACTCCTCAACCCGGCCGCTGCTGCCCCCACCACTTCGTCAGTGGAGGCTCGCCAGGCTGGCTCCAGCTACTGGATAGCAAACGTCAAGCGCCAGGGCGTGGCTGCTTTTGGCGACGCTGCCGTAAAGGTGTTCCGCAACGTCAAGGACTACGGTGCCGTGGGCGATGGCAGTGCCGACGACACAGCGGCCATCAACAAGGCCATCCAGGATGGTGAGACCCGCTGCATCATGAACTGCGACTCGCGTACCTACTCGCCGGCTCTTGTCTACTTCCCTCCTGGTACCTACAAGGTTACGAAGCCCATCATCCAGACGTACTACACGCAGTTTGTCGGCGATGCCGTCAGCCCCCCCACGCTTAAGGCCGACGCCAGCTTCAAGGGCATGGCTGTCATCGATGCTGATCCGTATATTGACGGTGAAGACAGTGTCAACTGGTACATCAATCAGAACAACTTCTTCCGCCAGATCCGCAACTTCGTCATCGACCTCACCGCTCTCCCTGCGAGCACCGGCGCCGGCATCCACTGGCAGGTTGCCCAGGCCACCAGCTTGCAGAACATTGTCTTCAACATGAACCCCGACAAGTCGCCGGCCAACCAGCAGAAGGGTATCTTCATGGACAACGGATCTGGTGGTTTCATGACCGACTTGACCTTTAACGGTGGAGGCTTTGGTGCCTTCTTTGGCTCTCAGCAGTTTACAAGCCGCAACATGACCTTCAACAACTGCAACACTGCCATCTTCCTTAACTGGAACTGGCTCTGGTCTATTCAGGACGTCAAGATCAACAATTGCCAGGTCGGCATTGACATGGCCAGCGGTGACGTGAACAACATCCAAACGGGCTCTCTCATGCTCATGGACAGCCAAATCTCAGACACCCCCATCGGCATCAAGACGCTCTACAAGACGGACATGACCATGACCAACAACACGCTCATTCTGGACAACGTGGACATGTCAAAGGGCGTTCAGACGGCCATCCAGTACGCCGGTGACAACAGCACTGTGCTCGCTGGTGGCGAGAAGATCGCTTCGTTCGCCCAGGGCCGTGCCTACACCGGATCCGCTGGCAAGGCCGTTCAGGGCATCCAGGGCGGCATCCAGATTCCCGAGGCCTTGATGAAGGACGGCAAGATCTTCACCCGCTCCAAGCCCCAATATGTGGGCAGTGCTGCCAGCAGCTTCATCAGCGTCAAGTCGGCTGGTGCCAAGGGTGACGGCAAGACGGACGATACAGCTGCCATCCAGAAGATCTTCGACGGCGCCAAGGAGGGAGACATCATCTACTTTGACCATGGCGCCTATCTCATCCAGGACACGGTCAAGGTCCCCAAGAACATCAAGATCACGGGCGAAATGTGGCCGCTCATCATGGCTGGCGGTCCCAAGTTCAGCGACGAGTCCAAGCCCATTCCCGCCTTCCAGGTTGGTGAGCCCGGCGATGTCGGTACTGTCGAGATGTCGGACTTGATCTTCGAGACCAAGGGCCCCGCGCCCGGTGCTATCCTGATGCAGTACAACCTGGCTGGTTCCGAGCCCGGTGCTGCTGGCCTGTGGGATGTTCACTTCCGCGTGGGCGGCACTGCCGGCACGGAGCTGCAGTCGGACAAGTGCGCCAAGAACCCCAACGTCACCCACGGCGCCAACGACGAGTGCCTGGGTGCCTTTATGATGTTCCACGCTGCCAAGACGGCTTCGGTATATGTCGAAAACTGCTGGTTCTGGGTTGCTGATCACGAGCTTGACCTTTCCGACCACTCCCAGATCGACATCTACAACGGTCGTGGTGTCCTCATTGAGTCGCAGAAGCCCACTTGGTGGTGGGGAACCGCGTCGGAGCACAGCCAGATGTACAACTACCAGATGACCAATGCCAAGAGCGTTTGGATGTCGGCCATCCAGACCGAGACAGCTTACATGCAGGGCAACCCCGATGCGACGACGCCTTTCAAGGTGAACCAAGAGTTTTCCGACCCTGATTTCAGCAACTGTGATGGCTCCTCGGAGAACTGCAAGCGCACCTGGGGTGTCCGTGTCATGGACTCGTCGGACGTCCTCATATACGGCGCTGGCCTGTACTCCTTCTTTGACAACTACGGGCAGGACTGCCTCAAGACTCAGGACTGCCAGCAGAACATGGTCAGCGTGGAGTCGTCCAGCGTCCAGTTCTATGGTCTCAGCACCAAGGCATCGGTCAACATGCTCACGGTGGACGGCAAGAGCATGGCCCTCGACAAGGACAACAGGAACACTTTCTGCGCGGCCATCGCTAAATTCGAATCGAAGGGCGGTCCTGCCGGCGGCCCCACGGACGGCCCCTCGGGCGGTGGTGGCAGAGTCGGTGGTGGCAGCTCGTCGCAGCAGCCGTCGGCCACTGCCCCGGCCAGCCCCTCGTCTGCCCCCGCCGCGTCGGTGGCTACCTCGTACCAAGCCGCTCCCACGCAATCCGACGCTGCCGGCGGATCTTCCGGGTCCGACAGCCCGGGCTCGTCGGGCCCCGGCAGCTCGCCTGCCCAACCCCCGGCTCCCACTAGAGATGCGGCAGTCGGCGGTGGCGCCCAGCCGAGCTCCGTACCCGAACAGAACGCCCCGCCCGCGCCTTCGCCCGCCCCGGGCACTGGTACGGACGACGGAGCTGGCGACGGCCCCGCCGTTACCGTTACTGTGACCGTCACAGCGACTGCGTCTTGTGCGCCGGCATAGATAACGCCGGCCCAACCGGGACACCGTGGCACGCCCCCCGCGGCGGTACCAACCACTGCATTGAAGGTGGTGTGTTGTCCCTGAGATGGTTGCATTTGCGGCATCCTTGTCCTGGTCCTGTTCGAACGCATCGGACGTCCCGAAGCGCCTCTTTTTTACTTTTCGTTATTTCTTGATGACTTCCATCCCCCTTCTTCTTCTTTTCAGACCCCAGTGGTCACTTTTTGACGGTACAATTACGTTTCACGGGCAGGACTGGACAGGATTGCATTCATGACCATTGGCATTGGTCCCGGAGTTTGTTTTATGGCTAGAAGAGCACAAACAGGCAGTGTCTTGGCACGAACCATATCGATACCCTTATCTTGTTTCAATGATCCCGCCCACCTTGCGTTGAATGTGAAGCTCGTCGGCACCACAGCCGCCATGTGACCAGCACCCTGTTTTTCTTTGCATTTCTCTCCCGGCCCAATGAGAAACAAGATGCTGTGGCAAGGTCGCCATGGAAAGCATAAACGAATGACATGGTCGTTACTCTACTGGGTATCTAAACAGGCAATGGTGGACGTGCATGGCATCTATCTCTGCGTAGTACGAGTGGAGGTCTATTATATGATTGTGTCCTCTGTTTCGCTGTTGCTGTATGGGCGAACCCAGCCCCAGTCTTTCTATTTGGTTGCGTAATGGCGTGGCCTACATCGTCCATACAGCACGACAAACCTCGCGCGGTCTCCGACCCATGGTTGAATCTATACGCCTGGCAGACCGATGACGGCCCTCAGAGTGGGTACCCACCGGGGGAGGTAGTATATAGGGTAGATGCCGAGGAAGGCAACGATGAGACCGGTGAGCTAGACGTGGAGCATTGGTCAGCCGAGAAGGCATGGGCGTGCCCTGGGGCGAGGGATACGAGTTGACTCACCTTCTCAAACCAGGTGTGAAAGTAGATGGCCGTCATCAGTAGCATCCACAAGCAGGCGGCCACGACGCCCAGCGCGAACTTGGCGCCCAGGCCCAGGCGGTTCGAGGGGGTCTTCTCGTCGCGGGCGTCCCGGTCGGCCTCGACGCCGGCCCCCTTGACGGCGCCGTCGTCCAGCACGACGGTACGGTCGTCCCGGCGGCCGGCGACGCCGCCAGCACGCACCAGCACCCAGAATACCTCTTGCAGCAGGAAGCAGCTGCCCAGGACCAGCAGGAAGACGTGGCCGCTGACGTCGTGGCCGCCGGCCCAGCGGCCGCCGGCCGCTTTGCAGGCCACAGCGGTGACGAGTTCGCGGGCGTCGTGGACGCCGTCGTCGACAGCGGCCTCGGCGACCTGGCAGCGGCCGCCGGTGAAGCGGAAGCCGCGGTCAATGAGGGCGGGGCCGAAGCACCACTGCGTCACGAGTACCCACCAGGCAGTGACGGCGGCCCAGCGGGCGGCGGCGCGCAGGCGGCGGGCGGGCACGGCCAGGGCCGGCTGGGTGAGCGTAAAAATGGCGAAGGCGACGGTGACCCAGGCCCAACCGCGCTTGACAAAGAGCGTGTTGAACAGGTTGTTCTTGCGGGCGAAGTAGCTCGGGGCGCTGCTCTGCACGTGCGACTGGCCCGTCACGTCGTAGGGCGCGGCGCGCGTCTGCGGGCTGAGCGCCGAGAAGACGGCGCCGAAGGCGAGGAGCGTGGGATAGACGAGGAGGGCGAGGGTCTCGAGCGGCGTCGGGAGGTGCGGCGGGTTGCGGGCCGGAGACGACACCTGGGCCGGCTCTTCTTTCGCTGCGGCCGCCATCGGGGCCACAAGGCGCGGCTGGAGGGATGAGCCGCGGTCGATATCGGGCATGGGAGGGGTTGAGAGGAAGGCGAGACGAGCTCGACGCGAAGTCCGGGGTTCTGGAAACGAACCCCTCGGAGGTGACGTTGATGGTCGGCCTAGGAGAACACGGCTGGTGTTGGTGTTGTCAATGGCCACTAGCGTCGACTGCCAGGCTGTCGCTGCTCCTTGTGATTCCACTCTCTTTGAGGGGCCAGAAGAGGAAACGGCCGGCGCCGAGGTCGCTTGCCAGACGAAAAAGAAACCGTCGAGACTGGGAAGGAGGCACCGAACGGCAAACGCGTGGGACAGCACAACGGACTGACTGGATGCATCAGTGTCTACCGACTTCTTTTCGTGCTGGCTACTTCTTCCGAGTGGAAGTAAAGTAGGTAGGTGAGGTCGTGAGTACAAGTCCGTCATGCTGCCTGGCAGGTCCAAGGCCGCTGGAATGGCGGCGATTGGCCGCTTGCAAAGTCCGCAGACCCAGCCAGAGCGTCACGTGAACCCGTGTCCCCAAGTACAAGGTACTTCAAAGAGGGAGTTCTCTATCATCCATTCATGTACTGTTCCACCCATATTCCCACAACCCAGGTATGTACGTCATCGACAAGGCGTGAACGCCTCGTCCAAACATCGCCATCCGGTGCTAGTGCTGGCATGCTCGCCAACGGCCGTGTGGCCACTGGACGGCATGGCTCAAGCCAGCAAGCCATTCAGACATCCTCATCACGCAGCTCACGCAGCCGGGGCGGCAGCCACCTGCTTCTTGCACCAGGCTTCTAAGCCGCCGGCCACGAGCAGCTCCTGCACGTTGGCCGGCACCTCGCCCACCTTCTCCGTCCATGTCTCCCCGTCTTCGCCCTCGCGCACCTCCACCATGCTGCGCTTCACGTCCCACGTGAGCGTCCAGCCCGTCCGGCGCGTCAGCACGCCGTCTTTCGCCGACGAGAAACGCGCCCGCAGCTTCTCGACAAGACGTGGCACTTCCAGGCCCATCAGCGCGTTATTAATACTGTTCCTGGAGAAGATGTTGCCAAAGCTCCCGGCCACCACCAGTGGGATCTCCTTGGCCAGTAGCGCCGTCGCCGCCTGCTCCCGCGAAGATCCGCATCCGAAGTTGAACCCAGACACCAGGATGCTGTTGGCAGGGACGCTGCCGAAAAACTCGGGATCGTAGTTCTGCATGCAAGCCCGCGCCATGTCCTCCTTGGAGACATTATCCTGGTACGTCATCTTGCCGGGGTAGATGGCGTCCGTGTTAAGGTTGTCGGCGTCGCAAAAGACGATCTCACCGCTGACTTTCTCGGGGAAGCCGGGCAGAATTTCCGTCGTGGCCCCCTCGGCCGCATCAGATGAGCCCTCGGCCGATTCCACCTGCTCGATCAGCCAGTCGAGTTGGTTGACAATACTGCCAAGATGCTTCTCCGTGGCGTCCTCCACACCCGTGCCGAAGCCATGCTCTATGCCGGACCAATCTGCTGGCATCTGGTAAGCCCCGGGCCCGGATATCTTGCCGCTAAGAGCGCTCGCAGCCACCACCTCGGGGCTTGCGAGATATGCCTGCGCGTCTACGCCGGTCCGACTTAGTAAATGCCTCATGTCCAATGCAGAGAGGGGGGCCATGCTTACCGGGCGATCCCATACGGCCCTTAAAGTTGCGGTTGCTGGCACTGATGCCGACCTCGCCAGGCTCCAGGAGACCCTTGCCAAGTCCGATACACGGCCCGCACCCAGCAGGGAGAGGCTGCGCGCCGGCCTCGAGGAGGGCCTGCCAGTCGCCCGTGGCCTCAGCAGCTTCTTGTTCCGGAGCCGAAGCCGCTGCAATGTAGAGTTGGACCCCGTCGGCCACTTTGGGAATGACGCCATTATTGGTCTCGGCGGCGTCCTTGAAAACCTTAGCCGCTGCCGCAATGTCCGAAGCACGGCTGTTGGTGCAAGAAACGATGTCTGCGACGCTTAGGATTAGCATGTGCCCTCATCGCCTTAACGTGTCTCCATTTGTCCTCCCGGCGGTCCACCTGGAGCATATACAAGCTTCGCCTCTCGAACGGGGCGGAGCGCCCCGGCAGTCACTCACATGCGCGGTTAACCGGAATGTTCTTGGCCGCCAACTCGGCCAGTGGGGTAGCAACCTTCACAGAGTTGGGCCCGCTAACGTACGGCGAGAGGGTCGAGAGGTTGAGGTATAGCTGTTTGGCGTAGACAGCATCCTCATCGGCTTTGACGGGGTTGGCAAACAATTCGTCGATCCTGGGGTGGTTGATTCTCGTCGCTGTGGTGGGATTCATCATGGCAGCCACCGAGGCCTTGCCTCGCAGCCAGCGCTCCAAAGTTCGGTCGATGGGGAAGAGGCCCGAGAGCGCACCCCATTCGCATGCCATGTTGGCAATGGTCATCCGGCTGTCCACCGACAGGCTGGCCATGGTCTCCTCAGAGCCGGTGAACTCGACGGCGTGGTTCAGGACGTCGCTGTTGAACAGCCCGCACAGCGCAACGATTACATCTTTGCCCGTCACACCGACTGGCAGCGTTCCGGTCAGGGTAACCAGCGCCACGGGGGGGATTTGCCACCACGTCCGCGCCGTGGCCCCTGTTCAACTTGGGGTTAGTGTTTGCTGAGTTTGGATACAGGGTGTGGCACGTACAGATGCTTGCGGCGTCAGTCCGTACCACGGGCGTGCCGAGACATCCCACAGCACCGTAATGGGTGCTGTGAGAGTCCGAAGCCACGGCCATAGTGCCGGGCCACGCATAGCCCTCTTCCACCATGATCTGGTGCCCAATCCCACGTCCCGCCGGGTAGAAATCGATACCGTGCTTGCCGGCAAACTCCTGGATCTGTCGGTACTTCTTGAGGTTGGACTCACTTTCGTTTTGGACCTGCAACCCACCGAGTCAGTATTTGGGGCCTAGAGGAGGTAGCCAGCACCGCATGGGAGAAGGCCTACGTCATGGTCAAGACAGAAGACGATTTGCTTCGGGTCGTGGACCTTGGTGGCACCCCTAGTACCAGTCAGCCTCCATACAAGGGGTCTTCAAGGAGTCGTGTTTCGGAGCTCTTGCGCCATCCTGAGAGAGGCTTACAAAGACATGAACTTGGAGGCGATGGGCCAGGAATTGTCATGGCTCATGACTTTTCCAGGAGCGAGGCTGATGTAGTCGCCGCTCCGGACGCGCTTGCCCTCGGGAAGACCGACAGCATAGCGTTGTACAATCTTCTCGGTGAGGGTCTGCGCCGGCTGTCGTTCCAAAGGGGCAGCCGAGTAGGCGCGTTGTTGCGCGTGGTACGCCTGGAACCTCACGAAGGCAGGGGTGCTGGGCGGTCGAGCGCACGGGAGCGGCGAGCGGGCACACGAGGCTATCGGACGGGTAAAGGGAGCGGACGGTACGAATCGCAAGGACTGGTGGCTTCTCCTGGCCGACAGACGGCCGAGAGAACGAGCGCCCCGGAGCCCAAACTATGAGAAGTCAGTTCTGATCTCAGCCAAAGAGCCGAGACTCCATTGCGATCGCGTTGTACTCACGGCGAGCGCTCTGCAAGCCATGGTGGTATCAAGAGGAAGCCTTAGCCACGCTCTGAGTTAGACAGTGGTGGTGGTGTCTCTCGCCTCGACGACGAAGACGCGCGGAGGGGGGGGGGGGGGGGGGGGGGGGGGGAGGAGGTTCAATCTCAGAATGCATGCATGCAAAATGTAGGCATTTCGCGAATGGCAAAAAGAGGTAAGCTCCGGTATCGGTCAACGCGCCACTATTGCAGCGTATACGACACCGTTTACGGTACAGTAAGCAAGCAGTATGCGCACTGTACATGGAGTAGTGCACCTTTAGCATAATGTTATTTGGTTTGTAAACTATTAAAAAGGTGTTTGGTCATTATTTTTGAACAATGTCTTATAGTCAATGAATACTTTTTTCTTGATACATTTGGTCTGAATACAATTTGATATTATTTCTTGGGTTAATCGCTTACGCGGTGATAGTATCGTGTGCGCTGACCGATACCGGAGCTTCCACCCTACGGTTACGTTAGCAGCGCCGCAACCATCCCTCCCGCGTCAAGTGGGTCCTGTCCCCACGTCGAGGACCCTGGACGATCAACCACTCAAACATATCTTATTAACAACCTCGCTCATTTTTGGGCTGAGGATCCATGCGCTACTTACATGTCTTCTGTGAGACAGCTTGGGTTGCCCGCCGACCGACGCATCGCACGACCACGGTTGCTGGGATGCTTTGAGTCCTGACAGCTTGGTATAAAGAAATGCGTACTGAGTGTCGGCGTTGGCACTTCAGTCAGTTCGTCTTAACAGGTATCCGGTTCTGTGGTTCGCCTAGGGGAACGCGCCCAAAGGGCAAACGACTGCCGTGGGTCCTGCCCAAGTGCAAGCCGTGTGATGAAAAGCCCGGTCGTGGTAGCTCCTCCATCCTTCTACGTTGTATTGATGTAAACTAGATCGCCCTCTGTAGTACCTCTCACCTTGCTATAAACCAAACATGTGTGATAGCTAGTAGGTATTTTCCTGGTTGCGCCAAAAGTTCAACTCTAGCTCTGGATGCCGGAGCGCCCACGTCATCTACTATAGGGCGCATCTATTGCCACAAGTCACCATCCTCCTTCAACCAAGAGCAGTGCCGCCGCCCCCCCCCACGGCAACTAGAGAACCTTCTTGCCAGATTCAAGCCACCCATTCCGCGCCTTACTGGGCGGCCCGGAGGCTCATATAGATGCCCCAGGCCACGCCGGCGAGACCGCCCACCAGGTTGCGCCCTTCAATGCTTTTGATGAAAACAAAGTTGACGATGCTGACAAAAGGCCACAACTTCCACCCGGCCATCACGATGCTCCAGAACTCGGCCTGGCTGCGCGCAACCACAGCGTCCCAGCGCACGGCGCCGTGGTCGACTCTCTTGCTTGGAGCGCCCGGAAGGCCGAGGAAGCTGACCAGGTACGCGACGCTCTGGTCGGGCGTGCTCAGCGCAGCGCCCAGCGGGCGGATCATGGCCGACTGGATCGAGTGAATGTATAGGCTGAAGAGGCTCGTATTGCCGGCAGCACCCAGCGTCTGGTCAAGCACCGTCTTGATGAGAGTGTTGGTCACGTTGAGCCGGGGCTCGACAAGTTTGCCCTCCTGCTCTTCCTTCTCCAGCGCCTTCTCGTCGTTGGCCGCCGCCGAGGCTACCGCAGCCCGTGTGGGCGAGACATGGTAGGCGGGGAAGGACGACTCGAGCAAGTCCTGCCTTGGAGCCTGTCAGCATAACGTGCCCGGGGGTGCGCTGGGTGGAAACGGGGGCGACGCCGTAACCACGACAGTCGCCTGTCACGACCTACCAGAGGAAGTTGGGCGGCGTGCTGATGACAGCGTAGAGAACAAACTGGAAGACGGGCACCCAGTCGATAACGAGCGGCGTCTGTGGGATACATCAGCGCTACCGGCCATCTTCACGGGGGCTCGTCTGCCGGGCGACGCTCATACCTCGTGGCGGTATGCAGTGAGAGCCTGGGCGAGCAGATTCGACGTGGCCGCGAGCACGGCCGACTGGAAGGTGGCGTTGACGATCGGTGGCGCCATAGTGCGAGTAGTGAGAGGTTTGCAGTGGGAGTGAGGTGATGCCGGGGGTGGGGGGAGGTCGCGAGGGTTCACAGCCACCAACCTTGGCTTCTCCAGACAGAGGAGAGGCCAGATAACAGAGGTGCGAGAGTACCTTGGGGGAGCAAGCGACCCTGCCGAGGTTGTTGACGTTGATAATGATTGACGGAGCTTACTTCAGCAGCAGTGTCCAAGTATCTAGATTGGCTTCCCTCACTCGCTTGCGCACCTACTCAAGCACTCCCTTCCTGCGCCTGCCGGGGGAGGAGTGAAGCGTGGGCTATGAAGTAGGCGTGTGAGAATAGCGGGTAAACGGACAGAGGCGGGGCTGTTCGGACCGCTGCTCACACTTGAGGCACTGCACGTGGCTAGCCAGCGGGTCCTTTGGTACCATGCAACTACCGACCTCGGCCTCCAAGGTGTGCGACGCCTCCAAGAGTCGGCGCTTCTTTTGCAGTGCGTTGCAACGTGAGTTGGATACTGGCCTGCCGGAGACGGGGCCTGCAGTCGGAGAGAGAGAGTCCTTCCCTTGGCCAGGTGAAGCAGCAGCAGCAGCAGCAAGCAGGCCTGCATGGGGATAAACCAGCCCGGGAAGTGCCCAGCCAATGAAGCGACGTCATCACGAGCTGGGTACCGTTCGAAGAGACTCGTAAAATCCGCCCTTGCCAGTGAGCGCTCCTGCACGCACGCCTGCGCCTTCCATCTACGGCCCGGAAATCCAGGCTTGTGTTTGTCTCTTGCCTGCGAGAGTTGGACATTGGGTTATTAAAGTACCCGCTGCATAGTGATTGCATCTTCAACCACACCCGTACACCAATGCCTGGCATGAAAGCCAACCCCTTCCGACGCGTACCGTGATTTACCCGGGCAGCAGAAATCATACACAGAGCAGTAGTTAGTGCGTCCCTCGGTGTAAAGACCCCAAAGCAACAACGAGCCTAGTTGGGTGATGGGCGGCGTCCTCCTGTTCTGCTGCTCTTTTTTCTTTCTTTCTTTTTTGCGCGGTGTGGCCAGGCATGTATACTTATGTAGCCCTCTGCCTACCTGCCTAGGTAGATTGCCGTCTATTCCCAACCCCTGACTCCCTGGGTATACAGCCCTGCGCCTCGCCATCGCTTAAGCTCTCGTCAAGACCCACATGAACAGAAATTGGACGAGGAAGGAGTAAAAGAACAGGAACTGCGTCCTCTGTGCTTTCCTGTATCGCGAGTCGGTGTGCATGGTTGCCCTTGGGTCGTTGGGGCTCTCCGGGAGCAGGACGTACTTCAGCGATCTCATCTGGCCAACACTGTGAGCCCTGGAACGGGCCTGCAGGCGGATGGGGGGAGGGCGGCACTTACAAGGAAGAACGAGTTGGCAAACCACGTGTAGAAGAAAACGGACCAGCCGACAGCTCCCCCGGTTCCCTTGCCGCCGTTGACTAGCTCGGCCATCGCCACCGTAGCAATGACAGCGACGAATTTGTACCCCGAATACGCCACGAGGTCAAAGAGCTGGGATTCGTTGGATATGCTCAGGAAGTAGCACGAGAGTTTCAGTAGAATAATGTCCATGAGAACCACGACGCCAGCCGTCGACGCCGTGTAGCCAAGAAGCTCGGGTTGGAACTGGCCGCGGAGCCCAGCAAGCAAAGTCGAGAGGAGAACGTAGGTAACCAGGGCCATTACTGCATACCCGTGCGTTAGCGCATCGCCAGGGGCGGTGGGAACGGAGAGGAATCCGGGAGCTGGGAACTGGGAGCTTACCTGGGATGTACATGTCCGGGCTGTTGATGTCGTCCCGTGGGGGTAGGTATCCCTCTTGGCCATTGGGGCCCATCGCTTGCTTCCGCGACCAAGGTTTGTGACGGAAGGGAAACAAGACCAGAAACAGCTTGTTTACCACATACGAGTTGGAGACGTTAAAGTAATGCTTGAGGGCAGAGAAGTTGACCCATCGATTCACCTAGGCCACCCAAGTCAGTTTGCTTTCGACCCGCGACCATGCTCGCTGTTGCGCCGACGTACGTTGCTCTCTAGGTACTCCTGGCCGTGCTTGAAAGCGTTCTGGCCCATCTGGGCGGCGATTTGGGTCGTGGGGTCGCTCATGAAGTTTCCGTATTGGCCAAACATGTTGCCCGGCTGCTGCTGGACGCCGCCGGGGTGGCCCGGCTGGCCCTGCTGGTAGGGGTTGCCATAGGCCTGAGACTGCGGTTGCGAACCGGGAGGAGGCGGCGGCGATCGAAGCTGGGGCACAGTCGAGACATGCTGTGGTACGGGATGGTGAAGGGGCGGCGAGTTGGCGTAGCTCGGACGCTGCATCGTGGGCGGCTGCTGCTCTCGGCTTCGGTCGACGCGGCGCGAGGGATATGGGCGAGGGGCCGAGGGGCAATACGGGCGCAGACTTCGGGAACCGATGGGAGGTAGGCACAGAGGGCGGGAGAGGGTCGTTAGTGTCTCGGGTGTTGTCGCGGGAGAGAGAAGAGGTGCGTAATCAGGAGCCTTGGTGGTTGGATGAAAGGATGGACTGTGAATCGACGCAACCAACATTGATAGCTGAGCTGTCCACTCTGCATACGTAAATACATAAATAGGTCGTGAGGGAGCGGAAATTATTCTAGTAGATGCTTATGCACGTTATGCTTATGTCATGCACCGTATAGCCTGCACCCGTAGATGGATTCCTGGTGCACCCCTGGCATACGATTGCCCAAGTAGGTACGACTATATCATGTGCTTTTTACATGTACATACTATACTGTATACCATACCCCCACATCTCTATGTTCTAAAGCTAGGCCGCCTTGTCGCAGAGAAGTACGGGGCAGGATCTTTTGTAGAAACCCTCGAGGTACGATTAGTACAGTAGACGTGGAGGTACTGTGTATAAGCGATCGGTACCCCAGATCCAGCCCAACTGCCAACGTGGCTTGACATGAGCTAAAAAAAAAACAATGTGGCTTCCGTGTCCAGAGTGCGAGCGGGCTCCGGCTATACGCCCGTACACGTCAATTAGTGGTGGCGGCGACACCGTCCGAAGCGCTCGCTGGAATTGAATGAAGCAGGTCGGGTACATCCGTACCTCTCATACTCTGGGTGAATCGGGACTTAATCCACGCTTGATCCCCGGCAGGTACCGCGACTGGAGAGACACCTTTACATTCGCATACCTCAGAATCCTTTGCTTCCCCCCCTCCCGCGGTTGTGCATACATTCGCCTTGGGAGCATCGATCTACCGATCCACAGGCAGCCTCTTGGGAGCGGTCATTCTTTGCATACGCCATGTTGGACACTTTCGAGGTCCTCACCACCTCGGGGGTGGTGCTCTGGTCGCGATCCTACGCGCCCGTCAGCCCCGCCATCATCAACAGCTTTATTACCGATGTCTTCATTGAGGAGAAAGGCGCTGTCGCCGGCGCCAAGGATAACCGCGCCGCCGCGGCCAACCCGTCCTACAAGGCCGATCAGCACACCCTCAAGTGGACGTTCGTGAAGGAACTCGGCATCATCTTTGTGGTACGTGTGCGTCCTGCTCCTTTGGGCGCCGAAACCCACCAAGTCTAACACGCGACGCACTCGGTCAGGCAGTCTACCGCTCACTATTGCATCTGTCCTGGGTCGACAAGCTGGTCGACAACATGAAGACCATCTTCGTCGACCTCTACGGCGATCAGCTGAAGAAGCCCAACACGACCCTGGTACACTGCCACAAATTCGACGGTTACTTCGACCAGCAACTCAGCGAGCTCGAGTCAGCCGCCGCCAGCAAGACGGCCCAAATACCGCTCACGGCCTTCGCAACCGACGACGATGCAAGCATTTCGGGCAACCTGGGCGACGAGCCTCCACTGCCACCAAGCCTGAAGCAACGGGCGAAGCCGCAAGACGGCACCCTGCCCGTCCCCACCGCCGAGTCAACGCCTGCCGCCACCCCCACGGGATCGCGTCCTTCCACCCCTGGCGGAAACCACCTGGTAGTCGGCAAGGGTGGCCCCGGAGGCAAGATGTCGCGGCGGGCGCGGAAGATGCAAAACAACTCGGCCCCGGTCTCTTCGGGCGACGAAGGGTCCGCGCGGAAGAAGAAAACGCCCAAGAAGGGTAGGAAGTGGGATGCTGATGGCTACGCCGACGAGGAAGACGACGTGCAGCTGGACTACTCGGCCGCCCCCAATGCCCTCACGAGCGACAGCGAGGCCGAGGCCATGGGGCGGTCGTCGGCTGTCGAAGGTGTAGACGCGGCAACCTGGGGCACCAAAACGTCCAAGGGGCAATTTGTGTTAAAGGACCTGGGCGACGAAGTACACGATATTCTCGCCTCGGCACAGTCCAAGTCGTCGGCCGGCACGACGGCGGGCGGCGGCCTGGTCGGATCGGGTCTCAGCACCATCAACAACCTGTTCCGCAACGTGGTGGGCGGCAAGACGCTCACGCAGGAGGACCTGGCCAAGCCCATGGACGGCATGAAGGAACACCTGATCAGGAAAAACGTGGCGCCCGAGGCGGCGGTGCGGCTCCGCGATGGTGTCGCCAAGGAGCTGATAGGGGTCAGGACAGGCAGCTTCGAGTCGATCGACGCGCGCATCAAGAAAGCGATGGAGGTGTCGCTGACCAAAATGCTCACGCCTACGTCATCGCTGGATCTCCTGCGCGAGATCGACGCTGTCACTCGGCCGTCGGGCTTCTCGAGCCAGAAGCCGCGCCCGTACGTGATTTCGATTGTGGGGGTCAACGGCGTCGGCAAGTCGACCAATCTTTCCAAGATCTGCTATTTCCTGCTGCAGAACAAGTACAAGGTGCTCGTGGTGGCCGGGGACACGTTCCGATCGGGGGCTGTGGAGCAGCTCAAGGTGCACGTGCGGAACCTGAAAGAGCTCACGGAGCGCGAGGGCGGGCTGGTGGATATCTTCGAGAAGGGCTACGGAGGAGATGCGGCCACGGTGGCGCGGGACGCGGTCCGGGCGGCGGGCGGCGAGGGCTACGATGTGGTGCTTATCGACACGGCCGGCCGTCGACACAACGACCAGCGCCTTATGTCGAACCTGGAGAAATTCGCCAAGCTGGCGCAGCCGGACAAGATCCTGATGGTGGGCGAGGTAAGAGGCCATGCTTTCCCTGTGGGCACGGCCGGCATGGCGACTAACGTGTACGGCAGGCTTTGGTGGGCAACGACTCGGTGGCACAGGCGCGCAACTTCAACTCGTCGTTTGGCCCTGGACGCACGTTGGACGGATTCATCATATCCAAGTGCGACACGGTTGGAGACATGGTGGGCACACTGGTGAGCATCGTGCACGCGACGAACGTGCCTGTGCTGTTTGTAGGCGTCGGGCAGCACTACTCGGACATCAGGAACTTTTCGGTCCGCTGGGCCGTGGAGAAGTTGCTGAACAGTTCATGATGGCCGGGCCATGGCCGTACTACGGAGGTGGCGTGTCTCCCAGTCCATAGCTCCTTCTTTGTCCCCCGAGGACTAATAGTAATACGCGGCGGCGGCGGCGGGCACAGCGTCTCCGTCTCTCTACCCCTGCGGCCGAAATCCCTCCGTCCCCGCGGAGGCCTCGCCCTCATTTGCCAGCCCTGGGCTCACTTGACGTGTCGCTGACTGGGATGCCGTGGCGTGGGGGGACTTGGAGAGACCAGCGCCAGATGTATGAATGCGGTGATACAAACTAGGTGTCGATCGGCCGGGTACCGAGACGCCGGGCCGCTTGAAAGCCGGTCGGCAGGTGGCGCAGGTGAAGGTGCGGCTGCAGGCGCGCGGTGACAGGGCAGGGGATCCGAGATAAAAAAAAAAAAATGGCCCAGCGGCTACCTTTCCAATCGGCTCTACACTAAGAACAAGTTCTCTAGAAAAAAACAATTACTAAATAAGCAGTTATGAAGGACAGAGGCTGCTCTATAACTAGATTACTGTTTTATCTTGCGAAAATGTCGTTTGACCGAAAGACATGTGCTGTCAAATATGTCCCATAATAGCTGCTGAGCCATTTCTATCTCGGACCCCCTGCAGGGATGGAACCCGCCCCCAAATGGGACGGACCCCCGTGGGATGGACGCCGAGTTCGCCACACGTTCTGCGACGCTCGGCACGTAGGAACCGATTCAGCCTTGGTCCGTCTGCCGGTGGGAGTCACGGGGAGCCGTACGGGGAGCCACGGAATGCGTCAATGTCTTCCCGACGGGGACGTGTCAATTTGCTGTAACCGCGAGGCTTATTAACCCATGCATCCTGGCGGGTTGGAGTCCCTAGTGTACTCCATGTCTTCCACCTGTTTTCCCGGTTGCTGCACCGCCTGTGGACCCATCACTTTCCCCCGGACCCGTTCTTCAGAGCAGCAAGCGCAGATCCAGATGGAAGCAAGTACCTCCTTGTGCTCCTTCCTGGGCGCGCATACCTCGGGAGGTACGAGACACACACCTCGCCTGGGTTGCAACGAGGGGTAGGGAGGTGTTTTCCCACGGGGTTCGAGGTCATTCGGAGCACTCTAGCTTGCTGCTCCCCCCTCGGAGGGCGCAGCACCACGTGTCGGGGTGATTGTCCATCCACGGCATCCTTGACAGCCCGTGGTTTGCGTGCCTTTTGGCTCCAGCTCTCTTCGTGACGACGACCCCGCTTGCGGACGAGCGTGCCGGCGCGGGCTCGCCCCTTGCCAGCCATTTCCTCCCGCCGTGGGCCGTGAGACGGGGGCAAGTCGCGGTAGGTACTTTATGTGCTGTGGGAGACGGCGCCGGCGTGTAACACCTCGAGGGGCGGCGGCAACTCGTGCGCGGGCGCGAGCCAAGCCGTTGGGGGCGTCTGGGCATGGGCAAAGGGGGGAGAAGCCGTCGTCGTCTGCACCCGCGCACGCCAAGAAAACCGTATCACGTCCGTGAGACGCGCGGCCGGAAGTCCCCTGACGATCGGGTCTGCTTCTTTGCTTGCCCGTGGCATCGCCGGCTTTTTTTCCTTCGAGAATGTGCAACCAGGACGCCCGACGTGCCGTCGCGACTCTCCGTCCCCCTCGGTCCATTCTTTTCTCCCTTGGCGCCTCACGGTGGGCAAAAGGAAAGCTTGTACTCACATAAGTGCTAGCCGGCCCCCAGACCTCTGGCCTAGTTCGGCCCAAATATCCATACCTCTGCCTGCCTTCTACGGACCCGGGTCTCCCCCCCTACTTGACTCAGTCCCCTCCCCCTTCCTCCTCCTTGTCGTCTGCCCTTGTGTCGCCGACAGGATGCACCTCTCCGCGCCGCGGTCGGCGTCGGCCGCGCTGAGCTCGTGGAGGCAGCTCCCCAGCATGTACAAGCTGATCACCTTGGCCGTCCTGCTGGTCTTCCTGCTGGGTAAGTGAGGCCGCACCCGCGGCACCCGCGGCCGAAGAGGAAACTTCTGGTTCCTGTGGGCTGACGATGCACCCCGCATGCAAGCGACCGGCTTCCAGTCAGGCAAGGTCGACGTCCACGGGCAATGGAACAACCTTGTGCACGGGGCCGCCCCGCGCCCGCTGGGCGGCGGCGTGCCCGTCCGTCTCATGTACATCGGAGCGTCGGTGACGCTGGGGGAGCATTCGGACGGCGAGAGGGGGTATCGAAAGCAGGTCCGCGACTGGATCGCGTCGTTGGGCAATCCCGTGAACTGTGTCGGCGGCGTTCGTTCTCCCTCTCCTTCCCCCCTTCCCCCTCTTGTGTTCTCCGTGCTGGACAAGACGCGCCGCTAACGGGCCGCCCGCCCCCGGATGTAGAACCGCTACGGCGAGTTTGCCGACAATGATGTCCAGGCCTGGGGCGCCCAGCCCATCAAGCCGACCCTGGACCGCGCCCGGCAGGACGTGCCGGCCTTGCAGCCGAACTTGATCCTCGTCAACGCCGGCTCGTCCGACTGCTTCCAGGAGGACCACTGGGGCTCCTCCAACGTTCTCAACCACATGCGCGACCTGGTCCACTTCCTCTTCGAGGCCTCGCCGCGCGCCACCGTCATCCTGAGCACCATCGTCGTGAGCCCGTGGGACCACGTGGACCGCTGTGTCCGCAGCGCCAACGCGCAGATCCGCCAGGTGGCCGTCGACCTGGCGCGGGAGGGTCGCCCCATCTTGCTGGCCGAGATGCACAGCGACCAGGGCGTCAATGGGACGCTGCGCCGCGAGGATATCGGGCCCGACCACATGCACCCCACTACCGCCGGCTACCTGATGATGGGCCGCATTTTCGAGCAGGCCGTCCTGGAGGTCGACCGGCGAGACTGGCTGCAGCCGCCGGTCGAAAACGGCGTGCCTCACGACGGCAACGCCGAACGGGCGGCCGAGGGCGTCCCCAACGACGAGGTCCGCGAGGAAATGGGCGTCGCCGAGAGCTTGCCGCCGGAGCAACAAAAAGAGGCCGAAGCCGCCGAAGGGCGTCTCGGGGGGCCTGGGGCCAGCCGGCGGCGACGTAGTGCCCGCCCGTGACGAACCGTAGCCTGGCTCGTGCCTACAAACCCACCAATAAACTAGGTGCCGCGGCGCTCAGGGAAAGACGCAGAAGAGACGTCCATTTTGCGTGGGCCGTCGGTCAGCATGCCCCCTGCCGGTGTGGCTACACATGTATGGATGGCAGCTTCAGCCCCCCTGGAGTGGCCCATGTACTAAACAATGGCCCGGCACCAGGCCGTCATCTCTCCTACCGTTCCCGTCCCCTTCTTCATGCCTCGCGGGCGGCGGCCTGTATGCCATAGTCGGACATGCCATGCGCCAGGCCCGAGACCCCGTGCGTGAATACACCACCATGGCAAAAAAGGGGTGCGGGCACGGAGGCGAGGGTTTGGTGCTGCCAATTGTCTTTGCTACTACCTAGTAACACTGCTGTTCAAATAATCAGAATTGGTACATACCACCTCAGGGCGAGATACAGACGCTGGGTTTCCCAGTACCTAACATGACATAAGCGGCACAACAGATGTAAAGGGTATCGAAGGGGGTGAGCCCCCTGCCCAGGAGCCTACGAAGTCGAACGAACAGGTGCTTATTCGGTGGGCATGTCTTTCCTCGCGAACCGCCCATCCCTAGCAGTGCCTCCTGCGGCGCCACGGCCACCGCCCTTGTCCCGGGGCAGATCCGGGCCCTTGGCAACTGGGCCGCCACGGACCTAACGGGCACGCCCAAGTATACAAAGGGGGCAATCCGTGGGAACCCGAGCCGGCGGCGTCTCCGGCCGCGCTCGTCCCGTCCCGCGACACCAACGACTCTGTATTTTTCGGCCGCGGCGTCTCAATGTCCCTTTCTGCTTACCCCTTTGTGCAGCCCGAGTGAGCCCGCTTCGTGAAGGGGTCCTTCCGTGTTTATACTGTTACCAATGCCGGACAGTTGGTCCTCCGAGAATATGTGCGGCAACCGGAGCCCCCCCCCTCCTCACCCTACCGCATTGCTTGGGTCAAGCTTCGGCCTCTTGAGGAAAAGAATCGGAAAGCAATGCCATATAACGCCGTCCCGAAGTCGGGAAATAACGCTGACTCGAACCCACTCGCTGAACGCCGAGGAATGACACGGGTCGGGGGTTGATCCTGCTTTCCCCCTTCCATGTTGGCCCGTGGTGGCCACCGAGACCACCATGGCCGGATATCAGAGAGCGAGAAAGGAAAACAAAAGAAAGATGAATTTGAAGAGTCGTGAGAATCGTGGCGGTACCGCACGTGCGCCCACGGACTGGCCTGCCTTAGTCAATGGTCATGCGGCTGGGCAGCTGCGTCGTCTTGACGTCGTTCATCGAGTAGCTCGCCTGGTCCTTGTCCACGTCGCGCTGCGGCGGCGCCAGCAGGTGCTGCTTTAGGCCGAGCCCGAAGTTGTGCATGCACACCATGGCGTTGATGATGGTCAAGACAATGAGTATGATGGTAAGCACGGCAAAGGTTGTCAGCGACTTCTTGACGGGCGCGTAAAACTGCTTGTGCGTGGCGTCGTAGATGCGCGACAGCTTGAAGATGAAGTAGGCGAGCGCGCCCACGTAGAGCACCATGACCGAGATCATGCCCCACTTCCACTCCTGGCGCGTGAACCAGGCGGCGGCGAGCAGGATGGCGATGGTCACGGGGATGGCCGCCGATGTCAAGCCCTTTTCAGGGTCCGTCTTGCCGCCCACGACCACCAGGAACTGGATCGTGAAGCCAAGGAAGAAGAAGAAGTCAAACTTCAGCAGAGCGATGTAGATCTGGGCCAGCGTTAGCAGGGGCGTGTTTCCAGTGGCCCGCCCAACGGCCCGCCCGAGCGGGTACCTACCTGGTAGTGCAGGAACCGCTTCTTCATGCGGTAATCGGCGCCAATGTGCTTCAGGATATCCCATGCAAACTCCTGGTACAGCTTCCACGAGATGAAAGCCATGAGAAGAGTCGACAGGCCCAGGATGCACGGGATGGCGATGAGCAGCGGCTTGATGTCGTTCCATATGTCAAGGGCGCCCTCTTTGATGGATCCGTATTTGATGAGGTCGCCGATGGCTTCCTTGATCTGGTCGATCTGGATGACGGTGTAGACCAGAAGGGCCAGGTTCGCAATGCACAGGCCGATGACTTGAATCGTGTTCTTCATGCGCAAGGCGTCCCAGAAAAGAACTAGCTCGTAGAGGAAGCCGAAGATGAACAGGGCCAAAAAGGTCGGGATCGTCTTGAGGGTCGATTGTATAGCGTCGGTCTGATTGGGCTGGTCCTTTTTTACACCGCTCTGGAACTTGGCGAAGGTGTACCTGTGGCGGGTGTGTCAGTACTCGGCGTCGGGCGCGCAGTGTCGGGACTCGGCGAGGACGGGGGAAGCGACCTACCCCTCAAATGCGATGCAAATGGCGGCCTGCACACAGGCCGTTAACATGAAGAGGCGCGGCCACTTCTTCTGGAAGATCTCGCCGGTGCCGCGGACCAGGCTGGGGCCGCCGCGGCTGGATCGAGTGGCAGCCATGCTGGCGTCGCGGAAGGGGGACTGCGGCTGTGGTTTTTGCGCCGAATGCTGGGCCGAGCCCGGATACTGAGGGTACTGTTGGGGGTATTGAGGGTACTGCGGGTACTGGGCGTAGGTCGACTGTCGTTCCGAGAAACCCGGGTCTCCGTCGAGGAGAGACAGTCGGGGTTCCTGCGGCAAAGCCAGGGCGGGCAACCGTACGTGACCCCTCGCAAGGATGGAGGAGTCGGGGTCGGGATAAGCAGAGAGGAAAGGACGTCGAGACGCCGGCGACCGGAGGAGGGTGGGCGAAGTTGGCCGTCGTTGGCCTGGCGAAGTTGCGGCTTGGTAGTTGACGGGTATGGATGGGTGTGAGAGGATGAAATGAGACGGGAGGGGACAGGACGGGTTGAGTTGACGGAGTGCGCGGGCGTGCCCGTGGCTGTCTGGCCAGTCGACGCAAACGAGTCGAAATTAGGCAGGCCCGCAACGATAAATAAAGCGCCGCTTTCCGCTCCGGGGTTCAGTCAGGCGGGTGCTCGGGTAACCGGGAGCCCGTTCAGCGAGGGAGAGTAACCGAGCGCGGGAATAGGCGCTCCTGGTCTTCACCCGTCGTGTCAACTGCGAGGGGATGCCCTGCGGGCTGGTGTGATGCGATGCACTGCGCTGCGATGTCTCGTCGCGAAAGGGACGGGACTGGTGGTGCAGATGGCTGTGGTAGGATGTAGTTATGTAGGCTGCGACCGGGGGGAAATGAATGCCGCCAGTCGAGGCGAACGAGGGGGGGGGGGGGGGGGGGGGGGGGGGGGGGGGGGGGGGGGGGGGGGGGGGGGGGGGGGGGGGGGGGGGGGGGGGGGGGGGGGGGGGGGGGGTGGGGGGGGGGGGGTGGGGGGGGGGGGGGGGGGGGAGGTCCGGTGGCGACTAATCACTGCGTTCGACGTTGCATTCAAATGCCGTCTTATCTTCCTCTCGCTCTGCCTGTCTGCCTGTCTGTATGTCTGTCTTGCGCCAAAGACCAGGAGGTCGGGACAGGAGGAATGGACGGGCAGATGAATGGATGGGACAATTGGTCGGCTCAGCCTGGGACAGAGGACGAGCGATACGGGACGAGAGCAGCTCGGCGACAAGAACGGCCCTGATCCTCCTAAGCCCGAGCTGAAACAAGTAGAGGAGTTTGATCCGTGCCGGGGGGGAGGGGGTTGTCCAGGGCGATGCCGCCGCTTGTTTTTTGTTCTGTTTCCCCTCAGCTTATGCTTGGGGTTTCTTGGGGGTCCCAATGGGGGCCTCGAAGCGTGCAGACTAGCGAAAGGCAGGTAGCAGGGAGAGAGGGAGGGGGGAGGGAGGGGGTCAGAGAGAAAGAGAGAGGTAGAGATCGTGGAGAAAATAATGAGAAAGAGCGGCAAGGAGGGAGTGAAGTGAGGAAGGTCAATGGACTGACATACAAAGTACGAGAAGATGGGTTTACGGATTGATGCTTGGTAAAGCGCAGCATCAGCAGCAGCAGCAGCAGCGCAACATGAATAGCCGGGGCGATCTGGAATGGGGGGCGAAGCAGATGGGCGGCGTAGGGGCTCTGCCTTGGTGGTGTAATATTGAACTTACGACGCGCGACAATGCTGGGTTGGGATGCATCCATCAGACGGCTTCAGGTGGGCTGTGCTCGCTGCTGCGGACCACACATGCATCTCTCGTCGCCCACTGTGCCCCGAGTATGGATGCGAGGGTACGACGACGATACAGATTACCGCTGCAACCATTCCAGGCGCCAGCTCCTGTCTGCCCGCTCATCCACCTCCCCAGGCAGGGCTCCTGATGTGCGCAGTAGGATGGGGACTAGAAGGACGTACTGTAGAGGGACTCCAGGGATGGGACAGGGACCCGGGAGCCCCATCCCTGCTAGGGCCCCACGAGGCCCGACAGCGACACGACGACGATGGGAGGCGGACCTGGCGAGCCTGGGTACTTGGGACGCTGCACTCTTCCACCCTCACACTGGACTTGGGCAGTGCGGGCGGGCCGCATCCAGGCCCTGGGGCCACAGACACCCACTCACGCCAAGCAGCCAGGCCAGCCCATCTTGGCAACTGGCCACAGGGCACTGCAGACCTCGTCCCCGGCGCGGCGGGTTATGATCGGTTGTCTGCCTTGTTCCCTGGAAATCGAGCTAGGCAAGGCAATACCATAGTACAGTACGTACGCAGGTACCTCTTGAGGGAGCATCCAACCATGCAGCCACCATCCCCCGAAACGGGAGGTGCCCCTGCGTGCCCTGGATTCCGCCTCTCGCGCGCGCGCGCGCGACACCTATGGTGAAGAAGAAGAACCTTACCTCCTCCGGTGGCATCTGGACAGATTGGCTTCCACACGATGGGGCGTTCAGAACCGGCCACGGCAGTCATGGCGAAACCGGAGAAACGCCCACTTTTCACACCCTGCGCCGACATTCCTGCGGAAACCTTGCGAGCCCGGGAAGCAATAGTTTTGGGGCTGGCCTGCCCATTACGGACTAACGCGTCGTCGCGGGTAGAGGCTCATCAAAACCTGCAACTGCCTCCATCTGTATATCTCATCTGACTCGAACCACGCGGCCGGATGGGGGCACAAGGGGGGAGGCCGTGTGCACTTATCCCTACCGTTCTCTCTCATATGCCGCATCTTAGTCTGATAGGTACCTACTTTACATACCACCGGCGGCTGTCGGCGACAGACCCGAGATGGCTACGGCAAACTTGCCGCCACGCTCTCTTCTGCCCCAATGGGTCGGGCTGTTACGCCATGTCTCGTCCTGCACCCATTTTGACGACTTTTGCGCGCCAAGCCCCGGCCAAGCGCAGGCCAAGCGCGGTCATGCCCACACTACGGACGGCATGAATACTGGGGTTGGTATGTCGTAAGCCTTTCCCCAGCCCCCCCCCCCAAAATTCGAACCCTCCAGCTCTTTGGTGACAGCCCAGTCCGATCTTCCATGGCAGCCTAGTCAGCCTGGCAGGCCCAACAACAATCCGATGGCGGAATGAATACGAAGCGGGTAGGATGCTCCCCCTTCCCCTTCCATCGGCGGCGAACTGTGCCAGACGTATTAGTAGAAAGGGTGGTGGTCCCCAGATGCCGCGCAATGCCATGCAATACATTACTGTGTAGGTAGGCTAGCTGGCCATGTGTGTGTGTGTGTGTGTGTGTGCGCTTGGACGGCGCGTGCGTGTGTCGTCGCGGGTCAGGCCGAAGACCACGGTGGTTTCGCGACCCGTGGACGCTCCTCCTGGTCAGCCGCTAGAGGACCTGTTCGTACTTAATCCAACTACTTTCGTCTAGCATCTAGGTCGGACGGATGAGATTTCGGCGGATGACCCGTTCCAGCAGCAGTGGAAACTGGTCGGGCTGGCTGAAGGACGCTTGCCGGCTTTGCTTCTAAATATGGAAATGCCATGCTCCTCTTGTGTGGCACGCCAGCCAGAGGATCGGCAAGAGTGAGGCTGCCGACAGCGAAACTACGCGAATGCTCGAGAGGATAGTATGACAGCCTTGTGTATTTCCTCCGCTGTTGATATCTACATGGTCCTGTACGTATGTTCACCAATTTCTATGCGTACGTATCGTCATAAGATCAGACGCTCGTTTGCCGTCTCATGCGGTGCGGGCACATCGTACCAACGCATTGCTTGTACGGGATGGGACCCGGAGAGCGACCAGGTACGGTGGGAACTCCGGGACCTTCTGTGGTTCGCCGTGGAAATTGGATAAGCATGCATATGGCTACCCGCTCGACTATCTGCGTACATCTCGGCAGGATGCATGCCTGCGCCTTGTATGCGGCGGTGCAGGGGGAGGGGGTGGAGTTGAGAGGTGATAACCAGCCGTTCGCACGGGTGCGAGCCTAGGGGGAGCCGGAACCTGAAGATATTTCCTGGATTCTGAAGATACCCACAGAGAGAGGGGACAACCCGGAGGCCTGTCCTTGACCCAAAGCCTGAACCGACCTGATTCATCCACCTCATAATCAACATGACCTGACTTCGAAGTAACGAATTTACAAAACCACGGCTGTGGTGCCGCTTGAAAACGGGCAGATACAACGCCTCAGGTACTGAGTACCTGCCCGAAATGATAATGGATACCGCTACTTGGAGGCGTGTTTGGAACCGAGAAGATAGCTGGAATCCGGCCGCCCGTAAACTACCTACCGGAAGTTCGAGCAAAAGCGCCCTAGAGCCTACAGAAGACGAGAAGGAAGAAAACGAAGAAGCAAACAAACCCCGCTAGCGCCGCCTTACAGGGAGGAGGAGCGTGAAGGAGGCAGGTACTCCGTACCTCCCTCCAGTACCACATACCGAGTAGATCCACCTGCTCCCATACCCACCACATCCATCCCAGCTTCCAGTCTCCAGCCCGCTTGCCGTCACCACCATCACCACCACGACCATTACATCCACATACACACGTCCACCCCGCCGGCGCCAAAGCACTTTGCGCGCGCGCAGCTATTCCGTCGCACGCGTCGTCGGCCGCTCATCGCCATGATGGAAATAGACGAGGACGATTTGCTGCGCACCGTCGCCAGCAGCGGCTCCATGGACTAGTGCGTGCACACCGAACCACCACGCCGAGCTCTCCTACTGACGCGGACCGCGCCCAGTTCCGTGTGGCCAGCCTTGCTGCCGCGAATGGTGGCACGCATAGACAAGGTCCAACCAACCCTCGCCCCCTGTTCCTTGGGACTGACAGACACTGACCCCCCCGGCCCCGTCTAGATTGCCCATGAGGCATTCCCCATTCCTCGGCTGCCCACGTCCGCATCCGCGCCCGCGCCCGCGCCCGCGCCGTCGCCGTCGCCGTCGTCTGTACCACACCCCACCACCGCGCCCGCCTCCGACTCGGACACGGAGAACTTCCTGGCGCCCATCCCCTCCTCCCCGACCGCCCCCGCCAGCACCACCTCGCCTCAGGACACCACCAAGCCGAACTCCCCCGTCGCCTCGCGCAATGTGCCGCCTCCGACCTCGGTTTCCGCCGCTGCCGCCCCCGAGCCGCCGCTGCCGTCTAGTGCTCTCCCACCCCAGATCACGGCTATGCTGACCGAAATCACCACAACCCTCTCGGGCACCTTTCCGACCTACCCTCCTCATACCATCCAGCGCCTGGCCGAGCTGTTATTGACCCCCAACCACCACTACAAGTCGCTTCCGACCTACCTCCACGCCCTCGACCGCGTGGTCCACGTCACCTCGGGCCTGAACGTCTACCCTCTCCCGCCCGCCGTACCAGACGCCTCGAGCGTCTCGCTCCTGCTGCCCAACGGCGCATCCGATACTACTCTACCTTCGCCCTTTGCCACCCCCGGTAGTGACGAGGCCCTGGGCGGCGCCCTGCTGACTCCCATCCCCTGGCTCCAAACCACCGGGCCCCCGGCCCGCGCTCTGTCGCCGCAGCAGCAGACTGACTCGTTCTCTTCGTCCTCAACTTCCGCAGCTGCGGAGCGAGCTAACGATGCGGAAGCAGAGCTCCGCACTGAGAGCACAGAGACCATTGATGGCCCCAACGGCATGGGAAGCATCGAAACCGTAACCGTGACGCTCAACGGTGTACCCTCGATGGGCGCCCGCGGTGTTGGCGTGACGCAAGGCGAACTCCTGCGACAGGAACAGCGCGCTGGCGTAGTGCCCGTGAGTCAGCTCGTACCAACCCACCACATCCACCACTCTCACCATGGACAACTCCAACAGCAGCCACAACCTCAGCAGCAACAAACCATAGCCAGCGCTGGCACTTCGACCTCGTCATCCACCGTCCTGGGCCAGACCTCCCCGCTATCTGACAAGGACGGGGATGGAGAAGGGGACGCTGCTGCTGCGTCCGCAATTGGCGCCTCCGATGAGGAGAAGCCCCATGCTCGTGGGCCCGAGGAGATTGGCGCCGAGGATATGGGTCCGCAGCGCGAGACCAACACGCCGGCGAACTATACGGCCGGATCCGGTGCCGACATGCAAGGCATTGACGTCGAGGCTGCCGTGGGGAGAAAAGCTGACGAGACACGAACCTCGCCCGAGGCGTCCGAGAAGGACTCGGAACCAGCTGCCGACTCGGCAGGCCAGCGCGATGTGGACGGGATGAAAGGCATTGAGACGGGTCCAGAGAGGGCCAAGTCGTCAACACCCAAACGGGAAGCCGAGGACGAGCTGTCTGGCACCAGCAAGAAACTGAGGGACGATGCCGATGCGTCCAATGCCCCAGATCAAAACGTGGCCGGCGAAAGAAAGACCGAGGAGGCTGGGGCGGGCGAGGTGGATGCCGAGGAGGATGCCGAGGAGGATGCCAAGGCTTAGCAGCCCATGATTGACTATATCAGCGCTGTGACTGCCCCTGGCTGCGCTGTGAGCCAAGTTCTATCCAGCGTGTACGGGTGAACATGACGTTGTGGCTACACGTTGTTATCCTAGTTTAGGGGGACGGCCAGGGTTGAGCAAGAGATCACACCCAGCACGAGCGGCTGCAGGCCCGCCACGCACCGGATCAGTAAGCCAATCCCGGGGCCCGATGCGACGGCATGGTAGGTTTCCGCACGAGTGTACAGTAACTGGCATAGCGAGCGACGCCGTAATCCCCCCCAAGAGTAAAATGCATGTCGCGAGCCTGCCAGCGCGGTAAAATTGCGGCTCATAAGTCACCGAATGTGCTCGACTATCCGGGGCATGTCGAGGGTAGCGAACCAAGCATGTAGCCAGATCCCTACCAGAAATTTGGCAGGGCCAGCATGACCCGGCTAACTGCCATGCCAGCTGAAAGCGCTTGGTCCCAACAAGACGGACCCCTATCTGCTTGAACAATGGCCATCTCATGTCAACCGCCGTGACACCCGTTCCGCATACGAAAACACCCGGCGAAAACCAAAAGGAGCAAAACACGCAATGCTAGGCTAGAGAAACAAGCCCCCTTCTTCCGTCGTCGCCACTTACAGGGTTGCGACAAGACAGAAGCTCGCGTCAATTGGGCCGGGTATTGCCATGCATGGCCGTCCCTGTTTCCTCTGGCGATACCTTCCATCTCGCCTAGAGTACCTTGTTGATGCTCTCCTGCGAAATGACGGACTTTTGGTTCGGGTCGCGCTTGACGCGGTAATACGAGTCGCAAAAGTCGGAACATCGCATGTGACGAAGAAACTCCTCGTCGTGGGTGATGACGATGAGCTGAAAGTTACTCTGGGCTTGGCGGATCTGGATAATATTATGCAGCGACTCGGCCAGAGATTTGATATTGTCGCTGTCGAGGTTGGTCGTAGGCTCGTCAAGAGCGATAAGGCCGCAGTTGGCGCCAAAAGACTCGGCAAGAGCCAGCCGAATAATGATGCACGCGAGCACCTTTTGGCCAGCCGAGCAGCGGCCGCGCATGTCCATTTCCGTGTCCTGTTTCACCATGCAGACACGGTAATTGTACGAGCGTCTGCCCGTCGTTGACTCGCTGTCAGACCGGATCAGGATCGTGTCAATGTCGGTGCCCTGGTACGTTTTCTGCCACAGCTCGGCCGCAATGCGGTTGATTTCCTCCATCTTGAGAACGTGGTAGCGCATTATGGCCGAATCCAGCGCCATGCCGTAGCGACCCAGGTCCTCAATGGCAGCTTTGGTCGTCTCGACTTTGATGTGCGCCTCCCTGTACTTGCGCCCCGCATCCTTATACTCCTTTTCATGTTCATCCATCAGGCGGCTGAGCTCGACGTCTATTGTTTTCATTGTGGCCAGGATGCTAGCCCGTTCTGCATTCACCCGGTTGTATTCCGCCTCGAATGTCTTCGCCTCGTACTCAAGGCGCTCGTAGTCCTCGGTGGCATTACGCGCCTCTAATGCAGCAACATCGCAACGGAGACGATCGATTTCGCGGAGGTTCCTTCGGTAGTTCAGGTTGTCGCTCATATTCTTCTTTTGTCGGTCGCTGTTGCCGATCTCTTCCTTGAGCCTGTTGGTCCGAGCAGCAAGCTCTTGCATGTCCTTGTCGACGCGCGCCTCGGCCTGCTGAAGACCTTCGATGGCCCGGGCGGTCGCAGCGAGCAGTGACGGGCCGCCGCGGTCCAGGTAATCGCGAATGTTGCCTTCGACCATCTTGAGCTCGTTGACCGAGCCAGCCAGCTCATCCCGCTCACCCGCTACCTTCTTCTCCTTGGCACGACCTCTTTCCAGGATATCGTCACGAATAGCCCTAGCCTTGACAATCTCAGGGTCGATCTTTTCCAGCTCACTGTCGGCTTGCTGGATGATTTCCTTCTGGTGGCTAAGGTCATCCTTGTGGCCTTGGATTTGTGTTTGGAAGTCCCTCCTCCGCTCCAGCTGCCTGGCGGCGTCTTTGACCTTGTTGGTGAGACGGCTCTTGTCCAATTCGAGCGAGCTTATCAGATCGCGAGTGCGCTGCCTCTCGGCTTGGAACAGGTTCAGCCTGTTTTTCACAGACCTCATCTGGCCGCTGCATGCTTCCTGCAGTTCGCGAATGTCGTCGGGCGTTCGTGACATGCCGATGGACTGCTGTTGAGACACGGTGTGCTCAACTTGAGCTTCCGCCTCAACAATCTCTTGAAAAGTGCGAGCAATGGCTGAAACGGTTTTGGTCATGGACTCGACGTCTTGGCGCTGTTCTTGCTTCTCACGAACGATTTGGTCAAGCTCCTCGAGTCGCCTGAGAACATCGTCGTCCCTCTTCTTGAGTGTTTGGATCTCCCCTTCCAATTCACTCCTTTCCGCCCTCAGTCTTTCGTGCGTATCGAACTGCGGGCGAACCGCGCGCAGCCTACCGAGTTGCTCCTCGCAGGCTTCCAAATCATCCTTGGCCTTTTGCTTTTCCTTGTCGTCGAGGCCCTCCTTGATCCGTTGGGCAAGTCTTGATCTCTCACCCGCCTCGCCGAAAATGCGGTCACACAGCAAGCATTTGTTGTTCTTGTTCATGGTCTTTTGACACTTCATGTAGAAGCTCTTCATCTCATCGAACAGCGAGATATCTTTCTCGTAGCTAAGAATCTTTTCCTCAAGGTCTTCGATCTCCTTGGGGAGGCTACCAACGGCCGGTGTTATGTCCGGGCTGACTTCCTTGAGCGCTCGGCACACGGCTTTACTGCACTGTTCCTGACGTTGGTTTTGGTTCGTGAGTTTGGTTTGCGCGCTGGCTAAGCTGAACTGCACTTGCTTGAGTTGCTGGTCTTGGTCACTCCGCTTTCGCGTGGCGTCCTCAAGGGCCTGTGTTCGCTTCTTCAGGACCGCTTGGAATTCCTTTTCAACGGAATCGGGTTTCCATGCGGAGGCCACCATGAATGAGATTTTGTCGCTCCAGGTATTTGTGAGCATGTCCAGAGTCCGTTTCTTCTCTGCAAGTTCCTTCTTACGAAGGCCTAGCTGAGCCCGGTCGTCGGCTAAGCGTGTACATTCGACCAATTCGCGTCCTAGACGATCGCCGTCGGCCTCGAGTCTGACAAGCTCGTCTGTCTCGAGACGAATCTTGGCCTCGAATTCAGCTGACTGAAAGTCGTGGACCATCTTTTGAAGGCGCTCCTCAACGTCCTTGAATTCGGCGTCCAAAACAGCTTTGGCGTTCTCGTCAACATCAAGAGAATTGATTTGTGCCTGAAGAGCACTGGCCTTGCTCTCGATGCTGCCGATGCGTTGTTTGGCAAACGTACGATCCTGCGTTTTGGCGGATTTTCGGCCCTCGAGTTCCTGGATGACGGCGGCTTTCTGGTCGACTTCGTTCTGGTTCTCGTTGTGGATAAGTTCCAGCTCGTGTTTCTTCTCAGCAAGAAGCTTTTGGATGCGCTCCGAGAACTGCTGTACCTGCCGATCACCTAGTTGGCCTTCAAATCCCCGAACGCCATGCAGGTTGGCGGTTTGATGAATGAAATCGACCCGGAGCTTGAGCTGCCGCTCGTACTTGTCCTTGTCAGATTCATGCCGTCCGCGCTCTGACTGCTTGTCACCAAGTGAACGACGTGTCTGGGCCAGCTCTTTCTGAAGATCGGCGTATCGGGTTTTGTTTTCCTCGTATTCCGTCTCGTATCTAGTCACCTTTTCCTGGAACTGGCCCAGGGTCTCTTGAAGCCACTCGTCCGACTCGTCCAACTCCTTGATACTCTCTTTGAGCTCCTCAACTGCAGTCTGGCGGAAATCAAGTTGTGATCTCTTATTGGCGAGATCTTGGACAATGTGGCGGAAGCTAGAGGCCTGCTCGTGCTTGGCCTTGGCGTTCGTCTCAAGCTCCGCCAGCTGCAGCTTCAGGTCGTGGGCCTTGGTACGAAGGGACTCGACCTGGTCGTGCAGCTCAAATGAATGCTTTTCGCACCTGTCGGCCTTCTCCTTGTTCAGTTTTTCTTGAGCCTCAAGGATCTTGTATTGCTTGAGCTTCTCGCCGTAACTCTTACGCATCACCTTGAGATTGTCGATGGCCTTGGTGTACTTTTGGGCCTCGAATATCTCATCAAATCGTTTCTTGAGGTGGCTCGGCTCGCTCATAGGCCATAGCGACTCGTCCTGGTGGCAGAATATGACGGCATCGAGAATGGCGGGGCCGACGCCGAGGGTTTTGGGTACCATTTCGTTCATATCGGAATGCCTGGATGAGGTGGTGAGCCGCTCGCCGTTTCTGTTATTAACCAGAGACGACTCCAGCGTTTTCATTGACCGTTGGGATTTTTTTACGGTGAGCTGCATATTGCGGGTGACGATATACTCGCAATCGGGCGGCGTCTTGAACTTGAGCTTAACTTGTGCCTGGACCTCCCTCTCGCCCGCCAGTTTGGGGTCATGGATGAAAGCACCACCCTTGCTGTTCGGGGGGAGCTCGCCCGTTGTGGCATACTTGAGGCACTCGATGATGGTGGTCTTGCCAGAGCCGTTGTAGCCGACAATCAAGGTCAGAGGCGTGTTAAAGACTATGGCCTCCTTGTGGTTGGGGCCAAAAGACCGCACACCCTGAATGGAAAGCCTGTCTATCTTGGACATGGTGGATGCGGAGAGGGTGCCGATGTACAGGCATCCTAGGCCGGGGCCGGTGTTGTTGGGTCGTCCGGGTGCTTGGACTGGAGGTTAGCAAACGGACAGTTGTGGATAGAAGGAAAGGGCGAGAGCGGAGAGGGGAACGGAGCACCAGGTATCCCATATCAGGAGGAAGGCGTGGTGAGCTCGGGTTGCGCCTACCTCAATTCAACTTTGCTGCCTGTTGCGAGTCTGTAGCTGTTGGTGCTGTTGCTGTGGTCTTCGCTTGGCTGTGGCAGTGACGTGACTGGGCCGGTGCATTTCAAGCGCGCTTTTGACGCGCACCGCGATTTCTTGTGTACGTACTACGTAGGCAGCAAAGCACTTCTTTGCCCCCCCCCCCCCCCCCCCCCCCCCCCCACTGTTGCTTTGCGGCTGTGGGCTGTTAAGAGCTCCAGGCATCCATGGATGCAGCTAAATCGTTGTATGAGATAGGTAAATAGGGTCTAACTGCATTGGTCATGAATGCAAGATAAGATACCCGCCCTCAAGCGATGCTCCTGGCAAACAACGGGCTCGTGACGTACATACCAAACGAGTTGTTCGCTTCTATTGCCAAGAGCAACCTTAGATCCATATCAACTGTATCAACTCCTTAGGCCGTGTCCAAATCGGGCCAGCAATCCATAGCAACGTGAAAAGCACTTCCAAGTCTATCGGCCATTACAGCTACTGTAGATACTTTGGTAAGTATCGTATGTGGGTTGTATCCAGTACTTGAAGGAGGTACTTGCCTGCTGTCCAACCATGCTTTTTAGCCCTGCCTTCCGACCCATGTTGTCCATGCGCTCGCTCGCTCGCTCGCTCCGTGGCTGACCGTGGGTACTAAAGATTAAGTACAGTGGAGTGAAAGGAAGATGTGGGAGATACCTAATCTATCCACCCACCGCCCGGCGCCAAGATCGGCGAACCCAGTGTATCGGTACTCTCCTCCAATCTTGAGTGCGCGAGCATTTCCCTACTCGAACTACCGAAAGCTGGTATACGACGCAAAATGCATTCCGACCGGTCCAAGCAGAGGACCGGCACGGCCGGCTCCCCGCCTGGTGACTGCGGCCCAGCTGATGCCACTGCATCTTTCCGTCTCGGCGGCGCAGGCGGCGACGCAGCGAGTATATATCAATGAGTGGGCTGCAGCCCACCCTGCAAGCTGGGCCAGAGAGGCTGTCCTGCTGCATGGGGTGGGTGTGTTCCCGTTGCTTGTTACTTCCCTACCCTGCGCACCCTGCGTCAAGCCGCCATGGGTATATCCATGGGGCCTGCGGCCGCCAGGTGAGAGGTACAGAGGGGCGGAAGCTGAATTGGTCGATCGCTCCATGAGCAGATAGCCCTGGCATGGGAGTCGACTCCCGTCGAGACTCAATCCCTCCAAGTAAAACAGGGTGGCCATACATCCCCCGTGTGCGCTGCGATCATATGTGCATACATACATGTCTAGGCATATACCTAAGTAGGCAGATATGTACTTAACTACCTAAAGTGCCTAAGGTATGTCCGTAAGTACTTAGGGAAGGCAGGCAAAAAGTGGACGGCCAGCCGGGTCGTTGAGGTGGTGCGGCTAGGTGTAGCGCTGCATGTGTTTCGTTTCCCACCCGGGGTTTCCTATGCCATTCCAAGGAACTCTTGACATACCCTTTCCAGACGACTGGGCCCTGGCCGTTTCTGCCTCTTTCCCCCTCTCTCTTCTCTCTCTTTCTTTCTCCTCGATCCCACCTTTGCCTCAGCCGTCCAGCCGCCAGTCCAGGAGCGGCAGCCCGCCTCCCCGCCATCTTGACCCCACTTCGGACCCGTTTCCAAAGACCTGGAGGCCTGGTTTACCTAAGAACGGGCTAGCAATTCGCCTCCTGATGCCCAGTCCTGACTCTTTCCCAGGGCCCTGGTTTCAGGGAACCCACTGGTCTGGAGAAGAATATCGGCAGGCTGGTCTCTAATTGGACTTCGCCGCTCGCCTTTGGGGAGCAGTTGCTCCGATCGTAGTCGCGCCCAGTGACTGACTAGGTCGCCCCTGCAAAACCGGCAGATAGACACGGATGGATGCATGCTGCTCTCAGGAGGAGGCTCTTTCTGCCTGGCAGAGCAGACACTGACAGACGGAGGCAATGAATGAGAGCCCCTGGCAGCTGGACAGGAATCAGTCACCTTGGCAGATAAGCACATGGTTCCCTACTCTACCTCTGTAGGAGGTGAGCAGCCAATAGGTCGCAAGTCATACAGTGCCCAGGTCCCACGGGTGGGGGGATTTATCGTAGCTGCATGCCCACCTCATTGAGCAGCCAGAACCCAAAAGCGGGCTGGATGGGCGTGGAGCGAAAGAAAAGACAGCAGGACTCGGATGTATCAAGTCAAGTAACATGATTTATGTGTGTACCTAACATAAGTAGGCACCCTGACACGCAGCAACCTTTGGGGCGTGGTACAGGATCCTGTTACATGGGACCACCAACTGAGTGGAATCCCATAATATGTACCTACACGGGCGCTGGATGGCAGGGCCGTTCCAAGATCCAAATCGGACTGTTCGGAATACCAGTGGCCAGACCCACCGGCCTTCCTGACGTTGGGAAAGCGGCCGGGGCGCGGCGCCCATCATCACATCAATGAGATGCATCCCATGTGCCTTACACCAGCAGGCCCAGTTGGTAGCAGCCTGGGGAGTGGTTGGAAGCTTGTGCCCTGCCCCCCCCCCCCCCCCCAAAAAAGCAGCAGGTGGGCAGCAGACGGGCTGGGCAGCTCTCAGAGGCCCCATTCCATAACCGCGGGCGCGCATCGCCCATCTTTTGGCCATCGGGAATATCGACCACGTTTTGAAATTCCCATCCCTCTTTTCGCTTCCCCATCCATCACCACCCATCCCCATTCTGCCTGTCGTCGACCCATTTCTCTTCTCTCTCGCACTCGCCCTCGTCCGCGTCGCCGCCGCCGCCAGTCCACAGCCTCGCCCTCGCACCTCCAGCACCCGCCCTTCCGCACCATCGACTACTAGATCTCTGCAGCGTCGTGGCGGCACCGTGGGAAAGCAGAGGGATGCCAGCGTAGCCGGGCGTTGCTCTATCCATACCTCCGTCCAATGCTTGAATACTCCCATGTGTCATCCCGACATCCCATCTGGCTTGACTACCGGCTCGGTGGCCTGTTGACCTCTGATTAAAAAGCTGCTACGTCAACACCTCTGTCCGCTCGCAGACCCCTCCGGCCCAGCCGCAACGGGACTGGGCTGCCAGTCGTCTTGCCCTACCGGCATTGCGTATCTTGCCTGCTACTACATCCCGACTGCCTTGCCTCTATACATATTGACCTGTCTTCCAGGTCAGGCAGGCTTTCCACCCGCTCGCCTGCCGCGTGCCGCTTGTTTTCATTCCCGTCCGCCTCCAGCCCATTTCTAGGAGGTCTGGCCTGTACTACGTGCGGGCTACATCCTAGCTCTCCTCTTCACCTCCCCATACACCATCAAGACCGGAGGGTAGGGGTGCCAGGGCCTACCTTCAGGTGCTAAGGTAACCTACATACATTGCCTCTGTCTGCTGGACTCTACCTACCACCTACATCCTACGGGCATACTACATCATTCTACACACCACTGCCGATCCGACCACGACTTGACAGGCCAGGCCAGGCCTGCCGCCGCCGCCGCCAATATGAACCACGGCCCGCCATCGTCGTCGGCAAACAACATGTACGGGTTTCCACCGCAGCCACAGATGAACCCAGTAAGCCCATTCCTTTAGATCTGCTTTCATACCGCTCCATCACTGCCCCTCTCCTCGTGCAACAGTGTTGGCAACAGCGCATGCTGCCCCCCCCCCCCCCCCCCCCCCCCCAAAGCCGGCAGCATCTGTAAATGCCATGGGCGCAGGCCCATGAATTGCGCAGATGCATCTTCATATATACGCACTACACAGCCTACCTTCGTCACACACAAGTCAGGGCCCCTACCGTCCCATCTCCCCACTATAGCAGCAGCGGAGGCCACCCTGAATTAACCAGCCCAAACAGCAGCAGCAACAGCCGAACCCACAGCTCCAGATGGCGCCGCCCGCCAACAACCCCCCCGACATGATGGATATTTTGAACAGCCCCATGTACTCCAATTTCGATGTGACGATGCCCATGCATCTCGACCTCGACCTCGACATGCAACAGTCCCTACCATCCGCATTCCCCCCCGTCTCGGGCGGTTCCAACCACCAACAGCCACAGCCGCAGATGTCGCTGCAACAACACCAGCAAGCCCACATGGGCCAACAAGCCGATATGGATGACAGTTCGACTGTCGGGTCGACGAATGGCTTCAGCAACTCAGCCGCCCAAACGGGTGCGCAAGCTGGCAACAGCACCCTGACCGAATTCACCAAGCGCCGGAATTGGCCGGCCAAGGTGGTCGAGGAGCTCAAGGACTTCTTGCAGATCCTCGATGCCCACGGTCGCATCAAATATGTGTCGCCGAACGTGTCGGCTCTTACGGGCTACCAAGCGGAGGACGTCGTGGAGGGTTTCCTCCGGGATCTTATCCACCCTGACGACGTCGGCACTTTTACGTCCGAGATGAACGAAGCCATCGCTACCGGTAACCCGATGCGCATGTTCTATCGTCTGAAGAAAAAGGATGGCCAGTTTGCCATTTTCGAATCGGTCGGCCACGCACACATTGCCTCGGCCAAATTCGCTCCCAATCCCGACAACCAAACACCCTTTTGCCAGGCCGTCTTTGTCATGTCGAGGCCCTACCCCACACGGAACGCGTCTCTGCTCGATTCCTTCCTGGAGCACAAGGTGGAAAACGAGAGGTTGCGCAGGCGGATCGCAGAGCTGCGGCGCGAGGAAGAGGAGGAGGAAGCATCGCAAAAAAGCTGGTTGGCGGCCCAGGACGCGTCCGACATGACGCCGTCCGAGGATATGCAGTCGTCGGTCGGTACAGCCTTCTTCAACTCGGGCGCTGCTGCCGACTCGGCCGCCATGCCGCCCCCGGAGAAACCCTCGCACGCCAGCTTGTCTCTAACCCGAGAGAATCTGGAAGGTGCGACAGCGGGGAGTCGCTCAGATTCCATCAAAGACAAGATGGCTCGGTTCGAGGGCGCCTCCCATACCGACACCATCGAGATGCTGACGGGCCTGAGGTACGTCGAGGGTGAGCGAAGCCGCGGCATCACTACGGGCAACCACAGCCCGACCCTGATCAGGGGTGATGCTGGGATCGCCATTCCAATCGATAGGGACCCGAGGACGGGGGAGAAGAAGAAGAAACTCAAGGTCGCCGAGGAATATGTGTGTACCGATTGTGGTAGGTCCCCCAGTTTTGTCATGAGCGCACGACAGCTGGCTGACGGTTGGTCCAGGCACCCTCGACTCTCCAGAGTGGCGGAAGGGTCCCAGCGGTCCCAAGACTCTGTGCAATGCGTGTGGCCTGCGGTGGGCCAAGAAGGAGAAGAAGAAGAGCAACACGGGTGGAAAGGAGACACCAGCCGCGGCTGGTGCCGAGTAACCCAGCTGCTGGCGCCGTTGTGGGAAGCCTGCCCATCGGTCCAGGTCTTGTGACGGACGGAGGTTTGGGCAGAAAAGGTTCTATAGACGGGTCCTTCGGGCTTGGGCGTACAGGGGACACGGCTGCTTTGGGGTGGGAGAAGGGGGCCATCATTTGGCCCAAAAGCCTGGAGTTTGGCGCGCGGCCGTTAGGGGTTGGTTCCTACAGCGACAGGCCGCACTGAGGCTATTCATGTCTTACGAAGATTTTTAGGTTCTTGAGATACCTCGCTCACGGCGACTGGGTCGGCCGCAGATTTTGCTGTCCATCTCTGGTATCTGGTGGTGGTTGCATTACACTCACATGGCTCGCTAGGCAACAGAGTCGGGCAAGGCGTTGCCCGTTGAGCAGCCGTCGCGGATTGCTTCCACCCAGCCTGGCTCGTGGCGCGTCCATCACATATAAACAAGTATGTCTTATAGGTCGCAACAAGGGCACTCGTTGTCCCTGCCCTGCCCTGCCCTGCCCTGGAGTTACCATGAGCCACGGTGCCCCTATCCCGCGTTGGGGCCGGCCACTCTCGTATACCCACGCGGCCGCTTCAGCGTCTACTTCAGCGTCTACTTCCGGGCTCTAGGGGACCAACACCGAGCTCGTGTTCCATTCCCCATTGCGCCGCGCTATGTGTTCCATTGCTCAGTGAGTCATCTCTCATCAGTGATACCTGAACGTCGTCGTCTCTGGGTACTTGCGACCGCTGACTCCAACTACAGGACTCACGCCCCGATCCCGCTCCCGGTATCTCCTTCGGTCTCGTTCGTCGCTGGTCACAGACCGCCCCTGGTCTCGGCCCAGATCGCGGGGCCGGTCCCTATGGTCCCACCCACGATCCCGGGACCGACGTTCGATGTCGGCCGCGCTACTCGTCCGTCTGTCATATATAGGCCGCTGCAAGTACGCCCTCTCCTTACGGGCCTTTCTATCACGGTCTTCCTCAATCTCGCGTTTGATCTCGCGTTCCCGCTCCCGCTCCCGTTCCCGCTCCCGCTCCCGCTCCCGCCCTCGCTCAAGTTCTCGCACTTGCTCACGAGCCAAATCTTTCTCACGCAGCCTTCGGCTACGATGCTTCGGGGACGCATCCGTGTCCGTGTCCGAAGCGTACGACTCCTCTGAGTAGACCTTGTGACGGCGGGGGCTCACATGGCTAGGACGCAAGCGATCGCGCTCGCTTCTGGATGAGCTGGGCCTTTCCGATGACCCCGGGAAAATAGCGCTTAGCTTTTGGCGAAACCCGCCAAAAGGACTGGAGCTGGCCGAGGGCAGACTCCGACGCCTGTGATCATCCTGTCGTATCTCGGAGCGGTGACGCCGTGGGACCGACAGCGCGGGCGGCGGCGCATCGGGTGGGAAGACGCGGACCGAGTGTACCGGTCGCGTCGAGGTCGGCGGCCGAGGCCGGCGGCTGGGCAAACCATCCGAGTCGGAGTCAGACGAGACATCGGACCGATGTCTTGGCTGGCTACTGTGGCGGCGGACGGGCGTGGGACGTCGCGGGCCAGCATGGCCCGGCACGTAATCTGACGACCTAGATGGGTAATCCGAGAAGCTCTTGCGTCGTTCTTCCCAATGGTCTGGCGAGCGACTGCCGGAGCTGCTGCGGCGATGCTTGGAAGGCTGGGCTGAATGTCCGCTGCTACCCCGTCTTCGGTTTGGGGGGATGTGATCAAAGGGAATCGGACGCTCCCTTTCAAAATAGTCCATCCCCGGCGCTGTCTGCGGGCCCCGGACGTGGCTGAAGTGGACTCGAGGGTCCTGCGGTGTCGTGGGCTGTGCTGTCGTTACAGGTTCAGCCGCGGCGCGGCGCAACTTCTCTGCGCACCGTCTGTGCCATTCGTCCACCTCGGGGTCGCAAGCAGCAGGGAAGGCCTCCTTGGGAAGGTCGGGGGGGAAGGGCTCGCCCGTGTCTGGATGCCTGAGGGCCCAGTTGCGCACCGCAAACTGCATATAGGGGACATGTTCTTCGGGTCCCAGCAAAATTTGGAGGCACTCCCAGCGCACAAAGCCTTTCAACGTCAGGGCAGGAACGCAGGGCTCTTCGAACACGTTTTCAGTCGGCAGCAGAGAGTGCTGGACGCCCAAAGCAGTCCAGATGTACGAGATGGACTTGTCTGGTGTGTGGACGAAGAGCGGGTCGTAGTCGCCACCAACTGCTTTGTAAAAGGCGGCAAGCTTCGTCCGATCTAGTTCCGTCTTGTTCTTATCGCCTATGTCGGTAATCTGCACGGAAAGGGTCAGTACCTTGGGCAGACGGGCGTAGTATGGCCAATGGTCTATTGCGTGTGGTGTCACAATGATTGTGTCTGGAGCCTGGTGCCAGAGAGGGGTGAGGGGGGGAGATGGGGGCCGTACAATGTATTTACCGATGGCGCGAAGCAAGGCGTCGAGAAGGTCAGTAGCCGTTTTGTCGGAATTGATAAGATAACCATAGTACCTCCGCCCGTCTATAGGCGAGTGCTGTTTTTTGGGTGTCGGCTGCGGCGACGGCGAAGGAGCGGCATTGAGAGACGGTTCGGCGGGTGGTGGTCGCGGTTGGACTCTTGGTTGGGATTGTGGCTGTGGTTGATATCTGGGTTGTGGTTGAGGTTGTGGTTGAGGATGTGGCTGGTATCTTGGTTGTGGTTGTGGTCTTGGTTGAGGTTGCGGCTGAGTTTGAGTTTGAGGTTGCGGTTGTGGTTGTAATTTTGGTCTTGGTTGACGTTGCGGTTGTGCTTGAGGGTGTGGTTGTGGTGGTGGTGATGATGATGGTGGTGCTGTTGTTGTTGCTGCTTTTGCGGGTGGTGCTTCCAGTGGTGTCGCTGCTGGTGGTGCTGCCGATACTGGCGCGACTGGTGTTGCTGCTGCCGCCGCCGGCGCTAGCGGTGCTGGTGGTGTTGCTGCCGCCGGCGCTGGCGTCGGCGCTGGCGTCGGCGCTGCTGCTAGTGGTTGTGTTGCGGGGGCTGCTGGCGGCGCTGGTGGTGGTGGTGGTGCTGGTGCTGCTGGTGCTGCTGCTGGTGCTGCTGGTGCTGCTGATGCTGCTGGTGCTGGTGCTGCTGGTGCTGCTGCTGCTGCTGCTGCTGGAGGGTTGGCCAACTCAAGCGGCGGCGTCGTTGGTTCGGAGTCCATTCTCGGATGTCTCGCTGCGTTATCGACGGGCTAGCTAGCTAACCGACGAGGTAGGGTTGAGGACGGTGGGACGACGGATTGCGATAGTGATAAGCTGCGGTGTGGTTGCGCCGTCACGAAGGAGAGGCGGCATTATCGAGCAACCACATACGATGCGGCGTTGCTGCTGGCAGAGTCGGTGCAACGAATCACGACGTCGCGGGAAAGCAGAGGGGGAGGCAGAGGAGAACGAGGGGCTGGGCTGGCACGGAAACGGAACAGGCACGTTGATGTAAGACGATGAGGTATCGAGAATGACGGGCGATATCGCAGGCCAAAAGTATGGGATGAATAAGGCCTCTACTTGCGCCCGACGGGCAAAAGGTAGGTGCGTAATGAATGGGGGGTTTGCCGGCTGCCGATGGAGAAAGACCAGCCCAGCCCAGCACCTTTTTTTAGGCCGCAGTGGCTGCGAAAACGACGGGAGGGGGGCGGGTAGGAAGGCAGACTGGCAGGCAGCAAGTAGACACCCCTGGAAGAGCCAGCCTCCCGGACAACCCGCCACGGAAGGAGGGGTGGAAGAGAACAGAAGCTGTGTTGGGTTTTAGTCGGAGATGGCACCCAACAAGAGGCGTAGACGAGAGAACCCCCACCACCATCAGCATCCATCCACGCGTCCATGAATCAGTCCCATCGTGACAGCCACTGTCCTGTACCAGGGACGGCGGTTTCCCACACGAACGGAGCCATTGCGGCCCCTCCGTTGGGCTGGCGACTTTGGGAGGGCAAGCAGCTCAGCTGGAAGGCCATCATCATCATCATCATCACAGGGGTGGGCTGCTGATCTGACACGTGCACCCTGGCGTGCCAGTCGTGGTGCCCTCGGTGCCTTGGCCGGCAGGGCTGTGGATGGGACGAGAGGGGGGGCTGCTGCTCAGGCCGGCAGCCTTGATCGCCTTGCTGCGCCCTGGGATGCTGAATTCAGCGAGGGCTCTCGATCCACAGGAGCGCCCATCCACGGCAGGCTGTGCGTGTCTTCCATCCTCGCCTTGTCGGCCCGTGAGCCAACCTTCGAATATGAGACCGGCTTGGGCGTGGTGATTACGACAGGAAGGACCTCTCCATACGTGAAGGCGTAAGATACATATAGAAAGGGAAGAGAAAAACAAGACTTCCTATTCCCCCACGCACGCTTGCCCCGCCATCGCCAAGACGCGGATCTTCTCTCTGCCTCGGACTCGGCCGAAGACAGGCCCTTCCGAGCAAGATATCCATCACGGCTCGAAGCCTGTGGGGAATCCACCTACGCCTGCGGGGCCAGAGAAGTGCTATAGAGACTACCTACAAACGTGGACCTACGACACACCCGCTGCCGGTCATCCGCATATAGTAGAACGGATCCTCCATCCCATCCCCCGATAGATAGGGCTCTCTCTGCCTTTCGCGCCCGGCTGGCTGCCACTCGATGCTCTTTGCGACTCAGCCGAGCAGGCTCCATAGCCCCCAACTCGCGCCAGCAAGCGGTAATAAACAGCGGACCACATTCAGGTCTTGCCACTTCCGGATCAGCCTCTTGACTTCTGCCTCGCTCATCTGCTGGTTCGGGCTATGGGTCTCGGCCTCGAGCATGCGGTTGGTGGGCATGAGGGCGGCCATGGTGTACGGGACCGACATGGCCGTAAAAACGCTCGCCATCGCCCACCCTCTCCAGCCGAGCCCCTTGGTGTAATAACTGTACGACACGGCGGCGTGACTGACGGCCGTGGCCATGGCAAGCACGGGGATGGCTTTGCCTCTCTTCATGGGGTTAGCCACCCATGCCTTTGTTACCCACTTCCTGGCCCGTCCGATGGGATGGAGACAGGGACGCGTCTCACATGGTATATGCTGTACCATTGCCTGAGCATCACCTCCCGCGGACCACGGAGCACGGCCGGGATAGCAAAGGCCGACAGGCTGGTCGTCGCACCTGCGGCACCCAAGTATTAGGGCTAGAATGCCGGGGCTCTTAAGTGTCGGCCTGCCGGCCGATCAGGGGAGATGGGCAGGGGGAACGCAGCTGGAGGTTAAGATACCTGCGACGGCGGCCGAGCTGATGATGCTCGCAGAGGCGATCAGCGTCATGGGAGGCGAGCTAACGCTCGCACGGTCCGGCATTTGAAGGGCCGGGTAATGGGGCTTGTGGCGGTTGGCGTCGTTCCGGCAAGTAGGTCGCTACCTTTACTGGTGCTCAAAGGTCGTGGGGTTTCAAAGCCGGTGCCCCCTCTTATAGGTACCCTCGGTCCCGAAACTGAAGCGGGAGCATGGCAGTCGGGCCCGATACAGCACTGCTATTGGGCCCCCGGTATGTAGCTTCAGAGCCTGCCACATGCCACAGGGCCTGGCCGTCATGCTAGTGGGCTTCGGATTCGTTTGCATGCCCCCCGGACGGACGGAGGGCTGCCCGCCGAGGGGAGGGAGGCCCCCAAGCCTGGGTGAGCAGGGGGGCTTGCATCGAAGACAACACGGGCTCACGACGTCCTCCTTCCTCCATAATATCAACTGTATGCAAGCAACGACCTCTCGCAGTGCTTTCCCGGTCCACATCATCATGGGAGAAGATGGCGCCCCTCGGAGGACAGGGCGAAGCCATTGAGTGTAACATGGCCTCCTTCCGCCCGGGAATCGGCCTCTCTCCATTCCCTGAACTTCTTGAAGCCCGCCTTCTCCATGACCCTCAGGCTGGCCGGGTTGTGGGACGCGACAATGGCGCAGAGCATTTCGGGCACCCGTTCACCCTCCACCAACGGCTTCACCGAGAGCTCGTCCACATCCGTCTCAACTTCGGACCGGGGTAGCGACCACCAATTCGCTGCAAATGCCTTCAAAAACTCGGTGCCATAGCCGTGGCCCCAGTGCTCCCGCTTGAGCATGTATCCCACCTCGGGCCAGCCGAGCATCGAGGTCGTCTTGAAGACGCCACCGAGCCCAACAAACTCACCGGTCGAAGCAAGGTAGATGCCAGGGTTGTACGTTTCCATGTCCTGCCGTCACCTAGGAGTCAGTCGAGTCGTGAGGCGGCGGGGCTGGACTGACCCTGGGCGGGAGAAAAGGGTCCAGCCGGGCCTGCGTCTCGCTCAGGTCTCCGTCTATACGGCCGGCGACGGTAAATTGCATGACCTCGGGCTGGGTGCGCAGCGCACGCAGGTTGGGCAGGTCGTCTTGCGTCAGGGGGCGGATGATTAAACGCTCGGTCCGGATGGGCGCCCGCGCCGCGTTCGTGGGAAAGGGTTGAGACGGCAAGGTGGTCCCCACGTTGATCAGCGTCGGCCTGTCGGAGGCCATCTTGACTGCTGCTGGGTAACGGCTGACCTGTGGACTAGCCCTGCGGCGCAAGAGGGCTGGTAGGCAGCTTGAGACGTAATGTAGGGGGGTCAATGGAGGATGGAAGACGACTGCCTTGCGACTATGAGAATGGAAAAGGGGAGAGCCTTTATACCCTCTACCGAGTTAGGAAGCCTCCTGATCCGATCATGAGATAAGATCTGTCCTCCTTAGACGTTACACATCCTTGGGTATCAGAGGGATTGGAGGGAAGCTGGATGTCCGCGCTACATGGCCGGATTGGACTCCACCGGCTCTGCTGACACCCAAGCCCCAAGGAGAGAGAGCGCGAGGAAGGGACTCGAGCTACTTCTCCACTACCGCCCCTCATCTGCTGAGGTCGACTGCCTACCTACCTACCTACCTTGAAACCTATGTACCTATCTATGGACCTGGGACGGGAGCCCAAATGGATACTGGATGGATCCGTCGCTGAGGATAAACCCGGGTTCCAACGTATATATTTTTGCTCGGGCGCGCCCTGCCCAGCCCTGCCCACGAGACGGCCAATCACCTTTGCCGTGGACCTGCCGTGACACTGACACACACAACCCCCCCCCCCCCCCCTCTTACGATCCAGCCCTTGATCCTCTCTCTTCAATTCTTGCGCGCGCACAGATAGACGTCGGGTTATGGCACGCTCGCATCCGGAGCGGGCGTACGTAAACAGTCCTAGCAACCACTGGCCCAGCACCGCCCCGGAGGCTCCGAGGGACCTTGGTCGGTGAGACTTCAGGCCAAGCAGACGAACACGGCCCGGGAAGCTGGGGGCCTCTTCCCCCATGGAGCCCTCGCCGCCCTTCCACCCGGCGGCCGAGTCCCGGTTCAAGCTGAGCTGCAAAGCATGCCGGTCCAAAAAGATCAAATGCAACCGCGTCCACCCGTGCACCAACTGCACCAAGGCAACTGCCGAGTGTGTCTTCCCTGAGCGGAAGCGGATGCAACGCCCCAGGAAGACCAAGAACCAGGAGCTCCTGAATCGCATAAGCCGCCTGGAGACCATTGTCGGCAAGGTGGACGCCCAGAGCCTGAGGAACCTCAACCTCGACATCTCGGACATCGGCCTCGGCGCTGACTCGCCCGGCCCGGCGCCAAACTCCGCCGAGAGCCAGCCCACGCCCCACGAGGCCGAGCTGCGCCCGGACGCCCTGCCCGAGGCTTCGACGGGCACACGCACGCCGCGCTATTTGGGCGTCGACTTCTGGTCCAGCCTCTCCCACGAGGTCGAGGGTCTGAAGCAGGCCTTGGAACAGACGACAGACCCGGATTCCGAGTCCGAGTCGGACGTAGAAAGCCCCGAGTCCGCTGCGGCGCAGAGCCTGAACCTGTCGCCCTTTGCAACGCAGGGCCTTTTGCCCGGCTTTCCATCGCCGGAACCGGGCGGCTTCATGCATCCCACCTCGACCCACGTCCTCTACCTGCTTTCTGTTTACCTGGAAAGGGTCGATCCCATCCTCAAGGTCCTGCACCGGCCGACGGTTCTCGCCATGCTGCCAGCCGAGATCCCAAGGCTCACGCCGTCCCGGGAGGCCCTTGCCTTCTCAATTTACTTTGCAGCCCTCACCAGTCTCTCTTCGGCGGCCTGCCTGGTGAATCTCGGGCAAGATCGCGCTACCCTCGTCAAGACGTACCAGATGGCGGTCGAGCGCGCCCTGGCCGCCGCCAACTACCTCAATAGCACAGACCTCGAGTGTCTCCAGGCCTTGCTGCTGTACGTGGCCTGCCTCCGGGTGCATAACAACTCACGTGCCTCCTGGGCGCTGACGGCCCTACTACTCCGACTCGGCCAGGGCGCCGGCCTCCTTCGGGACGGCGAGGGCCGGGGCTACACGCCCTACGAAGTCGAGATGCGGCGGCGTCTCTTCTGGCACATTGTGATTCTCGACGTGCGCGCTTCCGAGGATAGGGGAACCGAGGCTATGATCTACCCGGGCATACTAAACTCACGCCAGCCCCTGAACATCAACGATGACGATTTCGGCCCCGACTCCACTGGGCCCTTGACAGAGCGCGAGGGCGTCACCGACATCACCTTCAGCCTATGCATGATGAGGTCCTCGGATATCTTCCTGTGGGTGGCCCACATGCAGTCCGCCCCGACGAGCACGCCGCAGCAGACCGAAGACGACGTGATCCGGCGTGCCCAGCGCCTCGAGTCCGAGTTCGTGACCAACGCCGACCCCACCAAGCTGCAATCGTACATGGCGAGCGGGCTTGTGCGGCTCATCAACCTGAAGGTCTGGATGCTGTTGCAATACCCAATGCAGGCGCCCGTCAAACCCACCGCCACCTCCGAGGCGGGGCGGAACCTGCCCGAGCCGCAAAAGCCCCGGTGGCCACGGGTGTCCCGCGAGACCATGCTGCAGACGTGCACCTCCATCCTTGAGCTGGCCGAGTACTTCCTCCGCGGGCCGCGGGGCGAGCGCTTCGGGTGGTGGAGCAACACGTACGTGCAATGGCACCCCCTGGCCGTGTGCCTGGCCGAGCTGTGCCGGCAAACGCGAGGGCTGCTTGTCGACCGGGCCTGGAAGGCCGTTGACCAAGTCTACCCGATGTGGGCCAAGATCGTGGCTGACACGAGGCGGGGGCAGCTGTGGCGGCCGATTCGCAAACTGCACAAGAAGGCCAAGGCGGCGAGAATGCAGGCTCTACGCGAGGACAGCGGCGCGGGGGGCGGGGCGCCGAACAGTGTTGTGTGGATGCCGGGCCCGTGGATGTCCGCCGCCGACGTGAATGCGTCCGTGGGCGAGACCCCGCCGACGACGACACCAGACACGAACACGTGCACGCCCGCCCGACCCGACGCGGCGGCGATGGACGCCTCGGCGACCGGAGGCCCGTGGGACCTCACCATGATGAACCTGGCGACGCTGGGCTTCATGCCTGACTCGTCGCTCAACTGGCCCAACCCCGACGCCGACGCCGGGCCCCTGGCTGCCGGCCCCGGCAGCGGGGAGTTCGACTTCGGCAATTGGGGCGTATGGAACGAGTTCCTGGATGATACCTTTGCCGATTACAGGTCGGGAACGGCCTCGACTGAGGATAACCCTTAGTCCAACGGGTTGGACCCGGGGGGGAGGCGAAGGGCGGTGTACAGCGAATGCTACCTAGAGACCATGGATGACGCCTAGACCGGCCACGCCCGATGCGGCATAAGATACTTGTTTAATGGCCGACAGTGCTGCCTCAATCCACTCCATTCCCCAATTACAAAAGTTTCATCAAATCACAACGCTGTAGGGATCAAGACAACTCTCGCGCTGTTCCCTCGCCAGACCCTGGGCCGGATACCGCCTACTCCGGTACCCTTGATCGGTACAAGGTTATTGGCAGTTTGGGAGAGGCTGGCGTGAACATGTCCGGAGGGCAAATATTGTCCAGGCTCAATGACGATTTATTGGTTCTAAGCATTGGAAGTTTGCCGCAGGTACCATGCGGGCCAGGGCTACTATACAGCCGGACAGAGGGCCGGGGTGCGTGGGGCGCGTCATCTCAACTCGGCCGGTACCCCCGGCGCCGTCCGACGACTCTGTTCACCATGGCGTTGCCGCGGAGCGCATTGACTGGCAGGCTAGGTTGGTGAGCCGCCACCTTCCTCGTGGCATGAAGTTGCATCTCTATTCACGAGAAGCTTTATGCTAGTGCAATGACATTTCCGCAAGACCTAGTAAACACCAGCAGAACCGTGACCACCGTCGTTTCATACCCATAACCCAGCAGAAGACAGAAACCCCATTTTTATGCGAAGGTGGAAGGTCGGGTGGCGCTGAAGATCTTCTTGTTGCTGATGCGGGGAACGCGGTGGGGCAGGGGGAAGGTGAGGTTCTTGGTGGTGAGCTGCTTGATGTAGGGGCGCTTGACATCATCGGCCTTCTCGAGCTCGACGACGCGGAGGATCTGGTCTTGGGTGTTAGTGGGAACGCCCCGAACGGTATGGCAGCCAGGAGGGGAAAACATACGCTGACCGACCGGAAACGGGCACGGTGGCGGGCGGCCATGTCCTGGTACATGGACTCGACAGCCTCGCATCTCGACATCTCGCGGTACTCCTTGTACATGTTGTGGGTGCCGGAGCGCGAGTCGTAGCGGATCCAGATGCCGAAGTTCTTGACCTTCAGGGGGTGGGCCTCGTGGATCTTGTTCAGGCTGACGATCTCGCCGTTGGCCTTCTTGACCTTCTTGAGCTTCATCAGGAAGTACCAGAAGCGGGACTTGGCGACGACCTCATTGGGGGCGAAGATCCGCATGCGGTACAGCTTCGGGGTCGGGTTCGTCTCCGTGGGCAGGTGGCGCCCGATGACCTGGTACTCCTGAAGGCGACCTGAACAATTCCGTGGTTAGCATGCATGATCTCCCCGTGGGTGCTGTGCAGTCGCTTCGGGCGCTCTCTCGCGTTCCTCCGTGGACTGCCGCGCTTGCGTTGCCGGCAGAGGGTTGAGCCAGGTTTGACATTTGGTAGGACTCGGAGAGCGAAGCGTTGGACCGGTTCGCCTGGTCGGACAAGAAAAGGGCTGCGCGGTGGAAAGCGCGCTCGCCGGCCAGCGGAACTGAGCCCATGCTGATGATGGGCTCTGCTGTGGCGTGTGCAGCCATTCGCTGGGGCACGCGGCGCGTCTGTCGAGGACTGTATCGAATCGGTGTACGTCGTCGTCGGCTCGCCCCATGTTCAAATCCATACCTCATCGCCCGCGGCCCTCGTCCCCTCCACGCAGACCCCGAAGCGACGCCAGAGAGACAAGGAGATGATGCTTACCCATCTTTTCGTGTGTGTTAGTAAATGCGATTGTAGCACGAGAACAGAGGCCGACTTACTTTGACGGTAGTTGGTCGTTTTTTTTGTCGTGTGGTGATGCGGATCCTGGAAGGAATTGCTATCGGACACGACCTTGGCTTCAAGGCAGATTTCAAGAATTCGCAAAGTGTGGAAGTTTTTTTCTGGATTCGGCTTAGGTAGGGTTTTGCACAGCTGGCGGGTGCGCGCACTCGTGGCTGAGCCGACTGTGGCTGCCAGACAGCGGCCCAAAAGAGCGGGTCGGCTCAGCTGTGGCTGGTGCCTCAGCTCCGATTCTCTTCCTAACATGCCTGCCCCACCTTTGGCTCGCCTTGGTAAGCATGTGTGCCACGCCTTCCATACGATGGATCCCTGCAGCTTTTCGGCCGTTGCATTCCATCCATCGCACTACAACGTCAACCAATCAACAGACGAGTCATCGGTAGCGCTCACCAAGCATCGACATCGGAGCCTCCACCTAGAGCGCCTGCATTCCGTTCACTCAAACCACACCGCCGTGTTCCTCGCAGTGTGAATATGATGATACATTCTCTGGCCTGGTAGAAATCCGCTCGTCACAGGTCTCTCCTGCAGCTTTCCGGACCGTGCGGCACGAGTGCCGGGCCCCTCGTTCGCATCCCCATCGCGCACGCCATAGTCGATCCCGTCTTGGGCCGCCCCGGCTACGTCGTTCGGCGCCATGGATGCCCTTATCAAGGAGTTCAGGGCCGCATACGCTGGCCAGCACGGCAATGATCTCGCCAGGACACTTACTCCCGATATGCAGCTGAATGCTGCCAGGCTGATGGCAGTGTGGGAGAGCGGCAATGTGCAGTCCATCAAGGACGACCTCCGGTTCCTCTTCGTCCGCGACAAATCAGGCCGGCTTCACATGTCACCTGACGAAGCCGAAGGCTGGCAGGAGATCTATTACTCCTACTGGAAGGCCCTCGGGGAGATCCTTGCCGCTGAGGGCCTGCGGAAGAGCAGGGTCAAGGTGCGTTTGCTTCGTTTGCGCCGCCTCCTTTCCTCTGATGCCACCGTTGCCGAACCAGGAATCGCACGCTCCCCTTTGCACGCTGGTTGCAGGACTCTCTAATGTTGAATCTAGACCTCCTGGACGTCGGTTTATGAAGCTTGGAAGGAGCTGACGTCGCAAATCATCCGCGGCTACACGAACCACGAGTTCGAAAACTGGACCATCCCCTGTTTGTATGTCGCTGGTAAGTACATGCGGCTGTATGCCATCAGGGCAGACGCCGAGAGGGGCAACAGCAGCGACGACCTGGCTGTGAACTTCATGGACGACTTTGACCCGGAGACGGAGAAGCATAAATCGCTCGAGGACTGCGCCAGGCAGCTGAATCGCATCTTCAACCTGTGCCTTAGTGACCGGTACGTCATGTGACGCTGCACGATGGACAAGCATGAATACTGACAGGCAATGCAGGGCACCGCTCGGCGAGTCCCGGAAGTGGGGGATCTACTACGCCATTAACCTGCTGTTCAAGACCTACTTCAAGCTCAACTCGGCGTCTTTGTCCAAGAATGTCTTGCGCGTGCTTTCTGCCGGTCGCGGAGATATGCCCGATTTCGACAGCTTTCCCAAGTCACAACAGGTGACGTTTAAGTACTACGAGGGCGTCCTCGCCTTTCTCGAGGAAAACTACGCAGATGCCGAGAGGCACTTGACCATCGCCTGGCTCCTATGCCACAAGGATGCCACGCGGAATCTAGAGTAGGCCCATGCTGTTCCAGAGTGACGCGGCAAATCGCGTGCTGACTGAAAGATGGCAGGCTCATTCTCACCTACCTCATCCCATGCCACCTGCTGACCACGCACACGCTCCCGAGTACGGAGCTCCTGGCCCCGTTCCCGCGGCTGCAGAAGCTGTTCTCCAAGCTTGCGACAGCCATCAAGAAGGGTGACCTACGAGGGTTCGACCAGGCTTTGGTGGAGGGTGAAAATGAGTTTGTCAAGCGGCGCATCTACCTCACGCTCGAGCATGGCCGTAATATCGCCTTGCGCAACCTGCTGCGCAAGGTCTTCGTCGCAGGTGGCTTTATCGAGGCCAAGGAAGGCGAGGCGCCGGTTCGGCGCACCAGGATACCTGTGGATGAATTCGCGGCGGCAATGCGCCTGAGCAGTGGGCAGAACCTCGACACGGAGGAAGTGGAATGCCTTTTGGCCAACATGATCTACAAGGTACGTCGGTCGTCTTTTGCCTCCACCGTCCCTTTACCACATCCGCCTTTGCCCGCCTGCCAGCCGCGTGGGTGCTTGGCTGCACCCCGGCCTGGGGGCTCCGACGATGTGCACAGGACGGGTCGGAAAGTCGGGACAATGACTAATTGTGCCGGCCTGCCACAGAACCTTATGAAGGGTTACATTGCGCACGAGCGTGGGATCGTCGTGCTGAGCAAAAACGGCGCGTTTCCCGGGACGGGGGTATGAGTCAACGCCGCGGCCTGTAACTACAAGATACGGTACGGTGACGGCCACTGCCACCATGCTGGCCAGCAGTCGCGTTTGCGGACGAGTCCATGGAGATGTAGCTCCCGGGCGGAACGGGTCGTTGGCAGGCACGCCGGGTAGGAGAGTATAGGACCTTTCTACCTACTTCTGAAGCATCATGTCGGGCGGGTCGCTCCGGGCGAGACGTAGCGGCCAGGGCTGCCACGCAGACGCGGGTGACGGGCCCGACTCGCAAGTTGCCTCGGGCTGGTGAGGGTGCGAAGGCCGAGGCGGCCTCGCCGGTTGGGGTGTGGTTTGGGGCGCGTGTGCCACTCGGGAGGGCGCATCCATCCATGCCTTGTCATTCCTCGCCACCTCGATGTGGCTGCCGCCGGAGGCGCGGCGTGGAGTTCCCACTGCCCTTGTTTGTAGGCAGGCTGAGGGCGGCCGGCCGCTTGCCTCGTAGCCGGCCCGCCGGAACGCGGAGGCAAGCGCTTACTTCGCATGCGCCCACGCTGGCAATCGCGCAAACCGGGGCGCCGGGCTTCCGCGACCACCATGATGATGTTCGGGGAACGGTGCCGGCCATGTGCGCGCACGCGTGCGCCCCAGCGCGAGATGCGGCGTCTTGGCGGGACAGGGCGGGCTGGCTGCGGTACCTCTGACTCACCGTCGGGTACTTCCAACGCAAACCCACCCGATGGCACGCAGGCCGTGAATGGGTACCCAACCCATGCGAGCCACGGCTGGCGCGCATGGGCTCCGGAACGAGGCCCGTGGTCGCAGTGGACCTCTCTTTCTCTCTCTCTCTCTCTCTCTCTCTCTCTCTCTCTCTCTCTCTCTCTCTCTCTCCCTCTCTCCCTCTCTCCCTTTGATATTTTTTCTGTTTTTTTTTCTTCCAAACCCCCCCTGCCTCACGGTTGGGGGTCGGGGGAGGTTGGCGACAGGGGTGCTGTCCCGGGTAGCCACTAACGCAACCACTTTAAACCTATACTGTACCGTGTGTCCCTCCTCCCAGCCACTTGCGTCGTCACTTTCCCGTCCAGCTGGTTTCCGGCGGCCAGGGATATGGCTAGGGCATTGGCGAATCAGACTGCCGGTCGGGTGCATTCGGAGGTGGAGGGATCGTCGTCGGACACGGTGAGGCCGGGTCCCCTTGGAACACGGAGCATTGGCCTCGCGATCCGTCTCGAGCAGGGCCTGCTATGTCGCAAATGACAACACATCTATAGCCGGCCTGGCAACGTGCCAACCGGGTGGATTGAAGCAAAGGGGGGCAAGGCGAACGACTGGCCTCCTCCCCCATCCATCTGTATTCCCGCTTGACCCGACGGATCTTGGTGGGTTCGCACGAGGTGGTCGGTTGGGTCTCACGATTTTTTTTTCTATTTTTGACAGGGTCCCCCCCCCCCCCCCCATATTCAACGGAGCCGCTGTGCATTGCTGGCATCAATGACCGTGCTCATCACTAGTGCCGGACCCATAGATGAAGAGGCGCCTGCAGACTGTTGTCATGATCTCCAGATGGGGCCAACAAGAATCAATGATTGGGTATAACACTATCGACGATAGTCGCAAACAGTAATGGTACAGACTGCCCACAGCTTTTCCCTCCCAAGGGTTTCGTTCCTTCGTGTGTCTACATCTGCCATGCCTTTGTCTGCCTGCATGCTTGCGTTCGGGTTCTTCACAGAAGATAACCACCAACGCGCATCGGAAACCAAGGGGAAAAGGAAAGAAAAAAAAAAACACAGCTTGCTCTTCGTACAGTACAGAAAGACGGGCGTAAATCGTGAGATAGGAAAAACTGGGAACCGAAAAAAAAACCAAATGTACCGTTCGCGGATGCCGTCGTCCCGGGTTGCACCTCCCTGTCAGAGGAAGCCGACCAAAAACCAGACGCCAGCAAAAACCAGTAAGACCCACAACTCCTCAAGATGTATCATGGAATGACAGCTTCAGGGAATACGTAGTAGTACACGGGTGTCTCACCGTAGAACCATAGAGGTGCAACCGAAATGGGGGTATTTGGTATCATGAAATGAGTCATGGCCGGACCTCAAGCCGTCGCAGGTGGGGAATCAAAACCAGAGAGTGAGAGAGAGAGAGAGAGAGAGAGAGAGAGAGAGAGAGAGAGAGAGAGAGAGAGAGAGAGAGAGAGAGAGAATGAGACAAGTAGGAAAGGCGGTGATTAGTAGATGATGGGCATTGAGTGGCCCGTGGAGAAGGGGAGAAGAGGCGGTATCCAGCGAGCGGCAGGGAACCATGTAAGCACACTGGCCGGCTCAGAAAAAGTGGCGGTTGCTGCGAGGCGTGTTGTTCCTGGGGATCTGGTCAGTACAGGGCCGTGCGGCGAGACGGCCAGGGAGGGAGGGGGCCAAAGTTGGCCACGTACGAGCTGCTTGAGATGTCGTCGACATGGTTGCACAGAGCCACGAAGAGATCGAAGAACAGTTGCGATCCGCCGTTGTGCATCTCCAGCTGCATGGTACCGCTGCGTTTGAAGGTGGAGCGGCTGCGGATGATCAGGGCGAGGTAGTGGGCTCGGAGTTTGGAGTCGGAGTCAGGCGTATTGGCATAGGCGTAGCGGGCCGAGGCCAGGATGGTGGAACACTGAATGCCCGACTCTGCCGTGTGGGTTAGCCAGTGGATCGTCGTCGCCAACGCACGCTGGCACCAGAAAAAAAAATTGCCGGGGTGGGCACTTACGAAGACCTTGCTTCCGCAGGGACACGCGCTTCAGCTCGTCCAGCCCGTACCGCTCGGCCGTGCAGTAGATGACGGTGTCCTTGAGAATGTCGCCGTCGGTCGCGTGGTGGTACACAGTCGACTCGTTGCCCTTTCCGGCGTCGAGCTGCTCAATCTCCCACGAGTTCCGCTTTTTGTTGTGGATCAGACGGGGATAGTAGTCGCCCTTGTACATGAATTCGAGCACCGACGAAAAGATCTCGGGCTCCTCGTCCGGCAGGTGGATGCGCTTGTTGGTGGCCGAGTCCGTGTTCATGTACATGTTGGACAGCTTGTGCTGGAACCACGGCGAGGCACGGAGGATGTCTTCGTGGGCCGCAAAGATGCGCTGGTCCTTGCCGATGACCAGCGTCACGATCGACGGCGTTAGGTTGCTGGGGGGCCGCGCCGTTAGATACACACACACACACACACACACACACACACACATGCACACATGCACACATCGCACGCGCAGGGCCGGGCGAGGACGAGGAAAGCAACCTAGTACATACCTGGCCGGGGATGCAGTGGCGTTGGTCGAGTTCACCGTCGCGGACCGCTTCCGTGATCCTTCATGGCGGCTCTTGGACACTCCCAAGGGACCTTTGCTGAACGACGCACCCGCCTTCTTTTGGCCCTTGGACGTGACCTTGGTCAGCGGCGGCGGGTCCTGACGTTTGCCCAGGCCGAACATGGTGGTTGTGCGGCGACGGATATGACGGGAGGGAGAGCTGGCGGACGCGAGATCGGGTCGTCGTGATGGTCGGCGGCGCGAGGCGGTCGGCGGCGAGGGATGGATGGATGGGTGGGTGTGGGTGTGGATGCAGCCGTCGGCCGGCGGTAGATGTGCGATGGGATTTCGTGGCCTCGATGGGAAAGAGGTGGACGGGAATTGCCTACGAGATGGCGAGCTCACTAACCTGGCGGAGATGGTCCAGAGGGATCAATGGTCTAGAAGCGATGTGAGACCAGAAGGCAGTGAGCGAGCGAGTGGGCGTGCTCTTTAAGTACCAACGGGCAACGAGTGCCGGGGACGACGGGTAGAGGGACCCCTGGATGGCTCCTCTTCTCTGCGTGCACACACTGGCGCGACCGCCGTGCATCCAGTTGCACGGGACGTACTTCCGGGATGGAGCGCCATCCATCGCATCGCATCCCGGATGGTGTCCATCCCAAGGCCACCACGCAGTATAGTACCAACACGACTCTCGGCGGCGATACCTGGAGTGGGACGCGTCGGGCACTGCCAAGCTGGGGAAGACCCACGCGATATCACGTGAGCAGGCCGGCCCAGCCAGCGGCTGGAGGACCCGCGCTTGGCTGTCGCAGTCCCCGGTCCTCCAGTGGGCAGCAGCCCACAGACGGGCTGCTGCTGGCGTGGTAGCCAGGGTTCAAGGAGCAAGGATGCATCTCGACGGCAGACGTGAGAGGGAACCCAACAGGGGCTCGCCCGCAGGCATGGATCGACCTAGCGATGCCGCCGCCTCGTGCGGTCTTGCCAGCACTTCAGAGTTTGCCGGCCGACTCTTACGCCCCCGGGGCTTTCCACAGGCGAGCTCACCGTCTCCGGCATGGCGGGATGGCCCTGGCATGCATGTCGAGTAAAGTGAGGTGCGGGCGGGCGGACTGGCACGGCAGCGCAGCATCCGAGATTGCGCTTGCTCGACATACCATAGCCAGCACCTACCAGTAGGCGTCCCGTCTATTCCCGGATGACACTGCGCAGCCGTCACCATCCTGTTAGGTTGGGAAGTAGTTTCCCCGTAACGAACGTAGCGTGGGAGGCAAGCCAAGTATGTAGCTTCAAGTTCCGCATCCTACCTACACCTACTATATTTCTTCGTGGATACCGGCTGCCAGGGCCCCCCCCCCCCTCTACCCATGGGTTGAACAGGGGGGGAGGGCCGGGATGCTGGACCACTTGATTCGACACCGGGCAGACCGCACATGTGCGTCCACGTCCATCCAGGGCGGATGCCTGTGTATTCGTACACACGGTAACGGTAGTATGTGTGCGTGCGTGCGTGCGCGCGCGCGTGCGCACGTTCTTTCACAATCTCGGATTCATACCCTAGCCCATGCGCTGGGCAACTCGCTACAGGCGTGAACGTTGTAGCCCGGATCCCAAGCCGCCGACATCCAGCACTCGCAGGGCCCGGTAATGAAAAGAACAGAATTTTCACGGCCGAGCCGCCAGGCAGACCCGGCGATATGCACATGGTCCCCTCCTCCTTCATGCCTCCAGGGGGGCTCGTCGCAACGCCGAACGGGGAAGGCCCGTCCGTCCAGCCTTCCTCACCGTCTTATCAACCGCCGTTCTTGACTTCGGGTCGACTCAGCTGCCGGACACGAGTCGTTGGCACCCAGACTTGGAGACCCGGAAGCGCTTGCGTCGTGGTGAAACTGCGGCCATCACCTCGCTGAGCGGCGCCGAGCTGCCGTGCATGCTCACCACCACGGCTCCGCTGTGAGGTTTTCTATTTCTTGTTTTATTTTGCTTTTTTTCTTGATGGGGGGAAAAAGCCCATCTCCCGTTCAGGCCGTTCGTCGGGATCCATCGCAGGCAATGTCGAGTGGATCCTCGGTGAGTGGAGCCGCGCTAGGTCGTCGCGATGACCAGCCTACGGGGATAGGGCTTCGTATGTCTTGCTCCCCTGCAAGTACATGCTGGTCCGTGAGAAGTACCGGCGCATTGTCATATACTACCGCCATGTAGGTATGTCATAGGCGTGCGGCATTGGGGGGCCGGGGGGCCGGGGGACCGCTGTCCGTGCCCCGGGATGCGATTACAGGCCGAGGTAGACACATCACTTACTTCTTCACAGTTCAGCCGTGGCCCCCAAGGTACTCCTGTGAATGGCAGGGCATGAGAGCACCGCTCGGCCGTGCAACTCGGTACCGACGACGAGCTCCTGCCGAGAGGCGCGCCATGCGACCCTCGACGCCCCCGGCGATGGCTTCACGCAGACGGTGCGCACACCACGCTCCTGGGTTGCACCTTGATCTATCCAACACCACTCTCCAGTGCGTTGCCATGGCCTCCGCCATAAGAACCACCCACATGGAGTCCGCGCCCTCCTCGGCGGCTCAGGCGGCCGTTCGGTGCCAGTCGTCGTGTGCTCGCCACCCATCGTGTCTTCTGTTCTCATCGGCTTCTACCCAAGCCGAAGCTGTGGGCAGGTGAAGCGGCCAGGATGGGACGTTGGACAAGGCCAAAGGGTCCCACTACGAGGTCAGGATGTGGCGATCGGGCCTGTGACGGATGGGTCCCAGCGCCCGTGATGCCGTAATCTGCTATCGCAACAAGCATTGGCGTCCCGGCCTGCGGGCAAGGGGGCCCGCCGTGGGGAATCCCTGGTGCCTCGCACGACGATAACGGCTTTCCTGAGCCACCTCGGCCGGCCCGGCATCCCACCCGCCGAACAAATGTGTAACTCCGGGTACCAGACCACGGGAGAATGGTCCAAGCCCCCCCCCCCCCCTTCTGGAAACGGTTGCACCAAGTTGGTCGACCAGCTGTACCCTCTCCGTACTCGATGAACAAATGGTTAGATGCTTACTTCGTGGGTATGGAGCTGCGTGAGGCGCACTCGGGCAACCGAGCCGACCCCAACCGGGAAAATACAGTATCTCCTCGTTCTAGGAGACCAGCGGAGATAGAAGCCGGCCCATTTACCTGCCTCTGATTTGTTCATCTCTAAGGCAAGTAGTCGCCTCCTGAGGGACCGGGGCCAAGTGGTCGAATCTCTAGGCAGCGGTGATATTCTATCCAGGAGAGTCCCCGCCACACCCTGTATAGGCGCGTGCTACCGCATTCTGGGCGAGGGCGTTGAACTTGCGGACCGGTCAGGCAATAATGAGACATGCCCTTGCTCTGGCAACCCCTCCGCTTTCCGCTTCGCCCACAAACAAACCGTTTATGATGTGAATCGGCCCCGACGGAGTGCGACCTGCCTAACTGTCCCCAAAGCGTAGTTGGACCTGGTGGCGCCAGCCGGGGTGGGGGGCTTCAACGCCCCGGAAAACCAGGCTTTCCCGTTCACGCCGAAGGTGGGACGTTGTTTCGTAGACGGGAAGAATCCCTGCTTTATTGCTTCTCAGCACGTCGTATTGGACGCATCCATGTACTATACACTCCTGATCTCGGATTGGTGGCACGCACTTCGGCCCTCGCCTCATGCAGTCCCCGGGAACTCCTTCACCATGGTTTCGCACCTACCGCACAGCTGGTCCTCCACCGGGGCCACGTACCGCCAGCACCTTGGGCATTTTGCCCGGCTGGGCGGGAGCACTATCGCTGTGCTCTTGGTGCCATTCCACTCGAATTCCTCAACATACTTCCAAGCCGGGGCCTCGCCCCACAGCGTACCGTCGCCCTTTACCTCCACGGAGGAGACGACGAACATACTGTCAAGCTCGTGGGCGTACTTCTCGAGCAGTCCCCGGGTGGCTGTGTCGGGCACGGCCAATACCACGGAGCTCTGCAGGGATTGCCCCAGGACCTTGTCGCTGCGTGCCTTCTCCAAACCCGCTTTGATGGCTTCGTGGGCTGCCATGACAGCCGGCATGTCATCTAGCAGCTTGGCAAGATCCAGGGTCAACCGGCTGGGATCAATCAGGGGACCGTGGTACAGTTGCTGTAGAGGATGGACCGCAGACCTGGTTTGGGAAATATGTCAGCGTGAGGCGTCGAGACACGAGGGGAACTGCTTCCCTTGCCGAAGCACACGCGCTGGGAAACACTTACGGGTCCTGCCTGAGCCACTCGGGCCGGTGCTCCCAGGCTTCCTCCACCAGTGCCGGCGTTATGGGGGCCAGCATTCGGAGGAACCCATTGAGGATAGGCTCGAGCACGCCTCCGCCATCGCCGCAGTAGAGGCGGTCCTTGATGATTTCAAGGTAGAAGGCCGAGAGGTCGTTATTGACCCAGCGATTGATGGCGCTACACGCCTTGTAGAATTCGTGGTGGGAAAAGGCGACTTCGACCTGCTTCATCGTTTGTTGCAGCTGAGCAATGGCCACGTGGTCAGCGACAGTCAGCGGTGCGGAGCGAGCAGCGGCATGGACGGAGCCGAGAAGCATCTTGATGGTGGTCCGGTACTTGAGCAGAGACATGTGAACGCCCTTGAGGACCGGTTCACTGATGACGACGTCGCGGGTGTAGTCACTGCTCGCCGTCCACAACCGCAGCACGTCGGCGCCGAGGGCCTCAAGACCGGCAGCTTTGCCTTTGCGCTTCATGGGCGGCACGAGCGAACCGTCCATGACTTGGTGGGGCTCGATCACGTTGCCGAGCGACTTGGACATTTTCTTGCCCTGCTGGTCCAGCGTGAAGCCGTGCGTGATCAACTGTTTGAAGGGCGCCCCCCTAACGAAATCGAGCCCCTTTCCTCCGCCGGCAGCGATCCGGGTGAGAAGGCTGGACTGGAACCAGCCCCGGTGTTGGTCCGAGCCCTCGAGGTACACGTCCGCTTGTCCCGCCATCATGCTCCAGCTGCTGCCACTGTCGAACCACACGTCCATGGTGTCCGTTCCGCGGCGCCACTTCTTCTTGTCTTGCATGCCGGGCGGGACCCAAGCAGCGTCGTCCAGATCGTCGGCGTACCAAGCATTGATGCCCCGCTCCTGGATGACGTGAATCATGTGGTCCACGATGTCCTCGGTAACCACGGCATTGCCGAGTTCGTCGTACAGCGCCGGGATCGGGACGCCCCAGGTGCGTTGTCGTGAGATGCACCACTCACTCCGGCCCTGTACGAAACTCTGCAGGCGTTTCTTCCCGCTCTCCGGGGTGAAGCGCACCTTGTCCAAGGCGGCGAGGGCCTCGTCTTTGATCGATCCCACGTCGGCAAACCATTGCTTCGTGGCCCTTATCACGACTGGCTTCTTCGTCCGCCAGTCATACGGGTATTTGTGCACATACTTTTCCCGGGCAAGCGCATGCCCGTCCAGGAGATCGATGATAGCCTGGCTGCCGCCGTCGAGAATGTTGATAGAACTCATACGCGACCGCAGCTCTGGCTTCAGCGCTTCCTCGGTGAATGTGCCCGAGTCGCTGATGGGCGCCGTAACCGGCAAACCGTGCTGTTTACAGACCTCATAATCATCAAAGCCGTGCCCGGGGGCGAGGTGAACCAGGCCGCTTCCCGAGTCGGCCGACACGAAGTCGGCGTGGATGATGGGCCGGAGCTCGCCATCCTGTCCATGCAGCGGGTTTTGGTACTGTAAGCCGCATAGCTGGCTGCCCGTGACGGAGATTTTAAGGTCCTTGCCCTCGACCTTGGACAGGAACGCCTCCACTCGGCTCGCGGCAACCAGATAGCAGTTTGAGGAGGACTCCACGACGGTATACTCCAGGTCGTCGTGGACGCCTATGGCTTGGTTGGCGGGCAAAGTCCAGGGGGTTGTCGTCCAGGCGACTGCCCAGAGCTCCGCACCCTCACAGATCGCGGCCTCCAGTTCCGGCACCCGGCTCCGCCACGAGGGGGCGACCCGGAATCTCACCCAGGCCGCGTTGGAGACGTGGTCATCGCGGTACTCGAGCTCGCTCTCGGCCAGGGCGGTCGACGAAGACGGCGACCAGTACACGGGTTTGTAGCGGCGGTAGATGAGGCCCTGCTTCACCATCTGCTGGAACAGGCGCAACTGGCGTATCTCATAGGCGGCATCCATGGTGGTCCAGCGACCCTCCCAATCGCCCATGATGCCGTAGGAGCGGAAGCACTTCATCTGCTCCGCCACAGTCCTCGCGGCCAGCACGTGTGCTGCTGTCCTCGTCTCGGTGGGCGTCCACTGCAGTGCCGCGGGCTTCTGCTCGACGGCCTTGAGCTCGATGGGGAGTCCATGGCAGTCCCAGCCGGGCACGTAGTCGACCTGGCGGCCCTGCTGCACCTGCACCCGGAGGATCATGTCCTTGAGGATCTTGTTGAGTGCATGGCCGACGTGTAGGCCGCCATTGGCGTACGGCGGGCCGTCGTGCAGTACGAAGGTGTCCGCGGCAGAGCGGTTGGCCTTCTGCCACGCATACAAGTCGTCGGCAGACCGCTTGATGTAGTGGCCCGCGAGCTGCGGCAGAGGTCGTGGCCTAGAATGTGATCTCAGTAGAGGCCGGCGGATCAGCAGGCACGCGGACAAGCTACGTACGGGAAGGTGGTCTTGGGCAGCCTCAGTGTCGGCGTCCACTTAATGTTTTTCGCCATGATGGACTCCGGCGCATGGCAAGACCAAGGGGGGGGGCTCTTAGTCCATCTATAGCCTCAAGGTGCGTGACGGACCGTAACGGGTTGGGGGCCTCACGAATTCACCCGAGCAACCAAGAAAACAAGCTGGAGAACACTTCCGAGGGTCTACAATAGCAGGACGAAGCTTCCTTGCCTTGGACCATTCGGTGTTGTGATTTCTGTCCAATCCCGTCCCATGCTCCCGAGCCACCAAGCAATGCAAAGAAGTCTCGAGGTACCCGCTGGAGGTTCTGGTTTGGCCATAAGTCGGCGAGTTCTCGCCACGCATCGCGGTCGGCGCCGGCGCGCTCTACCCATACATGCGCCACAACCCTAGCCACCGGGGCCAGGGAGGCTGAGGCGCTTCTGGCCCGGATAGCGTCATCGTCCCAGACCGACCAGACCAGATATTCCCGGCCACGCGCGCGGGCGGCGCCCCTTCTTCAGCGAGTGCTGCATGACCCATGCCTCTTTGCCATGGCGCCCATCCGGCGTTACCTGCGCATCTCCAAGTACTCGGTGCTGGAATGCCGCATCTATCTGGACAACCCGGCACTTGCGCAGCCCTGGCTGCTGAACCCGCGGAACCCGGTGCTGCCTAGGGTCATTGAGAGCGTGCGGCCACTGGTCCTGCCCAAGCTGCGGGAAGAAAAGGAGCGCAGCAGGAAGCGCAGCAGCAAGAAGAAAGGCATCAAGGATGTCGTCGTAGAAGGCAAGTCTCCCATGCCGCGTGCCAGAACGGCCTGCAAGCTGACGACGGGATGCACCGCGTACCGCAGACGACTTCGAGGTGTCCATCTTCCTCACCGAGACCAACACGCGCCACTCTCTCGTCACCAAGCACAAACACTTTCACGATACCACGCAGACGAAGCTCATGTCCAACTCGGGCCGCCTGGTCGGCGCCTCGCACGATGCGCCCATCGACGTTGACCTGCACGCCGCGGCCCCGCCCATTACCCTGCAGGAGGACAGCGACAGCGAAGACGTGGCGACAGACCTAGCTGCCATCCCCGCAGCCCCCGCGGCTGCGGGTGATGCGGACGTTACGACAGCACCTGGCAGGCGGCCCAAGCGCCTACGGACGAACACGATCAGCGCGGAGCCTAACGGCCACCAGCAGGGGGCGCAAAGCGATCTCGAGATGGTCTCATCAGACGACGGCACGTCGGGGCCATCGAGCCCGGGGCACCAGCCGCCCACCAAGCGACGCAAGGCGCCGGCGGGCGCGGATACCGAGGTAGAGAACAAGAAGAAACTGGCCCTGGACATCTCGTACGAGGGATTCTCCATCTACGGGCGGGTGCTCTGCCTGGTGGTGAAGCGCCGGGAGCGCCCCAATGCCAGCACGACCGGGGGCGCATGGGGCGGGAACGCCAGGGCAAGGCAGGATGCAGCAGCGGGCGGTGGGCAGGCCATGATGGAGAACTTCATAATCTCAACCCAGTTGCCCGCCGGAGCCGAAGCAGACGCGGGGCCAACACCACAGGGCCCGGCTAATTGACGCGACCCTGGCCACCTGGGACCACTAAACACGGCATCACGCGCATCTTTTTCGGCGGGGGGTGCGGCTGGGCGGGTGGGCAGCAAGCCTGCTTGAGACGTGCGCACACCCATGCCGAGGTGATATCGCTAGAGGGGTCGGATACCTCCCACGGATGGGTGTCCAGGAGGTGCTTGGTGGGGTTGGCCAGCAAACTTGACCTGCCTATGGCGCAAATGACGGCCGTGTGGGGGGCCAGGGGGCGTGAGCAAGTTATCGAGGGTCCGTCACGCCTGGATGGGGAAACGAATGCGATGGTTGGTTCTGCATCACGTCGTCGATCGGTTTCAGAACCATGCTGGCCCTCGCAGCCGTTTAAAAAAGCCAGCCCCAGCTGGCCAGCGACGTAGCCGAGATGTCTCTTTCGGGCCAGGTCCACAGCCTTTCCCTACGGGGGGGGGGGGGGGGGGGGCGCTTGCGGATCGCGGAGTCCCGCTGCGAGAACCTGGACCAGGACTGGGTGGAGAGAGCGCGTTACCGAAAGGCGCCCGCCCACGTTCCGAGGATGGGCGGTTCGCGCGGGTCTCTGATCAACTTGACACGACCTCGCATATGTGCCTCCTTCTCTGGAGGTGTCCAGGTAGGTCAGTACATGGCGCCAGAGTGACACGAGCGGTCCAAGTAGACCGGCAAAAGTGCGTGGTTGACGTCGTAAGTTGGAGGCCGAGGCCGATAGCGCAAGGTGGGTCCAACAACCAACCGCCAAAGTCCTGAAGGTCCACGACGCCGCGGGCCGAAGAGAACCTCTCATGGGCCAGAGTATGTACCCAGGTAGGTCTGCAGTAGGTGGGATGCCTACTTAGCAATGGCGCGCAAACGCAGCAGCGTCTGTCTGCCCGGTCGGGTCGGCGTCTAGTGAAACAAGCTCGTCCCAAGACAAGCCCGTCACACCAGGGAAGGTCTCCCGCGGTGCGCGGCGAACTGCCTCAAGCTTGGTTGCTATGTCCATACACGCAACCCACAGTGCTCCTGTGCGCCGTCATCCATCGCGTGCCCGTCGGCTGCTTGCCGACGCCCCAGTCGGTATGCAGGATGCGCGGGTGTCTGGTGCGGGTGGCCCGGAAAGCCAAAGGCAGGTAGTAGAGGTGGTGGTACAGCAGCCGCGCTTGAGGACCAGACAGACACCCGCACGCAATCCACTTCGTTCAGATCGAGGAGAGATGCACATCCGCGTGCGGGCGTCCCGCCCATCCGCCTGGCGCACGGCTCTACCCAAGCCAGGTACTTGTCGACAATGTGCTTCATTGCCGTTGGCACTCGTTCGCGCCGTCGGCATGTGCGGCGTGGCTTTCGGTGTGACTGGCCACAGATGCTCTGCTCCTCTGCGTCTGTACCCGGCGTGCCAAGCCTGGCCTTCTGCACCATCAGATCAGGGTCCGGATGTTTCGCAGCCACCCAGCTGCCCGGAGGCGCGCGCACCAGGGGCCGAAAAGACAAGAGGGCCGACCCAATGGGCAGGGCGGCGCGCGGGCTCTCGGCCTGCCTGTTGGCAGCGGTGGTCGCCTGCCTGCTTACTTACATATGCATGTACACCCCCTCTTGGTATCGTGAGTGCGTGGCAGCCTGGACGGATCGGGAAACCCGGGCCAAGCAGCCAAGCACTAGGTGCATATGAATAGCACGAGCAGTGGCAGCCAAGTACCGTGCCACTCCTCCGGGTGCCCAGGCCCTCGCGGGGTTGCCTGCGGCGTGACCACATAGGCATGAACCGAGACTGCCGGATGCGGATTCCCAGTCTCGTTGAAGACAGGGATTCTTGTATCCGAAGCACCATAAATGCATGCACTATAGATTGATGACCCTCACCTGATGACAACACCGGGGGCAGCAAAGCTGTCCATGACGTGTTCGTATCAGCGCGCAGGCTACTTTGTCTGGCGTCGCTGCCTGGACACCCACGGCATCGGCACACACGAGCCAGAGCCCGTATCGTGGTGGTGAAAAGATGCCGGGGAGGGGGGGCCCACTGGTCCGCATTCGGGACAATAGACGATTGCGGCTGAGGGTGCTCGCAATCTTACGGCGGTGCCAATGCTGCTGACATCCAGCTTCCCGGAACACCATCAAGCGTGGCTGAGTAAGTAATAGATTGGAGCTGGCTGCCCACGCACGTCCAGTTCCAACCTCCAATGTGGTCAGCTACCCCCTTCCCCCCTGATGGTAAACGTGCTTTGGTACATTGGACGCCAGCATCCACAGCTGCGGCAAGCTGCGCCTTGTCGCTTGGAAAAGAAGAAAAGACGAGAAAGCATGCTCAAGCGGGCGGCCGAGACGCCACGGTCCAGGTGGCTTCGGAACGGACAGCGAACTCATCACGCTGGAGAAATGGCTCTGACCTGGCTCCAGTCACGATTCCACGATGCCCTGCTCCAGCGACGCCAAGACTGGCCAAGAGGCGAAGAGGCTCAGGGCTGCCGAGTACTTTTGCTGTCCTGCCCCTGGCCACCCACGTGGGAAACGACTCAGAGTTCCCGTGCCTTTGCCAATCCCGAACTTCGGGGGGGGGGATCATCACGACCGCCTATTGGCTGGGGCAAACGAAACAAGTGTCTGATGCAGCTGAGCAGCTATCTCGATTTGGGACCCGAGCCTCCCGCCACAATGCAACATCGTAATTCCCAAGGATGCCGGACACACGGGAGTGCGGACACAGGCCTCCCACTTCTGACAGGTACCTGGTGGTCGTCTCCCATGTCTGATCGACCGATGCCTGCAGGTTCTTGGGGGTGGGCAGCGAGCGGCGCTCTGTTCAACGTCTTTCTGGGTGGGCTCGGTCAGGTGCCAAGGCGCCCAGCAGTGCTGCCTTGGACTGACCGCCGTCCATCCCCACGGTATGACTCCTCGGGACCCCGGCGTCAATGGCAGGCGGTATGCCCACCTGGGCTCGGCCCCGGTGTGATTCGCCAGCGACTGTCAGGGCCATCCAGCAGCCGGTGTGGGTGTGCCTGGTGGTGCCGTAAGGCTGGGCATATGTACATCTACGTAATACAGAGGGAGTAGGGTAAGCAGGTGCTTACATCTCATGCCGGTGTATGTTATGCTCCAGTGCTAGGTTGGTAGGTAAGTACCTATATAGGAGGCAGGTATGTGTTGTACGCACCCAAGTTTGGCACGCTACACGCGCGTGCCATCCAGAAAAAGAATGAAACGGATAGCGAGGTAGGCGGTACTTGGGATGGTACTGTCGCCGGGCTGTACTGCCCACGCCCATCCTGGACGGGCCACTGTCAATGGTTCGAGCTGGTAACCAACCAGCCGACACAGCCCTGGGAGGAAGCGGCATGGGTGAGACATGGCGGCGATGGCTGTCCTGAACCGAGTCGTCGCACACGCGCACTGTTGTCTCCGTGACGAGCCGACGGCGACCAAGGCGAGCTGGGTCGGGTTGGAGTAGATAGGAAAATATAGCAAGCGGTCCGGCGAGTGTATGCGTGAGTCCCCCGCCCCCCCCCCCCCCCCCCCCCCCCGAATTTGCGGTCGAATATCCAAGTGGTGGGCAATCAGCAAGCGCCCTTACGTCTAACATCACAACGGCGGCGGCAAACACGGCACGACAGTAGCACAGCAGCCATGACCAGAAACCGGGAACTGTTCGTGACGGGCGATCGGCAGGGGGGGGGGGGTGCCGCCATGTAAGCAGCGGTGACGGTCGACAGTCGGTCGGGCGAGTCCCGAGCATGGAACGCCAGGCCAGATGACGACAACGAGTTGAAAACCCGCGGGCCGGAGACCGCTGTGCTAAACCAGGGCACAGCCGGCTCTCGGAGTCGAGACGAATTTTCCAGAAGAGGGAAGCAATCCACCGGGAGAAAAGCCTTGCAGGCTTCAGCTATGCACATATTCGTAGCACCCCTGGAAGCGGGCATTGAAGGCGGAGGGCCGCAAGTGCCAACTGCCGAATGAGGGCAGTGGCCAAGGTTGGTGTATATCAGATGACTGTATCTCCCATGTCCAGTAAACCGAGACGGATGCCGGTCGTGGTGCACATGGCTTGCCCATGGGAAGGGAAGCGGGCCTTGTGATTTGGTGAGCACAGACGAGAACGGTGACACTCGGCCAGGGAGCCCGCGATGCATCCCGGATTCCTGGAACGGCCGATGGTGCGAGGGCCATTTGCCACCCAGCACTGGCCAGCCGCCGAGCCGATGACATTGTGACCAGACTATCACGGGCGGTGGGCGGACCTGGAGGCATCGTGAAACAGACCAGATGGGGCACGATGGAGTAGTGGCAGACCGTCCTCCTGTCGCGCTTGCCGAGCGTCACGGTGAGACTTGTCAACGGGACCGTTACAGGTCGGGAGGCAAAAAGTGGACGGTGCTCTTGCTGGCCCTCCGCTCGGGGAGCCCCTGCAAGTCTGGGAGCCCAGAACCTGGTTTGTAGGCGGTGGGGTGAATGGAAGCCCTGGAAGTTTTCTAGAAGCCTGGTAGGCCGTCCCACCGGGGCCCATCCCACTTGGCGGCTGTTCGTCGCTTTTCATTACGACCAACAGCAGTCGCCAGACCACCAGGCCCGGCCAGTCATAGGGGCATCCCAGTCCGATGAGCAAACGTGGCTCGATGATCTGCACCTGTTACCACTAGGCACACACTGAAGGGGGGGGAGGGGGTCCCAGGGGGACGGGTATGGAGAGTCGCTGGGACCTCCTGTTGGGCCTTGCCGGTAGTGTTTGCTGCCAATTTCCACCCGCTTTTCACGACATTATGCCCCGACTAGTCCGCCTCTGTGATAGTCAGCAGCCGGCCTGTGAGCGAGTTCGGCCACGACGACCCACGAAGAGGCAGCAGATCATGGCTTGTTGGGCCGGGTGTGAGGTCACCGCTGGAGCGTGCGTGCAGCCGCCGGGCTTTGAGAACAAACGGTGAACCCCGGATCTGGTGTTCCTCTCGCACTAAATCCCTTTGCCTCTCCCACTCTCGTCTTGTCCGAAATTTCGAACAACCCGAGCCCCCCACTTGGCGGCATGCCAGACCCTGCGCTCTGGATTCAGGGTCTTTTTTCGCTGCCGGCCCAAAAAGCACGCCGCGCGCGCCGTTCGGGCACGCGCAAGAGGGAAGCCCATGCTTCGGACGCTGCGCACCAAGTAGGTACACGGTAATTAATCCCACCGTGCCCTAGAGCCTAGTCCTGGTGGCTGCCTTTCCGACGGCAGTCGTGTTGGCTCGGACCTCGCCGGCTTTGGCTGGGCGCCATCTTTCGTCAGCGAGGGACCCCATGGCAGCGTGCTAGACATGGATGCATAGTCGCCGGACGACCGTACACAGAACCCTCCGGTAAGTGCGTCCAGACGGATGGAGTCAGCGCGCACAGCAGGGCCCTGCAGCGGCGGCGCGATGGTTGATAAGCATTGGGCCTGGAGCATCGTCGGTCACCCACGGCATCGCCTGCTCGTCGCATATCGTTTAGGGCTGACGTTGCAGTGAAAAGCCCATATGTGTGGGATGGGGGAGGATACAAGGGGTTGTGAGGGCTGTGCTTGGTCTCCGCGTGTTGTGTCGGGTGCCTTGTGCGGCACGGACATGTGCGGACGTACTACCACCATGGGGGCAAAGTACAGACCTGCTTACCTAGTGTCCCAATGGAGTTATAAACCAACTACCCACAAGAACGCAGCACCGCAGCCCTGCACGGTCTGTCTGGTACACCATGAGGTACATTGGAGAGTGGAATGCCCGGGGTCGACATCGTACATATCTATCCGCAAACCCTGCCGCCGGTGTCTGTTCGTGCATGTGCTCACCGTAATTAAAACCCATGGGTATACTACTAGGTATGGATGAGGGTACACAGTACTCGCGTGGAGCCGACGAGCCCTTGTCGCCCGCTTGCATAGCCTTCCCATGTTCCTATTAGTGCTGACCCACGGTGGCCTTCTTATCCAAGACGCAAAGGCCGTGCCTGTTCGGATTCTGATTGCATTTATGCGGGCGGCCCTCTCCCAGGCAGCCTAAAAAGAAGAAGTCACATGTCTTATGTTAAGCGAGCCTCCCATACCACTGCTACCAAACGTCGCATTATACGGGGGCCGACGGGGGTTGAGGACCCGTTTCTCCTCACTGTCTTCTCCATTCGGCCAGCCGTTCGTCGCGGTCCCTGTTCGGGACATGCACTTTGGATGGGCCAACCGGGCGTCGGTAGTTTTGGAGATGGGTGAAGGGTATGGTGTTATGTAGGGGACACAGTGCCATGGTAGACGCTTTGAAACGCAGGCACTTGCCGCCCACCCACACTCGCATAGCACATCCCGTAACACCGCACCCACAACAAACCATGTACCCTGGCTTCTTAGGAACCGTCTTCTATAACACACAGGCACAGGTACGTCCGGCATTGCGGTAGGACTCAACTGCTTCACGACCAGCACGGGCCCCCCCTGGCTTGATCAGCCTTGTGGGATCTCCTCCCCTCCCCTACCTGACCAACCGGCCGCCTGTAGATATGTAGCCGCAAGGGCATCGGTAAACGGCACTGGGTATGGCTAACGTGCCAACCCCCGGACAGCCAACCACGTCGTCTGTATGCGCCAGTTCACCAGCGGTGGGCGCTCCGGCGTGCGGTCAGGTGTGTGCTGCTCACCTTGACAACTGTGGTGGAGTGGGAACGTGGGATGGGAACTCGGACAGCTCATCATGACTCATCATGCACGAGAGGGGGAGCTCTGTTGGTCTACGGCGTAACCCGCGCGTCTCGGTTGATCCTCAGAAGACCCTGCCCGTCAGGCTGCCGTGGCAGCGATTTGGGTCGCCTCTCGTGGAGCAACTGACACCGTGGGGACGCAAGAGCTAGGCTACCCGAGAGGGGGGATTACGACTGGGACCATGCATATCATCCGTGACCTTGACGCCGTACACCGCTGATGCCGATACGGGAGGGCGACGAATGGACTTCGGTCTAGGGAACTCGTTGCGCAGACGTGGCAGGGCGTACGCGCACGTATACCTCCGTACTACCTCCGTGTACGATGGTGTGAAGATCCTCCCCACATTCCAGTCTGGCAGCACACGGGCGCCAGAGTCGGGCAGCCCAGGTATATCAGCCATGCATATAGGTACGCAGTGGCAGGTCAGAGAAGCAGCGCGGCATGCATGCGCATAGCGTCGATCCGCCGAGCACCACCATCGGACGCAAGCAGGCAGCCAGGCTGACCGGTTGCTACGGGCGTAGGCCGTCAGTTGGTTTCTTTTCCCGCTTCTATTGCCCCTCGGCGCGGTGCTGGCAGGACGTAGTGGCTGCCGCCACATCAGGGCCGACGAGTTTTGCTTATTGTTCTTCACGATGTGCACCTTTCTGTCCATAGACGGACGCGCTAAGGGAGAAGGTCTCCAAGTGTCGGCACACCGTTGGTCGATAGTTGTGCTCGCGTCGTACAGAGAGCCCTCGGCTCTTCAATCATCGGCGGACCCCCCCAAGCCACCACCAGACCGCCAAGCGGCAGCAGCAGGACGGGTACGGTATGGGATCCCCATGGCAAAAGCAAGATAGCTGCATATCTCTTGCAGAAATTTCCCTAGGCAATTAACCATGGTTGCGGTTGGACGGAGCAGGGGTCCGACAGAAGCCTTGCTGGTCGGGCGTGTCAGCCCGCCCATCAGTTGCTGCAACAGCTGACTTCGCTCTATGCAGGCTTTGATGAGCTGCGTATCGGGCTGTATGACAGGCGGCACATGTGTCTCAGGCTCTCAGCGGCCAATGCCCCTCCAACAGCGGAGCAGCGAAGACCACGCCTATGTCGTACGAGCGCCGCCTCGGTCGCCGTCTGGGCCCGGAGGCGACGGCGACCATCATGCTTCGGTCCAATCTTGTCTGTTTCATCTGCTTGCGGCCAGCCCGCGCCATGGACACTTCCCGAGGCGGTCTCGCACGCTCACGGCCAAGTAAGTGGGTGGCTGGCTGTTCGGACCAGCCCAGCCCAGCCCAGGACCACCATTTGTGCAATCTCCTCCCCCCCCCCCTTCTGCCTCGCACAATCGCTGGCAAGTTGCATCATCGCCCACCTGCGCTTGTCTCGTCGTGATTGGCAACCCGGTCCACTTGGTGCGTGAAGAAAAAAAAATCAAGCCATGTAGGTACTCCATAGGCGAGAGTTGGACGCTTTTGCAGCGGTTGTGTCCACACGTCTGGGGATGGAGGCGACCCTCAGTGGGTATGCTATGGCTTGCTTTGTTCCATCGTGGGTTCCATGAGTCTTCTACGACCAAGTGGAGATGCTCATTTCGACGCCATCGTTGCCGTAAGCCGTCTTGGGCGTTTCTGTGCCAGGGCGACCAATGCAAGCCAGGGCTTGCGTCGCCCGTACGAGGGACGATGAGGGGAGGAGCCACGGGTCCTATCGACCGCCCTTCTCGGACACTCGGCTTTGCCCGGAGACGCTCACACTGCAGGATTGGACGCAAGCAGCACAGAGGGACCAGGGCCTCGGGCGCCGCCTGCGCGCGCGCGTGGCCCGCCCTCCATGTGTGTGTGTGCGTGCAAGCTGCCGCGCGCCCGCCCTGCAGGCGTGTTGGGTGGGTATAAGCAAGTCAAGCCCGTCAGTACGTATCTCGTATGTACGGTGTGCATCAGGTAACAGGCCGTATGAAGGTATGTACCCGTCCAGGGCAGAGTTCAACAAGGGGCAGCACACGGTTCCAGGGGCTTGTGCTTGTTTCATTTCTTGGGAGCACAACTGCGTGCCCGAGCCTTTCCTGCTCACCTCAGACGGGGCTGCGTCACTATGACCCTTCGGGGCTCAGGAGATTATTTTTGTCCCCATTCCAGCTATTACCACTCGAGCTGACCTTTCGACAGGGATCCCCTCGCTCTCCTCTCCCCTCCCCCCCCTGGCCACACTAGCCCCGAGGGCGGAGTACCAGAGTCCCCATGTACCTCGTCTGGCTCTGGCGGTGTACCCAAGTACCTACCCGACCGCCCACGGAGCCTTGACTGGCGGACCAGCGACAACCTTGGATGTATCTCCCCGTAAAGTATATTTCATTTAACCTCGCCAAACAGACGATTATCACCGCCGCATACCTCTACATAAGCCGCCCAGTTCCCACCCCGATCTTCCTGCCTGCTCTGGTTCATCAGACCATCAGACCAACAGCGAAGCAACTGCCACTTCCAAGAGAAACTGCTCGTTATATACCGCTAGTCTCTTACCCAGACCAACCTGCTCGTCACACAACCACCTCACTCACCAGCCTGAAACCACCTCCCACGCTACCCAGCGCAACTACCTAGACTCTCAACCTCAACTTCGGTCACCACCACCGCCAAACTCGTCATCATGCCTTCTCAGAGACCCTCGCAGCTTCCTCCCTGCCCGGGCCCGCCCCCGAGCCGGCCTTTGCCTCCTCTGCCCAAGAGAGGCTAAGCCGTGCGTCCCTCTTCGACCCGGCATGAGATGTATTCTGCCGCGTATGGGAGCCCGCCTCCGCATACGACCCGGACACTAGGGCCGGACGAGATGCGAGCAGGTGGTCCGTCTACGGGACCACCTCGGCACCGTCTCAGGGCCTTTTCGACTTCGAATCCCCCTGGGGTCGCCTGCTTCCGACATGCTTGCGCGCCACGCGCAGCGGGAAATAGCCTGGCACGCCGCTCGACATTATGTCGCACAACGCTACACAACCACACAACCAAAGCATCCCATCGAAACATCAATTCGGCCTCGTCCATGAGCCTTGGAACCCTCTCGGTGCACTGGCCACGGTTTGCGCATAGTCGGTCCAAGTCGTATCACTCGACACGGCGCTACCACGGCGACAATGTGCACGCTTTGGCAACAGACCACGCACATCTTACTATCTCACAACCACAAAACACACTACACTCCCTCCCCGAGCTGGCCCCAGGGAGGATTTCCTCCTGCTCGGCCCGCGATGCATGGAGCTGTACTACCACCATTACGAATATTCGAGCTTAATCCTGGGCCACCGCACCCGCACATACGACTGGTGCTCATCGAACATGGGACCGGGGTTCACGAATTTTTTTATTCCTACTTCTGGATACGCACCGTTTTTTCTCGCTCTTCTCGGGTGCCAAATGGTGTAAGGCGAGGCGTTCACACACACACAGACATGTCTGATATAGAACAAGCATTTGTCAGGGCGTCGTTCTGCAAAGAGGGTTTTGCATGCGCGCGGATACCCACGGGGGATTACGTTTGGAATGGAGGATGGAACGGGCAGGATTTGACGACTTACACACACACATACACTCACCCACTACAATGCGACCGAGCAGTAGCCGGGTTGATGGAATCTAAAGAAGCTTACGTCGGATTATGGCATGGTATCAGCAAGAAAGTAACTAATTGCACAATGAAAACGAACCACGCAAACCATCTTTTCATCTACTCATGCGACGCAAGTGATGGCGCCCCCTTCCGTTCCGCCTGTGGTCTGCGCAGCCCCGACCCGTTTGGTGCAGACTGTGGTCCGCCAACGAGGGTCAATCTGCCGCATGTCCTTTGCGTCGCATCCTCCACTTGCTGACGGACTGCACGTGCCGCCATTGCCCATCTTCCAAGCGGCCCTTGCGGACCCCATGCGAGGAGGGGTAGGGCGACACCTGTGTGGCCTGTCAGTGGCTGCGCGAAGAGACGCGAACCCGCCAGGGGCGGGTTGTCGCTGGCGCTCAGCGCGGCGGATGTGGTGCAAGTCGAGCGAGCCCCTGTACCTACGGGCCAGCAGTGCCGGAAATAGCGACAGGCTCGGTTGGGCTGTTTGTTGGGTCTCCTCCAGCCCATCCCAGCCGTGGGATTCCCACCATGGAGTCTCGTGGGTGCGGTTACATCATGATCGTACAAGGCCGCCGACTTTTTGGCACGTTGCCCAGCGCGCGCGTGTGGAGAAAAGGGCGCCGGCCCCCATGTCGCTTTATTGCTCCAGGGCAACCAGGGCTCTAGGGCCTTCCTCCGGGCCCATCTGCCAAAAGTCCTTGTCCCTCACGGCGGCTGGGGAGACGACGGATGGAGGGATGCTGGCACGCTGGGTCCCATGACCCTTTTTTTTTTTCGGTGAGACTATAGCAGCCTGCTGGCTCGCTCGGTACGGCGCCACGAAAAACCAGCAGCGGGCTTGGCTGGCATGGCGAAGCGCGCGTGTGTGTATGAAATGCGCTGGCTGCGATGCCGACCTGCCTCTTAGCATCCCATCGCATAGATAGATACGAGCGCTTCATCTCACCCGACCTTGCCAGGCCTGCCAGGCGCTAGTCGCCTGCCTTGAAATTGGCCCCTGGTTGCTGAACCAAGTAGAGGCCCATGGGCTTCGCCCAATTGAGGCATGGCTCTAGTCCGATCGCCAATGCTACACGGCATCGCCAAAAAAAAAAATCCCATTATTTCCTGTCCTTTTGTGTCTCGAGTCATGGGGCCTGGGGTTTCATCCACACCACGTCCGGCTGCCATCGTGACCAAGTAACGACCTCGGAGCCGCGTGGAACAGGCATCGTGGTCACATTGGGCCAGAAGGATGGATGCCCGCTATATGGCCGGCCCCATTCTTGGGTCGCCTACCGACCTCCGAGACAGCATGTACCTTCATCGGGGCAGATACGTGGTGGCGTGTGTACACCTCCAATAGCGTAATTCGATAGGTAAGCAGGAGGCCGGTACCCCAACCACACCTCTGGTAAATGCGGCCATTAGTGTGCTCCGCACATCTGCCGCATGGAAACCATTGCCATCTATGAGAAGCCTCGGAACCTTGTGGGTGGTTCGGGTAAGCGTTGAGCGGCGGTCGAGCACCTCAATGAACACCCCTCGACCCATGCACCTGTCCACAGAGCCCCCCCTGCTCCCCCCCAACGCCCATTGTACGGGCTGCATTTGGTGGCCCACGACCCTTGCCCTGGGAGGGCGGAAGGGACGGACAAACAAGCTGCCAGCTTCCCACGATGGCGGTCATCGTCAGGCAGCCCCGAGATGCCTTCGGACCAAAACTTCCGACCTGCGGACGGGCTACGGGCTACGCAGCAGGAGGAACACCGTAGGGTGGTTGTCTGGCTGTCAGGCTGGCACTATCGTTGCCTTCCCGTTCCCGCCAAGTGCGGCGGCGCACGGTCGGTGCTCAGTATCTGCCGATGGGACGACGCTGTGGCTCCGCCCGTATCCAGCTCGAGCCGCTGGTCAGCCGAAGGCCAAGAGGTCAAGGTGAAGTTTCTGGTTCGGTCAGGCCATGGGTGTCAGGTCAGGCCAGGTCCTCGTCGCCTGAGGTTGCCCGGGCTCGCTCGACTCGGCCGATGCCTCGCGACCTGCTGCTTTGGGCGGAGGAGGGCCTCCCCCCGCAACGCTTTCTCTACGGATCCGCGAACCGTGGCCCATCCCATGCAGGCCGGCCTGGCAAGCCCTGCAAGCTACAAGCGCTGGTCGGGCACGTGGGCGGCAGGAAAACCCGACTTGTGTGTCCAAAGTTTGCGACGGCTTGTTCGGATGTCGTAAAGCGGTGCGCCGGTACAGCCGGATGCTATACGCAATCGTCATGAGGCTCAAGTGCAAGTCTTCTGGTTTTGGGCATTGGCCCGCGGGCGCTCGCGGGGCCCGGCTAGCATCGATCCCCTCGATCCCCTCGATCCCACGACACGCAGCCCGTAGCAGCCCGTAGCAGCAACTTGGCCACCATCGCGACGGACCTTGGCAGGCCTTGGTCCGCCTTCCATGTCCCAGCGAGCCCATCCCAGCGTGGCATTGCAGCCCGGTCCGGCCCCCGTCCGGCGCAAGTTGACCTGGCAGCGGCACGCCATAGCGAGGACCGGCCGCGGCCTAATGGCTGGCGCGTCGCTAGTCCGACTGGCTGGCGTACGCGCAAGCTGGGGGACGGCGAGCCGGCGACGCAACAAGACGCACCAGATTCCGCACCCTCCGTGTCCGGCTGCCGTCATAGAGCCAAGCGCGCGGCCCATTCTTTTTGCTTGCCACCCCCTGAGATCGTCAGGAACGGCTGGCCCCAGGTGGCGAAAACACGAGCTCTCCTGGGCGTGGCCCCGAAGCAAGACGGCGGTCCTCCCTGTTTCTGCCTGGCAGCCGGATCTACCATGCACGCGCGCCCAGCTCACCCCTCTGTCGACAATGCTGCGCGCGGGTTGGAAGGGGGAAGGTCGGGGGGGGGTCGATTGGCCATCCCGCCATCGCCCCACGGGCTGATGAGCCTCTTTCTCAATGCTGTACCCAGCACCCCGAGGTGGAAGTAGGCGCCTGTGTACCTGGGTACGTTGGTGAGCTAAGTAGGTATGGACTGTATTTACAAATCGGAAGTAGAGGCTGCGCGGTGTGGATGCGGGGGGGGTAAGAGAGAGAGAGGGAGCCCACCAAAAGCTCTGCAGCCGCCAGAAGCGGGCAATGCGTCTAGCTGAAACGACCGTAGGGCTGCGACGGGCAATGATGCTCCCGGTCAGCCTGCCTGGGTAACGCGGCCTCCAGATGAGGATCTGAGATCGTCTTACCCAGAACGCACCCTGTGTGCCAATAGTGAGAGAAAGTACCTGGGCAGAGTGAGCCCATGGGCGCCGATCCCTGCCGACTCGGGGCTGGAAGCGAGAGGCCGCCTTCACGCGAGTAGTCGGGGGGTTTACCTTTTACTTGCCTCCTAGTTCGCTCAGCGAAGCTCAGCTGGCACGCTGGGCAGCTGAGGTAGACTCTGCCAGTCACCGCCCCCGCCCCATCGGCGCGCTACGGCTGCACATCACCCTCCCAAGGCCTGTGGGACATTGGCCGTAGGCAGTATGTAGGTAATAATGCACCTAGGCATGTATGTAGGCATGTACATACCTACTATTCCCGGTCACTAGCAGACGTGCCCGCCTGCCTCCCCGCACTACCAAGCTTTTGACGTGAAAGCCGTCCGTCCATCCGTGCCCTCCTGGATGCCTGCCTCTTGTTCGAGGACCTTGCCGTACGCCCTCCTCCCATCATGGCCATGGAATTGCACATCTGGGGCCCGGCCTTTGGTCTCCCCTCCATCGACCCCGAGTGCCTGGCTGCCCTTTCCCTCTTCGACCACGCCGTGCCTCGGGGGCAGTGGCGCCTGGTCGCCAGCAATGATGCCGCTGTCAGCCCCGACCGTGAGTCCCTACTACCCATGGGATCAAATCAATATACCCAACACCCCCCCTCCAAGCTACCCCTCACCCCCCGATCCTCCGTCCCTTGCCGATCTCTGCCGACCCCACCGCCCTTCACTGCCCCTCCCTCGGGGCGCGCTGGTCACTGGTCACCCTGGAAAGCTGACCCGGAGCCTAGACATCCTCCCCGCGCTGTACCACGCCGGTGCCTGGACGTCGGGGTACGCGAGCATTGTGAGGTACATGGCAGCGCGTGGCGTCTGTGACATTGATCATGACCTCACGGCCTCACAGCGGGCTGATACGCTAGCCTACGCGTCCTACCTGGGCTCACGTGGAGCGGCCCTCCTCGCCTTCTCGCTCTACGTCTCCCCCAGCGCCTGGGCGGCCCTGACGCGCCCGGCCTACTCGCAGCTCCTCCGCTTTCCCCTGACATGGACCGTCCCCCTCAAGCTCCGGGCCGCCGCCATTGCCAAGACGGAGCATCTCGGCCTCGACCACCTGGCCGCCGACGTCGATCCCGAGGACGGGTCCTCCGAGTCCAAGGCCACGACGGCCCCCCTGACCGCCACGGGATTCCTCCGCCTGCCCGCCAAGCCCAGTGTCAGTGACTCCATGGCCCCCGAGCAGGCGGCTGCCATCCGGCTGCAGAGCGTAACCGAGGACTTTTTCTTGGTGCTGGATGATCTTCGTGGTCAGGGCCGCTACTTCCTCGGCCGTGATAAGCCTTCGTCCCTGGACTTTCATGTATTCGGCTACCTGCGACTCCTCAAGGTGCGGACACCGCATCCGTTTATGGAGAACTGCATGCGCAGGAGCCGCCCGGGCTCCAACCTAGCCAACTTCTTGGAAACGATGCACGCCGAGACCGTTCGATGGCAGAAAGATGAGCCTCACCAGCACCTCCCGTGGGTGGATCACGCCGCCCAGGGGGTCGTTGGCATGGCTGCCCGGTTCACGGACGGTGTGGTTGAGAACACACCTGGGTTGGGGGCCACATGGAAGAGACAGCGGGGGGACGGCGTCCGGCACTCCGAGGAACAGCCCGCAGATTCATTAGGGGCACTGCTGACCGTCGGAGCGGCCGCGGCGGGAGCGGCAGCCGTGGGCGGGGCCCTGCTGTTCCGGGCGCTCTCGCCCTTCGGCGCAAGCTTGCATCACTGGGACGCGCCACGCCCGCAGCTGGGCGGTCTATACCAGTTCGGCAGTGTCGGCGCCATGTTCGAGGGCCTACCCGGCCTTGACGCCCCAGCCAAGCCCTCGCAGGCCGTTCGGGATACTGTACATCGGGATGGCGTGGTAGAAGTGGCAGTAGACGCCAAACCTTGATGGGCCAGCCTTCGATGCTATAGCGCACGAGAAGCCCTGGTACCCAGAGAAGCCACCAGTGCACCATGTTCTGCGATACCGCGGTTGGCACTACTGGTACCGTACACTATTGCCTGCGAAGGCGAGCAAATCATCGTCCGACCAGACGATAAACCAAGCGCATGGATATTGGGTTCCTCTTAGTCAACAGATCAGTGACCACCTTAATCTCATGCTGCTGGCTCTCCCCCCTTGCGGTAGTATTCAGGTGCCACCATGGTTTGTGTGAGCAGCTTTAACGGTGCCCCCTGGATATGCCCTGGGCATCCTTAATGCTTACGGTGACCTAGTATACATTCGGCCGTGAAATATCTTCGCGAGGGACATCACTCGGGTAATTGATCTAGCACCTACGCCCACCTTGATTGCTCCAGCGCCTGCTAAGATGCCGTTCAAGCCGAGGCGGGGAATTCAAATCGGATTTTCACTATTTTGAGGTAAAGCATATATGTACATGGCTCCTGGGGCCTTCGTCTGGTATGTCGGGTCATTTCTTGCCGCTTGTGGGGGCCACCTAGGAAGACGGTGAACTCGTTGTGCCGCCGCCCCATAGAGTATGGCGAGCCGATGCAATCTCCTGAACCGCCTCCCTTGATCTCATGGCATGCTTAGGATGGAGCATGCGGGCCTCCAAGATCGAGTTCATTTGTCCGGGGCCAATATACGGCTCACATCCTCCGGCAGGCAGATAGGGGCCATATTGTAGAACATGGATCATTCTGAATGCTTGCGGGTTTCGGGACGGTTGAAGCCGAGGCCGGAATCCGTGCTCCTCCTGGTGGGGTGCAAGCAGCTTGTCCGCATTTCCACAAAGGGGCGCCCCGGTCATGCCACCGTGCACAACCGTGGAAATGGATGTTGCGGATGCCGCCGGCATCCGACCTTGCATTTCTGCCATCTCAGATTTGCCGAATCTCTTTGCCACGCATTTCGGGTCGCTCGACCTCCCACTCGTCCCGCAATACAGCAAATGCCAGATCACTTACCAACAGGCTAAGCCCCAGACTCCAAACCAAGGTGATGGCGTAGAAGAAGTTGGCATTTCCACTGCCGGCGTAGATCCACAGGTGATAGAAGGCCGGGCCCAGGAAGCTAGAGTAAAGCACAACCGAGGAGGTCAAGAAGCTGTAGCGCAGCAGCGGGAATATGTGGCGGAAACATGGCACCAGACCGAAGAAAAGGGAAGCATCGGCGATAGAGGGATACGGCTTGAAAATGGCGAAGATGCCGAGCAGGAGGGTGATGGCGACGAGCGGCTGGTGACGGATGCGAATTGTGAGCGCCGGCGTATACGAGGAGAGGTGCAGCCAGAAAACGCCAAGGAAGAAGGAGCGGAAGCTGTCGAACATCTCGGTGAAGAAGTACCACCAGAGCCCCACGTTGGGGGTCAGGTCCGTCAGGGTCAGCTGGATGCCGTAGGTGGATGACAAGAATTCCCAGGAGCCGGTCAAGGCGAAGGACGACAGGAGTAAGATAGCGAGGCTCACGGCCACAGCCGCGGCGCTCGTGACGCCGAACTGTACGAGGGACGCCGGGGCCTTGGGGCTATATGTCCGATCGTACACTAGGAGGACGAGTGGTGGTAGAAGCAGGAGGGGATACATGGAGAGGTAGGCGGCGAACGAGAGCGACAACATCGACGTCAGCCGGTGGCCCGAGATGGCCTTGGCGATGGCGTGCAGAATGGCACAGGTCGTAAAGACATTGGTCGGGCGTCCAATACAGGTCGCGATGGTGAAGGGGTTGAAGAGGAAGACAGCGGCTACGACATAGCCGCTCCATCGCTTCCCCCGGCGCGGGGAGGCGAAGAGGCGCGACGAGCTGGCCTCCCCGGACTCAGCAATCTGGAACAGGGCATGGGCGCTGACGATGTCGACGGCCGTGTACAGCAGGTAGGTGAAGATGGGATAGACCAGGGGGTCGGGGAGGAGCGAGAACAGCGGGAGGAGCAAAGGTGCCTGGTGGAAGACACCGCCATCGTAAGGGGAGACGTTGTGGTTGTAGAGGAACAGGCCCTCTTGCACTGCCAACAGTCAGCCGGGGCCGGTCCGGTGGTGCGCAAGCGGCCGGGGGAGTGGCTCACATCTCTTGAAGCTCGTCACCGGGGTGGATATCTCGACGCGGCCGGTCAGGAGGTCAGGCAGACCGGGAAAGGCCGCGAAGAGCAGCAGACGCAGAGCTGCAGCGGCGACGTAGAGACCGGCGGTCCCAGTCGTCGCCTGGGGGCGCTTCTTATCGCTGTTCATAATGCAGTTCCATGGTATTACGGAGGTTTGGGAGACGGTCGGAGCCGGAGCCGAAATCGGGGAGGGCGCCAGGTGGCTTGTGGTACCGTCGCTGCCCGGGACCGGAAGACACCTGATTAGAGGTGACGGACGAGACGACCCGGAGAAGGACGAGGGATCTTCGAAAGCGGTGCGGAGGTGGGAAGCGTTCACGGGGGTTGCGGTTGCGGTTGCGGTTGCGGTTGCACGCGGGCCGGCTTTGCTGAGCTGGACGTGACGGCCTGAGCTGATGAGCTCGCCGGCCGAAGTAAACACCTGTCTCTGTCGGGCTAAGGAAGTGCCTGCACGCTTACAGCCGGACCCAGGTAGGCACTATGGGATGTACTACTACTCCTGCCCGGGGCGGGGCTTCTCACCTAATGTTCATTGGAGCACGTCCATTGATGGATATTAGTCCCCTAAAGCCCACCATCACTTGCCTACCCCAATCAGCTTCAGCCGCTTGTGCTGGCTTGGCAAGGACTTTTGTCCGGATGCTCGAAAACCCAAGTGATCAATTTCAATTTCACAGCAACAGATGCCTCAGCAAACATGAGCAGACATTAGGAACCGTACCTGCAGCCTCAGTTCTCAGCTATGATAGAATTGATGGGTAGGTGGGACGGGATAGGCTTGAGAATCCATTTCCCATGTCTTGCCCACCCTCCATGAGAAGTACATGTAATTTCCTCTTCTGTCCGCCTAAACGTGGAGCTTGCCTCGTCCCAAGACGGCGGGCGGTCAACCAGACTGCAAAAAAGGACGGCGGCAGAAAATTCTCGACCTAGAACTTTTTAGTGGGGCACTTTCTCTTTGGCTGCCGCGGCGCCGGAAAACTTCAGAGCCAGCGTCCACGCCCCCAATACCTGGCAAGAACTCAGCTTCGTCGCAAGTCTCGTTGGCATTGTTTTCTTCTGCTTCACGTCCCACAGAACACCATGGGCCGCGTCAAGAAGAAGGGCCAGGCTGGTGCCGCCAAAAACTACATCACTCGCACCCAAGCCGTCAAGAAGCTCCAGATCAGCCTCCCCGACTTCCGTAAGCTCTGTATCTGGAAGGGTATCTTCCCCCGCGAGCCCAACAACCGCAAGAAGGCCAACAAGAGCGCCACCCAGTCCACTACCTTCTACTACGCCAAGGACATCCAGTATCTGCTGCATGAGCCTCTGCTGCAGAAGTTCCGCGAGCAAAAGGTTCTCGAGAAGAAGATCGCCAGGGCCCTTGGCCGTGGAGATGTCACCGACGCCGCCCGTTACGAGCGCAATGCCGCGCGCCCTGAGAAGACGGGTCGCCCGGCCTTCACCCTTGACCATCTGGCCAAGGAGCGGTACCCGACCTTTGTCGACGCCCTGAGGGACCTGGACGATGCCTTGTCCATGCTCTTCCTCTTCGCCAACCTGCCCTCCACCTCGAGTGTCTCGCCCAAGGAGATTGCCACCTGCGAGCGCCTGTGCCTTGAGTTCCAGCACTACGTTATCAAGTCGCAGAGCCTGCGCAAGTCATTCCTGTCCATCAAGGGCATCTACTACCAGGCTACCATCCAGGGTGTTGACATCCTGTGGCTGGTCCCTTACAAGTTCAACCAAAGGGTCGTCGGTGACATCGACTTCCGCATCATGAGCACCTTCATCCAGTTCTACATGACGCTGCTCAAGTTTGTCAACTTCAGGCTGTACAGCTCTATCGGTCTGGTCTACCCCCCCAAGTTCGACCAGACCAAGGACGAAGCCGCGGCCGAGCTGGGTGCCTTCACCCTCGAGGGCAACGCCGTCAAGGCCATTGCCGACGCCCCATCCCTACCCCAGATCACCAACGGCGAAGCCGAGAAACCTCCCAACCCCAAGACCCAGGCCGCCGTCAACAGGCTCATTCGGCAGATGAAGGAGACGGGTGTCGAAGGACAGCAGGACCCTCCCCAGACCAGTGAGGCTGGCGACGCTGCCGCGGATGCAGCGACCGACTCCATCGACAAGTTCGAGCCGGCTGCCCCTGGTGGTGATGTTCTTCCTCAACCCTCGTACTCAGGGAACGATCCTGGATCGCTGTTCGCAAACTGCACCTTCTTCCTGTCGCGCGAGACCCCGAGACGAGATTTGGAGTTCATTCTGAAGGCCTCCGGTTGCAAGCGTGTCGGCTGGGATGCCGTACTAGGGGAAGGCGCGTACACGACAAATGAGCAAGATCCCTCGATAACGCACCAGATCGTGGATCGCCCTCTCGTGCAGGCGAACGCCGAGGGGGAAGAGAATGGTGACAACCAGACATGCCAGAAACTTGGACCCAACCAGAGAATGCCTGGTCGGATATACGTACAGCCGCAGTGGGTCTGGGATAGTCTCAACGATGAGGAGCTGAAGCGGCCCGACCTCTATGCTCCTGGTGCGCAGCTGCCACCGCATCTGAGTCCGTTTGTGCAGAACGTCTCTGGAGGTTACGACCCCACGATACCTCTTGAGGACCAGGAGCCCGAGGAGGAGGCCATGCAAGACAGCGAAGAGGAGGAAGACGAGGAAGAAGAAGAAGAAGAAGAAGACGAAGACGAGGCTGCTGGCACCCTTGCTGCTAAGCCGGGTGATGGCGGCATGGATGTTGACAATTCCGACGAGGAGGATGAGGACGAGGAAGAGGTAGGCGACGAGACTTTTGGAGGCTTCTCGGAAGGCGAGGAAGGCAAGGCCGACGAGAAGGAGGAAGATCCGGAGTACCAATACCAGATGGAGCTCATGGCCGAGATGACGGGCCAGCCCGTTGCCCAGAAGGCCGCGGCGAACCCGCGCGCCAAGGCCAAGGCTGACGCCAGAAAGAAGCTCGCGGCTCAGGCCAAGGAGGAAGCCGAGGAGCTGGAGCGGGCCAAGGGCATGCTCAGCAAGAAGAAGCGGAGGTTGCATGACCAGATGATGTACACCAACAACAAGAAGAGCGCCGAGGATGAGAAGCTCCGGGCCAAGAGGAGGAAATTAGAGAAGCAAAAGGCGAGAAAGGCGCCAGCGTAGTCGCATTCACGGCGTTTATAGTGTACGGCTATGTTGGCCATTATGGGCAAATTGCATTTCATGGATTCTTCCCCATGTCTCAAGGTCACTGTCTCTTTGCTAGATATGCGGCCTACTCCTTGGTGTTTTGCGCCATACTCTTCGGCCGCGCCCTCTAGACCTGCTTTGACTTGAGTATTGACAGGTTTACCCAAGAACGTACTAGGAGAACGTTGAATAGGTGCGTGGGGGGGAGGGCATTCTTGCGAGCAGCAAGTGCGGCTTCGTCCGAGTGTTGCCAGACGCTAGATGATTGTCCCGAGCGAAGTTAATATCCTTAAGCGAGATTGTTTCTCCGAGGGGGTTGTTGAACGTTAGTATCACGGAGGTCAAGGTCTGGGATACAAAGGTATGTCGGTGTAGGTAGTCTGGCCCTGGAGGCCATGTAGGTACATCATGTAAGTATGGAAGTTCAATTTTAGGTACATCATAGCAACCAACATACGGTACCCACCGCAGCTTCTCAAGCTGGCAGCGCTTCCATTGCGCATGAGCTAATTCATAAATACCGTCCTAGGAATCTTCATCAACTTCTTCTTACTACTCTCTACTCCCACTACGCATACACAGGCTAAACGCCCAGCTCCACCCTATACTATACGTACATTATTTGCCGACAAGGTGTTTCGGGACCCAGTATGGAGGCCGAATTGTCTGCGCACGCGGAATCTTCGCTGGCGCCCTCCGAATCAGACTCAGACAGCCATGATGACCGCCCCAACCGCTGGGATGGGCCTTCATCCACCTGGCAGGACATGAACCGCGAAGAAATAGCGACATTCACGGCGCTGGAAGAAGTCGACAACCGTGACCTTGCCGTACACCTGTACAACGCCTTTGCGCTCAAACAACAAAACGGGGGCTCCGAGGCTAACAACAGTGCAGTGCCGGTTCCCGGACAGGTATGTGCGCGCGTTGCTTGTCTAGTCGACGGGCCGACAGGAGGGGCTTACAGGAAGTATTGCAGGACGTAAACGCAGCGACGGGTTTGCCTGTGCCTGCCAGCCACTGGCTGCCACACCGAGGCTGGACCGCCTGGCCCATGGCCCGAGACAAGGTGCCGTCAGACGGGTTTATGAGACAAGCCGAGGACGCCCCCGGAGAACTGACTATTCGACGCCCGGCTATAGGGGAAGAAAATGCGCCCAGTATGGCTCTCCAGGAGGCTGTTGCCGCCGCGGCCTTGAGATTCGCCAAGGAAAAGTTCTACGATCGGCCTGTTGAGGATGAGGACGTGGCCGCCAGCCTTGCAGCGTACGAGGATGGCGCCGAGCACGACGATGACGATATCGATGAAAATGAGGATGCCATGGAGCCTGCACAATTCAGTGCAGGCGAAAATATCAGGCCACAGTCAACAGGCAAGGCGGCGTCGGTGAAATGCAAGAGCCGTGACGGCTGCCAGAAGCAGCGAGTGGTGCCAGGGGACATGGAAGATTCCGACTACGAGGGCGCTGCAGCGAGGCCGCTAAGTGGACGCCAACTCCAGCCGGCGGTGACTGCAGACGACGAGCAAGCGTACGACCTGCTGCGGCCCTGTGTAAGGCACATATTATCGAAGCTCGATACTACTCTCCTCGTGCTGCACAATACAAGAAATGCAGCGGCAAATCACCAGTCCGAGTCGGAATCGGATATGTCGGAAGCATCTTACACATGCACGAAGAGCCCCGGGGCACCGGGAAAGAGGAAGGTAGGGAGGCCACGGCGCGCCCCGGAGTCGCACGCCAAAATATCACAGTCGCGGGAAGCCAGTCAAGGGCGGAAACAAGAACAGGGCCGTGGCACCTCGCAAGGTCCATCACAGTTCGAGGGGAAGGACATGCAAGCGGCCAAGAGGCGTGGGCGGCCTAGGAAGTCGTACCCTCGCCTGGAAGGCGAGACGGAGAAGCAATTCATAGTCCGGATCGCTAGATTGCGAAAAGAGCCTATCCCCTTCTTTAGCGACGATTCCAACTCCGACACAGGCCCGCACACCGACGCCTCTGACCACAGACCCAAGCGCAGACGATACACACGACGTGGGGCGTCGCGCTCCCGGGACCCGTCGACGGACGTTGGTGCCAGCTCGGATGGGAGGCATTCGCAGAGACATAAGAGTAGGGCGCGGCTCGGGTTGCGCGACTGGCGAGATGTCCTGGGCGCGGCCGCTGTGGCTGGGTTTCCCCAACAAGCCCTTGATAGAGCCGCCCGCCGATGTGCGGATCTGTTCGGGCAGAGCCTGGAGCTGCGCACACTGCACGAGGGCGCTGCGGAACCCAGCCAACTGGTGTGCTACGAGCCGGGCATGCCCGCCGCTGCTGATTCAGATCCCGAGAGCAATAGCGAAGCTGATGAGGCGCGAGCGCAGGCGCAGCGTCATGTGCGCTCTGCCAGCGTCACATCTACAGAAGCCAGGGGTCGTTCCCGGAGCTCCTCCCGCGCCCCCAGCCACCGAAGCAGCCGGAGCTGCTCACAGTCATCCGCAACTGTTGGCCAGCACTTTTGCTCGTTTCGAGACTGTCCCAGAAACCTCGAGGGGTTCGCGCGGCGTCACAACCTGCTTAGACACCTAAAGGGTATTCACAAAATGGAGGACGGCGCGCTGCTGATGGATGTCGACAGCGAAGATGAGATGGCAGGTGCCATCCACGTGGATGGTTTCCTTAAGCCCATCAAGACCCGACAGGGCTGGCGCGGTGTCGGTGTCCGCGTCGCCTCGTCTCCCAAAAAAAGGGTCCGCCGTGGGAGGAGGCGAAGAAGGTTCGATAGCGACGACGAGCCCGACGACCCTGGGTACTCCAATAGTGGCATGGACTACGACTCTCACTAAGGTTATGTCTCCGAGCCTGTCGCGACCTTTTGATGTTCACAACACAATTTTGCAAGCATGGCGGCTACGAGCCGTTGCCCGATGCCCGGCTTTTGCACCCAGCCCTCCTGCCTTCACGTCCCTTTGGCAGCATATTGACGCTCCACCTCATCGGCAAATTGCTCCAACGACCCGAAAGACCATTCATAGCTGACCTGGTCCTTGTATTGCCCTTCATTCCCGCGGATGCCGTTATCGTCCCCGTTGTCGACGCCCCTCATGATCCACACGCTCGGCAGCCCCAGCTCTTTCGCCGGCACATGGTCCACCGCGATGCCGCGTGCCACGTGGAGGAGATGGCCCTTCTCGTGGTCGATGCCCAGATCCTTGCGGGCCTTCTCGAACAGGTAGTGGAAGTTCTTGTGATCGGGCTTGTAGGAGCCGACGTCCTGGGCCGTGTAGACGGCCGCGAAGGAGGCCGGGGCCAGTTGGCGCTCGAGCGTCGACGCCATGTTGCGATTGTCGACGTTGCTCAGGATGACCAACTTGTAACGGGCGGCCAGGCGCTGGAGGGCGGGCACCGTGTCGGGAAAAGCCGGCCACATGCCGGGGGTGTTGCCGAAGGGTTCCGTGGCCGAGTCCGGCAGCGGCACGCCGAGCTCGTTTGCAAGGGCCGCCACGGCCTCGACTTGGGCCTCGTTGTAAAGGAGCGTGGGCTGCTGTTTCTGGATGGCCGTCGCGTGCTCTTGCAGCCGCTGCATCGCGGCCACCGGTGGGTCCTCCTTCAGGGCGTGGCCCGCCGGCAGCTGTGCCGTCAGCACAGCGAGCTCCTTCAAGAGGCCGGTCTCCCAGTCTATCAACGTTCCGTAGCAGTCGAAGCTGGTGAAGGGGCAAGGGGGAGGAAACCGTCACGCGTCAGTCAGGTCGTCCTAGTCAACGCGTCTGGTCCACTCAAGGGCGAGGGAGGGGACGGCGATGCCTGCGATGGCTTGCTTACCTCAGGGCTCGGAAGCCAGTGAGGTCGGGATATTTGCTCTCCGCCATGTTTGCCAACCTGTCGAGCGCCCGCTCTCGCCCCTCTGGGTTTCCGGGGTACCAGCAGTGCAGTGTCGATCAAACCTGGTGGCAAAGAGCCTTCACGCGGGTCATAGGCCCGGGGCTCTGCGCCTCGAGTTCACTCCACCAGAGGGGGGAAAGGGGTAACAACGCCTTGTATCAGTGCGAGAAGCTGGGTATCCTGGTCCGCCAGCCCACGGGATATCGAAGCCAGAACAGAAACCAATCTGCTCGCCCGCAACAGCAACACTGCAAAGTAGCCCGCGTCGGCGCCATAAATATACCGACGCTCGCACTGCCTTCTCCCCCCCCCCTCCTCCCCGCTTGACATCACTGCCCCGTCGCCCTTGTCGCTTCCCCTCACCACGCCAGTCGGGCACCCCCAGTATTTTGACGTGGGGAAACTTGTGCTTGGTCCAGTGCGAGCGGCAGGGATGACGATGAAGTGACACGGCACCTGGGCACTTGCAAAGTGACCAACTCGGGCACGCGTACCGTGCATGCTATGAAACTCGCAGACCATGTTGACTCGGTGTCAATAAACGTCGTGTCAGCTGGGCCATAGGCCCAGCAACACCTGGGGTATCACGCATACTGGCTATGCTATGCCTATGAAGTCAAGAACCTGTCACGCACGCCTCCTTTACTGTCCGTACAATAGCCCCACACGCCGTATAAAAACTCGCTTCAACCACAAGGCATACTCCAATAACATCCACACCTCCCGAAACGCCACCCACATCTCCCGGCCTTGTGTTGGGGGCTGCCAATACCCAATCGCCGCGCGCTGCTCCAACCGTCCAAGGGGTCCCGGCATACCGGCGGGCTTGCACCTAGTTCAACCGAGGGCTCTTCCTCCTCGAGACACTCTGCGCAAAGATCTCACCGGCTCGGCCCGCACTACCCGAGCCTACCACGGGAATAGTGGGCGGCATGTTCTCGCGGCCCTCGACTGACCCCATGGCCCGCAAACCGCCCTTGAGGCTGGAACGCGCCGTGCGGCTCTTCTTGTGCAACGGTCCGTCCGTGTCCACGGATGTGTCGGCCAGGCTGGCGCTGTACCCGTGTACCATGCTCGCAAGGCTGGACCTCGAGTCGCAGACCGACGTGTTGGCGCTGATGTTGGGATGCACCTCGCGCAAGCTCATCGCCAGCGAGTCGCGGTCTGCAGGCGCAGGCTCATCTGACGAGCCGGCGTGCGTAGGGGACCGGTTCTCCCGAAGTGTCGTGTCGGCGTCAGCGTAGACGAGGCCACCGCTGGCTGCAGGCCCACGGGGCGACGACGCGCCATGCATCTCTTCGATCAACTTGGCGTGGTCTTTGGTCTGCGGAAGACTCGTCGGATAGTCGTACGTCGTCTTCCTGGGCGTTTCGCCTGTTGGCTGGTATTCCTGAAGCGATGTGCTCGTAATCCTTTGTCGCAGCTCTGCCAACGGTTCGCGCAGACCTTCGGCCGCGGGCTCCAGTGCACTCTGGGCCTCGCGCGCTGCCGTGTCCATGTCGGAGCCCAGGCCTTGCACCCGCGACAAGGTTTCCTTGAAATGTGAGTTGATGCTGCCGTACGAGCCTTCGACCGTCTTTGAAAGGCTTTGCAACGATTCGGAATGCTGGCCGTGGTGCTGGGCATTCTGGCATCTCGCGTGCGCCACAAAGTCGTCGAGCGACGTCATCTGTTCGTCTAGATCCTTCATCTGCTCGTCTACGACGCTCACCGTCTGGGCGTGCACTGACTGCGTGGTGGCCTGGATTGCCGTGCTGTACGTGTTTGCGGCCTGAGTCCATCGTTAGTACTTCTGTGCCTGGCCGCGCCGGGGTTAGGGGAGCACTCACATTCCAATCGTCCTGCAGCCTCGTCTTCAGCGTCTCTCGCGATCGGGCCACCTCGTCCAGCAGCTGTCCTTCCCTGTCCCCCCATGCATCCATGCCCTGGGAGTACTGCGCCATGCTGCCTTCCAGAGCCGTGCTCGACTCTTGCATGCTCTGCTGGATGGAGGTGGCCTTGTGGGCCAGCCGCGACTCCTGGGCCTCGGCCTGGGAGTTGATGAGGCTGGCGATCTGCAGCAGCAGGTTCTTCCGCTCTTCTGCAGCCTGCCGTCGCTCTTGGGTGACAACATCCTGGATCTTGGCCGCAATGGCAGCACTCGATTCTACGGCCGTCTCGCCAGCGTCCTGCAGTTGTCTCCTGAGGGTATCCGATTCAACCTTCTGGATGCTGATGTGCTGCAGGAGTTCCTCGAAAATCGACTTGAAGTCCTTTCCCAGTGACGAGTAGGATGTGTGCAGCTGGCTGTGGAAGGCACCCAGTTCCGTGAGAACGTCCTGGGCAATCTGCTCGGCAGCGCCTGCGATTGCCTGGAGGCTCTCTCCCACCCGCTCCTTGATGTGGTCCCGAACCTCCTTGATTTCCTCCAGCACATCGTTCATGCCTTCCGTGGTTCGTTCTGTCTGCCGCATCAACTCTTGCTTGGATTGGGCAAAAAGCTCCAGGTTGGAGTCCAGGAAAGCCTGGGTCGACGATAGTTTTGCGAGCTCGCTCTGGACAAATGATTGCATCCTGCCTGAAATATTCGAGATGTGCTGCTTCTGCTCGTTGAGCAACCCGTCCACGCGAGTTTCCAGCAGGGAAGTGGCGTCGGATACTTGCTCCTGGGCATTGCTCCAGTGGCCGCGGTTCAGGGCCTGGAGATCCGACTTGCGTTTGTTCTTGGCCCGCAAGCCGTCAACGTGACTTACGGTCTTCTGCAGGGTCGAAATCAGCTCGCCACCGACTGCTCGGATTTGTTCTTCCGTCTGCTCGTGGGCCTTCCGGATATAGCTCTCCTCGGCGAGTGACCTACGCGCAGCCGCCAAGACCAGCTCTGTCTGGTCAAGTACGCCCTGGGTGTCGTCAAGCTGCGATTTGGTTGCTTCGTGGTCCTTTTTCAGACCCATGAAGCTCGACGTTAGGGAGTAGAGCTCCTGGACCTTATTGCGAAGATTGGATTCCAGGGTGGAGATCTTGGCGGCCTGCTCCTCTGTCTGTATCCGGCGCGACTCACTCTCCACCGTCATGCCTTCGTAGGCCTCGTTGGACAGATAAACTCCATTGCGCTGTCGCGTGGTGATGAGTTCGCTCTTCAAGCGTTCAATCTCATAGGCAAACTCGCGAAGCAGCGTCTTCTTGTTGACCATGGGATTGACTTGGGGTTTGTTGCGAATGTTCTTGGCTCGGAAAGCATAGTCGAGGGTGGAAATGGTTTCTTCCAGGTTGTCCCGGGCGGGGGAAATGGTGGCGATGATGCACGTCTTCGTGCGTCCTCCCAGAGAGTCCTGGAGCAGGCGCGTGAGTTTTGACTCTCGGTAAGGGATGTGAGATTGCGAGCTGCCGTTGCGATCAACCAGAGCATTGATGACGCGGCCGAGTGTGAGCAAGCTCTTGTTGATCAACCCAGCCTCGGCGGCGCGCTTGTTCTCGGCGCCGGATCTCCCGATATTCTCGCTGCCGGCAAGGTCGACCAGGTTGAGTTTCCCAGCACTGACGTAGTCTTCACCGTCCTCGCTTGTCCGTTTGATGCAGGCGGTAATGGTGAAGACAGTGTGACTGCGGCTGCTCAGGTCGTTGCATTTGGTGGCGGCCACCTGGCGCTTCAGACTGCCGTCCTGCAGAAGTTTGATGCCCTCGACGGCCGACTTGATGTGGGTTTCCTCCATGCCCTGGACCACGGTGGATGCATGGTTTTTCCGCGAGGTGTCATCGTAAATCTTCAGCTTGATATTGTCTTCGCGGGACATGAGGTCGCGCAGTTCTTCGTTGTAGAGCTCGATGAAGGAGCACTTGACAATGCTGTCGGTCTCTTCGGCGTCGAGTTTGTGGAAGAGCGATTGCAGGACTCGGGGGATGATACCGGCGGCGTCAGATAGCATGCCGAAGGTTTCGCTCATGTCACCCGACATAGTATAGGTCTTGCCGGTGCCCGTCTGGCCGTAGGCAAAAATAGTGCAGTTGAAGCCTTGAAGCATCTGCCGTGGGTCAGTCGTCGTTGTCGCGGGCACAGCAGCGGCGGCGGCGCCATCCGTAGAACGGTACTCACCTCGTCCAGAATGGGCGCGACGACATCGTCATACAGCACGCTTTGATCGGCAGCCTGGGAAAAGACGCGATCAAAGTTGTAGGTCTTGTTGGTCAGGGCGTTGGGGCCCATGGAAAGCTCAACGACATTGCCCTTGACGCCCTTGGTGGAGACGACGACAGCGCTGTTCTCGCTGACCTCGCGCTCGTTGCGCCCCCTGCACCGCACGACAACATTGATGTTGGTGTCCTGGCCCAAGCCTTCGACCTCAAATTCGCGTTCCTTGCGCTTGGTGCCGGCAGTCGAGACGGACGAGACCGAGGGAGCGGGCGAGGCGGCAGCGGTACGGTCTATCCTCGAGGCGGCGGCGGCACTGGGGGCGGGTTGGCGCAATGAAGATACACGGCCGTTGGCGAGCGGCCTCGTGATGCTAGTGGCGGCAGCAGGTCTCGCGGCGGGACGCCCGAAGGCACCGGGACGCGCCTGTGTAGCGGCGGCGGGCTTTTCGCTCCTCGCAGAGCGACCCTGCATGGCGATGGCAGTTGGTGTTGGCCACCAACAGTCACGACGGATAGGGATGGGGGGGGCCTAACAACAATGCTTCGAGCGAGATGAGATGGAGGTTGCGAAAGTGAGGTTTGGTCTGCACGGATGTTTCTGGAGGGGAGGCAGATCGCGTAGCGGAGCGGTCGGGTGGATGGCGTCCCAGTCCCGCTTTGCGTGGAAGAATAGGCGAATGAAGGTGCCGTTCGGGAGCCGTAGCTCGCGAGGGTGGGAGCGGCGGTGGAGAAACACCCTTGTTGTCATCAACAAGGATGGGGTTGCCCGGACAACCGGGCAGTGAGCGCCAACCTATTCATGGAATGACGGTCATGTCGTGGATGCCGGCCCGTTCATCGAGTTGGGCGGCTGCGGATGGATGGCCGTAGGTGGATACCTATGGGTGTGCACATGTACATAATAATGTAGGTGGCATCCAGGGTATTACGAGCAGATCTCCAGCTGCATCCGGCGATGGATGTTGGTTATGCATTTGGTACCTCTATCTCGTGGCTACCTATTTGTATCTCCGTAGTAGGAACCCCAACAAGAGCCCTGTATGCAACCACGACCTGTACAAAGAGTCACCACCAGAGGCCCCCCCCTTTTTTGATCCACCAGAGGGGGGAGAGGGTGGTTTTCCGTATCTTTGGATATAGTTAGGGGGAGGATGTAGGTATTGAGTAGGTAAGTAGATGTTTGGGGGGTTGTTGAACATGCCGTCCTCCATCGCATACACACCAGGGGAGCCCAGGTACCCCGACTGCATCGTGATAGTCCAGAGGTACATGACATACATGGGCGTCACCCCACCACCCCTCCGGATATCCATACTACACCTCCAGGCCTACCCCCCTTTGCAGGATCCATGAGCATGACCTCGGTAGCGGGTTGGCCGCTCCTTGGTAAGGCTCCCGTGACACCCAATCCGCCGGCGTGGTACGTCAAATGACGTCCCTCCCTGGCGCGCGTCCCTCCCCCTCGGGGCCCAAGACCGCTGGTGATTCAATCAGCCCCGCGATCCAGACGACCTCCTCCCCCACCCACCAGGGCTGCTACTGCTAACTTCCAATACCTCCTCCTTCCACCCAAGGAGAGGGGGAGAGGGGGGGTCGGTACATAGCTCATTGCATACCCGTGTACACCGCTCAAGCCGAGCCGGCCGACTGTTTAACCAAGCCGCCCTCCGGTGGATGCCGCGAGAAGGCCAGGGCCAGGGTTAGGTGTTCCCTATCCCGTCCGTCTTTGTCAACTTGAGTCCCCGCCGCTCGCCATGACACAGGAACCGGAAACCCAACCTCCCTCCCCAACTGCCTACCTGCCCAATACTCGCCCCTACTTCTGCTGCCTCCACCGACATAGCTACATACCCACGTCACAATCTGTTCCCCAGCTGCGGCAGCGTTAGGTAGTAGTGGTCCCTCCCGTCCCGAGCCCGCACGTATGGACCCAACACCCTCGAGACCCTGATCGGCCGCTTCTGAGCCCGCCACCTCCTACGCCCTCACCCTCGCCCTTGCCCTCGCCCTCGCCCTCGCCGTTTGTCGCCGACGAGGCCCGGGTATTTCGTTTGGGTCTCTTTCGCCTGTCTTCGCCATGGCTGCCACGTTCACGGCGACGCTGCACCCTGGCGTTGCCCTCGGGTTCCTAGGTGAGACCCCCCCCCCCCCCCAATTGGCCCGCCCGCCAGAACACCTTCTCATCCCGTTGCACAGTGCTGGGTGCGTCACTGCACGACATCTTGACTCGTCTGAAGGCCGAGCCGCAACGCTTCCAGAAACTCGAACTGGCATACTCGCCGACGCAGCCCGTAACCGAACCCGTCGTCTTGACCTTGCCCGCAAACGGCCTCAGGTTGCGGTTCGATGGACCCGAGCAGCGATTGCGCCTGATAGAAGTTGTCGACTTTACGAAAAGCCGCATCACGTATGGGCACCCGGAGAAGGATATCACGAAGCCACCGCCGTTGACTGGACAAGGCGTTGCCGACCCCAAGGGCGAGTCTGCCGCGGGTCCCGGCTTTCGCACCATATACCACCGGCTGCTGGGCCCTACCTTTGCCGGAGAATACATCCCGCCAGCGGCAGGCGACAAGAGTGCCGTGGGGACCTATGTCCTGTCGTATCCCGGGGTCGCATTCAGCTTCCCGCTGCCTGCAGACATGTACTCGCCCGACAAAGACGTCGTATCGCTGCTATCCACGTCCGCGAGCCAGACGGCCACTTCGATGGCCGTTTTCCATGGTAAATCGTGGGCTGAAGCCCGCGAGGCGCTGTGGACAGACGTGCTGCCCAGCGCCAAGTCGACGTTTCTGTCGAACAAGAGCAAGGATGTGGTGCCGGATGAAGTCTCGCTGGTCAAGATACACGGGGGCGGACGGCTGCAGCTGTTCCGAAAGTGGACGACGTCAGCCGTGTGGATCAAGCTGGGAGACACCACGCCCCAGGAGCTTGTCGCCGAACTCGGCCCTCCCGACGCCATCTACCGCAAGAACGACCAGCGCATGTACATCCACAAAATACGGACGGCGAGCAACAGCCGGTCGAGGTCCAACGGCAGCGCCTATAAACGACCGGACGATCTGACGGACACGGACCAGTCTTCGGCCCATATGACGACCTCGGACGAGTCGGGCGACGAGGCTGTCGAGGATGACTTGGTTGGGAATGTGTCCGGGGAATGTTTCTATAACTACTTCTACCTGGGCTTTGATGTGCTCGTGTCGCCCCCTGTACCGCCGTCTCAGCCACCCCCTTCGCAGGCGGCGACGGCAGATGGCGATGCCCAGTCGGGCGACAAGTCGATCAAGGTAGACTCGCCCGACCGCCTGGTCGCCACCAAGGTTGTCCTGCACGCGAACGTGCCGGGATCGTATCCATTCAATCGGCACCGCCGCTGCCGGTGGGAGATATCGTACCTGCCGACGCACCCGGGCGCCCCGGCCAATTCTGAGACGCAATTCAGCGAGCTCGAGGAACAGCTGCGAGGCGAATGGAAGAGCACATTCTCATCGGTGAACGACGCAAACCAACGGCAACGCGGCATGGTTCTGAACCGGGGTTGGGGAGACAGCCCAGGGAGCAGCTGCGAATTCCTCGGCGGCTGGGAGGACAGCAGCGGTGGCGTGGCGGCCAAGAAATTCGACGGCAACGAAGATTCGACGACGACCTTGTACGGGTTTCCCGGGCTGGTCTTCGAGGTACTCAAGAACGGCTACGTGAGCGCGGTCACGGTGTTCTGATGGCACCCAGGCTACGGAAGTTGGAAGTTCGGTATGGGAGATGGCGGGGCAATGCATGCATTGGTGCTATAGACACACGCCAAGGGGCTTGCTTCATGGCCAGGACAGGGCCGCCGTGTGCGCCGTGGAGAGCCGGCAAGTACTGGGTAGCGCCGTGCTGATGGCGCCTCCGTCCGGTGCTGCAGCAAACAAAGGCGGCCACGACAGCGAAGTAGCTAACCGAGGCTTCGTCGCTCGACCCGCGTGCTCGGGGACAGGCACGCCCGGTTGTTGAAGAAGTATGCATCATGTACACACGCGCGTGCCCACCTGCCTCTTATATTGCAGGCACGCACACCGGGGCCAGCTGTTGGCGGCTGCGGAAGCGGAGCCGTGCACTGCGTTCGATGCTGTATCCGGGGGCCGTGTAGCAGATGCATAGGCAACGGAACTCGGGCGTTCATGGGGGGTGTGGAGGGGCGGAAACGCGGGCTGGGACGGGGAAAGATGCTTGTACCTAAGTAGCCTTGGCTTCCGAACCGCTCTTCGACTTATTACGAACAAACCGAGCCGAGCCGGGCGGCCGCTGACCTGCAGGCTTGGGAGAGGGGCCACGGGATTTCGAGTCTGCTCGGTCGTCCGCGGCGCCCTCACCTAGCTCATACGGCGCCAAGCAACGCTCCCAGAAACGAGTACAGGCCCCCACGCGACATGACCCGGGCACTGGGCCATCTACTTGTCCCTGTGCTCGGCCGTCGAGTTGCGAGCAACCCCCCGCGTCTTGGTCTCTCCACGCGGCACCCGCTCCCATTGCAGCGGCACGCTTGTTCTTGTTCTTGTTCTTCCTCCTCCTCTTCTTCTTCTTCTCCCCCTCCTTCTTCCCTCTCCTTTCCGCCTTGCGCCCCGCCGCCGGCCATGGCGCGCACGTACGAGGCGGCCCTGGCGCATCTCGCCTCCCTGCAGTCCAACCAGGCCGTCACGTCGCTCTTCGCGGCGCCGGCCCCCGCGCGCGGCGCCGCGCCCGCGGACCTCAACGCCCTCGCCATCCCCGAGATGCTCGCCTGGCTCGCCCGCGCGGGGCTCTCGCCCGACGCCCTGGCGGCGCTGCGCTGCGTCCACGTGGCCGGCACCAAGGGCAAGGGCTCCGTGTGCGCCTACCTGACGGCGGTGCTGACGCAGCCGGCGGTGCGCGGCGCGGCCGGCCGCGTCGGCACCTACACGTCGCCGCACCTCGTGTCGGTGCGCGAGCGCATCCAGCTGGACGGCGCCCCGCTCGCCCCCGCCCTCTTCGCCCGCTACTTCTTCGAGGTCTGGGACGCCTTCACCGCGGCCGCGCGGGCCGACGCGCGGGCCGCCGGCCGTGGGGCCCCCGACGACGCCGCGCTCGAGGCCGAGCTGCAGGGGCCCGCCACCAAGCCCTTCTACTTCCGCTTCCTGACCATCCTGGCCTTCCACGTGTTCCTGCAGGAGGGCGTCCGCAGCGCCGTCGTCGAGTGCGGCATCGGCGGCGAGCACGACGGGACCAACGTGCTGCCGCCCGCCGCCGTGACGGCGAGCGTCGTGACCCAGCTGGGCATCGACCACGTCGGCATGCTGGGCGCCACGCTGCCCGAGATCGCCTGGCACAAGGCCGGCGTCGCCAAGCCGGGCCGCCGCTGCTTCACGCGCACCCTGACCGGCCCCGCGGGCGCCGCCGCCATGGCGGTGCTGCGCCGCCGCGCCCGCGAGCGCGGCGCCGAGCTCGTCGAGCTGTCCGACGCCGCCGTCGAGGCCTGGGGCGGCGTCCCCGCCGACGGGGCCGGCGGCCTCGAGGGCCGCTTCCAAAAGTACAACCAGGCCCTGGCCGTGGCCGCGGCCAAGGAGCACCTGCGGGCGCTCGGGGCGGAGCGGGGGGCGTCGTCCCCCGGCGCCCTCGACGAGCTCCCGGACGGCTTTGCCGACGGCCTGCGCCGCGCGCGCCTCCGGGGCCGGTGCGAAACCGTCGAGGAGGCCCGCACGACGTGGCTCGTGGACGGTGCCCACACGGCCGAGAGCCTGCACGAGGTGGCGGCTTGGGTTGCGGCGAAGTGGGCGGCCAACCCCGGCGCCCGCCGTGTTCTGGTCTTCAACCAGCAGGACCGCGACGCCGCCGGCCTGCTCGAGAGCTTCTACGCCGCCCTGCAGAGCGCCACGGGCGCGTCCGAGGGCCCGCTCTTCGACGAGGCCATCTTCACCAGGAACGAGTTGAGCGAGAGAAGGGAGGGCGAGCCGGCGCGGGACCTAGGGGTCCAGAAAGGCGTAGCTAAGCGGTTCCAGGAGCTCGCGCCGCAAAGCGCAACCAGTGTGCACGACAACGTAGCGAGCGCCGTCTGCAGGGCGAGGCAGCAGGGACGGACGGACGCGCAGGCAGAAAAGGAGAACTTGGTGCTAGTGACCGGTAGTCTACACCTCGTCGGCGCATTGCTGCGGACGTTGGAGCCGGACGCCCCTCTCTAGATGTTGAATCCCACCCGGGGGCCTCGCCGCCCCCCCATCCAGTTCCCCATATACTAGGCCCCATGAAGACGAAAGAGAAAAGCAACGGTGAACTAGGTAACGGTCTCCCCACTACAGGGCGTCGGCGCCCTCCAGAATCCCCAATGCTCCGCCCACCAGGTGCAGGCTTCCGGTGATGAGGGCTTGCACCGTCCGCCCATTGTCCAAGCCCTGGCCAAGCCCACGCACGTGGTCGAGGGCCTCCTCGATGGTCGGCAGCACCACCACCTTGGCGCCCGGATCCATCGACGCCCATTTCTCGGCGAACTGGTGCTGCGCAGTGAGGGCCTCGATGGCCTTCGGGTCGTACTGGTGGTTTACGAAATCTCTCTTGTACCCCGTGGCGGCATACGTTACATTGGTGCAGAAGACGACATGGTCGAAACGACCGTGCCCATGGCCTTCGAGGGCGCGCATCATGCCCTCCAGGAAGTCCACCGCCTCGGTACGACCCTGCTGGTTGAAGACGAGGGCCTTGGGGCCTTGACGGCCGGCGCTCTCCCCCGCGAACCATTTGGTCGCCATCTTTAGACTGTCGACCGTGTGCGCACCGTCCACGTGCCAAACGACGGGGCCCTCGGCCTTGACTTCACACCGGCCCCTCCAGACAACCTGTTCCAGGCCGTCGACAAATTCCTTGGGCAGCTTCGCCGGGTCGCGTTGGAAGCCGGGATCGAGCTTCTGGAGCGCCGATTCGGCCAGGGCGACGCCCAGAGTCGCGTTCTGTTTCTGGAACACCGCATCTGGCCGCACGTGGACGCCCGAGAGCCTGGGATCGAGGTCCAACACCTGGAGATGGACAGCCTTCTCTTGCGCCCTTTTCTGCAGCACCTCGGCGGCCTCGGGTACCTGCTCGATCGTGAAAGCAGCACTGCCCGGCTTCATGATGCCGGCCTTGTGCCATGCGATCTTGTCCACCGTGCCGCCCAGCGCAAAGACGTGGTCAATAGCCAGCGTACTGATTCCCGAGGCCACCGGGCGCTCTACAATGTTGGTCGCGTCGTATTCGCCGCCAATGCCCGTCTCATACACGGCCACGTCGATGCCTTCTTGGAGGAAGACGTGGTAGCTCATGAGCGTGAGGTAGCGCGAGTATATCGGCCTCAGGGCCATGGGGATTTGCCCGCACGCGGCATCGCTCCCCGCGTCGTGGTTCTCCTGCTCTGCCGCACTATCGGCCTTGCCCAGCAGGTCCCACACCTCGAAGAAGTACCGTGCAAATGTCTCCTCGGAAACGGGGGCGCCATTGATCCGTATCCGTTCCCGGACGGCGATGAGGTGCGGGCTCGTGAACAGGCCGATTTTCCGCGGAAGGCCGTGGGCCCGCTGGTGCTGCTGCAGGATGGACGCGGCAAAAGCACACGTGCTCCCCTTGCCCTTGGTGCCGGCGACGTGCAGGACGTTCAAGCGGTCCAGGTCGGAGGGCGCATAGCCGAGGCGGCGCAGGTAGACGCGCATCTCCGCAATGGAGGTGGCATCGGGGCGGACACCGGCCTTGCGCCGGGCTTCGATGATGGCGAAGGGGGTCTGGAGGGAGTTGAGGGCATCGATGGCGTCCTGTGTACAAGGGGGTCAGAGATGGGCCAGGGCGCGAGGAGGGCGTGGCGTCGCGCCGTGCTTGACTGACATTGTACGACCGCGTGGCCTGCGAAGTCGCCATGGTGCGTCGGAAAACGGAGGTCGCGAAGCCCGTGTTCGGGTGATGATGTGCTGGGAAGGCAAGCAGGCTGAAGCGCCGTGACACCCGATGCATCCCCGTGGAGTTGGTGGTTATCTGCCCATAATGCACCGGCTGACTCACGATGCCCTAAAGTACGATGGGCGTTGGAGGACGATGCAATCATTGAGTCGAGAACCCGCCTGCCCACCATGGATCAGGTCCCTCTGTTTCCCTGTTATCAGCCCGGCGCTTTTATGTTGCCCCGCCATCGGAGAGCCCTGGGCTGGGAGGGGCGTGTACGTACTGTCAGGAACCGCCCCGCCTTTTGCAACGGCCCCTCCATCTTCCCAGGGCTCCAACTGCAGGGGGGGGGGCACTTGGAGTATATTTGGCCCCGGAGAAGAAAAGGAAGAAACCAGCAAGCGGGTGGAAGATGGACTCGTTATCAACTGCTCGACCGCATGGTAGCAGGCAACGTGTAGATAAATGAGTTCCTTAGGTGAAATACGCCGGCCCCCTGGTGGTCGTGTTTTCGGGGCGCTCTTCCTGGAGGTAATATCATAGGTGTTAGGGTCCGGGCTTGAAATATTTTCTTATATTTACTAATCGTTGGGTTGTCAATAGCTCGTAAACACCCAAGAGAGAGGGGTTGCCCCAATATCCGAACATGGTTGCGTACGTATAGCATAGAGGTACGTTGCGGTGCTACCAGGCACGTGGGCACTCGTAGGATTACCGAAAACGGCTGTGTCCTATCGTAAGCCGCGAGGTTTCAGAACATCGTACGGTGGAGGCATTCGTCGGGCTACCACGGAGCGATGGCGCAGGGCTCAGGACAAACGGCCGAGCAGAATGCATGGGACAAGCCCGGGCATGCCTTGTCATGCCCGTCAGGCACCCTGTTTTGCAACCGACGCAGCAATTTCCTCCCAGACTCCGCGCACGCGGGGGCTTCTGTTGTGCTGCATGCTGAACTCGCCGACCGCTCTGAACATATACCACGGCCTCATGGCATTTTCTGTCGCCGTGTCCCGCACATAGTTCACGATGCCGAGCCTCCGGTTGACAGGACGCAAAGCGGACACCATGACCTTGCTGACGCGCGGCTTTGCGATGAAGCTCATCGTGGTGATTTCCAACTCGGTCTGTGGAGGGAGCTTCCCGACGAAGGCGCGCAGGTTTGCCTCGGATTGCCGGGCAAAAGGGGGCAGCCGCATGTGGGCGAAGGAGACGAAAGGAGCCGTCAGGTATCCGACGACGAGCAGCGGGCCTATAGCCGCGATGGCCGCTGTTGTTGTTGATGTCTGCATGAGACATGGCCCCCCAGCATGATTACCCAGGGCGAGGGCACTTACTGCGCATTGTGGTGGCGCCCAACCCCTCCTGCTCGTAAAAGGCGGGCGTGACGACGAAGCCGAAAAAGGCAAAGATGAAGAGAGTCGACAGCTTTAGGCAAGCCAGAAAGGTCACCCTAGGAGTGCCCGCGTGGTAGACGCATAGTCTCGCAGGAAACACTACCAGTATTGTCAGACCCGGATATCTCGGCCGTTCCAGCACGGGATGGCATGGGCAGGCTACTCACTGTAGAGCGGCGGCGCAGCGCCGGGGGCCGGGGCGGGCTTGGTTGAACTTGTCGCAAACCGTACACATGCTCGGTGGGTAGAAATTGGCGGCAGGCGAGAGACGCGGACCGGGAGTGCCGTAGCAAAGCGACGGCACGAGAGACCCAGCGGCCGCAACTGGGCTGTCCTCAAAGCGGCGACAAGTACCATGGTGACGAGTTGGGGCTGTAAGTCATCACTTCGGGGAGGTGAAGAGGTGGCACCTCCGGGGAGCCAAAAGGGACGACGGAGAGAGGTTGCGAGCGAGCACACAAATTTGCAGGGGTGGCAGGCCTTATTAGCGCCGCTATCCACCAAGCGAGTGTGCCTGGGTAAGAGAGGTACGCGCCTACTATAGGTAGGTAGGTACGTGTACCTAAGTCGGTCGGGACCTGGGGTGCTTCTATCCATACCTCTTATCAACATCCCATGCATCATGGAGACAGGCCTTACCCCATGGTTAGTGCCTCCCATATGCATGCTTTCAGCTCGGGTCGCAAATGCCACACGATATCGTGTGCATCCTTCTACACCCAGTTGTCTCGTCCAGGTCGTCAGGCTGCCGGGCAGGGGAAGCCCGTGGGTGCCGCAGCAGCCTACGCGATGTTCCGGCTCAACCAGTCGGCCCACTGCTCCTTCGTCCAGCTAGAGCTAATGTCATTGGCAACAACGCCGTCGAACACCACCGTCGGACTGACGTGAATGCCCACCAGTCTCGCCATCTTGATCATGACCTTAAGGTCGTTGGTGACCTGGTTACCGCTGTTCAGGGCACCCTCCTCTCCGGGCTTGTCGCTAACGGCCAGCAGGTCGTACATCTGGGCCTCATCGACGCCGACGCTCGCGCCGATCTGCGCCAGACGCTTATAGGTTTGGTTCCGCGTCTCGTTGACGACGTTGGCATCGAAGAAGCTCGCCTGCTGCTTGAAGAGCGCGTCGCTGAAGGCCTAAGGTGAAATCAGTCTACCATCCAACGCTTAGTGGGTTCCAACATGAACAGCGCCACTCACCCAGAACTTGATCGGCGCGAGCTTGAGCACCGCCAATGCTGCCTCGTGTGTCAGGGTGGAAGAAGGGTGCCAGGGCTGCACCTGTTGCCGGAAGATGACTTCCAGCCCTGCCGACCAGTCCTGGTTCTCCCGGATCATCGGTATGACTGTGCTGTACAGAGTGTCGAATTGCTTGGCTGAGAAGGGGCATGTGTAGTCCAAATAGACCTCCAGTGTGTGGGCACTGGAGTTGACGCCGGATGTCGATTCGTTGGAGGCGGGCGCCCTGAAGCGCAGCTTCTGTGCAGCGAACCTCGGGGGAAGAGCCATGGCGTCGAGAAGACTACCTAACGCAAGGGGTAACCGGGGCGGCCTGGATCGCTAAGGGCTTGCTCGGCTTCGTCTCTGGGACCAGGAGCGAATACGGGGGTGAATGCGTGGTGTGGGAAGTTGTTTTGGGCGGCCTCTCGGTAGATCAAGTCCTGGGGTGCCTAATAAGTACGTCTACACCCAAATTGACCTCTTACTAAGGCGGTTTCCACCACTGCCCGTGATGACGCGATGCAACGATGCCCGTGGAAGCCGCCCGCACATGCACTCTCGATATTCCAGTACCTACTTACATTACGGTACGTACACCGACAGGGCCAATCGATGAGGATGGCCCATCTTAACCACCTGCACCTAACAGGTGGCGGGGTAGCTCCTAAACCCACATTCGATTGTGGCCGGGCATCGAGACCGAAAGGCCGGTGAGGACGTGAACAGCACGTGTCGGTTTTGATGTCGCATTTATTTAGAGCTCGCTTTTTGTTGTGGCCAAGAGAAGCACCCATCGTCCACACTAATCATTCGGGAAGTGGCAGTAGGCCAGCGACGCGTCTGGGCCTGTGGTGGCTTTCTCTGCCATTCCACTACACGGTGTTCTTCGCTATGATGCCCCGGGCGAACTCGCCAAATGTGATGTGCTGGTCCAGATCAACCTCGTCCTCTAAATTCGGCTGCGTGAAGACGGCGAGAGTGTTCCGGGCTATTCCTTTGCTGTACGCGCCGCGGACGGAATGCTCGACAGCCTTGAACTTGCCACGAGTGATCCTCTCGAGTGCCTCGCCCGTCTGGAAAGCGATGCAGTCTCGCGGTATCTTAACCTGCACCGGCTCGCCCTTGCGGTTCTTGATCCACAAGCCCGCCTGCGGGTCCGGGGACTGCGGCAGCTCGTCCAGTATCGGTAGCGTCTCGGGGACCTGGCCGCCAAAATCGGGCACCCGGGCGTTGACGTTGGCCTCGTCGACGAACATGGCCGAAGTCAGACCCGTCAAGCAGCCGTGGTCTTTGTGGACCGAGCACCAGTTGTCTTCCTCGTCCCCACGAGCCATAACCTCCTCGGTCATGGGGTAGTAGTGGAGTAGACGGGCTTTGGAGGTCGACGACGACTTCACGACGTTTTCCAGGTACGCGCGAGGATACTCGGGAATCTCCTTTTCGGCGAACCTGTCGCACGCCCGGGCCACCAGTACGGCCGTGTCGATAATCAGGCGGCAGAGCTCCTCCATAGTCGGTCTGAACCCCGGCAACGTTTTCTCAGGCGGCCAAGAATTGGGTGCCAGGTATTCTGGGAAGTCCTTCATGGTAAATTGCGCCGTAGGCGTCGCGGCTTCGCGACAAGGGTCAACATAGAAGGCGCAGTTGGCGTAGAAGGATCCCTTGAGGTCATCTGCTCCGCCGTTCTTCAACTTCTCCCTCCCCTTGGACCATCCCACGAGATATTTGGCAGTCTCATTAGTGAACTGTGCTGGATCCGGTTAGACAGCCAGTAAGACCAGGGTTGTGGGTTGCCTCCATACCGAAGTCGGCCTCGCTGAGGTTGCCCATGTACGAGGCGTAGGAAAGGAGCTGGCGTCTCAGCGCAGGAAACTCCTCGGGCACATCTTTGACAACCAATATGCCCAGAGACTCGGGGCCAAAGGCCGCCTGCAGCGTTTCAAACGTGATGTTCCCTGTTCAAGCTGGTAAGTCGCCGGTGTCGGTCCCCTTGCCAGACAGATGATGTTGTCTTACCAGACTTGAGGTCTTCCAAAGAGACCACAACGGGTTGCGCCGTCGCCATGATGTATATCTACTGGTTGTGTATCGGGGTCTGGTAAGCTCGAGCCCTGCAGTATGCAGACAGGATAGAAGAGATGACCTATACTATTTCTCTCCGAACGCCGAGGAGCAGGTCGATCTGACCATTAAATAGATACATAGCCAACACAACGTGTAAGTGCCCGTGACCGAATTTAACCCATAGGAAACCGTCGGCCTTTCGGTGCTCAGGACCCAAGACCAGTAGTCCCGCTAAGCCTGGTCGTGTGGCCCCGGGGACCAGCTTGCAAGCTGTACCTTGTACAATGAAAGCCGACGTCCGCCCAGCGCTGGTCGACCCCGAACACGCCCGTGCACCGCGTCAACGCCACCTAGAGTTACGGGGGAATAAGTACACGATACTTCGGGACAGCGAGCTAAGCGTATGTTTGTATTATGTAATCACACTGTGCCCCCACCTTGCACTCGTCCGTGCCGGTTCCGCGGCAGACAAGCTTAGCTGACGGAAGCGTGTGGCGCGCATCACCATCCAGCACTTCAGTGACTGCGCATCGCCATACCGTCAGTCGCCATGGTGAAACCCTTGTCCTTCAAGGGCGAGAAAAAGCCAAAAAAGAGAAAGAGAACCGAAGGGGGAAGTTCCAGCGCGCAGGCCGAGCCAAGCGAACGCGCCGTCGCCAGAGTCGACGATGACGCAGCAGATGATGATAGCTGGGTCTCCGCCGAGGCTCTGGTCGACCTCGTTGGCCCTATCATGTTCGTGCTGCCTACCGATCCTGTCACCTGTCTAGCCTGCGATGCCAATGGCAAGGTCTTCACCGACCCCGTCGCCAACATCATAGACGGGAACCCTGCGACGTCCGAACCCCACGATGTCCGGCAAGTCTGGGTCGCGAACAAGATTGCCGGTACGGAGAACTTCAGGTTCAAAGGCCGCTATGGAAAGTAAGCGGGCCTCTCCCTGCGCTGCACGGGCTGGCTGCTTACAGTATTTAGATATCTCAGCTGCGACAAATACGGAATGCTGAGCGCCACTTCCGAGGCCGTCTCGCCCCTAGAGACATGGACGGTGATCCCGACCACAGATACGCCGGGAACTTTCCAGCTCCAGACCCTGCGCGAGACCTTCCTCACTACCAAAGAGTCTACGAAGCCAAACGCCCCCCCCGAGGTCCGGGGCGACGCTGCCGACATCGGCTTCGATACTACGTTCCGGATCCGCATGCAAGCCCGCTTCAAGCCAAAGCTCAAGGCGTCCAAGGAGGAGAAGGCCAAAGAAAAGATCAGCCGGAGGGAACTGGAAGAAGCGGCCGGCAGAAGGCTCGATGAAGACGAGGTTCGAACCCTGAAGAGGGCGAGACGAGAGGGCGACTACCACGAACAGCTTCTGGTCCTGAAGGTCAAGGGCAAGCACGACAAGTACGGTTGATGCTGGCCTGTCCCGTGCCCGAGCTATGCACCGGCCTTCCAGGCCTTGATATATCCATCCTCACCCACACTGAAGACCATCTGGGCCTCGTCATAGAAGCAGAAGCTCCGCACGATTTCCGACGTGTGGGCACCCGGTAGGCCCACACTGTTCTCTCGGTCCAGAGTCCATCCCGATGACCCTTTAGTCAGGTGCACCATCTCAAACATCTGCTGGCTACGGCACAGGGTTTAGCCTCGACTCACAACAGCAACCACACCCAGGCTGGGTTCAACTTACTCGTGAGTGCCGGCGCCAATCACAGCGCCAGCCCCGTTCGCCTTGACCAAGACGTTCGCTATGTATTGGCAGCCGAGAACTTGTCGCAGGTCCCCAAAGTCGGTAGTGGCGGAGCCTTTTTCTTGATCCTGGGCTATGTTATACAGTGCAAACCGTTCGTCATGCGACACAGCATAAACCTCGGTCTCATTGAGAAAAGCCGCGTGGTGAATGGAGGCGTCATGGTTCAGCGTCTGGATGATCACTTCGTCCTCATCCGTGATCTGGGTGTCGCATATGTTGACTAGGCCGTCGGTCGAGCCGGAGAGCAAGATGTTGGGGTCGTTGGGGTGGAAGTCCAGCTGGCAGCCGTTAGCAAGTGGCGATATCGAGAAAGGGCAGCAAGTTATACCTCGGTAATGTCGTCGCTGTGGACTTCCTTGTATGAGTGCCGCGCCGTAGGAGTGGAGCGGACATCCCTAGATTTCCCCAAGTGAGCACATGCGTCGTTTTCAGACGGCGGGCAGTTGTGCTACGCACCAGAGCAATATGGAGGCCTGGCTTGCCCTCAGCTCTGTGCCGGCGGCAACGGTGAAGCCTGCACTGGAGCAGGCCAGGGACAAAATTGGCACTTGGTTGTCTTACGCGGTGCGGAAGCGGTCAGCTTGAGGGGCGCGCTGCAATGGCTAAGGGCCGTCCGTACCGGTGAGACGCGCCACTTCGGCCTCTCTCGCATCCTTTCTCAAATCCCACATAGAGATATTGCCATCCTCTCCAGCTGTGCAAATAACCGAGCCCCCCAAATCAAACGCTTTTGCGCAGGTCAGGTTGCCGTGGTTGGTCTGCAGAGTGCCCACAGGGCCGGGCCGGAGACTCAGGGGGTTGAAGACGCAAAGCTTCTGGTCTGACGATATGGTAGCCGGACCCTGGGTCAAAGGGACCAGGTCAGTGACATAGACCTCGTCCACACCTGGGTACCGGAACCCATCCACGCATGATAGCGGATACATGGTTTTTCACCCGGCTCACTGGGTTTGGGGCTGTTGTGGTCCTGAGGTTGCCTCGCCCGAGTCAAGCTGACTGCTTGTAGAGAGTGAGAAACAATCCGTAGCTATTTTATGTTTCTCAGTATGCCTGGCTATCTGTGTGGTGAGTGAATGAACGGGTTGATGGACGATGGTATGCCAGTCATAAGATCGCCGAGTGAGATTTGAAAAGGTCGAGGCGGCACAGTAGACTGAAAACTCACCTCTTACTTGGAAGCGATCTCGTTACGAAATGGCCCGAGGTCAACTAAGCAGGTGCTTGGGAGTAATGTGAAACTTCCTTTTGCCAAATCCGGGGTTTGCGCGCGTGTAAGAAACATTTATTGCCCTCGTGCCTGGCCCAGATGGCGTCGTTTCCCATCAAAACTTGGGATCCATACATCCATCCATACGGGCCTCCGGGCAGTCTTGGGCACATGTGTACGTACCAGTCATCCATAAGTAGTACCTACATACCTTAGAGGTAAGTAGGCAGGCTGTAAGTACCTATCTATACTTATCGGGCATAGATCCGATACGGATGATCCATAACTGGACCAGTCGGTTGGCCGCCCCACTATCGAGCTCGGTGACCAATCGTATTCCTACATACACATGTCGTTAGATTTCGGCGCAATACCCACCCAATACATACCCAAGGGAAACGTACTTTTACCGCGCTCTCAAGCACTGCTGACTTATGGAATAAAGCAGGTGGACGCCGCCCGTCGTACTGTGTACAGATGCTGCATTGACGTCGCACCCTTTGAGGACAGCTAACTGTAATCCGCAGCCAGTAAGAGGGTGGCCGCCATTCTCCGCCATCGCGACTCTTCCCCATCGAATCCATCACGACCTCGTGCATCTCTACCAGGTACCATGACACGTTTACAACACCCGACATCCTGCTCGTAGCATATCTGGTCACCACGATGCGTTGGCTGCTCTCTGCGCTCCGTACGTCGTCATGGCCCCCGAACCTCCCGAGCGCGGGACCCCGTCTCCGTACAGGCCCAGCCCGTCACTAACAACCGATTCGGGGAATCATAGTGCTCTTGCAGGCTGTCGCCCTCGCACATGCTACCGACCAGAAAGTCCTCCAGGACGACGGCACTGCCAATGAGAAGATCACGACGGCCACTGTCGATGCCGTGGCCCACGGAACGCGAGGAGGATGGACCCCATATCAGAACGGTAGGCGATCCCATTGCCGCCACCCGGCGTGCTCACGAGGCTGACTGGTGAATTAGGCTGGGAGCTGGTCGACGCCGCCATGGTTGAGCTCCGAAAGGTCAAGCCGCCGCTACACCGCAAGACCAAGCGACAGACGGGCTTGTTCGGCTCCATGCTGAACTACGCCTTGAAGGCCCTCCCGAGCCTCCGTGTCACAGCCCCTCCACAGGAGCATACTGCGCACGTCATCACCGGCCCCCTTCTGGACGGCGTCGAGCTCCTCCAGCGGTCGGCCGAACTGAACAACACAGACGCCATCTACCTTATGGGCCAGTTGAACTTCTTCGGGAACTTCTCACACCCGAGAAACTTCAAGGCCGCCTTCGACCACTACAAGCGCCTCGCCGAGGTCAGCGGCAACAGCTCGGCGCAGCACATGGTCGGCGTCATGTACGCGACCGGCATTGGAGGCGCCGTGGAGAGAGACCAGGCCAAAGCGTTGCTGTACCACTCGTTCGCCGCCGACCAGGGCCACCCCCGCGCCGAAATGACAATCGCCGCCCGCCACCACGGCGGCATTGGCGTACCTAAGAGCTGCGAGACGGCTTGTAAATACTATAAGAGGGTAGCTGATAAGGCCATGGCCTGGATTCGGTCCGGGCCCCCGGGCGGCATGTCCATCGTTCAGGAGGCCTACCGGATTGCCGACGAGGAAGGGGGCGTCTACGGAGAGGGCGCTAGCGTCGTCAGTGCAGGGATTAATGCTCTTAAGCACAGTGTCAACTCGGATGCCTACGCCTCCATCGACGATGTGATTGAGTACCTCGACTTGATGTCCCAGAAGGGCGATTTCAAGGCCTCCTTCAACCTGGGCCGCATCTACTACGAGGGCCAGCGGGGCCTCGAGCGGGACGTTGAGGTGGCCCGGCGCTATTTCCTCACCGTTGCAACCAAGTTCTGGCGAGCAAAAGACGGCCGGGTCACGGACAATGCGAAGCCCGGTCTGGACAAATACGCTGGCAAGGCTGCTGGCTACATTGGGCGCATGTGGCTACGAGGCGAGGGACAGTACAAGCAAAACTTCGAGAACGCTAGGAAGTGGTTTGAGCGTGGCGTCAAGTACGGCGACGCCCAGTCGCAATGGGGTATGGGCCTCATGCTGCTGAAGGGCTATGGGATGGATCGGAACATCAAGAGGGCCTCCGAGCTCCTCAAGCAATCAGCGAACTTGGAGTTCGGCCCGGCGCAGGTCGCCCTCGGCGCCCTCTACCTCGACCAGGGCAACAAAGACGACTTGCGCATAGCGAATTCGTACTTCGAGAGCGCCGCCAGATACGGTAATATCGAGGCGCAATACTACCTGGCCGAAATGATCCATCACGGCGTGGGCCGCGACAAGACGTGCAACATTGCCATGGCTTATTACAAGCTCGTGGCCGAGAAGGCCGAGCCGTTCATCTCGACATGGTCCGAGGCCAATTCGGCCTACGAAGACGGCGACTACGAGCTGGCGCTGTTGAACTACGTCCTGGCTGCCGAGCAAGGGTACGAAAAAGCACAAAACAACGTCGCCTACCTGCTCGACCCCCTCCACTCCAGTCTTCCACTCCCCAGTTGGTTGAAGCGCCCATCGCCCTCGTCCAATCTGCTCCAGAACTCAGCACTCGCACTCATTTACTGGACGCGCTCTGCCATCCAATCCAACATTGACTCGCTGGTCAAGATGGGCGACTACTACCTATTGGGCATCGGCGCCGATGCTGCTACCGACAGGGCAGCTCAGTGCTACTCAGGGGCGTCGGAGTACTTGCAGAGCGCCCAGGCGTTATACAACCTGGGCTGGATGCACGAGAATGGTGTGGGTCTGGTCCAGGACTTCCATCTAGCCAAGCGTTACTACGACCAGGCGTTGGAGACTAACGAAGAGGCCTATCTTCCCGTGACGCTGAGTCTCCTCAAGCTCCGCGCGCGCTCCGCCTGGAACACCTTCACGCACGGCAAGATTAACTCGATCCAGGACGAACCAGGTAAGCCTCGTTCGGCTCGGGGTTTACGTTGATCGGGGAAAAGTACTGACCTGATTTCTTGTCACAGCGCCAAAGAAGGACTGGTCCCCTAGCGAGTGGATTGCCAACTTCCTGAAGGATGAGCATTTCTACTTTGATGATGGTGCCTACGGAGACATGTACGACGACGCAATTACGGGAAGTGACGGGGAGCCTTTCGGTGACGAGTTCGATGACGAGGGGGTCCTCGATAGCCTCATCATACTGGGCTTGGCGGCCGTCATTGTGTTCTTGATCTACTACCGGCAGCAACGCCAGCGGGCTCACAGACAGGCCGAGGAGGAGGCAGCGGCAAGAGCAGGCCTGGTGCCACCACCGATGCCGCAACCAGGGGCTCTAGGTGAACCGCACTTCCAACCATGGGGTGCGGGAGGCCTCGGACACTGACGAGGGGGCCAACAGTCCTTTGAGGAAAAGAAACATTTATGACCAGCTCTGATTTGGCGCTCACGGAGCGGTGTGCGACGCGCGGCTAAGAGACCAGCCGAAGAATTTGTCGTGACCCCGTGGGATGATGGGGCGGCAAGAACTGCCCCAATGTGACCGCTTCTCACAAGCCGACCCAAAGGACTCCTGAACAAAACAAAGCTTTGGAGCATCCCTACCAGCTACGGCCCCTTCTGGCCCAACCTTGGTCGTAGTGCGCGTCGAAAGACGGGCTTGAGTGGCTCAGCTTGGCTACCGTCGCTGAGAGGGCCACGGTATACTAATGACATGACCATTACGACAACACCACGAGCATGTAAGAATTTCTCCCGCTACATATACACTTCGTGACGCCATATACTCGACAGACACTTGCGATCTCTGCTTTTCCCTGCTTACATAGGCCAGCGGGGCCGGGGCCGGAATGCCGGAAATAGCCATTCACGAACTACAGAGTCGAAGTGAGGGCGCCCCTACGAATACCAGGTAGCCCTCCATTACTAATAGCTGTTAGTAGGCCGTCCACCCACTCGCCGTCTAACCTAAATTAAGTGGCGATAATGACAACGCCGGTATATGGTCTCTCGCCTCCCCGGGCCTCGCCCCGCTTAACTTCTACACCTTTGTCCCAATAAGAATAACTGCACCTTTCCAAACTGGAAATTGAGACGGAGGGTTGGAAGATTTGTTCTATTTTGGCTTGGACTATGCTACTTACGGTATCGCCCACACACATGCTCCTTGGTAATTGCCGTGTCTTGCGCGTCGCCCCCTTGTAGGTGGACTATCTCCAGGCCGTTTTGTGTGTGGTGTATTAGTACACCGACCACACAGAACTCAAATTCGTGTCCTATGTCTGAGGGAACGACCTTGGCCAGAGTCGAGGCCCTGCTATGCCACCCTCCGTCGCTCGCTAGCTTCCTGTCAGCTTACTGGTATAGAGCCTATATGGACAGTTCCGCTCCGGGACAGTGCGGCGTGTTGGTAACGGCCCAGAAGTACAAATGTCCTCGGGTTTGATCGCCACGGTCTTTGGTGCGCAATAGGACACCATGGCCACCTTTTCGAAACCTGAGGTGAGGGTGCAATCCTTGGTCAGCAAAGACGGCGTCAATGGCCTGCCTCGGGCATCCAAGCCTCCGCGGGTCCTGTCTGTCTCCGTTCGGTTCTTCGCGCCGGTGGCGACGTCACCCTTGATTCCGGCTCAGCTACGCGATGAACATTTGTCGAGTCTGCTAGCCGGCATCACACCCCAGCCAGCTTCTTCCTGGGTCTCCAGCACCGGTGGCAGTGGGCCAGGCGCCTCGGGAACAGTCCCCCCCCCCAAAGGGGCGACAGACCGTTGGAGAGTTATTTTATGAGCATGCGGCGCCAAAGTGTCCAAACCCGTTCGCCCGCGTCTGCGGGGTGGGAGGAGGTAGCTTTCCATCCAGGCGGGAATGGCACCACGTCCTGGGCCTCGGAGCCTTCGGCTCCTGGTAGCACTCGAATCGGGCCAACTCTAACGCAGTTTCGGGCGGGAGACTCCTGACTCCCAAGGCAGCGGTTTATCTTCCCTGCCCTCCGCACCGGCCGCAGCAACAACCCAGTCCGCACCGACCGCAGCAACAACCCAGTACGGTCGTCTGCGACGGCGTCAGCGCCGGCCAGGAGGACTGCGCCGCTTTGCAGGCCCCGACGCGTTCCAAAGATAGCGTGACAACGGGCTCTGGAACCATGCGCCGCTCTGCCGAGCACCGTTCGGCCGACGCTTGTCCCGGTAAGAACTTCCGAGGCTATTGTACTAATTATAGCGGTCATCAACATCATCGACTGTGACCAGCTACTGACAATGATGAGTTCGGCTGCCACACCCGTCAAAGAGCAGCGTGTGGTGGGTGTCGCGAGTGCGGACAGTCGGTGTTGCTCCTGGATGAATATATAAGTGCGGCATGTTTCGACCCCATGTCAACTTCTCCTTCACCAACACATCATCCAACTCCATGAGAAACACATACAACACTTGCCTCTTTACCTGCCGAACCTCTTGAAACCCTCATAGATATGATCAGCAAGTTCCTCCTCGCCGCCCTTCTGGTGAGTCCCGGTGCCCTGGCCAACCCGATCCCGGACAGCGGGATCGAGGTTGTGGAGAAGCGGTCCACCCCCGAGCTGGAGGTAAGTCGTCAGGAGCAACCCCGGCCCCTCTTGGCTCCGTGTTCCCCGTCCCTGTTGTATCCAAAACTGGGCGTTCTGTTTGAAACTAATGGGGGCATGGCCCATCCTTCAGGCCCACGAGCCCGCGCCCGAGCCAAACTATGGCGATGAAAGGGACGGCTACCGGGATGGGGACAAACATCCATACCGCCACGGTGATCATCCCGAAGACGGGGATCGCCACAGGCACCACTATAAGCGTGGTGACGGAGACGACGGCGGGCTACAGGCCCGTTGGGGTGGTGGCTACGGTGGTGGTGGTGGTGGTTGGGGTGGTGGTGGCTACGGCGGTGGTGACCACGGTGGCGGCGGTTGGGGTGGTGGGGGCTACGGCGGTGGTGGTGGCTGGGGCGGTGGCCACTGGAAGCGTGACGCCGGCGAGGCCAGCGAGGTCCAGGCCCGGGAGTATCGTGGTGGTGGCTACGATGGTGGTGGCAATGGGGGTTATGGCCACAGAGATGATTCCCGGGGCAGCGGTAAGCATTCCTTGGTTGTTTGTGTGTCCCCTTTCTGTGTTTGGGTTTTGGAGCCCAGCCACCATATCCTTTGTTTGTCCCATCTTTTCTTTCAACAAGCACCCACCCATATCCTATTAGACAAACGCTTACTCGGGAGCCTGGACAGGCTACAGGAAGCGTGATGAGAATCCGGACAATGACAAAGACAAGGAAAACGACAAGCACTTTGACGAACATGACTACAGAGACAGATGGGACCACGGACCTGGCTGGTATGGCGGGTCTCCTCCCTGGTACGATGGTCGGCACGGTTGGGGCTGGCGCCCCGATGGCTGGCGCCGTCACGATGGGGGCTGGTAGAGGGCAAGTCTCCCCGCTGTTCGCTTTGGGCCGTTGCACTATCCATCTGACCTGGAGCATCTTGCAGTTATGCCAAACGCGGCCATCCATCCGAGGGCCGTCCACGATGTCCCGCGGGGGGAGCGATGGGTGACACCCTCACCGGGTCTATACAGTGGGATACGCAGAAGAGGCCCACGTGGGTGGTATGCAGCATATTCTGTTGCGAATGCTTGAATCGGCGCGGCTGGGATATTGGGTTCCCCCCTCCCACCTTCTTCCGACGACGAAGAGAGCGGTTCGCTCCCTGTTCTTTCCTTTTGTCAGTATGACCGCGCAACCGGGTATCACTTGACCCCCCTTTTCCTCCTTTCCTCGAACCAACAGTTAAGCTACAAAATGGACATGAACCATCTTAATCAATCAAGACATGGACCAAAATTTCATTTCATCACCTCTCAGTGCGAGTAGATTCCGTAACCGGCGGTGGTCTTTTGCCTATAGCATCCGCCTCGCTGACACGGAATGTCACACTTGCAGCCAGTCCACTCGCTATTATTCGCTGCAATTAGAAACCGGGGGCTCCGGATCATGAGTGACGGGAAACACCGTCAATAGTTCAAGCCATCCAGGCACCTTCAGCTGTTCGGCGTCTCTCGTTAGTTTATGGGGTGTCTTCAAGACTCAACGGGAGTATGCACACATCCCGATCAACGACAGGACACGACGGCATCAGAAACCTGTGGATTCCCACAACAAATGTCGTTGAATAGAGAAGACAGCCCCTTCAGAAAAGCACCCCTTTCTACCCACTGCTCTCTCGAGTTGGGAATCATTACACCGACCATGATTTACTCAGCCACTGCTCGACCCCATAACCCACTTAAACTACCTTATCCCACTTCAATATGATCAAAATATGTCCATCGCTGCTCTCCTCCTGGGCCACATCTTGGCGAGCCCCGTGATACCCAGCGGTGCCATGCAGGCCCGAGACGACGATGGCGCTCGGGTCGCTGCTCTTCACGAGCGCTACTCGGAATCCGTCGAGTAGCGCCTTGTACGGTCCCCTCAACCACTACGCATTGGTCAGGGACTGGCATAATCACAAGACGATAGGTCCGGATATGGCGGAGGTGACAAAGAGTGAGTTCGCCGTCAGCTCTCGCCCACAGTTTTACGATTCCGGCAAGCCTCAACAGCAACCCTGGATAACTTACTTGGTAAGTTCTTAGACATAAGGCTGACAAGTACGGTCACAAGGGGGGTGAGTATGGCCAGGGAAGAGGCTGGTAAGAAGAATAACAAAACTTTTCCCTTTTACAAGTTACTATCACTCAAAAGTGAGTGGGTTCCCGGGGTAACGGGATGAGCGACAACGGCCCGTGGAGGGGGGCCAAAAGGCAGCTTCATTCTAAATGAAAGCTGGGGGGGGGGATATTGTACTTGCTGGACGCGGGATCCCGATACGCTTATTTAGCGTCAGACACTTAAATCAGAATATTATAATGTCAGGTGAAGTTCAAGCGGCGTCGTCATGAAAGTCAGGTTTACGGATACGCTTGTAGTAAATAGTATGCACCACTTAGAAAAAAATGAGCCGATGCAAGTAAGTGATAATGAACAATGGCGGAAGGAACTTCGTCTCGCATATTCATCTTTTACTTTCTTCATTGCAGTTTGATCTGGTTTGAAATATTTATTCTTCTTTTTTTTTTAAAAAAAAAAAAGAAGAAAAGCGCTGTTGCGGGCGGAACCACTTGGTACGCTCCATTGACTCGCCAATCGTGTCAGCACGACTGATTATCCTGGCACAGCTCTTTTGCGGGCTCGTTCTGCTGCAAGCGACTCTGCTGGACCCACGGAATCCCGAAGGCCGTCCATAGCGTCAGGGCAATGACAAAGGCGAGGGCACTTCCCCAGCCATTGGTAGCCTTGAAGTCCGGGGCCTGGGAGCTCGGGAACTGGAGCTGCTGGAAGGGGATGACGACGGCGCCGCCGACCGACGTCATGAGGCCGAGAATGAAAGCCCGCTTCTGCTGGTCGCCACCGCAGCACTCATTGCACCAGCCGGCAAGCAGCGGGGTGAAACAGCCGTAGGTGCCGATGGCGATGAAGGCGACCATGCGGAGGTGGTGAGAAACATCCCAGGCGGCGAGTACGGCATAGCAGAAAATCAGAACGAGGCCGACGGCGAGGCAGACAGGCCCTCGCCGTCCGATCTTGTCGGCGATGAAGCCGGTGGTCAACATGGTGCAGAGGTTGACGGCGCCGATGCTGGTGGGGATGTTGTTGATCTGGGGTATGGAGAACCAGTGCGTCGACTTCAAGTACAGCGTGAAGTATTGCATGACGTACGACCCCACGGTCAGGGACCAAAGCGCATAACCCAAGGTGAAGGTGTAGACCTGCCAACTGGCGAAGATGCGCTTAAACACGGACCAGTCCAGCGTGCCGGCCGGCTTCCGGCCCTCTTCTTCGATGCGCTCGCGGGCCCTCTGGCGCTCCCACTCGCTGAAGTACCAGGCCTTCGTGTTGTGGGGAGTATCGGGGTGGCAGAACTGCGAGGGAGGGAGAAGGGCGAAAGGGTCAGCATTCGGCGGGGGCGAGGGGCACCCGGCGCGTGGCGGACACTTACGATGCCGTAGATGGCCACGGGGATGCCGAGTACGAAGTCGAAGATGAACAGCCACCGCCAGGCCGACATGCCACCGTGTCCCTCCATGCCGCTGAACAGCGCGGCCTGCAGGTAGCCCGAAAACATCTGGCCCAAGACGCCCGATATCACGAACAAGGCGGAGCGACGGGCCAGCTCACTCTTGCGGTACCACGAGCCCAGGGTGTACTCGATGCCCGGCCAGGCGGCGGATTCGAAGAGGCCGATGCAGAAGCGGAGCGCGTAGAACTCGGACGCGGCATTGCATTTGTACAAGAACAGCACGAACAGGGACCAGCAGGTCAGGCAGAAGGGTAGCCAGTAGCGCGGGCGGACGACGGTGATGATCAGGTTGGCAAAGGGCGCGCCCACAAGCTGGCCGATGTTGAAGAAGGTGTTCATCCACGACAGCTCGTTGCCGGGGCCGAAGCCGAGCTCCTCCTGCATGCCCGACGCGTAGGCGTTGGTGACATTGTTGCTGTCGAGATATTTGACGAAGAAGCAGAGACAGGAGTAGGAGAGCAGGAACCAATCGAGCTTGAGAATTAGCCGCTTCTCCTCGGCGCTCGTTCCCGGCTCGTGCCAGTGGAACCAACCCGACAGTTTGGAACCCGGCTGGCCGGCGGGCGGAGCCGCAACAGATTCCCGTGATTCCGCGGCCGGCGTCTCGGAGCCCGGCTTTCTGGTACTCTCCGCCGCCGAAGTGCCTGGGCCCGGCTGGTAGTCGTCACAGCGCCCGGTAGCGACCGACGCCACGCTGGCAGCTTGCATCTTCTCGGAACGGTCCGGCATGGGGAGGGAAGGGTGCTTTCCAGCTCAGGCTCAGGCGCAGGAGGACACCGGGGAAGGGGGGGGGGGGGGGGAAGGCTAGCAGCAAGGGCAGACAGCGGCCAAAAAAAAAAAAGGAACCGTTGCGTAGAGGGCAGCACTTTAAAGAAAAGGCAAAGCCAGCGTCCACGGGACCGACGGGGCCCCGTGGCGACATGGCTGGGGAGGGGAATGCTAGGCAACGGGAGACCCGACGGGTTCCTGAGTAAGTCGCAGATGGCAAGCCAGCGCCTGTTGTCGAGCCGGGCCAGTCAGCAGGCCGAGCTACCAACAGCGCACCGTAGCGGGCACGACAAAGACGGATCTGAACGGCAGCCGGATCTACACGCAAGCCGGGTCTGGAGCTGGACTGCCGGGATTGGCAAGACAGTGAGCCAAGCAAATAGGCAAAGTTGCATTGCCATCCATGTCCCTCTGTGGGCGGGCTGTAGATACACGGATCAAAACAGCTAAAGTAGCGGCAAGCCGGCCTCCTACCTACCCCGGCCGGAGGGCTAAGGAGAGAGGGGGCCAGAAGTGGAATTTGGAGAAAGGTTGGGGCGGGAAAGGGGGCAGCGAGGCCCTGCCCTCACTGAGAGTGGTCCCGTCGTGGGCCCCCGTTCTTCATGACCTCCAAGTGCTATCTTGTTCTGCTGACTGATTGTGGTGAATAAGCTGGAGGGAAGGGGAAAAAGAAGAGGGCGTGTGTTCTGGAGGGGGGCCGATACGGGCAAGACAGGGTCCGGGGGGTGTTGTCACGCCGCCGCACGCACCGTTTTTCTTCACGATGCGCCCCCGAGGCGAAGGTAGTTGCTCGCCAGCCCGGCGAGAGGGGGCGGCAGCCTCGGCCTTACCGCGACACGCGCGTGGACTCTCTGTCTAGACAGTCGTGCGTAGTTCTGGCCGTCGACTGCCTATGACTCGACCATACCGCCGTCCGTGGCGTCCTGCCGTCATCGTGGCCTTTTCTCGGTCCCGGCGTCGATCGGGGGGAAATGACAACTGTACTGCGTAGCTTGCTGGGAGTGGCGGGACGGGGGAGGTTGAGAGGCAAAGGCCCATCCGTGACGAAAACCTGCTCGTAGCTGAACGGGCTAGTTGGGGTGCTAGGGCGCTGGGTGGACTGCCTCTCCAGTTAAACGAGTTCACGATAATCATGTCTACCGGCATAGACCCAGCAAGCATACCAGTGGGGGCAGCCCCCAGCACTCCAAGTGGGTCGGTGTCTTCTGGGCCACGGGGGCCTGGCTCGTCTGGCTTCAGCGCCCCGGGAACGTCCTCTCCCTCTGTTCTCTACTCTGTCTTGTCCGTGTTTGGGCTGGGTAAGGAGTTAACAAGCACTTACCTACTTACAGGGCGCTATCACGACGTCTGCCGCCAGCAAGCGCGTGCTCTAGCTGAAAATGGCGCCTTGGAGGGTCGGTCGCCTGTACTTTTTCCTCTCCACTGTCAACCATCCGCATACGCACATTCATAGAGACAGATGTATGCAGATGTACTTGTATATCCTCCTAGCCTGTTGGAGAAGCCAGAAATAGATACATCCAAATCCGTTTAGGGTGGTCGGCCAGCGGAGAGCCGACCGGGTACCCGGGATGGGGGTTACATAGCAATTAGCTCTTTACTGGCAGGCCGGGTCATTGCTACCCTACCTTTCTCACTACTTGCAAGAACTGGAGGTATGTGATATGTAAGTACGTACCTACATTAGGTGAGTGAAGGCGGGGCTGACTTGCATCGTGTTGTGCGCTGCGTGCCATCACCCAGGCGAGAGGGGGAAGGACGGAGGACGAAGGGGTGCAGTCTCGTACTTGCTGGTAAGAAAGGTCCATCCACAGTTGAAGTGTTCTGGGAAGAGCTAAGAATACTACCAAAATGGGTAACAAACGGGTAAGAGATCGGTAGAGGTAGCCACCTCGTCCCCGTCCCGTCCCGACTCTCGCTTCCATTCCCACCGGCAATTCGGTTCACCCACTGCCGTGTGTACATAGTGCATAGAAACATCCTTCCGTGCTCCCACTCGCTCAGGCTGCTGCACCACCACCACCACCACCACCACCACCACCACCACCACCACCACCACCCATACGTACATATATAAATAGATTACAACCTCTCCTCTATTCACTCTCTTCAGCCGTACCTACTGACCGGCGACTACTTCTCCTTACCTATCGGACCCAAGTGATGAAAATGGCCGGCGCTGACATTCGGGTCGCCATAGACCGTGGTGGCACCTTCTGCGATGTTGTTGCCTCCGTGCAGGGCCGCGCACCCATCATCTTCAAGCTCCTCTCCGAGGATCCCTCTAACTACAGGGATGCTCCTACCGAGGCCATCAGGAGGCTCCTCGAAATCGTCGAAGGGCGGCCTATACCGGTCGGGAAGAGGCTTGATGGCTCACGAATAGGTTGGTCATGACACCCAGGCAGCTGGCTGCCCCTACAACGGGCTCACGCTAACTTCGCCGCGTCCCGAAGCCAGCTGTCGCATCGGCACCACCGTGGCCACCAATGCTTTACTGGAACAAAAGGGCGAGAGGTTTGCTTTCGCGACCACGAAAGGTAAACGCTGTTCCCGGGCGCGCTGCCAGGCAGGGCGTGCTGACCTGCCTCGTTAGGGTTCAAAGACATCTGTGTCATTGGGGACCAGTCACGCCCTAAGCTCTTCGACCTCCATGTCCGAAAACCCGAGGCCTTGCATGCCCATGCCATCGAGGTTGACGAGAGGGTCACGATTGAAGACTACGATCTCAACCCGTCTCCCGTAGACCAGAACCTTTGCTGCGAGGACCCGAGCGTCGTAAGAACGCCAAGCGGTGAGCTCGTTCGCGTACTCAAGAGGCCGGACCCCGACTCGGTGCGAAGGCAGCTCCAGCACCTGCGGGACCAGGGCTTCGAATCGCTTGCCATCTGCCTGATGCATGCACACGTCTTCCCTGCCCACGAAGAAACGGTAGCGCAGCTCGCCCGCGAGGTGGGTTTCAAGTATGTCACTACCTCGTCCCAGACCAGCCCTGTCGTCAAGCTCCTGAACAGGGCCAATTCGACTTGTTCCGAGGCATATCTGCACCCCATTGTCCGGTGCTATGTTGAGAACTTCGAGTCTGGCTTTTCCACGCTGCCCCGGAGGGTCGAGTTCATGTGCTCCGACGGCGGGCTGAAACAAGCGCAAAAGTTCAGGGGGAACGAGGCTCTGCTCAGCGGTCCCGCTGGCGGTGTGGTAGGCATCGCCCGATCGTGCTACGATAGTCGGGAGGGCACGCCCATCATTGGTTTTGACATGGGTAAGTCACCGTGACGACCCTTGCCCATTTGGCCGGTACTGACATAGGAGGCCAACAGGTGGGACAAGCACAGATGTGTCCAGATTCGACGGCAAGTATGACCATCTTACCGAGACTACCATCGCCGGCAGAACCATCGCTGTGCCCATGCTAAATATCTCTACCGTGGCTGCTGGCGGTGGCTCCGTCCTTTTTGCCCGGAGCGGTCTATTGGTAGTGGGACCAGAGAGCGCAGGCGCACAGCCGGGACCGGCGTGCTATAGAAAAGGGGGGCCGTTAACTGTCACGGACGCGAATCTCTTCCTAGGCCGCCTGGTGACTTCGTCCTTCCCCTCCATCTTTGGAGAAAGGGCGGACCAGCCGCTAGACCGAGACGTCGTGGCCAGCAAATTTGGCGACTTGGCGGCGGAGTTCAACAAGCAGACGTCACAAGGCTTGACACCAGAAGAGGTCGCCCTGGGTTTCCTCAATGTGGCCAATGAGGCCATGAGCAGGCCTATACGAAATATTACCGAGGCGCGCGGCTACGCCCCGGAAAACCACAACCTCGTCAGTTTCGGGGGGGCAGGTGGCCAGCATGCCTGTTCCATCGCGGAAAGGTTAGGCATAAAGAGGATATTGATCCACAAGTGGTCCTCGGTGCTGTCAGCCCACGGCATTTCCCAGGCCGAGCTGCAGTACGAGGCATATGAGCCCTACGCAGGCACTTTTACGTTGGATCTTCTGGAAGAAATTCGAGGGAAAACAGCGCGGCTCAGACAGAGGGTTGCTGGTGAGTTGCGGTCACAAGGTGCTGATGAGGCATCTATGACTTTCGACGAGGCACTGGTGCTCAGGTATTTTGGCACCGACACCACCATCACGATTTCCAAGCCTGAGGATGAGGACTACGGCACCGCGTTCAGGGCCCACCACCTGCGCGAATTCGCTTTCACTCTTAACCGCAAAGTCGTGATCGACTCCATCAAGGTTCGAGGTACAGGCTCTGCAGGTGGCATGTCCCAGGACGACTCGCCATTTGAGGACCTTGCTGCTACCAAAGCAAACGCGCGAGGCATCAAAATGACGGAGACACAGAAAGTCTACACGAACGGTGTTTGGCAACATGTCGGTGTCTACCGTCTGGACTCGACTCCCCAGGGGAGCGTCCTGGAAGGGCCGGCCCTAGTCATCGACCAAACACAGACAATCTTCGTGGAACCTCAATTCAGGGGCTATGTGCTAACAAATCATTTGGTTCTGGAGAAGGTGCAGCAGGATCTAAGCATATCCAAAACGAGTATTGCGCACGAGACCGTCAATCCCATCCAGTTATCCGTCTTCGCCCATCGGTTCATGTCCATCGCGGAACAGATGGGCAATACCTTGCAGCGGACGTCCATCTCGACAAGTATAAAAGAACGGCTTGACTTTTCCTGCGCCATATTTTCACCCGACGGCCGGCTGGTCGCTAACGCACCGCATATCCCTATCCATCTTGGATCCATGCAGTTCGCCATACAGTACCAGCACCGCCTCTGGGAAGGTACGTTGCAACCAGGCGACGTGCTACTCACGAACCATCCCCAATGTGGCGGTACCCATCTCCCCGACCTTACAGTTGTCAGCCCTGTCTTCTTCGAGGACAATATAGTTTTCTACGTCGCGGCCCGTGGCCATCACACGGACATAGGCGGGAAAGGCATTACTTCGATGATGCCCGAGAGCAAGGAGCTCTGGGAGGAGGGCATCAACATCAGGTCTATGAAAATCGTAAGCGGCGGCAACTTTCTCGAAGAGGATATTCGTGCTGCATTTGAAGAGGCCGGGAAGTTCCCCGAATGCAGTGCAACTCGGCGAATCGCCGATAATATATCGGTATGTGTTGCCGTCCTCCCAATCAGCCGACGGGAACGAGCTTGTACTGACTGGTCCGCCCCTCTAGGACCTCAAAGCCCAAATATCGTCGAACCAGCGAGGGATTGGGCTCCTGTCCAAGCTGTGTGATGAATTCACGCTTCCGGTTGTCCATGCGTACATGTACGGCATCCAGGCCAACGCCGAGGTTGCTGTTAGGGATTTTTTTAGGCGCCTCGCCAAAGAACACACCGAACCTCTGTCGGCCGTGGACTATTTCGACGATGGCACGCGGCTCCGGATCAAGATTACGCTCGACCCAGTCACGGGAAGTGCCGTCTACGACTTCGCCGGCACGGGCCCGCAGACTTGGGGCAACTACAACTGCCCACTTTCCATCACGCACTCGGCTATCATCTACACGATCCGATGTCTCGTGGACGTCGACATCCCTCTAAATGAGGGTTGCCTGGTACCCGTTGACATTCGTGTACCGGCGGGCACGATCCTCAACCCTTCGCCTGCCGTGGCCGTGTGCGGATCGACGCTGGCGAGCCAACGCGTCGTCGACGTCATCCTACGGGCGTTCGGACGCTGTGCCGCGTCGCAAGGCTGCGCCAACAGCTTTGGCTGGGGAATGGGCGGGCGTGATCCGGCTACCGGCGTGGTGCAACCCGGCTGGAACTACGGCGAGTCACTTGGTGGCGGCGTCGGCGCTGGGCCAGGCTGGCACGGCGCCTCAGCCGTCAACGTGCATTCGACCAACACGCGCAACACCGACCCGGAGGTCATTGAGAAGCGCACAGCTGTCTTGGTGCGGCGATACAGCGTGCGCCAGGGCAGCGGCGGCGCCGGGAAATTCCGCGGCGGTAACGGTGTCGTCCGCGAGATCGAGGCCCGCGTTCCCCTGAAGTTCAGCATTCTAAGCGATCGCCGCGTATACCGCCCGTATGGCATGGCGGGCGGGCGGCCCGGCCGGTGCGGACGCAACTACGCCTTCAAGTTTAACGACGAGGGTGCGTTGGAAAGGATCAACCTTGGCGGCAAGGCCGTCGTCCAGCTTCGTCCAGGCGAGATCATGCAAATCAACACCCCCGGGGGTGGAGGCTGGGGCCCTCCTGAGCGCGACTCGTTGGACGCACATGGCCAAGACAGCGACGAAGATGAGGCGGACGAGGATAAGGAACGGTTAGATATTTAGAGCACAGAAAGCCCGCATGCATATGCGTATGCTTCAAAAGTCATTGTCTATAGCGGACCAAAGGGCTTTGCGACGAGGCGCAAGGAAGGCCCTTTGCCCGTTAAGGATACCGAGCCCCGAGACTTTTCTACCATGACTCGCCCACCGTGGCACCTAACGAAAAGTATCCCGACGACCGGGAGCCAAAGAGACTTGAATAGCCGCCGCAGGCCTGGTTATTACAGTGCCCATCCCCGGGCTCGCCGTCCCAGTGTTCCAGGAGGAAGGCGGCCCATGAGCAGGGGTCGGTGGCGGCCAGTTGGGGAACCACCATACCACTCATCAGGATGCGCCTGAGGGGTATCGAGTGAACGAAAATACCAAGCATCCAATCGTCAATGCGCTGGGATAGGCGGCCGGTGGACCGCGAGTTCCGGCCAGACATCCGCAGCAGGTTATCGGTAGTCAGGGCCTGGCCGAGCCGCCTCTGCCGCATCAGGTAACCATTGGACGACCGCATGACGCTCGCCCTGACACTCTCCAGGATGCGCACGATGGATTTGGGGCTTGTCTGGGAAAGAGCCCGCTCTGCCCCGGCGGCGCGGCAGCGGTGGCGCACGGCGTCGAGGAGCGTACGGAAGCGCCTCGGGGCCGCGTCGCCGTCGCCGCCATGGCGGTCATCCACGAGAAGCTCCCAGCCGGTGTTAAGCCGGTGGGCAGGCCGGTACCGGTCCAGCGCCTCGCCGACGAAGCTGTTGATGACGTCATGCGCGGGCGACAGGTAGCCCTCGAGGGCCAGCAGGTCCTCGTGGCCCGTCACGGCCAGGTCCTCGGCCAAGCAGGCCGCCACGTAGCACACGTCGGCGAAGCGATCCTTGCCCAGCGCCACCACTGCCTCCTCCTCGTCCAGCTTGGCCAGCGACGTGCAAAGAGCCGATACGTAGGCCGGCTGCAGCCATGGGTGTCCCGTCCGCTCACCCCGGGGCGCGCGGAGCCTGAGGCTCGGCGCCAGGCCGGCCTCCTGCAGCACGGCGGCAAGCTCCCTCAGGGTCGTGAGGGCGTCGGCGGTGTCGGGATGGGGGTATCTGCTGCTGCTGTTGCTATTACTGTCGCCGCCGCCGCCGTTGCTGTTCTTAACGTTGTTGACGTCGGCAACGTCATCGTCAGTATTATGATTGAAGTTACTGCCGTTATCTTCGCCGTCGCCGTCCTGCTTCGTCGTCGTATTGCGGCAGACGGGCGTTGCCGCCACCCGGGGCAGCAACGGCGCCTCGCCCCAGCGCCGGAAGAAGCGGTCGAGCCATGAGTTGTCAGCAAAGTCGACGGGCGACCCCTGGTGGAAGTCACGTACCACCATCTTGTGGGTGGCGATCAGGTGGTGCATGAAGTCCTTCTTGGAAGCAAAGCCGACGTCGCTGCAGCGGCCGAAGCTGTGGCGCTTGACGAGATGGCGGCCTTGGCGCGCGAAGCATTCGTCGTCGGTCCAGTAGAACTTGAAGCCGCAAAAGCAGCACAGGCTGGAACCGTCGGCCCCGTGGTGTTCGAAAGCGTCGTCGATGCCGTACAGCGCGTCGCACGTCCAGTGGTAACGCTGCTGGAAGAACTGCGACGACGTCTTGCGCACTTTCCGCCGTGACACCGCGCTGTTGGACGACGGGTCACGCGACGCCATGGTGATACTAGGCTTGGTCGACGTCTTTCGGGCCTTGCTTGGCCGGCTGGAGAAGCCGCTGGAGCGCGTACTGCTCGTGCTGCTCGTGCTGGTGCTGCTACCGTCTCTGCCGCCGCCGCTGCTCCGGCTCGGCGTGCTGGACTGGGCGCTGGCCATCGCGGCGTGGAGCGACGCGACTTTGTTCTTGGGGGGTTCAAACAAGTGGTCAAACCTGGTGAGTCTCCTGGATTCCAGCGGTGGGCGGTGGATCCTGAGGACTCAGAGTGTCAGCTGAAGGAGCACGTGTGCCTGTTTCCCTGGTCGTAGGGATTCCCCCTTACCTCTCGAGTTTAGTTAGGTGGAACGACAGGGCGCTGCGCCAGACAACCAGCTTACGGGCCATGATAACAAGAGTGGCGCGGTATCTGGTGCCCCGGATACGGTAGGCCAGGTTGTTCAGGCGGGCGCCGCTGAGGCGCTGCAACAACTTGTCGTCCCTCCAGATGCGGATCTCGGCCCAGGCATGTTGGACCTCGCCATTGAGACGGCTGAGAGTGCTGAGGAGGGCGATTTCGTCGGTCATCTCGACATTGTGGCGACCCAGCCACTTCTCAACCTGGTGCAGTCCCTGCTCGAATCCATCCAGCTCCGCCAACGCTGCCAACGCCGACGCCGGTGCGGTTTTGATGGCCCGGAGCTGGCTGCGAAGCACCGCGATGGCCTTCAGCGTCTGTCCCGTGAGCCTTCCGATGCTGCGCACCGCCATGGCGGCTGACGAGTAGTCCATGGCGGAGATACCTCGGTGGCGTTTTCGCGTTTTACCGTGGAGGGCGAGAGGAAAGGGGGTGGGGAGGGGGATGGCTACCGGGAGAGAACGGTTATTCATTCGCGTTGATATACAGCTGCCAGCACCTGCTGGTACGCGCCCGCTTCGGGGTTTCGACGAGACGCGAGACAGAGTTCGCAGTTCGTGCTGGCGCACAGGGGCAGCTCAGTCCACGAGGTCACAGCATCAGCAATACTCTTCTGTCACCTCCCCGTCCCTCTGGCGGCCGCGTCGGCTACGCAAACAAACCTCTCCCTGTTTGGCTGGCGCACATGGTCTCGAGCCCCCTCTACATTTACATCACCCCCAACCTTAACATGGGATGCCGACCCAGTGGCACAACCTGTCAGCCGTTTCGGTCTGGTTCCCCCCGGCCGAGCGCGGGCGAGGCAGAGCAGAGAAAACAATCTGAAGAAGAAAGGAGGATGCATCGGGGTTTGTTGGGGGGAAGGCAACCGACCGACTTCGGTGAAAGGAGGATGAGCCAGCCCAAGGGACTCGGCAACCCTAAGCCGATGCATCTATCCGGGGACTTCAGTCAAAACCATGCTTGCATCTCGACGACGTCACGGGGCTGCCAAGCTGTCTCGAGGGTCTTCGCCCGCATCTTTGTGACGCCCGACTGACTAAGCCCGCCGACAACACCACGGGCGCTGTCGTCTCGAGCTCGGTTTCTCATGCCCGTGGCACGTGCTGTGTTGTCGATGTGCGACACCACCAGGGCCGACCCTGTCCAAGAGCCCAGCTGGCAGGGCTTGTTCCAACTTGGACGAGAAGCGGCGAATAGAAGGAGGCTGGTATTGCCATTACAGAATTATCTCTATGAAGGAAAGACGGGAGAGCGAACTGGCCTGTCTCGTGACTCAAGGGTTCCCGCCATGCATGCCTGACCCAACTCAAGCTCGTACCGTCCGACTCCTAGCCCAATGCTGTATACGTACAGAAGTGGTGAAACAAAAGAAACAGAAAAGAAGCGCAAAGCAGCAGTGACTGGCCGTGAGGGAAAGGAGGAATCCAACACGCACAGCCACCGCACCCGGGGTATATCCGACGTCTCTGGCCTGCCTTCGCCCGCAGCACCAAGAAGGAGAACAAAAAAAGGAAAAAAAAAAGGGGGGGAGGGGCACGCCTCAAAGCCACAAGAGCCAGCGCACCACTCCCACGGCACCTCGTCCCACGCCCAGGAAGATTCGAGCAATCATGACGAGGAACCACACATACCACATGAAGCCGACGAGCGCCCACTCCACCACGAGCCATCCCGCACGTCGCGCCCACCTAAAGCGACGCCTCCTCTGTCGCGTCATTTTGTCAATCACATCCATTACGTGCTTGACTTTGAGCCTCTGTCCGTCGTTAATATCACGCGAACATTCGTCTGCGTCGTCTGTGGCGCGTCGGGCCATCTCAGCCAGGTCTCGTGCCACCTGTCCATGGAGAGCATCGACGCGCCCGTGGAGACGTCTCATGTCGTTCTTTGCAAAAGCCTGCATCTGCAGCTGCAACGTGGAGTTTGACGACTCGATGCTGGACGCCAGCATGCGAGCCGTAGCCGGGAAGACATCCTTTTGGGAGACGGTAAGACTGCCTCCATCTGCCATGTCGAAGCCGGCTATATCGCCCCACGATAGGCCAGTGCCGCCGTTATCCAAAGAAGAGAGCAGGTAGGTTGCCTCGGAACGCCGGGCAAGCTCCATGGCTCGGATGCCGGAGCAAACAACGAGGGCGCGGAGCCGTGCGACTTCGCGTCTGGAGAGTTGCGGGGAGCGCGGGGGCAGAACCGCGGCGTCTGTGATAGACCAACGTTGCGTCTTCGCTAACGAGTTGCGATGCGGTCGACTCGACGGCGGCGGCAGCGACAGAACGGCGTTAAGCTGCGACGAGGAATTACGGGCACTTTGCGTGGCAACCACGGCCGAGTCGCGTGTAGTCGACTCAATATCGGACACGTCAATGTCGGGGGCCAGTCCTTCAACAGGCTGCAAGACAGGCGAGCGCCCGGGGGGCGAAGCACTCATTATATCGATGCGAGGAGGTTTGAGCTGATCGAAGCGGTTGGAACGGCGGCGGTGGGGGGCGCTCAACGGATCGAGTGGTACTATCGACGTGCCAGGCTCGTCTTGTGCTGCCGTCTCGGCGTCCAAGACGGACTCGAAAGCGGGCATGCGGTCCAAGTGGTGCTTGGCCTGCCGGTCCGCTGGGGGTGACAGTGAGTGGGTGCGCGAGAGCGAGGGCCGGATCCCAGCTCTTCCTCTCGGCTCTTCCGATTCGGACTCGTCGCTGGACGACGACGACGCTCCCTCGTCGTCGTGGTCCTTCTTCCAGATCATGTCCGACACCTTGGACACACCGCCGCGGATGATACCGTCGATCTTGACGCCGCCTTTAAATATACTCCGCAGACCGATCTGGTCGTCACGGCCCAGGCGGAGACTGCCCATGCTTCTGTGTCCTTTGTGGCCACTGTCGCCCGTGTTGCGAGAAGGAAGCTTCCAGCCTGGACTCTTGGATCTCCGTCGTTCGGTCGAGTTACGGCCCTCGGCCGAAATGGGGGACAGAGCTTGTTGCTCGCCCGGTTCCGAGGGGCTCTGCGGCCTCTCCTCTTTGACGGCGTCTCCATGGTCGAGCAGGGGCTCTCGTGGCCGTTCCCGGCTCCGGTCGCGGAACTTGTTCTTGATCTTGGAAAATGGATTACGCACTGGCGATCCGGGGCGGCTGTTGTTTGGCGAAGGATCAATGCCGACACCGGACAGCCGATGGCTGCGTCGCTTCTTTGGCTTCAGCTCGGGCGAAGTGGGCACTGAACTGTCCACGTCCAGCGACGATCTAGCGTGATAGTCGGGTACGTCCAAGCTATCACGCCCATGGCGTATGGGAGAGCCGGGCCTGGCGCGCCCGCGCTTCATGGTATCGAAGAGGTCGCCGTCTTCGGCTCTCGAGTCGACCGAAGCAGGGGTGGGCTCGGGAACCCGCTCGGGCGTCATCAAAGTTGGACGGAAGGGCTCCGAGGGGCCTTGCCGAAGGCTGTCGAGGCTCGCCCGGTGGTTATCCATGGCTTCCTGTGCCATCATGGCGTTCATCTGCTTTTCGAGGACGGCTTGGTCCTTGGCGCTGATCGTTCCGCTGCGGTCACGCTTGCGGCGGTCGATTTCACTGTCCGAGGTATCGGAGAAGGACGATCTCCTGAAGTTCAGAAGGTCGTGGTGGCTGTGTACAGAGCTATCGTGCTTGTGGTGTATGCCCCGGAGTTCTTGCAATTTCTGTCGGGCACGATCTCGCGCGCTGACATGGGAGGCCTCGGTGTCGGTTTTCGATACGGCATTATTAGAGTCCGACGGCCGGTGGTCCTCTGACGTGTCGCTGTACTGGCCCTGTTCTTTCTTGTCGAGGGACATGCGCGGCTCGGCAGCGGCATCTTCAGGCGGCTGGCCCGAAGAGAGGGCTGCCTTCCGGGGAAACAGGCGAGTGTAGTGGCGATCCTCGATCAGGGACTTGTTGTCGTCCTGCTCCACCCAGTACACATCAGCCAGCATGTCGGCAGGGTCTATGGCCCAATCCATCCGTGGCCGCTTGGGCTTGGCGGTGTTCGATACGGGAATGGGGATGGCCGAGGATGCCTGCGGCTGCTGCACAGGCACGAGGTGCGCGCCGGGAAACGTGGGAACCGAGGGAGCGTCTGGCTGGAGCGCCGAGAGAGCAGCCGAGGCAGCGGCTTGGTCGATCCAGTGGGCCACTTTGCTCACGTCGGCAAAGCCCTGGAGCTCCCCGTCCATCACCCGTCTCTCCCGGGCTCGGACCTTGCGGTTGCGGATGTACTGTAGAGGGTTGTACTCGCGACCCAGGGACGCATGCGCGTGGGGATGGGAGCGGGATGGGCTCGGAGGGAAGGTAGCGCTCGCGGGCGAGGCCGGCGGGCTTGATGCCGACGTGCGGCCATCCTTTGGTGCATGGGGCCGAAGCGGCGGTAGCAGGTCGAGAAGACGCCTGTGCTGCGCCATGAGCTCTATGTACTCCTTGGCCTTCTGAGCCCGGTTCAGGGTGGAGGAGGAAAAATGGTAGGTGTAGCCGCCCTCGGACTCGAAGGCCGTCTGCAGCGGACTGTTCACTCGCGCGCTTGCGGCGGAGACGTTTCTAAGCACCTGGCCGCCCGCGTCGGCCAGGGGCGACATGGTGCGCGAGGTCCGGCGCTGCTGCTGAAGATGCTGCTTAAGCCCGGGGTTGGCGGTGCTGTCGGGGAGCGGAGCGAGCCGGGGGGGCACGGGATGGGAGACGGGCCTCCGCTGGGCCAACCTCCGGGACTCGCTCAGGTTCAGGGCCATGTTCACGATCTGCGTGGCCTCCATGTCGGGGGCCACGGGCTCGGGGCTCGGCGAGGGGATCCTCGAGTCGGACGCGGGCCGTGGGTTGTAGGTGCGCGGCCTCGATTCCCGCGGGGCGGCATAGCCGTCCATGTCCCGCAGGTCCACGGGCGACAACGAGGCTCGCCGGTCGGCAACGGGCGCGGCGGGGCTCTTGCCCTTGCGGCTGGTGTCGAGGGGGATGCGGGAGCGGCGGCGGCCGCCGTCCCGCACGGGGCTGTGGCCATGGGCGCGCGAAGGCGGTTCGGGGTGGAGGGGGTCCGGGAGGAGGAAGCCGCCGGTCGGGCGCGGCTTGTGCGATGGGCGCCGCCGGGAGGCGTGCTCGGGGCCGCCGACGGGCCTGTCGGCCGGGGCGGTGTCGGTAGGGGAGGGGCGGCGGCGGGCGGCGGCGGCGCTCGCCTCGCCCGTCCCGAAGCTGTTGCCGCGGCTCGGTCCGGCTCGCGAGGTCGACGGGCTCGCGTAGCGCGGGGCGGCTCGGGGGGGGGGGCTGCTTCTCGGGCGCCGAGGGCTCTCGCTGTCGTCCGCCATGGCGCCCGCACTCGGCCGCTATGTCCGGGTCGGGGTGCTGCGCATGCCGGGCTGGAGCCGGCAGCGTCTCTCACGGGCGTCGTCGGGCGTGGGCGGGCGATGAGGACGCAACGCACATGGTCCAGGGGGCACGCGCTGTTGGGATGGAGGAACGGGTTGGATGTCGGAATGGAGGGAGCAGTGGAGAGGCCCCGTTCCTGGGCGCTGGGAAAGGTAGGTACACAGGATGGACCCACCAGGCCAGGCGGACGGCCTACGCACCCGTCCAGCGCCCATGCCGTGCCTCCACAGGCACCTGGCGTGTTCGGACCTGCCTACGTATGTGCGTACCGGGATGCCTGCCCTCGTACCCAAGTACCGGGGTACGTACCCAGCCCGCCCAGCCGCGCCCGGGCAGGGGCGGCCCGGTGGGGGTGGCCCGGCGGCTGCCATGCGATGGCGATTTACACCCAGCGCCTCGCTTCCTGCCCGAGGGGCCGGGGCGCAGGCGATCGAGGCGGGCCAAGACGCGGTGCCGAGCGTGACGGCCGGGGAGCGCCCATTCTTCCGCGCTGCCCCCGAGCCGCGGCATCCACGGACGCCCCCTGGCCGGCATTGCTGGGTGCGACCCGAGGGTCCCTCGCCAGCTTCGGCCGGCTGGAGAGCAGCCGCAATTTCGCCAACGGGGCAGCGCGGGGCCCGTGTCGAGGGGCCACGCCTCGCTCCATCTACGGCGGTACGATGCAGTGTGGATCCCAGGGCCGGGGAGGCTGGCGCGAGGCAGCTCCTGATTGATCATGGCCGCGCCCGGGCCGACGGGTAGGGGCCGACAGGCCGCCCACGGCCGTGACGGGGGCGGCGGCCGTGGTGTGACGACTGACTACTGGGTACATACGGAGTATTGGTAGATGCGGCGGCGGTCCTTAACCCCCCCCCCCCCCTCCCTTCTCCCCGCCCGCGTCACTGGCTCGCCGCAACGGCTGCCGACATGCCCTTGAGCATCTCATACAAGGCCCAGGCTCCGGGGTCGGGAAGCTCTTGCCCCTGCGCCTCGGCCACGTACGTGGCCCGGCCGAAGCGGGCCCGGAGGTAGCGCGTCGCCTCGGCCTTGTCGTGCGCCACCCGGACGGCCGCGGCGAAGTCGCCGCTCGCGGCAAAGGCCTCGGAGAAGGGCAGCAGCACGTCCATGACGGTCCGGTCGCCCTCGCGCGCCGGCGTGTGCGTCTTGAGCGCCGCGACCGCGCGCGCCAGCGCTTGGGCGTAGGTGGCGGCGTCCGGAGGCGCCCCCCGGCCCTGGGCCTCGTCTTTCAGGGCCGACGTGAAGGCCGACAGCAGGATGCCGAAGATGGCGCCTAGCGTGCCGCCCATGTCGTCGACCGTCTCGATGGTCGCCAGGAGAAACTCCATCAGGGAACCTCGCCTGGCCAGGCCGCCGTCGAGTCTCTTGATGATGGCTTGCGCGCCATGGGTCAGCTTGCGGTACTTGGTAGGTCAAGGGCAGGCGCTGGCCCGACTCACCCTCGCTTACGCCCTGCACGGCCTCGCCGCAGTCCCCGTCGCCCATGACCATGTCCCACTGGGTCAAGAAAGGCTCGGCCGCGATGGCAGCTTCGCAACCCGAGCGGACGGCTGCCTCCAGTAGGCGGGCATCGACTGCCATGTGTCAGCGTGGCGGGCCGCCCAAGGGTGCACCGTCGGGGACACGTACCTTGGATCGCAGACTCTTCCGAGAAAGCCGTCTTCTGGGTTTCCGGCGCCGTCCGCGCCGCGGGCGCTCCGTTCTGGGGGGCGGCCGAGATGACGGGCGTGTTGGGCCACCAAGGAGCGGCCGTTCGGGCGTCCAGGAGCTCCAGGAGCTCCGGCACGCCGACCGAGGCCTCCCGGGCGGCCACCGAGAGATTACACAGGGATATCGAAAACCCAGGCGCGTTGAGCGACGTCTCGAGGGCACCCGACAAAATCCGGGCTGGCTTGATGCCCCAGTTGGAAGCTGCTCATGAATGTCAGCAGCAGAATGACGGGGCTACTGCGCGGTATAAGCAGTTCTCTCTCTTTCTCTCTCTCTCTCTCTCTCTCTCTCTCTCTCTCTCTCTCTCTCTCTCTCTCTCTCTCTCTCTCTCTCTCTCTCTCTCTCTCCCCCTTTCTCACCTAGTTGCTGGATGGTCTCATCGGTCAAAGCCCCGAGCTCCAGGTTGGACAGCCCGCCGTAGTTGTTTACGACGAGAGCAACTGTATCACCGTCGTTAAAATCAACAAAGGCTCTTTCGGCATCGTTGGGGTCGCAGAGCAGCTTCAGGCAATGGCCAATCAGGTCCTCGACGGCCGGGAATGGGGACAACCTCTGGGCGCCCTGGGAGAAGTCTTGTTCAGCGGAGGACCGAGCGGAAGGGGCCAAATGGACACATGATGATGAGAGCACCTACCGGCTCGTTGTGGATGCCGGCACCAACAACGCATACGTCGGGGGGGAGCGCCTCGTTCTTCTGCCGCCCAGGGACGTGGCAGTGGTCCAACGCCGACCCAATGGACACGACGGCGGCGTTCACGGCCCGGCCCAGGGCCACGCATTTGTCAAACGAGAGTTTCTTCTCCGCTGCAGCGCCCACAATCTTCATGGCTGCGGAGGGGGGGGGGGGTCAGCGCCGGCGGCCTCTGGCAGGGGGCGGGTGTGGACCTACGGATAACATGGCCGGGCATGCCTCTCCGCCCGACGGCGCTGGATTTACTCCGTCCGATCGACACGTCGTCTGTCAGGGGGATCACGGCAATGTTCTTGCACAGCCCTTCGGCCTTGGCCCGCTCGGCGGCCAGTCCGAAATGCAGCTTGTCGCCCGTGTAGTTCGTAATCATCAGGATGGTGCCCTCGGTGGACGGGACCGCCTTGATGGCGGCCATGACCTGCTTGGTGCTGGGCGACGCGAAGATATCCCCACATGCGGCCGCCGACAGTGCCCCCTCGCCCACGAAGCCGGACCACCCCGGCTCGTGTCCCGAGCCGCCGCCGCTGATGATGGACACGGCGCTGGTGTCGTTCCGCGGGCGGTACACGACGCGCTCCGACTCGATCAGGCCCAGCTGAGGGTTGGATGCTATCAGCGCCCGCAGGTAGCGAGGCACCAGCGTGTTGGCCGCCGTCTCGGGGAAAAAGTGCTTGTCCGACATGGCTGGGTCGATGCGAAGGAGGAAAGAAAATGCCGGATACCAAGAAACTTGGCCTTCCGGGCGGCCGGGTTTCTATGCAACTTATCCGGAGGGCTTCGTGGCCATCCCACGCCTCGGCCGTGCTTGCGCGCCAGTAGAACGGGGGCCCTCACCCGCTGCCTCCTCGCCAAGGCGCCTCGGGGCATGTCGCGCCGCCGGCGCAGGGTATACCTGGGACGATTCCACCGTGGGACTGGCTGGCAGTCTAGCTCGAAGGCGCAAGTGCCCATCATCTGGGAGGCGAGGGTCCGAAAGGACTCAGCCCAACATGCCTGCCCGGGACAATTCGAGGGGTAAGGCGGCTAGTGCCGGATTCGGTAATGCCGCCCCGGCGCCCGCGTCTCGCGGCCACCTGACCCCAAGTCTGGAGTATAGGGCCGGTGCTCCCATGCGAGGAGGGCGGGACGGAGACCCTTGTGCAAGCCAGTGTCTGCCACCACGGGGGGACCGACGGAGCAGGGATACTCCTCAGCCTATGCGGAGAAGACCCCAGACCCCAAAGCCCAGCCTGGTCACCGAGCACGTTGGCGAGGGGTCGGCCTTCGTATATTGCGCATAGGTGGCTCTTGTCTCTTCGGGGCCAAGGAATAGCGCACACACCCAGTCTTGCATCCTTTGGGACTATCGCCTCTTTCTCTCCCCCCCCCCTCCGCGGCATTCCTCTCATCACACGTCGCCGGCCGCTTCTTCCTCGTCTATCCCCATGGCTGCCATTCCCAAGTTACGCATTGTCGTTGGCGGCGACGACGCTGGTTTTGACTACAAAGCCGCCCTTTCTAAGGACCTCGCCGCCGACCCTCGAGTGGAAGCCGTCATCGATGTCGGCCCTGGCTCGACGACCGACAAGACCCCGTACCCTCAGTACGCCATTGCCGCGGCCGAGACGGTGGCGCGCGGCGAGGCCGACAGAGCCCTGCTCATCTGCGGAACGGGCCTGGGCGTGGCCATCAGTGCCAACAAGGTGCCAGGAATACGGGCCGTGACGGCGCACGACAGCTTCAGCGTCGAGAGAGCCATCCTCAGCAACGATGCTCAGGTCCTTTGTCTGGGCCAGCGTGTCATCGGACTGGAGCTGGCCCGGCGGCTCGTGAAAGAATGGCTCGGTTATACCTTTGACCCGGTAAGCTGAGAGCCCAGCCCCGGCTACTACTCTGGAACCGTCCTTGCTAAGAACCCCCTTCACCCAGGCATCGGCCTCTGCAGCCAAAGTCCAAGCGATCAACACATACGAGACCCGCGCCGTGAAAGCCTGAGACGGCATACCCAACAAAAGCGTTCTAGAGTGATACAGATAGTGACTTCAAATGGAAAGATGCCGGAGCGCTCGATTATCCAGGCAGCCGGAAGGAATCTAACCGCCCGTTAGCATTTGCCGTGTTTGCCAAAGTGCTCCTCCCAGACATCTAGCTAGGCCGCCGGCTCCGGTTGGGAGGGGGGGGTTCTTCCAACCATCGGCGGTCCCTAAATACGGGGTTCGAGGTACCTACGCTGGACTGAAGCGAGCCGTGCAAGATTATCCTAATTTGGCCCATTCGGCTCGGAGATCGTCTCGTAAGGGGGCCATTGGCCAGCCGGTTCTTGCCTCACAGGCATTGATAAGAGAGATGATGCTTTCTCTCTGTGTGTCTTGATGTACACAGAGGCCAGCTACATTGTCGAAAGTCAGCCAGACAGCCGGGAGTGGTAGGCGTGGATGACGCTGGAGACCTACCGCCAAACAGGCATTGGGCGGATATAATTTGACAGGCTTCGTCCTACGGGGCCATGGATCAGCAGTTTTCTCGCTGTGAGGAGACGCAAGCGACGCGAGTTGCCGCTCAGGCCGGCTTGCGCCCAATCTACCCACTTTGAGTTCCATCGCAATACCGCAGATGGTGGCCACGGCTTCGGAAAGCGTTCGCTGGGTTTTCACATAGCCGTCGAAGCCGGCAGCGGCGGGCCGGTGCAGTGTGATGAGGATGCGAGCGAAGCTGTAGACCTGCATGGCCACCGCAAACTGGGGGGGGTGTATCCAAATCGGCGGCCAGACGCTCGGCGCACTCGCAATGGCAGGCAAGGGTTGGAATTTCGGGCCCAGGAAGGTTTTCCAGCGATCCAGCATGGCCATAAGCACCTCGCCGTGGTGGGCCCTTTTGGCCGTCGTCTCCGTCGTCGGCAGCGGTTCGACTTTGGCGCAGTAATTCACGGATTGCGACAACAGGTAGACGGCCCGGTCTGCCAGCTCGTCCTGGTTCAGTTCGTGGTAGTCCCTCACCGGCCGCCAAAAACTGAAGCATCGCCTGCGCTCACGGAAGGCGGCCCAGATGTCTTGCCTCAACCACGCCCACCAGACGGATTGGCGCAGTCCGCCCGAGGCCCCGTTGACGTCTTGACCTCGCTGGATCCAGAAAACCCTGTGGCGTCGGATCAGTAAAACAAGGCTCGTGGCAAGGGGCGTCGGGATCGCCGGGCTGGGAACAGTACTCACCCCTTTAGATGCCGCTTCCAGTTGCTGTCGGATGCGTCGAGCATTTCGTAGGTCGATATCACCAGCGCCGTAGCGAGGAGTTCCTCGGAGTGTGCGTATGTATTGTACTGAAGGGCGTTTTGCACAAAGTGCAGGGTCTCGTAGTAATACTGGACAGCCTCGTTGGAGTCGGTGACCGATGACGAACCGTGGTTGGCCTGCACTATAGCGTTATATCTCGCAGACAAAGCCAAGATGGCCTTCATGAGTCCCAGATTCCGTAGCTACGCGGGCTCAGTAATCGCTCGGCCCTCATCCACGGGGCACGCGGGGGGCGGCGGGGCAGGCTTACGGCTAACCGAACGGCATAGGTGCCAAAGTGCTTGAACGGGTCGAACAGATCCAGCTGGTTGGGCGTTAGCCTCGAGGCCCCAGAAAAGAGCGACGACTTGTTGGGGCATACCCATAGTGAGGCCTTTTCTGCGAAAAACCGGAACAGCACGATTTCGCTATTCTTGAGCATGATGTCCTGCTCGACCTGCCAGGCATGTCTCTCGGACGCTACTGCAGCAGCCGAGTCCGGGTTCAACAAGGCGTTGATGCCGGACGAGCCCGTCGTCCCCAGGCTGCGAGGTTCATCCAGGGCAGGGTTCGACACCGAGTCTTCGGGTGCCGGGCTGGGGGCCAGGGAAAACCCGCCGGGGTCTGCCTGGGCTGCGTCGGTGGCGAGAAGATCCAGCCACCTGGTCGTCGCCAGGTCGGCCGTCAGGAGCTCCGAGGCGACCGTGTCGGGCGAATATGCATAGTTATAGGGGTCGGTCAAAGGGACGGCGCCGGGCTGGAGGCCGTCCCTCGACGCTTGATACCGGGTCTGCGGGCTGACGACGGCCGGGAAGCCCGGGCCGGAAGAGGCGATAGGCCTCGCTGCATCGGCGGCTGCGTAGCCGCCGTTCCTATCGGTCAGGCTGGTCGTCACCGAGGAACTGCTCGCGGCGAGTCGGGTCAAGGGAGACGGCACGGTTGCCTCGGAGCCCTTGCGCGGCAAATGGGAAGCAGCCTGAACCCTGTTGGTGAGCTCAGCCGGGGGTTGGAGCTCGCCGTCAACCCCGTAGACGCAGTCTCGGCTGGAAATGGAACACGGTCCGCAGACAGGCGCTGTGGGCGGCGGTCAGCCCTTGCTACGGAGTCGTGATAACAGACGGAGCGCGAGCAAGCACGGCGGGACGAGGCCTTCGCCCACCGACAGCCCCAAGGGCCACCGGCGTGTAAAGGACCAGCCAAACACGCACCCACGGTGTTCATGTGAATGCGTGACAAGCGGGCGCACGCAGCTGCCCAGGATTCCCACCCGAGGACTTGGTTGGCTCGACCCACCCCTGGCGCGGACGAGGAAGACAAGAGGAGGAGCTTGCCATGGGAGACGTCATGTATAGCACAGACGTACCTTGCTCGTCACATTTCTTGTGCCTGCTTCTGCACGTCAAGCTTTACGGGGGGAGGGGGGGGGAGGGGGCGTCAGCGGGCGCGGAGAGGGCAGAGAGGGGGGCGCAACACAAGGAGTCGACTGACCAGCCCGTCTTGGTTCGCAAGCCGCGACTCCGCGACTTTCGTATCCTCTTCTTGGGAGGCCCATCGGCGGCCACGGCTGTGGGGTTGGGACGGATCAACGACCCCGTCCGGTCCATGTCGGCATCCGGGGAGGGTCAATAGCCGCGGCCACGGGGGTGGAAGGGCTCCAGGGGCGCAACGAGACGGCGGGAGAGATACGGGATCCCAAGTCGCGGCTCGAGGCAGGTCGAGATGGGCCGACAAGAGCGTGGGGAGCGTGGAGAAAGAGGCATAGGGAAACGAGGGCTCGACAGACAGCCCTGGCTGGCGCTGGTGCTGGCGTCCGGGCGACCAGGCAACCCGGCCCATCTGGCAAGTCTGGGGGTTCCGACAAGAGTGGCCATTTCCCCTCGCCCCGGGGCCCACCGCAGGCGATGGCGTCTCCATAATGTCATTCCCAGAACGAACAAGCTCAAGGCGTGATGTTGAGGCTGCCTTCGGTGCATGTCCCCGAGACGCGTCCCCGCTCTCCAGTTTTCGCCCGTCTCCAAACTGGCGGCATGCGAGGGGGGGGGAGGGGTCATCAACCCCGCCATCCGTTTCATTTGGGGGGCGTGGGGGAGAGGCAGAACCAGCACCGTCGCGGATTGGCAACGGGAAGAGAGGGCCAATGGACTGACCGGCCGCCGAAAGTTGGCATGGCGGCTCTAGGCAAGGAACCATCGGCTCGTAACGCGGCGGAGGCCGTCTCCCACGTAAAGGCCGGCCAGCCAGCCGCGTGCCCTTCCCCTTCCCCTTCCCTCCCTCTCGCCGCCGGCCCGTACCCATCGCCTCGCGACGAGAACTCGGACGCATAGTGCGCGTGCTTATATCGACCTGCTCCCCCTTCCGCCGGATCTGACGGGTTCTCCCGGGCGCCAACACCCAGCCAGCGGCTCCCCGTTGCCCGTCAAGCCTTCGTAGTCCTCTCACCCCTGTGCCGGAGTCAACATGGAGTGGAAGAAGGACAACAGGACCTATCGGATCCTCTCGGCGGCCGAGAAGGGTGGCTACGGAGTCGTGGCCCCAATAGCGTAATTGCCGAGCCGTGGCCGCCCTGTGCGTACGCCTGCTAATCTGGATCCCAGCTATAACATCGAGTGCATTCTGGCTTTCATCCGGGCGGCGGAGGCAAAACGAGCCCCCTTGATCCTTCAAGTGTTCCCCTGGGCCATCACCTACAGCAACGGCCTCCTCATCCATGCCGCTGCCAAGGCCGCCCAGGAGGCGTCGGTCCCTGTCGCCATCCACCTCGACCACGCACAGGACGAGGAGCTCATCCGGCACGCCGCTGCCAACCTGCCATTCGACTCCATCATGGTCGACATGTCACACCACGAGATGGCCGAAAACTTGGCCAAGACGCGGGAGCTGGTCGCCTTCTGTAACGAGCACCGCATCACCACCGAGGCCGAGCCTGGCCGAATCGAAGGTGGCGAAGACGGCATCGCCGACACGGCCGACCTGGAGGGCGCCCTGACAACCGAGGACCAGGTCGAAGACTTCATCTCAACCGGCATCGACTTCCTGGCCCCGGCCTTTGGCAACGTACACGGGGAGTACGGCGCGCGCGGGCCCGTTCTCGAGTACAGCAGGTTGGATATGATCCGAGCCAAGGCCCACGGCCGCGTGCGAATCGTGCTACACGGCACCAACGATTTCCCCGACGACGTCATGAAACGGTGCATCGGCGGCGGCTGCAGCAAGATCAACGTGAACAAGCTGGTACTAGACGACTACCTGGCATTCCTCAAAGCCAAGGCACCCACCACCAGCTTGACGACGCTCATGGAGGGCGGGACCCAGGAGATCCAAAAATTGATGGAGTGGCAAATGGACGTGACGGGCAGTGCAGGCAAGGCTTAGACGGTGTACGGTACTCCAATCCCTTCAAGCTTAGATCGACAAGTCACCACGAAATACAAACCCTCTCAGCCTAATCGGCCCATCGCGATAAAACTGTTGCATTTCGACCGTGTTGAGTGCTCGGGTTCGCGGGAGCTCCGTGCTTTGAGCAGGTATGTGATGAAAAAGTGACGAGCGCTTGCATCGTGGGTCGTAAAGCCGCCAAACTCGGCAAATGGCCATTGCTGGCACGTAGGAGACAGCGTTCCCACTCGGACAGTAACTCATACGGTGTTTATGACGAGGTAAAGAATAACTTGGTAAGCCACGGAGCAATTGCAACAACACTGGATACTGCTTGGGCGTCATGCTGCGCGGGGGGAGGGAAAAAAGATCGCCAAATAGCCTCGGAGTCGGTGAAAAAGTATCCATGCAATCATGCCAATTCATACAGCCCCTTCTGATGCCCAACATCTATAGTTTATTATACAGTAGGTCTTCGTCGGGCTTTCGCTTTTAAATACATTCGGAGACCGCCTCCCCGACTCTCCGTTACCAAGCCCCCACAATTCCGGCGATGGGAATATCGATGCCAGTGGTATACGTCGCCGTGTCCGACAGCAGGTACACGTAGGCACCACCAAGCTCCTGGGGCAGCGCCAGCCTCGGCATGCCACCGTAGTATTTCATCTTGGTGTCCCAGTCAGGGCTGGTCTCGACATAGTACGTCAGGGCTGTCTTGACAAAACCCGGCGAGATGGAGTTGACGCGGATGCCGTGCTGTGCCCACTCCATGGCCAGTGTGTGCGTCATGTTGCGGATGGCGGCCTTGGTGCCGCCGTACGGTGCGCTGGGCGCCGCCCGGTTCGGTCGGTACGAGGTCATCGAGGCCGTGAAGACGATGGAGCCCTTGGTCTTGAGCTCGATGAACTTGCGGGCGGCGGCCGTGGCGCAGATCCACGAGCCGTTGACATTGAGCTTGTACAGCTTCTCGAACTGCTCCATGGTGAAGTCAAGTGCCGGCTGGTGCTTGGTCGCGCCCGCGTTGGCGATCATGCCGTCGAAGCGGCCCTTCTTGGCCGCCAGGCTGTCAATGGCATTCTTGACCGACTCCTCGCTCGTCACATCGGTGTGGATGTACTCGAACCGGCCGGGATACCGCTTTTCTAAGGCGGCGAAGTCTTCGCCCGGCTCGCTGATGTCGAGAGAGAAAACGCAGCCGGCCGAGTTGGCTAGGCACACTTCGGCGAGACCCAGGCCGATTCCCTGGTTTGCCCCCGTAACTGCAGACCCGACATTGGTAAGTATAACCGTCGTGAGCGGGCACAGTGGAAAGACCTACTCGCGATGACCTTGTCTTTTAGTGTTATCTGCCAGTTGTGGCCGGCTTGTGGCATTGTGCTAGGGTAGTTGTCGATGATGGGGGCGGCGCCATCAGTAGGCCCCTCTGCGCTGGGAGACATTGCCACTGAGGTGTATCGGAGTGCCGGACTTCGGGGAAAGTGTCCAAGGTCCCAGAGAGAGAGAGAGAGGGGCGGGAGAGAGTGGGTGATAAAGATGTATAGTTGTCAGGTAACTAGCCACCTATGCGATAGGTTGGTGCCTGGAGTGTATATATCTTCACAAAAAAGGGTCGAGTATAGTCATGGATGGAGAGGAAGCTACATCGGGAAGTCTTTGGCTCTTTATTGAGACGAAACGCGAGCGTTATCCAGGGAGAATGCTTTCCCGGCTGCTGACTCTTTGGGCCCTTGATCATCGTAGTCCCCGAGACGCTGTCCACGCCAACGTCAGTCGTTCGAGGCCGTCTCTGTTCCGAAGTGAGCCATTAGACCCCAGCAAGTGTATGGGCTGATCCTGCGACCACTGATTGGCCCCTTGCTTGGTGCGCGAGACGAGGCCTTCGTCTCGCCCATCCGTTGCTTCTGAACCGAAGCGGCACAGGGACGAGGCCTCGTCTCGCGGGCAAAGCTGAGATTTTGGTGGGCTACTACCAGTTGACCCTCCCTCTTGCTTATGGACTTGGCCTGAATTGGACTTCGATGGAACCGTCTGACTCGCGATAACGCGGAGCCCCGGGCTCTGCGCGGGTCTGCCCAAAATGCGGAGTGGCATTAGCAAGCCGGGTCGCCCCAGCGTGTCCAGCCCTGGCCACAGGCTGTCACCAACGCAAGGCAGGGAGTCCCGGTCAATGATCGTATCCATTCCTCTTTCGTGTCCGGGGAAGCTGCTGTTGCACTGTGGTTTCCCTTGCCCTCCCAACCTGCCCTAGCGCTCGTATGCTCCTTGATCTTGGTTACGGCATTGACTTCTCGGGATGCGGCACTGCTCGACGGCGAGCTGACTGTCGTATATATCAAGGCTTTGCTGGCTTGGTGTCCTCGTGCTGCGTGCCGTGCTAAGAGCCACCACTCCGGGTCTGAGAGTCCAAGTCGATAAGAAAAAGGAGACAAAGCGGCTCTCTATTACCGCCCCTCCCTCGTTGGAACCTCCTGGGCCCTCCGTTTTACCCCTTTATCCCGCCATCATGGACAAAGACAACGCCCAACTCGAGCATCTCGAAGGACTAGATGATCCGAAGCGTGCCGAAGAGGTCGAGGACTACGTTCCCGATACCGAAGAAGAACGCAAGCTCGTCCGGAAGATCGACCTGTTCCTCCTGCCGACAATATGGATTATGTACCTACTGTCCTACATGGACAGGACCAAGTACGCGAGACGGCAGTTGGAACGCTGACCCTCGAACGAGAGGCTAACGCTTTCGAATAGCATCGGGAATGCCAAGGTAGCCGGCATGGCCCACGACCTCGACCTCGACTCTAACCGGTACTCGATTGCCCTCATCGTCTTTTTCATCGGTTACGTGGCGTGGGAGATTCCTTCCAAGTGAGTCCCCCCGTTGAGTGAAAACCTACGAGTCGACGGAGGAGCCTAACCCTTACCGCAGCATGATCCTGGCCCGAACCAAACCGTCACTCTTCCTCCCTGGCATCATGTTTGCCTGGGGCATAGTGACCATTGGCATGGGCTTCATCAACTCTTTTGAGGCCCTCGTCGGCATTCGCGTGGTGGTGGGCCTCCTCGAGGCCGGCTTCGCCCCGGGTATCCTCCTCCTTCTTTCGTCGTGGTACAAGCCGGCAGAGCAGGCCAAGCGGTTCGCCGTCTATATCTCTGCGGCCATCCTGAGCGGTGCATTTGGTGGCTTGATCGCTGGTGCCATCTCAGACAACCTTCACGGTGCCCACGGCCTGGCAGGGTGGCGATGGCTGTTCATTGTGGAGGGAGCCGCGACTGTGCGTTCTTGGGCCCCCCGAAACTCACAGCCTTTCCGATCGCTAACACGGCATGTTTACAGGCCGGCTGGTCCATCATCGCCTCCTTCATCCTCTTCGACTTCCCCGCCAACACCAAGCGCCTCTCCGAACGAGAACGCGAGCTCGCTATCAGGCGCCTCGTGTCCGAGGAAGCCCGCAATCGGGTCGAGGAAGCTCCCACGTTATCGCACCTGCAGGCCCTGAAGATCAGTCTCTCCAACGCGCGGACATGGCTTTTCGTTGTCGGCTACATGGCCATTGTCGGCTCCTCGACATTGTCGTACTTCTACCCAACGCTCATGGTCGGCCTGGGATACGACACCACCGCGGCCCAGTACATGACCATTCCCATCTACGTCGTGGCCTTCGTCTGCACGGCCATCACTGGATACTTCATGGACCGGCATTCGCAGTGGCGTGGTCTGGTTCTGGTTGGCTGGATGGCCGTGGCCATGCTGTGTGCTATCGTCACCTGCGTCGTCTATGATCTTAAGGCGCGCTACGCGTTGCTCGTCATCATGGCCAGCGGCCTGTGGGCCAGTAACGGCCTGGCGCTTTCGTATGCCTCGTCTTCCTTCTCCACTATGCCGAACGAGATTCGTGGCATCAGCCTGGCCCTCGTCAATGCCCTAGGCAACCTCGCCCAGATCTACGGCGCCTACCTGTTCCCTTCGGACGACAAGCCCAAGTACCTGATGGGCTTTGGTGTCATCAGTGGTATGTGTTTCACCGGCGTTTTGTCCTACGCTGCCCTGCACGTCCTTCTGCGGAAGCGGCATTGAGTATGCCTGAGAGGGGGTGTGTGGGAATTCGCCATGCGCTATCGCTTCGGCCCGCTCTCGTGTATTATACCCCAAGTCATTCCGTATGCAATCTGGCCGTGTAGCCAAACCATCACGTATTCATGGCATACTTTTGCGTTCGGTGATTTCCTCGACGAGCTTCCGGCGGTGTCCATAGTCCTGCTTCGGCTGGTTTGGCGGGCGGTTAATCGCGACTCTTTCGGCGGGTAAAACCGTGTACTCTGCTTGGCCAGCCCTCTTGGAGCCGGAGGCTACCAAGGATGGGCCGCAGGCATTGATTGATACCAGGCATGACACGCTCGGCAGGAAACAATTTGAAGCAGCAACGGCGAAGCACTGTATGCAGAGTGCTTCTTGGAATGCTGTAGGCAATCGCGTGCAACAGCACTCACGGAGTAGGATATTAAGATGTATGTATTACATTGCACCGTAGAGGGTGCACTCAGTCCCCTCCGTTTTCGGGGACTATTCGGTCAGTAAAAAGACCAGGTAAGTCTCAAGCTGCCAACGCCTACAACCGCACTCCGACCGAATCCCCGCCCGCAATCTCCAAGCCATTGTTTTTCGAAACCTGCATTCATCGTACACGCTACAAGAACAGCCAACATAGGTATGGCTTCCGCGTGCCAGGACATCTGTCTTTTTACTCGATTCTCTTCTTGCCCTCCTCCGCGCTCAGATACTTAGCTGTGCTGAGTCCGCGCTCGTGGGTGGCAACCAAGGGCCCAATCAATTTGTCTTTTCGGATCTTGCCGATTGTCTCCTGGTAGCCTTCGACAGCCCACGGCCTTGGGTTCAGTTTCGGCCAGTTAACCTGTGGTAAAATTAGCACAAAGCGTCAGACACGATCTTGGGGGGCCATGATTCGTCGACTTACATAGAGCATTCCGTGCTTGAGAACAAAAGTGGCACACCAAGCCCCCACCGCAGTCCAGAACATAATGAAGATGCGCATAGGCAGCACAGAAGCGTCCGCCGGGCGGCGCGTGAAGAGCGCTACGAGAACGAACAGTACGCTGAATGCGAGAACATAGGGGATGCTTTGGAGGAGAATTGGCCGGCGGTCGGCAAAGATGAGAGACGACCCAATGTTTGCCTCGGAGGGCTCGTACGCTCCGAGGAAAAGGTCAAAGGCGTCTTGACGCGGACCATCTCGGAAGTTATTGAGGTAGAAGCGGGTGATGGCGATGTTGAGATCGGCCAACTTGCCAGCGTTGGTGCGCGTGCCCATGCGCGTAATGTCCGTCTTCATGGCGCCGGTTCCGGCATATGCCCGAGAAACAGTGTCGGCGTTATCTGCCCACACGTTGCGGAACAAAAAGTAGAAGTCGGCATCGGCCGTCGCAAAGTCCTCTCCAGGCTGAAGCAAGCCCATGTCGACGAACATGCGATCCAGTGTCCAGCGGGCCAACATGCTTTGGACGACGTTGGTACGGTCGAGTGAGTCCATACAGTTGGTACGCACGACGCTGGTCTGGAAGTTGCGCGTTTCTAGACCGGCGTTGGCGGGCATATCGACACCGCGGAAGTACTGCTGCTCCATAAGAGCATCTTTGAGCCTGTCGACGAGCAGCATGGCACGCTGCATCTGCATCCCCCTCGTCTCGTGATGGTAGTCGAAGTAGACATAGTGCAAGCGGTCAAACTCCTGTTTCGAGGCGCCGGGCTCGACAATATGGAACTCTTCGTTGGTCCGCTTGTCAGCCTGGGTGCTTTGGGTGGGCGATGAGACGAGGGTCTGAACCATCTTCTCGTAGGTGTCTTTGATGGTCTTCTCCCTGCCCTTCTGGTTGACAAGGTTTACCAAATAGTTGTCTCCATAGATGCGGATCTGCTCCTCGAAGTGTTTCTTGGCGGCCGGGAGACCGGCCTCGATGGCTTTGACCTGAAGCTTGGGAGTGTACTTGAGGGCGTTGATCTCGGCCCAGTAGGCCGGAACGCTGCCTCGCGTCTGGACATACGACAGTACCTGCATCTCTTTCCCATCCGAACCCCCAAGCTTGCCACTTTGCATGTCGGTGCTGCCGGCGAAGCCGCCCATGCCACTGCCGGAATCGTTCAGGATGACAATCTGCTCAGTCTCGTTGTAGTTGGCCGCATGGCCCTCAGCATCGAGGCCGCGTGTGAAGTAGCGGGTTCCCGCGCGGTAGCGAGACTTGCGCGTCAGGAGACCCAGGGTCAGTGGTTGTCCCTTGAGGGTTGTTGGCCGGATCTCCAAAGTACCCCACATGATGGGCAAAATGAAGGGATCGACTGCAGGCTGCGGGCCGTGCTGCGACCGGCTGCCCCCTTTGCGGAACTCCATGAGATCCGTTTGCACGAATTTGTTCCAGAAGAATCGGTCGTCGGCTCGCATCCACAGGGGTTGCGACATGTCGGCCGAAGCCTGGCGTTGGAAGCTGTTGGTAAGGTCCAGCGAGTAGGAGAAGTACATGGGGCCCGCCATGATGTAGGTCTTGAGGAGGGCGAGGAACTGGTCCTCGTCGGGGTCCCGGATCTGGCGCTCGCGCATAGGCAGGAACTCGGTGGCTATCACCTTGTAGACCATGTGACCCTTGAGACGGCCCATGGGTTGGGCTTTGGTGATGGCGATGACATATTTATCCAGTCGCAGCCTGATCATGCCCAGGATGCCGGCGATGCTGGACTGACGCGTGATGCGCTTGTTCGGGTAGGCACTGCCCTCGCTCAAGCGCAGGTCGCCGGTGGGACGATCCACCACCAGCACGGGCGCGTTGGGCGACGACGGCGAGGTGAAGGTGTACGAGTCGGGCGCCACCTGGACGTTGATATCGCGGAAAGGGAGGCTCATGGTGGGCAGAGTATCGCGCTGTCGGACGCGGCGGCAGGAACTTCGAGTGTCCGTACTTCAGGGGGGGGGTTGGGTTGAAGTGGGTTGAGGGCGCCAGCGAGCAGGGGCGGGCCGGAAAGTCGTCACCAGGCCGGAGTCGTACGGGATGAATACACAGCTGAGATGAATCGGGGGTCCAACGCGGCGTCTACCAGCACATGCTTTCTGCCGTTACAACAGGTGTTGTGTGATGCAGTCAGCGTTGGCGCAACCGGCTAGCTTGGGGGGAAAGAAAGGGTAGGCGAGATTGCTCGGAGCTGGCTCCAACGATTGGCGGGCGGACAGACAGGTGGACGGGGAGACAAGGAGGCGAACGAGTGGAAGCCTGTTATTGACCGAGCTGCGAAGCCAGTTTTATCTCCAGCACGATGGAGGTCGTCTCTATGGTATGAGGCTTATACGTAGGTATGCATATGTGTACAAGGAGTAACCACTGATGCTCTCTCCCTGAGCAGATTTCCATCCATATTACTCCCCTGGACGAGACCCAGAATGCCATGGACCCTGGAAATGACGGATCTCAGAAGGTACCTACCTACATGTACATGTAGATTCCTAACGAAGTTGACCACCTAAGCTTCCATGTGACGCACTCCATCAGCCTCCCGCTTCGGGGAGGGGCCCGGGCCTCCAGCGTGCGTTTCCACCTGGTCTTATCTGTCTGCTTGCCAGCTGAGGGGGGCCAGCGTGGCTGAGCGCAGCTGATGAGTCCCCATCATGAATCGTAATGAGCTGGTATCGACTAATGGATGGGATCCCATGCCACCCCGTCGCATGTTCGGTAGTACCTTCGCCCCTACACGGCAGAGGCCCGTGGCTCTGGGGGCCCTCGCGCGCCCTTGGGCACCTGAGCCCAGCTCGAAAGCGGCCTACAGTACGTTGGTACTAGATGCAGGGCTAGATGCGCTCTCTCTATCCCATACCATCTGTGCCAGGGCGGTCCTTGGGCCTCCGTGGCCCGTCTGCTGCTGGTATCCGTACCTGTCACTGCATCCGCCTGGGAGGGAGGTGGGGCTAAGCCACGCCAGGTCAACCAATCTTGGATAGCGCAGAAGTTCAACAAGGCATCACATTACCGGCCGCCCAAGACAAACAACCATCATCATTCATCCTCTGAAGCGATTCTCTCCTATCGGCCATCACTCGCCCCTCACGCCGTCCACCGCCGCGCTCCTTTCTGCGAAACTCGCCCATTCACGCCCCCGTAATAGCTCCCGGCTCTGACCCCCTGGCGACGCTGCTTGCATCGCCGCTCCTCCCGCTTTCGAACGACCGTTGTAACCCAACCGCCGAACCCATCCTCCCGCTGCATTCACCATGGCCACCCGGGGCGGTCCTGCAGGCGCGCGCGGCATGAACACCCGCTTCGCGCAGTTCAAGCTGGTTCTGCTGGGTTTGTCCAACTCGTCCGGGCCCGCGGGGCGGTGCGAACGATGCTAATACAATCATTTGCAGGCGAGTCGGCAGTTGGAAAGGTATTATCATCCCGGCCTGACGGCCCGCCCGTGGTGCGCATCGCATGCTGACCCATCTGCCCAGAGCTCCATCGTTTTGCGCTTCGTCAAAGACCAGTTCGACTCGTACCGGGAATCCACCATCGGTGCCGCCTTCCTCACACAGACCATCTCCCTCGACGAGAACACCACTGTGAAGTTTGAAATCTGGGATACAGCCGGCCAGGAGCGCTACAAGTCCCTGGCACCCATGTACTACCGTAATGCGAACTGCGCCGTCGTCGTTTACGACATCACCCAGTCTGTGTGTTGCCCGTTTCCTCCCAACGGCGCGCGAAGGCCGCTTTTTGCTGACCCGGGGATACGTCATAGGCCTCGCTGGACAAGGCCAAGTCGTGGGTGAAAGAGCTCCAGCGACAAGCCAACGAAAACATCATCATTGCCCTTGCCGGCAACAAATTGGATCTGGTGACTGAGCAGCCGGACAAGAGAGCCGTAAGCACAGCCGATGCCGAAGCGTATGCCAACGAAGCAGGTCTTTTGTTCTTCGAGACGTCGGCCAAGACAGCCGAGAACGTCCGTGATCTCTTCACAGCCATCGCCCAGAAACTGCCGCTGGACCAGGCTGGGCCCCGACACTCCCGGCCAGGACAAAGGGCCGGCGTAAGTCTAGGACCTACCGAGAATGCCAACACGCAGTCCGGAGGTCCTTGCGCATGCTAAAGGGTGGTGGGAACGAGACTCCGCTCTCGAGAAGGCCTTCAGAGTGTATTCTCGGACGGGGTATGAGGATGACGACATAAGCTTTTTAATACATCGGGAGGACAGTTTACTGACGGGAGGGCCGGGACGAGTAGGCGACCGCTTTGATATCCATGTAGTGTTCCTTAGGAATATACCGGAATGACCAGTTTCGGTTGCTTCGGCGAGAGGGAGAGCGAGAGCCTGGCTGCGTGTTATGGTGGCGTTATACTTACATGTACCCTCCAAACCGCAGGAATGCCCCGGACGGGGGAAGACGTCTACCCTGCCTACCTTGCAGCCAGTGTTGTTGGCAAGAGACCGAACTGGATGCTGCAGTTTTTGATCTCCGCAGCATAAGAGGTACCTAAGTAAAGTACCTACCTATGGTACATGCCCATAAGACACATAAAGAGGTAGCCCGTACTTGCATTGTTGTGGTTATGCGGCACGGTTAGCAGCTGACGTTAATTATTCCGCTCATGAAATTCTGAGCAGCATTTGCGTACATCTCTTTTTGCCAAATTACATACCCCCCGAGGGATACCAAAAACATGCACAATATCCGTTCCTGCTGTACCAATTTGCACAGGTACACAGGCCCGTCTTCCTACCTTTCTCGGAAGCATGTGGACACAATGGCGTATTTCATGGCCAGTTCGGCAGCCCAGAGGCAAAGGCAGTGTCTCTCAAAATCAATCAACCCTCTTGGGACTTGTTGGGGGAGGGGCGGTCGTCGATTGCACAGCAAACAAGCCCGCGGCAATTGCTACCACGGGCGTGTACGGTGCCATTTCCCTACAGTCCCCGATTCCTCGCGATTACGTAGGTCGGCAGGCTCGCCTCCAACTACGGTGGGAGGTAAGTAAGTATCCATAGGCATGCTGGGCGGGCGGACCCACCTTGACGGCACGCAAAAAGCTATCCGGGCGCCCAGCGAGCATGGATTCAACCGACCCGAGCTTTTCCTCATCACGACCTTGGGAACCAACTACACTTGACCCGTCCCAACGCCCAACACAACGTCACCCGCACCCTTGACGGCCTCTCCATGCTCTCATGTTGCGGACTTCGTTGCGATCCGTGAGGGCGGTGGGCAACAGGCCCATTGTCGCTGCCGTTGGCCGCCAATGGCAGCCCGCCGCCGCTCGCCTGGCTCGGGTATGATGCAATATTCACTCATCGCTGTACGCCGCGCAGGGAAAGCTGACGATGCTATCAACAGAGATGCTACGCCGACGAGAAGAAAGTAGACGACGCCAAGCTCCCCGATTCTCACACCAACACGACTCCGACCAGCGAAGCTCCTGCGCTCAAGACGGAGAGCGAGATCGCCGCGTCCACCCTCGGCGTCAAGGACGTTCCCCTGGAGCCCCCGGTGCCTGCTGGTGCCGCTCCAGCTGCAGCGACCCCGAAGCCTGCTCCTATTAAGAAGAAGGGCTTTTTCCGCCGACTCCGTAACTATGTCCTCACCCTGATGATTCTGGGTGTCGTGACCTTCGGCGGCGGTATCTGGTACTCGCGCATCAGCGACAATTTCCATGATTTCTTCACCGAATATGTTCCTTTCGGCGAGCAAGCTGTGCTGTATTTCGAGGAGATGGACCTGAAGAAGCGCTACCCGCGCAGCCTGCCTGGCACCACGTCACGCCCCAAGGACACGGGTGCTCAGGTCAAGATTGGCCCCCAGAGCGGCGCTTCGTGGAGAGTGTCCGAGGGCGGCGACCCCGCCGGCAGGACTTCGAGTGCCAACCCTAAGAAGTCCCGCTCTGGTACCCCCAAGGAGACGAAGAGTGTGTCTGAGGCCAAGCCCATGTCCGAGGTTGCCTCGGCTGGATCGGCACCTCCTGCCAAATCGACAACCTCGTCCAAAACGTCCGCTGCGACTGACGCCACGGCTGATGCGACCGTCAAGAGAGATTCCACGCCGTTCAAGGCTCCTGAAGTCGACGAGCCTTCTCGCTTCCCCCCCGCGGCACCAATCGACCCCCTCAGCGTCCGAGATGCAGAGGAGCCCGTGGTTCAGGACCTTGTCAAGATGCTCAACGATATCATCACCGTTGTTAATGCCGACAACTCGGATGGGCGCTTCTCGGCCACGCTGGGCAAAGCTAAGGGCGAGCTCAACCGAGTCGGTGACAAGATTCGCGAGCTTAAGGCTGAGGTGGAGAAGAAGGCGGCCGATGAGGTCTCATCTAAAATCAACGAGTTTGAGTCCGCTGCAACTGAGCTCGTTTCTCGCGTGGAGAAGGCCATGGCCGCACAGGAAATCGCATGGCGTAGCGACTTCGAAGCCGAGATGAAGCGTCTGCACGATGCCTACGAAAACCGTCTCAAGACGGAGATAGAACGTGAGCAGCTCGTCAATGATCAGAAGCTCAGTAACAAGCTTCTTGAGCAGGCCATCCAGCTCAAGCGCCAGTTCGCCAAGGAGATTCAGAACAGCGTCGAGGCTGAGCGCCAGGGACGCCTCGGCAAACTGGATCAGTTGAGCAACGCTGTCCGAGAGCTCGAGCAGCTGACCACGGGCTGGAACGATGTTGTTGATATGAACCTGCAAACACAACAGCTTCACGTGGCAGTCGAGGCCGTGCGCGCCAGCCTTGAGGATAGCGAACACCCGCGCCCCTTTGTCAGGGAGCTGGTTGCCCTCAAGGAGATCTCCCACAATGACGACGTCGTGAACGCTGCCATTGCCTCTATCAACCCCACAGCTTACCAGCGTGGCATCAGCACCCCCGCTCAACTGATTGACCGTTTCCGACGTGTGGCCTCCGAGGTACGCAAGGCCAGCCTCTTGCCCGACGAGGCTGGTGTGGCCAGCCACGCCAGCAGCTGGGTCCTGAGCAAGGTCATGTTCAAGAAGCAAGGGCTTGCCGCCGGCGATGATGTCGAGAGCATCCTCACGCGCACCCAGACGTATCTCGAAGAGGGTGATCTGGACAGTGCGGCCCGCGAGATGAACGGACTTCAAGGATGGGCCAAGACCCTGAGTCGGGATTGGCTTGGTGAGGTCCGTAAGGTCCTGGAGGTGCAGCAGGCACTCGATGTGAGTCTTCAAAACTTGTTGCTGCAGGGAATTAGTGTACTAACCCTAATGTCTAGGTCGTCTCTACCGAGGCTAGACTTCAGAGCTTGAAGGTGGAGCAGTAATGGGGGGGCTGGAGAACGCTTCCTCATGTCACTTATATGTACATTTGTTACGTGAGCAAGCACCGGAATGTCGTGGGGGGTATCAAGGCCTCCGGGCCTGTGTATTATGATCAGATCAGCCACAATGGACCATGATGCCTATCTTCGTGACATTAGGCTCGCGTATGATTCAGCAGACAGCCGCGGTTGTGTCACTACTGCACTTCGAAGTCTTGCCCCTAGGGAGGCTTTCAGGTCGCAGCTTGAGGCTGGGGTGATGCCCCAGGAGTACGCGATTAAGTACCTCAAGAGCTTGACCATTGCCCGTTGGTCTCGGCATCATGCTCGGGGCCGGCTCCGTATAAGATCTCATTGACACCGGCCAGCGGGACGTCCATGACGGCATCAGTGCCCTTGTTCCATATGCAATCCCACTTCAGGTCCCTGGCCTTTTCCGACGGAACCTGGCGCTTCCCAGCCTCGCCGCCCGTGCGTATGCGCCCCTTGGCGTCGATGGTGGCGATCTGGCCGGCGTCGTCGACAATGGTCTCCAGGTGGGTCAGGGGAAGAGTCAGGTACTCGACGTTGTAGGCGGCCAAGGCCACGTAGATGTAGACAATGAGCATGACGAGGAAAGCGGGCACGGCCAGGGCCCACCAGCGGTTGGGATAGTAATCGATGCCCAGCGCGTGGAGAAAGGGCGAGGGCAGGTAGGCCCAAAGAAGATAGACGACAAAGGTAAGGGTGCTGAAGAGGTAGAGCACGAAGCCGTAGTACTCATAGGTCGGCACACGCGGGGCCGCGCGCGGCACCGGTTCGAGCTCGTCGTCGGAGGCGTCGGGGGTGGTGGGACGCGAGGGCCGGAGCAGCGAGGTCAGCGAGGGCGACGGCGGGAGGGGCGTGGGCGGGCGGCCGTAGAAGGGCGGCGCGAAGTAGTTGGAGGCCAGCGGCGGCGGCAGCGGGTTGTCGTCGCCCGACTCGTCGCCGGAGCCGTCCGTGGACGACGGCTCCGAGAAGGGATGGTCGAGATCCTCGTCGGAATAGTCGGACATGGCGACGGAGAGGGAGGGTGGTGCCAGGGCAGCACGGAGAGGTTGACGAGGCCACCCTGGAGCAGCGCGCCGAGAGCCTTGGCCCCGAGAAGAGGGCGGAGGAGAGGCAGTACGTAGGACGTATGTACCTACGTAGGTGCTTCAAGCGGCAGCCAGTACGTAAACAGTAGGCACGGCTGTTCCGGTCGGCGACCTCGCGCGCTTGGTTGAGAGATTGAATGGTGATTTCGTCGGCTATGTCGCCGTGATGTGGTCGCGGGCGCGAAACGGAGCCCGTGACGTCGCGTCGTTCTAAACGAGGGCGGTGAATTCGTTCACCTCTTTACAGCCAGCCATTCGGTTACCGGCGATACCGCCAATGTTTCCTACCAAGATGCACCTGGCGTCTTCCTCTTCCAAGCATTCGTCCATTGGATCTACGATACAATCCCGCCGAGGGAGGTATGGATATGATATGAATGTGTGTGTGGTGAATGTACCTACTCCGTACATGTCAAGCACCTGCAACCAACACGGATAGAGGTGGCTCGTTGGCTGATTGGCTGATTGCCTCGCCTGCCCCCCCAGAGTAGAGCTAGAGCTTCGGATGCCCACCCGCACCGCACCAGCCACACACACACTCGCGCGCGTGCGTGCGCGCGCGATTGCAGCTGCAGCTGGTCGACGTTTCTCCCACTCTTGAACTCAGATTCGGCATAGGAACCAAACCCGCTGCTCTGACGCTGAGAGACCGCGGCTCAATCATCGTTTTCGCGAGCCGACAGCGCAACAGCACCCATCCATCTGCACATCATGGCTCAACAAGCAATGACTTCGGCGAACGCGCCGACCGACATCTACGGCGGAGGTGCGTTTTCCCTCGGCCCGTGGTCGCCGACCGAGAGCGACGGCCACGGCACCTGGCTTTCAGCCTTGCGCGGGCTTGTTATGTTCATGTTCATTGACAACCAAGTGCAGATGAAGTATCCGCCCTCGTTCTCGATACGGGCTACTGCCACACCCGTGCCGGCTTCGCAGGCGAGGATGTTCCCAAATGCGTGCTTCCGTCCGCGTATGGTGTCTTGAAGGACCCCAGTGCGCCGACGGGGTCGCGCAACATCTTCGGCGACGACTGCCTGAACCCGCGCCCCGACTTTGAGATCAAGAACTACATGTCGCGCTCCGAGGGCATCGTTGAGGACTGGGATGTCGCAACCCAGCTGTGGGAGCAAATGTTGATCAAACGCCTGCAGCCTGACCGCGAGCAGCCGCCTTCAAAGAACGGACTCAACGACGGCACCGCTGCCGATGGCGAGGGCGACGTCGCCATGGAAGATAACGTCGAAGGCGCCGAGGCCGCCGAGAACGCCGAAAAGCCCTTGGCCGAGAATCCCCTGCTTATGACCGAGGCCCCCTGGAACCAGGGCAAGGCCCGCGAGAAGGTCATTGAAATTGCCATGGAGAACTGGGGCAGCCCGGCTTTCTGGCTGTCGCGGACCCCCGTGTGCGCTGCCTTCGCCGCTGGGAAGGCGAGCGCGCTGGTGGTGGATGTCGGAGGCTCATGCACCAGCGTGACGGCAGTACACGACGGCATGGTCCTGAAGCGCTCGGTGCAAAAGTCGCCGGCGGGCGGCCTCTGGCTCTCCTCTCAGATTACCACCATGTTCGACGCCTGTGACCCCAGGGTTGAGGTGAAGCCGTACTTTCTGATTGAGAACAAGACGCCCGTGGACGCCGGCGCGCCCGCCCAGGCCCGCATGAGGAAGTACAACTTCGACATTTCCCCCGGCTATCGTGCTTACGAGGACGAGCGGCTGCTCACCGAGTACAAAGAGTCGGTTGTCGAGGTCTGGCGCGGCCCCGGTCGCTATACCAACCCCGGGAACGAGGAACTGGTCAGAACTCAGCCTGGTCGCATCTTTGAGATGCCCGATGGCTCCAACCAGATGTGGCGCGAGCAGCGTTTCCGCGTCTCCGAGGGCATGTGGGACGAGACGGCGCAACTGCCCGGCACCCCCGAGGCGAACCGTCTTGCCAAGAATCAGACCATCCCCGAGCTGATCAAGGCTTGCCTGAACGCCGTGGACGTGGACCTGCGCCCCAACTTGCTGGGCAACATCGTCGTAACAGGCGGCACTAGTCTGTTGAACGGCTTCAACGACCGTCTCAACGCGGAGCTTATAGCTATGTACCCTAACACGCGCATCAAGCTGCATGCTGCGGGCCTGACGACGGAGCGACGCTTCGGCGCCTGGATTGGTGGGTCGATCCTGGCCAGCCTGGGTACCTTTCACCAGATGTGGATATCGAAGAAGGAATACGAAGAGAACGGCCCGGGCATCGTGGAGAAGCGATGCAAATAGAGGGCTATCCAGTCATGGATGGTGACGCTCCACGGGCCAACTTCGGCGTACGTGGACATGCTTAAGGGGCCAGGCGTCTGGAGTTCTCAGGAGGAGGTTGGGCCACGGCGGCTCTTTGTTGTAACTATAGCACGACCAAGCAGCAACGGCACAGGAAGAATGTGCGCTTGAAAGACACAAAGGCATGCGACAAACCCCCTAAAATGGAAGAAGTTGGTACAGGCACTTCAAGCCTTGCTATGAATCAACCCCGGCTTCGCATTGGGTATTTAGTCTACTGCCAGTTCATTGGGCAAGACACGCGCTCTAAATCTAACCAGGGGATGAAAATTGAAGTCTTCTGTCGCGCAAGGCCGCCGCTGGCAGTATTGGCAGCCGAATTACCAGCCGTTCCAACGCGGCCAGACATCGACAATCTCATCCTCGCGACCGACGTTTCGACTGTCAACAACCAGAAACCAGTTGTGCATGGCGGCCGTGATGCAGGCGTGATTCGGCCACACCCTGAGCCTCTGGCCGATATAGAGCCCTGCCCTCTCCTCTTCCTCGGCCGTTCCCACCCACGCCAGAACGCCGTGCTCCTGGGTCACACGACTGACTTGCCATCCCCCGTGCTGGGCCGGAAACTCGGGGCCCGGGAGTGGCTGGCCACTGCAGTTCCAGGGGCTGACAAGACCCCACGCGCTGTAGTGTCGTCCCGGCGGGGAACCCATGTCTTTGCACGGCTCGCGGGCCAGGGCCAGGGTCCCACCGTTCACAAGGGCCTCAGTCGTGTTGTTGGCGTGGTTGCGTTGTGGATAGAGTGAAACCACTTCCACCAGCACCGTGAGAGCCAAGGCGTGAGCGTTAAGGTAGTCGGAGGAGCGGGCGTGCGAGGCCAACTGCTGAATATCCAGGGTGCTGTACACGCCGGCGTGAAGCTCCTATACCGCTTGGAGTCAGTAGGTTTTCAAACCAGGTCTTCGTGGAGCATCTTCAGTGCCCCGGTAGCCTGGACTAGCAGAAATAAAGAGCACTGGGGGTAGACGGGAGGGGCGAGGAACCCTTTGCGGAAAGGGTAGTGGATCATTCTGAAAGCTGCTTACCAGGGTAAGATCCTCTTGCTGTAGGGTGGACATCATGGCGGAGAGCTTGCTGATCAAGGCATCCGAGCGCGGAGATCCGGGGGCACGACTCACACCTGGAACCCGAGGCTCGGTGAATGCCGGATGCTGAAGTGAGGTGACTTGCGGCGAGGCTCCAACGGAGAGCACAAGCGGATGGGTAGGTCGCTCTCGCCGGACGGCCTGAGCTACGCGGTGTAGACCCCCAATCTCGGTGCCCAGGTAGTCGAGCGCTTCCCAGTCCTCCCGGGTGTCGTATGACTGGCTGGTGTGGGCGTAAACACCTAGGAATCGACAGGACCCCACAGCCTCGGACACGAGCAGCTGGTCAACCAAGTGAAGGCAGTCGGGTGAGTCCGGGGACACGCCAGCCCGGTCGGCACCCACATTGACCTTGAGGAAAACGAGTGGCGGGTTCCCAGACTTGCTGGCAAGCGCCGTCAGGTGTTTCAGCTGCTCGCGGTGGTCGACCAACACGGCAAGGCCATCAGGACCCAGCTGTGCTGATATTTGTGCCAGGCGGTCGACACAAGACGAATAAATCGGAAAGGAGAAGAGAACCTAGGCGGCCGTCAGTAGTCGGTAAACACGGAGCAGAATATTGTGGGATACATACATTCACATCCCGACCGCTCTCTCGATATTCCTGGAGTAGAGGCAATATGCTCTCTGCTTCGGCCACTGTTGACACGATCAGCTTGACCGCGGTGTTGCTCTTATCGCCCACTTGAAGTCGGGTGAGCTCGATGGTCTTTGCGATCGGGTGTTAGCTCTCATCGCAACGCGGAGTAAGATGTGCGGTGTGTAAGCGAGGGCAGCCATAAGTACTCATCCCAAGATGTCCGGCACACATCGCCGTGGCGGCAACCTCCAAGACCCGACGTAAAGCTTGACCTCTTGGTATCTCGATATATAGCACCCAGGCCAAGGGGCGCCAAGACGGCAAAAAGAGAGAATGAGTGTCCGTACCTTGTGAGTTTTAATATGCGCCCGCCATTGGAGTTTCAGCCTTTGGGCTGCATCCAGCATCAGGTTGCAGTTTGCTTCTACCTTGGCCAGATCGAGCACGAGGGCAGGCGTCGGCGTATTGTAGAGGCTCTGGCCCACGTATCGAGCCTGCAACGCCTCCTTGCAGTTTGCAGCGGCTGCCATTTGTCCACGAGGGGCCGTCGTAGGGGCGGGAGCCGCGTTTAGACAGAGTCGACCTTGGTTGTCTGGAGCAGAAAAGGGTGATGCTGAACCCTGAAGTAGCAGCGGTCCAGGATGAGTGGACGGTTGTGCCGTAGATAGAGAGGCACAGCAGAGGCCCTGGAAAGTGTGGTCCGGTAGCGGAACCCAGCGGATTTGCACCCTACGTAAGTGTGTCATTGGGGGGCTATTTGTACCGCGTTGGACGGCTCCTCCAGTTCGCGACCAGACCCCACATCGCCTGTCGTCCACAATTCAACCCTCTACCGACGGGCTGCCAGTTGGAGGCATGGATGGATCCATTCATTCTCCGTGGTGGAAGCCCGTCCAGATGCCGAGGCCTCCAGTGGAAAAGTTCCACACCGACCTGCCTGTAGCGGGAGGTAGGTAGCAAGCCAAGCCAAGATGTGGTAGTTGCTACCCCTCCGGACAAGAAAATATTGTTACAGCCCTGTCTGACGGGGGCAGGTGAGCAGGTATTTACTTTGCACCGTATGTTGGTAAGAAGTATGTAAGTACCTATATTGCGGGCAACGCAGGTCGAATACGAAGCACTCCGGTCCAGTGAATAGTGGTAGAGTTTATGTGGTGATGAGAAACTCATGGCGAGCCGTACCTACTCCCGGCAACGAACCTATCCTTCTGTATTGGAGTCCATCTGGATGGAAGTGGGGTCCATCAGTGCAGGCATCTTGGAACTCCAACTGAGGTACCTAAGGTCAGTAGTACTTTTGTAGGTACCAACCTACCTCTGTATATAGTAGAGCAATACAGGGCTTGCATAGGAATCTCCGACCTGGCGGCGAGGTACTAAGACCTGCAGCTTAAAGTCCCATGGGTGGAATGAGCTCATATATGCAGTTGCCTACTCACTAGAGTCGCGGCCCTCATTATCATGGAAGCTACATCATCCAACTTAGAAGCTCGTAGGGATTGATGGCATCGATGTAATTGATGCTTGTAGGAGCGGCAGGCAATTGCGGTGGGCCCACTCTTTAGGTAGCCGTCCATGGGTACCTACCTTCCGATTTCTGTAAATTCATTCCCATCCAAGTACGTACCTGCTCCACGGAGCTTTGCCGACCAAACCTTATCCATCTACCTGCCTAAGCATGTACTTGCTTACCTAGGCCTCCATACCTCACCAATCCTACGCGCCAACCGACACAGCATCAATAGAACACGCGACGCCCTGCGATGCCTTATCCGATGTGGTCGTCGCGCTGAGATACACCCTCGCGAATCCAGCAACAAGACTCGCCGCCGACGCTGCGCTGCAATGTCCGACACAGAACCCGCGCCGCCCACCCCCAATGGCGAGACGGCGGTTGTCAACGGCGGTAGTCCTGGCCGAAGGGAGAGCGCCGAGTTCGCCAACATCGACTGGGCGAACCAGGCTGAGGAGGACGACCAGGCTCTGGCTCAGGTCCTGGCTGGCATTAGCGGCGCCCAAGGCTCGGCCAGCGCGGGACTCGACCTGGGGAACTTCACTGAGAAACAGCTGGATCAAAGCGGCAAGGCAGACGATGCTATCGATTTCGAAGACATCGGTGACGAGGACCTTATGTCAGACGATGAAATCAAAGGCGAACCTGACACCGGTCTGTCCCAGATTCCTGGGTTGACCGAAGATGGCGTCGCCAGTAACGAACCCGACGGCTTCGACGATCTATTTGGCGACGAAGGCGGCGTCGACGATCTGCCCCCTTCGTCGCCACCGCCCGATACGAGAACCCTGCCGGATGCCGAACGCAGCAGTCATGTCGACATCGGGGCCGAAGACATCAAGACCGAAGCCAATGCCGATATGGACGTCGATGTCGATGTCGATGCGAGCCGCTCGTCCGTCCCTGCTGCTCTCAGCGCCGCGCCTGCTGACGCGAACGTTACTGATGACGACTGGAAGAACATGTCATTCGAGGAGAAGTTCAAGCTCAACTTTCCCCAACAGGAAGAGAGCAGTGTGAGCGCCTGGGTCACTGAACAGTCGCACCACCAAGACATTTCTGTTCCCGCACCGCCCCAGAATGTCGATGAACTCCTCGAGCAAAAGTTCCCAAGCTTTGAGCCACACAAGATATTGTTCTTCAGAGAGCTGTTCCAAGAATGGCCAGCCGAGTTCGTCTACAAAGGACCTCCCAAGAGCCCGCCTGCCCTCGTGCCCACAAAGCTGGAGCTCGAGATCGATGGCGATGCTGCCAAGCTGTTCAGGCTGTCCGAAAATACCATCGCGGCAACACAGAAGCGCCCACAGCAGCAGTACGGTGAGACGGATGATTGGAATCGTATGGGTTCTGTCGCCATGGAGCCCGTGGAGCCTATGTCTGATACGGAAGATGAGGATGAGCCAGTAGGAGGCTATAGCTTGGGAGAGATCGCCACCGTTTGTGATGACTGGGATAATGTGCACGATCCCACGGCGCTGCTTGACAAGACCAACGGTCTTGTTACACCGCCTCACAATGCGGACGAGGAGATGGACGACTGGGACCGCGAATACCTTCAGCCAGAAAGGTCGCAAACAAAGAAGAAGCGCAAGATCGATGTTGGTTTGCCCGATCTGTCTTCCTTTGATACCTGGGGTATCGACGACTTCACCGAGGCCACCAAACGTTGCGGTCTGCGGATTCAGCTTGACCTCAATGACCCTTATCTGCTGGTCGAAGACCTGCAGTCAGATCGGCCCAAGAAGCGCATCAAGGTGGACGACAAGACCAAGCGCATGGCCAATGGTCAGCTCGGAAGAGACGTCCTGTCCCGCTTTAACATTTCCAACGACGATGCCTACAATGCCCTCAAAGCTAATAACAAGAGCAAGGTCAGAGCTACACTTGGAAATCTTGCCGTGGAGCACAGCATGCCGGCACTCAAGTTGACTTTCCCATTCTACCGTACAAAACTCGAGGGCGAGTTTTGGGACCACCATCGGAAAAAATTCGACGTGGAAAAGATTGTACGGAATGCCATTCCATTCAAGAAGCCCTCTAAAACGAAACGAAAGGAGCTCAAGAACCGGAGCATTCAGGATATCTTCAAGACAAGCAAAGATCTCAGTCTCAACGACAACTCTTCCGCTGTGCTTTTCGAGTACTCAGAACAAGCCCCAGTTATGCTTTCCAATTTTGGTATGGGCAGTCGAGTCATCAACTACTACCGTCGCCAGGATCACCAAGAAGAAGAGAAGCTACCCAAGGCTGATATCGGCGAGCCTCATATCCTAATGCCCGAGGACAAGTCGCCCTTTTCTATCTTTGGCAAGGTGGAACCGGGCGAGACTGTCCCTACATTCCACAACGAGATGTATCGGGCGCCTATCTTCAAGCACGAACCACGAAAAAATGATTTCCTCCTTGGATTCAGCACCAACGTCCATGACGGTCCGAAATTCTATCTGAAAACGATCGACCACATATATGTTGTTGGTCAGACATTCCCATCAGTCGAGGTTCCCGGTCCCCATGCGCGCAAAGTCACCACCACTGCGAAGAACAGACTCAAGATGATCTCGTATCGTATGATGAGGAAACGGTCAACACAAGACGTGGATATACATGAAATCACCCCGCACGTGTTCGACAAGTTTGACCCACAGAACAGGTACGCCTGCCCTTTTTCTTCATTTTCTCCAAAAGAGATGACGACTAACGGAACCCTAGGCAAAAAATGAAGGAATTCCTCGCATACGACCGCGACTCAAAGACATGGAAGCTGAGGGAGGGGGAGTCCTTGATGGACGAGAAGGACATCCGCGCCATGATCAAGCCCGAGGATGTCTGCTTAATCGAGTCCATGCAGATTGGTTCGATGCAGTTACAGGCCATAGGATACGACATTAGTCGGAAGAATGCCGCGGCCGAAGACGACGACGACGTAAATGCGGAAGAACCATTGGCTGCCAAGATGGCACCCTGGAAACTCACCCAAAACTTCCTTGAGGCAAGCCAACAGAAGGCCATGGTGGCTTTGCATGGTGAGGGAGACCCAACCGGTCATGGCCTGGGTTTCAGCTTCATCAAAACCTCCATGAAAGGAGGCTATATCAATGCTGTGCAAGGTCCGCTTGCCACAAGTGCCGATGCCATAGAACGGGAACGCAAGGCGAATGGCGGCCATTCGTACAATGTGAAGAAACAGCACGACATGTACACGGCAGCTATAGGGGATATCTGGGGGCGACAGAAAGCGACCCTTTCGGACACGACGACGCACGAGGACTCGGACGTTCTTGACACAGCCAACGAGGATGATCGATTCAACACGCGCAAGCCTGACCATACACCGGCCCCCCACATGGACGATGGGCGTAGCCAGTTTTCGCGCACGAGTGCTGGTAGTCGACTTCAGAACAAGCGAAAGCTCAAGATCACGCGAAAGAGGAAGGGTGCGGATGGCAACTTGGTGGAGGAGTCGGTGATTGTCGAGGATCCCGCCGTCATCCGAAACTATGTCAAGCAGAGGAAGGAGGCCGAAGAGGCTCTGCGAGAGTAAGTACTGGGCGGTGATGGCGAGGACTGGTGGTTTGCTAATACTCGGATTCAGTGTGTACAGTCTCAAGCCGACGGGCAATGCCGACGCTGACAGGGAGCGCAACAAATTGTGAGTCATGCCCATGGGTCTCGTGGCCACAAACGCGTTGCTAACAGATTCCTAGGGTCGAGAAGGAGTTGTCACGCTTGCTCAAAAACCAGGACCGACGTCAAGTGCGCGAGAAACAGGGCAAAGGGAAGAAGAAGAAGAATGTCGCTGTCGACATTGATGCCGATTCCCCGGATCCGTCCAACTCTGCCGATAAGGCGGCAGGCGGCACAACCCGGAAATGCGCAAACTGCGGCCAGGTGGGACACATCAAGACAAACAAAAGGTTCGTCCACCGATGTCGTCCACCCACGGTCCTGGGCTTCTTCCAGGCTCCCTGGAAGCCGCGGGCCTTGGGCCCCGGCTGATGAATCGGGTGCGGTGGCGGTGACAGTATTGCCGTCGGCGCGCGCCGAGCCGCAGCTCCTAGTGGACTCACCAGCGTTTATTTCTTCACCCAACTTCCAAAGGCCCAGTCTGGGGGTCTCACTAGTATAAACCATGCTAACCTGTTGGACCTAGCAAATGCCCGCTTCTCAATGGCACCATGGCGAATCCAGACAGTGGAGCCGACACGGGGGGCTTTGGGTCATTCGGCGCACCGTCAGCGAACTCTCCGGGCTAGGGTGCCGAAACACCTAGTCGTGGCCCTCGCTGGGGACGTCCCCGGGGACGGTCAAGGGGACGCCCAGAGGGGAAGGTGACCGCACAGCTGATAGATGGCTGCTCGCTGCTCGCTACCCAACGTTTGCCCCCTCCTATTGCCCCTCCAATCGTACAGGAACCACTGGCCTATAATTGACCTACAGTGGAAGCCACCGCAGGGCAGGACATAGAGCAAGTTGCTATCGCCCCCAAACAATAACAGGCAATAGCTTAACTCTCGGTCCTTGCAGGGCATACACAGGGGGAAGATATGCACGTACGACGAATATGCCAACGAAACAGACTCGGGTCGCAGTCCGAGGACGCATGGGGTCCAGCGAGGGATGGAGGCCCATCTGCGTCAAGGTGACAGGCGTCCAGTCGGTCTAGACAAGGGAGGGAAGCGAAAAGGGTCAAGTCCCATCAGGAACGAGCCGCGCAGGAAGGGGCGCATAATGGGGGGCGATGCTGGTATCTCGAGGGTCCCAATCGAAGCACCTATCACGGGATGAAGCGTAAGGCAGCACGTGGATGCGCAACTTGGTGCACCCATAGATATATAGACGCCGTATGCACGATAGGGTTGCACCGTTTGGTAGCGGGACCGCGTGTTGCCAAAAACAACGACGAACAGGCCATAGTGATGCCGCGCTTGTGCCGAGACCGATGACGAGGTTCTCCTACCAAGGCTTCGCGGGTGCATCGTCCAGAGAAGGGATGTTGTATGCGGCTAGGCGACGCATGCCCGATTTCTATGTTGGGAGGTGCTGGAATCCCCCCTCCCCTCCCTGGTTGGATGGGTACTTACTTGGGTACTTGGCGAATGCGCAGCTGGTGTGGGAGCGCGATGCCACCCCACCGCAGGCCATCCGCTCCCAAATGATGCTGAAGCGGGCAGAGAGTACGACATGGGCATCCACTGTTTGTTGATTCGGCAAGTATGTAGGTACATGGGCGTGCAGCAGAGACACGGTCGAAGGCGTGGCTGCCGCCATGACCTAAACATAGCATCACGGAGCATGCATACTGCACCGTACCTTGCTGCCGCAGTCTGCATAGGCCCAGGGCGGTCCGGGACGGCGGAGGAGAAGCGGGCACAGAGAAGACAGGGCCTACTTACAGCGTGCTTACCTGCCTGCCTGCCTGCCTGCCTGCCTGCCTGCCTGCCTGCCTGCCTTGCCTCTGCCCTCCCTCCTCCTCTCTCCCTTCCGCTTGGAGTGACTCGCCTGCGTCGGTGCTCGGCAACGTCCCCCGGCCAACTGCCCCAGCGGCGACAGAGCGCCCCGGCGTCGTGCCATGGGGTGCATGGCGGGGGGGCAAGGCATGGACGGAGCTCTAAACCAATCCGCTGTGGATAGAGTGCAGCATGACTGCCCTCTGTCTGCACGCCGCCTGGCAGTGTTTTCGTGGAGCTGGCGGGTGGCAGAGGCGGTGATCTACACAGCAAACACCCCCAGTCTGCTCGAACTGCGTGACTGGACATTCGGTGAGGGAGGGTGAGACGTCCAAAGCACCGCGCGCATGCAGCAGCGTCCCGCCCGTCTGCCGTTCTTTTCTTCTCTGGTAACTTACTTGGTTGGGTGGGTACCTGCCCATGTGTCGCTATGCGTGTGTGTATGGCTGTGTACGATCGAGAGTGCCGCACCCGCCTCCCCATCAAACATGTGCCACGGAAAGAGGGACTGGCGATCCTCACTACGGCAACCATTGGAGCTCGGGGGTTGGGTCGCGGTAGGGCAATAAACGCGGGGCATCTCGACCCCCCTCCCCCCCCCGGACGAGCCAGGCCAGGCCGATCAATGGGTATGGACGATGATGCGCGTAACGGGTGTGCTTTCCCGGGGTCTAGCTAGCCAAGATGGCGGGCCTCGGAATGCGGTCGGTCCCTGGCTAAGCACGAAATGGTATTCGCACCCTCTGGCGACCACTTCGTATGTGTGTCGCCCCCCCCCCTCCCTTGAGGGGGACACGGAGCAATTGAACCCTTTGCGCGCTTGGGACCCCTCGACCTCTTTCAAACATGGGCTGTGGGGGCATGGAAGGCCCCAGGACGTGCGGATTCTCCGGGGTAACACAGCATCGTGGCCGGTCCTCTCACGTCATGGCCCTGCCCTTGTCCTTCTCCCGCTAGCTTTCGGATCGCTCGTCCGGATGCGAGCAGACCGGGACCATACGAAGCGCGCTTTGAGCGTACACGGCCTTGGTCTGGCGGTTTCCGCCCAGGAGGGGATGTAGAAGGGAACCCGATGCTGGGGGCGTGCACGCGCACACACGCACACGCCTATGATGCACGTAGACGCATGCATACAGCCCGTCCCCGGCGACTGTACGTGTTTGGGGAGGGCAGCTAATTTACCCACCAGCAGAGGCGCGCTCGCGGGTTAATTGGCCCGATGGGGACACGGTGAGGGTGACGGGGCCAGGATGTGCTGCAGAGCAGTGGGGAGCGGGCCTCTCGAAATGGCCAAAAATAGCATCAGGCTGCCTCGGCTTCGGGGCTTGGCAGGGCGACGCCCAGTTAGCTGATCACCAGATGGATTGCTTGCAGTCGAGCCCGGCACAGAGATGCTCCAATCAGGCATCCGAGCCGCCCGGGAGCCCAAGAGAGGTTACGCAGTCCCGCCGCCGCCGGGCGCTTAGCCGCTGCTGTTTTCTGCAAAGACGTCAGCGCGAACGGGGGCTGCCGTCGGGCTCTGCTTCAGTGCACAGTCGCCTCGAAACGTGCGCTGCTCGCGAACGCGCCCATATACACCCAGTAGATACGGACCGCCGCCGTGCCAGACGGGAACCGGGGAAACGGACCCCCGCGATTGGCCCCGGCTGCTGTAGCGCTGCTTGTCAGCACACCGGGAGAGTTGGCACTCGTCCGGATCCTGTCCCGCCAACCCTGTTCGCGCCCCTGCCCGTCCGTCCTGAGTGGCTGCTTCCAGCCAGGCGAGGGGTCACAACCAAGCAACCCCCCCCCCCCCCCCCCCCCAAGGCCTTGGCCGCTCTGCGCCGTTTGAAACGTCGTCTTCGTGTCCAGAGCCCGGGCCCGGGGGGGGGGTAGGGATGCAGGGCCACCGCGGACATCTAAGCTTGGTATCCGGACGGACGGACGGCTCGCCGGGGCACGGCGTCAAGCGTTTAGCGAGGACAGGAAAACGGAAATCGAGGTAAGATGCCACTTCTTTATCCCACCTTCCTCTTCCCAAGCGAGCCTGTCGGGCATGCAGGTCGGAAGGCAAGGTGACTAGAGCGCCATACCGACGGCACGGCTCCTGGTCCCCGTTGGTTGCTTGCAGGCGGGGTACTCGGTTGAGAAAAGGGGCGGGGGGGACACGCACATACAACGCGGGCGGGCGTGAAATGGGCGACCAATGCACACCGGGCGGGCGGTGTGCAGGCGGCTGCAGGCACATTGGGCAGTGACGGCATATGTACGACGCCGAGGGCTTCTCGAAGCCCCCTTTGTTCTTTAAATAACCTGCCACATGGAGGCTCAAAGGGTCTGGCGGGATTGGGCGACGGTTTCGCAGGTTGATGGGGCAGATAAGGGGTACGTATTCGCATACTTTGTCACTGGTTCCTTGGCCGCGTTGCTGTGTAAGGCTGAGACGTGATGGGGGGTCCATAGGAGGGGAAGTGAGAAACCGCACACACTCGAAATGATACGTTGCGGCAAGCGCGGCATCCAGGGGCAACAGGGCTCGGCTACGGAGAATTGGCCCTCATGCGACGAACACAGGGCCACCAGCCCGACCATCAAGACCGTCGTCAACTCGGCCGCGGCTGATCCGCGAGGACAACGGGGAGAATGGCCCGTGGAATGGCCACCTGCCGGCCTGCCTTCTGTATACCGGATGAACTCGTGGCAATGAGATAGTGTCTATCCCATCCGGGTGCCCAGGTTGGGGGACTGTGCGAACCAGCCATGGAAGTCCGTGCGGTCTTAGCAAGAAAGAGTAGGAGGGTCAGGAAAGAAAAAGATACCTGCCGGGCCCTGGGGGGCGGGAGCCCGGTCGCGGGAGCGCGGTCGGCCTGTGCTGCGACCCTCGAAGCAGAACTGGAATGCCGGAAGGGAAAGACATGCACATCGAATGCACATGGCTTGATGAGCGCGCGTTTCTTGGCCCGTAATGGATACTTACATAATATAAGTACATGGTTTCCATGGCAGGCGGCATCCCCTTACAACCGGCTACATGGATACTTGCTCTCCTTCCCACCACCGTCCGAAGGTGCTAGGAAACTAATGCGCCCTTGGCCGGGCAAGGTGGCCGGCACAGCGGGAGCTAGCTGTCCTCTCGGAACCACGGTCTCCTGGAGAAAATGGGGCATTCGACGGCACTTGGCTGGGCGAGCGCACCCGTCGAATACCCCGTGCCCAGAATAATTTCGTACTTGAAGGATGAGGGGTGGAAAGAGTCCCGAGGGGGGCGAGGAAGGCATGTCGACGGACAAAGTCTGGCGACCAACTCGGAGGCCGCAAAGAGGTAGACATGACTGTAAAAGGCAAGTAAGCAACCTCGACAGAGTATTATTTCTCAGGATGCCTGGCTCGTCTGCTCAGTAGGCGTGATGGTTGCCAAACGAGCAGGGTTGAACGGAGGGCCCACCCACGACCCCCTCGAAATGGATCAGCCTGCCACGCTGCCAAGGATCCATGCCAGCCTGGGGGCCCGGCCATGCGGCCGCTAAGAATTGGATTGGGAAGCTCCTCCTCCACCCCTTCCATGGATGGGATTGATTGGGGGGGGGGGGCTGGCTTTGCCTTTTCCCACTTTCCCACCCTCTCCCGTCCGACCCTACACCCATCTCTCATTTGCTAACCTTGCGTGTACACACACTCTCGGGTGACCAAGCTGTGTCGGTCCTCTCCCAGCCCTACTACCCTTCCCTTCCCTACCCTCCCCCAATCCCATGTCGTCGTCTTCTTCTTCTTCCTAGACGACCCGACTGACGGACGGACTGTCTGACGGATTACCTGCCTGCCTGCCAGCCACCCCCTCCCCTCCCCTCCCTCCTCCCTCCCCCCCCCCATCATCGCACTGCTGCTGCACCCGCACTGCGCTGCATCGCACCCAACCCAGCCCGAGACGTGATGAACCAAGAGTCCCCAAGGTGGTGAACCACGATCCGTCTATTATTAGAAATCAACCACGCCAGATTCAGCCCCATCGCCCTGCAGAGCACCGACCGGTGGTTTGCATGTAGCATTGTATCTATCAACGACGACGAAGAATATCTCTTGTCGAGAGCACCACGCCCGACCTCTCGTGGCCGCTTTGAAAAAGCGTGCGTGTGTCCTGCCCGTTTCATGTTTTGACCCGCCCGCCTTTCCTCATGTTCCCTCGCGCGCACTCTGACTGACGAGTCGAGGTCCACTGCTAGCACCACCACCAAGCACCGCCAGCCGCTGCCAACTTCTTCCTCCCGTCCATTACTTCGGCCTACTACATATGCAGTTCATGCCTACCTCACATACTGCCTAATACCCTCTTGCTGGCTTACCTCCTCTCCTGCCCCCCCTCCCCCCCCCCCCCCCCCCCCCTGCTCCTCCTCGTCTTTCTATATACCTCGACTTGCGCCCGCATTGCTGCTCGGCACAGCTACAGCTTAGCAACGGTTCCTCATCCACCCAGCCCGGCCGTACATAGCCATCCATCCTCTTTTCTTACTCACCACCGCCGCCGCAAAAATCCAACGAGACACGCTCATTTAAGCTCTTGCCCCCATCTAAGCAAACCATTCGCACATGTCCACTAGTTCGAACCTTGTTGCTTTCTTATTGCACCCGCGCCATCTCGACCGCGACAACTACAACATAGGTCCTCCAGCCGGCCGTTTCCCAGCGCCCTTCCATCTCCCGTCCAGCAACGCCCTCTAGCCTCGGCGCCTCTGGCCTATTTTTTTTTTTCTCCCACCACAGCCGTCGTGTCACCCACGTAGTCGCCACCCGCTCAAGCACTCAAGATGGGGCGGAGAAAGATTGAGATCAAAGCCATCAAGGACGACAGGAATCGCTCTGTGTAAGCCACCCCTCCTCTCCCTCCCATCTGCTGCCCTGGTCGCCGTCGCCCTCGTGGGTTTGCCGACCACTACTGACGCGCGCCCGCGTAGCACCTTTTTGAAGCGCAAAGGCGGCCTGTTCAAGAAGGCACACGAGCTCTCGGTCCTATGCTCAGTCGATGTCGCCGTCTTCATTTTCGGCAGCAACAAGAAGCTCTACGAGTACTCGTCGGGCGACATGCGCGAACTAATCACCCGATACTCATATGTAAGTGTAGCCCATGCGCCCTCTGGCCCGACGCAACTCTTGCTGACATGGCGAGGCCTCGCAGCACGGCGGCCCAAACGAACACAAAGGACCCGCCGACTTCAACGGCGGTGATGACGACGAGGACGAGGACGGCGAGGCTACCCCTCCCCACGGGCACGAGGGCTCCGTAGAGCCCGGCATGATTCCTCCGCATTTCCAGGCCCAGCACCAGCCGCCATTCCCGCACCTCCGAGGCCATACCGCCTCGGCGTCGCCACCCATCAACGGCGTCGCCTTCGCTCGGGGCCACACTCCCCAGCCCCAGATGGGCTCCCGCCCGTCTTCACGAACCGACTTCAGGAGGCCCCCCGTCGGTCCTCAGGGAGCACAGCCCCAACCGAACGGGTATGCCTACATGCCTCATCCTATGGTTTACAATTCCCAGAGCCAAGCCCCGATGCCGCCCAACATGCAACACGGATTGCCGCCGCAACCACCGCCGCCCACTCAATACTCGTACCAACACCCGCAGCACCCACACCCGCAACACGCCCCGCAGCACGTCCAGATGCAGCAGCAACAGCAGCAGCAGCAGCAGCAGCACTACATGGAGGAGCAGAGGCGAACCTCGGTCACGCCCAGCTACCCTTCACATGCTCCGCCGCCGCCGACTCAGTCTGCTCAACGTGCCCAGCCGTCGCCGCCTCCACCTCACCCCCAACAACTGCCTCTGCCAGTCCCCCAGATGTCTCCGCCCCAGCTCCATCATCACCTCGAGGTTCCGCAGCCCCAGCACATGGCGCATCACCCGCAGCCAGAACCGCAAGCACAATTGCAGCAGCAACAACCTCCCACACACCTGGGACCTCGAGGTGACTCGGCACCTGACCGGCCCAGCCAGCGTTTGCTCGACACGTCGGCTGCTGTCAAAAAGCTGCCCCCGCGCAAGGGCCACAGCATTTTCACTCCCATTGATGAGAATCGCTCGATTCTGTCGCAGCATCTGGAGTCGTTCGTGCCCGAACCGCGCAACATCAAGGAGCTGTCGAGGGAGGATGCTACGCGGTCCCACTCGGTCGACGTGGGTGCGGTCCAACGGGACAACGAAACGTCGTCCCCGCCACCCCCGCCTCAGCGGTCCCATACGTCGAACTTGGCCGGTAGTTCCAGTGCTTCCCAAGGGCGAAACTCGGTATCTAGCTCAGTGCCTGAGACGACCTTCACTCCACCCTCCCGATCCAACAGTCTGCGGGTCGGGGGCGCACCAAGACCCAAACTCAAGGTGCAAATCCCCGACGAGGCATCCGAGGCAGGAAGTAACACGCAAGATTCGACGACGTCGCCGCAGAACCCTCAGGATACGGCCTCGCAGGCAGGAAACCGGCGCAACGGTGTCGAAACGCATGGTGCCGGGCCGGTTCTTCCTCCCCCTTCGCCGTCGGCTTCGGCGCTGCTTTCTGCGGGAGCCACGGGGCCGCCCAATCCTTTTGCGCGGCCGCTTCCCCAATCTCAAAACAACAACACCAGCATGAATATTGATACCCCCGTCTCTGCGCTCCCTTCCCGCTTCCTTAACAACGAGTTCCTGCCCAGCCCCAGTAGCTTCTACCCTGAGTGGAACTTCCGGGGCAACGATAGCAATACACTGCCCAGTCCTCTCAACTTTGCCACGCCCGTCGTGGGCACTGGTCCCTCGTTTCTGAGGGATGAAAACCCACACAAGCGCAAGAGCCCCGAAATCAGCACTGCTGGGCCCTCGTCGGATGGCCCCGAGGGCACCGATGCGAAGAGGGTCCGGGTGGATTCCTGAGCGTGCGCGGCGTGAGCCCGAGCTTCGCGGGCACTCGGTGCCTTCTTTATTTTTATTTTTTTCACCATTAGGCGGCCCCGCGTGTCTCGTCTCCCTGCCGTCCCATGTACCAATTTCTCGTCGCATTGAAAGCATCTGGTCCAGCATGCGATTTGGGCGCCTTTACTGGTGCTCCGCCTGATTTTTGCCGCACTGATGCTGTTATGGATATCCCTCTTGGCTGCTGGTTCCGAGGTGCTCGGGCACATGTGTCCCTACGCAGCAGTCAGTTGTTATCTTTGGGTTTTGTTTTCTTCCCCGCTGCTCGTTTCATTCTGGGAGCATGGCATGGCGTATAGGTCTCTGTTGCATCGATTCCTTTTCTGGGGCACTCCCGCCTCATGACGGGCACCAAGCCCGGGTGGATTAGAGAGACGGATATGATGCATGAATGACGGGCGTTGCTGTCTGCCATGGTATGCCGCTGCTGCATCTGTACAGTACGATGGTACGGGGGATCTCGGGGCACGGGCACGGCGTTCCCGGGCGTTGCATATCAGGCTGCTTCCCTGCTTTCCAAGAAGGGCGGGATAGGCCGTCAATACCAGAGCGTACACATGGGCAACTGAACAGAATGATATCATCGCGAGAATCGCCGCCGCCCCCACGTGACGGAAGATTTGGCACCCTGGCAAGGCAAAGGCAAAAGGTTGTCATCACGGCGGCCCCGACGGCGGCAGTAGCAGCCGTGCAGGTCGCCTGAAGGGGGGCTCTGCAGCCTATGCGCTGACGGGGCTTATGCACACCCGCTGCCATTAGTCAGCCGGCCTTTGCGGGTATACGTGCGTATACATCTGTGCCTACATAGGAAAAGAAGGAGGAAAAGAGGGGGGGGGGTGGTCGTGGCGTTCCGAACGGCCCCCGTATCTCGGCTCCTGAAACGCCTCGGTTGCCGGGGTTTGGGCGGACGGTTGGCCTGGGCACTACATACATCGGGGAAGTTAAGGGGGGCGCCTGGATTGCGTTTGGCCGTCCTCGGCCCCCCCAAAAGGAGGGTCCGGGGGTGCCCCCCACGGATGTCAGATACGTTCTCATTCGCCGCGGCCCTGGCCGTTGGGGGCGGAACGGCGGTGGGTGTGGGCCGAGCAACCCAGGACATGCGGCTGGCTATATGTCTGTAGGCAGCTATGTAGGTACAGGCACGCAATTGCGATGGTTGGAAAGGCTGACTGGCTAGTAGGCATGCGGACAGTTTTACGACACGCAGCGAAGAAAGGAGGCTAAGGGCGCTGACACCGTCCTGCTGCGCACCCGGTCCGTACCAAGGGAGGGGACGGCGACGACGTCGGCGCATTAGATGCGAGAACGGGCAAAGGCCATTCTGTCCAACCCCCCCGTCCTGCTTTTGACAAATCTATCTCGAAAGATGCCGTTTGGGACTTGTTGGTGCCTTCGCCTCGTCTCGCTCCCGCCGCTTCTGCGCCCATCTCAACGCGTTGGCCCCCTCCACCGACAGAGCGCTGCACCTTCACACGCACACATCCATCCGCCCATCCACATACACACAAACACACACACACACACACACACACACAAATACAAAAGCGAGGCGTGAAAAGGAAGCATTATCAGCGCGCGTCGCCAACAAAGCTCCCCTTCTCCGCCGGCTCGTCGTGCGGGGGACCCTCTAGGTCGTCGAGTCCCGAGCCCGTCGCCACTCGCCCACAGTGGCCCCCCTCCCCTGGGCTCTCCTCCGCTTCCTTGCCGGCACCGCCAAAGCCATTAAAGACGCACTCTTTTCTGTCTGGCCCCACCACGCCGTATTGTGTACTCAGCAAACCCCGATTGCTCGTTGTGGTTGAGACCTCGATCCGGGCCTGAGGCGCCGCCGTGGGACCGACTAGAGTGGCCGTGTGAAAACAGGAAAATCGCAACTAGGCTGGCTTGCTGGCTGCGAAGAGAAAATAACGAGGGAAACAAAAAACAAGGGGGAAAAGAAAGAAAACGAGGTTTTCTAGTGGTATCATCGATGATAGAAGAAGAAAAAGATCCCAGGCCGGGTGGCATATTAAAGACCGCTGCCCGCAGGCAGAGAACAGAAAACAGAGAGGCCAACACCGCGGCCGCCGAAAGGTACGAGTTGAGGCTCCAAGGGCTGCACCACCTCGTCACCAGATGCCAACGATCGACCGCCGTGGAGGACGTCAAAATTCGTCATCCCATATCCGTCCCTAGCGTCGGGGAGGAGGACTTTGAGGACCGGGCGCCGCCGTGCCCTCCATGTTGCCCGTCAGCTCGGCCACGCGAGCCTTGATCCGGGCGACACGGGACTCGATGGCTGTAATTCACGTCTGGTTAGCACAGGCCGGCGAGCACGGCTTCCGCTTGTCCGGGGGCACTCACTTTCTTCACCACTGGTGTCGTCGTCCCCGTCCGTCGTCGCCTTGCTGTAGCCCCCGCGGCTCTGCTCCTCGCTTCCCCGCGCACGGTCAGCAGCGTTCTTCCGAATCTGCGCCCATCGGTCTTGCATGGGGACGGCCGGCGGGGGTGCGCTCTCCTCGTCGTCCGACTCGACATCGTCCCTGTCCGGCTCTTGGCTGCCTGCGCCTCGGGCAATGGGCGGGGGCAATGCGTCGTCGTATTCGTCTTCGCTCACGTCTTCTTCGGGTGCAAAGGCCGGCTGGTCCGCGAGGGGGCCCTGGTCGAAGCGAGAGAACTCCTGGTGCGCCTCGGCGGCATCGGCCGTGTCCGTCCGCGACACGTCGTCGGCCGATGCTTCGGGAGCAGGGGCCGGGGCCGGGGCCGGGGATGGGGGAGGGACAGGTTTGCGGGTCGTCGGCGTCGACGGCTGCACCGGCGGGCGTTCTATCGTAGCGGCCGATTCGGACCGGATCGGTTCGGGCCGATGCTCCGGAGCCGCGGCCTTCTGGGCGAGGAAGCTGTTGACATCCGTGGCAGCATTGTCGGGGAGCTTCGACGTCCGGTTCTTATTGCGACCGAAGAGCTTGCGAAGTCCACCGCTGGGCTTCTTCTCGTCCTTGTGAAGTTTCTTGTAGGGCTTCTTGCCATCCGTCTTCAGGTTCGAGGGCTCGGGCGAGTACATGTCGCTTCGTGTCACTTCGGCCGACAATTTGTCTTGCGGCGGCGGCGGGAGCGGCGAATCCCGCCCCGTGGCGCCTGGTCTCTCCAACGGATGAACGTCCCGCGGATCTTCGGGCGCCTTCTCCGACACCGGGGCCATATCGGGCGACGAGTCCTCTGCAGGAACCCCGGCCGGGCTCATCGGTCCGCTTTGGTCGTGCGTCTGCCGCAGGCCCGGCGAGGGTTGCGGCTGGGGCGACAGTGGAGGGGAAACCATGGCATGATCCGGTCGGAGGCTGCCGTTCGATGGCGAATTGCCGTCGGAATGTCCGTTCCTCGGCATGGTGGCCTGGCCAAGTCCCCGGCCCAGGTCCATGTTGCCCAAATACATCTCCCGGATGGCGTCCTTGTCGTACTTGTTGGCCCATTTCATAGCTGGCGAGGCCTCCTTCATGATGACGGGCTGCAGGGTGAGAACACTGTTAGTCTTCTCCTTCATGAGCTCCGCATCCGTCCGCCCTCGACGGACTGGCAGGCGCGCCAACTGGTCCTGGTCTTCCTGGTGCTGCTTGGCCTGGAGCTGCTGGGCCGCGGCCTGTATCTTGGCCTGTTGGTCCGGACCGATGCTGGTCTTGCTGTAGCCCGCTCCCCCGCTGCCGTTCGGCTGCAGGCCGCCCGACTTCTCGAGGACGCCCTTGCCCGTCGACTTGCTGCGAGAGACGCCCTTGTCTTTGTTACGCTTGGTCCAGCTGAAGAGGCCCTTCTTTTCGGCAACGTAGGCACCAGCATCCGGCTCGGGGGCGGTTCCCTTGACCATCTCCTCCATCACCAGCCAACGACCGGACCGAATGATGGTTTCAATCACGGCACACCGCCCAAACGCCGCTTTCCGTTCCGGCGTCTCCTCGGGCGCCAGACTGCTCATCCACACCCACCAGAAGGCGTCATCGAGATCGAAGCGCAGAATGTTTGCCAGTTCACCGGGCTCCAAGTACTGGGTGCTCTCGAGCCGCGGGTTGTGGGACTGCGAGCTCTTCTGGCGGATGTTGGCGTCGATGGGGGGGAGGATCTTATCCGGAGGCAGCAGCAGCGAAGGGCTGGCGGGGCCGTCGTTGACGAAACCCGAAGACAGGAAGTCGGCCCACGAGGGCGTGGTAGGCCGCCCGCCGAGGACGTCGCCCGAGGCTGGCGACGTCCGCAGACCATGGTTGTCACGGGCTTGGGCTTGGTGGTGCCGCCTTGTGGCCTCCTCGTCTTCGGCATCCTCGGCGCCGCCGCCAAAGCCAATGTCCTCGAAACGAGACCAGGACGCGTCTCTCAGGCCGGTCGAGTGTTTTGAGCTCGATATCTGGGACTGATTGGCAAGAGAAATGGCCATGAGCACCCTGCGGCACTCCTCGGTCAGGGCCTGGACGGGGTCCTCGTAATCGGCATACTCCTGCAGAGCCCGGTCATTCTGTCGGTACTGGAAGTGGTTGGCCCGGCGCAGCAGCGCGAAGGGAGTGGGAGACACGCTGTCCACAATCATGACGACCCTATTCGTCGTGGACTGCATCAAAGCCGGTCTTTGCGGGGGGTACTCGGTCTCCTGCAGCAGCTTCTGCAAGGACATGGGAAGCATAGAGATACCGCCGCGGTTGGGTTGAGGCGCCAATGCCCTCAGATAGGCGAAGAAGAGGTGGCTCGTAGCGTCGGCAGCCATCAGCCAGTGCTTGTAACCGCCTTCAAAGCCGTTGCCAGTGTCTTTGTACTCGAAAGCCCACCAAGAAGCCATGCGCGAGAGCTTGCGGCCACCGAATCCGTTGGACTTGCCGTGGGCAGCGACGGCCGACAGCAAATCGAAAAAATCGGTGATAATGCGGGATCGCGCCTCGTCCTCGACGCTCAGGGGAATAAAGGTCGTGAAAGCGTCACGAGCCATGCTCGAATCGTGCTCCCCTACCTTGAACAGCTCGTAGGCGTCCCATCCCACCACGCCGCCCTGGAGGCGGCTCCAGCACCATTTGACAACACCGGCCATGACCATGGGGTCCGTCATGCGCAGCTCCTGCGCCAGGAGTTCCCCTCGCATGGGCTGGCCGCCATCGAAGAAGTGGCGTATCCAGTTGCGCACTGCGCTTGGGTCCGACGTTGGGCGGAACGGCAGGAGGAAGAAGGGTAGGTCGAGGGCTATAATTTGGCGGTAGGAACCGTGTTAGCGGGGCCGTTGAAACCATGCACGTACATCAAGGTGCCGTCGCGGGAAGGCGGAGAAGAGGGGGCGGGAGAACGAGAAGAGAGACACGGGAACATTGGGGAATTCGGAGGTCGGGAACAACGCACCCCTCGCCTTGAGTTCGTCAGTGGCGTAACGAAGCAGCTCGCAAACCTCATCGGGCTCGACATAGGCGCGCGTGTAGGCATCCTCCCAGCGTGGCCTCTGGGACAATTGGAGCGTGGAGTCCTCTCCTTGCGAGCCCTTTTTGGACTTTGTCTTGCCCTGGCCGTCTTTGCCCCTCATGCGGGAGAAGAGGCCCGGCATCGTGACGGAGGCGCGCCGGTCGCTGGTGGTCGCCGGGCGGTGGTTTTGCTGGGCGGAAAGCGGCCGCCGTACCCGAGTCGGCAAAATTGGTGCTTTCGGGGTGCGGTATGTAAGTAAGAGGGAATGACGTGCAGGCGGCCGTCGGGAAGGGGGGTTGGGCTCCCAAAACCAATGGGGGCTGGGCGTGGCAGTCGATCCCAGAAACGACGCGGCGAAGGTCAGTGGAAACTCGCAGGGCGGATGCTCAGAAGCGTGGGCGCACGCGCGCAGCGGCGCGTGGTTTCCGAGGGGGGGGGGGAGGTATCAGTTGCGCCGGAGGAAGTGGAAGCGTTATGGGGCGCAGAGGCGACGGGAGGTGCAGCTGAGACCTGGAAACGGGAAAAGGAATATAGAGGTTTGGAATCACAAGGGCGGGCGCAGGCGCGGACGTGGGCCTGAGGAGGGGTGGGTATGGAGGGGCCTGGCGGAGGCGTCCACCGGTTCGTTCTCCTGGCTGGGGGAGAAGCAGGCACAGCAACCCAAAAGATGGAATCACGAGAAAAGAGGCGTCGGTGGGAAGTGAAGGTGAGAGGGAACCGACGAGGGGAGTGGGCGCGAAAGCCAGCCGAGGGAGCGAGGAAAATGTTCAGGGGGTCCTGGAAATTTCACAATCAAAGCGGCGGCGGCGCAAACCAGGCCCAGGCCGATGTCGATAAGCGCGCGGAAGGAGGACGACGAAGGAAACCGGATAAGGAACGAAGAGAGCAACGTGCCGACGGGCAGACAAGCCGGACCATGAAGCGTCGGGCGTCGTTCCGGGGGGGCATGGGAGCTGAGCAAGCTGCCTGGTATCAGGGTATTGCGTATGGGCGGCCGGGCGGCCGAGAAGAGGTAGAGCGTGAGGTATGTAGGTATGTATGTCATGTATGTAGGCAAGCACGCATGTCATGGAGGTACGTAGTGGTATCCAGCGTAGGTAGGCAGGCAGTGGCCCCATGTGTCCACGTCGACGACCAGGAGTAATCGTAGTTGTCCTCCATAGCCCTCCCCCCCCCCCCCCCCCCCCCCCCCCCCCCCCCCCCCGTCGTGTCGTGTCGTGTCTTGACCTGGCGATGCCGCTGCCGCTGCCGTGCAAGGGCAAGGTACTGCTACCTGCATCCCATCCCATGCCACTCTAGTGGTGGCATGGACGGTGATTGGAGGTGGTCGTGCAGGACGGTCCCCCTGGGCAGAATGGAAAAGGGCCCAGCGCCCTTGACCCCTGCCTAGCTTGGCCGGGAGAGTGGGAGTGACCTAGTGAGCGAGTGACTAGAGGGGCCGGCCGGCTGGCGCAGTTGCAAGTTGCAAGTTGCAAGTTGCAAGTTGCACAGGCAGGCCGGGAGTGCGGCTGGCTGGAAAGGGCTGGCGTCCATTGGTCTTGGCTGGTAGGGCAAAGGGGGACAACCACTCTCGGCACGGTACATAGAGCATGCCTGTAGACCCGTGCTCCGCAAGGTACCGGAGCCTACTCATGTCCCCGTACCCTGGGCGGCTGCTGACTCTTGACGAAACGGATGCCCGTCTGGGCAAGGTGCCATGTGCAATTTCACTCAGGGTATCCCGGGCATGCGGGCGTTGACCACTACTGGCCTCTATTTACATGGCTTGCATATTACATACTTCTAGCATCGCAGTCGATGGATGTTGCTAAGGGTTGAGAAGGCCCCCATTCGTAATCCAAGCAGAGACCCCCCCCCCCCCCCCCCAGCATGTACCACCTTATTTGCTACCCCTTCCTTAGGCACCTAGGTCATCGTACTAAGCACTCGTCCATATGCGCGCTTGCCTCGATGACGGGCGGCGCGGCTGGCCTCGGTAGTCGGGGCACGACGGGGCGAGGGAACCACCATTGACGCCTCGGGAAATTAGAGGATGGGCTGTGTGTCTGGCCGTCAAACCCGGAAGCTCAGCTGTCGTGGCAGTCCTGGCCTGCAGGTTTTGGCACAATTTCTCCCTCTTGACTCCCTTCCCCCCCCTCCTTTTTTTTTTTTCTCCTCTCTCTTTTTAAATTGTATCCCAAACGACCCCCCCCACACCCCCCGGAGCGCTGCTGCTACTGCCCCCCACCACAACGGTTAGTTTCTTGACTTGATCGCCGTTAGCGGCTGTTATGGGACCTATGCCGTACGTATACTGGAACACCAAGCCGGGGCTCGTTGGTGGGTACACGGAGTCGATGGGAGAGAAGAAACCTGCCCTTGTCCGTGCCCGTACGCATACAGATAGGTTCCAATGCGACAGGGTGCTCGCGTATGGCGTCCAGGATTGGCGGGTCTGCCCGCATGTGTGTGTGTGTGCGTGCGCGCTCGTCACCACTGTCGCCCCGTCATCTTGGAGGGGGGGGGGGCTCCCAAACTCAGGTGTCCAGTTTCCTCTCGAAGCCCCCGAGGAAGGGACCTCGCATCAAACGTCCACACCCCTGTCAGGCAGGTTGCTTGTGGTTAATGCTGAGATATAGAAGGAGGTACGGATGCACTGGCACGATCGAGCCCCGAACCTACCTAGCGGCGAACTTGCACACATACCAAGTCGTAATCCGCATGGAGCCGTCCAACATCCATGTATGTACGGATGTGGGAGGTACCTCGGTAGCCATCTGATGGGGTGGAGGTCAGCAACTGCCGCTACACACGAGCAGCCCCCGTGCTCGTTAAAAACCCGCCCGATACCCGAAACCCAGAGATGAGCGCCCGTCCCTCCCTCCCAGGGCCGATTGGGGGTTGGGGGGGTTCGTGTATCGCCTCACCTGGTCGTCCCGTGAACCCGACTGTGCCACCTCTTCTTTCCGAACCGTATACTGCGTATACCGGGGGACGACGCGATCGAGCAAGCACGTACGACGCGACGACGCGACACAACGGGCTAGAGGGACAGGGGTGGGGGGGAAAGGAAAAGGGGACATATTTCATCATCGTAAGGCTGTCATCGCAACTGTACTGATGCTCGTACACACGCGTGTCCCCAGCCCGCGCTAAAGGGCGCCAGGTATGTACTTGTCCAATGTATTCAGTGTATTACAGAGAACGGAAGACAGGGGGGGGGGGGGGTATGGGGGTCACATTGGTCCAGCATAGGTAAAGCGAAGCTTGCCATTGGGAGGACAACTACGAATAGGGCTGCTTGATGCCCGTCCATACTTCACCCCCATCGTAGATCCCATCCCATCCTATTCCGCTACACACCCGGCCCAACCCTCTCGCCCGCCTCGGCCCAATCGAGGCGCTACGGCTTGCATCCCAACAAGTCATCATCAAACCGCGGCCCGGTCTTCGGTGTTGTCACGACCTGATCCATTGGCTCCCCAGGTCGCCACTTGCATCACATGCATCACCCCCCCCCCGTGGCATGCAGCACAGCTTCCAGAGTCGCTGCTCGAGTAAAGGTGGTGCTGTGCTGCTGCTGCTGCTGCTGCTGCTGCTGCCACTGTGCCAACTACAGCCATATGTGTAGGCATCCATCTGGTCTGTCGACATGAACCACCTCTTGTACAAGAAAGGTAGGTCGGACGACTGATGAGCTTCCTGGTAGTACTGACTGGCAAGTAGGACAGTCTCACAATCTGTCCAACACCACCACCATCACCACCAGTCGGCGTGTGCATCATGCCCTTACATAGGCCGATACGCGGGCTGTGCGCTCGGGCGTGAAGGAGCATGGGAGTCGAAGGGGCCAGCCACCGCTCAGCCCACCGCGTTTGAGGACGTTCCTTTCCCCCCTCCCTCCTTGGCAGTCTAACCGGAGCCGCGAGTCCCCGTGTTGGTGTGGCTTCTCCGAGGACTGCGTCAAACCGTCGTGGTCGCTTGGGCACTCCCACACCCCCTGCATCGCCATGGCAAAACCAGAACCTCCCCCCCCCCCCCCCCCCCCCACAGGTAGTTGCCAGGGCGGTAAGCCTTCCTGCCAGAACGTGCAGAGTGCAGATGGCAGATGGCAGATGACAGATGACAGATGGCAGAGTGCAGAGATTGCAGGTCTTCTTAGGACCACACGGGTCGCACGGGTCCCCCCCCCCCCCGCGAGGGGCGTGATACGCAGCCCACGGGGTCGCACACATCGTGCGTATCCTGCAAGTGCCGATGACTGCGAAACATGCTGCATACGCCGGGCTCACAGCGTGTGTGCGCGCGCTCTGCCTCCCTTCCTCTCCTCTCCCCCTCCCCTTTAGTCGTCCCCCCTCCATATTGAACGTCGGACGCATCGTGCATCCTTGTAGGCAGGCGCCTTCGGCACCTATCGGTCCGGGTTCTGCCCGTCCTTCCTGGTCCCCTCGCAAGATGCCCGCCTCGAATACGGCCAAGCCCGGATGGATGTTTGCGTGTAGGCGTGACGCTTCGCAAAGCCCTACGCCCGCGCGCAACGTCGTGTGACGGTGGAGCACCGAGACATCTCGGCCGAGAAAGTATAACGGAACGACTAGTTCGGACGTATGGACTCTGTATCAGCCAGCCCGCCCGATTCCAAAGCCTCGAGCTTCCCGATCCATCGGATGGCCCGAGTGGAGCCATGTCAACCCTCCAGTTAGACGTCCGGATCGACCCCTTGTATAGGGCCGCGTATAGTCAATTGAAACTTAAGCCCGTACGCTGCCCACCTGGTCGGGCCACCAACGCCCCCGGTGGACCTCGCAGGCGAACTGGTCTTGAAAATCATCTCGTCGTGGCTGTGGCAGACATGGCGTCACGAACCGCGGCTGCCTGCGTGCATATATCGATCCTGCGCCCGCGCCCCGTGATTGACGCGTCCTTCTCCTGGAGCATGTGACCCACGACGCCCAGGCAGGAGGGTCTCGCGCATGGTCTTCGAGCAGTCCCGGTCCTTTGGGGAGGGCCGAGTTGGAGAAACGATCACGCCACAAGGTATCAGGGGAATCGCCGGCAGGGCCTAGCGTGTGCCCACGGGTCGAGGGCCGGCGAGCCGTCGACACCATAAAAAGCGAGCAAAGGTGGAGAGAAGGATACGCAAGAGAAACACGTGTTTTCATTTTTCATGCCCCAGGACCTGAGTATACCTGCCCTGCTCCGGGCTGGCGGTATAGCCGAAGAGGGACCATCATTCGTGACTATCATACAGTTACCCGACCCTGTAGTTCCATCCTGAGTTCCAACGCGCACATACAACGCCACCCTCTCCGCTCCTGGACATCTTGTGGGGGAGAGGGAAAAAAAAAAAAGGTAAAGCCCCTCCGAAAGCATGCCGAGAACAACCGGCCGTCGTCGTCGACCCCGGGGCGGGGGGGGGGATCATCATCAGTTTCGTGCCTCATGACCAAAGCTGGTCTTTCGCTCACTTCGCCTGAGTAGTGGTAGCGTTCTCGCCCCCCTCGTCCAGCACATTGCCGTCTTCCTCCGTACCGCTTTTGTCCTCCTTGCCGACGGCGACTTTGGCCGGGAGGACACCAGCGACATTTTCCTTATCCTCGCCGTGATCATCATTCGGCTTGATAGTCTGTTGCTTCTCGTTCGCGGCCTTCTCCTCCATCACGTTGTTCTTCTCTTCGGTGGGGGTCAGCGCAGCCGAGTCGGCCTTTTCCTTGTCGGCCTGCTTCTTCTTCTCGACAGGGTTGAGGTCCCAGTCGATTTCGCTGCCCTCGCCATAGCGTGTGGTCAGCCAGTCATTGGCTTTGCGGAAGTGGCCGCAGTCGAAGAAGCCGCGGGCCGCGCTCAGCGGACTCGGGTGGACCGACTTGAGGACCAGGTGCCGCTTGGCGTCGATCTTGAGCACTCGCTTGCCGGCTGGCGTGCCCCAGGCCATGAAGACGACCCCACGCGTGCGCTTGGCGGCCACGAGGTCTATGATGCGCTGCGTGAAGCGCTCCCAGCCGCGGTTGGCGTGCGAGTTGGCCTCGTGCGCCCGCACGGTGAGACAGGTGTTGAGCAGCAGGACGCCACGGTTGGCCCAGGGCGTCAGCAGGCCGCCCTTGTTGGGCGGCGCCTCGAAAGTGGGATAGTCCTTCTTCAGGGCGATGTACATGTTGCGGAGCGACGGCGGGGCGGGCGTCGGCGGCCGGACTGAGAAGGCCAGACCGTGCGCCTGGTTATGGTTGTGGTAGGGGTCCTGCCCGAGGATGACAACCTTCACCGAGTTGAAGGGTGTGAGCCGAGACCTGCGGGGCCGTGTCAGCATCGTATATCCAGGGTTACTCGATGGCCACAGCCAGCCCGTTCGGGGTGAACAAACCAGGAGTAGATGTCCTCCAGCGGAGGAAAGATTTTCTTCCCTTGGTCGGCTTCCCGCGCTAGGAAGCGCTTCAGCTCCAGAAACTCTTTGGTCGTGATGTCGTCCTTCAGGTGGGCCAGCCAGCTGGGGTCTAGAGTATCAATCTCAAGCTGCAGCAGCTTCTTTTGCTCGGCAGTCAAGCCAGCGACCCATTTCGTCTTGTCGAACTTGGGCGGCGCGGGCTCGGGCGCCGCTGCCGCCACCTTGGACGCCATAGCCCCGCCATTGGCCACGGGCTTGGGGGGCCCGAAGAAGGACATAATGCTCGCATTCGTCTTGACCTTCTTGTTGGCCTCGGTCGAGGTCGCGGCCTTGCGTTTTAGTGACGACGACATGGCGTGTGTGCGAGGGGGCCAAGGGACGGGTCCAAGATGCAGGGCGAGCTCGCTCCGACACCGCACCGGTGCTGCTTGGCGGTTGCGGCAAGACGGACAGCTCGAGCAGACGACAGTCAAGCAAGGCTTGGGCCGCGATCAGCCAGCTGGCGGGCTGTAGGATGCCGGGCCTGAGTTGCGTGCGCGTATGCTCTGAAGGGCAATAGAGGGGGGAAACCTGAGGTCAGTGGAATCCGGGCCTCGGGTGGGGACGACAAGTGGTGATGGTGGTTTGGGAAGAGGGGGGAAGAGGTGCAGACGAGGAGCTGGGAGGGTGCCAGTCGGGACGGGGCTGTGCGTACGAGTTGGTGTGGTGATACAAACACCGGCCCGGTTGGCATGGGGGCTTGTCTGGCTCAAATACGCGCAAAAATGTTAAGCAGATGGCTGGCTTTCCGACGTCAGAGCGCGTCTCAGACGCGACTGGGATTCCAGCCACAGCACGCGATTTGGGGAAGACGCGTAAAGTGTCGCCCGATTTGGCTGGGCTGGAGGCGGCTGAGCTTGCTTGAGCACCTCCCATTGGACCATGGCACTATTTCTCGTACCAGGTTGGTGCACGCGTAAAGCACGTCAGTACGGGCCTTGCCCAGGTACGTAGTGTCAGCTCCCTGCATCCATGTGTAAGGCGCCCTCTTCGGCGGTGAACATGGAAAACAAACCCGCCTGGGAACGGGCTGGAAGGAAAACAAGGCCCTGTCTGCAGCGTGGAGTTTGGTCTTTTGAATTAGAGCCGTGTTGGCTTTTCCCCGATCGGGCGCGCGGAGACGCTCGTCTTAGTCAGGTAACTTAATGTACACCTCTCGTGTGCTTAACAGCCAGGCTCCTTGAGGCCTGTCCACATGGTTGCTGGTGCCTCTATAACCCACAATTGCCGTTTCTATACCGAGAGCCGCCGGCCGCCCCGCCTCCAGGGTTCGCGCCGAAGTAGTTAGGTGGGTGGGTAGGTAGGTATCATGAACGCACGGAAAACGCCTGCCAATGCAAAGTAAAGGACAAAGAGACCGAAGAGGTGCCCTCTCCCTCGTCACGGCTCGAACTCGTCTTGCTGCTTCTGCTTCTGCGCCGTCTTCTCGTTCATGCCCCGGAAGGCCCGCTTGCCGACCTCGTAGCTGCTGATCATAATGGCGCACGAGGGTGCCACTTTCAGCGTCCTCGGGATCCAGCCCTTCCAGAGCCCCGCCACGCCCTCGGTGGCCACGATGTGGCGGAGGAGCTGCATCATGGACTGCTCCTCGGGTGCCGCGGCGGCTTTGGAGACCGGGCCCGAGGCGCTGCCCCCCGGGTTCCGGAAGACCTGCGTCCTCGTCTTGCCGACGTCGAAGGGCATCGTGACCACGGTGGCGATGGCGCCCGACGTGGCGCCGGCGACGAAGCTGTCCACAAAGGTGGCCGAGTGGTCCTCTCGGCTCTGCGACCGGCTCCGTGCCCGGGTCCGGGACCCGCCGGTCGAACGGAGAGACCGACCGCGACGCTCCTCGCGCATGTCCGTCAGCTTGCCGCGGATGGCCTCGTAACCCCACCAATACATGCCCGAGAAGGGCACATCGCGCCAAAGGGTCAGGGTGATGCCCCTCCAAAGCGAGGGGTACCCGTCGCGCGCCACCATGTCTTTAACCCCCTTGACGGTGTTGGCCATAGCAGCCGTGGCGCTCGCGCCCGACGAAGCCTGGAGGCGGGTCCGGAATAGCTCGATGGGGTTGATGGCGGTGGCGGCGACAACGCGGGCAAGCGACCCGGCAAACAGCGGCGCATAGGCATCGGCGCTGAGCTTGTTGACGGGGCTCGCCTTGTTGAAGCGCAGCCACTCGTAGCCGGTGAAGTAGATGATGTTGGCGGGCACGGCCATCAGCAGTGTCGGCGAGAGCCCCCTCCACAGCGTGGTGATGCCCTCGTTACGGGCAATCTTCCGGATGCCGTCGAGCGTCGAGTTGAATGTTCGCCTCTGAACCTGCTCGACAGCGCAATGGCCCGCAAGCGGCGCGGCGACACAAGCCTCGGCGGCATTGTTCGCAAAGAAGACTTCTCGACAGCAGGCCGTGACGCCCAGATTGGAGGGTCGGAAAGACGTCGGCGTCTCAACAGCAAGCTTCGACAGGTCGGCCGTGTAGGATTGCGGCGGGGCTTGGGATTGCAGCCGGACGCGCACAACATCGAGCGGTGTCACTGGCGGTGGGCGGTCAGCAAGGCGGGCTTCTCCAGATCAAAGCGGGCAGGGGAAGAGGGGGGGGCGCACTCAAAAGCGAGGTCAACAAGCTGCCAGAGATGGCCGAGAGCATCTTCTGGGTGGCCGTGATCTCGGCGATACTGGTGAGCGCATCGTCCTGAGAGGCGACCATGGTCTGGCCGACAAAGGCATCCTCGAGGGGTCGCGACTGGGAGCCGGCGGTGCCGTGATGGGCATTGCTCATCGTGGGCAGATCCCGGCGGTCCGGGACAGACCGGAGGCTGGACCGCGCGAGACCGAGTCCGATGCGCGACAAGGTGTGGGCGGACAGTCGGCAGGCGCCTAGTGTCTGTCAGTTGGTGGCCGGGTGGGTAGGAGGCGCTGTAGGGGGAAGCAGCAGACGGTTCGGTCAGCAAGAAGTAAAAAGAGTTCGGCAGGTCGTATGCAGGACACCCGCCTCCATGTAGGGTAGGGGAGGATCACAGCCCGGACATGGAAGCCAGGGCAACAGGGACCGGCGAGGTTGAGGGGATATTGGATGGAGTTAATAAGCTGCTACTGCGATAGCGGGCGTCGCTCTCCGAACTTCTTCGCGTCATGAAGCACCGGACCCAGCTTTTTTTCCTCCCTCGGCCGGGGGCGGACGGGTACAAACGGGTGCCCAGGAGCCAGCGATCGGGGTGCCAATTGGGTGCCAAGAAGCGCGCCCTATCATAGGCACAATTGCCTTGAGGGTCTAGACCCCTGCCGCTTCTCCAGAATGGGGGACATCCAACTTCTCCAGCGCTCTCCAATAGACACCCCATATCCGATCCCATATAGTGAGGCAGGTAGGTGCTACAGGTCATCCATACTTCCATATGTCCCGAGATATGTGGTGGGATGGAGGCATATGCCGACCTGGTAACGACGGGCGTCTCGGTGATGACATGGAGGCAGAAATGCAACCCCCCCCCCCCCCCCCCCCCCCAACGTGAAAACATTCGTCATCATCATTTTGCGCGGCCACCGCGCGGTTTGCACGCACAAAAGGAAAGGCAACACGAAGAAATGCCCACAACGCAATCGACGACGGGCGCTTGCTTCGACTCCATGGGCCTGCAGGTACTAACTTGCCGGCATGTACTCGCCTGCTTCCTTGCATGATGTCACCCCCAATCGGACACGGCGCAATGCCAGATCCCTACCCCGGTGAGTCAGCCGCTGAAGACCAACCCCCATCGACCCCATCTGATAGGTACCCATCCCTCCTATTGGAAACGATGGATGCCCAGATCCATCAATCCTATGAGACCCTGCTTACTTAAACCACAGGCAAGTGCTTCTTACATAAGTCAACATACCTCATCCCAGCCGCTTCAACCTCACCGACACGGGGCACCGACTTGCCCGCCCTTTCCCCGTAACCTGCGTAAGTCTCGAGGTGTGGAACCGTCGCCGCCACAAGATGGAGTCGCCGTCACAATTCCAATCCGAACTGGAGGACTTCCGGCAGCAATGGCGGGCCGAGGTATCAGCCCGGTCCCGGACCACCAACGACGCCTCCGCCGCTGCTCCCCCGCCGCGGCAGCGGGCGCAGCCGTCGCTTTCGGCCTCGTCCCGGCCGCCGCCCCGCCGCCCGGAACCTCCACCCGCGCATGGCCGTGTCCCGCCCGAAGAAGAGGACGATTTCGTGCCGGGGCTCGTGTTCGACGACCCGGCGCCCGGTAAACCGGCCCCCCAGCACGGTGCCACTTCCGCCGCCGCCCCTGGAGAGGAGCCGGAGCCCGACACGGCGCTGGCGCTGTACGAGAAGGCCGTCGAACAGGAGAGCACCGGCAAGCTCGGAGACAGCCTTCATCTGTATCGCAAGGCCTTCCGCATGAACGACAATGTCGATCGCGCATACCGCGACAAGCATTTCCCCGGCCGGTGGAAACAAGTCGCGTTGCCCCATGCGTCCAGCGCGCCGGCCCCGGCCCTGAGTTCGACCGCCCCGGCTCCTGGCGCTGGGGCGGCGCCGCCGGGGCCCCCGCCGTCGCTCCCCGATCTCATCGCCAGCTTTGCCGGCCTGAAGGTGGAGGGCACCCCGCCTGAGGTCGAAGGCATGGCCGCCCCGCCCTGCCCCATCGCCGAGCTCCCGGACGAGATCCTGGTCCACATTCTGCGCGACGTCGCCGTGCAGGACGTGGGCGACTTCGTGCGGCTGGCCCAGGTCTGCAAGTCGTTTGCCTACCTCGTCGCCACCGAGGACCGGATCTGGCGGCGCATCTGCCTCGGCCCCGAGTTTGGCTTCGCCGGCATGGTCTACCACTGGCAACGCGACATTGCTTGGGGGGAACTTGACCTACCAAACGAGCTGAGCGACGACGACGAGCTCTTTACCCTCGACCAGCTCCGAGAGCGGCGCGCGGCCGAGAGTACCGCCACCACGTACGCCCTGGCCGCGAGCAGCCTCTACGCGTCGTCGTGGCAGCAAATGTTCCGCCGGCGCCCGCGGATTCGATTCAACGGCTGCTACATCAGTACCGTCAACTACATCCGCCAGGGCCAGTCGTCGGGCAATCACATCACCTGGAACAGCCCCGTGCACATTGTCACCTACTACCGCTACCTCCGCTTCTTCCGCGACGGCACCGTCATCAGCCTGCTGACGACGGCCGAGCCGGCCGACGTCGTCCACTATCTGACCAAGGAGCTTGTCCACCAGCACGCGAACAACGGCGCCCCGCACCTGCCCTCGTCCATCATGGCTCTGGCCCTCAAGGGCCGGTGGCGCCTGTCGTCGCCCCTCGACAAGCCCGACGCCGACCTGTCCGAGGTCGAGGGCGACGTCTTCGTCGAGACCGAGGGCGTCCGCCCCAAGTACTCGTGGAAGATGGAACTGTCCATCAAGAGTGCCGGCAAGGCCGCGCGCGGCAACAAGCTGGTGTGGAAGGGCTTCTGGAGCTACAACCGGATGACGGACGACTGGGGCGAATTCCCGCTGAAGAACGACAAGGCCTACTACTTCAGCCGCGTAACGAGCTACGGGTTCAGCGGCGTGTAAAGGCCCCCGTCCCGCCCTTTCCGGCCCCCTGCCAGCCGCGCCGGGCGTTGAGCTGTAGAGCCTGGTAGGTGAGAGAATCCCGCCCAGCCATGCGGATATGGCCGTCTTGTTTCTGGCTGTACAACGCGCGCGTTCGACCTGTCCGACCTTGTCCAGCAGGCTACGGGGCACCGTAACCACCGTGGCGATGCAGCACAACGACGCTTCGGGCAGAAGGAACTATCGCCGCGCCCGCTTGAGGATTGCCCGTGCACAGACAGCACAGGCTTTGGCCTCGCATTGATAGTTGTTAGTGCGCAGTGCTGACTTTTGCCTCGTTGTAAAAATGAAGAGCCATGCAATTTGCAACTGTGTTCGGTGCCAATTATCCCGCGTCGACTCCGTCGCCACGACATTAAGCCAATCTGCGACCGCCAGGGAAAAGGGATGCATCACCACCGAGCAAAAGCAAGACAGGGCAAAAAAAAAAAAGGCACTAGTAAGTAGGTAAAATAGCATCGATGGTTGCATCTCGTGGTGGCAACCGTCTATACAGTAGACAAAACCCCGCCAACTCCTTGCTTTCCCAATACAAGCCGCATCCGCTTGGTTCTATGGCCGGAAGCACCTATGATACATTATACATTGCAGCAATTATCCTCCATCCCCAAACCCTGAAGACGAGAGAAAAGTCAGCACACGTGAGCGCCATATATACGCCCGAGCTACATTCGCCCGTGTCGCAGGTCGGCATTGATACGAGGGCGTTAGCCCCCGTCCCCCCTCCCCCGCGCGCAGCAAACAATGATATCGACGTGCCCCTACGTGGTGAAATGGGTCGTGCAGGGTGCCGTAGCTTCGCAAGCGGTGCACCAAGGCATACTGGCCCGGGAATGGGGCTTCGGGTTCGGGATGCCTGTCGATCCGAGTCCGGGCCGTGCTTTTGCGCCGTCGCCAACCCCCCATACATAAATAGATGGCTGACTGTAGGCTGACGATGTTGCACGGCCGGGGACCTCGTGGTCAGAGCTGACCTCAGTGCCGCCTGTAGTCTTCTCTCCGCTTTCCATCCAAAAACTTGGGACTTCTCTCGTCGTAATAGAGGTTGGGCGTCTGCTGTTGCTTTTTCGCCTCGAAAGCCAAGCGTTCCTCCTCGTCCAATGCAAAGGCTTTCTTCAGCCAGCCGAAAGCGCTCCTCTTCTTCTTCAGAGTCTTGCCGTCCTGGTTCATCGATGGGACATTGCTCATCGTGCTCATTCCCATCGCCGACGGCGCCCCCCGCGAGTTCCCGTACTGGCGGTGCGTTGCCGACGTATGCGGGCGCTGTACCATATTCGTGGTGCCCGAGGTCCACGGTCTTTGCAGTGGCGAGTGCGGACTGGCCTGAACAGGGCGGAAGTGTTGTTGGTCGCTGAAGGGCGAAGGGATCGTATTGGGAAACACGGGCGGCGAGAAGTTGTTGACAAAAGGGTCCACCATGGAATGAGTGGGCGGCCGCAGATCGACCATGGAATGGGCCGGCGGCCGCAGCTCTGCGCCGCCATGGGTCGGGAGTCGTCTATCGCCATCCGAGCCATAGATGGACTCCGAGGCGACATACACCGCACACGCTGGCGGTTGCCGTAGCTGTTGCGTCTGCGGCTGCCTCGGACGGTTTCCGTTTCTTGGGGGGATCGGAATGGATTCGGGTGGATTGCTGCCCCTCAGAGACAGCCGTTGCCGCAAGGACGTCTTCTTCTGGATTGGCACCGGCTGGGGCGCCGGCTCGGGTTCGGCTTCGGGCTCGGGCTCCGACTCGGGCTCCGACTCGAGTTCCAGCTCCGGCTCCAGCTCGGGCTCCGGCAGCTCCTGCTGAGGCTTGCGGATCAAGGGTGAGGGCAGGGGCTCAGGCGGCAGGGGCGTATAGGTGCGCGGCTGCAGGATATAGAGGCTATCCTCCTCCTCAATAGGCGTCGGTTTGGCTATCTCCTGGGCCAGCTCGGGCTCGGGCGCAATCTGAATCTGTAGGGCCGGACCCCTCCTGGAGATGGATTCCCGTTTCGTCGGCGGCTGGTAGCTCAGCGGCGGCAGGATGTCCTTGGCCCAAGGAGAAGACGGCGGGCTTTTGGTCGAGGTGGGCTCCGAATGCGGGAGCGACGGGGTGTCCGAGGCGGCCCGACTTCGACTGGACGAAGATCGCGGCGACGACCGGCCAGAAGCCTCGGACATGTGCGAGACATCTACGGTGGGCGGCCCCGAAAAGGGCGCGATGCTGAACTGCAACGGCTGCAACGCACTGGCACGGAGGTCAAGCTGGAAGGCGGGCTGGTACGCAGCAGTCGCACTCACTCGCGGCTTTCTGCTCACATCACCAGCTATGCGATTCATCTCGAACACCATGGAGACAAGCCGCAGCTGCAGACCTTCCAGGGCGGCAGCATTTTCTTGGAGGTCGACAAAGGCCTTGTACCAACCTTCGGCGTTGCCCTTCATGGCATCAAAGATGTCCACCACATCCGGTCGCTGCTGTCGCCATTCCTGGTCCTGCTGGTCGCGGAGATAGCCGGCAAACTCTTTGGTGGCCTTGAGACCCTCGCCAATATCGGCCAGGTAGGCCTCGAGAGCAGCCGTGGTCCGGTTGCAGACGTGCTCAATCTTTTCATTGCCGGTTACAATCTGCAGACGGAAAGCGCGGTCCTCCAGCATTCTCTCAAATGTTTTCCTGTTCTCCATGGGGACTTTCAAGAAGTCGATGCGCTCGTGAACGTCGTCGATGGCGAGAAGAATATCCTCCATGGCCGTCTCGAGAAATTCATCCACCTCGTCGATGTGGCCCTGCAGGATATTCACAACCTGGGTGTTACTGTTGGCAATGCCGTTGAGAAGCAAATACACGCCAAAGGAGATTTGGGCCATCAGCTTCCATAGCTCGTGGTACTGCTGGCCTGGACGCCGCCGCCAGAGGTCGCCCTGAAGCTCCTCGTCTGCGGATGCCTCCAACAATCGGGCGCGGCGTCCTTTGGCGTCGGCGAACCTGAGCTTTGGCTTCAAGTCGGCGGCGCCGGTGGTGGCCTCCATTAGGGACTCGGCGAAAGCCGAATGCATGGCGGGGATTGGGTGCAGGGGGGCGTTGGCAGCAGCATCCTCGGTCTGCTTGGGCATGGCGTCGTCGGGGTGTTCGCGCGTGTCGGCTTTGGGAGTATCACGCGGCTGGTAGCGGGTGGCGGGCAGACATAGGTTTTCGTCGTCGTCTTCCGAGTCGGAGAGGAGCATGACTGGGTAGTCCTCATCCTCCAGAGACAAAGGGAGGGCCATGGCAGGCAAGGAAGCCTTGGCGGAATTAAGAAACCCAACAGCCACGCGGCCCTCTGCAGGTCTGGTGGTCCCCTCCTGGTTCCAAGGTCAGGCGAGGCGCGATGCTGCCGCACAGATCCAACGTCGCTGGCGGTCGACGCCACCGACAAGCACAAGAAGCGAGCTTAGTTGCTGACCAGAGGGCTGCGTGCCTCCTCCAAGGTATTGGCACTGTTGCCAACTCCGCGAGGACCGAATCAGGCACAGCGTAGCTCCCGTGTCATAGCATGCGACCAGGCCCGGGTTAATCAGGCGCGGCAGAAGGTCGGGGGTCGGGAATGCCTATAGAGAGTCGGATATAGAATCCAGGCCCCACGGGTCAATGTTGGGTGGTGGCCGCAGTAGTGCCGTCGTAGCGGCGGCGGCGGCGTTGGCGACGGCCGTCCAACGGGCCCAGAAAGCAACCGCCAAAAGAGAGTTTGCCCTGGGTTCGCCGGCTTGCTCCTGCTCGTATCCGGTGGTTGGCGAGGTGAGGCTGAGGCGGATGGCGTCTGCTGTAGCACCACCTTGCTCAGGACGAAGAGGAAGCTCTAGCGGCAGCCCCGTGGTACACAGACCGAATTACGATTATTGGGGGGGAGGGGGAAAGAGTGGGAGGGAAGGAAGGAGGGAGGGAACGAGGCGAGATTGCAGCAGATGTCTCGTGGGCGTTGTCACGCACGCAGGGATGCGGACGCACGATACAACGAGGTTGCCGCCGCAGCGGAGGGGAGGGGAGGGGAGGGGAGGGGAGCAAGGAGGGAGGGGGGGAGAGAAGCGTCAGGGCAGCTTCGCGACAGGGAGAGCCGGTACGGATGTACGAAGCACGGCAGAGAGGGAAAGATGGGCCGAGGGAGGTGGGAGAAAAAGGAAGCCGGGCTGCTTGCTCTAGCCCCGTGAGAGCAGGAGGAGGCTGCGCCGAGCCCGGCCACCAGACACGCACACCCACCCTTCTATCTCCTACACACACTCGGGTACCCAGGTAGGCATCCAGGGTGGGCAAGGCCGGCCGTACCAAGACCAACGACGAGGCCGGGCAGAACAACGGCGACAGATGACGATGGTCTGCAATTTACTAGCGAGCGGGTTAGCACAGCTCGGGCATGCGACCGTGGTCCGCAGCCCAGTGGGCATGGGACGGGACCCGGGCAAGTAGATGGGCGGGAGAGAAAGCGACAACTGCGGCCATGCAGCCGCGCCCAGCGAGGTAGTGGCCGCCAGTACCTAGGCTAGGGTGCCTCGCCGCACATGCCCAGGCCGGCCGGTAGGGTCTGTCGGGGCCACATGCCATCCGTCCAAACCGTTCCCACGGGTCTCGTCTCGTCTCGCCTGGCCAGTCCAGCTATCCATTGCGCGGGCATCGTGTGCAGGCGGGGGGCCAGGACGAGGCCATTCCTCTTTGCGGCCAGGTCTAAGCCCCTTTGGTCCCTGAGCGGCCCGGTGGGCGTCGCTAGTTGTAAGTCCCCTGGCCGATGCAACGCACGACCCCTGCTTGGAGACGCTAGCCGCTGCAGGCCTCATCACTAGGGCCGTTTCTCCACCACCCGATCGTGTGGCCGCCGCCCCCATGAAATTGGCTGCTGCGACGAAACGATGCGGTCGGCTGGAAAGCAGGAAGAAAAAAAAAGCCACGGCCATCCGCCGCCGCCCCTGAAACTACCTACTTCGGAGCTGCACCAGCCATGCATACGTACCGACCACAAGCCTGCCGACCCGGCTGAGAAGAAGGTGCGCTGCCTGATCCTACGCACACGAGCCCCCCGTGCGTGCCGGGAGGGTCTTTTGCGGCCGGCGGGGGGGGGGGGGGGGGGGGGGGGGGGGGGATTGTTACGCGCACCGCTGCTTACTCTTTACTCTATCTGCGGCGCATGTGCTTGCTTGGCCGAGTCACGCAGAAGGGGGGGGGGGGGGGGGGGGATGGGTACCTACTCCTGACCAACGGGTCGGCTGTACATGTGTGCGTGCGTCGCTGCGAACCTAGATAGAGGGACGGGCTGGATTCTTTGGTTTAGGTCTGATACATCTATGGGAGACCGTGGGCTCTCGTGGATTCCCTGGGCCCCCAGGCAAATGATAGAAATGGACATCTGCGGATATAGCGCCAGTCGGAAGTTGAAAGCGTGGAGTCCCATACTGATCGACACGGCGGTGGGCAGCCGGCCAGCCACGGCACCTCCCAGGAGCCTTGACCGTAAGTAGAAGCTGGGCATATCCATCCACCCATCGTCACCCTATGCCGGAGTACAAGCCCCTACTGCCTGGCCAACCAGTACTTCGTACGATTGACGGGACTGACTATCTACCTACCTACCTTGCCTACTACTCATGCTCCCCTCCCTCCGACCCCGTCCCGCCCGTCTGCTGGCCGTGCACCGTCCAACTCCCTGTCGAGCGTTCCCCCCCCTGATCCCCGGGGGCCTGGGCACGGGCTGTGAAGCCCAAGAGTGGCCGTCATTTAGCTGGATGGACGGCAACGATGGATCCCCTATGGCATGCGACGGGGAAGAAGGGGGCGCGGCAGACAAAGAGAGGGATGGGGGCCAGGGGGTCGTCGCAGTATAGGGCACTCGAAAAGGGTCCTCCACATAAAGTCAAATTGCTCGCCAACTGCACACATCCCACCGCCCTAGGTACATAACCTCTTATTACCTTGGCAACGTCGGCGCGCTGCGAAGCCTCCCTACCTTCCCACACGCATTGGCAACGGGCGTAGGGACGCCTACTGTATGCCTGCATAGCTAAGCTAAGTACCCATCAATCAATCTCTCCTGGTAATCCACTAGAGCCCGTGACCATGAACCATCCGTTCTTGGGCCAAGGGCCCCATTCACCCCATCCTCAGCCCGTGGATGGAATAGATCTCTCTCTCTCCTGGGTCCAAGTCGAGCGGCTCTCCGCCCCCTATTGGCATAGCCCCTCCCTCCGGGGCCGTGGGAGTAGATTTGTTCATGCCCGACAGCTTGCGGCGATGGCGGCATGGACACATTCCGACTTCCAATGTCCTTTCTTTCGGAAGCCTACCTTGGTTGGCGGGTCTCATCACAGCTCGCCAACGGCCTAGAGACGAGGGGGCACTAGTGGCATGCGGACATTATTACATATTGCACGCCACCCACAACTATTTCTGCTTACCACGCCGCCAAGCCCCTCCCGTTCACCCGCCGTCGTGTTTCCTAGGCAAAGTGTTTTTTTTTTCTTTTACACTTGACACTACATACCTCTTGACACCGGCTAAGGTTCCCCTTGGCGGCGATACTTGCGCGAGCGAGCGCATGGCACCACGCACCTGAAAAACCGGTACCATCGCACCCAGAGAGTTCGTCGGCGGATGTTTGTGGACCGGCCTCGGTTCACTTCTCCAACTACCGTGGACTAGGGGCACGTATGGGACACACGTGGTGCGACTGCACCGGTATGGGTACTGAGGAGCAGCGCCAGCCACGCCACGCACCTGCGCGCGAGAGGATGCTCTCCTAACGACGACGGAGGAGGCCCAAGAGTCGGCCGGGCGCGTCATGGCGCGGGCGGCTCTGGACCGGCTCCGGACAGCGCCCGCCTACTTTCTTAGTCCCGCCCGTTCTTGGGGAAGGGCTGACTACCTCATAACTAGGGCTGTCACGGCTACGGATGATCGGGTATGTGCAGGTAGGTGCTGCCTTCTATACTCCGGATAGGGGGGTTCGGCGGACGAGGGTCGGCAGGGCGATCCGTCCCTAATAGGTGCCGATCTGCTCAACAGGGCCCCGGAAAGCACGCCACCCCCTCAACCCGCGCATCCGCCCTTACTTGTCCGAGTAAATTGCTACTCGTATATGGGAGCCCCGTCGGGGCCTAATAAGGTGGGCGAGTACGAAGCGTACCTGAGACTCCGGGTGTTCTGGCACTACCCGTTTCCCCACATCCAGGCAGTTGGCGCGCGAGGCCCCAAACCTTATTGCGCACACCAAAGTACACCCCCTCCCATACCATACCAGATGCATCCATCCCCAGCGCATCGAGGCACAGGATCGCTGCCAGGCACGCGCACGCAATCGGCGCGCCGTACCCGCACCCGGCACCGTACCCAGATAGGCATAGACGGACCAGCGGGAGCACCAGGCCGACGAGGCCGAGAGTCCTGATCCGTCCGGCCCCCACGCGCGTTCCGATGGCTGGCTGGTACGGATAGGCACCCTCCCCCGAAGCGGATGCGGTTCCGTACCTCCAGCCATGGGTGCAGGCCGCGGGCAGCCCGTCCCGTCCCGGCCCCGATGTCCACTGGCCTCCAGTGACCGTTCGGTCCCGACCCGTGCCCGGCCTCCTCGTGTTGCTCTGATGCTTGGAGCCCCAAGGCCCTCGGGAGGCCCAGCGCCCTTTCTCGGGTGTGAGTGACGGAGAGGAGTTCGGGCTGACAGCGGCCAACGCACCCCCCCCCCCCCCCCCCGCGCGCCCCGGCTGGCCGGCCGTTGCCATCATGGTGCCTGGGGCATTATGCCAAGGGAAGAAGGAGGCAAGCGACACCTGGGTAAAATATCCACGTCGTCCATCTCCGGTTCGGCCGCTGATGGACATGCGCGTGCAATGGGGGCTGGCTAGCTTGCACACAGCAGCATACCCTGCATGGAACGTGCAGGCCCGTGGAGGTTCGTTTAGCCTCGCGTGGCCTACGAGGGAATCCTGCATAGAGGACAGCACATAGGATAGGTTAGATTCCATGGGTGCTGCAACCTCTTGTTTCCAACATCGTCAAGCCGGGGGGGAAGCAACCCGACCGCATCGTGTGCGCGGCGACGACTTATCCGCCGACGACTGCCTTCGGCCCAGTGCTGTCTCCGGATGACGGGGCAGGCCATTCGAGGAAGCCCTGCTCGCGTGCCGAGGCAAGGAGCCTCCCTGCCCAGGTAGCGCCCGAGATGGAGCGCCAGATGCAATGCTTGGCGGAGCAGCTTACCCTTCCGGGCATCATTCCCGCCTGCTCAGGCGGAATAGTCAGCGGCCAATCTCACCCGTCGCCATGGTTGGGGGGGGCATCACGAGTCGTGCTTTACCTGTTGGCTTGCGCTGCGCCTCGTCCGTATGGCCGTCGCATGGCGAAATAGGTCAACATGACGCCCAAAAGCACGCATATGCCACCCCCCCCCCTCCCCCCCGGCTCGCCCACCCCTTGATCGTCTTGTTGGCACCACCCGTCGCGTGTTGCGAGGCTCTCGTAACGCGCCCACTGTCTGTGCATTCCCCATTGCGTTCGGCGTGTGTTTGCTTCCTTTCCACTTGGACGTATCTCTGCCGCCGGCCCGATAGAACTAAGCACCTACGACACTTGCACTGTACATCCATGCCCGTCGCCAGGGTCTTCTCTGTCCCGTACGACCCCGCCGGGGCTAAACCGGGCACGGTAGTAAGATTGCGTCGGAAAAGGAGCGCGAAGGATCGAGGCAAGAGTCGTTCAGCCGGGCTGAGGACCACGCTGCTTCTCTTCCTCCGTCCCCTTCCCCCGGCCGGGTAAGAAAGAAAGAAGCGAAAAGACAGACGACCGCCCGGAGCGCCACGACGACCGCCCGCCATCATGCTCGACGACTTCAAGTTCGCCAGCGACCTGTGGGACCCATCGCATCGGTTCGAGACATCGTGGCTGGTGTCGCCGTACGTGCTGTTTGCCATCCGCGCCGCGATTGTAAGTCCCGACAGCCCGGCTCGAGGCCTTGGGGCTCTCGCCAGCCCACGCCGGTCGCCCCGTCGCTGACCTCGGGCCCCTCGTCCCGACAAACCACAGGCCCTCTACACCTTCACGACGCTCTTCTTCATCCTCGGCTGGGGCTGCACGCACCCGCTCCCCGGCTCGGCCTATGCCTGCGAGGGCTCGGCCGCCACCTTCTCCTACTTCACGCACCTGACGTACTGGGGCCTCGGCTTCTACTTTGCCTTCGCCGCCGCCCACACCTTCAGCTATGCACGCTACAACCGCGCCTGGCTCGACTCGTGGCCGCGCCCGCTGCAGGCCCTCCACGCCCTGTTCTACACCACCATCACCTGCTACCCCTTCCTGGTGACCATCGTGTACTGGGGGCTCCTCTACGGCCCCGAGTGGTTCCCCACCGTCTACCAGGCCTGGAGCAACATCTCGCAGCACGGCATCAACAGCGCCTTCGCCCTGTTCGAGATCATCCTCCCGCGCACAAGCCCGGCGCCCCTGGTCCACATGGCCTGGCTCATTGTCATCCTGGCCCTGTACTTGGCCCTGGCCTACGTGACGCACGCCACCAAGGGCTTCTACACCTACGGCTTCCTCGACCCGGGCAAGCAGAAGAACGGCCTCGTGGCCGCCTACGTTTTCGGCATCGCCGTCGCCATCCTGCTCATCTACTGGATCGTGTGGGGCCTCATATGGGTGCGCCGGTGGCTGACGGAGAGCAAGCTGGGCATGGACGGCAAGTTTGCCCACGGCACGGGATCCCGCCGCATCTCGAGCGCCAACAACGACGGGGTCGAGATGGGCCACACGGCCGGCTTCCCCCGCAAATGAGACGCCGTCACGCGCGCCTCCTCCCGGCGCTGCAGGCTTTCTGTTGCGTATGCTCCTGGCCCGAGATAGAATACGCCAGCTGGCCGCCTATCCTAGGGGTCGTTGAGACCCAGATTAACCCACACACCTTAATAAGAGACAATCCAGTACTCCGGTTCCGCCAGCCCTGTACGGCAGCACCTGCGACTCCTAGATTAAGCCCGTAATTCTATATCGCCGTGAGGTGGACTGTTGTGTCAGTACAAGAACCCGATGAGGTGGTTGCCACCGATGAAGCCAGGCCCTTCTTTGCTACTTGTCATCGACGCACGTCATGTACCTTCGTCGGTTCATGCAGGCCAAGACGCGCCTGTCCACTTCTCGCTAACGTATACCGTCAATGTATGTTGGATCTAGAAAGTACTATATACCGAGAAAAAAAAAACTACTCCGCATGAGTCGAGCATCAGCACTTGAGCCAGATGCCCCGTCGTAACTCGGATTCTCGCCATTCAAACATGATTTGCGTAGCGAAGAAAAGCGCCGAACAGGCGATCAGGAGGAACGTAAAGCCTGTCGGTAGGGGTTAGACGGATTGGATGGACCTTGGCAAACGCTCCTTAGCACGGGGGCACACTTACCCCAGAAATCTTTCAAGATACCATCAATGATGCCTTGAAGTCCGTCCAGCCCGACGGCGAATCCGACCAGATTGGCCATCATCATCATGAGAATGTTGCCCACCGCAGCAGCGCAGTTCATCATGCGGTAAGTCGTAGGCATGTGTGTCCATTTGTGCGCAGGGAAAAACACCCTGGCCGCAGCCTCGGGAAGCATGAACAACACAATCAGCCAGCCCCAAATCAGGAGCTTGAGCTGAATGTCGTGCCACAGGGCCACGAAGGTGAATGTCAAGATGTAGTTGGCCAGGGACTGCACGGTGCTCTTGGCGTCCCGGAAGGAGGACCCGCCCAAGGGTATGTAGATATACCGCGTCAGCCACCGGTTATAGCTGCGGTGCCAGGACCGCCAGAACGAGAAGGCGCTGTAGTTGTTGCTCACGCAGCGGAGCATGTTCTCGGGCGGGTCAATGCCATCCACCAGGGACCAGAGACGGAAGAGCCGCCAGGGGAGGAGCAGCTTGAGCCAGATCATGCAGAGATTGAAGTACGAGAGTGTGCTGAGTTGCGCCGGGGTGTACTGGCTCCAGTCCGGGTTCGAGTTGGAAATAGCCTGGATGTAGTCAAAATGTAGAATCACTTCCATGGCCAGGAGCGTCAGCAGGAAGCGGATGCCGTAGCGGACGGTGCGTGACGTCTCGATGGTCGCCGGTCGGTAGCGGAGCTGCGAGATGAAGTCGTTAAACGTGATGATGGGACCGGTTAGGTACAGGGGCGCATAGATGGCGTATGCGACGTAGTTGCGAAAGTTGAAGTCCCGTGCCAGGGCCGGGGTAGAAACGCGGTCGTTCTCACTGAGGGCCGAGGGGTCTAATTGTTTCTTTTTGGGGCTATCAGTGTCGCCCGAGGACGTGGCCTGGCTGCGTCGACTCACCTCGACGGGGCTGTGGCTCCTTCGGTCCAGGCTCCAGTAGTAGTCCATGTTGAAGCTGATCAGGCGCAGGACGGTAATGTTGAATAGGATCTGCCAGCGGCTCATTATGCCTCCATAGCTGTCGAGCCAGTGTCCCCAGGAGACAAGCGTCGGCGGGTCGCTAAGAAGAGAGGCGTCCGGGCGGCCGGAAAGGTACCAAGCCATGTCGCCCAGCTTGTATCCGGTGCATAGATCGTTGGCGAAAAGGATGCCAATGTTGAAGACCCAGGTGGCCAAGGGTATGGACCGTCGAGGGAGCGTGGTGGCGAGTTTGTAGTTGACATACAGGATGAGGAGCACCTTGAAGGCCGAAATACCGTGAAGCGCGACGAGGAACACAACGGCGAACCCGAAGTCGAACGTGGCGCGCTGGTCCAACCTCTCCTCGGCCTCTTCCAAGGTTGGTCGCGACGATGGTCCGCCCGAGGCAACAGGGCGTACGAGCGAATTGTACAAGCGGCGCAACAGGGGATGGAACACGAGTAAAGCCGTCATGGCGGGTAGGTTGACGCGAAAGGTGCGGTACTGGGCATCGGATAGATCCTACGAGAAGGTTAGGGAGCTGGGCGCATCGGCGACGGAGGGCGACAGTTGCGTACAATGTGACGTCCCGGTATCCATCCGGGAAACAGGTGTTGCTCGAATTTGCGCCACTCGGGATTGGAGGCTATCATGCTGGCGGTCAGTCTCCATTATGCTCTCGCCCGCCAGGCAGACGGGTATGCGCGGATCCGGGTATCGTACGTTTCGAGGCATCGTAGGCAATGTAGAACATGTACGGAATGATGAAGCTCAGTAGACCATAGTAGAGAAAGAACTCGGGCGTCTTGAACTTGGAGGGCTGGGCCCTGGCGCTGTACTTGGCAATGCGCTCTCTGGTGGCCTCGGGGTCACCGCGCGACTCGACAACCGTCTTGTAGGGGATGGACGATTCGGTGGTGAAGCGAGTGTCGAGCGTGTCGAGGTTGTAGAGACTCTTCAGGAAGGAGAAGACGGTCATGGCGACGGTAGAGCCGGCGACGGCCAGGCGGAATCAACGAGCGGACGAGGCCGAATGCTACGGCATGAGGCGTGCCGCGGGAACAAGGAGGAAGCACGGCGGGGAGAATGGTTCGCGTATCTCACGTGGCCTGCATGGTCCTTATGGCGGGGGAGGAGGCAGAGGGTTGTGAAGGCGACGGTTGGAGAGTGGCCAAGTAAGTACGCGAACGACGCCTGGTCGGCAGGCAGGAGCTTGCAGACAGTATCTACCCGATCACTCGGCCTATCGCTGGCACGTAAAAGCCTCCGTCCGCACATGTACCTTCCCATGAAATTGCATGTGGACTAACACACATAAGGATGCATGTACGTACACCTACTAAACTTAGGTCGTCCGTAGCCCCCTCTGCGCCGGCGTGCTCGCTCGCGCGGCCATCTATCCCGGGAATTGCTGGATGCATGCGACGGCGATGGCAGCACGCCCGGCCGCCGCGTGCAGCTGGCCGGCTGCGCGTGCAGGTCCATCGGGGGGGGGGGGTTCTGTCTTCCTGTCTTCCCGTTCACGGATCCGATGTCTCTACGTGGCGCTGGGGGGGGTTTCCACCCCGCTGCTCGTAAGCCCATGCCCAATCGAGGCGGCGTCACAAGCGGCCAAGCGCGCTGGAACGCCCGGGCCCCTGTGGTTCGGAGCCTGTTCCTTTTGGCGCTAGCAGGCGCCCCCAAAGCCCCCGTAGGGTCGTGCTAGAGATGCTGTGCGCCCTGGCGCCCTGGCACCGGCCTGGGGCCACAAATGGGACAATCCCGCCCGGCCTTCATCCTCCCCCCTCTGCCGTGCCGACGAGCGAGAGCTGGACGCCGCCCAAAGCCGGGTCCGTGGAGCGAGTGCCCCCGTCCGAACCGTCGAGCGCATTTTCTTGGCGACCGGCGTGCGTGCTCCCCCCTGCGCCCCCAGCATCCTCGGCGCGTGCATCCCCGACGGGGAAGCGGGATTCCGCCCAGGCTCATGGCAAGCCAAGCCTTGGGCCGGTTCGACGCTGGCTCGCGTGTCTCCCGCAGAGGATGGCGCGCCTGGTCAATTTCCGCGGACCTCAGCCCGGGCTGGGGCAGTTCTCCGCACTAAAACACGCCCCATGCTTGCTTGCATGGAGGTGCCCCCGTTGGCAGATCCTGGGAACGGCCTCAGGAGCCGCGTGCGATCTTGCTCACCAGCTTGGCAACCGCCACCTGGCCCCGGTTGGCGGTCGAAAGCCAACCCCTATTCACAGACGAGGACGGGCTGCCTGGTTGGGAAACCATTCCCCGTCTCCATTCATGCCGCCATGATGCCATACCCACCCGGCCACTCGTGCTCCTTGCCAATTAGCCACAGCACGTCGTGCTTTTCCTCCCATGCTTCGTCCTCGGCCGAGTTCAACCACCGAGGGCGACCCGGGGCAACTCTTACGGGTGGTGGCCACCAAAGAATGATGCCACGGCTACTTCCGGCAACCTGGCTTGCGTCGCCTCCCGTGAGTCTACCCGTACTTGGAGCACGCTATCCTCCGGTACGCGAGCTGGGTAGGTTCCGGGGGGGGGGGGGGGAGACACAGACAGCCCTACTTGAACTGTAGCCAAGGCGGTGCCGTTCCCAGCAGGAATAGAGCAGGGGACGCCGATCTTCTGCCACTCCCATCTCAAGAAGCAACGTTCCCGGGCCTGGACCCGGCGGCATCCAAAAGGCCGACGAATACTTGGGCCCGTTTGTCTCGAAGCTCCCGAGACGAGGTCACGGCTAGCGAGACATGCATCCATGAGACGGGCGGAAGCGTTGATGCAGAGCGAGGTACGAAGCAATTCAGATGGTATTCTTTCCCGAAGATACACACAGAGTACAGACCCGTCCCACCGTTGATCATCATTCATTCATACCTCATGTGTCTCCCGAGACGATGAGTTTTCCGGCCGTCAGTCCAGCCTCCGCCGCCACGCGTAGCAGTCAGGCTTGAAGCCCCCCTGGAAAGCCATGTAACTCAGGCCGAACAGCCATATCTCGTGGAAAGCGGCGTCGGGGCTGCCGCGCCAGCGGCGGAAGCCGAACCACGTGTCCTCGCACGTGTCGCAGAAGCCGATCGAGTCCTTCATGTTGCAGTAGCCCCTCCGCTCCTCGGCGCCGTCGGCGGCGGCCCGGCCGCCGGCGCAGTACCGGGGGAAGCTGAGGGCGCAGGTGGTGTCGTGGGCGCCGGCGTGGGCCGGGTCCCGCAGCCGGCGGCAGTCGACGGCGCCGGCGAGGTCGGCGAGCCGGTCGCTGTTCAAGGCCGTGTGCCCGCATATTTGGTTGGTCGACGAGGCCTGCAGCATGTCGAGCTCCCAGCGCAGCCCCTCGGCCGTCACGGGCTGGTCGCGCGGCACCACGCAGACGAGCTCCTCAAAGTACGTCGTGATGGTGACGACGCCGTCCTCGATGCACGCCGTGACCTGCGGCATCATCAGGTCCCGGTTCGTCCGCCGGCTCGCCGCGATGTGGTGCTCGCTCCCCTTCTGGTGGCTCTCGTCCTCGCAGCGCAGAATGACCGTGTCCTTGGACGTGAGCACCGGTGGGAGCGCCTCCTCGATGCTCTGGAACGTGATGGTCTTGTGCCGGCACAAGCTGAAGGACCCTTCGCGCCCGATGCAGAGCTTGGGGTGCCCGATGGGCGGCTTCTGCCACACGGCAAACTCGCTGGGCGGGTGCGGCTTGCGGCAACCCGTGCAGAAGCCCGCGGGCTTGCGAAGGAGGGATTCCCTCGAAAGCGGTACCTTGGACGGCGCCTTGGGACAGGACGTGCCCGACTTCAGAGGGCTCGACTTCTCCCGCGAGGAAAACCACCGCGCCGGCGTGGGCGCGACCATCCTGGCCGTCGAATCGGGCATCACCCGCGGGGCCTCCCGGGGGCTGTGGCGCTGGCTGCTCAGGGCATATGACGATGGCAGGCTGTCTTCGGAGCTGGTGCTGCCCGAGGGCGTGTGGCGGGACGACGTCCTCGAGTATGCGATGGAAGGGACGCCCCCATCCCGTCGGGGCGTCGCGACATCCGGGGTGTTCGGGAAAGAAAATATATTGCGGCGCTTGCGCGGCGGCGAGGGAGGCTGCCGGGGCTGCGCCGGCTTGCCTCCCAACAAGTTGTACAGAGAGTCCATGGCGATTCCGAAGGTTCCAGCTCGCGGCAATCTTGGTCTTGGAACTGCACGACCCTGCAGGGACGACGGCGAGAGCTGACAGAAAAGGAACCTGGCCAGCCTTCTCTATCCCCCACGTAGGGCGACATCGTCGTCTCATAAACGCTCGTCGAGCCTCACTGGCCTGGCTCCCGGGGCTACGCACCAACGGCGGCCCCCCCCTGAAAATGGATGCGCCCTGATTCAGCGTTGGCGTTAAAACACCAGCAAGCCAGGCGCCACTGTTTTGGGCGCGGGCCGAGACATGAATCGAGGAAAATAGAGCCCGGAAACAGTTGCTTTTGCGTCCGTCGGCCGACGCCCCGCCCTCGGTAGGCACATCTAGGCCCCGACGATGGCTCCCTAGAGTGCTCCTCTCACGCGTGGCCCCCATTATAGGGAGGGACCGCACCTTGTTTCGCCCCTGAGCTTGAGACCACCGTGCCGGATGCTCCTTTTTTTTGGATCGTCCCTTTCGTCCACTAATTCGTGTCGTTCAGAGGCGGGCCGCGCAAACCACCCAGAGACCACTTGGTCTTGCGACCAGGACTGACTTGCGCTTCAGAAATAGATCGGTAGATTGGCAGCTGCCCCTGGATCGTATGTATGCTTCCGAACCTCAGCCCCATACCGGACCGGGTGGAACCCCCAAACGGCCACTCACGCTATACTCTCGGAGACGCACGATCCAATGAGTCCCCAGGGCGGCCCGGGTCCCGGTGGCCCAACCAGTAGGATGAGGTATTAACGGAACAGGCCAAGCAGTCAGATTGCTAGGGGTTCCATAGCAGACAGCTCGGCTGGAGAGGCCTGCCATCGAGGCGAGGCGCAGTATCGGGCGCGCACGAGCATCCACTGGCCGGCTTCTTCTAGGAGTCACACGTACAACGACAACGACTCATGACTTGCTCAGTGCCATCCCCGGTTATTCGGTCTTATGCTACTTATCTCTACCTACGAGCCAACGCTTCAACATGGCCGACAAAACCGTTGGAGGGCCACGGGGCCTTGGTATGGAGACAGGGTCGTTAGTACGACGATCTAGACAAGGCGCATTGGTATAGCGTACTCCACGCGGAGTTTGCGTACGGTAGCTGGCGTGGTCTGGCATACTTGCACGCACACCCGCTCACGCATGCTTTCGCAGCGCACCCAAGCAAGTCGAACCCCCCCCCCCTTTCGAGCCCGTCCACCTAGCCCTCACCCTCCATCTCGTAGCTGTTCGACTTGTGCTTGGGTATGAACTGGAAGCCCGGGTGTGTCGGCCCCAAGAACATCTCCCTATAACTTCGGTCAGTTTCCATCGTTTGGGGGGCTGCAGAGGAGAGTGTAGCCAAACTTACGTGATCTTGATCCAGTCCTTGTAGTTGTCACTTGCGAGCAGGTTCTCCAGCTCGTTGCGTCCCCGGTACGCCGGAGGCCGCTCCTGCATGCTGGGTGGCAGGTACTCCAAGAGGCCGATAGGGATGTACCTATGGGTAAAGCTCAGCCACTCGAGCAAGAACCGGCGGGTGAAGCCAATGCCCAGCTCGTCAGAGCCCCAGTTTTCCAGACCGTAGCGGGCAAACTTCTCGATGTACCCGAGGCGTTCCGTCGCGGGTTTGTCGAGGTACTGGCCCTTCTCGATTTCCTCGAAGATCCAGGGTTTGATCATGGCCCCGCGCGCGATCATGACGCTGTCCACCTTGGCATTATCGATGTGGTCGAAATAGTCGACGTGGGAGTAGCAGTCGCCGTTGCCGATGAAGTACATTTTGCCGTCAACCGTGTTTGCCTGGGAGCTCGCGTCGGCTTCGCGGACCGTGTCTGCCAGCTCAGCATCCTTCTCCTTGTACGACTGGATCATCGCAGCACATTCGGCGATGTACGACCAATCAGCGCTCCTGGTGTATCGCTGCTGTCGGCTTCGACCGTGGAGCGTAACGGCAGCACAACCCGGGGCGCCGAGCCGGTCACGCTGATCCTCACTGCCGAAGGCAAGCCTCTCGATCGTCTTGGCAGCCGTGGGCTTTGCGTCACGTACGCCCATGCGGAGCTTCGTCGTGATGGGGACCTCTCCCGAGACGGCATTCATGCCTCGCACCATGCGTTCCAGCTTGCTTGGCGCGTCCAGCAGGCCAGACCCGGCACCACTCGAATACACCATGTCAATGGGGCAGCCGCAGTTCAGATCCACCACGCGCAGATGAGGCAGGAATTTGGTGAGTGCCTCCGTCGCCTTGATGGCAATCCACGGTTGATTGGTCGCGATCTGTGCACCGAACTTCAGATCGCGCGCGTTGTCATAGCCCTGGACAATAGAGGCGGGGGAAGGCGTGTATCGTGGCGGGGACGATTCGGTCTCATGGGCCTTCATCAGTGCCCATTCGCCCTTTTGGCCCTGGATCAGGGGCATGCCCATGGCCATCTCCGAGAATGTCACCTGCGCTCCCAGTTCGGCACACAGACGCCGAAAGGGGAGGTTGCCCTGAGTCGTGAGGGGCGCGAGGACGGGCGTCTCTCTGCCAAAGTAGATCTTACGTTTCTCCGATGGCTTGAACGGAGGATCCACGAAACGAGCACGGAGGTCCTCGCGTGCCGCGTGGTCGTCCTGGGGACCGTCGTCCTCCGTATCCTTCTTCTTGTTGTAAAGCTGTCGGTTGAGGTCCATGTCGGCGTTAAGCCATTTGATATATTCTTCCGACTTCTCCAGCTTGACCTTCTTCTTCGCGAGACCCCATTTCTGGTCACTGTTGACCACGTTCACTACGCCGGGGCGTTGGTCGTCGTCTTCTCCTGCAAACGGCTGCGATGGGTCGGCAGCCCCCTCCAGGACCAGCTCCTTGCGGCCGTCTTCTCTCTCGACTTCGCTGGAGTGGCTCTTGACGAACCGGCATTTCCAGCCCGCCGGGCATCGGCCGTAGTTCTCGAAAATGGGACACTTTCCACCAAAGGAGGTCACGTCCTCGCGGCGGCCCTCGGCAAGGTACTTGCGCAAATCGTGGGACAGGTTGCACCGCTCACCGAATCGACACTCCCGCGGAGAGAACTCGTTGGTGAAGGACACGCTGTTGCAGAGCCTGATGGCGTCCGCGAAGCGGCCGTACTGGCGCTCTTTGTTCTGGCCGGTCTGTTTCTTGCGGCCCTTGTCTTTCTTGTTGCCGCCTCTGTCATCCCCCCGGGCGTCACCGCGAGGGTCCGGCTTGCCATTCACGGGGTCATCCGTGCGGATGGAAGCCTCAGCTGCATCATCGTCCACCACTGCGGTCTGTGAGGTGGTGTTGGAGACAAGGTACCTGACGGGATCAGTGGCGTGAGTGAGCGGCAGGGCAGGGGTGGACTTACTCGGCCTTGATATGGGCAAACCCTCGCTTCCTGCCGGATGCGCGGTCGTCACCATGGGCAGTCTTGGCTTTCTTAGAGGCTGGCCCTTGAGGTTCCTCATCGGCTTGTTGCTGGTCCTGTACCTGAGCGCCGTTCGGCCGCTTGAGGGACGGGTCTGCCGGCGCGTCTGCTGGACCAGCAGAGGCCAAGTTGTTGGCGTCTTGGGCGGGAGCCTCATCCGCCATCGTGAAGGCGAGGTCGGCAGTGAAAGCGGTTGGTATGCGTCGGTGCCAGTGCGATAGCTGGAAAAGAAAGTACCTCTGGAGCTTCGGACATGCGCCACCCAAGTTACAGCAGGTTGCGGTGCTCGCAGGAGGGAATGTCACCTGCTCACATTCAATTGCTGGCTGGTTGGCTGGTGGATGGATTCCATTATTTTTTCCTCCCCCCCGCTACGGCAGCGCTTTTGGCGGTGCAGCTTATCTTGCAGCTTGCGCATAAACAGATTGGCGCTAGACAGCCGATCTGCACGACCCGACCATCTGTAGCAGGTGCCATCCATATTTGTAGATCTTCGCGAGGAGCCGATGCGTCGTTGCCATAGCAGTCAAGTTCAGTTCGTTATGTTGTTTGGGCTTCGAGCATCGAGAGGCAGTCGACGTCCATCATAGGAAGCCGCGCTGACCTTCTGGTATAGGTGCAGGACTCCTGTCGGGTCAGGAAGTTGTTGTGCGATCCATTCGTGAATGGGTGAATCGACGATGGTCCTGCCCTCCAGGCCCCACCGTCCCGAGTGCGCAAAAGATCCATCCATCCTGGACTCCATCAGGTTGGATGGAGTGGGTATAAGCTGATGTCTAGGGCATGCTGCCGGCAGTGACTTGTCTGACTATTGACTGGCCGGCTGCCCCATACCCCATGGGCGATGGCACGTACCTGCGTGCCCGATTTCAGCCTCCCATACTGCTGTACGTTGGGCACCCCATTGCTCCTCACATGAGACCTGTGCCGTGGCACTCCGAACTACCTAGGTACTTGGGTCCATAGGGGCCTACACGGATGAGGGGACCGAGGGCACCGGAACAAAGGATGTATGCACAAGTATAATCATGTATATCCATGCAGGCATGGATACATATCCGAACGTACGTACGGGCGTACTGGGAGAAGAGGCAGGCTGTTTTCAATACCAGCAGGTCGATAGGTCCAGCCCGGGTCGCCGCGACCGATGATCATCAGCAGCGATACAATGGAGACACCCCTTGGAAGAGCCGGGGCTACATCGCACGTACATACTTGATTACTTCGCAACCACACCGAGCCTAGAGGCGGACATGGGGGCAATGTCCTCACGTAAGGTACCTACCTAGGCATGACCCCGTGCAGGTCCTTGGCTCCTTTCGATCCCTTCTCCCCCTCCCCCTCTCCATTCCCAGCCGTTCTTTGCCGGATCAGCACGTAGGGACGGAGATGATGGTGAAAGTCAAGAGACCACACGAGATCAACTCCGTTCCATCCTCATCCTGTTGCGTGGGGATCCGGCCAGCCGGCCAGTGGTAGCCAGGCAAGCTTCGCTCTCATGCAGGGGCTTGACAATCCACCCCCCCCCCCCAAATGCCCATGGATGCTTGGTCCTCTCACGCTCTCACATCCGTCTATCGGCCAGGGGTCCCCCCCCGTCTCCGCTGGCTGGGGAGAGAGTGGAAGGGAAGGCCAACAACCAGCAACCTGGCCTGGCCCTCTTCCCTTCCAGCCCAGCCGTGCACGCAATGCATGATTGACGAGTGTTTACGCATGCTACCGTCCACGTACCGGGCCAGTCCAGGACAGGCCCGCTCGCCCTGGCATCCAAACCGACGGCCTGTGTGGTGGTGTGGTATTTACTTAAGTCATACGCTTCCCTTCCCGCAAACACCGGACTGACACTTGCCTGCCTGTCAACCATCCATCTGCACTACCTACACTCCCCAGTTGCTTTTTGGGTTCCTTTTCTCCTTCTCGTCCTCAACCGTCTGGTCGCCCACTTGCGCGAGTGCCGTGACGCCCGCCCCCTTCCCCTCCCGAGCCCGCCCTCGTGGTCAGTTGCCTGGCCTGCATCACCGAGGGACTTGTCACAAACCCGGCGACGGGGGCCCCCCCTGTGGTGGACGTTTGACGTCGCGCGCCCGAGTGCACCGTCTCGCGCACTTCCCATACCCGTGCTTGTGAGGGGACGACCCAGGGCCTGGGACCCCACGACTCGTGCCGACGCCGAGTCGGGCTGACAGCCGCTCCGAGGGGGAGAAGGAGACGTGCGAACCGTCTGCCGTCTTGTACCTTTCCATATTCAGTGGCCCGTCGCCGCGCCGCTGTCCTCGCAAAACCAGGCCCGTATCAAGCTGACGGAACATGCTCTCACGACCGCTCCAGCGCTCCTCCCACCATGGCCGATAATCCCCGACCGCATTCGTCCTCCCAGTCCCGGACAGTGCGCTCGCAGAGAATCCAGCCGCAGTCGTCTGGCGCCGACCTCAACCCGGAACCCGACGAGTCAGGCGATCGTGCTCTGCCCGTCCGCAGCCACACGCCCGGCCACCTCTCGTCCAAGAGCCAGAGCCAGAGCCACGCACGGCGCAAAGGCTCCGAGACATCAATACGAACGCGCTCGCAGTCGGTGGCCGCCAAAACCACGTTTGCCTCTGCGCAGCCGCCGCCGCCGCCGCCGCCGCAGCAGCAGCAGGAACACCACCATTCACCACACGCACAAGTACCAATACAGCCAGTCTCGAGCCACAAATCACCAATACCACCCACCACCAACGGCGGGACCTCGAGCGCACGCTCTTCCGGCGACCTCTACGCTGCCTCCTCTACGACCACCACCGACGGCCACCGCGAGAGCGATCCCCGGCGGGCCGTGGCCCTACGCTCGACGTCGGCCATAGCCGGCAAATCCTCTACCTCGGGCAAGGCAACGCCCCCGCGGAAGTCGAGTGCGGCCGCCCGCCCCCGCGGCCCCTACACGGCCTTCCCGCCGCTGCAGGATCCGCGGACCGCCCCCGACGTGCCCGCCGCGCCCTCCTCGGGCATGTACTGGTCGCGGGCACCCGTGTCGGGGGCCCCCCACACGCCCCTGCGGGCGCACACCACAACGCTGGTGGGGAGCAACATATTCGTCTTTGGAGGCTGTGATTCGCGCGCCTGCTTCAACGAGCTGTATGTTCTCGACGCCGATTCCTTCCACTGGAGCAGCCCCCACGTCGTAGGCGACATACCCGTCCCCCTGCGCGCCATGACGTGCACCGCCGTGGGGAAAAAGCTCGTCATCTTTGGCGGCGGCGACGGCCCCGCCTACTACAACGACATCTACGTGTTGGACACGGTGAACTACCGGTGGCACCGGCCGCGGATCGTGGGCGACAAGATGCCCAGCCCGCGGCGGGCGCACACGGCGTGCCTGTACAAGAACGGCATCTACGTCTTCGGCGGCGGCGACGGTGTCCGGGCGCTCAACGACATCTGGCGGCTCGACGTGTCCGACGTGACCAAGATGAGCTGGAAGCTGGTGTCGAGCCCGACCAGCGGCAGCCCCAACGGTACCACGGCGCGCGACAACCGGCCCAAGGCCCGCGGCTACCACACGGCCAACATGGTGGGCAGCAAGCTGATCATCTACGGCGGCTCCGACGGTGGCGAGTGCTTTAATGACGTCTGGGTGTACGACGTAGAAACGCACGTGTGGAAGGTCGTGAGCATACCCATTACCTTCCGCCGCCTATCGCATACGGCCACCATAGTGGGTTCGTACCTTTTCGTCGTAGGGGGCCACGACGGCAACGAGTACTCCAACGACGTGCTCCTGCTCAACCTGGTGACGATGACATGGGACCGGAGGAGAATCTACGGGCTGCCGCCCAGCGGGCGCGGCTACCACGGTGCATTGCTGTACGATAGCCGGCTGGTGGTGATAGGGGGGTTCGACGGGAGCGATGTGTTCAGTGACGTGTGGATGCTAGAGCTGGCCGTTCACGCGTATTACTCGCAAATCAGTCACTTCACGATCGAGGTATGATCACAAGGTGTGTGACGTATCAAGACCCCCCCCCCTTCTCCGTGTTCTAGCAAGCCACCGTGGCTTTTGGAGGGGCGGGCTGATCCCCGGGGTGCTATTTGACAGCGGGCCATGCCGAAGGGGGAGGGGGAAAAAGCAAACGGCGGGCGCGGGCGAGAGAGAGACGAGAGTGCTACTTGTAACGGCTTTACTGGCAACAGAGTCTGGAATGTGGTGTCTGGACGCCCATGGTGAGATAGCACGGTCGAGGTGCGTGAGGGATAGGTGTTGGCAGGGGTTCTGGTTTATTCTGGTCTATTTCAAAAACAAGTACCTGGTCTAACGATCATGAAGCGCAGCTTCTTCGGGTTCTTCCTGCATAATGCGCCGAAACTTGCATCCTCCAGCCGCCGTTCGGCTTCCCAAGCCGTGCAAACACGCAAGCGCGCTTGGGTCGTTTTATCGTCAAGCCCGGATGATACATTCGTACATTTGTATGCAGGTGCCACCACCCCGGCCACCGGGCACCAACTCCCGACGAACACCTCCTGGGCCATTGCCATCATCTTGCCAGGACGGGCTTATCGTGTTGAACCTGGCCCCGTCCCTCCGGCTATCGCAGGCTCTCGCCGAGCCGGGGCGGTACCGCAACGGCAGAGATAGCCCCGGCTCGCGTAGACGAACGCTTCCTCCCCATGGGCGGCAGAGGCTATCCTACGTTCTTGATATAGCCAAGAGGGTCCTCTCCCTTTCCCCTTGGTCCCCTCGCGGACAGAGCCATTAACTTACACGGCGTCCGCTCGCTAACTGCGAGTTCTACGCAGATGGCGTACGTCGACGCCCCCTTTCTTACCTGGGCCCTCTATGCTCTTTTCTTCATACGGCAATGTGCGACCCAAATGTGGGAATTGAGCTCGGGGACTGTAAGGCGAGACCGTATCCAAGCCCTCTGGGCGCGGGTAGGTGGGTTGTATGGCCTTCGCGCGCGCGCGTGTGTTTGTAGGAAGCAATACCAAGCGGACTTTTTGATGTGGTTGGGGGTTGGAATAGAGTTTCAACTTGACACTGCTTACATTTCCTTTCCTCTTCGCCCTGTTCGTGCCTTTTTGGGCAGTCTATAGTCGCTGCTACAGCTGTCTGTTCTCCCTCCCCCTCCCCCCCAACGACCCCGACACCGTCTTCCTGTACGTTCACCTCTGCCACAGCTCATGATTACCAGTGGCCGTACACCACAATATACAAAAGTATTCAAGAATGCCCGCTGTTGAATGCACGCCGAGAATGGAACCGAACGCCGCAAGGAACACACCAGATGCAGTTCGTATCGCCCCTCGCCATGGCGTTGCCCCCCTTCGCACCCCGTCCCCTTTTCACCGGGTGCCCCGCTGGCACACCCACAGGCTGACCGCTACCACATCCTTTTAAGCCTTGGCCGTCGGGCCCTCGGCATCCTTGGTCTTGCTCTGCTGCTGCTTGCGCTCGCGCTCGGCGATGCGGCGCTCCTCGGCGGCCACCATGTCCTTCCACAGATCCTGGCCCTCGTACTCCTCCTTGTGGATACGCTTCTCGATCAGGTTCTTGTGTTCCGGGTCGTTGGGGTCGATGACTTTGATAGTCTCCCAGCGGCCCTGGCCGCTGCGGGCGTCGGACGTCTCGAAGGCGGCCGTGGCCACCAGCACAGCCAGTGTCAGGCCCTGGGCGTACACACGGGCCTGCACCAGCTTCTGTGACGTCGACAGATAGCGGTTGCGCCCAACCATGGCCAGGGCCAGGCCCATCGAGGCCAGCCACGAGGTGAAGACGATGGAGTAGCGGTTAGTGCGGCCCCAGTCGGTGAAGCGCTCCATCTGGGTCTTCTGCTCTTCGGCGAGCTCGGACGCGCGCGTCGCCTCGTCCTTGTAAAAGTTCATAGGGTTGTTGGACTTGTGGAATTCATTGCTGTAGCGCTCGGCATTGACAATGGCGCCGAAGGTGGCCGATGACGAGACCAAGAAGGAGCGGAAGGGCAGCGTCAGGCCCCGGAAGGCCGGGTACCGCCGCGAGGCGGCCATCACACCGGCCAAGCCGAGGGTGAGACCGAAGGAGCCGCCAACAAAACCACCCTTCAGCACCGCGTTGTAGTGGGCCTTCTCCTCCTCGGGCGAAACGACCTTCATGATGGCGGTTGTGTGAGGGCCAGGTGGCAAGAGGCCGTAGGATGGATGGGGGTTTCTGGTAGTGCGCGGTTTGTTGCACTTTTTATGTTGCGCAAACCAGTTCGGGAGTGAAGAGCAGAGCGAGGGGGGTTCGCAACTGGTGTCCCGTGGGTGCGAATCGTGAAGATTATGTAGAAGGCTTGGGTTTGCGCCAATTCAGGTGTCGCAGAGGGTCAATCAGCGATGAAGGCTTTCAACGTTGCGCAGACAGAAAGTGGTTATAGGTAGCGACACACAGCCGAAGCATCGACGGCCCATGCATTCGCAAACATGATATCATCCGAAAAAAAGTGGCATGACATCGTCCATCTGGCGCCAGTGGCTTCTTACCAGAGTCAGATCTTGGCATGGAACAAACCCCGAGAAAAGCCCGGAAGGCAGCCTTTCTGCGACCTGCCAGCTGTCAAGCCGCGAGGCCTGGCGGGCACAGCGGGCTTCGCCAGCTGCCATCGGCTGTGCTGCATGCGTTTGGTCCCCAGTGCTGGCCGTTTCTCGCCGTTTGCTGCTTCTGCTTCGGCATTTGCTGGCCGGGGGCTCGTCCGGCACGACTCGGGATCGTGCGCAGCAGACGGCGAGCGCCTCGCGAGAGGTCGCCGCTTTGTGCCGCCGTGCCTGGGCCAGGCATGCCGGGAACCCCGGCCTCCTGATCGCAGGAAAGCTGGACGAACTCGCAGGGCGCCAGGGCTCTCGCCCGTATGCGAAGCAGGCCCAAGGTGGATGCAGGTGCAGGCAAGGGAACGGGAGATGCTGCCTGCTGCCAGGCCCTATATCCGCTCCTCCCGGTTGCAATGCTTGTCTGAAGAGGCGGAACGTCCAGTCCGGCTAGCCAAGTCTTGCCCGCCCGCCCAGCGCCCGCCGGCAGCCGGCGCCGGGGGAGCGCGAATTCCGCGATTCCGCCCTCGAGGTGCTCGAGGTGTTCGACATGTTCAGGGTCAGCCGGCACGAGGCTACACGCTACCGTGCTAAATGCAGACGGCATTCCCACTAGCCACCGCCGCCGAACCCTTCCTCCTTTCTTTCCCCTCGGCCAGAGGGGATTAGCACGGGCGGGACGGTCGGGACGGTCGGGAGGCGACACAGGCGCGTGGCCAGCTTGCCTGGTTCGTACGGACCGGGGGGCACGCTAGCAACGCACGCTGCCACGCTGCCAATGCGGCCACGATGCTGGCTGGCTGGCTGTTGGCTGTCGGCTCTGCCGCTAGGCCCTACGACGCGGCCAGGGGCCTGCCAAGCCCGGATGGTCAAATTGCCTCCCACCCTTGTGGCCTGGCGCCCTTCCAGAAGTATTCTAGGGCTTCCGACGACTCGGTGAGAGGGCAGAAACGTCCAGCAGCCGACTAAGGCTCGTCCCTGCACCCCGAACCGCCCTGGTGAGGATATGTAGCGCTCTTCTGTGAGGAGCACGGGGGCACCAACACTTATGGTCCCCGTATAAGTGTTCCACTCAGCTATCGGCGAAGGTGTAGGGGCACAGGTATTTGGAAGAGTTACTGTTGATGGACGGCTGAGGCGCCTGAGCGCGCTCACGCGCTAACACCTGCAAGTGGCGACATTTACGTGCATCTGGTCTCCCTGGCTACTTGTCGCTGGAGATGGCACCGGTCCAAGTGGGCGGGCGAGGGGCTTGTTGGTACACAGCCGTGAGAGAGGCACTGCAGCTGCATCCATATCTCCAGCTTGTTTAGTAGGGCCACCGGGTCCCCCGGTCGTTGGGGCAGGTTGGGCGCTTGGTTAGATGGAATGAGGGGTGAGGAGGGGTTGAGGGTATTGAGGGGTTCCCGATGGGTCCCTAAAGTATGCGAGTACGAATGGCAGGATGGCTCGGATGGGACCTTACGAGGCCTCGACGGAGCCCCTCATCAATGACCGGATTCTATGGGGATGTTCGAGAACGGGGAGCCGGAGCATTGGAGATGCTTGACGATGGAGTGTGCGTGTCATGGTGCGCGGGCCAGAAACCTACGATTGAATCAGATAGAGCGGCCGGATGCGCCAGCGGCCATCCCTCCCTCTGGTCCCGTTTCGACTCATGTCCGAACCGGCTTGGATTGATCGACCAGTATGAAATCACCGGGTCCGCCCTCGCCACCACGGCAAGAAAGCGATTGCCCTAGGCCTATCTCGCCTATGCAGATTGATATTTGCCATGTATGCAGGCGGGGTGTGTGTTCTTGCATCCGTGCTCGGAGGCACCACCAACCGTTTCCACCCCAATGCCTGCTCATCTGCTGTCTTCACGTATGGGCCAGCCGCAAGGGACGAGACAACCGTCACTTTGCGGTGGTCCGATGGCGTGCGCCGGTGCAGGCTTCCCTTCGCACGGCTACCCCAGACCAACCTAGAAGCACGACTATGTAGCAGCACCAGACCGAGCGTCGGTGTGCCGGTCCCGCACTCGGTGGTGTTTGGGGGGAGGGGGGAGATTCCGGACCCCTTGGGAGCAGGTGGAGGGGGTCTCGGCAGCATACAATTGCACAGCTAGCTTACGTCCGGAGGGGAGCCCAGCGATGGAAGAGGAAGACGATGCAAATCCTCCGGAGGATTTCTGTCCACCGGGAAAGGCCACGCAGGACCTCGCGCGGCATGCAGCCGCCCAATGGATGGAGAGGGGCGCTCCTGTCCACAGGACGGCCGGACAAGGAGGGGAGGGACGTTAGAGATCAAGAACAAGTGGCCGCCAACGATGCCACGATAGTTGCACATCAAACCGCAAAGACGAGACATTGGGCCCAGCACAAGGTGTTAAGGCGGACGGAGAACCGGGGCCAGCGGGCAAGGATGGGGCGATTTGGCGACAGGCGCTAACACCGAGCTCCCTTTTTCAGGGTCCTTTGGGCTAAGACCGGCAAATTTGGGAAATGATATATTCCACCCGAGAGACTGCCGGCTTGCCGGGCCACGAAACGTTTCGAGGACGGCGGTGAGTCCTCGGCCTTCACTCGACCATTCGAGGCAGGCGATAAGCTGCGCCTGCCCAGGTCAATGGTAGTGATGGGATGCAGTTTGTTTTGTTGCGTCTTGTTATGCATCCATAGTCACCATGCTCCCAGGACCGTTTTCGTGCCTCTTGCCTCTACGCGCACTGATGTCAAACCGTCGGTGAGGGACAAGGATGCAGTCGGTGACTCGACAGGGTTGGCCTGTCCTTAGGAAAAGCAATCTGCCCTCGACGGCCACGCCGTCATCCATGCTGCGGATGACGGGTCACAGGTCATGTTTCGCGCGCACGCTGACCCAGTCGAGGCAGTCATGCCTGTACGCATGAGGCCGGATTTGGTCCGCATGCCGCGCCCGTCGCAAGACGCCTGGATCGGACCCTGAAAAAACGATGCGGCCGCGCCATGTCGAGACGGTCAACAATCCGGAGAAGGCGCCTCGGCATTAGCGATCGGGCTGGCACAGGTGGCGGGTAGTGAATCACCGGCTCGAGACTACCAGGTCGCACCAAGTCGATACAAACAGGATCGTCTTGGTTGGGGATCCAGTTGTTCCGATCCAGCCAGCCTCCGGGGTATGGCGATGTTGGCGGGATAGATGGGCTGGTGTCACTAAGCAGACACCTGGACTGGATGTTAGCGGGTGATTGTTCCCGTCAAGGCCAGCTGGCCGGTGGAGCAAGCTATCGCAACCACCGCCCCCATCCTCTACTACGACGGGCTGCTCGACGACGACTCTGAAAAGGGGGGGGATGGAACCGGACGGGGTGGTTTGGAATTACGTGCAAGCCGATGGCGACCGGAGGGCGCCCATGAACGCTGTTCCCACAGGTGCGAGATGGCCCCAGGATGCAGGATGCAGGCCGCGGCCGCGGCGGCAGCACGAAGCAGTACCTAAGGAGCCGCAGCAGCGCGTCCCCTGTCCTTCTCGGTAGGCAGATCTGTAACATCGTTGCCCAGCTTCCACATCAGGGCATGATGCCGAAAGGCCGGGCACAGGTATACGTCGGCGGTCGTGTGCACTTGACAGCCCGGCTCGATCAGGACATCTTGGCCTTGCCTGGACACGACAGTCGCGGGGCCGATCTTCTGCGGACGGGATGCCCTGCTGCAGAGGGCAGGCAGAACCGCAACGTGACGATACACGGTCGTTGCAGGGAGCCGCGTCACAGCAACTGTCCTCGCTACGCTACGATGACAGATCCGGTGCAGGAGATCTGCCAGCCCCGCAACCGATGATCGAGTCGTGCACCGGCGTTTTGTCCTGGCGGGTGCTGAGCTGCTGAGGTCCCGTACACCGTGCCGACCGAGCCACCCATGGAGCCTAGCCAGCCGCCCAGCCTGGGACAGGCGACGCCAGGACGTGTAACCATGACAGCATGCGGGGAGTGTGTCGTGTTTCGGTTTGTAGGCGGGTTGGCTGGGAATAGCGTCCACTCGCCTCCCCCAGGTCTGTCGGGAGAGGACGTCAGAGAGATTCCCACCCTCTATCGGCCCGGATCAGGATCATCTCCCTCGCCGGCCTCAAGTTGAAGCCTCGCGATCCAAGCTGCTGGGCTCGACTTTCCAGAATCGGCACCTGTGTGCCTAGGTGTCAAGAAGTCAGGATCGCTTGACTGTCCGTGTCATCAGTGGCCCCAGGGACCCATCCATGGAACCGAGCCAAGGCCCCATCCCAGCCCAGCCCAGCCAGCCTCTCAAGCCGCCTCCGTTTGCGAGACCTCGGCTGATGGGGCGAGCACTTACAGCCTCACCAATAGCATGGACACCGGCTTGTAAGTACGAGCCTTATTACTAAGTAGCCCGTACTCGGTACTCCTGCCCCCGAGTGCACACCACCGACGTACCCAGATATTCTGGCAGGGAAGCGCAAGCTCCCCGCCGCCGGCCAATCCGAGCCCCGGTCCGGCACGCCCATTTGCTTTCGCTGGGTTGCCTCGCCCAATGGCGTTGAGCGAATCCCTTGACAGCCCGCTGGAGACTACCCAAGGTAAGCGGCGCACCAACATCGTCACACAGACACGGCAGCCCCATGAGTCAAGCAACCCAGCCAACTGCAACTCTGGAGGGGGTGCTTTCGTCAGACGCCCAGGGCAGCGTGCGTTGGATCGAGATGGTTCGACGGCGTCTGGGCCTGCGTCCGACCGCCCCGGTCCATTGCGTGAGTTGCCATCCGCCCGTCCGTCGCTGGGTGAACCACCGCCGTATAGTCCGCCTAGTGGCCATGGTCTAACAGCAATTGCAATCCTACTCGCAAACGCACTATAGAACAAGTAAAGTACTGCTGCCAAGTCCCCGGGCTTCTTCCTTCCTCTGCCTGGTGCGCATGTGTGGCAATGACGATTGTGCCGAGTCATCATAGCATGGCTTCAAGATAGCCTTATGCAGGCAGGCATTAGGCTTCACCCGCCCCCGCGGACATCGCGGGCACTCGCCCGGGCTGTCAGGCTGGTACGGCTGGGCAGCTGCGACTCCAGGATTTCCCATCCCAAGGTTTCCGGCTACTGCTGCACCTACTCGTTGGCCAAGACCTCTTAGTGCCCGTCTTCTTAGGAATGTGTTGGGCTCGTGGATAGTGCCGGCTGGTGAACTGGTTGGATTACGCGAGGCCTTCCTACGTGTGAGGAGACCAAATAGACTCAACAGATCATGGCATTGTCACCGTCATAGGGGGTCCTCGGTTCCCTTGCGCTCTCCAGGGATCGTATACCTACCTCTTGTAGGAATGCGTGCGTCTGCGTACTTTCTCTTGCCTGTTCCGGGCAAACCGGGCTGGCTGGTTGCTGTGTCGCCCAGGCTCCGACGCTAGGTAGGTCCTCAGAGCGCATCACGGCAATACTTGGGAAGGATCGGCCACCATCAGTACATCATTGCCAACTCGGCGGCTCAAAAGCAGGAGAGGGAGGGGAAGGGGGCGTCATCCCAGCGAGCCTTCCGAATACATGATGGTGGCATTCACATATGCGTAAGAATTTGGGCGCGAGAAGATAGAGACCAACTCCGACAATGGAATCACCCTACCTGTGATGAAGATGGCGAGTGGGACAATGCCAAGCTGATGTATTCCAAGTAAAGGAGCGTTTGCTCATTGGGCATGGTGCAGCCAACGCCCGGTTTCCCTCCCGGATTACCTGAATAGGACCTCAACTGGAGATCGATCCCATTCATGCCTTGGGGCCGAGCGCCCCCCCCCCCTCCGGGAGTCGACATGCGAGCACACATGGGACGGGGACCGAGCCGTGCGCTCCCCGTGCATATAGTCTCTACATACTAAGCAAGTAAGATAGGAGACGGGCCAAAGCCAGCCATGTACGTAAGTACCTACTTGTGGAGGACGCACTGAACGGACTTATGTCCGGTCAACGTGATATACTACCCGGGATAATATAGGAGTGCCTCGGTGACGTTGTAGCTCAGCAGGCGGGGCAGCACACAGCTGCAGACAGTTGAAGGCCAAGGACCGTCTTACGACTCATCATCCGGCAGTCTTGCCGCGGTCGTCGAGTAGGGCCCGACTTGGCCGACGAGGTCAAGGACAGTGCTCGAGTCAGACGTGGTGGACGGGGTCGAGGAGGACCGGTTGCGAGTTGACGATAGTGTGTCCAAGAAATTGCTTCCTTTCCAAGGTTCCCAATTTTAGTGGCACCCAGCAGCAGATCATCGAGGGGCAGTAACTGTATCTGGCGGACGGGCATGTGGCTGGCCTCACGCCCCCCCTCCCTCCAGTCTACGGCCGGTACGGTGCCCATGCGCATCTATCACTGCTCCATACAGGTCGCTGGGGATCCATCTGTTCATGGATCCCAGAAGCGGAACCTTGGCTGTCGTGGGCTGGTTGGTCGTCAGTCCGCTCGCCCACCCGCATACATGGATGGGATCGTACACATGGAGCTGGACACACATACACACACACACACACACACACACACACACACACACGCTGTCACCCATGACCGCGAAGACGATAAACAAGGAAATGAAGCAGGGTAAATGTGTATAAAACGAGGTCGTACGTTTTTGTTGAGGGGGTAGAGGGAGGGAGTTGCGGAGCGAAGACAGCTTCTATCACACCCAGTTCGAAGCCACCTTCCCGCTCGCCTGCCTCGCTGGGTCACTTACATGCGCTGACCTGGGGTTACATCTAGCTGCACGCCCATCAAATTAACATACAGACCTACCTCTTCCTTATGATACCATTTTCTACTGGACACCTACCTGCTTCCTACCAATTGCCTGCACCGGATATCCCGCCATCACAATCCCATCCCTCCATCCCTCCGTACGAAGTTGCCTCCTAGTTGCCTGCCCGGCTTCAGGTATCTACATACTCGCACGGGCTTACCCAGCCGGGACGCTGAGTGCCGGGTCTCCACTTTGCAGCAAGCACCAGCAGCCCCAGCATCCATTGATCCATCCACCATCCGCAGCGCCCCCCCCAGCGACAACCCTGCAGCAGCAGCAGCAGCAGCAGCATCATCATCATCAAACGGCATCCATAGCCTAGACGGACCCCATCGCCAACATCCACCCTTCTCCAACCGTAGGACCTACCGGGCCTTTTTCTTGGTGAAATAACGCCGCCCGCTCCCTTTCGTCGGCTGTTGCGGATACAGTGAGAAAAGAGAACCGTCGAGCTGCTGCTGCATAGCCAGGGCTGTCTGGGGATTTCGACGATACATAGCCCTTCCCCGTGATTGCCGTCGGCAGTAGCAGCAATACCAGCAGCAGCAGCAGCAGCAGTTTCGGCAAACCCACGCCAAACAGACTCGGCTCGTTCTCGAGGTACTGGACTGGTTGATGCTTACCTGCCTAGTCACAACCTCGTCTGCGTTTACCCGCACCGGATCTGACTGGACGGTCGTACATTCACTGACGGACGGTCATATTGATACACCCAACACAAGAGGGCTGGCTATTTGAATCACCTTTTGGGTTCCGGCGTCCATGTGGCATCTGCAGCCACGAGCCTAGGAACAACGCTACTCATCTACCTTACTACCTAGACAGGACGACGGACGGCACGCCGCACTGCTTGGGCTGATCATTGGCCCTTGACGGATATATATGACTGCGGTTGACGTCGCACACACCACGCTCCCCCGGCCACCGACCCCGGCTCTCGCAACCTCGCTCTCATCCAGGTTCGGCACTCTGCGCATACAGAAAGGCAGGGGAGGTACCTGATACCCCCTCGCATGGCCCAGTCCGTCCGCCCGTCCGTTTATCAGTCAGTTCAGTCACTCGGCGTGTGCCACTTGCTGGACCAGCCAGCCCAGCCCAGCCCCGGGCCTGCATCCCGGCCGCTGTTGTGTGGTCTACCAGCGAACTTCCCTGGACCCTTCCTGCCCTCCGGCCCTCTTCTCTCCGCTCAGGTGGCTCTTAGCAGGGCTCGTAGCCGGACAGCTAGTGATTACGTCGCGAAACCCATCTCCATACCGAGATCCATCCAGCCAGCCATACCCCCATCCATCCCACCCACCTACCTAAGCGCCTGCCCTGCTACGTACAGTACCCTCGTGTACTGCCCATAACCCCGACCGCTCGTCCGTAAAGCCTAGCTTCCATCGCTAGGCAAGTACCTACCTGGTCGAGGAATAAGTGGACAACGGACCGAGTACCTGCCCACTTCGCTGGCCACTTCGCTCGCTCCAGTACCCCGTCGACAGCGGCGAGCGCGCACGCGCGGAGATACGCAGGGCTGGTTTGTGAAGCGGCGACGGCGGCGGCGGCGGCGACTTTGACGGCATCCAACCCAGCCCATCCCGTCCCATCCCCATCCAAGTACCTACGAAACAGTACATCTGCCTACCTACTTACTTCATTCAGTCGACGCCGGATATCACCTACTACTACATAGTAACCCTCCTCCCCGTTCCCATCCACTCTTCATCCTACCACTTTGCTCTCTTCAAACACCCCCAAGTCGTTTTGTCGTCCCGAAATTCCCAGCACGCTCTTGGTCGTCTTCGTGTTCCGAGGGCGCTCCCATCGACTGTACCTGCGTTGGTCGTGTCCATACCTGCTGTTGCCTCTCGTGGACGTTGCCGGGCCAGGCAGGCACCAACCGCACTACACGCCCGCAACGCTTGCTGCTCTAGGCGGGCTGGATTGTTCGCAGGAACCCCACAACGGGTTTGCCATGAGAGGCATAAGTTCCTGGTTGGCAGGCAAGACGGGTACCCCAGCGCCGACTAGTCATAATAATACCGAGCACCCGTCTGCCAGCCGCACCAGCACCGATACTTTCACCACTGGCGATTCCGCTCCCGCCGCCGCCCCTACACCATCTTCCTCGCACTCGCTCGACTCGCCCTCGCCCTCACCACAGCCCGCCACGCCTGACGACTCTTCCGCTGTGGGAGGTCGCCCCAATTATTTTGGCCACGGCGCCCCCGCAACCTCCAAGCCCATCGACATCGCCTCGCCCAACATCCGCTCGTCGCTGTCGCAGTCGCCCAACCCTGGCAACGACGTCGACTACCAGTCCCGCGGCACCCCCAAAAACGCCCCCGGCATTCCTGCACTGGACGACAGTGCCGACTTCCTTGGACCTGAGACAGACACCGACGTCGACATGACGACTGGACCGGGACTTGAGGCGGCCTTTGGCCGCACCCGCCAAGACTCGTTCGTGAGCGCCGGGCCCAAGCCCATCTCCATGAACCCTAACCGCGACCAGGCTCGCAACGGCCGACGGGAGAGTCTGGCCGGCAGCTTCATGAACGGCGGCATGAGCTGGGGTGGCCTCTCCGTCGGCAGCTTCATTAGGGACGAGTAAGTGACCATCTTTCTATTCACTGTATTTCGCCTTGGTCTTGTCATTCGTCGTCGCCGTCGTCGTCGCCGTCGTCGCATTCTCAGACATGTATGGCCCCGCTGGGTTCCAGAAAAAAAAGTTCCAGGCCCCCCCTGCGGACGTGCAACAGCTCAACTCGGTACTGACCATGGTTGTGATAGCCTCATTATGGCCGGCACCTCACCCTTCACCGGCGCTCAGCCGGGTTCGTCTTTCCACTCGTCCTCGTACATTCCCCAGATGGAAGCCGAGTACCTGCGCAACTTCATGTGCTGCGATCAGCAGCTCGACACCATGCACGATTTGCTGCGGCACTACGAGACGGTGCACACGAATAACGTCAGCAATCCGCAGGCCAACCGGCCCAATGTAATGGGCCAGAGGCTGTCGATGAGCAGGCCATCCCTCTCGGGCCAAATGCATGGCGGGCGGCAAGACACGCCAAGCTTCACCTCGGCCGGCCAGTTCGGCGGCCTTGGCCAGCAGAACCGCAACGCCATGGGCACGGGCAGTGGTAACACTATGGGATTCGGTGGTTTGCAGATGGGCCGGCAGCAATCCGGCCTGAACAGCTCTTCACAGAACCAGTCGCAGCTGTTGAACCTGCAGTCCAACGACGAGCTTGAGGCCATCGGTGATATGGAAATGGACGACGCGGTCGGCACAATGGAGCTTGACGACAGCCACCGGTCGATTCAACAAACCCGCCAGATGTTCGGCGGCCAGCAGCAGCGCCCGCAGTTGCAGTTAAACCTCAACGGCGCTCCCATGCAAGGGCAAGGCATGCGCAGCTCACAGCCCTCGACGCCGGGCACCAACAATTTCGCCTTCCAGAACAACCCTACTGTCTCTTCGGTCAACACGCCGACGTTGACCACGCAGCAATCAGGGAATGGACTGGATGATGGCCTCGGAGGTGTTGGTAGCAACCTGAACATGAATGATTTCGGGACCGGGTTCGCACAGGATACAGCTTACTTTATTGACGAGCCAGCGAAGCGTCTGTTCAGTCCTAATGGGGCGTCGGCGCAACAGCGAGCCCTCCAGCAGCAGATGGCCCAATTCGGGCTGGACCAGTCTCAATATAGCGAGATATCAGATCCCCAGCACCTGGCTGTGCTGCAGAGGGCCATTGGCGGTAACCCCAACGGACTGATCATCCCCCGGGAAGAGGACAAGCCCTTCAAGTGCCCCGTTATTGGATGCGAAAAGGCATATAAGAACCAGAACGGTCTCAAGTACGTCCTGCCGATTCGCAGGTCTACCATCCAGCGCTAACCGACAATGCAGGTATCACAAACAACACGGGCACCAAACCCAACAGCTGCACGAGAACGGAGACGGCACCTTCAGCATTGTCAACCCTGAGACATCGGCACCCTATCCAGGAGAGATGGGCATGGAGAAGGAGAAGCCTCACAAGTGCGAGTGGTGCAACAAGCGGTACAAAAACCTCAACGGTCTCAAATATGTAAGTCTGTCGGCGCGCGTCCGTTGGCGATGGTGCAGTTGGCTGATGCCCGTTGCAGCACAAATTACACTCACCGCCCTGCGAGGCCATGGCCCAGATGGCCGAGCTGAAGGCGCAGCTGGCGGCCGGTGGCGTGACGGGCAACCCGCTGAACCTCACCATGTCCCAAGGACTGCCGGGCATTGGCGAGGAGATGCAGATGTAGAGCCAGCCTCGGCACGACCAATTTCCGCCGGCACCCATGCGCCAGGTGCAGCAACTTGGGGGGCGCCATGCTGCCCACGGCGCCAACCCGGCGGATTGGCAGATGGTGTCGGCCCCACCAATGTCGTACACCCTCCCCGGCGCATGGACGACGTCCTCCCAGACCGGATACACCCTCGCCGGCCCGGGCAGCACGACACGGCACATGGGTGCAAGGCTATGGGGCTCGCTTGACTTGAATGGCTACGGGCACCCTTCTCCCCTCTCTCCAAAAAGTTCACGGTGGCAATGCATCTGGATCGGCGTTCGTGGTTTCTATTTCATGTTTTTGCGACAGGGCTTCTGCCATACATATACCCCGATAGACTTTGAGGGTGCATCACTGGGTATACGACGGTCCTCATTGCCTCGGTCAGCCGACCACGGCAGACTTCACAACGTCTCGGGGCAGCGTTGGCCTAAGGGGAGGGGGGGGGGGGGGGGGGGGGGGGGTCGGCGGTACAAGGATGGCTGTTTTGACTTTCACGGCCGCGCGGCGTTGCGAATGGGCAATAGAGGGAGGGTTGTTTGTAGACACGCTCTGGTCGGACTTTTACTTTTCCCGTGGTCTACGAGGCGGATGTTTTGAGTTGCATAGCGCTCTGTTGCGGCGAGGAAGCGATGATTTTCATGCGGCAGTTTGGCTGAAGGCGGCTCTGGTCTTGGATAGTGGATGCGGCATTGCTCATTGGATGCGGGCGTTGACGGATTGCGTCGTGAGGACAACGGAAAAGTACATGTGGTTTTCTTGTTCAGTTGCAGCTGGCGGGTGTTCCTCGGCCGTGTGTACCCTACCGACATATCGTGCTTTCGACTCGGCGGCGGGCGCCGGTGACTAACGCGGGGGTGGAGGGGGGAGGGAGCGAGTTTCCCCGACATGGATGGGTTCTAGCAGCGAGCCGATGGGAGGCCAGTAGGTAACAAGGTAGTAGTACAACAGGCTTGGTAGGGAGGAATAGATGTCATCTCAGCGTGCCTTGGCTCTGGCGGGTGCCCTGCTCGTCTGTCCTACTGCGTCTGCCGTCATACGGATCGGGATCGCCATCCGCCCGCCGCCCTGGCAGGCCAACCCAGGCTGGGACCTTCCAGACCGTCCGCTACGGGTTCCCAGCTCCAAACTACGTTGGTGGAGGGGAAGCATGATGCAAGGGGGGGGGCGCCGGCTGCTCGCCCGATCGGGAGTAGTATAGACAACGAAGATGGCCGAGTAATCCGTCTTCGCATTACAGGCCGACAAGTATCTTCCCCGTTCACCCCATGCCTCGGTTTTGCGAATTCCGTTTCTGTGTCCGGACACGGACTGGCAGGGCCGACCAGCCCCCCCGCCCCTTTGGCCTTGGATAAGTACCTGCCCGCCCAGGCAGGGATGTGTCGTCTGCAGGTATTCGCATGTAATGTACCTACGTAAGGGTGGGGGGAGGCGGGCAACCGACGGGTGCAGAGTCCGCACGGGTCGTGGCTTTACGCTCCAGCGCCCGCTCCGGCACCCAGCAAGACGAGACGGAGGAGGCCTGGAGCGAGAGAGAGAGAGAGAGAGAGAGAGAGAGAGAGAGAGAGAGAGAGAGAGGAGGGGAGCGAGAGGGCCGAGAGGGCCAAGAGGGCGAGAGGGCGAGATGGCGAGAGGGCAAGAAAGTCCCTCCCCCCCCCCCCCCCCCAACAGGCAGGACAGGCCACAACAGCGCAGGGGCAAGCCGCCCCGACTTGACTCGTGTGTGTTGTATGGACCAAGGCGCCCTCTCACGATGGGCTACGGCGCCGTGTCCGTCGACCAACAGGGAGCGTGGGCTGCAACCGTGGCGCTCCGAGAAACCCACTTCCCACGTTTTTTCTTGTGCCCTCCGTGCTTCGGGCTCGCTCGGGCACCAGGCCTAGGGTAGCAGGGAGAAACATGCATCCGTCCACGCCGAGCTTGGTATGCAAAAGTAGGTTCAACCCGAGTGCTGGCTGTGTGGCACATGAAATCGACCTGTCCGGACCAACGGTACCCCGGGCGCCCATGCCGAGTACCTCCTGCGGTCACGTGTTGCAGCGCCACTGCCGGGATCACCAACCTGATGCCCCCTTCCCCCCCTCCTTCGGACGCGTTTTGCTGGCGACCAACAGGTCGGCCATGTGGTGAGAGCTGGTTGGGGAGCTGGGTCCTTTCTGTTCGAGTCCGCCAAGCCGTGGGCAGTTCTTCGTTTGTCCCTATCCACGGGTGGCCGCCACCGCTTCCCCCCACCCGGTCCCCCATCTTCTGCGCGTTCGGATATGAAAGCCCATCGTCCACTTTTACCGGTTCTTGGCATGGAGGGAAACGAGATCAGCCGAGATGGAACAACCCATGCGAGCGATCCACGGGGACGGGAAGGCGTGAAGAGGGAGGGAAAAAAAAAAAAGGCACCGCCAGTCCCTGGGGAACTGCATGGAGCGTAGTTCAGGTAGACCAAGCAACGCCTACGGGCCCCACAGCGCACATGTAAAATGGATGCACCCATTGCATCCCAGGCCAGCCCTGTTTGTTCGGCTGTCGAGGCAGCCAATGTGAAGCCTGTCGTCTTGGCTGCTCATGCATGAAGCAGCGGCAGGAGCAGCGGCAGCAGCAGCGGCAGCAGAAGGGCGTATTCTGGCCCTCCACCGCCCCCCCCCTCTCATCTCCTCCCCTCGCCTCCTCGAGACAGAATGGACGGGTTGATCGTCTCGTCCGGTCTCCACTGCCGCCCACCCTTGCACGGGTGGGATGCAGCCCCAGCGGCGGCAGGGAAGCCTCACTACCAGCATGTACGGCAGGGGAGGGGCGGGCGTCTGGCTGTCGCTCGGCGGAATCCCTTCCCCCCTCCCCGGGTCCGCATACAGACAAGACCACGACGGAGCACACGGGAAGGGAAACGAATGCGGATCGGAGACGGGCTGCACGCGAGAGAGCCGCCGGGTAAACCACCGGGACGCGGCGGGACACCATTCGAGCGCACCCCTCCCTTCGCGATACGTTCGAGCGGGCCTGGAAGAGGAGAGGGAGGGGCGGGAAGAGGGGGGAAGGGGAGGGGAGGGGAGGAGAACGAGTATACACAGTCGTCGTGGTGTATACGCAAAAAGGTGGAGGCGGCCAACGGGGCGGGCACAGACGATGACGGACAGACAGTAAGGGTCCTCTGCCTCCCGATCCGAGGGTTCCAGCTTTTTTTTTTCCCGCTACCCACGCCTGTACAAGTGAGAGGGGGGTGTTCTCCCGCAGGGATCGTCACCCTCGCCACCGCCCCCGCCGGCGTCGGCATCCATCGTCGTCGTCGTCGTCGTCGTCGTCGTCGTCGGTCTTGGAGGGGGGGAGGGGCCCGCCGTCCCTGTGTTGCGGGATGGCGGGACCGCCAGTAGTTGGCTTTGGCACGCTGACCGAGGATTAATCTCACCTACCTACAGATGGATCGCCCGGCCAAAGAGAGGTGACTGGATGGGTCCTAAGCGAGATTTCGGTAGTTGGTAGCGGCACCCCCGGGCCACGCCGCCGCCGCCGCCGCCACCCCGTCCTTTCCCGTCGGCTCGGCGCTTGGCCGGCCGCTCGGATTCCCGCATCGAGGCTGGGGTCTGGAACGACGTAGGGCCGGCCTGTCTGTCCACTGCACCTAGATGGGCAAGACGCCAAAGACGAAGCACAACCACAATACCCCCCTTCCCCCTTGTACAGTAGCCAGTGTCAGCGCGCCCGTCGGCGCATAGGCCCCCCCCCCCATATGGCTATTCCCGTCTGGCTCCGAGGGTGTTCCGGGTCCGTTGCTGAACACCCACGTCCGCGCTCGAGGGGGCAGGGGAACGGACCTTTCTGACCTCGCTGACCCAGGGAAAACCTTCCGCCCCCTCCACCCCGCTGCTGCCGCTGCTGTCGTGTGTATAGTAGAGTGTAGTCATAGTAGTCATGGGGGGGGGGGGGGGCAAGCCCTGGCGCACCGCCCCATCCTCTCTCCCACCCGCCCCGGTCGCGAACCGAGGCTATTACGTCTTAATCCCCCCGAGATAGCACCATTGCCCCCCCCCCCCCAACGACCTTGGGCGACCTTGCTCACGGCGTCTGTCCGTTCTGCATGAAATGGGTTTGTACAGTTGGGCGCCGGCGTGGGGTTCTTTTTCACATCAACTGGGCCGTGCCTAGGTGGGACGGACACTTGCCGCCGCAACGGGCCTGGACACACACCCGAGAGAGAGAGAAAGAGAGAGAGAAAGAGAAAGAGAGAGAGAGAGAGAGAGAGAGAGAGAGAGAGAGAGAGAGAGAGAGAGAGAGAGAGAGAGAGAGAGAGAGAGAGAGAGAGAGAGAGAGAGAGACCAGGTGCTCCAGCCCTGCGGGCCCTTGGGAGATTGATCCGACTGTGTGCGGCATGCTTGAACGAATCCATCCTGGCCAAGCCGTCGAGCGTCTACCGAGAGGCATGTGACGGAGTAGTGGTGGACAGGCCGACGTATAGTACAGCATTCGCTGTGGTGGGCCCCCCAGCTACGACGTGTAGGCCATGTTGCACTGCGGCGAACAAGTACCTACTTTCCACGACCCTGTGCTCGGTGCTTCGGACGACATGCAGATTGATGCAGTCGCGGTGCGCATCCTTGTGCACGAACCCCCTTGGCAGAGACCCCAGGTTGGAGCAGCAAGCCGGCACACAGCAGCACTTGTGGTATGTAGTCATAGTATTCGTAGGGTGCCGACGCCGTCACCCTGATAGGGTTCCTCTATAATCCGAACCCTGCATATGCCCTTGCACCAACTCCCAGCGAAACCCCAACGCGATTTCCTAAGCAGAGAAAGGGACGCCTGTCTGTTTCCGATGTACCGCGTAAAACAAGTCGAGGCACCTCGTAGGCCGTAGCCCCATAACCCATAGCCCATAGCCCGTAGCCCAGCGCTGGTGCATAATCCAGGGGCGATCCAACCTTGTCCAGTGTCCGCATACACCCTGTTCACTATTTTATCCCCCCCCCCCCCCCCCCCCCCCCTAATTTCTTCAGATACACCACCACCGTGTACCGTCGAGCCCTCGCCCGGCCTGTCGCCCGTTGAGCCGTGTGCTTCAAGCCATGTCCATTCCCTCCGAGTCGTCCATGTCCGAGGGCAACGCCTGCGTGCGCTCGCTGCTGACGCTGTGCTTCCTAGAGACGCTGCAGTCGTCGAACCGGTTGCAATGCATGCCATCTACATACTCGAGCTCCTCGCCACCAATGACACGGCCCTCGGAATCAATCTCTTGCGACAGCTCCACCAACGCCGAGCGGGGGAGCCGCAGGAAGCCCTGCGTACGCACGATGCGACCCCAGTTGGTCAAGCAGTACGATGCCGCACGCCTCCTCAGCCACTCTTCGTTGGCAAGACCCGCGCAGTACCAGATGATACAGGCGTGCTCCACGTCCAGCTCCTTGGACAGCCGGTTGACGCACAGGAGCCGGAGGTGCGGGATGTTGTAGATGTTGGACATGACGAGCAGACCCGCCACATCAGCCAGGTCCGTCACGCCGTCGTCAGCGTGTATGCTGTCCGTGTAGAGATAGTAGAGGAATGCCTTGACGACGCTGTACAGTTCAGGAATGTGCATCTTTTTCGTGTGAAACTCGGCCATTTGCGCGTTGTACAAACGCGCAAAGTGCGGCCACCGAGCCTGGAGGATGAGCTTGTGGACGTGAATAGGGGGCGACGTAGGCGCGTCGGGCGCGAGCCAGTTCTGGTCTGTCGGCTCTTCGCTGGCCTTGACGAGGCATGAGCTCATTTCATCGTCAAAGTCCCCAGCAAGCGCCGTTATGACAAAATCCGTACCGCTACCCGTTTCGGGCGGCTGGTTGAACAGCTTGGCCAAGTCCGATCCCAAGCCTTTGGACGGTTGTTCGTGCGTCCGGTGGAACGACGGCCTAGAGAACTCGGCCCGAGGTATCGGGGCATTGTTCCCCAGGAAGCCGTAGCGGCGCAGGTCGATCTCGACGATATCGCTGAGATATTCCTCGGCGTTGACTACCATGTCGTTTCCGTTCTCCTTTGGGCAGCCAAGCAGCCAGGCTTTGGTGCCGTCCTCGTTCATTGTGCAGTAATGCCAGTCGTAGCCGGGCTTGAATATCTCGCGCCCTTCGGCCAGCTTCTGCCACCGGAGACTTCCCAGGTCAAGAGCCGACAGCGAACACTCTCGGGGCGTATTTGTCGACGCCGGCGTGACAAAGTCGAGCAGGGTACCTGAAGAATACGTATGGAAGTGACGGCCGGCGCCCTGGGAGGGAACCGGGGGCCCCGAGACAAATTTAATCGTTGAAATGCACCCCGGGGCCATAGGGGCATATGTCTTGAGCTGGAATGACGGCGTGTTGACCTGTGCCGTCCGCGAATTGGCGGCGTAGCCCGAGGCTCCAATAACAGCCGGGCTGTTGGAATACGATTGGCGGGGGGACTCGGTTGCCCGGCTGATGGCCGAGTGTCGGTCCGGAGAGCCAATGTGAGGGGCGACCTCGAACGCCGGGCTGCCCTTGAGATCCAACCACCACAGGTCGCCAATCTTGTCCATATCCTCGCTCAACCCGCCAAAAACCCACAGCCGGTCGCCCCAAATGTAGGCGGAATGGTCGAAACGGCTGACAAAGCGCCAAGACTTGGACCAGGTGTAGGTTTTGAGATCGAGGTAGCATATGTCGTCGAGCACGTAATTGTCATGGCCCGTGATACCGCCGACGATGAATAGTTTGTCCTCGTGGAGGACGGCGGCGTGCCTCGCGCGACCCTTGGGTACGGGACCGTTGACTTGCGGCTGCGTCCAGTGCGCTGTCTGGAGATCAAAGACTATCAGATCCGACAAGTAGGTCCGGTGCTCGTTCTCGCCGCCAAACACCAGCAACTTGTCGCCTTGGTACAGGGTCGCTGTGTGGCCTGCACGGTCGCGGTTAGTGGGCGTCGGGAAACTGCTGCCAACAAAGACGTACCCATTCGGACGCCAGGAATGTCCCCAAAGTTATCAACGAGACTCCATTGGTGGCTTATCAGATCCAGCCTCAAGACATGGTTGTAGACCTCGTCCGTGTACTGGTCAAAACCGCCAAAGGCGTATATCTGGTTGTTTCCGCAGTAGGTAACCGAGGCGTTGACTAGAACCGCGGGCCGCTGGCCGAGGGTCCGCGTCACCTTGGGGCGGTAGCTTCCATCAACCATGGTCCGGTTCTTCATGGGGGAGTTGGGCATAACAAAGGTGTTGTTGGAAGATGTCGCCGAGGCCGGGGTGGGTACGTTGGAGGAGGCCATGACACCGAAGGAGGGCGCAGCCGCCGGCGGCACAGGGACCTGGGGTGGTGGTAACGGTGTCGTCGAGTGTGAAGCCGAGGCCGAGGGGCCACCGAACAGCGAAGATTGGCCTCCTCCGGTCGGAGTGGATGGCTGGGCCATGGTGGTGAGGTCGTGCCGGGCGACGGATGACGGGTGGCTTTTCGGCGATGGAAAGTCGGGGGTGGCTGCTGCAGTGGCTATTTGGGCATCCCGATGCCACGGCGACACAGGCGGCAGGCAGGACCGGAGGAGACAGGACAGGAGTGAGGGCCCGGTGACTCGTGCTAGGTAGGTTGTGGTCGGTCGCCGGCGTCGGTTGTCGAGATGGTGCTAGCCCAGACGGGCGTTGTCGCGCTTGCTGCAAATGGGCGCAGGGCTCGGTCGGTGCTGCCGAGGAGTACGCGAAGGTGATGGGCGGCTCAGGCGAAGGCGCGCGGCATAGCGAGGGAGGGCTCGTCTGATCAGGCGCCGGTCCCGTTCTTTCCACGCGTTTCCAGTCCTGGCGGCTGGCCGACTGGTTGGTTACAAGCCGTTACGACGATGGGATGCAAGGCCCGTCGCTGATGGGATGTGTCTACGGATCCGTCCATCTCGACCGGGCTATCTATGCCTAAAGTAGGGTCCCAAATTGCGGATGAGGTACCTACGGTTTAGCGTGTCCAGACGCAGCAGCTGGCAGACGGTCTGGTCGAGCTTGGAGGGACGGCAGGCTGGCCTGAATGAGGCTGAGGAGTCGTAGGACATGGACCAGCACAATTCGCCACGATACACACGCCACGCCACGCCAGTCTGCCAGCTGGCGGCCGCCCTTTTTTTCTTTTTTTCTTTTTCGTAGGGCGGCGCAGAGACGGGCGGCCTTCGAGCGCCGCCGCTCTTGTAATGCATCGTAGCCTGATCCCCTATCCGTCTCTTAGTAGGGGACCTTTCGGTCTCAAAGAGAAATGACGTCTCCATTGCCCCATGCGGAGGCGGCCCAGTTCCAATCGGGCTGGGACACCTGGTCCGCCAGGCCCTTTGGCCAGGCGACGGGTGGGGACGAAGTTTCGCAGCCCCGTCGCCCACGGTTGCCCGGCCAGCACGCCCAATGTTTACGACGGCGTACTTATATCGATGAAGCATCACCAGGAATCCGACTTCTTTTCTCCTCCTTCTGTATCCAACACACCGCACACACATTATCTCTCATCCTGCTCCCTCCCTCCCCTCGGCTCCTAGTGAGCATCGCCAGCATCCAAAACGCACTCACCCCAGTCTGCGCGATCCGATCCGTCGGATCGACCAGCCCGGCTGCCATTCTCCGTGAAGGCACCTTCGACTATCCAACACAACGACGACAGATACTAACACAGAAAAATCATCCGGGAACCATTCACTTGGGTCTCTTGGGGCCCGTTCGATCCATCGGTGCCTCCATACACGTCTCCTTCCGAGACCCCCCCCTTGTCCACCATCAGAGTTGCACTCGTACCCACCCGATACTGTACCCTTAGACAACATGGCCTCGGCTGCAGTGTCCACCCCAATCAAGTCCCATGCCGGGCTTTTCTCTTCGCGCACCGCTGGCGGTCGGATGCCCTTGACCCCCTCGCCCCGCCAGCGCCAGGCCGCCAAGTCCAGCAACCTCGACTCGTCTCCCTTCACCCCCGAGAAGAAGACGAGTGATGTAGGCCGGCCGGCTGTCAAGTCCGTCTACGGCGGAAACCTGTCTTCACACTTTGCCAAGGCCTCGAGGTCACATCGGGACTCGCCCAAGTCCAACATTGCCCGTGAAGTTTCCACGCCCCGTAAGGCCCTCGAGCTTGGCGTGTCCGACTTCACCCTGGTCGGCACCGGCAACACCAAGACCCCCTCCAGTGCCAAGCCCAAGAAACCGACTCTGCGGTCCAAGTCCAAGAAGACCACCATCAACTACTCCGGCGACCGCTTCATTCCCAACCGCAGCAACAGCTCGGCCATTGCCGACGCTGGCTCGGGAAAGCTCGACACCAAGGAGAAGCAGCGCCCCAGGAGCCGAACCGGCGAGGCCTCGGGCGTTCTGTCCACGGCTGCGGATGATGCCATCGCTGCCCTCGAGGGCCTCAACATCGATGAGGAAGACGCTGCCAGCTACTCTCGGCCCTCGCCCACCAGCGTGGCCTATCAGGATTCCCTAGCCGATGCCTGCGGCGTCAACCTGGGCACCCGCATCCTCCAATTCAAGCCCGCGGCGCCCGAATCATCCAAGCCCATCGACCTCAGGCAGCAGTATAACCGCCCGCTCAAGCCCGCCAACGCTGGCTCAGCCCAATTCCGCCGCCGCGTGGCCACTGCCCCCGAGCGTGTGCTCGATGCGCCGGGCCTCATTGATGATTACTACCTAAACCTCCTTGACTGGAGCAGCGGTAACCAGGTCGCCATCGGCCTCGAGCGCAACGTTTACGTCTGGTCGGCCGACGAGGGCTCCGTTAGCTGCTTGCTGGAAACTAGCCCCGACACGTACGTTAGCAGCGTGAAGTGGTCGGGCGACGGCGCCTATGTCAGTGTCGGTCTTGGTACCGGCGAGGTCCAAATCTGGGACGTTGCCGAGAGCCAAAAGGTCCGCAGCATGTTTGGCCACGACACCCGTGTTGGCGTCATGGGCTGGAACAAGCACCTTCTGTCCACCGGGGCCCGCAGTGGCCTCGTCTTCAACCACGATGTCCGTATTGCGGAGCACAAGGTTGCCGAGCTCGTCTCTCACACTTCCGAGGTCTGCGGCCTCGAGTGGCGCGCCGACGGCGCTCAGCTTGCTACCGGCGGCAACGACAACCTCGTGTCCATCTGGGATGCCCGGTCGCTGGCGGTGCCCAAGTTTACCAAAACCAACCACAAGGCTGCCGTCAAGGCTCTGGCCTGGTGCCCGTGGAACGCCAACCTGCTGGCCACGGGCGGCGGCTCCTACGACCGTCACATCCACTTCTGGAACACCACCTCGGGTGCGCGCGTCAACAGCATCGACACGGGCTCGCAGGTGACCAGCTTGCGCTGGAGCACCTCGTACAAGGAGATTGTCAGCTCCAGCGGCTTCCCCGACAACTCGCTGAGTATCTGGAGCTACCCGACGCTGGTTCGCAACGTCGAGATCCCCGCCCACGAGAGCCGTGTCCTCCACAGCTGCCTCAGCCCCGACGGACAAATGCTTGCCACTGCTGGTACGTGTTTCCCTATGGACTACCCTTTTTGATGCGCACCGGCGTACTAACACGACACGTTGCAGCTGCCGACGAGAGCTTGAAGTTCTGGAAGGTCTTCGAGAAGAAGGCCGGCGTTCCCGCCAGCGTCGGTGCCAGCGCTTCCTCGAGCAAGGCTCAGATGGCCAAGCAGATGACGATCCGATAGAGGATCCCCAGTAGCGGATGAAAGTCGGCACCAGCCGACTCCAACAGTAGGTATTCACGCTTTCTTACTGGCAACCACCAGCACTGGGGCCTTGCGGTTTGGTCATTTAGCGAGGAGTTGCTTGGTCATGAGAAACGATAACGCATGGCGTTGCGGATACCCATTGGCGTTTGTCTGAGCGCTTGTAAATTATTCCTGTGGGGGACGAAGATAGAGAGTTATAATGCATGAGGTTGGGGCTTGCTGCCTCTTGTTTTTTTTATTTTTATTTTATTTTTATTTTTGAAAACACAGGATGGCATACATGCCCAGTATGGGACTGGAGTGCGGTGTCCTGACAGGCGAAGATGGCATTTTGTAGAGGAGCAGCAGAAGTACAGGGAGGGGGGGGGAGGGGCGGCCCTCTTGTACCACGGGCCCGCCAGCTAGGGCAGATCACGGCGGATCACAGCGACTCAAGCACCGATGCCTGTCCCAGGCTCGGCGTAGTTGGCCGCTCGTCTGCACAATAGCGAAGCCAGCAACGTCGAGGATTCCATAACGTATCCGCATCCTAAAGCACCAGCTGAGCGCGTCGGAAGACGAGAACAGAAGCTTTCCATGCCCTTGGCCCGTTCCAACCATGTTATGGGTCAGCTGTTGAAGCCGTCGGCCAGCATGAAGGCAGCTAGGGTAAGTAATGGCGGATCTACTGGCAGCTCACAGGGGCAGGGCCGCCTAGATGCGGCAAGCCGGGCATACTCGTCGACAAAAGCCCCATTCTGCCACGGCCTTTGTTTCTCCTGGTGCTGCCGTGCCAAACATGGTGAGCCGGCCAGCCGCAAAGCAGATGGCACGGTGCGGCCGTGTGCTGACGTACGGTGGCTGGTCCATGGCGAATGGAGGGATGAATCGTGCACGGCGGTCACGTGCGAGGCTGGGGAGCGCTTAGATCAGTTGGGAGCTGACAAAACCAACCTAGTCACCTACAACATCCCGCATCTCCAACCGCCGCAAAGGGACCCCCTCGGCCATCAACACGAGCGTGCATGCCGCGTCTGGTGCAGTGAACGGGAAACCCTCAAGGGAGCTGAGCTGGGAATAGAAGAAGAACAAGAAGAACAAGGCTTGTGCTCAAGGCAGCGACCGCAGCTGCAAACGGGGCGTGAAGAGGGCTTTTGCCAACGCCTCCCATATCCCATCCATCCTTCTGCCGGCATCCAGCCTCCGCTTTGGGTCCTGCCCATCTGCAACCTCGTTCATCCATCTGTCCATTAGGTACTTCCTCACTTCGCCTCTGTCTCTCTCTCTCTCTCTCCCTCTCCCCCTCTCCCCCTCTCCCCCTCTCTCCTCCTGCCATCCACCTCGCGCCTGCCTGCCTGCCTAACCAACCTGGCCTGGCCTCCCTGCACCCATATCCCATTCTCTTCCATCACATCCAGGCTCCCTAATCGCGTATACATCTCCTGCGTTCGTCTGGATAGCACCGCCCGCCCTGCCTGTTTACTGCCAACTCCGCCTTTTCCTCCAAGGAAACAGCCCGTTTGGCCCCAGCTTGCACTGCTCTGCCACGGAGCCCTGGGCCGCCGAACCAAAAGAAACAGGCATTCTTGTCGTCGTTTGACCGCTGCCAGTCGTGCCCGGCTAAACAAGGACCGGCCACTAGGTTCTCGTCTCGCCGTCCAGGCTCCATTTGTCCCCATTCCGGCCTTGTCAGTCCATTCCAACAACCACACCGGTTTTACGTGCGCCACAGGTGTCTCGCAAAAATGTCCAACGCCGCCGTCGGTAATATCTACCAGCAGATCATCCTGGATGTCATCGAGGCATCGCGGGTCGATCTGGAGGAGAACGGTGTCGACGAGGGCATTCTGGACGAACTGAAGCAGGTCAGTCATTTTCCGTCGTCCACCTCAAACCCCCTCCCTACGCTGCTTCCATCGCACATCGCCGCGCGTCTTCCCACTGCAGCGGCTGCGTCGACGAAGTTGTCTTGATGATGGTGGGCCCAGTGGCACCGCGGCGTCAAATTCCATCCGGGCATGGCAATAGGCTGGTATGACGCCAGGGGCATCCATCGCACGTGCTTGGTTGGGGAAAGCTACCGTACAATTGCGACGGGGCGTTCAGCCGTATTTGGAGGCTTTTAACCCCCCCCCTACCCGCTAAAAACACGTCCTCTTCCTCGACTACACCGACCAATCCACAACTGGCACCGGCTCAGCTTACATCCCATGCCGCCGTGTCACGTGCTTTGGTCTCTCTTCTCACGACCACATCACAATCTATTCATGTTTATACACGTGCATTCACTTCGTCTTTAGCAAAGCTTGCTAACAAACCGTACCTGATAGGGATGGCAGAGGAAGCTCTCCCAGCAGCAGCTGGCTATCTTCCCTTGGGACCCCAAGCCTGATCCACCGGCGCCTACGCAGGCACCTCCTGCCCCCAACAATATGGGAAACCAGAATGGATCTGGCTATGGACAGTCGCAGCAGCAGCAGCAGCAGCAGCAGCAGCAGCAGCAGCAGCAGCAACAGCAGCAACAGCAGCAGCAGCAGCAGCAGCAGCAGCAGCAGCAGCAGCAGCAGCAACAGATGGCTCAGCAGCAGCAAACGCAGCCGAATGCAAATGCCTACCCCCCTGTTGCCCAGCAGCAGCAACCTGTTGGCGACGGCCATGTCAAGCCTGAGCCTAGTGTCAAAGTCGAGCCAGGAATGGAGGCTTCTTCCCTTCCGGCTTCGCAGACGCCCTCAGCTGCTCCCACGACGGTGGTCCGGGAGAGGCTTATCAGCAATCTACAAAGTCAATACGGTGACAGAGCAGCGGCGAGCATCGGCAAGATCCAGAACACGACGGGCATGCCGCAGCAGGGTGGCGTCCAGTACCCTAACCACCCTATGGGACAGGGCGTGCCGCAGGGCCAAGCTCAACAGCGCCAGTTCCCCAGCAACCCCGCTCAAGTGACCCCTCAGCAGGCGTACAGCGCGCAGATGGCAAGCCAGGCCCAACGCGCGCAGGCTCAAATCCAGAACGCCCAGAGACAGCAGAACTCGCAAGTCGACGGTGCTGGAGAGGCCGACTTCTCGGGCGTAGTCGTGCAGCGGAACGCCGCTGGCGAGACTACCGAGCTGGGCCGCGTAGAGATTGACAACATGCTCCGTGCCCAGATCGAAGCTAATGCCAAGGCCATGGAGGGCGGCGGTCTCATGTTGCCGCTGAAGCGGGCGAAAAAGACGAAGGCGGTCGCTGTTCGCCGCAACGCTTCCGGGCCCTCGGCCTACGATGGTGCGGAGGATGATGAGGAAGACGATGACGAGGCGATCAACTCTGATCTGGACGACTCGGACGACAACCCCGATGACGACGACGACGATGATGACGTTGGCCAGATGATGCTTTGCATGTATGACAAGGTTCAGCGTGTCAAGAACAAGTGGTAAGTTGGGGCACCGTATGGACGTCGGCAGGGGAGACTGGCCACTGACTTGAACCACAGGAAGTGCGTGCTCAAGGACGGTGTCCTCAGTGTGAACGGCAAAGACTACGTCTTCCACAAGGCCACGGGCGAATACGAGTGGTGAGAGGCGGCAATCTCGGGGCCAGGAGATTCCAACCACGAGCGATGCTGTTTGCTTATTTGTATTGTTTGGCTGTCTCGTCGAGGGGAGGCCACAGGGCTCACGCGGGCGCCGTTCCCTGGCACACACACACGACGCTTGGCGGGCACGGAGGGGGCACGCACATCTAGGGCATTTGCACCAATGTTTCGGGTCGGCCAGGACCGGGCAGAGGGGATGCGCGGCGACTGGCTGAGGCGATGAATTAGCAGGGTGCGGAAGCCATGGCCACGGGGTGCCGGGAGAACAGCGAGCGGACGCGTCCCCTCTACAGCAGCCAGACAGCTAATAAGCGGTGAAGGGGCACACGCCGGGGCCCGGCTGTGTGAAGGCACGGTAGGTCTTTTGGATCGGCCAAGGCCACGGATAAGACGCAATGGGGCATGTACCTGTGCTACGTAGGCCAGATAGCAATTGACCAACCTCAAGCGTGCCGGTCCTGTCGGTGCTGGCTTGGGCCGGTGAGGCGACGGCAGTGGTGTTTGATGGGACGTAGCAGGTGGCGTAGATGCGCATATGCAGGCCGGCAAGGGCGGCCACCTTGGAAGCGCAGCCGCCCTAGACACACACACACACACACACGGCCAGAAACAAGATGCGGTGCGGCGGGTCTCGCAGACGTGGGTGTGCGCGGCGCGGCGGGTGTGACGCCTAGGTACGCTCTCGGTCGATTTGTCAAGGTTATCCCCAGGTAAAGCCCTTGGCTTGCCTGGTTGGCCCGACGTACGCGGTCACATGGGCGTGACACAAGAAAAGGAACAAGTCTGGTGGCGTGGATGCCGCTCGGGGCTGGTTTCCCTTCACAGGCAGCCGAGGCCGCATCCGCGGTGCCGGAACGGGCGCGGCAACCAGGAAGTCGCCAAGCAGCCTACGGGACGAGGACGAGGACGAGGACGACGAGGACGACGTGCGGACGACGAGGTTTCGTCGCGTTCCGTCCGGGCTCCGTCGCTTTTCGGGGGCGCAACAGGGAGCCGAGCGGCCACCCCGACGAAGACGAGGATGGATGGACGCATCTGCTGGCGGCGGGATGCTGTCGGGCTGCTGGGCATGTCCTAGGGCGACGCATGTGCGTGCATACGGGGTTTCCGGGAGGTGGACAGTCGACCCAGCCGCATGGGTGAAGGGGTGGGAACGGGACGTGGATCCCTTCCTTCCCAGTGGACGGGGCCGGCCTTCCCACTCCACCGGGATTGATTAACTGTCCCTGCTCCCCCGCCCGGCACGCCGACGGGAAACTAAGTCAGTCCTCCATGCCCTGGCCGCGCCCGATGCGGCTGGGTGTCCTTTTGGTTCTAGGCACGGTACTTTGCTTTGTGGATGTACTTTGCCCCCCCCCCCCCCCTTCCCCGGGATTGCCTCCGGGGAGGGGGGAACCGCGTAATACCAAAGGGACAGACGGCAATCTACGGGCCTAGCCAAGTCATGTGTACCTTGAAATCATGTAACCCATAGAGCCGGTAAATCTAGGGGCTTTATATATGCGAAGACACGTCAGTAAAGGGGACAGGGGTGGGTGGGGGAGCAGACAGCCTTACGAGGGACGAGCAGCCGATTGGTACGTCGCTTCTCCGTGGAGTTAGCTTGGTAGACACATGGTTGCCAATCGCTTGGGGCCCGCCTGGTGGTATGTACCTCATCGATGGACGGAGAGCCCTGAGGGCAACCGACGACGGCAGCCGCTTGCTCGGCTCTCAGCTGGGAGCAGGAAAGGGAACGAGGGCGAGGGAGGGGGGGGGGGGGGGGGGGAGGAGCAAAGCCTATACCCCCGGCCCCCTCAGAAGGAGGGGAAGGGGGGAGGGGGGGCAAAGAAACAAAGGACCGATAGCGCTGGGCGGGCGTACAACGGTTCCGCCCGGGCGGTATCGAATCAGCGTCGGCCGGGGATTCGCGGCATCCTTCCCTGCGCAAACCGTCGTGCCACGACCGCACACGCTTACGCCCTGGCGGGCATCCACCGCGCTCTGACACGCAGCGGCTGTCCAAGCCTCCCCCCCCCCCCCTTCGGCCGTGGGGTTGGGGCTGAAATCCTTCCTGAATTAGGGTGATGACCCGGTGGTCGTCCCCTCTTCCCCTCCGACGGGGCCCGGCCCAGCCAGCCTAGTCAGCCAGCCAGCCGCTAGATCCACGGGTTGACTGGCTGGGTGAACCGACGGGTGCTTGGTTTTCTGAAGCGGTGCGTGTAGTGTTAGACCGGGAGCCGTGGCCTCGGTGAAGAGCTGCCTGACAAATCTCCCCCAGCCGCGCCTCCGCCACCTCGGTCATATAGGTGGTGGGCAAATAGGCAAACTACGCGGCCAAGCAAGGCACTTGCTTACTTAGAGCCTGGACCACTACTGAGCCTGTACCCGGATGGCATGCACAGGTACATAAGCGGGTAACCGAGTTCCCCAGAGAGACAGGCAGGCGGCGGATTCGGTCCTCGTCACCAAGATATCAGCTACTTCCTCCCGTCTTTTTTGTTTTCGCGCTTAGGGATCACATGCCAACCGGTTCCGCCTGGTTGGCCCCGGGGGGGGGGGGGGGGGGGGGCACGGAGACGACACACGGAGAGCTCGAGCTCGGTGGAAGACAGGGGGCCGGGAGGTAGGTAGGATGTGGTCGTGTATGTGCGGGCAGCATGAGGAGGCCAAGAACAGCAGAAAGAGGCAGCAGGTAGCGAGGGCCGCCGTCATTGGTTGCCAGACACTCGGGACGGCGTATGTACTGACTTGGGGCCCTCCAACCGTCCCCGCTCCTGTCCCGCGCAGCCCAGCGTGTCGGTCCAAGTTATCCCTAGCCATCCCACCGGGCTCGGGACTTGGCTTGCCTCTCGGGGCAAGACAGCAGCAGCAGGTGACCACACATCGTCCGCGGAGGGGGCATCATCATCCTCCGCCCCGGTTCAGGTCCCGTAGACGTAGGAGGACGCGGGCCCAAGGAAAGGAGCACATCTCGGGGGCCCGGGAGGTGGCTCTCGATAGGGCCAGGGCTCTGGGGAGGGAGAGAGAGAGAGAGAGAGAGAGAGAGAGAGAGAGAGAGAGAGAGAGAGAGAGAGAGAGAGAGAGAGAGTGTGTGTGTGTGTGTGTGTGGTGGTGATGATACTGTCTGTTCCGTTCCATGCCCCCCGGCAAATAACAGTCCATGCTTACCACACGGGAAGCGTGGACTGGCGTCGCTACAGCATCGGGCACGAGTCATGCATGACCTTCGACGGACCGACTCACGAGCTTTACCCTACCATGCGTAGCCGTCGCCCTCTGGAGCGGCTGCCGGACTTGGTGGGGGAGGGGGGGGTGATGGATGTCCCGCTACTAAAAGTGACTTTTGCCCAAGCACAACACGGACGGCTAGCGTACGCCAAACTTCCTATTCGAGTAAGAGACGACCACTGTGGGATACAGAGCCAATGTACCTACCAGCCTTCCAGTCCGTAAGGACGCATTCAACCGATCCGATATACGGGTCATCTATAATGGCCGGGATCCGACGCCCCCTGCTCTTCCCCAAAGCGTTACGCCGTGCAACATCGGCAAGCCAGCTGGGCGGCCACGAGGCCTCAGGCAGCCCCTTACCGGCCCTTGCCCCGAGGGGAAAGTCGTACGGGCGACGCAGAGCTTCCAGACCACCGGCCCGTTTTGGTCACCCGCCCCGGGAACGCTTCCGGTTCTCGACGGACCGGGAACGGTTGGTTTGGCCGCTGGCTTGTGACCAGGGTCCCGCTGGACCAGGTAAGATGAACCCCGGCCCTCACAGAAAGGCTTGGGGCGGAATGGTGCGGCATGTGTCTCGCCGATCCCTATTGGTGATGTGGTGGTATCCGTCAACTATACCACCACTGGGTTTTCTGGTATGCGGCATAGGTGAGAGCCGGGGGTCCCGGGAGGCCTGGCTGTCTGTCGGAAAGCACCGTGGCATTAGGTCCATCTACCATGATCCTCGGGCTGGCCGATACCACCATGTACACCGGCATCTTGCTAGGCCCGTGTGGTAGTCTGGCCTTTGGAAGCAGCTCGGCGTGAAACAATGGCGAGATGCGGTGTCTGCGGGACCTGTGTCCCGAGTACTCCCTCCCCCGATATAACCTTGACAAGGGCACTTCTTTTCGCGTATCCGCCGATACTGAGTAGGCGCAACGTCTGAGAACCTGGTATCTGTCCAAATAACCAGGGTTTGGACTGCCGGGAGCCCTGGAACCCCCTTTCTTCTTACCACGCAGCCAATACACGGGCATCCGTTCTGGGATCCCACGAGCAAGCCGACTGCGGCGGGGCGGACAGGCAATTGCATGAGAGCGCAGGTTTGTGCAGACCCGGCCACATGCGTGTCTGCTTGTGTGTTTCGGTCAGGGAAGTGAAGCAAGTGACTGGCCATGGGAGGCAGAGGATTCGCCGTGCTTCGGACCATCCGTCCAATGGCAGCCGCTGCGGTGTCGCCCTCCCAGCAGGCCGGTTCACTTAATTTCGGAGTGTTTCCGTGCCAAGTACTACATCACATTGAAACACCGGCATGCCGTCATGGCAACGTACGACGCCATGCAGACCCCATAGGTGTCATGGAAGCAAATTTTCCCTTCTATTGGACCTGGCCAAAGCCAAACCCAATGCCGCCGCTGGCCCTTGTGTGGTACAAGTCAGCCGGTACTTTGTCTGAAATGGGTGGTGCTCCAGGCAGCGGATTTGGATGGCTCGTAATTCCGTCGATACCCTGTTCGCCTGTCTGGCTGCTATGGCCGGGATGCTCTGGCACGCGCGGGGCGCCAGTGGCCTTGATCATGAGAGCGCAGATCGTCTGGCCCCTCCTCTCAAGCACGGGAAATTGAGCCGGGGTTCGCGCGCTCCCGAAAAGCATGGCCGAGAGGGCTGTCGGCAAAATGGCCGGCTGACCGAGAGCCGGTGCTGGCAGGGTAGGGCATTGTTCGGAAAATTCGCTTCTCTTTCCTCGGCCGCTTCTTCTTCGGACACCGCCCAGCTTTCGGTGTCTACCGGCATCGATGACTGGAGCCGCCTCCACGCATCTGCGGATGTAGAAGTCATGATTTGGCGCTTTGGCCTCGACACCTCCATCCCCATGTCCCGATGTGGGCCCGCCGTTGCTGAAACGGCCGAGAAGGTCTGGGATACAGTAAGCTTTCTGGTCACTTGTGAGGGCTCGATAGACCTCGTGGACGATCGGGGTCGGCGAGCCGGCTGCCTCATAGGACAGATATGGTGGATAGAAGAAGAGGGGGGGAGAGCACGAGAAGCCCGACTCGGGGAAAATGCAGGCCGAGCAGGGGGCCATTGGACGCATCTCAACTGTTGCTGCTGGAGGGCTGGCGGGGCGGGCCCAGGAACTGGAGCCCAGGCTCAGGTCGCTGGGGAGTCTACTTGTACAGGCTGGGTCGAACCAAATGCAGTGGAGCTCAAGCCGAAGGCAATGCTGCTCACAAGTGAATCGCGTAGAGTGCGCGCCCTCTCCCCTCCCCCCCTCCCCCCCCCCCGTTTCCTGGGCTGGGATACCGTCGTCGTCTGTCGTCGCGACAGGGGACAAAAGGGCGGTCAATTTCAGATGGACGAATGAAGGGCCTGTGGTGGGCAGGGCTTGCGCATTCCAGAATGATCGTTTCCGTCTTCCATCGGCAGTTGTCCGACATTCATCTTGTGGTGCCCTGTTGGGCCCCTGGAGAGGAGCAGGGGGGGGCCTTGTGGTGGTAGGTACTTCTGTGCAGTATTGTCCATTCAGCGCTGCATCACTGCAGAAAAAACCGGCTCGGGCGGGGGTGGTAAAAGCATCCATACCTATGTCTCCCGTGCGTGTCCGAAGTGCACAGCAGGTCCCGGCCAGCCACGGTTTCACGGGTATTAGCGCGAGGATCGTCATGAAGGGGGGAGATCCATTCTGCGTTGCTTGCAAGCAGCGTCGCAGCAGCGGCCGCCGCATGACTAGAAACGTGCATGTGCGTGCCTGGCATGATTGACCGGTAGTCGAGTTGCCGAGCAATGCTCCGATGCAGAGCCTTGCTGTACCTGCGTCGGCTATTCGACCCAGGCCCTGGAGGCCCACGGCTCGGCGTCACCTTGGGGACTGCATGCCGGCGCACGCAGGCGCACGCACACGTGAGAGAGCAGAGATGGACCTTTAGGTACTACCGGTCATGTACGATGAGCAGGAGATGCTGGCAGGCATCTGACCGTGCAGCTACATATATAGGTACGTAATTGGGTACCACCTAGGGAAGCAGGTAGGCGGGTGGGCTTACAAGACGCCTACCTCCTGCACCCCCCCTCTAGCTGAGTTGTCCCGCAAGTGATTCTACTCAGGCACTGGCTGGCAAAACTGGAGAGCTCTGGGGCTCCGGCCGTTGGGCAGGGGGTCATCAGCTGAGTACAGCCCCACCCGACCCAAGCTGTCGGGTTACGCTACGCCCAAGACGGCCTAACCCCCAAGCCGTGGCTTTTTGGCCGCCAGCGCTCCCTTGGACAATCGCTGCGGGTAGCGCCCGCCCCAGCTCGTCTTAATCAATCCCATACGTGTAGGGGAGCTCGCGACTTCGCACGCAGAGAGATGCGGCAACACCACCATGGGTCCCCATGTGCGAGGACGATGAGGGAGGGCCGAGCGGCACTTCCGACCTGCGGGTTGCGTCGTGCTTACGAATGCCGCCGAACAATCATCGGCGCCCCGTGCCCGTTGAGAGCCCGACTGCGCCCCCGGGAGATGTCGATGGGCGCCCGGTGTGTATGCGCGAGTATGCGTGTGTGCAATGTGCAGCGGCAGCGTGACGGCGTGTGCGCTAGGCACAGGGGGGGGAGCACGGGGGAGGACCGCGTATTAGCCGTCGCATGTACGTACGCGCGCCGGGCAGGGATGGCCAGGGCGGTGCGTTACACCTCGGGCCTTCCAACGAGTAATTACCGCGTGCATGAGCATCATGGCCCAGCATCTGGGTGGTTTGGGGGTGTGTGGCCCTTCACTAGCCGTCGTCTGTTCCATCGAGCGGTCGCTTGGCTTGCCTCGGCCTTCACGTCGCGCTGTAGCTCGCAGCAGCAAGCAGCTCGGGACTGCCTCCGTCTCTCGCTTGTCCAATCCGCAACGGCGTCGCACAAGTGGCTTGGCACCTCGACATCTCCGCGTGCGCACTAACTTGGGGGCCGCCGGGGGCAGGAGACGCAATAGGACGGGGGACCGGGACCATCGCCAGATCCCGGCCACACCCTCGCTATTTCCGCTATTGCGCCGGCAAACGCATGACCTGGGCGCCAATATTCGTTCGTGTCTCCAGTAACAGGGCCCCTGGGAAAACAGGGGGCACCGCGCCCCCTCCCCCCTCTCCCCTCCCTCCCCTGTGAGCGCACGACGTTGGTTGGGGCAGCTTCGATTCCGGTCAGGCCGTCCAAGAGGCTGGCCTGATTCATCCTTCTGCCTGGTCAGGTAGCCGCGCGACGGGCCGCGCGAGCGTGTGCGTGCCACACAGAACCGTGCCGCCGCCGTCTCCCTCCATGGTCTCGCGCGAGTGTGCTGACGGAAAGGGCGTCGTTGGGCGGATAAGAAGTTCGTAGCGCTGAGGGTCCCTGGGCCTTTGGGGCCGTGGCCGGCTGCCGAAGACAGATTGGTGATGGCATCGTTTTATATGGCCCGCCCAGCAAGCGTGGGCCGCGGGGTGGTTGAGGGGACGATTGCCTCGTATCCCTGCGAGTCCTTGCAGCTCACCCTGGTAGGTCTTTGCAGGTGGGATATCTTAAAGGTGCAAGAGCGCGCGGCTGTTAGATGGCCCTCGCTCCCCGACCACGCATCGAACATGTCGGGATCCGACGAGCCGCGCTGCCAGGGTCGCTGGAGGGGGGGAACCAGAAGTTCGGGTCGCGAGCCAAGACCACGCAATCTTGCCGTGGTCCTGTTTGCTCGTACCCGTCGGCCAGCAGCTGAGCACGGCCGAACGACTCATAACGGGCCGCCTCCCATAGCTCGAGGGCAACGCAGTACCAGTTAGGATGAACGCGACCACGTAATACGCGCCCGTGCATTCAGGATGAGGCTACCAACCACCACATGCAGAGACAGTTGCAGCAGGCAAATCCCGCCCTAAGAGACCCCTGGGCCATAAGCCTAGACGGGGGTGCCAAGCAAACGCGGACAAATCCCGCCACGATAGTGCCAGGACTCTAGCACCCGCGAGTTCCCATAGCCCGTAGCGACCAGGCGGTGTAACACAGGTAAGAGGTTGCTTGGGCCGCCTTGGGTCTGGCCTCCGTCTTCTGGCAGGCCGGCCCACCTCCCACGAAGCACATCCAGCTGGGCTGATGGGTCCATCGTGGACTCCAGGCCTGGGGCCGCAAAACCGTTGAGGTCCATAGACAAAAGACCCGGCGCTCCAGCCCTAACCCGTTCCAGGATGGGCATGTCGAGTTGGCGGGCGTGTTACCGCATCGCGAAATTAGGCCAGCAGGCCGGAACTTGACGAGCCTTTTTTTTTTCCCCTGTAAGCTTGTCTGATGTCATTGGAAGCATCTCCAAGTTGGTCTCCATTACTGGACGGTTGGTGGATGGATATGGGGTCGTTTCATCACTTACACCCCTGCCACCAGCTACACATCCTTACAAAATCCCGAAGTCGATCTGGGCCGATGATGCGCGACAGGCGCGGCAGGTTGAGGGAAAGAGGAGACGGGACGCACAACATTCCGCGTTGGCGACCCTCTCCACGGAGCTGCTCCGTTGCGTACGAGGATACTCGAGGCTACCTACACGGGTGGGCCTAGTCGCGCAGAAGCAGTCTGCCCGCCAGGGCTGCCTTGGCTATATGCCCGCGTACGTACTTCGCTACATGTTTGAATATTACCCATGGACACAAAAATACCTTTGCCTACTCGGTGCCTGCTTCGTGTGCAGCCCGCTTCCCCCCCTCCCCGGGGCGGAGGGGAAGGGGGGGGGGGGGGGGGGGGGGGTCCACGCCTGCGCCCGATCATTGCATTCAAGGCCAGCGCCGGTCGACATAACAACAGGGGCAGTGCGAATGCGAACAGAGCATGGGAGGGCCAGGTAAGTAGGCAGGAGGCCAGGGAGGTTTCAGCGTGAATCGTAGCACACACACGTACGCGCGCGCGCATACGCATGCAGGCACACGCACACGTCGAGGCAAGGGCACAAGAGGACCAAACCTGTTCAGGGACCAGGATACTGGCCGGCACTTGCGAATAGCTCTAGCACCATGATGGGATGCAAGAAACCCGGGGGGGATGACGAAAGGCCATGGCTCCATGGCGGTGTTGGGTTCCGCGATGAGCTGAATTGGTGGGCATCATTGTCGATTCAGGGCTTGGTGGGGGACCCGCCGGTCCCTCATATTATTCCTAGGTCGTCAGGGAAGAAGAGCATGGGCCCGAATGCCTCAAGATCCATGGCTCTCCCGCCGGCAGCGGGCAATGGATGAACTGAGAGCAGGAATGTCACCCAAGCAGGGGCTCTAGGACATGGGTGGAAGCCAGCTGGCCGCGGAGCGTAGATCTCGGCCTGTCTAGGAAGTCCGACGCAGCAAGGTGACAAGCAGTTGGCCGCTAAACCGATTCACCCACCCTTACACACCTGGACAGCCTGGGCGGTTGTTCGTCCCAGTCTTGTATCCGTGCTGCTGCTGAGCAACGAGTTGGCGGCAGCCCACGCCCGTTCCCGCGCGCCAGGCCACTTTCGCGACAGGATCCAGCTCGCTGGGACCTTTTTAGTAACGCCGGGCGGGGCTTCCCCTCGGAATCGCACGAGATATGCTGTCCCATCTGCTCCGCCCTTCGTGGATCTTTGTTCCTTGCTCTGCCGTACCCATCGAGGTCATCACCGGCGGTCGACGGCCGACGAACCTGCTCGATTCGGCTTCGGCCGTGGCCCGCACGGCTGCAGCAACGGCGACAGGTGTTGGACTGGCGTCACGGCCAACGCGCAAAATATTCGGCCACGCAGGCGGCTATGGAGGCGCGAAGCTCCCTCGTTGAGTTGGGTCGTCCGTGGACCCAAGTGAGGCTTGGAACCGCTCCTCGGTCGGCACCATCTTCTCCGGATGGCTGCGTCCCCCTGGAGAGGGAGATGGTTCGAAAGAGGACGGACGATGCTTTGTCTATGGCCGGGCCGCTTCAAGAAGCGCGTCTCGACCGCGGCCCTAGGGAATACCCACTGGCTTGTACTATGGATGGATGCCAGTAAGAAGAGGAGGAAGTACGTGCATGCAAGCATCGCGAAAAGTACCTCTGTTTTCGTATACGGGCCTGGCTGCAGTACACGTACCGACACAGCTCGGGTAGATGGATGTACCTCACCATCCCATCTTGATTAGGTGGTCAGAGGTCCATCTACCAATGGACTTTGGGTACTCCGTGGGGCCCTGTTATGGGCAGATTGGAGCCCTACGCCGGAGACCTCCCCATCGAACACCCTAAGCGTCAGCGCAGAGACGACCGTACCCAGCGAAGGAACCCTGGGCCCCGTCAGCCCGCCCGGGCCAACGCTCATGCGGTGTACTTCCCATGTTTTTTTTTCGAGTTTGTTTTTGGGGAGTTATTTTACCGCCTGGTTTCCCGTGGTCATGTACCCTGAAGGTTCCCAGACCAACGGCTGGCTCATCCCGCTGCCAAGCCCCAGGACATTGGCGACTGCCCTGTGGCCAGGGCTTTCTGGTTACCATTGATCCCAACCCGTAGGCGCAGCTGGTGCATGGATGGAAGATGATTGTACCCATGGATCTATGGATGGGATGGGATGCGTGTGAAGGCCACCGGTCTACGCCTACGATGTATACATACATCCATACTTCAACACTACCCACCCCGGAGGGTAAAAGTAGGCGCGGTCAGTCGAAGGTGCCAATAGTAGGCGTGCCATGTTGCCCGTCCCGCGTCTCAATGTATAAAACCTAAGGCCCCTCGTTGCATCCAGTTTACGACACACATGCAATACACATGCTGCCCCGTCTCAGATCCCATCCATCATCGTCCGTACACTTGCTGACTACCTCTCTTTTACCTAGCGACCTGGCACCCGTACCCTAGCACTTAGGCACCACACAACGCCTAGCGGACAGCCTGGGACGCCGAGGTCCCACTGGAGAGCCATCGTGTCCAAACCTAATTGCCGTCGATCTAAAGGGCGGGCCTCACTAATACAAGACCCTTTGCTGGGCGCCGGCTTTCCAGCGTCCCCCCATCTCGTTCATCACTCGATTTAGGTTCCAACTACTAGACCCGAGTGGAGCCAGACGTCGGTCGGACCAGGTGCTTTCCCATACCCTCTAAGACTGAGGGCTCCCCCCAACGTCACTGCCCTTGGCAACCTCCTACTCGCCTATCTTGCCTGTCTCCTACCTACCTATCTACCTCTCCCACTGCCTGCCAGCAGAGGGATATTGTCTATTTACCGGACACTACTTCGAAAACGAACAGGCCGCTACTGCCACCACCACCCACCGGGCACTCGCCAACAATCACTACCGCCACTGCTGCTACGGCTACTAGTAGCACTGCCGAGGTACTCCTACATCGGCTGCCACAATTATTGCTTGGAGACCACTCTACCTTATCACCACCACCACTACCACCACCACCACCACCATCACCACAGGTATAGGCTAGCAACGTCGGAACGACCGCACTGCCACTCTGGTGTTGCACGCTCGCCCAAGGCGCACCCAGCGATCGTTGCCTTATCGCGTTTTGCCATCTCGTGTCTCGTTTCCCATCTGCCTGAGAGGCCTAGCTGGTAGACCGCATACGAACTGAGCGTCTGCAGCCAACCAACCAACCAATACGCTCGCCAGTAGCAGCTCCAAGCTTCAGAATTCTCCTTTTTCTCCGCCACGTCAAATGTCGAGACATTTGCCAGGGCACGCCACGCAACCTTCATTCGGGCCCCACAGAGGATACTATATCCCCTCTCGGTAGCAGAGCACCTCAGAGCGCTCATAACGTCCACCACGCCCGTCCACAAATTTGCCTGCTATTGCTATGCTCTCGGGCCGCGTCCAGCCGCCTATTTGTCCACCAATGCAGTCACCAACTGAGCTCAACTATCACGGGTCGCCTTCAAACGACAGCCGCTACCATGCCAACGGTCTCAGTGGCCCTAATGGTTCCCATGCTGCCAACGGGACACAACCAAACGATCACTACTACAGGTACGTCGGCTCGTATCTAACATGCTTTCCACCCCGCAGCTGCGCGTAGTTCGTCCTGGCATCATCTGTCATCATGAGAACTCAATTTGCCCCCATCATTCACTTGAAGTGGAACTCGTAACTGACAGGCCACCAGCGGGCCTGCTTCTGCGGCTTCCGACCGACCAAGGGACGACAACGGTGACACTTTGTTCGAGAACGGTCGCTATTATGGCACCTATAAGCCCTACAAGTACATGGGTCCCGTCGACGAGGTGCCTGTCCCCCCTCCCCCCCGCCGGAACTCCTCCCTTTCTCCGTTTATCCCTATGGCACCTCGGCCTAACCCGTCTCATAGGAAGAGTTGGACAGGCTGGACATCTTTCACAAGTTCTTCGCCTTAACTCGGGAGCATATGGGGATAGGAGAGCTGCATGTCGGCTCGCTCCCCCAGGACCGACCAATCAGGGTCCTGGACCTTGGTTGTGGCACAGGTATCTGGTGCATTGATATGTCCCAGTGAGTGCACGTCCCATTCTTCCGTCGTGAGAAGACACGCTAACACGTGAACAGTACCTATAAGAATGCTCAAGTCGTCGGCTGGGACCTTAACAAGACTCAGCCAGACCCGTATGTGCTGCCGTTCCCTCTTCCTGCGGTGTTGCTCGACACTAACACAGCGCCCGCTCAGAATCGCCCCAAACCTCGCATTCGAGCAACGGGATATATCGGAGCCCAAATGGCATCTCCATCCGAACTCGATGGACTTGATCCATATGCGCCTGCTTGGCGGATCCGTGGAAGACTGGAGCACCTTGTACAACAATGTCCACACGTGCGTCTTGCTTGCAAACCCACGTCCCGCTCTGGCTAACAATGCTTCCTAGTTCGCTGATACCAGGCACGGGCCTTGTTGAGCACGTAGAGATTGATTTTCACCCCAAGTGCCTCGACAAGAGCCTGCCGGACGATGCCAGGCTCCATACATGGGTCCGCGACGTGTACGCCGCTCACGACAGAGCCGGGCAGCCCATGATGCCACCTGACCCCGCGATCTTGATGCGTGACTCGGGGTTTGTCGATATCCAGCACAGAACCTTTGACCTCCCGTTTCACCCCTGGAGAGGCAGCGAGCCCCTGAAGAACATCGGCAGGTGGTTCAACCTCGGTATGCAGCACGCGCTGGAGGGCATGGCCATGGCACCCTTGACGCGCATACTCGACTACAGCCCCGAGCAGGTACGCCAGCTGAACCTGGACGTGAAGAAAGAAATTTGCACCCGCTCCAAACACATGTCCTGCACCATGTGAGTTATTCCCGTGCGCGCTAGCGCAGGTGCGAGGGCCCGAAACTGTTTGCTGATGTGTAATCAAGGCACGTATGGCACGCAAGAAAGCCGGATCTCAACTCTGCCTCTGAGTTTTCTGCCAGGGCCTACTAACTGCACGATGCAGTTGGATGCTTCTCTCTCAGGGAGGCAAGCAGCGGAGAAGCCCTGGCGGGCATAGGTTGAAGCAGCCAGGCCACGATATTGCGGGTGCCCAACTCGGGGCAAGTACCCACTGCCAGTCACAGCATGGCTCTGCTCGTGCAGATGCAGATACAGGCTGGGGTCCGGGAAAAGTGCACCAACGACTTGGCCACCCTGACGCGACTTGTTCGAGCCGAGCTTGGCCTGAGAGCAGCCCGCGGCGACGAAGCCTACCGGCTCGATGGCTCATGTGCTCATTTCCTTCCCTTTTGGGACAGGTCAAGGTTTGTCGTTTGGTGCGTCTCACCAACGAGGATACCCTGTCACCGCACTCTCACCGGTCAGGCCGCCCTATCATCTGGCCACCTTCAGAATCATGATGTCCAAGGATGGTGAGGCCGACCATATCGTGCCGCGGCTCCGCAAGGGTTTCAACGAGTTAGCCGCGCCAATCCCAGCTTGAAATATGTGTCTCGCGGGTGGGAGGCGGAAAGGGCTTGGTGCCTTCAGCGCGGTGCAGAGCATGGCGTGTGCTGTTGCCATGGCGTACATGATACCGAAAGAAGGTGTCGCGGATGGCTCCACGTATCAGCTCTTCCAGCCGCGGTTGTGCTGCAGGCTGCAGGTGGCCAGATAGAGTAGGGGAAGGGCTGGCCGGGCAGAGCTACGGGGATTCCGTGGCCCCAAACATGGCAGAAAGCCCGCCAGGGGAGGGAGGGGTTGTGCGGCCTTCTTGGTCGCAGGCCGGGTGGCCTTGCCGAATCGGGGCCGCTGCGGCCAGGAGCAGTCGGCCGAAGGAAGACGGGATGGCGCCCAAAGGAGTGATGCTGGGTGCAACGAGAGGCACAGACAGTGTGCTGGCGGCGGTTGCTCAAGTTACGACTATAGCAGAAGGGACGTAGCACCTTTGGTCAGGAATGTAACACGATGTCTCCTGTACTTTGGAACGGGGTGGCTGTGCGCAAGGCCGTCCACACCGGCCGTATGCAGGTCTCCGAGGTCACCTAACACGGCCATTCTCCACTCTTCGTGCCCAATCTTCCCCTGGAAGAAGCAGGTGGCCATGTGCGCCATGACAGGTGCATCGTCACGGGTTGTTGCCAGGTCAGACCGGCAGTGCTTGCCTCCCTGTCCGGGGGAGGGGGAGGAAGAACTGGGCACCGACCTAGGTACCTACGATGTGCGATCCATGAACGGCTCGTGGCCGCGGCCAGGGAGGCCTGGCCGGCAAGGCGGCCGGGATGTGGATCCGTCCTGCCCGAGGTCCAGTCGACGAGGAGCCCATGGAACAGGTTCCGGACGTCATGGATGCCCGCCGCCGGTCCTCTGACGCGAACGCGTACGGCAAGGCACGGCAAACACGAAGGACATAACATCCCATGTCCTTCGTCCTTGCCATTGGCAGCATGTAGGTGTGGGAAACCCCGGGCCTATCCCGGATAGCAACGCAGACGGAGCCCGGGCTGCTTGGCACCTGTTGTGAATGGGCAGTTCTCCGTGAGCCCTGTCCCATCCGACATCTGCCTACATCTGCACAACCCCAAGCCATATGGATCGCAGAGGTACGCCAGGAAGCCGAGCTTCTCTGGGCAGTGCCCTGGATTCGGCTGCAACTCGTGCCTTCCACGGGGCCCACCGTCTGCTCTTGCGTGGTTCGCCAGCAGGAGCATCCAAGTCACGTCGAAGCCAGCAGGCGCATTTCTCTCTAGGCGAAACCACCAAGACGCTTTCTGCCAGCTTCAGTGAACGCTGCTGGCCGGCTGTATCCTCCCCAGCTGCATACACACTCATCCAGCCTCTGTATGCTACGCTGCGGAGTGCTTCGTGGCGAGCACGATGCCCCTGCCCTGCCCTGCCCTGCCCTGCCCTAATCAGGCCTGCTGTCTCGTCACCATTATGAGCTACTTCGTCGCTCGCCTCGGGGAGCATCGCCCTCACCCACACCCACATAAACACATGAACACAAACATACACCCCCCCCCCCCCCCCCCCGGCTCCCTCATCACCGCGGCCAGCAGCCGTGCTGCCCACCGCCAACAGGATCACGAACGCATGATACCGCCGCGTCTCCACCCACACGCCCCAAGCCCTCGGGTCTGCTGCTCAGCCAAGGCGGATGAACAGCTCGTCTCAGACCGACCAACTGCAAAGCTCAACAGCCCCCCTCCGCTCCCCCCAAAGGGAATTTGCAAGAACAGCTGTCGCCCGCTCCCCTGTACGCAGGCCGACTGATGGAAATGTCACCGTATGCATCCCCCCCCCGGGGACTTCCCCGTCCCCTCGGCTCACCCGCCAGCGCGTCCATGCTTGCACATGCGGACGCGCACACCACGCTGCTTTAGTTGCTGGCACTCACCCGCCTCGATGCGTGGCAAACGCGATGGGTAAGCGGGCTGTCAATGCCAAGGGAGGTGAAGCCGGTGTGGGAGGGTGTTTGTGAGGAGGCAATACGTCGACGCATGTCGCAGCATATTCCAGCCAGCCAAGCCACCTTCGGGGAAACTGGAACCTTACAGCCGCCCTTGCCTCTCCTGACGTTATGCGGTGGGGGATTTCCCCCGTCAACCAAAACCCGCCACGGTAACAAGACGCGAGCGGCGGGCGTGGCCCTGCGGCCGGCCTGGCGCCCATTCAGGGAGGTGATGGCGGACTAGGAGAAAAGAGGGAGGGAGGGAATACGGCGAGGCAGCAATTGGCGAATGCGCCCTCATCTGTCTGCAGGCCCGCCCATTCATTGCCTGCAGGCGTGAGCGCTCGTAATGCTGCCTTTCCCAGCCCGCCAAACGGTCCCGTCATGTGCAATCGGGCCACTCCACTGCTGCAACCAAAGGGAAGGGAAAGCCGAACCTGCCGCCCGGAAGTCTGCCCGGCAGCTGCCGGGCCGATGCTGGGGATATCAAACTCGACGGTAACATCAGCTGGGACCAGCAGCTCATGGGAGATGGCCATCCCTCCGGACCAAGCGACCCTGTGACGACAGGCCCTGCGCTGGCCCTTCTCCTTGGGGAAGCCCGTCGGCGCCGAGAGCCGGTGTGACGGGATATGCTCGAACCTGTATCGTGAGGGCTGGCAATCTTGTCACTCTCCACAGGGCGAGAGACGGTTCGGCGAGAAAGGGGGTCGATGTGGCCAGCTCCTCAGCTGCGTTACCCATCACCGCGATTCCCTGTCCCGCCGCCCCTGTGTCGCGGCCCGGGAGTAGTGGTGGTACCCCCCTCCCTTGCCCCCCTTGTCTTCGGCCTCCCAGATGGGCGTTCATGAGGGAGTCGCTGGTTTCTCTCCGGCGGATGGGGGACGATCGTTACGCGAAGCTTAGGCCCTATTTGAAGGCATGCAGCCGTAATTTGCGGGGGAAGAGGTTGGTCAACATTTTGGGCCTGGAACGCACAAGCAACCAACTGATGCCTGCCACCACGTCGGCCCAACAAAGGGTGGGCGGGTGCTTGCATGGCGCTGTTTCTCCATCCTCCGTGATTCAAGGCCAATGCCCCCTGGGACATGCTGCCATTGCATCACCTTGTGCTACACGATCCCTGGGTGTTCTCGAAGGGGTTCGGACTTGGGCGAATCAAAGAGGTCGCGAGGGTGCGCACTTTGGGGCGGGGGTAGTACCTCTCGTCGAGACAGAACGAATAAAACTCGTGGATATAGAACGACGCGAAAGCGTGGTCAGGCACCCAGGAGCCAGGCCGCTGTAACTGTGGAGGGGAAGAGGGATGGACGGCCAAAGCCACAGGGATGGCCCCTTTTTCGGATCCGATGCCCAAGGGGGGAGGGGCCCGGGTAGCAGATGTTGAGAATGGGGCCGTTCGTACTGGCAGTGAGCGCGCGACCCTGTGCTCGCCTTCTCTCTTTCCTTGTTGAATTGGCTGTTCCTTGGGCCCATGGCTTCGGTCGCCCGGCCCAGGGTTGGTTTCCGGCGGGGGAGACGCCAGGCCGACCTCGCCCCCCATCCTCGCGAACGAAGACGCGAGCCGGAGGACCGGGGGCCGGGCAGCCTTCCCGCCTCCAAGGTGGTGTGCGTCGTGCCCGGGACGTGGATTCCGGCAGCAAGGAAGGAGGGCGGGCAGGCAGGCGTCCAATGGCGGCGGCAAGCTCTGGGGAAGCGCCAAAGGGGCACGCAAGGCGGAAGGAGGCCCGAGAAGACGCCGCGACCGGGCCGGGAGCCTGGCCGGCGGCGCGGCTCAGGGGCCGAAGGGGGCGAAGGGAACAGGAGATAGGGGCGGGCGGTGCCGTGTCGATGCCTCCCTTTCCGTTCATTCCCTGGTCGTCTGTTTCTCGTGACGGCTGGCCGAGGCACAGCGCACACGAACACCGCGAGGAGCCAGGGTTGTACCGACCCAGGCCGTGTCGATGCCCTCCCCTGCGGCCGGCCGGGCTGTCCCGGGGCTGTGCAGGGCGGGTAGGCCGGGAAGACAGTGGCTCGTTCCCCGGGACCGACGAGGGGGATGCACATGTATACCACCGTCTGGCACCGCATGGGCCAACGGTGGTGGCCAGGGAAACGGAGGCAGGGTGGCGTCCGCGTCGTCGGATCGGGTTGTTTCGTCCATGCTGATTACTTTATTCCTCGCCGAATGCACGTTACGCTGCTCTCGTTGTGTATTGTACAGGATAACAAAGGAAAACCGGCAGGAAGGGATCGACGTCAAGACCACCTAGGTATCTATACAAGGCGGGGACTCGCGCGTGGCCTCGACCATGCCTCCACTCCCTCCCGGGGCTCGGTTCCCCTTTACAGGGCGGTTGGCAGCAGCGGAGCGCTGTATGCGTCCTGAAAGGCTGCCAATGCCGGTCTATGCGTCGTGGGGGGGCGCGAAAGACGGCGTCCCCCTCGGCTTTTGCCCCAGTTCGACACCATCCACGCCCACGCATTGCGTTGTCTATGTCCCAACTCCTGAAACGCGATGGGGGAGCTGCAGAAAAGCTCCCGGTGATGCGGTGCCTCCGAATGCCCTCTGGCTCACGGGCCCGGTGCATCTAGTGGTGAGCAGCGCCCGTCTCGCCGTGGTAGCCGACGATCTTGAAGCGGCCAATCATCTCGCCCACGGTGAAGAAACCCAGGCACTCGGCCAGGACAACACCGCCGGCAATGACCTGGGCGCGGTTCAGGCTCCGGGCCTGCTGCATGACCGAGGCAGGCTGCTGGGAGGCCTTGGAGGCCGTCTGGGAGGCCGTCTGCACCAGGGCCGTCGGGTTCTTCAGCGTCTTCCAGGCGTTCTGGAAGTAAGTCTGGAAGGTCTGCACCGAACTGCGGAGCAGGTCAGCGGGGTGGGGGGGGGTCCTGGCCGGCGGGCACACTCACGGAGGCTGCATCTTCTGGCCGCGGAAGACCAGCTTGGCCAGCTCAGCGGTCACCTTGGACCAGTAGATGACGTGCGGCGCCGTTTCTGCGGTGAGGGAAAAAAAAAAGCATGTCAGCCCCTCTCGTTCTCGTGATATGGCGGGCAGCGCAGCGGTGCTGCTGCTAGGCGGCACGCGCGCGGCCTCGATTTGCGCAGGGAGCTCCACACGTACTCTCCACAAAGCTGACCACCTTGCCAGTCCGTCCGCCGACCTTGCTCAGGGAGCTGGCCAGGCCCTTCGCAGCACCGGTGATGGCGGGCCCGGCCGAGGAGGCGACACGCGACAGGCCCTGCTGCGCCTTGGAAAGGTTCTCGGCGGCGGCCGACTGGGCCTTGGAGACGTTCTGCTTGGCCGCCTCGGCGGCCTTGTTCGCGGTGGTGGAGGCGGTGCTCGACTCGAAGCGACGGGCGGCGGTGCGGCCGAGGGCGCGGCCGGATTGCCGGAGGGCGGGCCGCGCAAGAACCATCGAGGCAGACATGATGATGAATGAGTAGACGGCCGAGACGACTCGCAGACGTAGCGATTCCGGGGGGGGCGGGGGAGGAAAAGGCGGCGTCTGGAGGGCAAACGGTGGGTGTGGGACGTTTGGTGATGTTGGCGATTGGTGGCAGCTTCAGCTTCGTAGGGAAAAAACAGCTCTCTCTCCTCGCTCGGAATTTCACGCTTGGATTGATTTTTGGCCGTACTCCGTACCCGAGCGGCTCTTCCCCCCAATAGGTGGTTGACGGGATGGGCGGGTCCGCTTTGTCCGCCCCATTGCCCAATCAGAGCCGTCCGCTGCGGGCCGGCTTAGATCATCAACGGGCCATGAAGAGACGGTCGGACAGGCCTAAAAGGTACCCCGAGTACATCGTTGGGTGTGATGTGATGGTGATGCCGAGTCTTCCATCCAGCACACACACATGGCAAAGCGGTGGGCTAGTAGTTATTTATCCAGGTTGACCTCTCTCTCTCTCTCCCCTCCCCTCTCTCTCATGTCTCTACCGACGAGGGATCCAAGCCTCAACGGGCAAGCACCCGAGCCAAGCACCCAAGCAGGCACCTAGGCACTCATCTCACCCACAGGCTGGAGTCCATCCAAGCTTAAGGTTGAATCTTGGTCCAACAGCTTCGCTTCCGGCCCGCTTACGCATTGCAGCCCTGTGAGGCACCACCCGCATTGGATCCCGCCTCCCATCGTCCACCTCGTCGCTCATAAGTAACCAACACAAGGCCAGCGGCACCGCGGCTCGTGGCCCGGCCGGCTTGAGCCGCTGTCATTCGGCGCTTGTTCGATCGTATCGTGTTCAATTGGCCCGGAGGCTGGTATAATCCAACTACCTAGGTCGTTCCTTCCTGGCCGGCTAAAAAGCCGGCTAGCCGTGCGCGCACCCGCTTCGCCATCAGCAACTGCGTCTTAGTCGAGGCTCTGGATCTGCACCTTGATGGCGCCCGTCTTCGGGTCGGCGGCCGTCTTAAAGGCGTTGATGGCGTCCTCCAGCTTGTACCTGTGCGTGACCAGCTTGGAAAGGTCAATCACGCCATTCTCCACCAGCCGGATGGCCCGCGGCCAGGTGTTGCTGTAGCGGTACTGGAACTGGAGGTCCACTTCACGCGTACTGCATCGCATGAAGGGGAAGTTGACCTCGTTCTTGCCCACGCCCACCACAAACACCTTGCCGCCGAACTTGACTGCCCAAATGGCCGACGCCACGCTGCTCTCGACGCCGGTGCACTCAATGGCCACCGCCGGCTCGATACCACCAAACGAGGCCACGATGGCCTTGGCCGATTCCTCGGGCGTGGCGCGCTCGACCTTGTGCGTTATGACCGAGGGGCAGAGCTCCTTGGCAAACTTCAAACGGCCCTCGTCGATATCGGTGATGACCAGGGGGCAGGCGCCGGCCGCCTTGCAGCAGAGGAGGGTGATGAGGCCGATGGGGCCTGCGCCGCAGACGAGCACGGCGTCGCCCAGCTCGACCTTGGCCCTCTGCAAGCCGGCCAGGGCCACGCTCAGCGGTTCCAGCATCGAGCCGTTCTCGTACGACATGTCTCCGATCTTGTGGCACCACACGGCCGGGTGGTTCACGTATCTTCGCAGCAGGCCCGGCACTGGCGGCGTCGACAAGAACTGCACCTTTTCGCAGCCGTTGTACCGGCCCGTCAGGCACGGCTCGCATTCGTTGCAGATGATGTTGGGCTCGATGGCCACGCGGTCGCCGGGCTTCAAGTGGGTGACGGAAGGGTGTACGGCAATGACCTGACCCGCCGACTCGTGGCCCAGAATGTGGTCGCCCCCCACGATCATGGGACCGATGCAGCCGTGGCGCCAGAAGTGGACGTCGGACCTAGTGAGTGATTTTGGGTGAGAAAAAGCCTGGCGGGCGATGCGCGGTGCAACGACAGACCTACCCGCAAATACCCGTGCTCTTGATGGCGACAGTGACTTCGCCGTGCTTCAGGGTGTCGCCCTTGGCGAGGCTCTCGACCGAGGGCTCGGCCTCGTTGATCCAGAGATCATGGTCGGGGTTGGTGAAGACACCAATGTTGGCCTTGGTGGGCTGGAACTCGGCTCCGGCGCTGGACATGTTGGCGGCTGGGACACGGCAAGCAGGTGGGACAAACAGGAAGCAAGCGCGAAACGAGATGAGTGCGGCTGCCCAGACTGGCAGGACAGGTGAGGGGAACGGTCCTGTTATATTTGCGAGGCTCCCCTAGCCGCCGGTTGTGGGTTTTCCCACCTTATCTTCCCACCATAGGCGTGCTGTCGCGACGGTCGGGCGGCTTCGGACATTCTTTCGTGGGCCCTGGGTAGCCAGCACGTCGATTGCCTCGCTCGTCAATGGCCCAGGCCCAGCCAGCCAGAGGGAGCGAGTGAAGGGGCGAGCCGGCGGTCACCTGCCTCCGGCCTGGGGAACGGGCTCAGAACAGCTACGTATGTGGGGTAACGCTGGCGTCGAGGCGGATGACGTTCGGGGAACTCCAACCCCGATATACAGGCCCGAGACGCGCGCCAATCACGCCTCGCCCAGCGCGGTGCTTCCCCGCAGCCGGGAATCCCCACCAATCATCGCTATGCCCATTCGTGGAGCCGTGGGCTGCCGGCTCCCCTGCCAATCCAGGGAACACCCGGGAACGCGCCCAGGGACTAGTCGCACGCATAGACGGCCAGGTGTAGGACGGTGAGGTGAAGAGGCGCTGGCGCTGGCCTGTAGCTTCAGGGTCCTGGCTCCTTGGCCCAGGCCGGCACGTGGGATGTGGCTCGGGTGCAAGTGCGACGACGCGCCTGCAACGCGCCCGCAACGCGCCCGGCCTTGCCTACCGGCGGAAGCGCTGCAGGCAGCGGCTTTGCATAAGCCGCCGGGGGGTAGTATGTGTACTCTACGGCGGCAGGGTTGGCCGGGAGCCTCAGCACGGCCAGCTCCACAGGGGGGGGGGGAGGACCAAGGAGTGGAAGAATGCGGAAAAGGCTGGAGGCTATGCGAAACGACAGCTACCCCTCGTGACTGCGGGCACCAGCTTCTGGAGGCGAGACCCCTTCTCAGCACGCAGAGACGTCTCCGAGGGCGAGGCCAGCTGACGCTGTGTTGGGAGAGCCCTCCGGCTGCATGGAACACACCACCGCCCGTGATGTTGTAAGTTCACTCATGTCCGTTGGGGCTGCGGCCTATCTTCTGCGGCTCACCGATCCTGCAGGCGAAAGGCGTGCGAAGTCGTGGGGATCGAAGCTTGAGCGGAGCTATCGTGGCCTCCGGAGCGGGTGTACAAAGCCATTGTGACGGGAAACCAGACGCTACTAGTAGAGCAAAGTGTTTCTCTGCCAAGCCCGTCGCCGATGGCCGAGACCTACCAGCCACAAAGCCCCGGAAAATCTTGGGCGAAGCCGGCCAGAGGCACCACTGTGGCACATCCTCAGGCCGGGCGTCGCGCAAAGCCACGTATGACGTTGTTGATTTTACTTGTAGGACCAAGTGGGGCAGGAGCTCGGCGGGTAGGCGGGTAGGCGGGATGGGAGGAAGGGACAGCTTCATGGAAGGAACGGCATGCGTGGCTCGGTTGGCTGCAAACGGGAGCTGACGTTACGTATGCAGGCCAGGTACGTATGGCCGCAACTCTGAACGAACACCTTTGGCCTGCCTTTTCCTCGTCGCCGTCTCTCTCCCATCACCATCACCACTACATAACCCGCCGCCCCCTTCCCCCGCCCGCGAGTCCCCTTCCTGCCCTCCCCATCTGTCCCAATCCCAACGCAATAAATTCCGGTTCCACGTCTCTCCGCCGCCGTGCAAACAAACCCCGCTCCGCCAACAACACGTTCGTGAGCAAACGCCAGCACCATGACGCTCTACTACACCCTCGTAGGTCTCGCCCGTCCGTGGCCGCCATCCCGGCGTGCTGGCTGACTGAACGCCCCAGGTCTTCATGCTCCTCATGACGGAGATGGCCCTCTTCATGGGGCTCATCCTCCCCATGCCCTTCTCGGTCCGCCGAAAGATCTTCACGTACGTCGTGCCCATCCCCCGGCCCCGCCCGCCTGCTAACCACGCGCCGCCAGCTTCATCTCGGAGAGCAAGGTCATAGCGAAGCTACAATATGGACTGAAAATAACCTTCATATTCATATTGATCCTGTTTATTGACAGCGTCAACCGCGTCTACCGCGTGCAGATTGAGCTCGCGGCCGCGACGCAGTCCGAGAAGGGCAGCGCGTAAGTTTTCCTCGTGCTGCTCCACCCCCGCCCCACGGCGCCAGAATGCCCGATCGCGCGACTGACAAACTGATTTGCTCGACAGTGCCATCATGGGCCACGAGCGCCTCGAGGTCCAGGCCCGCAAGTTCTACTCTCAGCGCAACATGTACCTTTGCGGCTTCACCCTGTTCCTGTCGCTGATCCTCAACCGCACCTACATCATGATTCTCGAGGTCCTCCGCCTCGAGGAGAAGCTCAAGCAGTACGAGGGCACCGACAAGAACACCAAGCAGAGCGCTAAGCTCGCTGCCGCTGGCGACTCTGGCGAGATCGGCCGGCTCCGCAGGGAGCTTGAAGCCAAGGACCGCGACATTGCCACCCTCAAGAAGCAGTCCGAAGGCCTCCAGAAGGAGTACCACGAGTTGACTGAGAAGTACGGCGCCACCCAGCCCCCCGCTGGCTCCCGCAAGGACAAATAGACGACGCACCATGCTCCTGCGATGCCCTGCCGTTCGATGGTGCACAAAGGAACAAACGAACAAGGGGGGGGGGGCTGGCCCAGAGAAGCCGAGTCTCCCTGCGACGGCCGTGGCAGCTGGGCCCGATGGGCGTAGTTGGCAGGCTCCTGGTTATGAGCCGACTGTCCCCCTACGTTCGGGGATAAAGTGAAGTAAAGACGTGGCGGGACCGGACACGCGAATCTGTGCTTTTGGGCACTGCTACAGATACGGGAAATGCATAAATAACTAGGCACCTCCCATGGGTCGGAGAGCTGGTGCTTGCTCGGTGCCCGAAGGAACCAGCAGGGTCCGACAAGACAGCAAGTGCATATTTCATTTGTTATCCTCTGGCGTAGGTCTGGGCAGAGGCTTCGACTGGTCATGATTATGCGCTTGCAACTTGGGATTTCGACGTGAGGTGTCTGGCCTCATTTCTGTTCAAGGGTGGAGGCGACAAACGGGACGATATGGCGCCCAACTCTTAGCAATAAGGAGACAATATTCCATCACCCACTCGGTCTGTGCTGTTCTCCGTGCAGGTGCCTCTTAACAGCTCCATTCCACCGATGGAGGAAACGGGCCTGAAGGGAAACGGCTACTCAACTTGGTAGTGTGTCCTGTCCGACGAAGCAAGCCGTCTTTCTCTCCTATTTCCAAGGAGCGGTCAACTGTACACATATCCAACTAGCATGGGGCCGAAGGTTTGACCTCCCGTCTTGGGTGAATAACAGCCATATCAGGGAGTGGATGCCCGCCGTTGTATAGCAGCATTGGTATGAGTGCGTACCTTTCACTCGGTTCTATTTCCTCGTTCTTTGTACCTTGTCTCGGACGATCGAGGCTGTTCGTCTCCACCCGTTTGGGAGCACCTTGGGCGCAACCTACGCCACTCCCTTTTCAGCTCCAAGCAAGATGTTGCCACCTGGGAGTGGACCTTGATCACTCCCGTATCCTATCGGTACTCTATGGGACCACGGCATGCAGAGCTTCGTGTTAGTAGTACTCACCCACACAAGGCATGGGGGGGGGGGGGGGGGCATAGAATAGACAGACAGGACTGAAAGGACCACAACCTTGTCTTCCAAGTAGCATCGGGTAGAGCCTACTCAACAATACCCACTTGGGGATTACGTTGCGGTGCAGGGCTCGGTACGGACTCGCATGCGAACGGTACCGGGAGACACCGCCGCAGACGGGGACAACCAAGCACCCTGACCGTAACCTCGGCGGTACCGCATAACCCACCGGCTCTCCCCCACCCTCTACGCCCCATCCTCCCACGCTTGCGCCGTTCGAGCAGAGCCTGGGGATGCATGGCGCAGTTGGATCCAGGGGTCGCCGCTTGCACGCGGCGCTGCCTCTCTCCTCCCCGGCGCTTCGACCCCCCCAACCTCGGTCGTACACGCCGATGTCTCCGGTGGGGAGGGGGAGACCTAAGGAGCAGGAGCGCGGGGTTGTGGCGGGAGCCGAGAGGCGAAGCTGAGCAGTCATCATGTAGGGCCCGAATGGCAGAGCCTGGTGTCTTGGGCCTACACCGGAGGACTCTGAGAACACTGCAAGTGGCTACGGGCCCCCTTTTCGGTTCCGCAGGCGAGATTCTGAACTCCTTTATGGCTCTGTTGCTGGGATTGACTGACACTCCATCACGGCTTGCGCCTGCGACATTCGACGTCGCCGTGTAGTGAAGCGCAGCACACCTGATCCAAAATGGTGTATTTGATACGTCTTGATGAAAGGACAGTAAATCATGAGCCCGCCGAAGCAGGCTAAACTCCGGGCTCGTGGTGCGCTGAAAGCAATGTTCCCAAGAAAATGCCGTACCTAAAACTCCCAAACGATCCGCTTTTATCGCTATGCATCTTCTATGCTTGGGAAAAGCATCTAATCGCAAGTCGAACGGCCAATGCCAGTTGCACATGTTTCCACGGGTCCCGGTGGCGAGTTCCCCAAGTCTGACGTGCTGTCTTTCTCCGCCATGGCGCAACCGCGCCCGGGGTCGCGTGCTGGCACCATCCCCAATTCTTACTCTGCGTTGCCACTATCGTTCCGGGTCGGCTCACCCGGCTTGGGCTCGTTCGCCGAAGGGGTGCTCGTTTGGCGGCTGCCGTGTGTTTGTTGGTGATTATCAGCCCCCCCAGTGAAGGTGAGGCCTTCGTCGTGGTCTTCGTTCCTGAAATCGCCCTTGCGGTCGTCGCCCGCGATCAAGTCGCCGATCATGCCGGCGTCGGAATCTTGTTGGGGACTGACGGTCCAGTATTCGAGCTTCCGGACCAACAGGTAGAAGGCAGTGGCCAACATACTCCCGAGCGCTGGCCCTATCCAGTAAATCCAGTGATACGAAGGGAACTTTCCCTGTACCACGCACGGTCCGAAGGAACGGGCCGGGTTGGTCGCTGCGCCGGTGTAGTAGGCACCCCTGCAAGCGAGGAGAGTCAGTATATGTTGTGGGTTATGGCTCGGAAGCAGGCAGGGGAACGTACATCATGACACAGATAAAGACAGCCAGGCCGATACCGATGGGCGCGATATAGGTAGCGCGGTGCTTCTCGGCAGCAAGCATGAAAATGGCAAAGACAATCTGGGCGGTCAGGAACATCTCGATGAAGAGGCCCTGCAGGACCGACGTTCCGCCCCCCAGTTCGGTCCCGGCGGCCGTCCCGTTGGGGAGGAGCCCCAAGATCACGGCCGAAGCCGCAATAGACCCCGCGATCTGGCCGAAGACGATCAAGATGCCGCGGACGGGATCGACAGCCCGGATAAGCAGCATGGCCAGGGTGACGGCCGGGTTGAACAGACTGCCGCTGATTCGGTAGAAAACCCAGGCATTGACGGCAATGGACATTCCCCAGCCAAGCGCAATGAACTGCAGTTTCGCCGGGTCGGCCAGGTCCGATTTCTCCTTGCCGGGCTGAGAGGCGCTGACGACATTGGTACAGCCGAGAGCAGTCAGCATGTACATGAAAGTGCCGACGAATTCGGACAACATGGTGACGACGTCATGCTGGATGGCTTTGGGCACCTTGTCTCGAAATTGGTCCAGGAGGTAGAGGGATCCATGGTGCGTCCTGATCTTAGATAAAGGAGATGTGTCCGCGTGGGTTTGAGGGAGAATGGGCGCGGGTCGTTTGAAGTGACCCATCCAGCCATCGGGGCGGGTGTTGCGAGTCATACGTGCGGCAAGGCTGTTCTCTGCAGATTTCTATACTGTTCGGTGGTTGAAGAGAGTCGGAGGTATGCCCACCAGTATAAACAAAGCTCAGCCAATGATGTCCTTTCTGGTAGTGAGAAGAGGTCGTAGGGAGAAGACCAGGCGGCGGATAGGGCAGAGACGGCCGAGCGAGCGCGGGTCTTTTTAACTTAACCATCTTCCTCGTGGCCCCTTCGCGGGCTGGAGCCCAAAGGTCCGAATAGTCGATGAGGTGAAGGTGGTTTCGCCTGGCTCGCCACGCCCCTAGTCGAGCAACGCAGGAGGCGACGGGAGGTTCTGTGGGGAGGTATACAGCGGATGTGGAGTGGTGTTCCCAATGTGTCCACTACGGCCAAAATTCTGATGCTGGAAAGCAGGCGGATGCCGGCCGGGCTGTGCACAGGGGTGGGCAAGTCAGATAGCCAGATGCGCTGGAGACGTCCCTGGACTCCACGCCCGTCTGCCCGGAGCAGTAATGCCTGGCGAGCCTCGCCGGGTTGCTGGCGTCGTACTAGCTGACCATCTGTCTAGCTGCAGGCGCCCTCCAGCAGAGTAGGAAGAAAGCCTCCGGGCAGCGAAGAGTGCGTGGAGTGCCGCCTCTGACCCTTCGCTGGCCGTGGAGGGGGGATGGCCGGTCAATCTGCGTCATGGGCTAGCCAGCAGGGCTGGCCCGGGGCAGTTCAGTGCAGTGCCGACCACGTATTCTTAGGTTCGCGTCTCCATCTTGCCCTGGGTTGGGTGCGGCGGCTGCAAGGGCGGGAAGGCGATGCGAGATTCTCAAGATGGATGACGTAGCGAATCGGATACTTTGGTCCTAAGGCACCCAGAGATGCAAAAGTGTGTCCGATAAGCCCGTTGCGCATGCGGCTCCGGTTTGGCGTTTTTGAGCACCCGGGCCGTGCTTGACAGTCCCACAAGAACCCCCACTCACCGGACGTTTCCTCCGGCTCGGTTCTGCTTTTCGCCCTCTCACTCTCCAGTTGCTGCTGCTGTCAGATATGTCATCACGGTCACGGCCCCACCTGTAGGAACTCTCTTCCGGCCCCTGGGGGCATGCAAGTCAGCGAGCCGCCGACCAGATCAGGATCTTCCGCACAAGAGCGAGATGGCCGCCACCGCTGTATGTACGATCTGCAGATGCCACACAGAAGCATCGATTCACCATAGTTTTGCCCACTGGAACGGGGCAGCGGATGATTCCTCCAGGCTCTTCTCAGTTGATCCTTCATTCTCCAAGGGGGGCCAGGCGGGAATTGCCCCCTACTTTTCCCAGGAGCCGTATTCGGTTGCCCCCCCCCCCCCAAACCCTCGACCGTGTTGCACTCGCCCCGAGAGACAGGAGCTCCATTAGGTCGTTTTCCCCCTCTTGGACCGTCTCACTTGTTGGGTTGCATGGGCGCCATCCTCCGGCGTCCTTTCCGCTCTTTTCATACCCCGGGCCGGGGAATGGTCCGCAGATGCTGCTGTTTGGCCGTGCACAGGGGGAGACGGGACAGAAGGGCCTTTGTGCATAAGCACGTAGGCGACCTTCTCGATGTCCGTCGCGCTAACCCGGAGCCGTCTCACCATATCCTGCGCCGCCGCACTGAGGTCTCGGTACTCCTTGGCATTGTATTTTATAGGCAACTTCCTCGCCCCGCAGCAGAGCCAATAGAAGGCCTCATCGGAGAAGAAAAGAACACGCTCAGAGTCATGTACCGAGAGGAGAAGGGACGCCGTGGCCGGGCCGATTCCTTTCAGCTTCGCGAAGGCCTCCACGGCGGCGGATGCATCGGCCCTCTCCCAGTAGACCGTCATCGCCTTAGATATCGTCTCGTCGACGAAGGCGCTGTCGTTGGACGAGACCAGCTTCATCAGGGTGGGCCGGAACTTGCCATGGCGCCTGCCCGATATTAGTTCTCGGGGCTGGCGGGAGCACGCGCGGGGAAATGAATGCTGACAGTTTCCATTCGACGAGGGCCTTAACGTCGTCGTGGCCCATGGCACGCTGTGGAGTGCGCGAGCCGAACGTGGCCACGGCTTCGTCGTAGCGGAACTTGTCGAGTTCAACCAGGGTTTTCTGGTTCGGGGGGGCTGTTGACGAGGTTACCATGTGCAACTGCTTCGTTTTCTCTACAGCACCCGCGGCCAACCTACTGTTTTTGGCATCCGACACGGACTTGATAATCGCAGGGTATTCTTGAAGCAGTTGGTCAAACCGGGCCCGAGAGATGGTGTCTGGCTGGTCCTCTTCAGACGCCATGCCGACCTTCTGTTACGTTAGTCGATGGGGGTTGGAGTTGATATGCCGACCGAAAGAGTATAGCTTGAGTGGGCTTTGAAGGCGGTGGTGACCGCCGGGGAGGGGGGGGGGGCTGGAAGATGGATGGAATGTAGTAAGTGAGTGTGCATCCCCAGGTTTGGGACAACCTGACCGGAGGATCCCTAGTTGGATCAGCACTTGATTATACGAAGTACCTGCTCTGGTGCTAAAGTACTGGTTTAGTGCGAGCGAACGAGCACTTGCCTCGGTAGCTGTGCACTTGGTACATGACGTTCTATACTCCGTTCTGTCCCTGCCGAGTCGGCTCTGCCCGTTGGCTGTGGCGGCTGAGCTGAGCGCTGTGGCTGAATACGTTACTCCAGCCGCCCAGGGTCCACTCGCTGAAAAGACTTGGAATCTAGTACTGTAGTAAGCACGCTACTTATCAGGCTGGATGGAGGGAAGGGGCCCGTGCACAGCCCCACCACTCGGATGTTCCAGACTCGGGACGTCCCCCCAGTGGAACGTACCATATGAACCTGGAGGCCGGGATCTGATTTAAGGGTTTCCCCCATGTTGAGTGGCAGAAAATCCCATCTTTCCCTCTGGCCGATAAGGAGCGACTCAGAAAACAACACCAACCCCTACGACTCGAACTTTCTGCAGGCCTCACGCATTCCACCGAACGGAAGCCCCCCCTCCCTCCAGACGGAACCACCAATAACAACCACCACTTCACCCACTCTCTCCTACATCATGGGTAACGTACGTGTCTGCCACGCGGGGCCTCCTTTGCGCCAAATCCCACCCGCCTTTCCGCCGGGGTTCCCTCCGTCTTCCGTGTGCTGACTGCGTGCGCCGACAGGGTGCGAAAGCTCAGCAGAAGCGCGAGCGCAACGCGAAAGATGCCAAGGGTGCTGCTAAGTCGCAGCTGAAGATCGTATGTGCCTGCGGACAAATTCTCCCGCTTCCCTCCCTCGGTTGTTTTGTCTTCTCTCCTCCCCCTGTCCCCGCCGACTGATCGCGCGCCCTTCTTCCCTCCAGAACGTCAAGGCCATGGATATCCAGTGCCAGATCTGCAAGTCGACCTTCCTGAAGACCACCCGCGCCCCCCAGCTCACCGAGCACGCCGTCAACAAGCACAGCAAGACCCTCCCGGACTGCTTCCCTGGGTACGAGGCCTCCTAGAGGCCAACGGTGCGCGCGCGGGCCTTGTGCGCAACAGGCACATGGGACGGCGAGGGGTATATATGTCACAGAAGATGAGCCGGCAAAACGCCCCCGTGACCCAGCCACTGCCGGTTCCCCCCCCTGGGTCAAAGTGAACGAGCATTTGGACATAGCGAGAGGCGTATAATGGTTATTAGGGAGGGGTGACACGGCGACGAAAGCTCAGGGTATTCATTGATTGACGAATCTACGAGCAAATGAGACTCTTCTTTTCCCCGACAACATGCCTCATTCCCATACGTGCCGTGTCTCTGCGCTCGCGCCAGCCGTGTCCCACGGCTTTGCGAGTCTGAACATGGCACAGTGAAGACTCCCGACAGTTTGGAGTAGAGGGCAAGCAGCAAATATGCTTCATCAAAACGGTGCCCACTGGCTTCAACGCCATGCTGTTCCTACAAAGCAGGACCAGCTCCTAATGCGCTTCGACGGCTGCAGTCTGCCGCTCTGCGGGTATGGATTCCTGACCCGCCTTCGCGCTCTGCGCCGCTTTTGCCCTGGCCTCTTTCGCCTGCTCTTGCCTGATGTCCTGGAGGATCTCAGGGTACCAACGTTCGCCAACATCGGGGTGGCTCTTGACCCGGTTCCGCAGCGTCGCCTCGCCGAGAGTTTTCGCGACGCCGCCGCCACGGAAGGTGAACTCGACGTCGTCCAGCCTGCCGCCGTTGGCCTCGAGCACACGGCGCCGCTGTTCCTTGATGGCCTCGGGGACGGCGCCAACCCCCACCGTCTCGAGATCCTCAAAGGTGGCGTCGCCCCGCACGCCTTGGAAGAAGGGGATGCTGTAGCGCGCACCCTGGCCCGCCGTCGGGCTCAGTACTCGGTGCGTCGTCGAGCAGCACACCCCCTGCGTCAGGGCCTCGAGGCCCTGCCCGATGGCCACCACAAGCGTGCCGTCGACGGGCGGACAGTCGATCCACGCGCCCTGCATGTTTTGCACCTGCAGCCCGCGGTGCCTGCTCGCCTGCAGGAGATAGGAGGAAAGCATCGAATCCTTGTGGGGGCCGACGCCTTGACCTCCGTGGGCAGCGGTGTCGCCCGTCAGCCCCAGCTCCGTCGCATCCGGGTACCGGACGATTTTGAGCTTGTGCTGCTGCTCGGCGCCGTCAAAGTACTTGTCAAAGGCGTCGGGCGGCAGCGAGATGGCCTCGGCGATCAGCGATGTGAAGCGCAGCGACACGGCGCCCATGCGCCGCATGTACTCGGTGAAGACATGGCGGAACCGCGGCAGGACCGCCTCCGACGGCCATTGGTTCGGCGCCAGCAGGTTGTGGTGTAGCGGCGCGGCCGGCCCCGGCAACGAGTGCTCAGTAGAGAGGTCGATCTGTTCCCGATGATCCACCTCGCCGGCGGTGATCTCGGCCGAGAGCCGCGAGTATCCTAGGAAGGAACGGGCGTTTTTCATCTCGATCTTGAGCCTGCGCCCGCGGGGTCAGTACGAGGACTTCTTACGGCATACGGACTGCGCATCTACTTTTCCGCCTCGGGAATATCGAAGAATGCTCTCCCTTCCGTGATGACCTGGTCGAAGAGCTCCTGGGGGATGCCGACATTCTTCAGATACAGGAAGCCTACTTCCATCAGGGCATGTCGCAGGTCTGCCAGGAAAGCAGGCTTCGAGTCCGGGTTGTCGGCCAGGGCCAGGTCGAGTACCGGCACCTCGGTGAACGACATGGCTCTACGCGCTGGTTTGAGGGATGGGCGAGGTGATAGGATGCAAACAGGCAGGACGACTCGGGTCCAGTAGGTTCAGGTCGGCGTTCCAAAGGAGCCAAACCGTATTTCAAGTACTCCGTGAGATAAACGAACACCACGCAGGGTCCGTGCTTGCGCTCGAAGAGTCCTTGTTTGGGGATCCAAGAGATCGAGTTCAATCTTAGGAGGGGAATTTGAGGCTTGCATGGGTATGTATGATACGATTCATTCTGCTCGCTTTATAAGTTGACTTTTGTGGAGTTGACTTGCTCCGTTCCCCCCCCCCCCCCTCGGATGGCGTAATTCTTCCTCCATCCATGCTATCGGCCACCCGTTTTACCCCACAAGCACCGCCGACATATGCCGGTGACCAATCGAACAACACCAGGGCCGATAGGTTGCGAGGCTGTCGCCCGGCCGCGCTGCAGCTCGTGACCCTTCCGCTGTCTACCCTAATATAGAGCACATGGCCCGACCTGGCCCGAGACGTGGCGGCTGCTCGGCTCGGACTTGTCTATAGCGGCGGTTGGCGGCCGCCGAGCGCCGCGAACAGCCCGGCCTTCTACACGCCATGTAGGGTCTGACATCGGGTTTTCGTGCCCTGCACCTAGTGCGCCTCATCACAGGTCGCTGCTGCCCGTGGCACGGGAACACTCGAACGGCTGCGTGGCAAACGTGCTGGGTGCCAAGCGACGATGCCGACACGTCACCGATTACGCTGCCCCGGCACTGTTCTTTGCTGAGAAGAGCTTGGCGACTTGGTAGAACATGTCCTCGACGGGCGGCATGGCAAACGCCGGCGCAGCATCGAATAGCTCGGCAAGCTTCTGGGGTGCAACAACTACTGGGTGCACGTCGTCATCAGCCTCGGCGTCTGGGGCATCGAGTTCCATCTCATCGTCGCTCGGCTCCTCGTCCTCGGCTATCGCCGGGTCCATCACGGCCAGGGACATGGGCTGATCCTCCTGAGAAGACTCGACCTGGTCCAGCTGAATATTGGCAAGTGGTTGGGCCAGACCGATTGAACTGGTGTCTGTGGTGTGGCTGACCGACCACAGCTGAGCGGCAGAGTCCAAGATCATATACCCGGTCGAGCTAGGCGACGTAATCAGGGAAACGATGGGATACGGGAACTTGTGGACGACCTCGGGCTGGCTCTGATCGGGGCTGAAGATAGCTAGTTCGGACGTGGTTGTTCCGTGTTTGTCACAACGCGAGACGGCCGTCGCGAACGTGCCCGACGCGTGGTCCACAGCAAGCTGGGGGAGGATCGGGGTCGCCTCCGGCTTGCCAGCTTCCAGCTGGAGGCTGATACCGAAGCTCAGCTCGTCTAAGACGATGTTATGCACGACGAGGTCCTCAGACAACAAGACGACCTGAGAGGAAAGCACGCTGATGCCATATATCTCCCCACGCGTCAGGCCGTTGATGGACTTGACAACAGCGCCGGATTCGGCGTCGATAATAAAGATGGCCGAGTCTCCGTCGTTTTGGAAGGCGCACGCCACCGTGGATCCGTCTTCTGAGAAGGACACAGCACCGCTTCGCGAAAGCGACCGGGGCAAAGCGGGGCCTTGAAACCCTACCGCCGCCTTGTTCTCGTAAAGTTGGATGCTTTGGCTGCAAGCCCAGTGTTCCAGCTGTCTTCCCGACTGGCTTTTGACCACGATGCCGTCTCGTTGTCGGATCACTGGTTGCCATAACCGGACGATTCCATCTTCACCGATAGTGGCAAAGCGATGGCAAGTAGGGTCCGCAGCCAAGTCAAAGACTCGCTCACTACGACCCGTGTAATGAGGTGCATTGATGCGCGAGACAAGCTCGAATGAGCTTCCATCCTTGTTCGGCATCCAGAATTTGAGATGAACCTCCCGTCTCTCGGCGGGTGGCCCCTCGAGGTTTTCAACATCCCTGGCAGGTGGCTGCCACTCATCGATGGTGGCGAGCCACCTGCCGTCCCGCGAATGCGCCAGACGCGTGACGCGAGGTTCCGTCAGTGGATAGCCTTTTGGCGTGATGTTGACGTCGGTGGGGTGTGTCCTTGCCAGGGCCTGCTTTGAAATTCCCTGAACGGTGGTGATATCGACTGTCTGAAGCAGTGGCATGGCGGCCGCAACCCCCGTATCATTGATCTGCTGACTGTTGGACACTCCCAGCAGGAGGTGGGTAGGATCCTGGGGGTCGACAGCAGCAGGCACCCTCGACAACGCAGTTCGGGGGTTCCTGGCACCGACTCGTCGTACAATATTATCCTTGGACGGCGGAGGGGGCGTGACGAGGGTCTGAACGCCTGAAATATAGGTCGTTGGCTTGTTCTCAGCCGTGGAAAGAATCATGGTAGAGTTGTCGTCCAGGTGGATCACATAGGACGATCCACGCGCAGAGACGACAATGTTCTCAATAGTGCCGGCAAGATGAGGCAGGGGATCCTTTTTGCCGGTATCAAGCTGCCATTGAATAAGAACGGACTCGGAACCTCCCGAGATAATATAATGACCTGCCCGGTTAGCCTGAATAGTATATATGCAATGCGGATGACGTACCATCTCGTGACCACTTCACAGCATGCACCGCCTTACGATGCCAATGAAGTTTGCGCGGCTGGATAGGGCGCTTGTGGCCGCTGGAAGCGTGAAGGCGCCTGAGCTGGGGCACAATGTCGTTGTAGTAAAAGATACTACCGCGAGCGCAGCCGACTACCACCTCGATAACCGCGTCATCGCCCGTTTCCATCTGCGACTGCCTCGTGAGATGGACGCGGTCGGTGGCTCTCAAATCCATGCACGAAATTTCGTCGCTGCAATCGAGGATAAAGACCTCGTAGGCCAGCTGCTGAAACGAAGAAACCGGACCTGAGAGCGTGCCAAGAATCAGGTCTTTCCCGGAAGAAGCTGCCAGGACTTGGCCACCTTGGAGGAACTGCAGGTGTTGGATGACTTCTCGGCGCTGCACAATGGGCCTGGTCGCCTTCAACTCGAGACCCCGAACGTCGCAAGCCAGTATGTGCCACTGGCCGCCGCTCAAGAGGGAGACCAGAATCACATCCTGTACCTGGCCCTCTAGAGAGGCCGCATCCACCTCGAGGTCGGTAAAAAAGTCGCATTTGATCTTGAGATACGTTTCAGCACCTTCGCCAGTGGTCCAGTTGATCTTCCATATGCGGCCTGCAGACGATGCGACCCACACGTAGTCGGGGTTGGACGGCGACAGTCGCATGGCGACGACAGATTCGTGGCCAATGGTTTTGGTTGGGAAATCGATGGCGATCTTCCGCACGAGAAGCGAGTCGGCGGATGAGTAGACCTGAATCGAAGCATTGTATGCCAGAATAAGGTGCCTGGAAACAAGTCAGCCGAGTGCGCCGGTGAGCCAGATGGCCATGTAGCTCACTGCTCGTCATCGGTCAAGATGGCGTCGATATCGAGCATCCGACCTCCGATGGGCTCGGAGACCTTCCAGACCGGCAGATCGCTGGTACCCCGGTATCCATTGCCCTTCTGCAGCGCTCGTGCTAGCCTCTTGCTGTCTTTCTTGCTCTTCGCGCTGGCTGGCACCAGGGCGGTGCCGGCTGCCATCTCTGCATTCTGTCGCTGGGCGGTGATGGGGGTCTGCAGCACAGAGCTTTCGGGCTTGCCCTTGTGCTTCAACTTGGATTTCTTAGGCGTTGACTTGCCATGGTCGGCGGCTTCGCGCTTCCTTTTGTTCGCCGCAATCGTCTCCTCCTAAAACCATCGTCAGCAGGGGGCCGAAGGCTCGGCGGGGTCTCCCAAGCGTACATCGAGAATTCGTGCCATCTTGAGAAAATGAGCGTGGTTGACTGCCGGAGATGTCAAGCCACTCAGCAGTCACTCCAAGGCTTCGACGGCTGGCTGAAGCAAAATCATTTCAGAAAAATAAAAACGGAGTCGGCAGCGATAAGCCAGTACGCTGAGCAGGTACTCGCTTATCGGGTGGGACTTCAGGAACAGCGTGCTTTTGAAGTACTTGCTTTACCTAGGAGTCACCGTACGTAAGCAAGTACTCACAATCTACCCACCTGAATCCAAGTCACGGTATTTGAGAGCCCATGATAGCCAGTCAGGTGCCTCAACTTCGACGTCTCAGCCTGCCACTGCCCGGTTTCTTCGAGCTTTTATACATCCATTTGATTTGCGCAAAATGGGCGATCGTCAAGCGCGCAGTGCCTTGTCTTGCCCGCCGAAGGACGGCCAAAATCAAGTACATGCGTGAGTACATCCAACGATCCTCCCTACGAAGTATCCGCTAGCGCAGCCGAGAGGGTGGATCTGCGGGGGGTTAGTTGATTGGCTAGCAAGCGGCCGGTCGCGAGCAGTCAAAGGCGACCGCGACCAGAAATTTATTGAACCTCGAGGTTCGGCCTGTAGTTGAGCAGGTTCCTTGTCGTCGTCCCTTTGTCCGGCAACACGCCTCGTCTCTACCGCATCAACAACACAGGGCGCACGGCTTCCACAACAGCTCATACAACCCAGGCACTCGATTTCAACCGACGCAGCCCCGTCAAGATGATTATCCCCATCCGATGTTTTTCTTGCGGCAAGGTATTAGGACCCTTTCGCGCCTCGGCCCACTCACCGTGTCACGACGTCTCGGCTGACAGGGCGGCATCTCTAGGTCACTGGCGACTTGTGGGAGCGCTACCTGAAACTCATTGACGAGGGCACGCCTGATGGGTTCGTGATCCCCATGCTTCCATTCTGTGCCGGATCCTGACAAGTGCGACAGCGATGCGATGGACCAGCTCGGCCTCAAGCGTTACTGCTGCCGCCGCATGATCATGACGCACGTCGACCTGATCGAGAAGCTCCTTAAGTAAGCGCCCCAGTCTGCCGCCAAGAGCCTCGGAGTGCCTACCAGACTGGTACTGACAATACGGCTCAGGTACACCCCCGACGGGCGAAACGAGAAGAAGATTCAACTCAGCCAAGTATAAAGGAGTGGAGGGAAATCCACAAACCTGCCGCACGTACTGGCTCCCAAGATTTGCATTATTTGGCGTTGGTTCAAGCGATTTCTGTGCCATTCGGGGCTTTGGAACAAATGATAACGGCGAAGGCGAAGATGACGGCTCGGGCTACAAAATAGACGCCTGGTGCCCTCGCATATCTCTACGGGTCGGAGATCCAGCCTGGAAGGGGCTGGGGATGTGAAAATGCCGAATGCCCCAGCCACGGCCTCGCGTACGGCCACCCTAGCAAGCACCGGCTCAGGAAAGAGCTGTGGACGCGTGTTGGGAGGCTGACTGGCATTCCGGATCCAAGTTGGCCACGGCACGGTTCATGCGGCCGGAAGCCGCGCCCCTAGACAGGGGCTACACCCGTCAATATAGCCGCGATGGTACGCGTTCGACTTGTTTGCATGAAGTGGTTGGCAAGAGTCGAATCATGACTTGGATGTGAAGGCGCCATGGTGCTGTCCGACCAGGCCTCTAGAACGGGGTTGTCCTCCGAACACCACTCTCTGGTCCGTGGCCGGCCGCTCCCTCCACCGCCTTTCTGCCGCATGGATTTGGAATAGGCACCTGGCTTGCGATTGGTACCGTTGCGCTGGGTCTCGATACCTTGCGCACCCGAACTGATCCGTACAGCCAAGTGGACCAAGGTCGCGTCCAGATGGACATCGACGATGGCCAACCCATTGCTGTTTTAAGGATTGAACGGCTTGCGAGTCGGCAAATGGGCCTCTGGCCATGTCCCACCGTCGAGCACCGCGGCTATCATCTTCACGGATGGGTGCCACAAACACGCCCAACCAATCCACGGTCGTGCTGGACGAATGACCAAGCCACTGCTTGCTGATTTTGCCGCGATGCCTGCCACGTTTCTTGCTAGTTCTACATCCGGTTGCCAGAAAATGCGCACGCGTCTCGATGGCCGACCAGGATCGTCGCTTATTCTCTCCTCTCATACCTGCTCGCTTGCAGCCCCTGTCCCTAGCGGCGTTACTGCGTAGTCGGGACGAGGCTCCGGGCGCCCAGGATGCCTCGGGCCAGAACCCCTAAACCGTCCATGGGCAGCTCATTAAGCGCAAGGGTCTCTCGATAGGATCCGCATCTGGAGTACCGACTGGTATTTCAGACGGGCCCAGGTGAGAGTTACTTGTCATCTCCATGTGAGATATGCACGCACCTGAAAGTAGATACATGATGCGCCTACTCGGCAAGGTAGCACGGCGCCTATGCACGTCTGCGGCGCGGGGCGGCAGGGCTCTTACAAAGCGCCTCTCGCCTACTCTGAACGCGAGCCGAGGCGGCGTTGGTGCGGGTTTTGTTGTGAGCCTGCTTGTTCGCCGTCGGCTGCGCGTTGCGCTACAGGGGATCACGTACCGTTACGTGTATTCGGCATACTCGTGCAAGCCCACGGCAAGCGGGTGACGATGAACCCTGCCGGAGAGGGGATGCTGGGAGGGGGTAATACGGTAATTGGACTACTTACGAAGGCCTGAACCTGGGCCAGAGGGGTGCTTGGAGGCATTGCCGGTGCCAACCAGCCCTACACGCCGAAGCTTGGACAGCTTCTAGCATTCTACTGGCTGGTCGCGGGGGCATGGACTTCGTACGAATCGTCAGGCTCCCGGCGTTCCGCGTCCCGTCTCTGTCGGTGTGCTGCTGGAATGGAGCAGGCTGGCGGGCCCTGAGAGGCCCCGACTGCCGGCACTTGCACATTAGGACCCCTCCGGATTGTGCGCTGTCAACTGGGCTGTTGAAACAGGCGGCCAATGGGCGTTACTGGCTGGGAGTCGTCGAAGACCGTGATCGCCGGGATCCTTGCCCCGTACGGCCCACGAGCACTTTAAACGCTAAAACAAGTTGGCCATCTCCATCCTGGGTGGCTATATAGGTACGTTGTATGTATAGGTAGTAAGTGATGCTCCTCACGGGGCCCAACTAAGGAGGAGCAGGGCCGTGAAAGCCGTTTGTTCGCACATGTTCCGTGGCATTTGTTTTGGGTTGGTTGTTTGGTTTTTTTTTTTTTTTTTTTTTTTTTTTTTTTTTTTTGGGGGGGGTGGGTGTGTGTTTTTTTTTTTTTTTTTTTTTTTTTTTTTTTTTGTGGGGGGGGTTTTTTTTTTTTTTTTTTTTTTTTTTGTGGGGGTGGCAGAATGTGCCGCGTACCGCATGAGAGGCAGATCCTTACGTGGGGTTGTATGGCTCCCCCACCAGATTGGCACGACCGATGCCTCAGAAGGCCGAGGACAGAGGCGGGAGTGCCTCGAGATGCGGGAGGATGGCAGACGGTTGGATAAAAAGGAAGTAGGAAGTGCCGCTGTGTCTGGGCGGCCCGGCTGTACAGAACATCAGAGCTGAAGAGGGCGTGTGAGCCATCTGTATGGCGGGCGAGCGCCACAGAAGACCACCGGAGGCTAGCTCCGAAAGCCCCTCGCCCATGGGCCGTACCACCGTTTCGTTGTCTCGTTGATGAGACGACGACTGTCAGCCTGGGTAGGGCATCACAGCTTGGCATCCAGCAAGGCCTCGGTTCGGGGGGTACTTGGCTGGGCACATGCACCAACGGGAGGGGTTTGGTGCGGATCGATGCTTTGGGCGGATACTAGCTTCCCACAGCCTGAGAAGGCACAGGGCCATTGGCCCATTCTGCTTCTAATTAAAAGTCGAACCAGATCTCCGGAACCGCAGGCAATTGGGCGACGTTCCTACATCGCAGTTACGGTGTAGCTTTTCCGTCCATGCCCGCAAGCCGATACACCCAGGGGCCTCTGTGGGAAGCCACCCAGAGCGGGATGGATGAGGGAATGCTTTTTCTCGGCCCATGAGCATTGCTTCCTCTTCTTGTCTACCTATGTACGTCCTGTCTGGTCCCCATTGCTCAAGACTCTCTCCTCGGCACCAAGGCACAGCCGACCGTTGGGTCCGTGACAGCGGGCCAAGGGAGCCGTCTCAACCGACTCTTTGTATCACAACTCCAGAAAAGACGGCGTGGTCGTCGTCCACCTTGCTGCTTGTCTGCATCTTGGCGGGCTGTGTCCATTGGCTCCACGGCGGAGGAGGGCACGAGGGCTCGCGCACCAACCATGTAGTGAATGCCACGCTCCGTTCATGGAGGACCGGTATATGGATAGATGGCCTGTATTGTACGGTTCCGGTGTTCGACGGGCTAATTCACATGACCTCCAGCGTCGCCCATTCCACCCTCCATGCCCGCAACTGGGGTCGGCTCCAGCCAGGAAGCCTGTGACTCGCCGGCTGAGGCGAGCCATGGCCATTAAGCGCCGAGGCCCTGTCGCCTTCATGCACCTTGTCCATTGAAGGGCTTGGTTGCAGCCTGTCTGTCCTCCGATAAGTCGGTTTCCTGGCTTCCTACTGGCCTACGCCCTCAGAACGACTGCGCTTCTGCAGGCAGGGATTGACTGGGGTATGCCTGCCTGCCTGCCTGCCTGCCTGCCTGCCTGCCTGCCTGCCTGCCTGCCTACCTGCCTGCCTTCCCGTGCGCCTTTACTAAGTACAGAGCATCGAGGCATCGTGGCCAGCCCCAAGCCGTCAGGCCTTGCGGGCAACACATGGAGAGCCTCTCACCCCCGTTCAGCACCCACTGGTCGTAAGCCGAGTCTTGAGTCATCCAAACCGACTGGATGACAGCCTAATCTGGCCTGATCTGTCTGGTCCGGCAGAGATTTGCAGAGGGATGGATGCACAGGAAGTTTGGGTCGTCCTAGCCGTCCGTTCTCTCCCTTGGAATTGGAACCTCGGATTACCCTCCAACAGGTACTCGCCGTCGTCTTAGACTCCCGAGGGGATGTTAGTTCAGCTTATCCGCTGCGGGCGCATCCATTTCTCCGTACATGCCCACGCGGCAACACTGGCACCTCCTGCACCCACGAGCTCTCTCGGGCTCGTCTTGTCTCATCTCACCCCGCCCGCCCGCCGCCGTCCACAGTGGAGCTGCTGCTGCTGCGAGCTCCTGGTGGAGAAGATCGTCAGGCTCCCCACGGCTCCTCGAATCACGACACATCCCGATACATCTGGGCAATCGTAGGCGAACACGCCCGTCTGCCCTGCTCGTCGTCAATTCCCACTAGCCAGGGACGACCCGAGCGCAACTCTACCCAATCGTCTCACACCAGAAGCGCGAACCGCTGCTTAACTCTCCTTTGACACCTCTTGTCTTGACCAGCCCCGGACCGCGACCGATATTTAGGCCGTTGTGCGCTGCGGCCCAGGCTGATTCCGCTTCTCCGCCGGATCTGCCTAGTACTCGTCCTATAGCCTCCGACTATAGCGGCCCGAGACCACAGCCCACTGCTGCCACCCCGCGACAGGGCCGACTGGCAGTACCTGGATTGCCTCTGTCTTCCCTCGCCACACTCTGCTCTCTGGAGGTCTTCCCTTGGCCTCTCCTGACGGGACCAAGTGCAAGGCATACTCTTCAACCTCCCACGTTTCTGCCAACGGCCCTCCAGCTCTGGCAGTGTCGACCTAAGCGCGCTGCGCGGGGCTGGCAACAGACGCCATCCGCCGACTATCGTGTGGTCTTGCTTCGATCTTACATCAAGGCCGGCCCACTACGCGGCCGTCGTAGCTGGCTCCAATATAGCTAGCCATGGCTCTTGAAGCTCCCTTGAAGTCGGCAGCAGGAAGCATTATATCACCCTTCTCGCCGCACACGGAGTTCTCAGTGTCGTCGCCTGAATCACCAGCTCCGTACACACACTTCCGCCCAATGTACGTGTACACCAGCCCGAAGCAAAGCCCAAGTCGTGTTCGCTGACGCTCCTCCGCCTGCCCAGGTCGTCCACTAGCTCCGTAGAATCAAGCTCCCTCCGACCGACCTCGGCCGCTCGCTCGTCCTCGATCAATAATCATAGTCATATTATGAGCCCGAGCGACATCGGCCCCTCGCCTGTCACATCGGTAGGGACCGAAGGGACGGAGATCGAGGACGAGGCGTCCGACGATGCTCAGTTCGAGTCGGCGGATCTGAGCTCCGACGCGCAGCGCCAAGTGAGCTTCTCCCCGGAGTCCACAAGGCTGAGCGTGCCTGACTGACTCAGAAGCAGATTCTAATGCTGCAGACTAACATACCGGACCAAGTCCGCCAGTCACAGGGCGAGGAGGCTGTTTCTGTGATACATGCCCCCGAGAGCTTCCAGAGCTGGGTATGCCTTAAAACACCAACTTTAAGCCCGGAGGCTGACAGACAGTGGCAGGCTTCCTCTGATACTGCGGTCCCCGTAACCGACGCGCCTCTCGATAGGTCCTCCCCCCATACCTCACCCAAACCGGAAAACATCATCGTCCCGCCTCCGGGCGAACATTCACTCAAGGTAATTGCGTCCCCCTCAACACCAGCTGGAAGTTAAGGCTGACGGTGTTCCAGGCCCGGTCGCCTGCGTTGCCCACACCACCGCCAATTTCCACAGACGTCCGCCCTACCCGGTTTAGCCTTGATAGCGCAACACCCCGAGCCCAGAACCTCCAAGATGTGCACAGTTTTACGAGTGAATCAGCGAGGCTGCGTTCCAGTAGCGCTAGCAGCCTTGAGCGTATGTCGATACGATTCTCTTAACACTACTCTTCTGACACGCCTGGCAGTGATTCCCGAGAGCCGAGAGCCCGAAACAGACGCCGAGGGGGAAGTAGAGCCGGAGGCCGACGACGAGGAAGAATTCGTCACTCCCAGCGGTGACGAAGACATGGAGATCAGGTCGCTCATGACAGCTCTCGACGAATGTTGGTCGTTCTGCACAACCCTCGGGAAACTCAGCAACCAGCACCGCGCGCGCCTTTGGAGGACCTCTGGAACACCCGACGGCCATGAGAGAGCATGGAAGTGCTGTTGGAAACTGTGTCAGCAACTTTACGAGTACAACCGTGAAAAAGCCAAGGCGTGCTCAAACGTCAAACTCAACCTCGACCTATGTCGCGACTTTTGCCAGGCCCTGTTTGACGTGAGGCACAGGCGGGATGAGGCCGCAGACTCGGTTTTGCGAGTGAGCTTCGAGCTCAACACCCAGTACGTAATGGTCATGGGGGCCTATCGGCAATCGTTGCTAACCAATTCTCCAGTCTGTACAGTGCTCAGGACAGTCGCAACTTGCCGGAGCAATTCCGGGAAAGGACGCTGGACTTTTACATCACTTTGTGCCATCGGCTTATGAAGCAACGCAACGAGTTGGGCGAAGAGACGGACTCACTGCTGCATGCTTGTTGGTCACTGGCCGAGATGCTCTTCAGCATACGGCAGAGCCGGAGGGATGGCAATGCTCCGGACGCAGAACTACTGGGCTCTGCAGTCCAAGCCTGCTGGGAACTCTGTGACATCTTCCGAGAAGGCTGGAAGCAGATACGGCCCGACCGGAGTACGCCGCGGCCGAGCCAGGCCAACTTCTTCGGTCATCATCAGACCAGCGACCGTGAGCAAGACGGACGGGCCAGCCGGACCTCGAACCGCTCCACCCGCTCCAAGCGCGAAAGCCTGAAGGGCGCGTCACAGGAGAAACCAAGAAAGCCGCCTCCCGTGCCAGAGACACCCGTTACCGAGTTTGAAGACACGCCCATCTCCCCCGATAGCCAGTCACCACGGGTCCCTAATATTTTGGTTTTGGGCACCGAGAGCAACCGTAGTAGTAACGGTCGATGGTCAAGCAGTGCGTCCAACTTATCAGGCTACTCGCAGAGCAGCCAGCGGACGTCAAGCACAGCGACGACGGCAACGACGGCCGAGGACGCCAACATCTCACGCGTCAAGCTGCTCATCCTGAAAGCCGCCATGAATGTTGGCTACTCGCGCGAAGAAGTGCCCAAGGGCCACAACGGTGCCGCGTCGCTACAGACTTTCGTCAAGTCACTGCCCGCGGGCGCTTTTGGCGCTCTGCCAGCAGATGCCACCCTGCTGCAGAATTACAAGAACCTCATTCTTGCCGACTCGTCGTTCCGGCAGGCCTCGTCGCTACCAGCGCGGGGCAAGCGGGTGACGGCCCACGACATCGCCAAGAGTGTTGGGTGGATGACGCAACGGTCGGGCCAATACGGCTTCCTGCGAGGACTCTTCAAGCTCGTGTTTGGATTCCCAATAGACGAGGCGGAATGCCGGAAAAGCATCGCAATAACCGTATGATAGGGCAAGGCCACGGTTGAGGCGAGAGTGTGGGATGACACACACCAGTCGGCCAGAGCAGGTGATCTTGCAAGCGACGGATACATACTCGTCGTGTACGGGAGCGAGAGGAGGTCTCGGCCGTTCACCGTATTGGGTCATGTTCTCTTTTTGTTTTCGGATTCTTTCCCGTCGCTTCTGCCTCCGCCTGCTGAGATACCCCCAAATGATTTACGGCGCTGAAGGATATCTGGGAACGCAATCTTCCAAGACATAGTGATAGTCGTTGCCTTGTATCCATATCGAACAGAAAAAGCCAGATACATTTGGTTATATCAGACACTGGCAGATCCGACGGCACCTTGGCTCTTGCCTTTACCACACGAGCGGAGCAGGTTCCCAACTCAGTAGGAGGATCTTTCGGATAGTCGCCGGAATCCAGAAAGCCGTCCTTGAACCCCCATGCAGACCCGTCCTTTGTACGGCCCGACAATGAACGTAACCAATCGGAACGGATGGGCACAATCTGTGCCCTTCTCCTCGGAAACCAATGAGCGAGCCTTCCGCCAACACAAACTGCGAGAACGGATGCCAGCATGCCATGGACCGCATGAAGTAGACAGCGGGGTAAATGGTTAATAATGTCTCAAGCGAACGCTACCTCGAATGGTGGAGGAACACGGGAGGAGTCGTCATCCACCCGGCTCTCTCGTTTCCTAGTATTCACGAAGCTCCTGCTGCAGAATATACGCAGAACCTCGGCCAGCTCTTGACCCCGACCCCGACACCAGGCCGTCGATCCCCGCCGTAGTTGCGACAGGGAAGCAGGATGGAGGCGGCATTCGACTCGCAGCTCCTGGCTTCCAAAATCCAGGAGCGAACGGCCCAACGGAAGCTTTGCAATCCCAATGGCAAAGTCGTCCAAGGCGGCGACACGTTCGATCCGTTTGGCATCTCGAACCGCGTTCCCACGTAAGTACCGCTGAAGCATGTCGGATAGTGCACGGGCTGCCGATTGCTGAGTGTACATACGTCAAGTGGCAGCGGCTCCAGCATCCACGACGAGGAGTCCTACGAAGAAAATGGCAGGACGTACTCGAACCATAAGGACAGCAGTAAGCTGAAACCGCCACGGCTTCGTGGACAGGGCTCGGCTGACCAAAAGGAAGCCTACTTTCTGCCGAACGATGGGGTGCGTACTTTCGGTTTCCATCCTTCCTGGTGGCGCCCCTATTCTGACTGGCCATCCACAGGAAGAACAAGACCGGCTGGGTAAGCCTCGTGGACCTTCTCCAGGCATTGGCAATCCACGTGGGTCCGGATGGTTGACTATTTTCTTCTGTTTTAAGATATCCAGCACGCCGTGATGAAGGAGATGTTCGAAGGTCACCTCTATCTTGCTCCCGTCCACGAGCCGAAATTCGTTCTCGACGTCGCGACAGGCACCGGTTTATGGGCCATTGAGTTCGGTCAGTAGCAGTGCCCCGGTGCTACGAGACGAGGGGGAGGGAGACAGGGCGACCCGAGAGCTGATGGGCACCAGCAAAACAACATCCGGAGGCAACGGTCCTCGGCACCGACATCAGCCTCATCCAGCCGGGCCCGGACCGGCGCCCGCCCAACGTCTCCTTTGAGAGAGACAACGCCGAAGCCGACGAGTGGGTGTTTGCGCACAAGTTCGACTTCATCCACCTCCGGGCCACCCTGTTCGCCTTCGCGGACCCGCTGCGAGTCATCAAGAACGTCTTTGCCCACCTGTGTCCGGGCGGCTGGATCGAGCACCAGGAGGGGACGCCATGGATTGGTTGCGCCGCGTAAGCAGCTCCCAGTGCCCCCCCCCCCCTCCCTCTTTCAGCACGAATATCTCGTCTCGCACCCGCGTGGTCCCTTGTTCCTGTCGCCATGGCCAATACGGCCCCGAAAACGGGCGCTCGAAGAGACAGTGCTGATGCCGAGCGTGGTGCAGGGGCGTCCCCGAGGGCGCCATATTGCGCGAGTGGAGCGAGCAGCTGGTAAAAGGGGCCCGAGCCCTGGGGCGAGACCTGGAATCACTGCCCCGGTACAAGGAGTGGATGGTCGAGGCCGGTTTCGTGGACGTGCAGGAGATCTGGGCGCCGACGCCCATCGGGCCCTGGCCCGACGTGCCCAAGTTCAAGCGCGCCGGGCAGTTCATGCAGCTGGACTTGATCCCGGGCCTCGAGGACTTGTCCATGAAGGTCATGCGCGGGCAGGGGATCCCGCCCGCCAGGATCAAAGACATGGTGAATGAGGTCCGGGCCGCGCTGCTGAAGCCTCACGTGCACGCCTACGTCCCCGGGTATGCTCCACCCCCGGCATGCCCAGTTCCCCATGCTAACCGGCGGGTAGACTTACGGTTATAGGCCGGAAGCCATTTGATGGTGAAGTGCCTGGTGAACGATGCTCGGCGTGAGCCAAGGCAGCCCGAGGGTATCCAGCGCTACAGACACCTTTCCTTAGTTATTGCCTATCTACCAGGTACATTAGCCAAACGTTGACGGAAATACGATGGAGTGGCACGCAAACCCGCGTATCTTGCCATGGTCCATAACACCGGGTCCCACGCCGATATCCATGGCAAAAACATACCAAGGCCTCGCTGCCTTGTCCATCCCGTCCCGAAACTGCCCCCCCCCCCAAACTACGTACGCATGGCAGCTGCAAAGGGTTTCCATTGATGCAGCAAGCCACAAAAGACCGCGTACCCTTGCCCTTCACTGGCGCAGGGTGTGCTCACACGGGACGAACTGGTCCCGAAGTCTCATTATCGAGATGTGATATACGAAGTAGAGATGGTATGCCAGAACCCCCGACGGAACGATGAGGGCCCGCCCCGAGGGTAGGACGACAAGGCTTGGCGCCTGGTCCTCCCGCATTGGATTGGACGTCGACAAGCTACCTCCTGACGAGGAGAAACACGTCCCTAGAAGACGGGTGTCCTCCATCTTGCCGTTGATGTCGGCAAGGTCCCGCAAGCTTGATCCACTTGGTACATCTCGCCTCCGTGTTCGGGCATCAACCGTGCTAGTCCCCGGGGCACCTCGAGCTCCACGACACTCGGGGGGAGGTTCCATGGCGGAAGCTGGCTGGAGGGGCAGATCCCATCTGAAGTACCGGGATTCTCGCTCGACGGGGAAGGAAGACGGCCATGCCAGGCGGGGACTTTTGCCATGTTTCGGAGCAGACCAACCGGTAACCGAGTCCAAGTACCTTGAAAGCCACATCTGCATGCAAGTGGGGATTCTAGAATGCTTTGTTGGTGGCCGTAAACGGGCCCTTCCTAGATTGTGCCGGCTTCGGTTCCGACGTGGCACACCGGGTGTCTTTGCGGGGTGGCGCCGGCGTGACGAATACACCCTCATTGTCGATGGCTGGGCCGACGCTGGTCGTCGCGGGTAATGAGACAGGCCAGGCGCCTTCTCGCGTCCCCGTCGTGGCCATGTCCGTGGCGGCAAGCCGGCCGGGGCAAGTCCTTGTCCGACCAGCTAAGCCGCCTGCGGTAAGGGGCGTTGCGTCTCGGTCCCGAGCTGAGCTGCGGCCCGGCGTCCAGTAGGGAGCGGGCCTTGCGGAACACCGCCATGATTTGTCATCATCGTCGTCGTCATCGAGGGCGGCGGCGGTGTGCTTATCAACCTGGCATCCCCCCGTGCGCGCCCGGGAGCCCATCACCCCTCTGCTCCGCCCATCCCTGCTGCCAAGTTCGTCGGTCGCGTGGACCGACACTTCCCCTTCGCCGGTGCACCCGCTGCCATGGAGACTTCGACGCCGATCCCGATCCTGCTCTGCGGTAAGATCCCGGGCCACATCCTGGCGACCACGGACATGGTGAAGCCCGAGTACCGAGGTAGGCATGCCGGTTCTCCTCGCGCTGGGGCCGGCTTGGACTGACGCGGCCGGCGCCCCCCCCCCCCCCCCCCCCCCCAAGTCCTCAAGGCGTGCCCGACGGTCGAGGACGCCCGCGAGACGGTGGCCTCGCTGCTGTCGCCGGCGACGGAGACGCCGACCATCGAGGGCATCGAGTACCCGCGGCCCCGCCTGGTCATCATGGGCGGCGGGTTCACGCCCGATGACTTCATGTCCGTCTACGAGACGGTCGACGGCGCTGTGAGCAACCCGCCCTTTCGCCCCCGTGCCGAACCCTTGCTGACTCCGAGGGGGTGGGGGTTTCCAGAAGAGCGTGCCGTGGGTGCGGCCGGCCAGCAGCAAGCCGGGAAGCGTGCCGCCCGCCACCGGGCCGCCGCCTGCTGATGTGGCCGCCCTCAAGGTCCGCCGCGCCCTGGACGAGCACAAGGCGGAAATTGATGAGGGGAAGGGGGCCGGAGAGATCTGGTGGATGTAGCTGTAGCCCCCATGAGCCGACGTTCCTTGTGCAGTTGGGGCGCTGGCGTACACGTCCTCGCATACGTACGGAGCGGGCCAGACGGCGCACTGGGCACAACACCGACCGGCCGAGGAGTAGGCCGTCGCGCCGTTGTATCATGGGTGGCTCGGTTGATTCATGAGTCGAAATAAAGTATGCACTCGAGTATCTGTGCGGTCCCAACCGTCGAGGGACAAGAGGCTGGGGACGACAGCACAGGGAAGGGCAGGCAAGTAAGCACTTATCCAAATGCTCGCATGCTTCCCGGCCTCCATTAGAGCCATGCATGTCGGTTCGTCCTACTCACCCCCCGGGTCGGTGAGTTCGCCCGTGTGCCGGAAGAGCTACTCAAGTCATGGCTTCTATGACCATGGGCCCAAACAGCCACGTCCTTTCCCAAGTTACGGGCACCGGCTACGGCGTCTGCCTCATGCGTGACATGCGAAGAGGAGCCACAGGACCTCCTGGGGGAGGCGGGCGCTCCAGTCAACCTAGTTCCAGGATGGAGACCGACGTTGAGCAGTAGTAAAGCGAGGTAGTGGTGGGCAGAGAAGGTAGGTTGTCGTCAACTGCCGCGGGCTTCTCGTCGGTCGTGGTAGGAAACCTCGGCTGCGCTGGGAAGATATGGCAGTGTATATTAGTGGTGTCACAACCTGCTTCGAACCGAGAGGCCCAGAGTCCCGACCAGCTAATGGATAACAAAAACGGTATGGAAATGGTATCATCCAGTTCCCTTTCGCCTGAATCAAGCGAGCCCACGCCAGCCATCTCATACGGCACCAACGCTATGGACACGGCACAAGGCGTGTACCCACTGCCGCCCAAGGAAAGCCTGACATGACAGGCCTGTCCTGGAGGGGCGAAAACATGGGTAGAAAATGCCCAAGCTACTTGTGGCTGCCCTCCCCGACGCCACAGTATCAGAAGGTTATGCCGCCTGGGGACACTTCTTGGCCACTGCGCGGATATTATCAACCAGCGTCTCGACCAGATCTGTGTACTTGTTCTCCTGAGGGGGGTCCGCTACCAGCCTGCGCCCATGGTCCAGTAGCGTACTGGCATTCATTTCGATCTCGAGCTCGTGCTCCTTCGAGGGCGGTGGCCCGGGCTTGGTGACCTGCGTCAGGTCCACCTGGAAGAAACCGTGCTCGTAGCTGAGCCGGTCTTTGTTCCGGTCTGGCTGACCCCGACCGGCAATCTGGTTGCCAATGATCTCGTCTATTGGGCCGTCCCAGTCCCATTCCAGGTTGATACTGATACGGCAATCGACAGGGTGGTGTGGCATGAAGATATTCAAGTCCCCCACGCGGGTCTTGACAATTTTGGCCAGCATCTTGTTGGTCTTCTGGTCGGTCGAGACACGCACTTTCAGCGGGTTCCTGGGCCCGATTGCCTTCTGCATGGCAAAGGGCAGCCGCGGGACTAGGGCCGGGTTGAGCTCGTAGAAGCGATCTGTCTCGCGGCGGTGTGTGTAGTGCATCGGAACGTGGGGTGGATTGGGCCGGCCACCAGGCGGGTTGCGCTCCGTGGTGGTGCATACCACCGTGTTAAGCCACTGGTTGATTTCACGGTGTTGGTTCTGGGAAGCGAGGCAAATGTCAGCAAGCTGCCATGGTGGGAAAAAAAAAAACACAAGCAAGAACCTGTCCTACCTCGGCCATGCTACTGCGAAACGCAACACGGGCGTCTGGGGGTAAAATGACCTCGCCGCCACATGGGAATGGCAGACTCAGCCGGGTCTCCGAGTTGCGATCGATGATAGTGCCAAACTTGACCTCGATTTCGAATTGCACACCGCGGGCCTGGATCTCGGCGAGATTCGGATTGTTGATGACGTTGAAATAGAGGTGGTCGCCCACTGCCTTGACGGTGTAGTCCAGTTGCTTCTGCAGCAGGTTTACGCACTGTAGTGGGAAAGGCCGGCCCTCGAACTGGAGGGAAGCCTCGTCTCTTGCCGTCACGACTGGGGGCGGCTGGCTGTCCTCCAATTTAACGGCAGAGCCTCCGCCAACGGAGCGTGCCGCTTCGGGTGAGGCGTGGCGTGATGCGTGCTCGGATTTGGTGCTGCCTTCCCCATGTTGGTGGCCATTGCCATTCACCAGACCACCGGCCGTTGGTGTAGTCGGATGATGGTGCGACTTGGAGCTGAGGCAGTAGTTTCTGCTGGTTTCGGGCTGGTGGGATCTGCCACTGGCGGCCCACGCTGGGGGAGTCGCGTAGTGCCGCGCCTTTTTCCGGCGAGTCATCTTGGGCGAGACCGATTGCTGCGGCACCGCGCTTTTACCGCTGTGGCTGCCATTGACCCCGGGTGGAGGCGGGCGACGGTCGGTGGCTCCTTCGACCTCGTCTGGCCGAAGATCACGATCATCCATTTTTCTCTTGGCCGGCGCTTTTTCGCGTTGGGATAACGGATACTGGTGTTGGACGCCCTCCATTGCTGAGGTGGATGGGGTGGAATTGACCGGGGCGGGTGGGATGTTGGGTAGCTGCGAGGGACCCGACGGTGCAGCAGGAGGTATCGGTATCGGTATCGGGCCTTTGGAGGAAGGGGGTCTCGTGTTCGTGGTTGGTATATCTCCGGCGCTGCTCGGCAGACTGGGCACGCGGGTTTTCGGAGACACGCTAATGCTACGGTCGCGCTCGCTCCGCGATGCCTGCGACTGCGATCGGCGGTGCGAGTCACTGGCACCGTCGTAAGGCACGGTATGGCTGCTAGTGCTGGGAATTCGGGAGATCGTGGAGGGTGGTGGCGGCGGAGGCGAGTTGTGATACGGCGACGGTTGGGTGGGAAGGTGTTGCGGATGGGAAGGATAAGTGGACAATGGGGCCGCTGAAGGAGGAGCCCGCTGTTGGTACGGACTTGGCGGCGGCTGCGAAAAATTGATGTTATTGTTAGCCACTCCAGACGATTGTCGCGGCGTCATGGACAATGAGCCTGCTAACGGAGTCGGGGGCTGCGAAGCTTGTCTTTGATGGTTTTGATTTTGTTGGTCAAAGTGCGGCTGGTGTGTCATCACAACTGGACTGCCCATGCTGCCGTGTGGGTGACCATAAGCCGACGGTGTGCCGAACCCCGGCGGCGGCTGCGGTGCATGCGCCGAAGTGGGCGTCGACGTCGTCGTCGACTGCGCCGATTGTGATTTTTGGTGGTGATACTGCTGCTGCTGCTGTTGTTGTTGTTGTTGTTGTTGTTGTTGTTGTTGTTGTTGTTGTTGTTGATGCTGTTGCTGCATGTGTTGTTGCTGCAGCATTTGTTGCTGCTGCTGCATATAGACATGGTTGCCCCCGCCTGGGGTGCCCACAGGCGGTGTCTGTGGCACAGCCTGCTGGCCGGACACGTAAGACATTGACCCATGGTGCATGGGCATCCCCACGGGCGCGGAGCCCGGTTGGGAGCTATAGTTGTCTCGAGAATCGCGCGGATAAGCGCCCGGCTGCTGACCGTACTGGTGTCGTTGCTGCGGGCTGGCCGGCGGCTGGCTCTGCCCTTGTGGAGGGAAAGGGTACCCGCCGCTGGCGGCACTCAGCGACGATTTGGGTGTGTGTCTGTAGGGAGACGGATGGGACGCGGATGCGCTACCGGGTGATCGCGGGTCGTGGGCGGCGCTGGGCGGCTGGATCGACGGCGGCCTCGACGGAAAGGCGCCCGGCGGCGCGTTGTACGATGTTGGCGACGCGTACGGGCCCGGTGTGGGAAAGCCCGGGTGCGCCGAAGAGGGGTGTTCCCGCGGTGACGCAGCCGGAGCTGGGCCGGGCGATGCGTGAACCGTCTGGCTGTAATCCCGGAAATGGGCTGGATGGTGCGCCTGGACGGGTGTTTGTGGTGCTGGTCCGGACGAAGGCGTCTTGGCCAGCGATGGCGGTGCAGGCGCCTGTCTTGACGCGCCGCCAGCACCGCTGTCCGAGTTCATGATGGAATTGAGGTCCATGGTTGCGTATCGTCGTTTCGCCGCCGCTGCCGTGATATTGGTCGATTCCGTGGTCGTCGATATCAATCCTGGACCGTCTTGCCGACCCTACGCGTCCACGCCTGCTAAGTGTCGATGGTGACTTTGCGGCTTTGTGCTCGGCCGCTGGGAGCAAGCCCTGCCTCTTTCTCGAAATCCGGGCTCTTCCCCTCACCAATCGCTCTTTACAGCAGTCATCCACCTGTCGCACCCTTCACGTTTACGTTGTCTCGCTCTTGTACGCGCACACTTTCTCTCAGGCGAGCCCGACGGTCACAGCGTCATCGGGACGATGAACCAAAAGTCGCCAAGTTCCGGGATACAAAAAGCCAGGGCCCGGCAGCGCGGCTGGGTGCGGCGCGATTCGTTTGGTTCGTTCGCTCGTTTGGTCGCGCACAGAGGTTGGCTGGGCTTCGGCCGGGATGGTCTATGGCTGCTGCCTTGCTTCGGTTGTGTTCGTGGTGGAAGGGACGAACAGTGCTGGGCAAATTTCCAGTCGGCTGGTACGGCCAAACCTCGTAGGGCGGTTGCGCGCGCGCTACCGACTTCGCACGCAAATCGTCGCGCTGTGCGAAACGCTAGAGCCTGCTATCTAGCCGAACCGGATGGAGGAATCGCGAGTGCGCAGAGGAGGCGGATGCAGTTGGAAATGCCGACGTCGAGCTGGTCCGTCTCGAGATTGGGTACATGCACCTAATAAGGTCGATAGCCACGGCCTATGCAAACGGGCATCGCAGCCCTGCGGCTCAAATCCGACACGGGCCTGACTGGGCAGGTTGGAGGTTGGTGGAGGGCAAGTGGGCGCCCGCGAGCGTGTTTCAATTGACCCAACCCACAAATGGCCGCTGGGGGATCCGTACGTCCACGTCCTTAGCAGGTCGTCGTCATGCCGGTCGACCTCTATGTAAAGTAGCCGGGGTACTTCTTTGCCAGCGCGCCGATGCCACGACCGCTCGGCGTGGGCTGTCCAAGACGGGCGACGACGGGGGAAATCGATCGAGGACGTCGTAAGAAGGTCGCAATGCGCGCGGGCGTGCTGATGGGTAGAGGTGCCGGGTCAAATTTAATTGACGAGACACACAAAAAGAATGGGGAGGAGAGGGCCAGGATGGTTTTAGTATGGGATGCAGCTATGTGAGAAGCATGTAGGCCACTGGCAAGAGGTATGTAGTTTATGAGGTACCTAGTACCGACTTACACATCTCAAGTTGAGTACTTCTTTGCCTACCCTACATAAGTAGGCATCTACCTCGAGGACCTCTTGCCGTACGCTTTCCTGTCACATATGGCGACAGTTGGCCGCAAGCAGCAGTGCGTAGATACTTCCTCGGCATCTCTTACAGGCAGCCCTCTCCGGCGCCCTCCAGCTCTGGGCGGATGAAGTGCCAGGGGACGTGATGCCATCCCGGGTTGCCAGGGAACCGGGCTGACCGAAACACCGCAAACGGGAAGAGCATGCGCAGGACTTCCTGTCTGGGTCCTTTGCTGGATAGGCACTACCCGGGCCGTGTATACTTGTAATGTTGATGATGTAGGTGGTGTCGGTAAAGAAAGCGGTTGGCACCCGGCTGGTGCCCACCCACTGTTGTGAGTATGGCGTAGCCGCAGTGTCCGGCGGCACAGTACCCGCAGAATCCGTCAGTGTGTATTGCGCCCAGAAGGGGGGATTTTGTCGTCGTCGGCTGGCAGGGGTTCCCATGCCCGGTTTATGAATTGGTTGGCCTCATCTCTGGCCCAGCCCATTACGTGCGCAACTCGAGCAACACGATGCGCTGTTTGTACCTGAAGCCGCTCAGAGGCTTGGGCGCCGATGTACGGTAAGTAGGTCTTGCCTGGACTCCTGCCATAGGCGGCGGGGTCGAGCCTTTGCAGTAGCTGTACTCCGTGCAGTCAAGCGGTCTTACGGCCACGTCCATGTTCACGTCTTTGCACAGGCATCGTTCCGTTCGAAAGCAGGCTCATTTGGCGGATAGGAACCGCTTCGGGCAGGCAGTGCTGTGCTACGCGCAGATCTGATAAGCTTCAAACGAGGGGTCCTTGGTCGGCGAGGGTGGGAAAGGGTGGGAAACAGCTTGAGGAGCTTCGGGGACCTGCCCCCCTCCCATTTCCACACCCACGCAGCATTGTCGCATATCCCCCCGCAGGCCTGCAGACCCCTCCCCGTGCTCTCTGCCTTGTACCATGCGGGAAATCCGTACTGCAGCCCCCGGTGAATACGGCACGCCGACCAATGCAAGTCGTGATGTTGTTCTGGAGGGCGAAGAAATGCGAAAGACTGGGGTTGACGTGCTCCCGTCACGTCTTGGCCCATATGCTGAAGCTCCAGGAGCTATGTGGCTAGCGCTGTGGTCAAACCTCACCCGCCTGGATAAGAGGGCTTGGCGGCAGTCGCAAGCAGATTGAATTCCCGGCGACGGTGTGACGGGGCAGCCCAGGTAGCTCTGCCCGGTACGATCCCATTGGCGTTATAGGAGGCGGGCGGGCTGGGCTATCGGACCCCTGGCTCCCAGACTTCCTTCCAGCTTCATCGGGGGCGATGGCGAGCAACGGATCGGTACGGCTGGACCATGGTGGTGGCCAGAGTCGATGCTTCGTACATATTGATGTATGCAGCACTGAGTGGATACCTAGATGGACTGGCCGTCCACACGGGAGCGTATTGATAGACAAGGACAAGATGGGATATAGCGGTGGTTGTAGCTACATCCGTCCTACCCCGGCGCATCGAATGAGATATTCGTAGCTCTATCACGTACAAGCTGCGATGCCTAGTCAGCCCGAGCATCGGCAAAGCTAGAGGTGTGCCTTTAGGCTGGCCCAAAATCCGCACGCGAGAGGCGTAGGTACATCGTAAACACACACCTCCCTCAGCCAGCCTAGGCGCTCGGGCCATCTGTGCGGCAGGCTGCTGCTTCCTGACGTGGTCGCTGATGTTCCTAGGGCCAGTGTCGCAACCTGGAACCGCAGTTCGTCCACGGCTTCCCGGTCTGGCGACGAGACGTGCTTCCATCTCCCCATCACCACTTTCCCAACCCACCCATCCCCATCATCGTCCGTATACACACGTCACGCGCTGCTGTCCGGTAAGCAGGCGTCATCGACCACCTTCGTTCGCCCCCTCCTGTCCAATTTGATCAACCGGGCTCCGTTCCCTCCCCGTTCCGGCCCCGAGTCCATCCCGGGATCCTACGTCTCCTGTCGCGCGCCAAGCTCCGTCACCACCATGCCTGGCCTTGTCACTGCCACCGGAGTGCTGGGCTTCCTGGCCGACGAAGAGCCCGAGCTCAAGGTCTTCGCCCTCCAGACCCTCAATGATGATATCGACACCGTGTGGACCGAGGTTGCCGGTGCTCTTGGTCAAATGTAAGAAAGATGACGAGCTCCGGGCATTGATCCGCACTGCCTGGTGAAGACAATGCTGACCCCCATCTGCCCCTCTGCAGCGAGGCCCTCTACGAAGATGACTCGTTTCCCGAGCGCAAGCTGGCTGCCCTCGTCCTCTCTAAGGTCTACTACCACCTCCAGGCCTACGACGAGAGCATGTTCTTCGCCCTGGCCGCCGGTGACCTTTTCAAGCTAGACAACCCCAGCGAGTTCGAGGAGACCATCATCTCCAAGTGCGTGGACCACTACATCGCTGCCAAGAACGAGAATCACTCGGTCCTGTCCCAGAAGGATAATGAGGACAAGTCGCTGCCCGCTCTGGCCACTGCCTTTGGCGGTGGTAATGACGGTAACAACGCATCGGCTCTTATCTCCCCGACCACGCCCTTCTCCCAGTCGACTCTTCCGTCCAAGTCACTCCTTTCGCGCGCCTCTACCGATAACACCATTCTCGAGCCCTCTTTCGAGCCGCCCAAGAAACAGCACCGCTCCTCGTCCATCGCCTTGTCTCATGATGAGCTTGACACGCGCCGTGCCATCGATGCCGTCATTGAGCGACTTTACGAAACCTGCCTCAAGGAAGGTCGATACAAACAGGTCGTGGGCATCGCCGTTGAGGCCAAGCGATTGGATGTGCTCAAAAAGGTGATCCACCGAGCTGGGGAGGACCACAAGACGTCCAAGGGCAAGTCTGCCGAGGACGACGCACTCGGCCCTGCGGAAGAGCTCATGGATTATTGCCTGACCATCTGCATGGACATCGTCCAGGAGCGTGGTTTCCGCGACGAGATCCTGCAGCTTGTTCTCGAGATTCTGACCAGTGGCTGGGCTAAGGAGCCCGACTACTTCTCTATCGCCAAGTGCATTGTCTATCTCAACAAGGACGAGCAGGCGAGGTCTGTCATTGAGCACTTGGTTGTCAAGGAGGCCACACCGCGCTCCATCGCCATTGCCTACCAGTTCGCTTTTGACCTGTACGACAATGGCACGCAGGAATTCCTGGGCAAGATCATGCAGACTCTCCCCGCTGCCGACACGACTACCGCCAAGTCTGAAGAGACCACGAAGGAAGATGGCCAAGAGGCAGAGCAGCAATCTCTGCTGAACAACATGGAGGGCTCGTCCGAGGAGCTGGACGCAAAGACGGCCGCCATATTCAAGAACATCCGCTCCATCCTCGACGGTACCAAGACAATCAAGCTCAATGTCGAATTTCTGTACCGTAACAACCACACGGACCTCAGCATCCTGAACAAGGTTCGTGACAGTCTGGAGGGTCGTAACTCCATCTTCCACACTGCCGTTACCTTCTGCAACGCCTTCATGAACCAGGGAACCACCAATGATAAGTTTTTCCGTGACAACCTGGAATGGCTCGGCAAGGCTGTCAATTGGTCCAAATTCACGGCGACGGCTGCGCTTGGTGTTATTCACCGTGGCAACTTGTCTCAGTCCAGGAAGCTCCTGGAACCGTACCTGCCCCGGGGCGCTGGTGGTATCAGTGGCGGTTCGCTTTATTCTCAAGGCGGTGCTCTCTATGCCTATGGTCTGATCCATGCCAACCACGGCGCCGATGCTCTCGACTACCTCAAAACGCAGTTCACTGCCGCCGATGAGGAGGTCATTCAGCATGGTGGCGCCCTTGGTCTTGGTATCGCTGGTATGGCGACCGGCAGCGAGGAAATCTTCGACAACCTCAAGACAGTCTTGTTCGCTGATTCTGCTCTGAACGGTGAGGCCGTGGGTCTTGCTATGGGCCTGATCATGCTCGGCACCGGCAACGTCAAGGCGCTGGAGGACATGGTCACGTACGCTCACGAAACTACCCACGAGAAGAGTGTCCGTGGTCTGGCCCTGGGTATGGCTCTCATCATGTACGGCCGCCAGGAACAAGCGGACGTTATGATTGAGGGGCTCCTGAATGACCCGGACCCCACTTTGAGGTATGGTGGTATCATGACGGTTGCCATGGCCTACTGTGGCACCGGCAGCAACAAGGCCATTCGGAAGCTGCTCCATATCGCGGTCAGCGACGTGAACGACGATGTGCGCCGTATCGCTGTCATGAGCTTGGGCTTTATTCTCTTCAGGAAGCCTGGCAGTGTTCCCCGCATGGTAGAGTTGCTGTCCGAGTCGTACAACCCGCACGTGCGGTACGGCTCAGCCATGGCTCTTGGTATCTCTTGCGCCGGCACTGGACTGGACGAGGCCATCGACCTCCTTGAGCCCATGATGAAGGACCCCACCGACTTCGTTCGCCAAGGTGCTCTCATCGCTTTGTCCATGATCATGATGCAGCAGAACGAGGTGATGAACCCGAAGGTTGCGGAGATCCGCAAGACGCTCAAGAAGGTGGTTGGCGACCGTCATGAGGATGCCATGACCAAGTTTGGTGCCGCCCTTGCGCTGGGCATCATCGATGCCGGTGGCAGGAACTGCACCATTGGGCTGCAAACACAGACCGGCAACCTCAACATGGCCGGTATTGTCGGCATGGCAGTCTTTACCCAGTATTGGTACTGGTTCCCCTTCACCCACTTCTTGTCCTTGGCCTTCACACCGACGTCCATCATCGGCTTGGACCATGACTTGGACATCATTGATGCCAAGTTCCACTGCGCCACCAAGCCCAGCTTGTTCGACTACCCGCCTGAGCAGGAGGTGAAGACTGAGGAAGGCCCGGCTGTGATTGCCACTGCCATCTTGTCCACTACTGCACAGGCCAAGCGTAGGGCGCAGAAGAAGGAGCGCGCTCAGCGCCGGGAGAGCATGGACATCGACTCCACGCCTACTGTCCCCAAGCCTGACGCCGAAAAGATGGATGTCGACGAGCCTAAGAAGTCCGCCGATTCCAAGAAGGAGAGTGAGACGGCTGTTGCTGACAAGGAGGCGTCCGCACCCCCGCCTGACTCTAAGAAGAAGCCGGAGAAGGAGAAGGCTGGGTATGAGATCGAAAACATGAGCCGTGTCTTGCCTGCCCAGCTCAAGTATATCAGCCCTATCAAGGGTCGCTACTGGCCGGTCAAACTTGTGCGGCCCGGTCCTCTGGTATGTGACTCGCTCCTCCTTTGGCCCGCCTCAGGTAGAATGCCAACTAACCACACTGTAGCCCACCGGAGGCCCCATTCTTCTCCACGATATGCAGCCGGACCAGCCGAAGAGCCTGATCGAAGAAAAGCTCAAGAAGGTTTCCACCGACAAGGCGCCTGTCCCGAGTGGTGCTGGCGGAGGCAGCGCAAGCCGGGCACGCACCGACTTCGAAAGCCAGTTGCTGCAGCAGCTCGGCGTTAATCCGCCCATGACGCCCGGTGCTATTGGCGGCGCCGCCGCCGCCGCCGGCGTCCTCACTGCCGTCGATGAGGATCAGGAAGGAGACGAGGAGGCCCAGCCCCCTCGGGACTTTGAATATTACACCGATGCTGAGGACGACGACGAGGAGTAATATCCCTCCCCTATTCTGCTTCATGTTGGCCCAGCCTGGCGATGTCGTTGTGTCTTCCCACTCACGAGTGTCCTACGACGAGTCTATGACAAGGCCGATGGCGGTGCGTCGAGGCAGGGGCTGTAGCCTTGCTCTGGAGTGCGGATTCGCTGCTTATACATTGTATGATACATAGACTACGGAAAGAAAGGAGAAAGACCTGTGGGGCATAAGGAATCAGCTTTTCGGAGCCAAGGCAATCTTGAAATAGGTGTCTGGTCCCACTGTCTAATGAGGCTCAATAATTGCTCACTCGGTTGCAACTCGTGACTGTTGTCTACCTGCATGGGTTGCCGGCAACTGCTCCTTTCTTGCTGAGTAATGGAGGTCGCCCTTCTTTTGTAGCAAGCTTGAAGAGAACCAACAAGTCCATATTGGCAAATAAGCGCCGTAGGTAGAATATCTCGACACGGGTGGTTTAGGCCACGACGAGCCCGCACATCCAGAATCCAGGTAGCCCGAACGACCACAAACCTAACGCTCCGCTGCGGACTTCAGAACTACTAAGACATAAAACGGGCGGCTGAGTGAGTATTCATGAAGGGAAATGGTCCAGTATATAGAAATAAATACTTAAGAAAGACTTGAGACATTACTGTGCGTCATTAGCTCGTGTACGAGCGTGACGCAGGCAAGGCTGGTGGCACCTACCATCGGTAGCGGGATGTGGACAGAAACCAGAAAGAGAAAACAGGAAGCAACGAAAAGGCCGATTTGATTGTGTTCCGTGGATTCTTCTTTTCTTTTCTTCTTGGTCCCTGCCCCTTCGTGCTGCCCTCCTCCCAGCGAATAGGGGATTCGATCACCTCGGTGTCTACGCCAATACGACCCCCATGCGGATGGAGCCACTTTCCCCAGCCCCTTCCCCCCCCCCCCCCTCCCTTCACCATACCGGCGAGCTGGCCCGGGAAGGGGGCCGCTCAGGCTTGGACGACGCCGATCCAGGTCCAGGCGAAGGGGTTGGTGGCGTTGGTCTGGAAGCGGTGGATCTCGCCCTTGGACAGGGCGTACATGTCCATGGCCTGGGTGGTGGCGAGGGAGGAGAAGGCGGCGACGCTCTTGTCGAGGCGGTTGAGCCACGCGGGCTGCACCGACCACGAGGTGCCGCGGTAGATGCTGGACCTAATGCCGCCCTGGGGGTCCAGGAATACGACGAGGTTGTTGGACCAGCCGTTGGCGCCGTACGTGATGGACGCGATGTCCGGGCTGGGGTCCAGGGACAGGCCCGACGTCAGGGGGTTGCCTGGGTGGGACGCCGTGTTAGTTTGGCCGCGCGGGAAAGGGCCATGCAGGCGAGAGGGGCGTCTACGTACCAAAGTTGCCGACGGACCAGGCAAAGTTGTTCTCGGGGCCATTCATCAGCTCCATCAGAGTCGAACCGCCCGACACGTAAGCCCGCAGGGCCGTCGAGTCGGCGCCGGTGGGCCCGGTGCCCCGGAAGTCGGTGAATGAGGAGATGGCCAGGCCGGTGCCGGGCGCGGCCGACTTGAAGATGGGCGGCTCCAGGCTCCAGACGTTTGCAGTGAAGTTGGCCAGCTGGATGTCGCCGGCCACGTCCTGCCACGTGACGAAAATGGACCGGGTGCAGTTCTGGCAGATCTGGCGGACGGCTCCGATACGGGAGCCGGGGGCGATCCGGGCCTGGATCCTGGCGCCGAAGACGCCGATGGCCCAGGTTTTCAGCTTGGGGTCCATGCTGAAGACCTCGGCGATGCGGTTGTCCGAGGTGACGTAGTACAGGCTGCATTGGAAGCCGTCGGTCACTGCCGCCAGAGGCGACCCGGGCAGCACGTCCAGGCCCGCGGACTCGGTTGCGTTCATGATGCTGGCCGTCAGGTTGATGGACGTCCACGTTTTGCTCAACGACTCCTTCTGTGTCACCATGAGGGCATTGGACTCGTGCTGATAGAAGACGGCGAGGCGGTCATCGCCCGCGCCGTCCGTCCAGTTCACGGCCGCCAGTTTCGTCTTGTCCAGGAGGCCCAGGGTCGGCGGCGAGTCGCCTGCGCTGCGGTTGCCGCCAACCGTGACGCCGAGGACGATGGCAATGATGGTCACGATGAGGATGGCGACGCCGGCGGCGGCGATCTTGAACTTTCGCTTGGGCAGGCCCAGGATCCTCGGCTCGACGGGCACGGGAATGTCCTCCTTGGCCAGCCTGGGCTCTCCACGGAAGGCCGTCTCGCGGATGTAGGCCGGGGCGGGCTCCGACATGATGGAATCAGATCCGGTAGCCGAGCGCCTGATGCCCGGAGACGGGGCGGGATATCCCCCCACTGCCGCGCTCTTTTCGTTTAGGGTCGTGTGGTTCATGTCGGCATTATACTCAACCTCGAGGCATATCTTCTCGTCCCAGTACTCGTTCTGCGGTATGCGCACAGGCGGCGCGGGCACTTGTTCAGTCTCGTGGCGAATGGCGTTCTCGTCGTTTAGGGAGGAGACGGGCTCCGGCAGGGCCGGTCCGTGGTCGGTCATGATTCCGAGGCCGGTGGATTCCCCGGGGTCTGTGATGCTCGTTGTTGTCGGGGGGGCTGGCTACCGCAACAGGAAGAGGAAAAGACCAGTCGTTCGTTCGCTCGTTTCGAAGCCGAAGCAGCGAGGATGAGGCGGGGAAAATAGAACAAAAAAAGGACCCAAGGATAGAAGGAAGCAACAGAGGCAAGATATACCCCACTCACACATGACACGTCCAGCGTGACAAGTGAGTAGAAAGCAAACGAGGGACGGGAGGGTGAGGAGAGGGTTGCAAGAAACGGGCAAGGGATTATGCGAGCTGAAGTATATACAAGCGGGTGGCAACACCTACGTGGCCCTCGCTGGCTCTCGATCCGAGATGCTGAGGACAACCTTGGCCAGGATGCTCGGGAACCAGGGCCGAGACTGGGCCTGTGCAGAATCAGGCATGCAGGGTGACTGAGGCCCCATTCCATCTCCATCTTCCAGGACCCGGGGCCTTTTTACGAGGCCGGGAAATCAGGGGGGGTTGTGATCACTGTGTTTCGCCGACGCTGACGGGGCGATGGGATGGAGACGGTTCTCCCACGAAAGCTCGGGTCCGCGGGCCCTCCTGGCGAGCTGGGGCAATTTACAGAGAAGGCTGAGCGGAACAGGCTGGGCCGGATGCGAGGATGACATCGGATGCGGCACCTGTAACTCCCATGTGGGATCATCGTCTGGAGTCTTGCCAGTTACCGGTTGGGCTGTCGTCGACTTTTTTGGGACGTGGTGGGCATGGGATGGCCTGGGATCCATGGGTATCGTGATGGACCCCCTTGTTCGCCCGGACGCTGGGCGGTATCCATCCTACATGGATCGTGTGTGTGTGCGAGCACGTCGCGTCTTCTGTCCAGGAGTACACGGCTGGATATGGCGTGGTCGTGCACATGTATGTCCCTGGACAGCAGCGGTGCTGGGGGGGGGGGGGTGTAAGTGCGTGCCCGTGTAGTAGCATCGGCTGCCCATCCAAGTACATCTTATTAGGTGGGCCCGAGGAGCCCAGATCCATCCATCCGTCCTCCGTCCACGGGCTGCGGTTGACTGGATGGAGCCTGTTTGGATGGAAGTGAACAAGTACGTTTGCATGGGGGGCAGGCACCCCGCGAGGGCCCGCACGAGCACCTCTCACGGCCCGAAACAGGGACAACGGACGGACAGGCGGACGGACGGAGACATGCCCAGGCGCAAAGCAGCACTTGACAGCCGCTCCTTCGAGGAGAGCCACGGCCGCAGCTGCCGGGTCGCGCGACGTGACCTGTCGGCCCGCCGCCCGGTTCCAAGGGAAGCGCCCTTTCCATGCGCGCCTCCGCGTCCTGACTCGTGTCGGCGGCCAGCCTGTGTTTCGGTGAGGCTGAAATCCTGCGCATGGACACCAGGACCCCGGCGGCCGGCCGGGAGCACGGTTCAACCCGGGGGACATGCGACAGTCCAGGGGGGGAGGGTTCTCGGCCTGCGACCCCTTCGCCCCGTCCCCGTTGAACTCTATTGCCTCTTGGCTCTCCCGTCACGGAGCCGCATTGGCTGGACCCAAGGCATTTGCACGCTCGCGGCAGGGGCCTGTCTCACCCCTCGCTCCCAGCCAGCCCTCCTCCACCTCCAAGGCAGATTTCACGCCATGTGCCTGCGTTGCCGCCACCGCCGAGGCCTCGTTACTGCTTTCGGCCAACGAGGCGGCCCCCCTCTGCCAACCTGCGACAGGCCTTGCACGCGAAATGCCCTGCTCGGCGCCCGCTAGCGGCTCCAGTACGACCTCCTGCAGACGGCCGGATTTCGGGTCCGAGCCATTCCCAGCCGACGACGCGGCAAACTGGCCTGCGTCTGCCCCCTCCATTCGTTCGGCCCCCTGCGGCTTGGCCGGCCTGCCTGGTGGCCGTCGCTTTCCAAAGCGTCACTTCGAGCCGGGCCCAGTGTTTCTCAAGGGACCACGGCGCGATGGCGCAATACCAACGCGCTGAACCCCGACGGGCCCGGCGTTTTTTTTCTTCTTCTTCTTTCTTTCTGAATCATCGCCAGCTTCCCCTCACACCCATGTACACTGCCGGCTGGCCTCTTTCGGCGCCATGGTCTCTCTGCCGCTGTTGGACCTGTTCCTCGGCTCTCACAGCCAGTGCCGGTGTTCCGGCTCCCAGCAATTTCGAAGAGGCTTGCATCCTGGGTGAAAGCCGCGGCCCTCTCGCCACTGATACACATTAGATTGCAAGCATGTTCACTGACTCCCCAGGTGTCGACCCATGGGGCAATGACCTTTACCATCTTAGCTCCTTCCAGTACATTGGAACATCCTCCATCCCATCTTCAAGGCGAGTCCGGATTTGCAAACTGCAGCCCGGGCCAAACCCTCGCGTCTGCAGCCAATTGACCGGCCCGTTATTCGCAGCGACACAGCCACAACACCTCCTCGGGACCCTTTGGGCGCTTGCACACGACGTCTTTCGTGCTTGCATGAATCTGGACAAGGCCATCATCCCAGCCCATAGGGACCAACTAAGTGGCCAGAATGCCCAGGATCATCGTCCAGATCTTCATGGCTCCCCGGCTAGTCGCCATGGGTTCGGCGCTCCCGAAGGTTCGAACTTCAGCTTCGACGGTCACAGCCTCGGAATGGTGCATAAAACGAGTGGGCTCCGGCAGTTTCCGAGCTACTCCAGATAGTATCAAGACGTAGCTAACCATGGGCTGGCCTGCAATTGCACCCTGGCTGCCACTTGGGTCTGCACATCAATCGGAAACGCGCCCATCGTAATTGTGTAGCTGTAGGCGCCGATATTGTTATTGGCAACTTGTCATGCCAAACCCATTAATAAGCACCCAGCCTTCCTGCCGCATGCATCATTCGGCACACGTTCGGGCGCTCACCCGGATGTACAGAGAAGCGTCTGACCGTAGGAGCCAGCCTATCACGACTGTTAGCGAACTATGCATTGATTGGACTTGGGCTCAGAACGGGCCATGTAGTTCATTCCTCGCTACGATTGGCTTATGGTCACACCTTGGTGTTGAGCCCCTATACGACGGCAAGCTTGGCCTTCCGTAGGGCTGAGACCGCACAAGAGGTTGCCTGTGGCTGCTTCCCTTGCGTGAGCGTGGCTCTGGTTTGTTCAGGACCCGTTAAGAGCTCCGTGAGATGGCCAGATACCGGCTGAACGGTTATCGATGTCTGCATGACGGCCTGGATCCAGAATCGGCTTCATGACCGCAAATCGCCAGTCAGCGGAATGCAGATGCCAATGTCTATTTGAAAGCATCGATGCCGTGGTACCTGAGTATGTCATTGTTCCAGGAGGACGGCCAACAACTCACTGCGCGCCCGCCTGCGCGAGAACGCTGCGCGAGCGAGGGCCCGGCTTACCGGTGGTGCTCATGTTCCCAGAGGGTGTTTCAAAAGAGCAGGAAGTTATCACGGATAGTCGAGTGAGGGCACCGTGGGCAGTATGGTTCGCGCCTGTCAACCTGGTTCTTTCCCGTTTCACGATAACTAAACCAGTGGCAGCCCTACGAACAATCCTCCAGCCGTGCCTCGTGCCCCGATCCAACAAGGCCTCACAAGACGGCGACTCCAGCCCAGACGAGCAGATCCATAAACCAACCGGATGACGATTCGCCTTGATCGGACTCGGCCCAGCCCGCGCCGAAGACAGCGCGATTATCTCAGGCAGGCCATACCAATCCGCGTCGCGACCCAGCCCCCTGTTTTCATGCCGTCGGTGTTGGTTTGGAAGTAGAGCAGGCTCCATGCCCGCGGCGGTGGCCATGGGAGGTTGTTCTCGCTGGCTTTCCGGCCGGCCACGTCTCTCTGGAGTTTGGGGGCACTTGCCACCATGGGCAAAACCTCCTCTCGGGTTACTTAGCATGCTCGATCACCACGCATGCAGACACGTCCGCTCGTTCACGCCAATTCTGGGCCCCCTAAGCCCTCTTTCGCACGTTGGGAAAATTAGCCGCAAGTGGAACCAGCCAACCGGCGTATTTAGGCTAAATGGCAATGAGGCAGCACGTAGAAGTGGGCTCCGGGGATTGTCAGCGGGACCTCTCTGCCCACACATGTCACAACCCAGAGGTGTCGAAGGTAGGTCAGGCCTTTGTGTCGTTCCGTCTCGGAAGAATGGTACAGCAGTGGCAGCAGCAGCAGCAGCAACCAAAAAAAAAACACCGTAGTGGTCGAGTGCGTGTCATTGGCGAGAAGTAAGAGGAGGGGAGGGGGGAGGGGGTTCTGTTCCGGCCGGTCGCCTTCCCTTCCCGCGAGTTGGTCCTTCAACTGATTGGCATGGGTAATCTACACGATGTCCATGCTGTGAGAAGACTCGTTGGCGTGGTCCGAGATGGCATGGGGGTCGGCCGTTTGCTCCTGCCCCCGCCTTCTGATTTGTGCGTTTAGCCGTGGACGCCCGCCCAGCCAGACATGGTGTCGCCCCTCCTCTCGCCGGGTCGGCCTCGTACCTGCGATGCTGTCTACCTTGCCTTTCCTGGGCTGTCTGGCCGTCTGGGCTGGGGGATGCGTGACGTGCGGGTCCCTCGCGGCCGTCTTGGCATTATCGAGCTCTCGCGTCCTTGGAGACATCCGTGTTGTTGCTCGTGGATGGCGCTGGTTGCCTGGATAAGGGCCCCCCATTGGAGCGCGACCCCGTCAACCATTGTGTCCCTCCAGTGGCTCTCACGGGATCCGTCCGACTATAAGAGCCTTGCCCGCGCCCGACGTTTCTGTGACTGGTTGATGGTTATTCCTCTCATTCCCTCCCCTCCCTCTCCTTCCCCCCGTTTTTTTCCTCTCCCGTACTCGACCATTGCCCATCGTCCACGATGTCGCCGACCCTCAAGCTCAGTAGCGGCCACGAGATGCCCCAGGTGGGCTTCGGTCTGTGGAAGGTGGCCAACGACGTCTGCGCCGACACTGTCTATAACGCCATCAAGACCGGCTACCGACTCCTGGACGGCGCTTGCGGTACGTCATCTCTATTGCCTGCATAGAACCTCCCTTTCCCCAAGATACCCCGAGCCAAGAAGCGCCGGCGGCAAGAAAAAGCAAAGAGGGACGAACACGCGCGCTATCGTCGTGCTCTTAGCGATCGGCCATTGTCAACTGCCGCCTTGCGAGCGGGAAATAGTGGCCGCCATCTACCTATGTACCCCTCTTTTTGCTAGCCGTGGGAATGGATCCCGAACCCCGCCATCGAGACCCCTCCCCCCGGTCGACTTGGCGGAGGAGGGAAATGCATTGGGTCCCAAGGCTCTAGAACTGCTGGGCCCGTCTCCCGCTGCGTCGAGTGACGCCCGAAATGCTGCCGGGTCCCCCCTTTGTGCACCTACACGCCCCGGGGGATGGCGATCCCACATGAACCTCTCTTTCCTTGCCATCATGTTCGTGGATGCGTGCCGCGGAGATGGCGCAGGACAGCGAAGAAATGAAGCGTTGACCCCCCCCCCCCCTGCTGACGCGCTTTCCCCGCAGACTACGGCAACGAGAAGGAGTGCGGCGAGGGCGTCGCGCGGGCCATCAAGGACGGCCTCGTCAAGCGCGAGGAGCTCTTCATCGTGTCCAAGCTCTGGCCGACGTTCCAGGACCCCGAGCAGGTGGCGCCGGTGGTCAAGCGCCAGCTGGCCGACTGGGGCATCGACTACTTCGACCTGTACGTGATGCACTTCCCCGGCGCGCTCAAGTACGTCGACCCGGCCGTCCGATACCCTCCCGGCTGGCACTACGACGGCAAGTCCGAAATCATCCGCTCCAAGACGACTATCCAGGACACCTGGCGCGCCATGGAGGGCCTCGTCGACGGCGGCCTCGCCAAGAGCATCGGCATCTCCAACTTCCAGGCCCAGCTCGTCTACGACATGCTGCGCTACGCCCGCATCCCGCCCGCCACCCTGCAGATTGAGCACCACCCCTACCTGGTGCAGCAGGAGCTGCTCAACCTGGCCAAGGCCGAGGGCATCGTCGTCACGGCCTACTCGAGCTTCGGCCCGGCCTCCTTCCTCGAGTTCAAGTTCAAGCACGCCGAGGCCATGGTGCCCCTCATGAAGGACGACGTCATCACCACCCTGGCCGCCAAGTACGGCAAGGAGCCCAGCCAGATCCTGCTGCGCTGGGCCACCCAGCGTGGCTTGGCCGTCATCCCCAAGACGAGCCGCGTCAACGTCATGGCCCAGAACCTCGACTGCACCGGCTTCGATCTGGAAGAGGAGGACATCCAGAAGATCTCGAGCAAGGATGCTGGCATCCGCTTCAACCAGCCCTCCAACGTGAGTTTGCTTCCTCCCGCCCCCTGTCCGGCCGGGACCACCGGGTGCTGACCCTCCCCTTTCTAGTACTTCCCTACCGACCAGATGTGGATCTTTGGCTAGAGCCGAGTCACGCTCATGTGCCGTGTTTCCACGAGGAGCCGTGCAGGCAGAAAAGCGTGCCTCGCGCCTTCATTGCCGCGGGCATATCTGCCCTAATGTATAACGATATCGCGACGACGACCAACGTCCCATGTTCTTCCGTGCAAAATAGAACCCATTTCACGCCCTGGCTGGCCACCTCCTTCACGTGATCATGAACGACCCTCGTGTGCAATGTGCCCGAACTCCCAAACGCCCCTGCTATGCATTGTGAATGTACCATCGGCGCTGAGCGCGAGCGGGCCCGTCCTCTCCCTATATTTGCTTCACGAACGCTGTGGGCCAACTTGGTCAGAATTCATCACCCCCAACGCCTCGAACCGGTGCATGGGGGTCGTCACTTACTGGCATCAATCTGTTGGACTTGCGGCAACGTCAAGCGCACTTTGTTCCGGTACATGGCGGGTTGCTTTGTCTGCAACGGGTTGCCCTCGAAGTAGACGGTCGACAGATTTTTCTTGTCGGCCAGCAACTGCTCGATGTTGGCCAAGTCTTCGATGCGATTGTAGCTGGCCCAGAACTCCTCGAGGTCCTTTATGCCTTCGAGACCTTGGAGGCTGGAGACCATGTTGTTCGAAATGTCGATCACGCGCAGGTTGGGGTTGCCGTCCAGGCCTCCCAGGCTCTCCAGTGCGTTGTGCGAAATGTACAGCTCTTCCAGTTGCGGGACTTGGCGCAGCGGCGTAAGATCCGTAATCCTGTTGGATTGGATACTGAGCAGCCGAAGCTTAGGCAGGCCGGACAGACCCTTGATCTCAGTAATCTTGTTCTTGGCGAGCCACAGCTCCTCGAGGTTTTTCAGCGAGTCGAGATTCTGCATCTCGCGAATCCGGTTGGAACCGAGCTCCAGCTGACGCAGGTTCACGAGGGTGTCCAGTCCCTCGATGGTGCTGATTTTGTTGGCGACGAAGAAAAGGTCGGTCAAGGCGGTCAGGTGCTCAATGTGCTTGATGTGCTTGATCTTGTTGAAGCTGAGGTCCAGGGTCGTGAGCTTGGTCAGCTCGTCGAGGCCTTTGATGTGTGAGATGAGGTTGTCGTAGAGATCAAGCTCCTCCAAGGTGGGACCGAGAGCAGACAGGCCGGCGATCTTCTGCACCAGGTTTTGACGGAGGCATAGCCGGACGGCCTTTCGGAAGCGGCCGAGGCGGAGCGCGGGGATGTCGGCGACGCGCGACTGGATAAGCGCAATGTCGTCGGTGTCGGGATCTTCATCGTCCAGCAAGTCTACACACGAGCGGCGGCGCGGGTCAGCGAGTCGTCTGTCCACCGGTCATGGTGGACATGGGATGAAGGAGGGGGAGGGGGGGGGAGGGGGGGGGAGAGGGCGAGCGGAGTGGGTTGGCACGAACCCTCGTCGGCGGATATGGGCTCTCCTGGCAGCACGTTTTCGTCGTCCGAGTAGTCGGACTCAACAAGAGCCTCGGGGTTCTTGATGGTGGGGGCTCGGTTGACGCGCAGCTTGCCGTCCCATCCTTTGCTGTCCGTCAGAGCGGGACTCGACTGGCCGGGCGGAGCTTGATGAGCCTCATCCTCGACCAGTTCGATGTGGCGGGAGGGGGAGTCGTGGCGGGCGTCCGGGTTGGGGGCGCTGTCGGACATGGCGGGCAGGATGGGCAGTCGACGTTTCGGAGGCCGGCTTGGAAGGGGTCAAGTCTTGGATTGGAGGCCGAGGGTGGTGGAAATTGTACTTCTTTCGGTTGCAGAAGCAGACGGGAGTGCGTAGGACAGGCAGCAGGGAGTGATCACCGGCCGCGGGGTCTTGTTATCAAGTACAAATAGGCTGAGATGCTGATTACACATCGGTCCCAGCGAGCATGGGCGGGTGAGAGGGGCAGATATTTGGCGCATGGGCGGAATGCGATGGTTGCAATCTGTGCGACAGTAGCTGGTCCACGCGCCAACATCTCCAGCTCCCGTGGGATGTTGCTCCCAATTCCGACCCTGTGATCGCGCCCACTGGAAGGCCGAATTGCCTGCCCGTCAGCGGTCCGCTCCAGTTTCTAGCTCCATGGATGCCCGTAGGGATCGCAAGAGGTACGGGTTAGTGCTAAGAACCCAGGCGGGTCCGCGGGCTCCATCCAATCCATGCCATGGAACGCGCCGCCTATGCCATCAATGGATGCCACCAAATGCTTCGCTAGCCTCCCATGTGCCTGCCCGCTCGCCCGCCTCCCTTCCAGCGGCACGCCTGCCAGTTGACTGGAGGTGCCTAATGCAAGTGCGATCCTACGGGACGGCGTGTGTTTTGTCAGTCCACTGCGACTGCCTCACTCTAATAAATCGACACTAGTTGGCGCATTCGCTCTGGCCCCCACGCTGACCGCAACACCGCCAGATGGAGGAAGAAGCTCAGTCATGTACCTACATGAGCCCTGCGAGGCGATCGTGGTCGTACCTCAATCAACGATAGGCACTAACCAACCTTGTGCACATACACGAACCGTGTCGAGTCCGTTGAGACCTGCGGTGCTGCGGGCGGTCCGCTACTTGCTTCGTTGCTCTCTCCGGGCACTCAGGGTTATGCCCGCCCTCCTAATACTACGGCCCGTCAGCATAGCTGCGTTTATACCCCGTCTCGCCTCGGCCAAAATGGCCACACACGCGTACGTCCGACGATACTGCGCCCAGGCTTTGGGTCCCATGCTCCGTTCCCCCGACCCCGACGCCATGCCCATACTAGCCGGAGCTGCTCGATGCCGTGGCACCCCAGCACTGGCAGCAATCCGGCGCATGCATTGCCAGAGTTTGTGCCGCTACCGTCCATGTCTTGCCACGCGATCCCGCATTGCCGCACCCACCACGTTGCGCTGCAGGAGCCGGTCCGTTCATGTCCAAGGCCTTGCCCTGGCCCCTGTCGTGTTCGGCGGCTTGTTTGTGGCCCTGTGGACATGGAAGTGCTGCATGCTGGTCATCTTCCAGAACAAGATCATCTACATGCCCGGCCTGCCACCCAATGCGCGTTGGGAGCGGATCGAAGACTACTCCGACCGCTGCGCCGGGGTCAAGTGGCGGGAGGAACGAGTGCGCGCTTCTGATGGTACCGACCTCGCTCTCTGCGTGGCCGACATCGACGTCGGCAAATCTGCTTCGCGGGGGGAGGACAAGCCACCAGGCAGGCCCGATACGCATGTCTACATCCTGTATTTTCAGGGTTTGCCGCCCTGTCCCGTTGTCTAAACACACCCGTATCTGGGCGAAGCTCACTGTGTGCAATAGGCAACGCAGCCTCCATGCCTCCGCGCCTCCCTGATCTTTCGTCGACGCTCTGCGTGCTGCGAAGATGCATGTCCGGCGAGCCGGTGAGTATCCGGGTCTCGCTCGTCTGTCTGAGTTACAGGGGGTACTGGACGTCTAGAGGGCGCCCTACCGAGAAAGGCATCAGGCTGGATGCCGCTGCGGTGTTGGGTTGGATCTCCCGTTATCACGTCGGAATGGCCGAGGCTTCGTCGTCTGGTGCGCATGTCCCGTCTGCGGAGGTCGTGCTCTGGGGTCAGAGCATCGGCTCCGGCGTCGCCACCAATCTGGCCGCGGAGTGCACGATGCCCAGCAATTTGCGCCTCAACTCGCTGGTTCTCGAGACAGCCTTCACCTCCCTAAAAGCCATGCTCGAAGTGCTTTACCCCCAGAAATGGTTGCCGTACAAGCACTTGTGGCCGTTCCTGCGCAACCAACTCGATAGCTGGAAGAACCTGGGCATCATGGCCGGACGATACCCTTTCGCGCCCTCGCGACCGCATATTCTCTTTCTAGAGGCTGCCAAAGATGAATTAGTTCCCGCCAAAATCAGCCAGGAGTTGCACGATCGAGCAATCGAGCTGGGGTTCCCAAATGAGCGGAAAGCCGTCAATGGCGCCTTTCACAACGACACCATGTTCAGAGCCGAAGGCCGGAAGGCTGTTGCGGAATTCCTGGGCCGGCGAATCAAGGCGATCCACCATCCATAGCTTCCAGAAGCGCACACTCCTCTTCCTCTATGCTGGTTCTCGCGCTTCGTAACTCATGATTCTTATCACAACCGTGGCCAAGCAAGTGGCGGGGAACAGGGGGTGGCGGGTATTGCTGTGGTCCGGCATGAAAATGCGACCGGCCTAGCATTTACGGTCTGAGGGGCACCGGGCCTCAGTAGTTGTCCGGTCGGTACGCTTTCCGGTCGGCCGGGAATCGCTGTGTGGGCATGGAGGTGGCCCCGGCTTCGGTGAGAACCGACAGGGCAGGCGATGGCGCCCAGTTGTGTGCAAGTAAGTGACTTGATCCGCCGGCTCTGCCGGCTCTGCCGGTGCGGAGACGGCGGTGGTGCATGTCACCCCCGCCTATCCGTGAGCCACCGCGTGTACCCCCATACCCTCTCATCTGGGCTTTCTTGGACACCCATTCAGCCATCCGGGATTCTTTGCATTGCGCGGGCGGCTACTTACGGCAACGCATTGCACACCCGTCACCCGCTCCGCACATAGCATCGCTGTTGGCGGGTCCATGACCGTCCAAGATGGACCAGCTCCCTGCTCTCGGTCGTGATATCTGGGGACAGCTCGCCCCTACCCAGGAGATTTACACGCCTCTCTTGCTCGCCAAAGAGTCCGAGATCCGGTCGACCAGGTGCGAGGAGCACAGCTATGGCCCACACGCGCGCCAGAAACTCGACGTCTACTACCCCTCCCTGGCCGCGCCGAGGGCGTCCCGGCCTGTGCTGGTCTTCGTCCACGGCGGTGGTTTCATCGCCAATTCCAAGACGAACCCGGAGGTGGCCAACGGACTCACCAACGCCAACCTTGGCCACTACTTTGCTGCCCGTCACGGCTTCACCGTCGTTGTCCCCAACTACCGGCGCTTCGACCACGACGCCCGCTACCCGTCGGGCGGCAAGGACATCGACCTGGTGATGCAGTGGATCGCCGAAGAGCTGTCGCGGCGCGACGGCCACGCCGCTACCGACGTCTTCCTGCTCGGGAACTCGGCTGGCGGCGTGCACGTCGCCACCTACGCGCTGGACCCGGCCTTTGCCTGCTCCCGCGCTGCCTTCGCCGCCCCCCCGTCCGCCGCCCCGCGCTTGCGTGCCATCGTTCTCCTCAGCATGCCCGCCCACTTCAAGGTGGTGCTGCCCCCGATGGAGCCGGCCCTGACCGCCTACTACGGCGCCGACTACTACACCAACTCGCCCATCGGCCTCGTCGAGGCTGCCAAGGCGCGCGGCGACCCCTCGCCGCTGCCGGCAGGCGTCCGTGTTCTCCTTGAGACCGTCGAGCTGGACCCCGAAGATATCCTGGGATCCAACAGGGAGTTCCTCGAGGCCTGGCCTTGGAAGGAGCTTTCGCTGCAGACCGAGGTCATCCAGGGGCACAACCACATCAGCCCTCTGTTTGCCTTGTCGACCGGGCTCGAAAAGGACGAGCTCTGGGGCGCCCGGTTGGCTCGGTGGTGCAAAGCGTGCGCCCAATAGCCAGGCTCCACGGGTCTCGACTTTCGTGACCATGAGCGTGGGGCCAGGTTCTTGAGAGGGGGGGCGAGACCATCATCGCCCACGTCGAAGAGCAGTGGCTATGGCCAGGGGAGGATCACGGGTGGATGTCAAGAGGCGTGCTTCCGTAGGAGAACAGGGGACAACGAAAACGGAGGCCTCGTTTCATCAGCGTGCCTGCGCGTTGCAGCGTCAACATCGTGGTCATCGTCATGGGCCGTATCCAAGTTCTATGTACACAGAATAGGCCACCATCAGCGCAGTTCGTCATGCCGAGTCGTGAAAATCATCCAGATTCCTGATAGCTCGCCGGAAAGCAATGCTCGTAACCCATGCCAACGCCCATTCGTCGCCTCGTCTCTGTATTACTCGATTACCTCTGTGCAAGCCTGGCCCCCGCCCTGGCCTGGCCCCGCTGGCCTCGGGTTCAAAAACCCCTTTCGTGTCCCGGCGGGTACTGCGTGTCGTCGTTGCCCCACTGGTCGCGGTACTGGCTGGAGTTGCGGCGGCCGCTGAACCAGCGTCGGATGCCGCCGCCCGACAGCGGCGGGCGCTCGATGCCGGCGTCCTCGTCGACGTAGTCGTCGTCGGGGTTCCCGTCGGAGCGGTCGGAGCGCTCGCTCGGCGCGTCCTCGCCCTGGTACTCGTAGACGAGCTTGGGCACCAGCAGCCGGTAGGGCACGGTGATGCCGGCGGGGTCACGGGCGTTGACCTCGACGTTGAGCGTCACCTCGAGGCCGCCCTCGAGGTCCACCTCGTAGCGTTCCGGGTTCCTGCGCAGCTGCTTCGCCGACAGACCCGTCGGCGTGCGGTGAAAGGGCCGCGGCGCCGGTCCCGCCGGCGACAGCATCGCGGCGTCCGCCGGGCCGTAGTCCCGGGCGTTGTTGTTGCTGTGGGCCGCTGGCTGCGTGTAGGGGTGGTGCGGCGGCCGCGCGGTAAAGTACGCGTCATCGCCCGCCTCGAACTCGGACTGGCGGCCGCCGCCGCCGCGGAGCCCCATGCGCCCCATGTTGTCGTAATAGGCCGTCGGGTCGAAGGCGTCGGGCGGCACGCGCCGCGGTGTCTGGATCGGCGGCGGCGGCGCGGCCGCCCCGTACAGGTTGTCCTCGCTGTAGTACTGGCCCTCCATGCCCATGCCGCCCGCCTGGTTGCTCACCGAGGGCCGGCGGCCGAAGAGGCCGCCCTTTGGCTGGGCGCTTCCGTCACCGCGGCCGCCGAGAGACAGCGAGCGCCTGAGTTTGCCCGGGCGCTTGTCGGGATCCGATGTCGAGGCCCGGCGGGACAGCCGGCGCAGCAGGCCGCCCGTCACCGGAGGGCGCGAGCGGTCCTTCTCCTCGGGCATGTCGGGGCGGTACGTGGGCGCGCGCGTCTTGGAAAGCGAGAGCCGGCGGAGCAAACCGCCGCCGCCGCCGCCGCCGCCTTTGTGGCCCGGCGGCAGCGGCGAGCCCTCGGGCGACTCGTCGTAGTCCTCGGGCGGCGGCGTCGGTGGCGGCGTGCTCCCGGGTTCGTACTCGCGGATGGCACACCAGTTCCGGTGCGGCAGGAGGCGTTTGTTGTTGCGCGGCTTGCCGTCGACGCCCGTGGTGAAGAGGGGTATCATGTCTTCGTCCGTCTCCTTGTCGAAATGGTGGACCTTGTTCCGCTTGTTCAGAACATCGGCCATGAGATCGGGCGGCGGCGTGTTGACGATGGCCGAAGAGACGACGTTGGGCATGTAACGGAAGTCGCGGTGCTTCGGAATGTGCAGTTTGGGGTTGGAGTAGAATTGCCCAACCGCGGCGAGGTGGACGTCGCCGCTGAGAAGCGTGATGCGCACCGACTTGTCCGCCGCCAGGTCCTGCAGGTCTTCCACGACAAACTTGCGCTCCTCCTTGTGGTTCTTACTGGTCCAGTGATCATCGAGGTCGTCGAGAACCTCGACGCCGCCGTCGAACTTGTTGAGAAAGTTGCCCAGCAACCCGGCCTTGCCGAGCGCCTTGACCGGGTCCATCAGCCGCGACGTCAGAATGTTTTCGAGCCATACGAGTCGCGGGTAGGCGATGGGCACCCCCAGGAGAACCAGCAGGTGGCGGGTTTGGCCTTTGTGGATCTCGGCGTAGCAGCGATCGATGATCTTCTTCCAGGTGTCCTCCCGGACCACCTCGTCCAGTGTGCGCTCCGTACGCGCATCGACGGCAAGCAGCGCCGTGCCCCCGCCCATCGACATGTACAGACTCCGGCTCTGCTGCTGGATGTACGGCCCCGGCCTGCAACCAAGCACCCAGCTGGGCTCCGACTCGTCGGTTTCGGTCACCAGGCTCTGGTGCTGGAAGAGCATGTAGTACTTGAAGGCCACGTTCCCCAGGCCGGAGAAAACGGGCGTCTTCATGAAATGGTGGGGGTAGGACCCGAACCCGTCGATGACGTCGTGGTCATCATACATATTGACCATGGGGATTTGCGAGTTGGCGAGCCCGAATAAGCCCTGCGAAAACCACGTGCAGTAGCGCTCGAGGTAGAAGGTTTCCAACTCGTCCTGCATCCGCGCGGTGAAGGGGGCGTTGTTCTTGTGCAGCGGGTTCTTGATGTCCAGCCACTCCTTGAAGTACTTCGTGCTGTCCATCACGGCATCGTTATAGATCTGGTCTCCGCCGCCGAGCATGACGTGGAAGGGCCGGGTTTGGTGATTGTTAAGAACATCGCGCCACATGGGATCGGGACCGCTGAGGTCATCCGGGTTGACGCTCCGGCTGAAGCCGTTGCAGCTGTGGAACATGATGTTCATGGCCTGGCCTCGAGCCGGCACCCAGAAGCCCATCGAAGGGCCGCGGTTGATGCGGTAGGCGATTCGTTGCTGCCGGGCGCGCAGCTCGATTTCGATATTGAAACGCCAGAACGTGCAGCCCCGTTCTGTGTGAAGCCTGAAACCGCGAACGTCCTTGTACTTTCCCAGGCGTTCGCCGTCGACCTGGACGCGCTTCCGCCGACTGGTAAAGGAACCACGGGGCTCGGGACCGCCGCTGAAGTCGGGCGCGCTTCTCGTGATTTCGAAGAGCCCGTCGTCGGGCTCCAATATGGACGCATCTTTGGCCTCTTCCAAGTGCTCGATGGGTCGCACGTACTGCGTTTCTCCCGTCCGTCCCAGCTTCGGAAGGCCCGCGATGGGATCCACGTATTCAGGCAAGAGAGGCTGCTCGCCACGCAGTTCGGCAGGCGGCGGGGGCAACAGGTCCATCGGCTGGACGAAAAGCCGCAGGATGGGGACGATCTCGTACGACGACTCGGAATCTTGCGTGACGATCATGACGCTGCCTCTCCATATCTCTCGATCCACCATATTGTTGCTGTGGTTTCGAGCCGGAAACATCTCGTGGCGGATCCCGCAATACCTCAGCAACGGGCCGCATTTGAGATACAAGGACGGCTTGAATCGCGTAGGGGCTTGGGTTTCGTCGTATTCGCCATCAAAAGCCTCGCCTTTCCTGGCTTTGGACGTCAGGCTGCTGCGCCGCCTGCCTGGGCTATCACCCGACTCCGAGGGCGCCGGCACATCGGCTGTGATGTCCAGCAACGCGCCGGCCAGCGTGCCCACGGTGCCTTTTCTCCACTCGTCCAGGTAGATGGGCTCCTGGTACATGCCACGGCCTGGCTGGAAATTATCCCGGTGCAAAAAACGGTACTCTTCGCTCTCGGCATCTGACTCGTCGTCCCCGACAGCCGAAAATTTGGGGTCGTCATCAGGGAAAGTGACCGTCTTGACCGGCTTCTGGACCGGCGGGGAGTCGCTGGACGCGGGAAACGGCCTGCCATTGGCACCAAGAAACGCCGAGCGGCCCAAGCCTGTCGGGGCGGCCTGCATGCCTTGCATGACGGCGTATGCGTCGTCCAAGTCCCGTTCCTCGTCGAAATCACTGCCCCGGACTGGCGGCCGGCCCGAGGCATCCTGAAAGGTGAGAGGCCGTTTTTGGGAAGCATTTCGGGCAACCGGGGCGTGTCCGGCTGGGCCTTTACCTGCGTGACCGGTCTCGACAAGTTTCCTTCCAGTCTCTGTGCGCTGACTGTGCCAGGGGTCGCCTGGCGGATTCTTTTTCAACTTGTTGCTGCCATTGCGCGTCAAGGAGATGGTCCTTTTCGGCTTAGTTGGCAATGCCCCTTCGCTTCGCCGAGCATCTTGAGCATCGTGGGAGGTCCTTTCGCGGAAGCTGACATTGCGCTGGGGCATATCGAGCTTTTGCGGTTCAACGACATCACGATTCTTCGTCACCAAGAGGGGCGGCGGCAGCGTCTGTGTAGATGAATCATATAGTCTGGGGGCCTCGGGCGGATACTGCGAGGCCTGCTCTCGGGTGGCTGGGGAGGGCACCGCTCCTGGGGGGTCACCTCTTTGGCGGGCGTCCTGCCCGACTGCCGGTCTCTGGTCCCTGACCCGGTTTTGCTGAACTGCTTTCCGACTGGGATAAGTCGGACTTCCTTCCTGGGCATGCTGGGCGGCCAGGGCCGCCTTCTCTCGGGCGCGCTGCTCGGCGGCCTCAACTCGCGCGCGCTTTTCTTCCTTGGTGATGCTGCCGAGCGTCAGCTCCAGCTTTTGTAGTGGTGACCGGTCAGCTGCCCACGTTGATGAGCGCTGCCCGCCTCTTCGGCCCGACGGAGAAGGGTCGTCAAACGGCATCCTGACAGGGCGAGGCGCGTTCCCGTTGCGGGCGGCCCGGGCGGCGCGCCTGGCGGCTAGTTCGTCCTCCTCGTCATCGTCGTCCAAGTACTGCCGCGAGCGGTCGAGATCGGCAGCTCTTGCTTGCGCCATTGAGCGATGAGCGGACGGCGGCGGGCCGGGTTGGCCCGAAGCACTGAAGGTGTAGGGCGAGTCGCGGCTGTTGCTGTACGGGCTGAAGCTGAGAGGCGGCGCTCGAGGGACGTCGGGGGCGGCGGGCGGTGTCGCTCGGGCTAGATCCTCAGACAGGTCTTCCTGGAAGCGCGCGGTGTGTCTGTAGCGCTTCCCCGGGAGCTCGTCGGGCGGCTGGTCGTACGGTTGGGAGGAGGGAGGGGGCGCCAGACCCGAGGCGCGGAAACTTGAGGCGGTGGGCGAGGCAAGGGGACTGAAGGTCGACTCGGTCGGCGCATCCGTACGCACCGTCTGCGAAGAGGCTCGGTTGGACCGGGGCTGAGGCTGGCTCGCGGCGTCAAGAGAGTCCCGGCGACCATCGGCTGGGCTGTAGTTGTCGGAGCTGGCGCGGCGGCTCTTGGGCACGGGAAGGACCCCCCAGTACGGCGCCGAGACTGGGCCCGACATGGCGAGGGACGGTCAGACGGCAATGGACGGCGGACTGGCAGCTATGATTGGGCGGCGGTGTAGCTCGCCTCTGTAATTCGGTGCTCGGTAAGGTGAATCTGGAGGATCTCAATGGGGCTGTCCATCATAGACCAATGCGGTGCCAACACATGCGTCCCCGTAACAGGGAGCCTAGGGGGAATCCGGAGTCCAGGCACGAGATATAGCTCGCGCGGGTGGGTCGCAGGCCTGGCGGGAGAGGACGAAAATGACGAGGTTGAACTGGCGGCGCGGGCGGGCGACTACTTAGCGAGCCCGCCGGTTCCAAGGTTGGTGGTTTCTACCCCGGCTCGCCGCGCTCGTTGCAGCTTAGCTAGCTGCCCGTCGTCGCAAGGCGCCAGGGGCAGGGCAGGTTGGGCAGGGCCGTGATGTTTGCTTGCACGCCGCCGCCGCCGCCGCCGCCGCTGCTGCTGCTGCTGCGGATCGTATCGTACGTATCGCGCCGTCCGTGCCGTGTCGTCTCTGGGCGTATGGCCCCTGGCAACAACGGGAGGGGGAAGAGACACGCAGTTGGGTCTTACGGCCTGAGTACAGATGAAGTCGCTTAGGTTTAGGGGAGGGAGTGACGCCGCGAGAAGAGATGCCCCCATGCATCCTCTTTACCGCAGGCGGATAGGCGCCCTCGGGCGGCCCTTCCTTCTTTGCAACATGCATTCCCGACCTCTTCACGGCCCGGCCACTGCCGTCAGTGGGAGCAGCAGGTCATGTACTTTTTGCACACGCACTCGCCCGCCTACGTTATATCCAAATTGACCCCCCGACAGGCGTGATGGAGACACGCTCCTTACCGACACCCAGCAAGGCTCCAAACTTAACATTCCCCCGGGGGCTGGCGGCGGGTACGCGAGACGTAAAAGTCGGTGGCTGGCTCTATGCGGCGACGCTTTCTTTTTCCGCCGTAGCTGAGCTGAGCTGGCCTGCCAATGGACAGGCTAACGGTCAAGCGGCGGCACCCACGAATGCTGACGAAAGTTCCCTTAGCGGTGCACCAGTCTGCAGGCCGGATGTGGTGAGCCGGGCAAGCCATGCCATGGCCCTCGAAGTTGTCCATCCCGAGTGGATAAACGGAGCAGAACGGCCGTGCGGTGCTGTGTGCACACACACCTGTGGTTGCCCGTGCGTGTAACTTATTATCGTACATAGAAAACCACATCATCGGGTCGGTCGGTAGCCTACGAACCTCTGCGTGAGTACGTACGACATGCCCGTAAATCCCGGGCGTGCTTCTGGAGGATGTCATGCAAGCAAACCACCCAGGACTCCATGGAGGAGAAGCCGCAGAGAGCGGAAGCTTTGGTCAACCGGGGTTAATGGCGGGAAGATCCGCCGCGTTCGTATGGTACTTGGCAAAGGCGAACAGGCATCCTGATCGATGCCATACATGAGAGAGGGCGGGAGGCGGTAAAGTTTGCCGGCTAGATCAACAAGCAAATGCCTAATAAGCTACGGAGTACACACATACGCATTCATACGCATAGCCCCGGCGCAACACGACCCATCAGCTGACGCTATACCCACGCTTCCTTCTCCCATATCAACGCTCTCTTGCCCACTTGATAGCCCGGTGCTCGGGAGTCGCTCCAAGTCGGCTGGCAGGCAGATAGGCGGAAGCCACCCGATCAACGGGGAATCCCGCCCGGCTCATGCTCCGGATGGGGGAGGCGACCAAAGCAGGCAGGCATGCAAGCGGGGAGCTCGCGTATCAGCGCTATACTCTCAAGTGCGCAAATAGCACCCCGGGCGACAGTTGTCAAACCATGGTGTTTCAAATGTCAGTGTGGACCATCACGGGGTTGACGATGAGGCAGCTGGAGAGGGAATCGAGCAAAAAGCTCGTGCGTTGTCGTGTAGAGACAGACAGACGCGGGTGCGCTGAGACCGGTGGCCACCTCCTATCTACGCCACGCAGCCGTCGGGTAGCAGTAGAACAGCCCTGCCTGGAAGGCTGGCTTCCATCCAACCTCTGGATTGAGCCCGTCTTGTATTGTGGGCTAGGTCGAGCCGGCCTCGGATAAAGACCGGCCAGACAAAGAGACTGAGATTCGGCGGATGACAATGTGACGACAGCAGACCCAGGTTCGACGCCTGGCTGGTTGTCCCTACGGGCCTCCCCAAATGCCAGCGGAAAGCCCAGACGAAGGATGGACTCCATGGAGTAGAGTTGAGATGGTGCTGATGCTGACCTGGAGCCCCAGCCCCACACAGGAGTTGTGGAGATGGATTCGTTCTGCCCCAGGCGGCGAGGCTGGAAGTCTGAATACACTGACGAGCGAGCCGTACCTGACCTTACTAAAGAAGAGAAAGTACATTGGCAAGTGGTGGTACACGGAGTATAGGCCGCCCGTCCGTCCGTCCGTCCACAGGTTCGTTGGTTGGGCCGTGGCGCTGAAGGGGCTGCGCCCACTGGCAGGCCATGGGGGAGGTTTCGTGATTCATGGAGGGGGCGTTTCCTCCTAAGCCCCTTTGCCTCTCCTCTGAGCCTCTCGCCCCCCCCTTCCGCCCCTGGACTGGCTGACTGGACCCTAGTTGGGCCCTGAGCTCCGCGGCCTCCAGAAACAGGCCTAGTGCACCCTGGCCAAGCCCGTGATCCTGCGCATCCTCACCTCCGGTTCCTCGATGCGTAGCCCGTCCAGGCCTGCGTACGTAAGAAAATACAGTCAGGCTGGACTGGACAACTGTTGTTACCGGCAGTCCGCAGCCGCCATTTCGACAAGTATCCAAACTATTAATAACTCTCTGCCTTATACAGCGCATGTATGTGCACATCCTTTTTGACTCTGGCCACGGCAGGCGAGCAGGGGCCATCGCTGCTTGAGCTTGAGAGGTACCATGGCGAATAGGAAACACGACCTAGTCCATGCCATAGATACACGCATCTTGCGCGCATAGTAGAAGACGGAGGAGGTACAGCATGGGGCCAACTTGTGGGTGGGCATGGAGCAGCAGAAGTACGTAAGGAGGATGTACGGAGCTAAGGTATCGGCAGGTATGTACATAGTCAGTGGCGCGTGTACTCACTTACGTACTCCCAACCCAGGCGCACTAGAGTTGCGGGCGGGCAAGCCGAGGCGTACCCAGTACATAATACAGGATTGCACAGCAGTGGTCAGCAAATGCGCTCGCACGCCGTGAAACGACACCTTGACACTTCTCTCGGTTGTTTCGCAACACGGCTTTCTTCTCACCTGCTCCTCAGCTCTGGAATCCATGGTGGGTTGACTGTGGCCGAGACTGCTCCGTGTCAGGTATTCACTCGCCAACACCGGTCAATTGCTTCTTTCTTCCTTCCTTTCTTTCTCCTATCCGTGGAAAAGGGGTCAAGCCACTTGCATGCGCGCCGGCCCAATTGTCGATTGATCTCTCGTACCTCCCGTGCGCTCCCGCTCGGCGCCGCACCCGCCATCGTCCTCGCTTGAAGCGTCGCGAACCGTGTTCCGGTGCCCGTGTCGCCGCCGGCACCTTCTCGTCCCTCCTCGAACACGCCGACATGAGACTCGCTCTGCTCGGCCTCATCGCTGGCGGCCTGGCTGGTCTGGGATCCGCCGCCGACCTGCCGAAGCGCGACTTCGACGCCAACGACTACTACGTCGTCCACCTTGCACGCGATGTCGAGCCCGAGCACGCCGCCGCGCGCCTGGGCCTTCGCTACGAAGGGCCCATGGGCGAGCTGCCCAACCATCACGTCCTCCGCGGCGTCAAGCAGGACGCCAACGTGGTGCGCAGTGCCGTCCAGGAACACCGGCGCAAGAAGAGGTCCATGGGCGTGGGCGAGCGTGACGTCCTCGACGGCATCAAGTGGCACCAGAAGCAGGTCTTGCGTGCGCCCTTGTCGAAGCGCGTACCACCGCCGCGCCCGGCCGGCTTCTTCCCCGCCGAGCGTCGCGCTGTCGCCGACGTGAAGGCCGTGGCGCGCCAGAAGTCCGTCATGGCGCAACTGGGCATCGCGGACCCCATCTTTGACGGCCAGTGGCATCTCTTCAACACGGTCCAGCTGGGCCACGATGTCAACGTCACCGACGTGTGGCTGATGGGCGTTACCGGCAAGAACGCGACAGTGGCTATGGTCGACGACGGTCTTGACATGTACAGCAACGACCTGAAACCCAACTACTACGCCAAGGGCAGCTGGGATTTCAATGACAACAGGCCCGAGCCGCGCCCGACCCTCGACGATGACAGGCACGGCACTCGGTGCGCTGGTGAGATCTCGGCGGCCAAGAACGATGTTTGTGGTGTGGGCGTGGCCTACGATTCCAAGATTGCTGGCATCCGGATCCTCAGCAAACTGATTACGGACCAGGATGAGGCCGTGGCCATGAACTATGACTACCAAAATAACCAGATTTACTCGTGCTCCTGGGGTCCTCCCGACGACGGGAAATCCATGGACGCGCCCGGTGTCCTGATCCGCGCTGCCATGCTGAACGGCATTCAGAAGGGACGCGACGGCCTCGGCTCCATCTACGTCTTCGCCAGTGGCAACGGCGCCTCCTTTGAAGACAACTGCAACTTCGACGGGTATACCAACAGCATCTACAGCATCACGGTTGGCGCTGTGGACCGCAAGGGCCAGCATCCGTACTACTCGGAGAAATGCTCTGCCCAGCTAGTCGTGACCTACAGCAGTGGTGACGGCGACGCTATTCACACCACCGACGTGGGCGAGAACAACTGCTATAACAGCCACGGTGGCACGTCAGCCGCTGCTCCCCTGGCTGCGGGAATCTTCGCTTTGGCCCTCCAGGTGCGCCCCGACTTGAGCTGGCGAGACATGCAATACATTGCTCTCGAAAGTGCCGTGCCCATCGATGTCGACCAGCCCGATTATGACTGGAAGACTACCGCCATCGGCAAGAAGTACAGTCATACTTTTGGCTACGGCAAAGTCGACAGCTACAGATTGGTAGAAACCGCCAGAACCTGGAAAAGCGTCAAACCTCAGGCCTGGTTCTTCTCCCCTTGGATTCATGTCAAGCAGCCCATCCCCCAGGGCGACCAAGGGCTGACTACCAGCTTCCATGTCACGGCGGACATGCTGAAGGAAGCCAACCTCGGAAGGCTTGAACACGTCACTGTGACGATGAACGTCGAGCACACCTACCGCGGTGATTTAAGTGTCGACCTGATCAGCCCGGATAATGTCATCAGCCATCTGGCTGCCACGCGGAGGGACGACAATAGCAAGGAAGGCTACGCTGACTGGACTTTCATGTCCGTTGTGCACTGGTAGGTCTCCCTATCTCGCTTGAACCAAAGTAACAGGACACTAATGGTTGGTATAGGGGTGAGAAAGGTGTAGGCGACTGGACCGTCGTCATTCGGGACAGCAAACACAACAAGCACACCGGCACCTGGGTCGACTGGCACCTGAAGCTCTGGGGCGAATCGATCGACGCCAGCAAGGCCAAGTTCCTCCCCATGCCCACGGAGAATGACGACGACGACCACGATCTTCCTGAAACCACTACGCGTCCTGCCGCCACGGTCTCGCTTCCGCCCAAGCCCGACGCCACGAAGCCCGGCGCAACATCCGTGCCCTCGGACCACCCTCAGCGGCCTACGAAGCCGGCGAAGCCCTCGGGCGCCGCTACCGCGTCGGCCAGCAGCAGTGCAAGTGGTGCCGCCGCCGCCACCGCCGCCGCCACGGCTACCGCTGGTTCCTGGCTGCCCGCCTTCCTGCCCACCTTTGGTGCCTCGCCGCACACGCTCGCGTGGATCTACGGCGCCATGGGCCTCATCGTGCTCTTCGTGGTCGGCCTGGGCACGTGGTGGTGGATCATGCGCCGCCGCCAGCTCCGCAACAGCCCCCGCGACGGCTACGAGTTCGAGCTCCTCAACGAGGAGGAGGGCGAGCGCCTGGCCGGCGCCGGCGGCGCCGAGAAGGGCCAGAAGCGCCGCGGCGGCGAGCTGTACGACGCCTTCGCCGGCGGCAGCGAGGACGAGGACGAGGACGACAGCGCCATCCCTCGCCAGCCGCGTCGGACAAGCCTGGACAGCGACGACAACGACGACGACAGCAACAGCGACGGGGCTCGGAACGAAAAGCCGGGCTCGAGGCTGCTCAGCGGCAGCAGTAGGTGAAAACGTGTAGTGGCCCGGACATGAAACCGACCGAACCCCGGCACGGGGGAGAGGCAGAAGCGCGCGGCAGAGCAATCGCGCAGTCCGGCATGATGCGTTTTGGGGACCCGGCATAGCACTTATCATCGTGGCACTTTCATGGCGTTGAGGAAAACGGGGTGTACGGGTAATCGAACAGGGGTACCATTAGTAGTAACATCCAAGCGCTTTATCACATCGCCGTGCCTGTCCGTCATCCTCGCCTTAGCGCGTGGGCGCCGGCCATGACAGCCGTGGGTTGCCCTCGACTGTTGGGTCGACCACGTGTCACGGGCGCATCCGTGACGCGGCCGAGAGCAATCAAGCCGCTCAATATTCACGGGCCGGCGAAAAGCCCCCTCCTGCCTGCACACGAGACGAGTGCCCCAACCATAAGAACAAATACAGTAATGTCATCCTGCGAACGCCTTTTCCCGGCCGCCTTGACGCATCGTGCACCCAGCCATGCGCGCATCAAGAGGCCCTTCTCGCCGGGTATCTGAACGCCCTGGGCCCCAGACAATATGCAGCCCCCATCCACTTCCCGGGGGACGGCCACGAGCGGGGGCCCGGGCCCGGCTCCTCTCCCCTTTCCGTACCCGCGGAGGGGCGGGGGGCCTCCTAAGCAGCAGTAGTCGAGCCCTCCATATCGGCCACATAGCGCTCCCAGACATTAATGACCCCGCCGTAGAAGTCCACGTGGGCGCTGGCGAGGGCGCCGAACTGCTGCTTGAGCTCTATCCGCTTGATGCGTTCAAAGTCGACCACCTCCTTGACCACCTCCTCATCAAACATCTCGCTCGTTTTGCTCGCGCGCTCGGCCTCGGTGGTGAGCTCGTCTATGCGGATTTCGAGCTTGCGGAGACGCTCGCGCCGGCTAGCCTCGTGGTCTACGCCGCGCACGTCCTCGAGTTTGGAGCGGATGAAGCCGCCGGCGCCCGAGCTTCCGTAGCCCGAGGCCAGGGCGTCGCGGTCCATGGTCGACTTGTTGAGGTACTCGGTGAGCTGTTCGTGGTCGAGCTGCTTCTGCTCGCGCGCTTTGAGGAGGTTCTTCAGCGCGATGGAGTAGGCGCTCATGTCGCGCAGACTACCGAGGTAGTCTTGGTCGGTGTGGTCCTTCAGCTTCCGCAGGCCGGTGGACGTGTCCTCGACCGAGGCGGCAAAGGCGTGCACTACGCTCTCGACGCCCGGTTCCAGCGTGATGAGTTTCTGGAATTGCTCGGCCAGGTCGCGCAGGTCCGTCTCGAGATCAGCCTCGCGGCGGACGACGCGCGCAACCACCTTTTCGACGTGCCCGAGGTCGTCGTCCAGCTTGTCCGACTTGTCGCGCACCTCGATGAAGCGCTTGTCGGCCTTGTTCACCTTGGTGAATGCGTTGATGAAGGTGTCAGTGAAGCTGTCGAACACGCCGCCGGAGCCAGGCTCGGCCGAGACACTGGTGCGGCTGGACTTGCTCCTCATGGTGGCGTTCCAGTCGGGCGACTCAAGAAAGGTGTGGAAGATGGGCGCGCGGCGCAGGATGGGATGCAAGGTCAGGCGGGTCAGGAAACGCTGCAGCGAGAAGGCGCGGCGGTGGGTGAAGTCGGGCCCAAAGCGATCACCACGGACGTACTCCATGCGCTGCTTGTCCGGCAGCGGCGGCACGGCACAAGCCGGGTAGTCCTTAGATAGCGTCTTGTACAGAAACACAAAGTCGGTGAAACGGCGACGGGAGCTGAATTGAGGCTTCTGGAACGAAGGGAAGGTCGACTAGGCCCGCCCGAGGGCAGATGTCAGCAGGGCGGCGGGACGGGGGGAGGAGGGGGTGCCGGTATGCCGGCGGGTACTCACGCTCGTGGTGACCAAGTAGGAAACAAAGGCGTCCTTGGTTCCGTCGCTCTCCTTGCGCGGCTCGGAGACGGCGCACTGGAGGATGTCGCCGGACAGGCCGGGATCCAGGCGTTCGGGATGCTCCTGGATCTCGGGGTGCTCGGTGTTGTTTTCGGGGTCGTCGCGGTGAGCATCATAAACAGGCGTCTCGGCACTGGAGCCGGCGGGCCCGGCCGGGTGGCCGTGCTGGTCGCTGTGCCATGATATGCTCGAGAAGTTATCCTGCTGGTCGATCACAGCCATTGACGCTGCGGGGAGAGCGTCCAGCCGGGGGCGGACAGCTCGCGGGTCTGGTCTGGGAGGTTGCGGAGAGTGCCGAGAGCAGCCGCGGGGGGGGGAAACGGGCGGTGGTAGTCGGCCGACGGTCTTCGCGGAGGCGGGGGGGGGGGGGGGGGGGGGGGGTTCGTGTGTTGGATCTAGCGGCGTTCGATTCCTGTAGCGGGGGGTGAGAAAGAAGGCGGGCGAAGGGGAATCGATGCTGTCTGTGTGTAGGAAGATGCGTGCGTGTTGGACGGGCCGGATGTTGGCGGAGGTTGGATCAGCAGCCGCCGGGGAAGGAGTGGGACGCTGGCGGGGGGAGCGAGCGAGAGCTCCAGTCCGGGCAGAGGAAAGGTACCCATGACGATGGCCGATGGCTGGCCGTACATGTTTCGCAACTTACTTGTTAGGTATGGAGGCCTGTACTTGTTTACCCGTGCAGGCAGGTACTGATGTGAAGGCACGCGCTTGCTTCTCCCCAAGGAGACTGCTGGGTCCCAGAATCGCAACAAGAGGGGCTCCCGTAGGTCCGTCGTCTATCCTCTCCCCCGGGCAGATGTTGTCGGGGATGCAATGCAAGCGAGGGCCCGACGATGAGGAGCGTCCTTGCGTAGCCGCTCTCATGTCTTGCCTTTTTGGTGCAGTTTTCCCCGTCCTGGCCCGTCGTCATCCATCCACTGTTACGCCCATCTCCAGGCTGCCTGCACCCTCGTGCCAGGGCCGCTAGTGGGGGGGCCAAACAGCCATGGGCAGCAGGGAAACCAGCGCCCGCAGGTGCAGGCAGCAGCACCATTCCCATCCCGCTTCGTAGCGGAAGCCGCTGGCTGGCCCAGGGCTTGGCGCTATGACGACAGCCTCTTCCCTAGGCACCGCTCGGCGGGATCCAGACAGCCAACCCGCCTCGCCAGCCTCACCAGCCTCGGCGGCCAGCCCAAGGGACCATGGACGAGGAGCAGGCTCTCTTGTCAGTCACCATCGGCACTTGTATCCGCCACGCGCTCCGGCGGGCGGCCGTGGAGAGGGGTTTGTTGACCCTAGCAAGCAGTGCCTTGGTTGCCGCTGCAGGCGGCCGAACCCCCGCGCGTCCCGTCCCATCCAGCCCATGCCCCAAATCGCTCGGACCCTAACGCGCCTTACGTACCGCCGGGTTTCCCACGAACGCTCCCCTTGGGCACCCACATTGCGGCGCTCCAAACTGCATATCACCGATGGAGGCTTGGAAAAGAGGAAGGTGGCCGCGGTCGGCATGGCCTGTTTGTTGGCTTGTGGGCTCCGTTGTGGGTAATCAACTCTGTTCTCCCTATGCACTTAGGTATCGATCCTCCAGATGCAACTCTTGTGTAAGAACGACTCCGCAACGCCCGCGCATGCATCAACTAGGCCCCCGCTTGCTCTCTCCTGTTACTCTACAACACGAGCAGGTTTCTCACCGTCAAGCCCTGGCTCTCGACGTGGTATTTCCTTCGGATCCCCAGGCTCCTCGCCTGCCTCAGCGCTTCGTATGCCTCATCGCCGCCGCCCGCCATCAGCATGGAGATGGGGTGGTGCCTCAGGATCCCTGCCGGCGTTCTCTGTTCTTCATCCAGCAACGGCCGGATGAAGTTGAACCCCCATGGATTCGGCCCACCGTCCTCGGCTTCGTCGTCGGAAACTATGATGACCAGCTGCAGGGCGTTGCGACTGGGTGCGAAGGACGGGATGTTGGACAGCTTCTCCGAGAACGAGCACCCGCCACGCCTCATCACGATGACCTGGTGCAACTTGGCCGCCGCATCGGGCAGTCTACCGTGGCAGGCCTGGCCGGCCATGTAGATGGTGGACCAGGACAGTGACTCGATCTTGACGCCGGTGACGGGATTGGGCGCCTCGCGGATGTCGGGGAGGGGAGCCGCGCCTAGGCCAACGGGCGTAATAGACGGTATTTCCAAATACTCGTACTGAGGCTTCGGCGCTGCCTCGGGCCCGAACGTCGCTGTGGGCTCCCTTAGAACCGAGGTGATCTGCTGGAGGAACGAGTTAAATAGGTTCGTGGCGCCCGTACCGGATGCTGGCATCGCCATGGTTGATGGTGGCTCGGCATCCTCGCCTGAGCCTGTCCCTGTCGAATTGGCCGCGGTTTCTTGAGGCGGTGGCGGCACTTCAGTCTGCAAGAGTATGTCGACAATGACCGGGTCGCGAATGCGGTGGAACAGCGGGTCCGACATGTCGGCAAGCACATCCCGCGTTATGAAGACCTTCTCGTCCCGCCCCAAGGGCAGGTTGCCAATGCCCGTGATCCGCCAGCCACGCTCCTTGTAATCCGGTGGTTCTTCCATGACCAATGTAAGCTTCAGACCATTGAGATTGTTGATGGCAATGCCCTCGCTGCCCATGCGTACCAGGTTGTGGCCCCCGAACATCATGTTGAAAGCACTGCCCAATGGCTGCTGATGGTTGGTGGGAAACTCAATGGTAGTGGTGTGCTGCTGGCGCAGTGCGGCACACGTCCCGTCTATCGGCAACATCGACGAAGGCAGCGTCCAAGGGAAGACGGTATGGTTGGACCCAACCCTCGCCTCCCGGTCAGATTGTTCGTCATGCTGCAGAGTCTGGTCGGGAGGTGCGTTGATGTTGGGTACCTGATGCAGCCGAATGAGGCTTGCCGCGTGGTAGAAATCCGGGCGTGCGGCCGTGGCCGACCCGGAAAAGGGGGGAAGCGGCGGAGGTACCGGGCACGAGTTTGTGAAGCTCTCGTCAAAGTAGGGCTGCACCGCCTTGTTGGCTGAGGAAGGGCGAGCCCTGGGCTGGCCCGTCTTCCGGGGTATGATGAGCGGATGCCCTTCGGTTGTGAAGACATAGGGCGCGTCCAGCCTGTTCAGCGGATGATCCGAGTCGAAGAGGAGGTATAGATATTTGGCAGTCTCCCCGAGAAAGAAACTCTCCATACGGTCACTCTTCTCCCCAGTGCGAACATCCTGCAGGCCCGACCACCCGCATTCCGTCCAGCACCGTCTGGTGATGTCTTTAAGCACCATCTCGCCCGCATACAAATACCACGGATCCTTGGTAGCGCGGTAAAGGTGGTACGTAGACTCGATGAACTCGGGCCTGCCGGGCCACCAGCCGAGGCCGCCCTCGACGTTCCCGTCTCTGACCGACCAGCGCTCCGGCAGTGCCGAGTAGCGGGTCCAGAGCGCCGTGTACAAGAGATGGGTTTCGATGGCTTCGTCAAGCTCCCCAGCCAACGCCAGCAGACCGGAGTAGTAAGCACCCAAACTGTCTATCCAATACGCCTGGGGGGAGCCGGTCGAAATGTGAACGTTGATGTAGTGGGGGTGGTGGACTTCGGAGTACAAATGCCGCTTGATGGCAGAATGGGCATGATGCCATGCCTCCAGAAAAGCCTCTGGAGAATTATCCGCGTCGGACAGTGGGTGATAGAGCGAGTTGGGGTCAAGCCGGCTCCCGTAGGGCATCTGGCTTGGCATTGTCCGGTTGGGCAAGTCGTGCCCCGAGAGAAGAATATGCGTCTTGAGGGCATACTCGAAGAAGCTGTCGATGCCGGCCCCGATGCCCGAGAAACCGCCGATCCAGTGGCCCCCCTCGGCATCGACGCCGGCCCCGATGAGGCCGATATTGCTTCTCCTGGACCATACGGCCCAAAATGCCCGCTTGGCGGCCTGTTCAAACCTTGGATCGCCCGTCAGACGGCTGAGAACGGTGAACTCGAGCACCAGGCTTCCCGCACCCGCACTGCAGGTTTCGGTGATCTCGGGGGTGTCCTCGACGCCGTAGGGGTCGGAGCCGGCGTTCTCGTGGAGCGGGGAGTTGAGGTAGAAAGGAATCCCATGCCGGAGGTTGACTCGGGGGTAAGGCATGCCCGTCTGGGTGTAGAAGGCGGGAAGCAAGCGCTGGGCCAGATCAAAGGCCAGGCGCAACAGCTGGCCGTCGTATTTAAAACCTTTGGGCCAGACAATAGGGTGTTCTTCCAGCTCCAGATCCTGGTTGGCTCTTCGCGGGTTGTAGCCGGCAATAGGCAGCTCGCCCACGGCAAACAGATGCGCGCTGAGAAGGCCGCCGACGCCCCGGATGACGGTCTCGAAGACTTGAACCTTGCTGTCGACGTCGAAGCCGCGGGCACGCACGCCCTCGCCCGAGACCCCGGGCCGGCCGTCGCCGTACTGCTCCACCAGGGCAGCCACGCCGTCCTGGAAGTCGGCCAGGGCTTTGGGGCCGGTGTTCGCATCGTCGGGGGGCGCCGAGGCAAGGATGGCCAGGGTCGAGAGACTGTCGATCAGGGTGAGGGAGTAGTTGCCGAGCACGTCGTTCAGCTCGACATTCCGGGGGTTGAGCGCATCGCGGGTCAGGGGCGAACACGACACGGGGCGCAGCTGCGGACGGGGATTGAGCTCGGTTGCCCACTAGGAGGATGCATGGAGGGGGCCTACCTCATCTTCCGGGAAGGCGATCTGCATGTAGTTATCGAAGCCGTGGTAGAACATGTCGACCGTCTGCTGGCGCAGAGTTGCGACGTGCCTGGGGCGCATGGCGCCGACGGCGGCCACGTGCAGCCATGACAGCAACAGCAGCAGCGGCAGCAGCGACGGGATGCTCAGCGGCACGCAGCAAGCAGACACGCCTTTCCGGTGGCACGGCGCACACCCCCAACCGGCCATGCCTGGCAAGGGCATCACCGGCAGTGCAGACGGCGAGACTGCATGTGGGAGAAAGGACGAGACGGCAGGCGGCCGGGACCGGAGGGGAGGGGCCGCACGGGCAGCCAGGCGGCAGCGGGCAAACGGTCGGACAGGAGGGGGGGGGAGGGGAGCAAGTGGTGAGTGCCGAAGCGCGGCCAGGGCGGGCGCAGAGAAAGCGGTGGGAGGTGGTTGCGGTGCTGGGGCAGACAGAAACTAGGTCGGTAAGACGTCTCACGAGACCGCGGTAGTGACTGCGCAGGCGTTGGGGGTGCCGGGCCCGGGCAGGTCCTGGCCTAACAGCAAACGGCCGCGGCGGGGTGGGGGCCTGTTAGGAGGGGAGGGCCCGGCCCCCGAGGACAGATCTAGTGGTAGGCCTGCTAGCAACGGAAACGTGGAAACAAAGCCAAGCTCCCCAGCTGAGCGTCTCGGCCGCGACGGAATGCTTCCGTCCGCCCACCGTTCCTTCCAGGAGGCGAGGTTTCCGGATGCGCGAAGCGCCGCTTACCGACATCACCTCGCCTTGCTCATGCACACAGCGAGGGGCAAAGCCATGCCGCAACACATCATAGCCAGGGTGGGCATCCACGACGACCACAACGGAAGAAACAACTGATTCGTCACCGCTTACACCCTTCACCGTTCGCCGTTTAACAGTCGCCGTCTACAGCCCCCCCCCCCCCCCCCGGGGGCTCCCGCACAAGATGCTGGGCGCGCCACGCAGAGTCTCGTCCAGAGATGGATGGATGTACACAGTCACCATTGCTGACATGCTCTGCACAGTGTGCCGTCGGTCCACCATACCACCATGATCGGGTTCTCGATCCCGAAGCGGGCGGCATGGCTGGACTGTCGTTCCCGACTCCCCCCATCAAGAGGGGGGTTCATGCGTGAACACTCACTCATCAAGGCAGCCGCAGTTCTGGCAGTCTGACGGAACCCCCCTGGTCGCTCGGCCTACCCTTCACGGCTGTAACAGTGCCGCCGCACCATGAGGACCGATCCGGGAAACTCTCGGCCGGGCCTCGCTGGCCATTTGTCGATGTGACGACTGGCTGTCCTGCGGCAACCCCCTGGGAATTGTTTGCCCGCCTATCTACGCTAGGCAGCATGCGTAACCACTACCATGCTTGCCGATTGACTTGACATTAGCGGAGGACGCCTCGTCACTGATTCTTCGTGGCCACGAACCCTCGCGTCACACGCCGGCCGACTGAAACGGTGGGGGGTTGAAGAAAGCCATTCAATTCGCCCCCAGGGACCGCCCGGGGTTTAAGATCGCTTCCCCTTGCGCATGGATAGGGTATGTCGGAGACCGGTTCCGACCCCCAAGGAGATATGGGGTAGTACAAGACGCCTCGGGCGAGGCCCATTCAGTAGCTCCCTCTGCCTGTGTCCTGGGCAAAAAGGTACGTCTACAGGCCAGTGGGCACACCAGTGAGCGAGCGGCCGACGTGGGTGGTGCCTGTGGTGTAGGCCTCTACGCTTCCTGGGCCATCTTCTATACCACGGCATACTAACCCACGTCGTGTCTATTTGCCCACCCATGCCTGGCTTTCCTAACGGGACCAAGACAGGCCAGCCCCGAGATCCGTTGTGAAGGTACGGCTGAATGGCCCGATGCCGGCCCCTGAGCCTCCTCATACACCTTTCACCTCCTGGCCTATGAGGCTCTGCCACTCGGCATGGGCTTGGACGTATCATTCGACTGATAGTCACTGTGCATGCCGCCGACAGCTTGTCTTTTTGTGTGTATATAAGCACGCATACCGTCTCCTATCAGCGCAAGGCCCGCGACAACGGGGGCCGATTCCAATGGCCGGGTGGCAGACGCTGTGGAACCGGACTATTGGGCAGGTTCGTCGACACCGTAAGAACCGGGAGATGCTCCCGGTACGCGGACGACAGTTCGCAGCGGCTCCAGCGACGTATTCCTGGCGTTTTTATCCATGCCCGCGTGCTTACCAATGTGCTCATTTATGCCGCTCCGACTGCGCGCGCGTGCATGCTTGTGTAAGTGCCACCCACGATCAACACGGAGTTGTTGCCAGAATCGGCAACGTGGGTCAGATTGCCCTGCGAATGATCCGCGAGAGGAGCGATTCACAAATGGTGAAGGAGTTCGCGGGGGAGGAGCGTTCTGGTCAGGCCCTCGGCCGCGTGAGAATGGGAGCGACAGGGGCTGGGAGGCAGCCACCGCTCAGGGTTCCTATTTCTCGACCGGGGTGGGTTTCTGGGGAGAGAGCCAGGGCGCGAACGACTTCGGCCTCGCTCGGCGCCGGCGCGGCGGACCAGTCCCCCTCCCCTTGTGAGGCGACGTATGGTTGACTGTCGACCTGGGAGATACACCGCATAGTTAGCCGGGGTGGCTCGCTAGGAGCGGCTGACGGCGAGAGCTGCCCGGGCCATGATCAGAGCCGGGTTCGTCGCCCGCACGCGTTTAAGGGAAACACAAGCGAGGTTGCGGGTGCATCGAGAGCGTTGCCGACCCACTGTCGCGGCGATCGCCTCGCGCGTGGCGTCGCACCCCCGTCGCTGGACCCGGGTTGCGGAGATGGCGGCCGAGGAAAGGGGATACGCCGCCGGAGGGTTTCTGTCTCGTCCGAAGACCCGTTAACCCTGGGCGCGGACGCCTGTGTGGGAGGAAAGTACAAGACGGTACGAGGCATGGACGCACTCGCCTCCCCCTGGCTAGACGCTATTGATCCGGGGTGCAATACACAGACAGGCACGGCACCATCAGAGCCACCGCCGGTGAGCTTCTAGTGGCCACCCTCCTGTATGGCGTGTGTGCCTGATCTCTCGAGCCCGCGAAACGGCCCAGCCTGCCACGCTGCCACTCGGACCCGATCGGCTGGGTTTTGTGGTCAGCACGTCTCGCACACGAAAGCTATCAGAACTCGTCCCTTCTCGGTCCGCCTGGGTGCCTTTCCCACCCACCGCCCGCCCGCTTTCCTACTGTCCATCTTGCTACGTTTGCCCCTCCGAAACCCACCCATCGGCTTCCCTCACGTCCGGCCCGTGGCAGGCCCCCTGGCCTGGGCCTGTCGGCGTCCCTGGGTATGCACGACGCTGGCTGGGAGATGACTAGGCAATCAAGGACCGTGCATGCTGTGTTTGTATTAGCGTGTAAGTACTGTGCATACGACAGCCCCCGTCTTGTCGCGGCTGAAGGAGGCCAGAGGCAAGCTGATGTCAGAACCTTGATCATACCTAATAATACCAAAGCATTTACTTAATCACTAATGTCACAACTCGCTTCTCTTATTTGCAGTACTTTGAAGGAGCGCTGGCTCCATTGACTGAAAAGGCCCCATGAAGTGCCGCGCATCCTCCCCACGTATCGCCGTGCTGATCAACAGCGTCGGGACCGCCCCCCCTTTGCGGCCCTTGCTATACCCAACGGATACACGAGCGAGTAGCTTTGGGCCTACAACCCATCCTGAGTGCTTACATGCTGCGCATGCATGCAGCTCAACCCGTGGCGGGCTACATGTACTCCGCGGTAACTTCTCGCTTATTCACCCCCAATCTCTTTGACCCACTCGCCCGGCAGCGTGCCGCCGAGATACAATTCCCCAGCCGTTTGGTCCCCATCGTGGGATCGTGCGGTTTTTTGTCCATGCTTGATCTCAGTGTGGCGGAGCGTGTCTATTTTCTACTCTGCGTGCTAAGTCCGAGTGCCGAAGCCCCAAAACTTTGTCGACAGGGGCGAGACACGCTCGTGACTCGGGGTTAGGAGATGTGATGGATAGCGGGGTGGGGGTCCGGTAACATGGCTCGGGAGGGGATACGGACAAGAAAACAAACAGACGACACGTACCACAAGATGCCGCGAGTTTTACAAACCATGGCAAGGTCTCCGCTTCCCCACGGAACTGGCAAAGGCGGCACTAGATGTCCTCTCTTGGCTTCGGGGCCTAGGAGCCTGCCTCGAAAAGTATGAGTATGTCCAGGACCGGCCACTCGACGGGCACGTGGCGTGAAGTAGTCGGGCGGATGGCTCCCAACCCCTCCTCCTCCTCCTCCTTCTTATCTCGCCTCTCGCGATGCCAGGAGCTCGACGTGAGATAGTACCGCGGGACAAGGCCGCGTCTTCCGCCACTGGGGACTGCCCTCTGCATATCCGCGAACTCGCCCTTGCATCGGAGCTTCGATACCGATTCCACCCAGGACAAGCGGGACCAGGGGAGTGCCAGCAGAACCGAAACCAGGGAGGCGGTGACATGAAGTGACGCTTGGCGTGCATGGGATGTCTAGACCGTACTTCGCAGTCGAGTGCCAGGGATGCCGCGGTACAGGGCAGGCACACCAAATCCCTTGCATGGAGGAAGCCCCGAAGGGGCTAGAGAAGAGAGCCGGTAGAACGAGTCAAGGGTGCCCCTGGGCCGAGAAAAACGTTAGAGGAGGCGCCTGCGAAAGTACGGGCCGTGGCACGAGATTATGTGAACGGTGGTCGCGGGAGACACAGAGATTGGGGAGTGTTTTGGTTTACAACAGGCTCTCCAACGTTGCCAGGCGGACGGGGGACCACTGCTAGGAGCCCTCGCAGCCGGCTTGTCAGGGCCGGTCTGTCTGCCTGTCGGTTTCCGCGTATGCCTGTGAAGACATGCAGGCCCCCCCGAGATTTCGAACTGGAGCTGCCCACCGTTGCGCGTACACGCCGAAAGAGACCGGAGAAAGTGAAGGTTCCGCGAGTCCCAAATATATACAGACGAAAGGCAAAAAGAAAAAACAGACAACCAAACCCGAGCTGTAGGAAATTGACGCGTTTGCAGAGACGACAGAAAGAAGAAGAAAAGCAACAACGCTTCATAACAACCGCTCTGGCTTCCCTGTAGTAGTGTAGCCGATACTGCGAGCAAGCCTGTGAAACCTGCAGGGGAGACTGCACCGTCACGCCCTTGGATGTGAGATGGTGACTGGGTATTTGTCTAACAACAAATGATAGTGGTATCAACGACGCCGGGGATGCAAGGTATTGAGGAAATGGCCCCGTTGAACGAAAGCCACACTGGAAAGACCGCTGGTATCTTGGGAAAGGAAACTAGTGGTGGCCCTGGCTCGGGACTGGTCCTAACTGGCCGTAGGGCACCTGAGTGGGCTCTTGGTGCAGGAACTGCGGGCAGTGCTGTCGAGCCATCTGGCTGCTGTAGGCGTCGTCGTTCTCGATCCCGGAGTCACTGTGGGCATTCGATTCCCGACGCTCGGCCGTGTAGAAGGGTGGCAAGCCTGCTGCCCCCGCCGTCGAATCCACTACGCTTTCCGGCTCGGGGCTGTCGTCACTGTCGTCGCAGTGGAAGCTCTGGAACATGGCTTCAAGATCATCGGGGCTCATCCGAGGTGGTGGGGGGTATTCCATCTCCTGCGGGGGCGCGTACGAGGTAGCTGGCGGTTGCAAAAGCGTAGGGTCGTATAGGTTGGGCGTGGTTGTCGGAGTCTGCCGCCGGGCGGCGCTCTTGGGCCGACACTTCGGCTTCTTGCCTTTGGTGTCCGGGTCAAACTCGTCGATGCCCAAGTCTACCAACTTCTTGGCAATATGTGGTTGCTTCCACGCATATCGTCGCATGCCCCCGTACTTGGGCATCAACTTAAGGATCTCGTTGTAGCGGTTGTTGTCGTACTCCTCCGTTGCGAGCCTCAAGGCCCGGGTCTGAAAACAGAGTTAGCTATGTTTCCAAGGGAAGAAGATTGCCAAACACACTAACCTCGGAATCGGGCCAGATGGCATGGTTGAAAACGCCTCGCTGGATCTTCATCTGCAGTTTGGGCTTCTCACAAGACCCGTATACCGTCCGCCATTCTTCCAGGACGCTGTCCCACATCCCCTTGCCTTTCTGGTGAAAGTACTTCTTCCAGAGGCTAAAGACGTAGAGAGTTTGCTCATCGGCACCGTCCACGCCGCCCTGAATGTCAATCAACTCCTCCGTGTCATCGGTCAGAGCTCCAAGACAGGCCTCCGGGGAAGTTGACTCGGCTTTGCATGCCATCCCGGCATCTTTTTTCTGGGCAGCAGCTTTCTTGGCACGCCTTGTGCGGGCTCTAGATGTCTGCGTCTTCCTCGGGAGACTCTTCCTTCTGGGGACAACGGTGGGCTGTAGACCCATGAATTGGTGGTGACCAATTCCCATGTTCACCCCTCCGAATTGATGAGGCGTATTGGGAATTACAGGCACTTGGGCCGAAGAGGATGGCAGCAGCATCGAAGGGGTAGGCACCGGCGGGTGGTTGCTTAGCAGTGTGGGCGGTACTGCGTTGGGGTGGGCGGTCGAGTTATAGAAATGCTGTGATGGCAGCATGGGCAGAAAATCATTTGCATGTTCCGTACCAGGCACGCCATATGACCCCCAGTATTGCTGCTCCGACGCGGGTGTGGAAAGACATTGGTGGCTTGGAGGTGAAGTCGTCTCGAACGCATCCACGGCCATCATGTCGGCGGGGGTGGGCATCGCCATCGGAGAGGACCGCTGACTGCCAGGCAGGCTCATGGGATGGCTTGTATGGCTGGTCCACTCCATTTCGGGCCGTGAAAACCCTGGTGTGGCCGGTTGCTGGGAGCTGCTCCGAGAGTTCGGGTATGTGGCCATCATCCGTGGGGGTGATTCGCCGGACATGTTTGGTGACCCGTGGGTAGAGGCCGGAGCTGGAATGTTAGGGGAGCTATGTCCCATGTAGCCGCTCATATACGGGTTCACCTTCCATACAATAAGTTCATGGCCTTCTACAAACCTCCAGACCAACCGGGGGAATGCAAGACTCACTGAGTATGTCCCGGGCTGACGCTGGGTACCGAACGCGGTGGCAGATGCTCGCTCATCGGGCAAGTGTGCCTCCTCTGAACGACGCTTGTGAGAGGGGCTGGTCTGTGGGTGAGGGTACCCGTGGCCACTCATGTTGGGAGAGATATTGATAGTCTTGAGATCTTGGTCTAACTGTATGCCCGTCGACTGTTGGTGGTTTATCATCAAACCAGACCGATGAGTGGCAGGGTATGGAGATGGGACTTCGCACATGAATAGAGAGAGAGGGGGGGGGGGGGGGGGGGGGGGGGGGGGGAGAAGGATTGCGTAGCGAGGGATTCGAGGACGAGGAAAAAAGAAGGGTTGGATATGTGTTCGTAGCGGTGATAGAGGTTGCAAGTTGAAGATATGGCTGAGGGAGTGGTGTGTGTATTATACAAGGCAGGCAGCGTCTACAGGTCTATATGCACACAAACGCAGCGGAGCGAAAGTGGAGCCGGGACGTTTGTTCATTGTCCTCGAAGGTACCTGGTTGGTCTGTCCTCCGGTTAGACGTGTCGATACATGGGAGATACCTCTTGCAGCTGCGTCTTCACAGCTGCATGACCAAGCAGGTACCGTGACAGGGGCGGCCAAGGGTTGATGGATGGGGGGCCTGTGCCTGGCCCTCCATGACACCTACTACTGTCTCCCTCCCATGTTTATACTATGAAGTGGTCTTGGGACCCCGGGAAGTGCCCCCTCCCCCCGCTGGTGTGCGTGTAGCCGACGGAAGGCCAGAGGTAGGCAACCGATAAGGCGTTCTCGGTCCAAGATGTCAAGGGCCGCGACGAGCCCGACCTCACCAGATGGAGCGGATATGGAGCTCCGCCACCCGAGGGGCTCATGCCCATGAGGTCTTGAGCGCCTACTGTACATAGACCTGGTGGTCTGTACATCTGCAGCATGCAGGAAACATGGCTCAGCAAGGCTTGGGGGTGGGGGGGGCAGAAGGTCGTGTGGAGAAGCGTCAAGCACCGGGTCGCAGGCATACGGAAACGGCGCCCAGGGAAAACGGATGTGCAGGGCCGGCTGGCATGGCCAGTGACGGGGAGTCGGCGGGCATCAAACGAGAGCCGTGACGATCTAGGTTCAAGGTACCGAGTGGAGTCGCCGGAGGACCAGTATCGGCTGGCCTGCAGCGCGTGCACACACACTGTGTACACGATGCAAAGCCAAGGAAGTCAACTGACGGGGACCCCCCAAGCATCAGACCTGTAGGAAAGCTGTGCCTTGGGCTTGCTTACCTTGGGCCTCGTCGCCGGGGTCAGGGTACCACCCCTTCACGTGTCGACTGGCCATGGCTCACGCAGTCGCGCCTCCAGCTGGTTGAGTGTATGCGAGGTACCACCTATGGAGCACGAGGGGAGGCTGGACTGCCATAGCGGCACCAGGAACATCACCAAATGCCGAGCAGCAGTGGTGAACAGAGCGGGGTCTAACTCGTGTTCCAGTTGATCAAGGAGCCTGCCGTTCGAACGTGAATGGCGTGGGAGGGCTGCTCGCCGACTCGTGGGGGGGGGGGGGGGGGGGGGGGGGGGGGGGGGGGGGGGGGGGGGGGCTCCAGGCGTTTGGGGTCGGCTGTGCTGCTACGGGGTTTACCTCTATTTCTGGTGGGGGTTGTCAGGCAGTATCCTGTATATTCCCCTGCCCTTTGCCGACAATCGAGCCCTGGGCGTGCGAAAGCTCGAATCGAGCATGGGTGGAGTGGAGAAGAGCAAGCGGTTTCCTTCTAGGGGCTCGGGTCTCGTTCGTACGGTTCCGAAGGCCGCCCGTATCCACCCACGGGCAGAAAGGCGCCCAGACCCCGACGAGGACGAACAGACGCCGCGCGATATCTCGAGAGGGCGGTCTGTAGCAGGAGGGTCGCTGATCGGCTCGATGCCGGGCTTTCTTGCAGAAGCGGGCAAACGGCACGAGAGATTTGCTCATTCCGGGCGACGCCAGATCCGTCACAGGGGCAGCCGAGAGCAGATAGCTTCTTCATTGGCCCTTGTGCGGCGACACCCCATTTGCCAACCGAGTTGTCGGTCTCCCAAAGGGACTGGCGGTGCCGGGGCCAGGCAGAGATTGGCTGCCTCGCGGTCGTCGTCCGGCAGCTCATCAGCCCTCGCAATCGAGACGACCAGCCAAGACGAAGGGCCAGGCGGGGCCCTGGATGTCCACAACATCAGGCCACACGGCCCCGAAATCCCAGGGCCCAGGCACGCAAGTGTGCATGTCCATGCCTACTTGGGCCGGCCTGTCCCCAGGGGCCCCATGGTGTGCGTAGCTGCGTTGTATGTACAGGGCGGGGAGAGCGTGTTCGAACGGATAACCGCGAGAGACCGAGCTGCTGGATTGTGATTCATGAGAACCCGGCGGGCAGACGAAACGCACTCGGCTGGCAGGGACCCAAGACGTATGAGTGAAAGGACGGGCCGGGAGACGGGTGCTCCCCCAGCGAGAGCCTGTCCTCTCGTTCGCCCGCTCATCACAATGACGGCCGCGTCAGGTACCTATAAAAACGCCTTAGGACGACCAGGCCGGGGCCGGGTTACATTGAATACGGGTCCGCGAGAGATGCTCCACCGGGTGAAAGTGGTACCTCTGCTGGGCCTTGGAGTCGTCAAGCCCTGCCCCCATCGGGCTTCGTTCCCATCGCGGATGCCACTCGCTGCCTTGTGGATAGACGGGTGGATGTTGCCAGGGCAGGACAAGGCCGCAAGGACGACGAGGGTGGAGGGAACGTCGCAGCAGCAATCGCGGCCGGCCCGGCCAGAGCGCGCGACGATGATCAGCCATCCACAGGATCTCCCTCCCCTCCCCGCCTGCGCCCCTACATCCCTCCAACCGTACACCAGGGCTGTCAGGGGCCCTCCAATGAACAACCCTAGACGCAACGGAGACGACGCCCGCACTGCGCGCTTGTGAGTCTGTGACCTTTCAGGTCGCTCCAGCACCGCTAGCATCTCCCGTCCTCTCCCATATTCGTGCTAGCGCTCAGCCCTCTTGCCGTTTCTGTCCCCTTGTCGGAAGCTTTCTTCCAGGCGGACAACTCGGCCGCTGTGCATGGCTTGCCAATGGGGACTGATGGTTGCAAGCCTGCGTGGTGTTAGAGGCGCGAACCAGGAGGGGGGTGGTGACACGGCTACGAGACGGACAGGGAGAGCTGGAATGAGACCTCCCATTTCAACCCTCGCCTGTCAGTTGGTCCTCTCCCCTCTTTCACCTCGATATGTCGCGCAGAATGCTGTGGAGGGGGCGTCATGCTGTGACTGGAATGGCCTCCCCCGTAGCACTATATTTCCTCTGCGTGGCCCGGTATACACAGGGTCGTACTGGATATACGGCCTTTCTTGCCGCGGCAACAGATGGAGTCGCTCGGTCGGATAGAGAACTGGGGAATGAGCAGGCAGGGGCTGTTGAACCCCGACAAGCCCTCGTCCACTGCCATCACCGTCAAGTGGCCAAGCAGTCCATGGGGGGCGGGTGATGGCACCGTGGCATAGGTCCGCGAGACGAAGTGTGGAGGTGGTAGATCGGCTCTCCGCTCTGTCCTGGCTGCCCTGGCCGTAACGCAGGTAATGGGAGGTTCTCGTCTATTCATGCAACACCTGACGCCACTCCCGGGGCGCTGTTGACACCAGTCCCCAGTTGCTTTTCTGGGAGAGGCCTCGTCGTCGTGGCACCCTCCGTCACGCAAAGTGCCAGCGGAGGCGCATCTGACGGCTCAACTGGAACGCTCGGGGGTGTCCTGGGAGGACGGGGAATCTAGCCAGCACGGGCAGGCAGCTGCTTTGTTGACCTCTATGCGTTTGCCATGGTCCTCAAACGCCGGCCTCGCAGATTGATTGCATTCGCATCTGGCGACCCCTTGTACTGGCCCCTGATTCTGCAGCTGTCGCGCGCGACCGGTCATCACCGTTGCGGTTCCAGCCCATCGGGGCCGAATGGCACGAGGGCGCGGAGCGTAAAGCGGGAAGGCATACCCACAGGGCAGAGAGACTCCTCGCGCTTGGCGACCGGGAGGAAAATGAACATCTAGGCTCCCTTCCCGGGCCCCCTATCCCCCGTGCTGCTGGCTTGGCCGGACGTGCCCTTTCGGCGCGAGCTGGAAGCTCGATATGGTTAGTAGCCCAAAGGCCCGTCCGCCCATCATCCATTGGCCCCGTCAGTGGTCATATGTATTCAGCACTCATCCCAGCGCATGCAGGCAGCCGAGTTGCTCTGGGATTTTACAGATACAAATATCCTGCCGGACAGGCTGCGACTACGTAACTACTTACACAGCGATTGCGCAGAGGAACAGATGGGTCCCTCCCAGCGCGTAAAAGAGGGATCGCATGGGGGAACAGGAGCGATCCCAAGGGGCCGTCCCAGTCTGACGCGAGCCGAGCAGTGCGGTGCTTTGGGCGGGGACTGCATCACACTCGAAATGGGACGATTGACACGTCCAAATGCCTGCCCTCGAGGTATAGCAGATGCCCTATGGACTTCCATGATAAGCGCGGTAACGGCAAGCGTAAAGCAACTTGGCTGTGGTTCCATCCGCAATCCTCCCGTCTCTACCGCCTCTCCTAGCCCGTTCTTATTATGTGGGTCACCGGGGGGAGAAGGTACCTGGCTGTGCACAGACATGCACGATGGCCATGCCGACGATCATGACCGGATCAGGTGGCAGTGACACCCACCCGGTCTACTCCACTTGTGCAGGGCTGTACCTCCACCTGCGCCCAATCAAATCGCTTTGCATCCCCTCCCTCTCGTTGTTTGGTCCAATCGCCGCCCGTTCCGTCTGGTCGGGACCTTCATGGCGGCAGGTACCTCGTGTAGTGGGTGGGGGCCAAAGCTCATGGGAACTGCGCACTGGGAGCCCAGACTGCCTAGAGTCGCAGCCCTCATGGAAGTCGAGGTACCCTAGGCTTCTTCCCAGAATGGGGCAGATAGGGTCGAATAGGTTCCCATACTCCTCTTATCGCCTTACCGGATTACTTCATGCCTCCCGCCTCTCTTGAGGCAGGCATGTACACGGCAGCCTGGGTGGGTAGGAGGTGCATTAGCGGGCTAGGAACCCATTGGAATCCACCAGGATAGATGTGGTACCCATGGTTCTGTGAGCTGGGTACTCCGTACTTGCCTTCAACCGCCTACCTGCCTCGCGAGGAGCCGTGGACCGCTTCTGTAGCGAAGGCACGATGGACCCCGACCTCTGATAGCCGCCCGCGCGCTTGGAGACGTGGGAGCCTTTCCCCCCATTGGCTTTCTCCCTTCAACACCACTCCGCCCTCTTCTCCCCTTCAACAGCCGCCCCAATAACCTGTCGCCCCCTCCCCGCCCGCGGCAGCGTCATAGCCGCCTGCGAACAGACACATGCCGCCTGGATGAGGTGGGAGTGGAGATGGGACACAGTGCGCGTTGGAATGCCGCGCTGCCAACGACGGGCTCGCTGTGGGCCTGTGTCGACACCTTCATTGGCAATTCTGTTTCCTGTCAGGACGGGCTGGCGCTCCCCCGTCCGCCCATGTCCCTTGGGCGTACACGTACCTACACACCGGCTGGCCGGATCGAAAAGGACGGAACCGAGCCCCCCTCCCATGGGTCAGGAGACGACAGCGGAATGCCGTGCACGAACACCAGTCCCCTTCGAGCTCCCAGTCGCATGATGTTGATGCACGCGAGTGCTTGGAACGCTACCCGCTGGTACTTTTCGTTACTCACCTTTCCTCTTCTGATCTCGAGGCCTGGTTCCTTCGATATGGATACTTAGCCGCGCCCATTAACCCCGATGGGCTATAGCCCAGAAGCTTTCGCGAAAAGACTCCCGGGTGGTCGAAAAGCCCGTCGGCTAGCTGTATACCCACGTACTCTCCCGGTTGCTAGGCCCAAAGCTGTTTGCATCACATCGCTATGCCATGCTCGCTTAAAGTTCACGATGGTTGTTAAATGGACTAGTCTCTCGGGACAGCACCAGCATACGTCCGCCTACCCCTTTCACCCCAATCTTGCGGACAACCAGGGGTCAGCCATCGAATATACGATACAGCAGGGCAGCCTTGGCGTTGTTTTTTAGTTACAGAGGCCCATGCTCTTTGCTTACATGGTGCCTACTGACTTTAGGTAAGCGCGAGACCAGAGCGATCTCAATCCATGGCAATAGAGTGGAATGATAAGCCGTGTCCCAGGCAACCATCGTTGGTGATGAACTTGAAATGCAGCCATGAGGAGGACAGTCAGGCGGCAAAATGAGCCCGGCGTTGCACCTTTCGGCTTGTCACCCATGAAGTCCCATGCCAGTATGGGCTAATACGCTTGGGTTTGGAATTACCACCGATCTGTCGGAATGAGAGACCACCTGAACTTTCTGGAGTAGTGGAATCTATGCGCCACCCGCCTCCAGAAACTGCATGCGGGCCAGGTCCGGTCATGGTTTGCACCGTCCTCGCAAAGGGTGGTGTGCTACCAGCAGACTGCCAACACCAAACCTGGATTCCTCGCAAAGAGGTATGTCGAGGCAAAGAATGACCCTCACTGGCGGTTCCCCAGCTGGCGAGGCTCTTTTGGTACGTCGGATTGCTGCTCTATACACGGCGTACGACACGCGCCCACGTGAACACAAGCCCGCAGCAGAGGCAGCGTTACCTCCTGGTGCTGGGGATACATCTGTCTCCTCCGGCCCCTGGCCCAGAATCCACACCCTTGGGAATCGAAAGCAGCGATACGCCGGCAAATTGGCAGTGCTGATGGAGCAGAGCCCAAGAAGCGAGGGCGTGATCAGTAACGAGTGCCTTTGCAGAAGCGAGCCCGTATAACGACGCCGACTTAGGTTCGCCTCTCAAGATGTCCTTCGCCACGGCTTGTGGTGTGGATGAAAACAGCCAGAGCCCATGTGTTTCTCCAATACCCGCCATTCTTCAGGCTACAAGGGAAGTGACATGGCCTGGCTGTAGTTGGACGGGAGAGTGGACTTGAGGGTACTTTGCCCCCAACTCTTTGGCCTCTTCCTCTCACCCCGTCAATGGTCACACGAGGCCGCAAGACCTGAGGGGGAAGGGGGTGAGTGCAAGTGCGCGAGCGCGCGTATGTGCGTTTGTGTAATAACGTGTTCTCCTCGTCCGCAAACGACATCAAGTCTGTGATAAGACTCGGCTAGGATCTTGTCCTGTTTATGAGGCCACATGTGCATCATACGCGGGACAGAGAGCAAAACATCCGGCACTTGAGAAATTCGGGGCTGTCACACTTCTCTCCCGCCCATCAACAAGGTTTGAGCGGAAACCTTGGCCCCTTACATGAACAGTGGCCAGTCAGACGGCTGGTAGTAACCCAGTCGCTTTGGGAAGCGGCAGGGTCCGAGTATACTGCCCCCGGGCAAAGCCTTCAACTCGGCTGTGCCACTCTACCACAGCCGGACCAGATGTCCTGCCGATGGGTGTCAGTTAATCTGACTGGCGCCCTGCCAGGACGTGCATACGTGACAGCCGAATGAGGCAACCGGCCTGGCTTTTCGCGGAAGCGGGCCATCACATAGCCAGAAGAAGAAAACAGCCGTCGCTTTCCACGCGGCCGCCGAGACTCGGGCCACCAAGGCAGAATAGGGAGAAGCAGGCAGATTTGCGAGGGAGAAACGGGCCCATCCTCAGGATGTAGCTTTTGGGAAGGGTCACGTCCCATCCGGTCGGCGTGGCGCGATGAGGGAGTGGCTCCCCCAGGCGGCCTGTTTTGTGGTCTTGGTCTGCGGCCGGAACAGCGACCACGGCGTCCCCACCGCCTCAGGCCGGACGCAGTCGCGAGCTGGGCACCTCGCCGGGTCCAGAAAGAGGCGATGACGACGGGACGGGGATGCCTTGGTCCCGCAATCTACAAGGCCCATTGACCGGTGGCCCTCCAGATAGGCCGGGGGAGACCATCGTAGTGGTGACAAGTTTGCCTAGGGTTGGCTGGTCCCTCCGTCGCAGGCCGGTACATATGCTTAGGCTCTGCAACGTGGGGGCCGGGAAGTGGAAAACGGGCATACGGCCTCTTTGGATCACCACCGAGACCTCTTTTCCCTCCTTCGGGAGGCGAAGCCCAGCGTCGATCACTTGCGGGGGGGCATCCAGGCAAATAAGCGCAGCGCGCGCTTGCTCGGCCCCCCCCCCCCCCCCCCCCCCCCCCCCCCCCCCCCCCCCCCCCCCCCCCCCCGCCCCCGCCGCTGGGCTCCAGTTCACTTACGGGATTATACCCCTCCTCTCCCTTTCTGACAGGTACCTACACAGGAGAATCAGGCCTTTGCGGGTCGCGATGGCGCGCTTACGCAGTAGCTAACCACCTATCTCCCCGGCCACCGACCGAATAAATCCCAAGACGTGCATGGGCACGCGCGCCAGAAGCGTATATACTATGCAGCGCCATCATGCCCCAGCGAGACCTGGGGGGGGGGGGGGGGGGGGGGTTCAGCACGTCACACTGCATCGTATGCGAGGCGACCTGGCCAAGTCACCCGACCGGACCTGGGGAGCCATTCATAGTAAGTACACATAAACACACACACGCACACATCCCATCCCATGCCACCACCCCCAGCGAGCGCGCTCCGGCGGTTAGGCGCTTACGGCGTCAATCTGCGTGCCTGGCGGACCACTAAGGGCACGCGGCGAACCTCCATCCCGGGCTCGGCGAGCCCAACTTTGAGCCCACCAACGCGCCTAAACTTTTACCACCTCGGGGGCGCAACCTTGATTCGGAAGCCCAGTTTGGGAAAAGCACAGCTCATCTGTGGATGACGAAGGCGAGGGAAGGAAACCACCGAAGAGGCGAAAAGAGGGGGGGAAGTGCGTGCGTGTGTGTGTGTGTGTGTGTGTGTGTGTGTGAGAGAGAGAGAGAGAGAGAGAGAGAGGGAGGGGAGCCGGCCATCGAGGGACGCGCCGGAGAGAGAGTGTCGGTCCCAGCGCGATGGATGGGAGAGTCCCGGCGAGTAAGCGAGCGTCCCCCCCAGCCCAGGGAAAGCGATGATGACACCCCTCACTCTCCACCATCCCCTTTCTCCTCCTCTCCGTCCCTGCCGTCTCCCATCCCCCCCCCCCTCCTTCCTTTCCTCCAGTGCGCTGCGTGCGTCTTATCCGCCGCTGGCTTCAGTGCTTGTACAGTGTAGGTACACCCTAATCGGCACGGCAAATGAGCTTGCTCTCCCCCCCTCCCCCCCCCTTCCTCTTTCTTCATTGACTCGCCCGCCCGTCCGTCCGCGGATGCGACGAGCCGAGCCTTGAGCCCTTGCGGTTTGCGGTTGAAAGATAGGGAGCAACAGCCGCCGTCGCCCCCAATCCCTTTCCCGCTCGAGCACTGCATCCCCCCCCCCCCCCCTCCCCTCTTGGAACCAGAGCACGCTTTGGGACCAAAGAGCGCTGTGCTGTACGTAAGCCTGCCATCTCGTCTTGGGGCCCGTACGTGGCGTTCCGGTGGCGTGCCCGTGCCGAGCCGTGCCGTGCGTTGGGAGCTCCCGAGAGCGCCTCGGGACGCCGTTGCTGCTGGCTTGCTTGCTTCTCTCTCCCTGCGCAGCCACTCTTTGGGCCCTCGTATCCCGCTGACACTCGGGGTGTGAAGACACGGGGTGAACGGAGACAAGACAAGGCAGACGTTTCATGGGCTAATGTTGAAGGTGTCAAAACTCCCATCCCTGGGCCACCATGTACCTGTACGGGCATTACTACTATATCTAAGCAGGAAGGCAGATGGGTCTACTCGACCGAGGGCTGCTGAGCCCATGCTCCATCCGAGTACCTCACTGACACGTTTCCCCGGACGCCGAACCCCAAAAAGAACAACCTCCCCTCCCTCCGCGCGCGGAAAGCTTCCCAGGCTAAACGTAGGACGTGCTGATGGGGTATGGCAACACGCCAAACTCAAAGGGACATCGCATCTCTAGTGAAGGCGATCAAAAGCAAAATCTCTCGCTTCCATCGGGTGTCGAGCGGCACGCCAGCGCCGGGCACGCCCAAGGGTTGGACCACTCACTGCAAGGAAAAAGACAATCTAGGCTGCCACGCCCGCCGTGCGCTGAAAAGGAATCGACGCAATCAGCCTCAAGCTGCTGTCATCCGTCCGCCCGCTCGGTCGCTCGTCTACTCGCCGTCTCGGCCTGCTTTATCGTGCTCGCCAAGGAAAGCCGTCATCCTACATGCTCTCCAGCTGCGGTGGGAAGTTGTAGTTGAAGTCCAGAAGGCCGTCCAACATCCAATGCTGCGGGTCGAAAAAGTCATAGTTCGTATCGCTCCCGTAGCCGAGACCGGCGATCATGCTGTTGGCACCTGCATTCATGCCGCTGGTCGTCGTGGGCGTCAGCGATCCGTTGGTCGCCATCAGGCCGGGGGCCAGGCTGTTCGACTGAGAACCTTGCTGCTGCTGCTGTTGCTGCTGCTGCTGCTGTTGAGGGGCCATCAGGGTGCTATCAAGATGAGTGGAAGATGCTGAAGACTCGTTAGCCGAGTCCGGATGAGTAGGTGGTTTGAGGGCTAATCAACGTTAGCACGGATGCTTTCTCAATGCAGAAACGAAGCGAAGCCATGCGTGCGATTAACCGATGAGTGTGTCGTTCAGGCACTTACAGTCGATGGTACCGCGCCCCTGAGCCTGGTACTCCTCTCGCCATCGCCAGATGGAGTCGAAAACAAGACTCATACTGTGCCTACACCGCACCTTCAGCTGCAGGCTGTCGTCAATCTCCCAAGAGTCCCTGTCGCCTTGGCTATCGCTGTCTGGACGCGCGCCGTTCCACATCTGCACCATAAGCTCAGCCAGCCTCCACTGGAGGTCGTTATCTATAACACTCGTGGAGCGGATCGCGTTGATGGTCTTGTGGAACAGCATTCGACCTCTTTCAAAGTCGATGGTTGTTTTGGCGAAGAAGGACCGCAGCAACTTGAGGAGCGCGAAGCCTGCCGCCACCAGCATTTGCTGTATGTAGTTAGTGGCAAAACGAAGGATCTGATGGTTGCTCTCCTTGAACAAGAGGTCGAGCAAGCTCGACACGGCGCGCCACAGGCCCATGAGGTCGTCCATGTACCCGGGCGTGGTGCTCGAGTCGAAGAAGCCGGCGAGGCGCATGTGCACGGCAGCAGCCCGGAGGTGCACCTCGACGATGGGCGAGAGACGCTGCGAGAGGATCGACGCCTGCAGCTCCTGGAAGTCGCGGCGGTACACACGCATCAGCATGGCCCGGTGCTCGTCGCCGGCGACGCCTCTCGGGTCACTGACGTTGCTGTACATTTCCTTGGACACCTTGTCGCAGAAACGTTCAATGCGCAGCCTGGCTTCTAGTTCGGGCGACAGCGTGAACGGGCCGTCCTCGCCCGGACGTATGGCCAATGTCCAGTCATAAAGTGTACTGGCCGGCTGGCCATAGCCCGTGCCTATCGACTGCGCGACAATGTTGCAGACCGCCCAGGTCGTCACGCGGTCATGGAGCTGGTCTTTATTCAGCTCGACGGATACCCTGGAGAAGTCCTGCGTGTGGTTCGGGCGGTGCAGGCCAATGCCGGTGGCCGCCTTCATCATAACGCCGCACAGGATGTGCGATGGGTCCGCCGTGGTGGTGCTGGTCGGCAGTGGCCAGGTGCAAATCAGGCACAGGGCTTTGACCACGAAGTAGCTGTTGGGGACATCGCCCACGGTGCTCCAGAGCAGCCGATGGAGAGGGCCGCCCGCCAGCTCGTGCAGGATCGTGGGCCGAGGCCGGTAGCGGCGCGACGCGATGGCGACGATGGACCAGAAGAGCAGCGCATGCTGTTGGAAATAGAGGTCGGGGGACTGGTCGGGGTTGAGGAAGGGCAGGAAGGGGTGGTAATATTTGAAGAATTCGTCGAAAAGGCCGGCCACGTCCGTGTCGGTCAGGCGGACGGTCTCGAGTTCGTAGGCGTAATGGGTCGGAACGCCGTACGAGCCCCCGCGCTTCAGGGTCAGCAGCGAATTGACGGCCTCGTCGGAGCCCATGAGGGACGGGTTGCGCGTGTGCGAGTAGGCGCTATTGGCGACGGGGGACTGGAGCTGCGAATTCATGACCTCGTCGTCTTCGTCCATGACATAGCCTTGTGCCTTGGCCTGGGCCATGTTGCGCCGCAGGCGGTCTATCTCTTTTTCCATCTCGGCATGTTTGGATCGCTTGCCTACGCGCTTGAAATTGGATTCGATCTTGCAGTCGAGCTTCAGGCGATTGCAGCGGCCGCAACTTTGGAAGGGGTCTTGTACAACATCGCACCGCAACTGTAAAGAGGGGACCCACACGTCAGTCGAGGCAGGCCAAGGCGAAGCGCACGAGGCGGCGCATAAAGGGCGTATGTATGTCTTGCCGGGGGTTGCGGGTTTACGGTCGGGTGGCACATGCGGGGGGGGGGGTGGTGGTGTCGAAGCCACAAGTTGACACACTCACTTTCTGCTGGCGACACTCGTTGCAAGCGCGCTTGACGCCGGGCTGGCGCTTCTTCTCCGACTCGAGGAGCGATTGTTCGTCCTCGCCGCCCATGGGGCTGCCGGGACTGCTATCCATGGCGCCGATGCTCCTCTTCCGCTTGACGGCGGAGCCGAAGCCATGGGGGGCGCTGGCGGGCGAGGTCGGACTCAGCGACGCGGAGGCGGCGCCGGCGAGGGAGTGGCCATCCATGCCGGTGGACAAGGGGCGCGTACCGCCCGAGCCAAGGGCTGGTGACGGTGTGGTGCAATGCGATGCGATGCGGCGCGGCGCGGCGTTCCCACTTGCCAGGGCGGACCGACCGATACTGGGTACGAGAGGTCCGAAGTCGCGTTGTCGTCTGGTAAGTATAGGGAGCAGACGAAAGTCGGCGGCTGGAGCGGGGATGGGAGCGACAATAGCGAAAAATTTCGACGGCCTGCCTGATCTGGGGCGGGCTGGGCTTGGGGGGAAAGTGGGCAAGCGGGGTGCGCACAACCACCATACCTTGCTCCCATATGTTTGGGAGGCCAGTCAGTACTAGACTTTGGGAGGGGACCCGGCAACCCGAGAGACAGAGCTCCGGAAAGAGGCGTGGGATCCGGCTCACACAGGACAGCATGACAGGTAGCCAATGAACCGATGCGGCCGGAACCAGGTCGGATGCAAGTTAGGTAACGAAAGAACCTGTCGCCGGGGGGGTTCCCCTTACCTGCTCGCCGGTATCCATTTTCTCACCGTCCACGCTCCAGGATCATGTCCCCTTCGCCTCCCCGCAAACGGCCTCGAGAGGGGGGGCGGCCAGGGTCTCTCTGTCCAGTCCACCCGCCGTCGGGGCGCCACGTTGGGTTCGTGGGCTCTGGGCCGGGTGGGTGGGTGCCCGAGGCGTGGAGGGTGGGCAGCCCGCCGGTCGGGTCTTTCGTTCTGCCGACGCCAGGCGCCAGGTGCTGCTGCAAGCCGGCGTCCATTGCGTCAGCGAGGGGGCCGCTCGGGCGAGCACGGCGTCCATTGGCTTGGGCAGCGCGTAGGGGCGGTGATGGGCGGTCGCGCAGTGCAGGTATCCAGGATGCCGGCAAGTCTCGGTGCGCGAGGGACGGACGCCTGGGGCGGGATGGACGCAGTGGCACCCGCCGACGGGCTGGCCTGGCGACGCCCATGCCATGGATGCGCCGTGCCGTGCTTGTCGGGCAGGACCGTTGCGCTTGTTTCCACGCACGCACGAGGATGCACGCACACACCGAAAGGCCAGCAACGGAACCCACAGCGCTGAGGGGACGGCCGGCAGGCAGGGAGGCAGCGACAGGGCCCTCGGGGGCAATGACTAAGAGGTACCCGCCCGGGCTCGAGTGACGGCCGGCAACCGGCCTCGAGGGTTGATGTTGCTGCAGCCGCGCAGCCGATATGCGCCTGCATGGAACGTGCCGGCGGCCGTACCCATCGTATAGTATACACAGAGGCGTCCTGCCAGCCGATGGATCCCCCCTGCGCCCGCTGCATCGCCAAACCCCCGTGACGACCGGCAAAGAGAGCTCGATGGGCCGGCGCCCTTGATGGCCATGGAGCAGGTGCGACCATGCCTAGCTTCGCACTGGTTCCGACACCCGTGGGATGGAGGGGCTGCTTTCCGAGGCGCCTCGAGGACAATCCCCGTCCATGTGATTCGCTGGTCGGCATCGCTTTAATCGGCAAACGTTTTCCTTTTTCTTTTACTTTTTCTTTTTCCTCTGGCCGTGGACCCTGGCCGACCGACATGCACGGCGCCCCTCCCGACGACCGGAGCGGAGGGGACGCGGCTCGCTGCTCGCTTGAGCAGGCGGTGGTAGACGGGCTCTCCACAAGCCACCTTGCCCTTCTACGAGGCACTGGGGTATACACCGGCGATCGGAAGGCGAGGCGCTTCATTCCCGTGGACGCGAATGCCTTCGAGTACATTTCACCTGGCCCCGGCCCCAGGGCATGCCACCACCCCGCCTCCCATCGGCTGGCCTTCACAACAGAGCCCCCGGAAGCACGCTTGCCTGCTCCCCCCCAGGCGGCAGCTTGTCGGCCACAAAGCTCATTGGGCTAGCCATGGTGCTCGATATTGCTCACCCAGTAAGAAGACCGGGGGGGCCGCCCGGGCTGCATCGGCATGTGCGTCTCGTGGTCTCGCTTGTCCATCACGCCCGCGCTTTCTCGCATCCGCCGGAGCGCGGAGAGGGCGCCATTCTGCGTTGCGCTTCACACTGACAGCAGCTCGCGCCCCCATCGGCACCGCCCCAGGCCTGCTTGCTCCATTCCCATAAGCCCGCGGGGACAGAGCGCGGCCCCCCCCCCCCCCCCCCGGCCGGAGGGGAAGCTCTTCAAGGGTGGCTTGCGACCGGTCCCCCTAACCCCCCGCCACGCCGTCCTACGCGGTGCCACCCATGACCAAGGACGAAGTGACCATCCGGAGTGCGTCGGACCGGGGAGAAACGCGTACGAGCAAGACCGCCCACACTGTCGCCGCGGCGCATGCCGGCCCCGTCGCTTACTAACTCGACGCGTGCAACCGGCAGGAGAGCCGACCAAGATCCGCTCCGTCGCCGTAGCCCAACCGTTCGTGGACCCCTCAGCGCTGGAGCCCCGCCGCCCGCAGAGCAAGGCAGGGGCCAAAGCCTAGCAGGCGCCCTGAACATACCAACACCGTGCCAGCATGCGTGTGAGAGCCTCGGGGAGTTGAGCCCACAGTGTGATAGGGGACTTGTCCGATTTGCTCTTCCAGAGGGCGGGAAAGCCGTGCTCGGTTTCTCCGTCCTCATCGGCGACTAGTTTACAATAACGTGCGTGACCATACATTTATATTCGGAACTTCCTGGTACTCTCTTCACTACGCATGGCCGCATCATATGGTGTCGTTGCCCTTGCTCTCCACTCCCACGGATATCCAGGGGCTGGTGTGGCACACGCGCTCGCCCTCGTCATACATCCAGGCGAAGCAGCCATGCCGCCGGCACCGGCGTCCGCCAATCGCCCGGCAAGCCTCGGCCGAGACCACGCCCTTGGTGGCATCGGTTTCCGAGTCCAATGCCCCCCACGTGGTTCCCTGGAGCGGTTCTTGGGCCACTTTGATCCCAACCGAGAACCGTATATGGGCAACGCCCAGGGTGCCTGGAATGGACGTTTTGCTCACGGTGGCTCGGCCGTTGCCATTCCCAACGCGGCCATGAAGCTCCTGTTTGAGGAGAATCCCGCGGTCGCTGCCCAGGCCTATGTCGAGCCCCTTACCACGCCGCTGGGCGATTGGCACGTGGCGGCCGCGTACAGGAAGCTGGGCCTCTGGCTTCAGGAAGGCTACACGCGCTTCTCCAACGGGGAAGGGCCAGTCATGCCCAAGATCTCCGGGAGACCGTATCTGTGGAATCATGGTCTCGTTCCACGCCGTGAAGACGCCCGAGCTCATGCGAGACACGCATGCCATCGTCGGCAACATGACCCAACCCCCGCTCTGGCTAGACACGTGGCGGCTTCTCGGCGCCCCAGCCGTCGACCAGCTGGAGTGCGAGCCGTTCCGGAAGGACCGGAGGGACGAATCAAGTAGGTGTCGTCGTCGACCAGCAGGAACCACTTTGCCTTGGGGGAGTGAGTCTAGGCGAGCGCTAGGCTGGGGGTGAACTGGCCCCGGGCGCGCAGGAAGTGGTCGTTCGGCAGCAGCAGCCACATGGGAAGCACGGCCGCGGTGAAGGCCACGAGCAGGGCCAGCCTCACGTGGTCCCGGCTGAGATACATACTGGCGCGCGCGGTGCTGAGGGGGCGGTCCCAGTCGGAGGCCGGGCGGCGGACGATGTCATAACTCCCGATCTCTGTACCATCCGCAAACGGTCGTCACGGCTCCATGATCTTGTCGCGGCGCAGGGCAGCAAGGCCACCAATCACACCAGCCGTCCGTTCTTGTTCGGCACGTCTGGCTGAGCAAGCGATGGCGACGCCTGAAGCCGAAGGTGCGCGGTCGTGATAGGAGCGACCCGTCAACCCCTGCGTCCCCCCCCCCCCCCCCCCCCCCCCCCCCCCCCCCCCCCCCCCCCCCCCCCCCCCCCCCCCCCCCCCCCCCCCCCCCCCCCCCCCCCCCCCCCCCCCCCCCCCCCCCCCCCCCCCCCCCCCCCCCCCCCGACCAGCGGCTGCGCAACTACGGTGTACAAGGTATCGACTGCCTCAGCTCCTCCAAGCAACCTTCCTCTGGAGGCTGTGCTCATCCAGAGCAGCAAGTAGATACAGGGCGAGCAGGGCCCCAGCGCTTACTAAACTACCTCCTGTATTCATGGCGCGACGCGACCGGCCCAGCCGCGTTCCACATCTCCAGCCCCACGCCGCCGACCACGACCCTGTCTCCTGGCAGCTGTTCCAGGTCGCCCGCATCCGCGACGGAGCTGTGCCCGTGGTGCAGGAGCTGGACGCGTGGACTCGCGCCTTGCCAGTCGGCAATCCTCCACTTCGCGACCCTCTGGTCGTTGCCCGTGCTGACGACCACGGCCTGGCTCTGGCTCAACGTGCCGTCGAGGATGGCCACGCCAGTGATGGCCGCGGCATGCGCAGATCGGACGACGCACTTGGACGGGAAGACGAAACGCCCCGCCCCGTCCTGCCGTAGGTGCGCGATCCCGAGCGCGTTGTCGTCGCCCCCGGCCACCACGAGTGCGCATTTCCCTTGCGGGCCGTCGACTTCCCGAAGGTCCAGTGACTTCATGGTGCTTTGGTGCAGCCGTGTGATGACGAGGGTCGCGAACTCTGCCACGGAGGCGTCCGCCGTGTCACGGGGGATAGTGGCCTGCCAGACGGCCAGGTAGCCATCGGTAGCCGCCGTGAGGACCTGGACCATGTGATTGTCGGCAGCGAGATACCGCAATTGTGTCATGCACGCCCCCGTGTAGGAACCTTTCGCTAGGATCCGGAATCCGCCCTCCTTCGAGTAGCGGTACGTCTTCAGGCTGGAGTCGGAGAAGACCATGGATACCAGGAACTCGACGTTCGCATCGGGCTCCTCGTCGCCGATGCGCCGTACGTCAAAGTCCATGATCCTCAGGTCGCCCACTTCGGTACGGTCGGGGAAAACCGCCTCGCACACTATGCCCAGCTGCTTGTGCTCCGACTGGAGAGGGGTGGTCCTCCACACGAAGAACTCTTCGTTGCCGCCACTGCTGAACAGGTGGCTCTGCCCATGCCATTTGAGAGCCTGGATGCCTGTAGTGTGTTTCTCGACCATGGCCAGACAGCGCAGTTCCGTCCCGACCGCGTCGTAGCTCCATATTCTAATCGTGGTGTCCTCAGCAGCCGTTGCTACGTAGTGGCCCGAGGAAGCCACAGCGCGAATCTCCCTCCCATGGCCTCCTTCCTTGACCGTCCGGTGCGGGGCATGGCGCTGGGAGAAAACGCAAAGCTGCGATGTTTTCGTGAATACGAACCGAAAAGCGTCCGCCGACGCAGACAACGGCGTGTAAGCAAACATTCTGTGCGCGCCGCCGCAGTCCACGGTCACAACCTCCCGAGCCCGTGTCTCATTCCAGACGACGAAGTTCTTGCTCCGGAAGCCACAGAGCATCAGGTCTTTCGTGCCGTCCGCGTTCACGAAGAACCAGGCATCTTCGATGATGGGCCCGAAAGGAGGCGTGGTTTCGTGCAGCAGTCGGAGATGGAAAGAGTCCTTTCTCCTGGATACCTGATGAATCCTGTACTTGCCGTCCCGGCCGGTCGTGAGGATACTTGTTGGCTGGCCGTCGACCTGGGATAGGATGGAAATCGAAGTGACCGCGTCCTTGGTGGTAGCCTCCACTTCCGACTCGGCGCGGCGATATCCGTCCGGGGTCGGTTGCAGGACGGTGATGCCGCCTTTTCTTGACCCAAGCAGAAGAACATCGCCGCATAATGCCGCAGACGTAACACTAAAGGTCTTGTCTAGGTGGACCTTGGTTTCCGTAACCTCCACGGCCTGGTCTGGGCCCCGTATCTGCAGAAGGACGGCGTCGGAGCTTCCAAGAATGTCGACTAGAAAAAACCCACGCTCCTCTGACTTTTCTGCAGGACCTTGTCCATTAGAACTTTGCGAGCCCGGCTGTTCTCTTTGTTTGACCTCGCGGGAGACGTCAAATAGGCCTGCCACTTTGCCAACCACCCGGGCAACCGGCTCCACAGTTGGGACATGGGAGTCACGAAAGAGGAAAATGACACCCGAAGCAGTGCCAATGAGAGCCCTCCGGCCGTCATTCAGGCTTGTGATGACGGTATAAGAACGCAGAGCCGCATGGGACTCGGCAGATAACGTCATCTCATACCATGACAACTCAGTTTCGAAGATTCCTCGGAAGAGACGGCCCGAGTTTGTGACGGCCAGGAGGCACGACTCCGATACGAAATTGTAATGGTTGAACGTCTCCTTGACCTTTTTGACTTTGGGCCCCTTGCGCTGGGCTTGCACTTGGGGGTTTGGCGACGCTGCAACCGTGGAGCTGCGCGTGTCAGGCCCTTCGACACCGGCCTCGTCCTGGTGTTGCCACGTAGGGGCCTCGATGTCCCCACGAGTTTCGCACTCGGGAGGCTGTGCCACTACGGCGGCAGTGGGTATCTCTGCCAAGTACCTCGGCGCATGGCGGTCGGATGCACTCAGCAGGGATATTTTGCCGTCAGAGCCTCCGGTAGCGATCAGTAGCTCTTCATTGGCGGTCTGGGTTTGGGCATGGGACCAAATATGCTTTCCGACGTGGGTCGCGAAGGTGCCTTGGTGCGAGAGTTGCGCGGATGCCTGGGTCGAGGACGGACCCCGATCTCGGTGGGCAAAAAGCCATTGCTGCGCCGTAGAGTCCTCACCAAAAGACCACAGCACGACATCAAGTCCGGAGGGGCCGTGGGTAGCTGGTTGGGTGTTGGAGAAGGCCACGTTCCAGATGCGAGACGCATGGCCCATGACGACGGCGAGGCACCGTGTGGCCTCCGTCTCTCCGCCGGCAAGGTTGAGACTGTCCCCAAAGCCCGTTTGTCGCGCAGCAGAAAGCTTCTCGTAGAACTTGGCGTGCCGGTCGCCGGGGGCCTCGCGCACCTCGGTCACATCCCAGACGCGGATCGTCCGATCGTCACTGCAGCTGGCCAGCAGCGTCAAGGTCTCTCCGTTCTCTAGCCGTATCCGGGGCGAGATGCAAACGCCAAAAATGGACCCTTCGTGGCCCGAGAAGACGAAATGGATGTCGCAGCGCGTCTCGGATGCCGCGGAGCTTGCATGGTACTTCCAGACGACTATCTCCCCAAAGACGGTGCCCGCGGCGACAAGGATACAGTCGGGCGATTCCCACGAGAGCGTGCCGGAGAAGAGGATGGGCCGTGACGGTGAGCGGATCCTGTCGAATACGATGCAGTTTTGAACTGGGTCCAAGTGACCATGTATAAGTTCGTTGTGCGCCGTCAAGAGGGCCAAATCGCCATTGGCGTACGGGGACGAGATACCGTCGAGGAGCCAGTCCGGCGCCGTGGCTTCGCTGCCGACACTGCCTAGAGCGCCTTCGCCAGCTTCGCCCGACACGATCCTGTCTATCGTGTCCCGGGGCAGCACCGTCACGGAGTACCCGCCCCATATGAGGATTTGCTGCTTTGCCGCACCGGCGGGGGGGATGGATATGCCATGGACGGCCTGGGCTTTGAAGACGGTGATCTGCCCGCGAAGACGTGTTGACTCGGCGTCATAGACTTTCAGCTGGTTGTCTTCCCCGGCGAGAAGGTAGAGACGACCGTCGGTTCGCGCTGTGAAGAAGGCCAGTGCAGTGATGGGGTTCAGTATAAAATCCCTGCAAAGATGCCCGGAGCGGGCTGTCTCTAGAGTCATTGAGAGCTCAGGGGCCGCGAGCAGTGATGGTATAGTACAAGTCGCGCTCAGTCACCAAGCATTGCCGGCCCGGATTCCTGCAAGGGAAGGGTCGATTGGATCCGCGGAGATATCTGCCGGAAGGATACGGCATGTATTTCATGCGACCTCACTCTAACGGCTTCCGAGTAGGGTTGCTTGCTCATTCTTGGCCCAGAGTGGATGTGCTACGGCAGCTGGCATTCGATGCGCATATCAGCTGGTGACTGCTGGCAGGGGGCAAGGAAGTTCCTCGGTTGACACGACGCCCTCGGGGCCGCCTGGGGGTTCACCTCCCTCCCTCTAGGATTGCAGCATAGCAAGTCCGGTACGCGCTGCCTTACTAGACGCCATCTCGCCCATGGCCCGCTGTGTCGGCGTTATGCTGGTACGGCGTGGGGACAACTGGGTTGGTTGCAGCGATTTGTCTTCCTACCCTCCCGGGCCCTCTCCAAGCCTTTGCGGTACAAGGAAATCGTTAATCTGACGTATAGAGGTACACAAAACACTGTTGCCCGGGTGGCTTTCGGCCGATGGGATGTGGGCGATGAAGAACGAGACCATTGTTCCAGGGCTCGACGGCATCAGCCACGAATGCCAGTACCAACTGGTGTAGGGAAAGTAACCCATAACCCCTCCGGCACACCAATCGCCCTTCCCGGCCCCTCCTCATCACAAGTACCGGCTGCCCGCTGTCCATAGAATTAGACATTAAACCATCTGTCACTATCCGCTTCAAATCTCATGCATATCCCGCCTGTCCTCTCCACGCGTCCGGCAGTTTTCCCCGGCACCGGTGAAACCAGCGCTAAGGGCTTCGATCTTGTCGTCTGGCAGAAGGCAGCGGTGCCAGCCGCAAGGCGGCAATTGAGAACTGCGGCTGCTTGGAGCTGCCTACGCGGCTACAGCGTCGGTCCGCCCTCGGTGGTGCTCGCCGTTGAGACCGCCGTCGCTGTCGAGAACCGAATTGGCGTGTTCATCCTCATCGTCCTCGTCCTCGTACTCCACGCCCTTGTGGTCGGCCGCCGCAACCCATGAATCTCGGTCGTTCAGAGGAGCGTCCTGGCCTGAAAGATCCAAGCCCTCGGTGCGGGCCTTGATGTTGTTCCTCCGTCTCGTCGACAAGGTGCGCGCCCGGGTGGACAGCTTGGATGAGACAGCGGCGTTCGACGTGACCCAGTTGGTCAGAGCATCCTCGCAGTCTTGGATGATGGCCTTGCTGGCTTCATAGCCATCATAGGCCGCCCTTGTTTCACCTGGAGTCACAGGCGTGTCGTCAATGAGCTCCAGGAGATGCTTTCCGTACCCAGCAATAATGGCGACCTTTTCACAGTGTTCGCGCAGTGCGTCAAACTGATACGTGTAGGCAGCCTTTATCTTCTCACGTGTAATGTTTGATAGCTGGGCTTCGGCGACGAGGGATTCGGCTTCGGCACGGACGAGCTCTTGCTCAAGAACAACGATTTTGGGCGAGTTGGGCTCCTTGTACTTCAGTTGGGCGATTTGGTCCGTGATCTTTTGCTTGCCTGCAAGGTAAGAGCGGCCGACGTCAGCATCCCGTCCCCGAGGGCTTGCGAAATGGCGCAAACCTGAGAGAGGGGTACTCACGATCTCTGCTCGGCTGTACCGAGGCCTCAATGTTCCTGATGCTCTTCATGGTGACACGGTACTGGTCGTAGCGATCGACATATTGGTCCTCCAACTCGCCGATTTCGTAGAGGAGCACGCCAAGCTTGTCCGTGACATCCGAGACGTCCTCGTCGCCAACTTCGCCCCAGATGGAGAGTTGCGACTGGTTCAGCGTATCAGTAACCACGCGCCGCATCGCCTAAGGGGAGAACTGCACGTACGGCCACTTCCATGCGCTCTTTGGCGACCTGCTCCAGGCTGCGCATCACGTTCTTCTCCATTTTAACGAGCTGGGTGAGCTTCTTGGCCAGGTCGGGCCCGAAGGCGCCGGCGGCGTTTCGGCGAAGAGCATGGCCTGGTATCACCATCAGCTAGCACATCCCTCAGTGGCTGGCATGGACGACTGACCAAGCGTGGTCTTGCCGAAGAGACGGCCGGATTTAGTGGTAGAAGGCGGTGGCGGGGGGTTCTGGAAGACAGGACAGCGTCAATAGTGGTTTCCCAAGCACCCTTCGGTCTACGTGGCGCTGACCTGAATCTGGGACGCAGTGGGCGCCCGGGTCTGGCGCATAGAGTATGTGCGATGCATCTTGCCGAGATGGCGTCCAACCCCAAGTCGCGGCGATCAAGGTGGCAGCGGGGTACGGTCCGAGGCCGAGAACAGACGTGCCGGTGAGGATATGCCGGGCGGGCGGGAGGCTGGCGATGTTCTTTGCGACGGGCTGTGTGTGTACGACCGCAAGTCGAGGTTACGCGGGCGGCGCAGGCGTGGGAACCTGGAGATGTCGATCAAAAGCGGGTTGCGATAGAGGGTGCCGAGCGGCGAGCGCCGTGGGTGAGCACACAGGCAAACGGATACGGACTGTTCGGGGCTGGAATGGAGAGACGGGAGGAGATAAGGCTGTGGAGCATGCGCAGGATGGGGAAGAGGCAGGGACGGAGGGAGAGAGGTAAAGAGGGAAGTGGTCAAGGTCTTGTACGGGGACGGTGGATGTATGCAGGGGCGAAGGGGGGGGGGGGGGGGGGGGACCACGGCGGGTTCCGTACTGGGTTCCAGTGAGCGAGGATTGACGAAAGAGGTGTCGCTATTCGGCCGTGCTCCCGGGTGACACGAAGTGCCGTCACCAGCCTCTGTCCCGCCTATTTGTACCTAAGTGGCGGGATGAGGTAAGTGTTGGCTTTTGTCGTGGTGCGAGGAGTGATGGACTCGATTGAGTGTACGCAGAGGAGCTGCGCGCATCCAGATGACGGATGGGCTTCGAGACGCCGGGCTCCAATGGCAATGCCGGGAGGTGGTTAAGCCCAGAGCCCGCTACGTCATCGTCACTGAACAGAGCAGTGTAGCGCTGGGACGGCTCGCAGTTGATCTGAGCCAGTGTGGGCTGTGTCACCTGTTAGCGGACGATCCGTCGCCCGCGAGGAGCCGGGGCCTCCCATGGCGAGGGGGCCGAGGGGGCTTTGACGCCCCTGAGTAATGACCCAGGGCCAGCCAGACGCCGAGTGCAGCGGAATACAGGCGAGATGCACCGCAGCGCCGGGGATGGCCTGGTCTGGGTAGGTACAGAAGGGAACGGAATGTGGGATGGCGAGGATGGGACGGAATGGGACTGGTTGGATCCCTGCTTCTGGCCACCACACGCGGGATGCCGTGGGCCTGCATGCAAGGCTGTACCTACAGGTAGTCCATGCCTTCAACCGTATCCAACAAGATGGGATCTTGCCCAAGGACGCCGTGGATGAAGCTGATCAAGCTGCATCGACTCTCCGTCACGCGCTCGCCGGTGGTGTTGTGCGTCTCCCGCCGTCACACCAACAGCCAGCCGACTTCACGGCGCTATTGACGGAGCCAGTGCGTCACCGAGTGACACTGGAGGCCGCCCACTGGCACGGCATTCCGGCCCCTCGCAACGGCATCTCTGCGTCTCGGTAGCTGTGCCGTCTGTATCCTGCCGCCCCTTCCTACATGCAAGGTACCTGGGCCGCAAACAGCTACCGTCGGCCTTCGTTTTTTCATCTTGCATCTCTGGTCAAGGTCGCCAAGCCCACCGGGGCCACGAGCCCTCCATGATACTAGGGTGAGATCAACAGCATATCCATCCGGCTGGGTGAACATCAGATCTGCATCATGCCTGCTTGAGCCTGCCGGGTGCGGCGGGGCTGGTCTTTGCAGCCAGTGGTAGGGGACAGCACCTTTTACACCCATTACTCCACAGGTATCTTCTGCGCCGTCATATACGCCCGGATATTTATCTACGAAAAGGTACACGACAACAGGGAAGTATTCATGTGTTGTAGGTTCCGGTCAGGAGTATTGGAGTGGGGGCTGCTCGGGGGACAGGCTGTGGGTCTACCTATAGTAGGTATGGAGGCGAATGGGTATACATATAAACCGTTTCTTGGAAACTGCCTACAACGGGCTCGCACAGCTTGACGGCAAAAGATCCCATGGGTCTTGTACCGTCTTAACCGTAGACAGGACAGGCCATGAAACTTAGCCAACAAGCTGTCATCGTCAAGCCTCATAAGCCAGTCGCCGGCTATCTTTCTGACAGCGCGGGGGCACTGTGGTGCGCGAGCTGTCAGGCCTGCCGTGGGGGGGGGGGGGGGGGGGGGGGTACGGCTGGATGATATTTTCTGTTGTCAGGCGCACGAACGGGCATGGTCAGCCCCTTCCAGCCGTTCCGGAGTGGATGCTATCGCGGAAGAGACATGCAGGGTCTGCCGAAAGCTGCTAAGAACGGGGCGTCATATCGACCACACGCCACATACGATATCTGATCAATACTTATGGGTACTTGGCTAGGTACTTTCGGGTCCAAATTTCTAACAGCCGGAAGTCCTTAGCGGCTCGATGGGCGTGGCGCATGTGGCTGGAGCCACATGAAGGTGGGCCTGTCGCGCTCAGATCTTTACTGCCAGGTGGAAGTGGAAGTTGATTGATGAATAGAAGCCCTGGAGTGGAGGCAGACGCGGTCGCTTCGGGATCATGGAGGCGCATCGCCTCTGCGGCTCAACGCATCATCGCCGTCAAGATTGATGATGGAAAGCCGGCTTGACGGTTTCAACACAAACACGTTACTGCCTGACTGCAGAGAACCGGCTCGTCTCAGCCTGTATCCAATTGTTGGCTAGCCTGGTAAAGGATCCAGGGACGCGACCTTCCACGACCCTTTCATCCATCATTCACTTGGACGCGTCTTCAGGCAGACCCGTATCGCGTTAGAAGCCTCACTTCTTCTTCTTCTTCTTCTTCTTCTTCTTCTTCTTCTTCTTCTTCTTCTTCTTCTTTCAACTTGCTTGCCCTTCTCTGGGTTCCCGTCTTTCTCTTGGAGGGAGGGAAGTCATACACGACTGCTTAGGCCTTCCCGCCTTGCGCCACCGGCGAAATCGAGGCATCCCGGGTGTTCCATACCCAGGCACTCTTCCCGCCGTACAAGCGGCGGGGGGAAATGCCGTTGCGGCCGATCAACTTGTGGTAGGGCCTGGGGAAAGCTCCTTCAGGCACTCACAGGCTCGTTGCCGAAGTCTATTTGGACCGTAGCTTCCCCCGTTTAGTGGACAAGTCATCTGCCCCTCTCGACAACATGGCCCCAGAACATCCGGCCGACTTCCCGGCCATGTCCATGTCTGAGTCGGGAGATGTCGATATGAACCCTCGGACGCCTCGCAAACATCAACAGTACCAGTCGTACTCTCAGCCACTCGACCTCGCCCATCAACCCATCAGCCCGCCGGTGATAAACCGGCAGAGGCAAGCCTCACAGGCGTCTGCGCCCACATTCACGGCCCCGGCGGCTCAGGACCCGTCAGCGCGGATGCCTGCTGCATCGCCACCGCGCGGTAGCCGGGGGCCGGCGCAGAAACCCAGAGACGAGCTCTCGTCGGACGCATTGCCTATGCGGGCTGGCGGCCCGGTGAACACTGGCTCCAGCACCACTTCACCATCTCAGCAACCCGCCCAGCGGACACCCAAAGCCCATACACCTAAAAAGGCCGACTGGACCACTGACAAACTGGAAGAACAGCTACAAGCGCTGGCCCGGGACCTTGAGAATGACACCGCTCGCCTCACAACACGCCAGCTACGGATGGCCTGGAAGAAAGAAGCGCCCCAGCCGCTTCACGTCTCCAAAGTTAATTGGTTCTCTCAGCTTATCCCCAAGCCCAAGGTCGCCACGGGTGGCATGAAGTTCAAGATCAAGGTAGGCGAATACCGCCCGTTCTTTCTACGCAAGTGTTTGCCTATACTGACGTTTTTCGTAGCAGCACGGTGCGGGCCGTGGTGGCAAGCAGGACCGCAGTGGGAAACAACAAAAAGACGAGTTTGAAGTTACCCGTCTCAAAACAAACCAAGACCGTGTCCCCAGCTACGGCTTTCATCATGTGGAGATTTCCAAAAACATTTTGTCGCCCAATACTATGCTCAGTTTCGTTCCCCATCTGCGAGACCTGGCGGATGAGGAGGAGCCGCAGTACCGGCGTTGGCTCGAAAACCTCGAGAGTATGGACAACCAGTCGGGTTTCGCCACCCTGAGCCGGCAGGAGAAAGTGCTTAAGACGATGCAAAAGGAACACGGGACTGTTCTCCTGCTGTACCTGGATTACTGGCTTGAGCAACTCTCCGTGGAGAACTGCACCAAGTCCACGCTCATCCGCTACATGGCCAGTCAGGCCGACGCGGTCACGCCACAACAAAAGTCCAGCATTCTCAATTCCTACAGTGATGACATGGGATCCCCACGAGCCACCGAGACGCTCCGGATGTTTACAGACGCTTTCGACCGCGTCTTCAATTCGCCGAAGCTGGAGAAAAGGGCCGTGACCCTGCGCCATGTTCTGCTCCTCGACAAGTCCGTGGACACTGTGGTCGACACGAAGAAGTGGATGAAAGAAACCCCCAACCAAATCAAACCGAATGCCGAGAGCACGACGGTCGAGTCATTTCTCGAGACGTACGCTCTCCTTGGGTGTCTGATTTGCTGCAGCCACTCATGTGAGCATGGCGAGTACGGTGTTGATAACGAGCGGAAGCGATTCTCGATCGAGGTCGTGGGGGGTCTTGAGCCACTGCTCCGCAAATTGTCCATCGAAGCGGCCAAGAAGAAAGGTGGCGAGATCTCGCTCAGTCGCAAAGCCCAGAAACCGTGTGGTGAAGATTGCTATCGGAACGGGCGCCCAGGCACCCGGGCGCGTGCCTGGAGCGAGACGGAGACCATGCTTCTCAAAGCCTTTATTGCCACGTTTAGTGACACGAATATACCAATACAATGTGCGACGGCAGTAGCGACTGGCCGGCCTTGTTGGGACGTCAACCGCCAGCTGGACAAGCTGGACATGGACTCTCCGCCTCTGGATATTGCTTCGCCGCCCCCACTCAAGATCAAGCCGGTATCGTGGTACGACCGCTTCAAGAAGATGCTCCTCGGGGATTGGCAAGATCAAACAATTACCCATGATCACTCCAGGAGAGAACACTTCGATCCCTGTAACCACGAAGGCCCCTGCGTTTCCGCCACGAACTGCTCTTGCGTCGCGAATAAGGTCATGTGCGAGCGCTTTTGTCGTTGCACTGTGGCCACTTGTGCCATCAAGTTCACCGGTTGCGCGTGCCATTCCCAGGGGAAAACGTGCTTGCAAAAACAAAAGGAACGGCCATGCATCTGTGTGCAGTTGAACCGTGAATGTGACCCGACGCTGTGTGGCAGCTGTGGCGCCCTGGAGCGTTCTAATCCTCGCAATGCCGACAACGACCAGCTTTATGCCACAGGCTGTCAAAACTGTATGATGCAGCGCGGGAAAGCCAAATCCCTCATTCTCGGTAAATCGATGATCGAGAATTGCGGCTACGGGCTTTTCACGGCCGAGGACATCGCCCAGGACGAGTTTGTCATCGAGTACGTCGGCGAGATCATCAGCCAAGATGAAGGGGTCCGGAGGGAGGCGCGTCGGGGCGACGTTTTTGACGAGGAGTCAAATGCTTCGTATCTCTTCACACTGCTCGAGGCAGAGGGCATCTGGGTTGACGCGGCCATCTATGGCAACCTGAGTCGCTACATCAACCACCAAGATGAGGGGGACAAGCGAGGCCTCGGCTGCAACATCACACCCAAGATTCTTTATGTTGGCGGCGAATACCGCATCAAGTTCACGTCAATGCGCGATATCAAGGCTGGAGAGGAACTCTTCTTCAACTATGGAGAGAACTTCCCCAACTTGACCAAGAAGCTTCTCGACGAGCAGCAAGAGGAGGAGAAGGTCAAGAAACGACGATCAAGGAAGAACGACCCCGACAAACCCAAGAAACCACGGGGCCGTCCACCCAAGAAGCGTGGCCGCAAACCCAAAAACAAGGCGTTTGCGAAAATCGAGTCGGACGGCGAGGAGGACGAAGACGTCGCTGCCATGAGCATCGCTGAAGAGGATCCCTTCCAGCACACTCGTACCCAGCCCCGAAAGCGCAAGCGTGGTGCTGTCGCAGACATGTCCTCGGAAGAGGAATACAGACCGGAAGCGGTTGATTCTGACGCTCCGGCCGCCGCCGCTAGGGCTCGTAGTAGAGCTGTGGGAAATCGCAAGCAGGCGGAAGAGCGATCCACGACGACGCGATCCAGAAACAATACGCTTTTTGACCGTGTTCGCGATAGCAGGGGACGCAGCGGCCCCTCGACAGAGCCTGACTCGGACTCGGAGCCTGGGCGCACAAAGGCCACCGTCAAGCGACAGCCACGAAAGGCGCGCAGGCTGATGAGCGAGGTTGCTGACGACGACGAACCCAACGCTAGGGCAGAAAGCCACAACGGCAGTGCGAAACGGCGCCCCGGCAGTAGTCGTTCGACTCGCCAGCACGTCCAACGAGGTTATGGCAAGCAGAGTGGTGATGAGGGCGAGGATAGCGACTCGGGCGCGCACGAGACCCCTAGTCGGGTGCGTACCCGCCGCCAGGTCAGGAATACCGCCGGGCCGAGCCCCACCAAAGCCGACGGCGACGACGATGTAAATGACGACGAAGATAGCGATGAGCACCTCGTCATCCGTAGACGCGCGCGGAGGGTGGTGGCACAGAGGACGGCGTCAGATAGCGACGAGAGCAGTGGTGTGATCGACCGTTCGCGGAGTCGACGAATGCCAGCTCGGTATAGCGAGTAAGACAGTCAACTAAGAGAAGCTGTGCTTGCCGAGGCGGGCGCACGAGTGCGGACTCGTCACAGAGGGACAGGGACGCCTCTTGGTTGGACTAGGCAGGGCATTTATTGCTTCGTTACTGAGGAGTGATGTGGGGGGCCAACGGGCCCCCCAGGTATTGTGTGCCAACTGAGTTGTCACAGTGTAGGGATAAGGAATATATATGTTTCTTGGCGTCTAGCCCAGCGCTCGTGTATTAACACCGTGCCCAGCTTGCAGCGGCCATCGCAACGCCCCTGTAACTGTCTTTGTGTGCATGTGTGTGTGTGTGTGTATGTGTGTCTCTGTGTGTGTGTGTGTGGAGAGAGAGAGAGTCCGGATATGCCATTCGCTTGGCCCTTTCGAAGATTGTCGGCTGCCATGCGGGACGACAGGGCGAAGCCTGCGTTTTGTAGTAGTTGCCTGATTCGAGTGTCGAAAATAAAAGAGCAGATTGAAAACCCAATAGTACTTGTACATGTACCACAGCAACGCCCGAGTGTCCCTGTTCTGTCTCGCCCTTGGTCCCGAGATGTCCCGTCGCTTTGCGCAAGCTGCTTGCGGCTGTCCTTGGCTGGGTGGTGGCAGGGCAGGACCACACCCCCCGGTCGAACGAGCATATCCTCCCAGCTCTCCCCCGGCTCCCATACTATTTGCGAAACGGCGTCGGCGAGTACGTGTCGGGCCCAGGACTTCGCGCAAGGGAGGCCGACCATTCCAGATCTTCCCGTCCCTGCTCGAACCGAGGATTGCTACGTCCTCGGCCGTACCGCCCGTTGCGCAATCGCGACCGGCTACTCGCTGCGGCCCGACACGGCCAGATTGTGGCGTCGTGGTGATCGAAGTGGGGGGAGGGAGGGGAGGAGGGGTCTAATGCCGGGAGTCTCGCCCTGGTGTCACCGATCCGAGAACTGCATAGCCTGTCCTGCGGCTGGTGGGCGTAGATCGTGAGAGCTGGCCCGACAGATGCGTGACATTCATCAGACTGTTATTTGGGGCTCGCCCGGTCCGCAGTGCACCTCTGCAAACTACAGATGGCAATCAAACCACTTTGTTTGCCCCTGGAGGAGCTCATACTATACACTCTGGGGATAAACGCTCGCGGGCTGCAAAGCCACGAGTTAGCCTTGTCACACAGCCAGCGAGGCGGTGGAAGGACCTGACTTACCGGGCTGTTGATCATAGTATTGCGCTTGTTCCTTCCCTTCTTGATGTGACTCTTCAAGGCAGAGGAGTCCAATGGCTTCAGCAGCTCGAAGCTGCACAGAAGTTCTGAAGAGACGGACATGACGGCGCCCCAGTTGTCAAATTCACCACAGTACTGGTATCCGTGTCAGCGAACTGTCTGCCGAAGGCGGCCTGGGGTGAAGGAGGGGCGGATAACTCACGTTGGGAGCACTGAATACAGTGACCAAAACTCGATCATTAAAGAACTCATAGCCATCTTCAACCACCATATGGGCTCGGCAGACTAGGTCGAAATCGTGCGTGGCTAGGAAGTCGGTGATAACCTTCTTGCCAAAACAATAGCTGACGCCACGTTCGTTAGCCTCCCAATCCTGTTCCATGTCTGCCGGGTCGGACCACAGCAGATCATTGAGAAGCCCGTAGTCGGGCACGTCGGTCGGTCGTGCAATGTTGCGGATGTCGTCCATGTGACTGAGGGCCGGTGACAAGCCACCATGGACGCAGAAAATCTTGCCCGCCACGATAGCGGCAATAGGCAGGGTGTTGAAGCAATCAACAAACGTCTTCCAGATCTTGACGTTGCACCTACGCTTGCACTCATCATAGAAGCCATAAACCCGTGTGACGTTAGCGCACTCATGGTTGCCCCGGAGCAGAAAGAAGTTCTCGGGGTATTTCAGCTTGTAGCAGAGGAGCAGTAGGATCGTCTCCAGCGACTGTTTGCCCCGGTCCACATAGTCGCCCAGGAACAGGAAGTTGGCGTTGGGCGGGAAGCCACACATCTCGAACATGCGAATGAGATCGGTGTACTGGCCGTGCACATCGCCCACGATCTTCACCGGGGCGTCCAGCTCGAGCAAGGCGGGCTGCGAAAGGAAACACTCCCTCGCACGCTGGCAGATGGCCACGATTTCGGCATTCTTAAGACAGACGCTCTTGGTGACCTTGCCGGCGTAGGCGGCATCGAGCAGGCGCTTGATGAAGTCGTCGATGTCGATATCCTTGATATCGCCCATGGCCACGCCCCCCGCGTGGACCTCGTCTTGGCTGTTGCCACCCCCAACGGCTGGGGTGGGGGCGATAGGGTTGGGTTGGCCGTCCTTCTTGACGAGAATAGACTGGCCCGGCTTTCCGGGAATGTGCGAGCCGGGGTTGACGGCGCCCGAGGGGGGCTGGTCTGACACATGGTCGACCTCGCCGCTGGCTTGGGCGGCGCTGATATCACCGTGCCCCGCCTTCATGGACGCCGACTGGATGGGAGACGGGGGCGCCGGTGTCTCTTCGGTAGGCGACGTCGCATCGTCGGCGGCCGGGGACCGGGGGGAGGATGCACCCACCGAGTCGGCACGGCTGGTGCGCGACATGCCCGACTTGGCGCTCTTGCCCGACTTCACCGACGCCGCATCCGACTTCTCGGCCACATAGCTGGCGGTGGGCGTAGCATCGCCATTGGACAGCACGGCCGAGTTTCGCGGGCTGTCCGTCTTCCCGCCACCGGGTATCTTGGACCGCAGCGAGCGGAAGGAGCGCGTCGAGTCCTTGGTGTCGGATCTGCTGAAGCTCGGGTAGGACTGCAGGTTATCGCCACCACCGCCTTTGGAAGACGAGCCCCCTTCCTTGGACGTGTGGTTTCCCATGGTCCCGTCTTGTGGTCTGGCGTCTGACGCGCGGGAGGACGCGGGGTCTGGCTGTTAGGATTCGCAGAGGTCCGCGGCTATCGGTACAACCGCGACGGCGACCCGGGTCGGGAGGGGTCGGGGATGGCGATGGCGGGACGGCAGGGTGGAGGAGGGCAGAACGGGTGCTAGGGAGGGTGGAACAGCCGTTCGAGGGCGGAGAGGATGAGGGTGATGGAGGAAGACCGGGGCGCCGTGATTGCGTCCGTGGTGGTGGTAGTGAAGACGGTAGTGGGGAAAGAAAACGGTCTCGGGGCAGAGAAAGGGCAGTAACGGTATGCGCAACGCGACCAAAGCGACCCCCAGAGCGGAGCGTCGGGCTCGGTACGTTTGGGCCGGGGCTAAAGTCCAAGACGGCGAGAGGCTCGTATGACGGCAGCGGGCAGGGCCAGGCGGCGACAACGACGGCGGCAGCGAGAGTCTGGGTTGCTGTCGCGGGTTGTCCGTGGGGGCTTCGACAGGTTTAGGTTGTTGGCGGCGGCAACAACGGCAGATAGGCGGCAGGGCAACCCGGTTGCGCTCTAGAGATGAGGCTATGACGATGTGTGGGGGAGTATGTAGTTGGAAGAACAGGTCAGGCCAGCCACTCCGGACACAGAATTCTTTAGTATCTATGCTTCAGCCGCAGGTCTTCCAGCTTGTGAGAGTGGGGGTTGGCAAGTTGGGCTGGGTCTATTCGTTTCGCTGGGCAGGGAGACCCGACATGGACGGGGATTGGGTTCGGGGTACAGCTGGTTTGGGACGGCCCATGGGGCAGCAACCCCGTGTCTCTGTTTGTCTGTCTGTCTTCTGCTCTTGTCTGAAGCCGCCTGTCACAAGGCCGACTGGTCTCGGGGCCGGCAAAGGCGTGGTGGTATGGTGAATAGCCGTTGCATGCACCCAGGGAACGAAAGTAGGTAAGTAGGTAGGAAGCAGGTTGGTTGGCCCAGCGTTCCGAGCAGTTTCATTCCTGCATCCGTCCTACTACTTGCTGGGTAGGTCATGTAGGTATGTACATACATACCTAGGTATGTAGGCAGGTACTGCTTTTACAGGTACCACCAGCACACACCCGACAGCACTACCTGGGTACATGCCTCTTCGTGGGAAGAAGTAGGGCGACCTATGCGTAGGTAGGTAGGTAGGTAGGTAGGCAAGTAGGTAGGCAGGCAAGTAGGTAGGCAGGCAAGTAGGTAGGCAGGCAAGTAGGTAGGCAGGTACATACTTCACTTCGGCCAACAAAGGAGCGACAGGACTGGCACGCGACGGCCGGGCGGGGGGCGTCGGTCGTGCGCTCCCATTTGCCATGACGGGCGGTTGTTGGGCGGGATGGACGGAGGGACGGTCCTCCAGTCCTTTCTGCCTCTCCGGTCCGTGGATGACGAATGGTGGGAAGGGCCTGGAGGATAGCGCTGCAGGTCTCAGGACGAAATGCGGGGAGATGCGCTCTGGGCAGTCTAGGCTCTGCAGCCCTTGGAAGTGGCGGTAGACGGACGGACAGGCGGCGACGATGGACCGCGTTTGCACCCATCCGAGATGCGAACGGGTCCAACCAATGCCGGGACGAAGATGGGCTGCTACTACCATGCCACAAAGATCGGGAGCCAAGAGCCGTTGAAATTCCATCCGGCAAAGTCCAACAAGGGAGGCGATATTCCCCAGCCCGGGCATCGGGTCTCACGGCGGTCGTGGGCAGAATGCAGCGCCAAGGCGACAACCCAAGAGAGCTACCTAGGGAGCAGCTGGTCTGACAACCCACGGAACCGCAACGGTGAGCAGACGGCAGCGGCTTCTCACGCCCCCGCGTCCTCTTCTTTTACCCCTCCCTGTCCTCCTCCCTTGCCGCTTCGCCTGGCACGGACGACGACCAAAATGAGGGAGCCCGGGCTGTCCGGTCCTCCCACCTCCGCCTGGTCTGGCGAGGCCTTGGGCTGGAGACCTGGGGGGGTGATATGCAACTCGCACCTCTGCTCGGAGCTATCATAGCCATTAGGTAATAAGGGATGGACGGCACGCACCCGCCCACACGGTTGCTGATACCGAAGGAGACCAGGGGAACGAGCTGGAGGCACGAGGATGAGTGGTGGTGGATCGCCGGCGGGGCTGCCGAGCCTCGTCCCTATCCGCCCGCCCCCATCCGGCCTTGCCAGTCCGATGGAAACGAACAAACTATTTTGCAATTTTGTCCGTCCAGCGGGAAGGGATCTACGAATGCGCCCGTACTATACAGGCTTGTGCCACGGCTGGCTGCGGAGTGCACGGGTGAATTCTGCTCTACCGCCGGCTTGGATGGTGCGATCACGCGGCTAGGCAAGCTAAACGGCCCTTCGCATCCTCGCACCGATGGAAGGTCGGCTCGCAGGCTGCTGGGATATCCATGCATAGCCTCGACAGCAGCGAATATTCCGTCAAGTCACACAGCAGGCGGTCCCGACGTCGTGGTCAGCATGGCTCCGGGCTAATGCGCACGCCTTGGTCAGCTCTTCGCTGGCCATACAGCATGCGGGTCACGCCGCCATGTCGAAAATGCCCCATATTCCTGACCCTCGCTCTGCTCACCTTTCTGCCCATGGGATCCCACATGTCCTCCGCACGGTAATGATGGATGACCGAGTCGTGCGCTAAGGGCCCTTGACGGACGGTGATGCGACCTACGTGGGTATATACTACTCGATGAGCAAGTGCGTGCGTTGCATGGCCCGCGTCTCGACCTGATCGGACCGTCTCCCCTCGCCCGGGAGCTTTAGTCCGTTTGGCCATCGGGTCGGTCGCGCCCCTAGGCTTGCTTACCTCTTCACCAGCGAAGTCGCTGCCTCTTGGCTCGGCAGCCACCGAATCCTCCATGACACAGCAGGAGGTCAGCACGAATCCGAGCACGAGACGAGGACCACGTCAGTGACACAAGTCGACGGTCTGGAGCATGCGGGGGGGCAGAAATGCGACCAAACGCTACTCTGTGACCGGGCCTATGGAACAGGTCGTGTGTGCGGGCAAGATTGCGAGTCCTGCTATCCATTGCCCCCAAGACGGGTTCAGGCGGCGAGCCTTGGGACGTGAAAGCCATGGGGCCAGGCCCCGTCTGGACACTCGCGACAGCCTGGCTGGAGGACAAGATTCATACACGGGGTGTGCGCCTGTAATGGACGGTGGACAGTGGGATAGACGAAGGGTCCAAATTATACAGGTCCGGATGTCGGTGTATCGGAGTGCCGTCATGTCGGGAATGGAACCTGTGGCACTTGCATCTGCACTTGGCTTGTACAGAAGCAAACGGCACCAACCCCGACCTGGTTGGAGTTGGGGAGGACCTGCAGGTCCAGGGATGACCTAGGAATCCCCGGGTAACGCGAGGGGCATCTCGAACTCATATACCAGAACGAGCGAGGATGTGCCTGAGAACGGGGGGTATTGGTGAGGTCGATAGCCGGAACGACAAGGTCAAGGCAGCTGAGGCCAGAAGGCGAGAAACAAGAAGTGGAGACGGGCCCAGGGCTGCGCAGCAAACGGACTGGGGCCGGAGGCAAAGCCTCTCTGCGAGAGCTGAGGCACCCGCCTCTAGCGGGACATCGGGCAGGCTGTACAGAGGCGGCGTGGGCATTGCGAACCTCCGCGGGTTGTGATCGCCAGTAGTGTACAGGCAAACAAACGTACGGGCTATTTTTAGGGGCCCGTTTTGGGTTCTTCGATCGCCCCGGCCCCCGTTTGTCACGTCGCGGTACGCGACGCCAGCTTGCCAGAGGAAAGAAAAGCCTGGCAGGGGAGGGGGAAAAGAGGCCGTTTCGCATGGATGCTGGGGAAGCAGAGCACGCAGAGGAAAGAAGCAGGCTCGCAGGGCCGGATCCTGAGCCTACCGAGCCTTGCCGGCAGGCAGGCCAAACTGGTCAAGAGCAAAAAGGATGGCCGTCGCCTTCCTGGCCCCCCCGCCATGACGCCACGGCGGCCGCGCGCACTCCTGGATGCCCAGGTCCAATGTCGGATCTGAGGTGCTGGCATTCCCGCCCGGCGCTGGCGGATCACCGACTTGACCAACATTCGTGGTGGCAGGCTATGTATGACACGATGGGTGTTCCTGCCGACGTTCAGGGCGCGAGAGACGGCTTGATGCATAAACGCAGGCTCGCAAACTCTAACGATCAACGTTTTGGTTCCCCACAGCCTGCGGGATCATCCACAAGCCTGCCAGGAAAAGTCGTCCTCGAACCAGCCAGCCCCCTCTCTCTTTATCTTTTCTGTGTGTGTGTGTGATCGTGTAACCTGGCGGGCTGGGCAGCTCGGCAGCCAGCACGGCAACGCGGCGTCATGGGACCAACCGCGAGCATGGATACGGGGGTATGCGTAGGTACCAAGTCGGCACACAGTCTGCAAGCAATAGTAAACCTGTGGCTTGTGTGTTGGCGAAGGGCGACTCAGCCAAGCAAGCAAGAGTCAGTGACGTGCTGGCACACGTTCAGTTGCGACAGAGAGGATGGTCGCTGTCGTCGTCGTCGTCGTCGTCGTCGTCGTCGTCGCCGCCGCCGCTCGGCCACGCTGTGAATGGATGTCCAGAATCCATCCCGTCTCCATCCCCATTCCCTCTGGTGATGCGGCGCCCAATGTTGTAGTAAGGCGCACGCCGGGGCAATAGCACGCCGGATGGATTCATGACACAGGCACACCATGCCGCATCCCTGGCCACCGGCGCAGGGGCTTGCGCGTACGTCGATACTAGGCCGGCGTGCCCAGAAAGCGTTTTCGCCCTACGAAACCCAACCTCAGCATCATCGGGCCAACGGGAGGCCGACCGGTGGAGCGCCCCCCAACGGGGGCTGAGTCTTGCGTTTGTCTCTTCCCTGTCCGGCTGTGTTTACGCAGACTGGACGCCGGGGGCCGGGGTACCGGACCCTTCTTTTTTTCGTCACTGCGCCACGTTCATTGCCCATCAGCTGGGACTGCCTTGTTGCTTTACGAGATGGGTGTGCTGTGTGTGTGTGTGTGTGTGTGTGTGTGTGCGATCCGTCCTCCTACCGGCTAGCCGTGGCAGTACTACCGCCGCCGTATTAATACATGTGTTGCCCGTCTGCCTTGGCCGCTTTTCTGTTCTGCCGTCATCATCATCGCCCTCCTCCTTCCACCCCTCTTACACACGCCTCCCCTCTCCGTACGTGTGTGTGTGTGTGTGTCTGTGCGCATCTGTGTGTTTCGCCCAAAAACCACCGCTTACACCCGCATACCTAATCGACCACCACCCCCCAAGAACCAAATCTCGACCATGGTCAGCGTAGGGCGGGTATTCTGCGTGGCGCTGCCATTCCTGCTGCTGGTGGCCAGCATTGTCTGCCTACTGATCGCCGGTCTCACGGGCGTCACCTCGCACGACCTCTACCTCTTCCGCGTCAACCTGACGGACCTCGAGGTCAACCCGGCGTCCATGTCGGGCCTGGTGGACAAGCTCAAGGACAGCGTCCAGGCCCGCGACCCGCAGACCACCAACATCACGGCCGCCGACTTGGGCCTCGCCACCATCTACGACATCAACCTCTGGGGCTACTGCTCCCAGCCCCAGCAGGGCCAGCGCGTCTGCACCAAGGCCAAGTTCGACTGGGCTTCGACCTATCTCAACACCACGTCGATCGAGGGCGTCGGCAAGGCCCTCGGCTCAGAGGTCAAGCTGCCCAAGGAGGTCACCAAGTCGCTCCAGGCCTTCAAGGAGGTCACCAAGTGGACCGAGGTCGTCTACGTGATTGCCATGATCGCGCTGGCTGTTGAGCTGGTCTTCGGCTTCTTCACCGCCTGCTCGCGCGCCGTCAGCTGCTGCACCTGGGTCTTCTCCACCGTGGCCTTCATCGCCGTCGGCGGCTTCGCGGCCATGGTCACGGCCATGTCCGTCATTGTCGTCGGCGCCATCGAGGCCTCGGCCAAGTGGTACGGCGTCAAGGGATCCGTCAACACGTCCTTCCTGGCCGTCGCCTGGCTGGGCTTCGCCTTCGCCCTCGCCGCCGGCGCCTTCTGGATCTTCACCATCTGCTGCTGCAAGCCCGAGCGCCGCTCCCACAAGCGCAACAGCAGCGAGTCGACCGAGAAGTTCATCCCCGCCGGCAGCTACGCGCCCCTCCACGACGACCGCGCCCCGGCCTACAACCAGACCTACAACCAGAGCTACGGGCCCCCGCGCCACCAGTCGACCGCCCCGCGTCACGACATGGCCTACGAACCGTACCGGGCCGCCGTCTAAGCCCGGTCCCGCCTGCTTCCCGATGGGGGGGGTCTGTCTGCTTGGCAGACTTAATGACATGTAATGACCTGGGGCATGCACACTTTGGCGTTGAAGGATGGGTTTTGCATTAATGAGGGGACAAGACATGGTGGGATGTGCACCGTGCCGCCATATTACGGCTGGATTATACCCACGCTTGAGGCAAAATGAATACATCAATACTTAAGACGCTTGGATGAGTACACACACCGGAGCGGAACTACGGGCTTCGGCCGTCCATGCTTGACCAGGTGAGCCGAGAGACCAATGTGAGCGCATCTCGCGCAGTCCGTGATCCCCTGTTTGCCCGCGCTCCGGGCGCCTGTCGGTCTGCAAGATGTCTGAGTCAAGAAAAAAGGTTTCGGTCCCCTCGGTGCTGGCGGGGCCGGGGTCGCGACCCGTGTGCGCGCGTCGCGCGCGGTATCGCAAGAGGGCCAGGGAGCGCAGTCGTTATCTTATGCCCCCTCCTCCCCCGCAACGTAAGGTTGCTCACCCGCCGGGTTTCGTGAAGCATTGGAACCAAACCAGTGGCTGCAGAGGGGGGAGGGGAGGGGGGAGAGGCGGTGAGAAGGGAGAACGTTTGACGATGCACGCGCGTGGCACTCGTTTTCCCCCGGTCCCGTCCACTGCCTCGACCCTGGCTTGGCTGGGTATCGTGGCCGCCTGTGCTGGCGTCCCGGCCCATGTGCGCCCATTCTGAATCGTCCCGGTCCGTCTCGTGGGAACACGAGCCCCCCCCCCCCCCCCCCCCCCCCCCCCCTCCCCCCCCCCACCCCCCCCCCCCCCCCCCCCCCCCCCCCCCACCCCCCCCCCCACCCCCCCCCCCCCCCCCCCCCCCCCCCCCCCCCCCCCCCCCCCCCCCCCCCCCCCCCCCCCCCCCCCCCCCCCCCCCCCCCCCCCCCCCCCCCCCCCCCCCCCCCCCCCCCCCCCCCCCCCCCCCCCCGCCAGCAGATAGCGAATACCTGGACCTACCGTATGTACAGTGCCGCAGATGACAGAGAAACGGCCACGTACCGTGCAACTCGCCCGACATCCGGCCTGCATGTTTGCGATCGGCGCCCGATCGAGCGCTCCCGATAGGGAGCTCAACCAACCTTATGCAGGTTCTGTAGTCCCCGCCGGAAACCCTCTGTAGGATCGTGAATGCTTAATGAAGACGGGCGCGCGGTCTACGCTAGAGCAGTCCCGTTTGCCGGCAGTACCTGGGGCAGGTCATCCGGGTAGTGCCAAGGCTCTGTCACTTCACGAACGACAGAGGCGCTCTTCCAGCGTTGCAATATTGGTTCTCTATTTTGCGCGCCGGCTGCTTGTCCAGGGGACCGCGGCGGCCGGGCTCCTGATAAAGTCCAAAACCTCGTGCGCATCCACGGTCTTCTCGTCGTGCTTCGAAGTGCTGTACTGGCGACAGTCCTCCCGCGCAGCCACGATGTGAACATGGAGGTGCGGTTGCGACTGGTCGGGATAAAGATGCAGGCCGAACTGGAAATCGTCGACGGTGAGTCCGTCCAGCACCATCGGGGCCAGCCGGTTGTAATGCTCCTTTGCTCGTGCGAAAGCCGCTTCCGCATGGCTCGTTCCCTCGACCTCATCCTTGTTGGCCAGCTCCTTCCTGCGTCGCTCCATTGCCTTCCACTGCTCCTCGAGGACGGACTCTTTGAACTTGCGGGACGACTGCCACTGCTCTTTAAACAGGTCGATCATCGCCTCGACAGTAGGAACGTCTTGGTGGGTCAGGGAGACGCCGTTGAAGATTCTCGCCTCCGGGATGGCGAGAAGGTGGACGATGGACATGGCCGATCTCCCGGGATTTTCATGGTATAGGGCCACGTCGAACGCATTGGCAACGCCGATGATGAAGAAACCATCCCCCTCGGCTAGTCGCTTGTCGGCAGGGTTGGCCAGCCTGTTTCCGTGGAGCGTCGGCATTTTCTCCCCAGCATCGAGATATCCGTAGTTTGGTTCTTGCTCCGAGTTCATGTATGCCTCTACATCCGCCCTGGCTGTTTGCTGTCCCCAGAAGTCGTTGTATCTCTTCTCGATCTGCTTCCTCTTCCCGCGGAAGTCCGTCTTTCGGTCAAGTGCCTGGTCTTTGTAGAGGGCGTCAAAGGCGATCTCCATCTTGGTGTTTTCGCACGAGGCTGGCGAGATACTGGCTGAAGAAGAATTGGCAAGCTTAGGCTCGGGATCATGACGAAACCTGCGCCAGAGATACCGTATCTGAAGTAATGATCGTAGCTTCATGCTTTCTATCCTGCTGCAAGGCCATGCACCAAGACCGCAAGCATGGACACTCGTCGCTTGGCTCTGTTTGCCACAACGTGACAAGAAGGGGTAATAGGACTGATCCCGGTAGATTGGAAGAATATAACAGAGGGTCCAAAGTTTGTGTTGGTTCAGCGGCGTGAAGTAGAATCATGACGGGCTGCTTGGTTAGTCGTGCAAATAAAGCACCACGTTACCAGGACTCCCTAGGCTTTGGAGCATGTGTTCTGACACAAACACCCGTTTGATCCCAAAATCCACCTCACGATGTTTGCTGTGCCATGCACTCGTATGTTGACCCAGTCATCTTTGAAGGAGGAGCTCTATGCCTCAGGGCGCAGCTAAAGGCAGCTAGGAAATAGTTCAGCTTACTTAGGCAGCCCTACCAGGCGGGCAATCAGCCAAGTGTAAGATACCAACTACACGAAAGTGGCTGTGGGAAAGCCGGTCATAAAACCACTCAAACTTCGTCCTCCTCGCCTCCCGGCTTTCATGGTCAACTAAATTCTTCCCTTGGTTGGTCAGCCAAGCAAGGGCCTAGAAAAGTCACGCGCATCGAATCCCGAGGTTCTGGATCGCAAGGACCCATGTTATGTGTCAGGGAGTCAGTCGCTCTTGGCATCCATCAGGTGTCACGCACGGCACAGGGCTGACAGGAATGTGCTGTGCCAGTCATATTTGAAGTACTTCCTAACCCTAGACCATAGTGTCGCCATGCGGCAGACTGGAAGAAGTGTGACCAATTAATGCAATCCCGCCCAACAATGCTTTCGGCATTGCATATTATAGACGAGAGAAAGAAAACCCGCATGCGGCCTCCAGATGAGGCCTCCAGATGCCGCTTCGCGGAGCAAGCCTGCCAAGTCCCTCCCCCCCTCATCATTGAATCGTCGAATCGTTTGAAAGTCCTGATGTAACGCCGTTTCCAGTACTCCGACAAATCCGGTTCCCTGGTCATCTCAATCCAGTGCCGTTCACCCCATGGTGTTAACCCAACTCCATTCCCTCAGTGGTCCTTGCGTCGAAGGCTTCCAAAACGTCTCTTAAGACCCTCTGACAGCTTCTTGCCCGTCGTGTGGTTGCGACGGATGCTGGATCCGTTGGCGACGCCTTGGTCTTCATCATGGAAAGGATCGGCAGCGGTGACGTGGGAAGGTCCAGCAGCACCCTGGGCGCCTGAGCTGAAGCTGCGTTGGCGGACCACGTTGTCGTTCTTGAGACCCGGTCGAGATCGGGGGGTGGCCGCGGTAGGAAGCATCTCGTAGACACCGGCACCATCCTGTCCGGACCGGCCCCTCTGCTTCTTCTCCTTCTCGCTACGCTCGAATGTGTAGGAGGGCTCACCCTTGCCTTTGAGATCATCAGGGTGGTAATTCTGGCAGTCCCAGTCAGCATTCGTATTCTCTCGGCCAGGTGAAGGAAGACAACTCACCATCCCCGCGTATCTCTTGTAGGGACCTCCACCGGCATTCCACTCTCTCTGGAGATCGGCTCCCTCCTCGTAGCTCATGCGACGGCCCTCCATGTCGGGCATGCCGGGAGGGATTACGGCAGTGCCCTGGAGGGGCACGTGCTTCTGGAGCGAGTCCTGCACGTTCTCCCGGGGTGTGGCCTTCAGGGCCTCCGCGTTCGTCGACTTGACGGCTTCCACGGGAGCGTATCTCTTATCACGGTTCCTAGCTGCGAGAGTCGCGTCGTACGGGCCATCATGGTGGAATGCAGGACCAAGGACGGCGCCCAGCTGGTCAATCTCGTCAGTAGCGGGGATGCTGCCCTTGCGGAGATGGTGCGACCGGTTCGCCTTCTTGGTCTCCCGTCTGATCTGGTCCAGGGGACGGTGCGAGGTATCGCCAGGGAACCTCTGGCTGAGGGAGCTGCTGCGCTGGACACCAGCTTGCATGTTGGCGGGGCCGTCCTGGTTGGCCTCGTCGTGGTGATACACGCAATCGAAGTCCTCGTAGTGAATGGGCTCAGGGTCCTGATCCCGAAATAGCTGGGTCTCACTGCTCTGCGGGTTTCTGTTGTAACCAATTCGCGAGTTGCCCTGAAGGGTTCTGTGAGAGAGGCTTCGGGGAGGAGCACGCGGGGTTCTGTGCGAGCGACTACGAGAGTATCCGGGCGGTTGTCGCTGGGAATGGCTTCGCGGGGGGTACAGCTGCTCAAAAGTCTGGTTTCGAAGGTGGTTGTCTTGGGGCAGCGAGTCCAATTCGTTCAGCTGGTTCAAAGCCTTGTCGCGAACGCTAAGCTTGACCTGGTGTTGGTGGATGTTGGCAAGTGCCTCCTGTGCGGCCAGTCTATCGTTGTGGTAAGTGGAACGACGTGGACGGTAGATGGAAGTGATGGATGAGGTTCGGTAATCGTCGTAGTTGTTCATGGGCTGAATTTGGTGCTCGAACGGATTCATATATGCTTCGACCTAAGGCATGGGAGTTCCCTCGTCAGCCTACATCACCGGCGATGACGACCGCTCTCCCACTCGGGCTCCCACTCGGGCTCCCACTCCCATTCCCACCCCCTCGGGGCCCAAGTCTAAGTGGTTGTACACCGGCCACTGCAGGGCACAACTGGCATGGCGTACGCGGCCTCTGGAGCTGGGATAAATGATGTAACGGGAAATGATCTGGCGGAGCCACCAGTGACGCAAGTGGGCGCAGGGGCGCTCTGGAACTACGGCAGGGCCTTGGGTATCCATTTGCAGAAAGGCCCGGTACATGCCGACAGGAACAGGGAAAGTGCGCCGCACGGCACCGGACGAATCCACCGCGCCTTTTTCTTCAACACCACCCACTCAAGTAGTATTGTGATGATCCGGGAGCCCAGTGGGAGGGAATGCACTGATGAACACTCTTCATCCGATGGCAGCGGGCCGGGGCAGCACGGCGGGCTAGACATCAATGATCGGCACATGTGGGTATATGCAAAGGCAAGGGTAGGCCTGGCTCCATCACCTGGACCCCGGGCGACAAGTGACGTAGAAAGCGGGCTGGCCATCGGTTGCGTTTGCAACTGCTCTGATGCCTGCCGATAGCGACCGCAGGAATGGAGGCACATGCAAGCCGAGAGGGAACCTTGCATGTCGCGTGCCACGTTGATAGCCCAACCGCAAGGCCAAGCACACCAGCAGTGCGGGATAGTGCACAGCAAGGGTTTTCAGAAGGCAGTAGGGCAGCCAGCGAGCGACAGAGTAGGGTAGCGAGAGGGAAGAAATGTATGTGCATGCATCCTGGCGTGCGGATCGAGGAAAAAATGACCGGACAAGAAACTCAACAAACGAACAAAGTAGTGACTTACTCGACGCCGGTCTTCTTTCATCTTGGCCTTGGTCCTCCAGTCATCAGTCTCCTGCTCGAAGGCCTTCTTCACAAAGCCTGTCAAATGGCGGCTCATGCGTCGCAGGGTGCCGGGCTTCTTGGGCGGCTTCGGGTTGGGTTGCGTCGTCTTGCCGACGGTGTGGGTGGGGCCGACATCAGCCTCACTCGCATCGTCGGCACCGGCACACTTGCCGGGCTTGGTTGTGGATGCCATCGTTCTCCAGGTCGAGATCATGCGACAGTGGTTTCCAGAGGGCACCGAGGGGTGGGATTTCGATGGGAAACCGCGGGGAACCGACGATGGGCATCAACAGCGCGAACTGATGGCAGGAAACAGCGACAGAACCCGACGACGGGGTATCCGAAAGGTACAAAGCTGCCTTCCTACTGGTCTGGGACCAGGTTGGCGGCAGCCGAGAAACAAAGTACACGATTTCGGACGCCAGAGGGGTGTCGAGGCAATCAAGATGCAGCGTGGAAGACCAGCCCGACAGCAGTGGCAAGGAGGGAAACGAAGGAGGGCATGTTGTTACGCGCAGCCGAAAGAGAGCCCGCGTTAAACTCACCGACAAGGCCAAAAGGACGGGCCGCCGAGCCAGTGACAGAATAGGAGGGTTGCCTGATACCAGGCTGGGTTCTGGCAGGTGGTTTGTACCTGCCTAAGGCAGTTCCATACCGGGTTTCTGGACGGGATGGAGGGGCTTGACTGAGAGGCAGGGACGACCTTTGGCTTCAAGGCACCGGGAAATCGAGGGAAGTGGATGGGCAGCACAATATCACAAAGTCTTCTGCTTCCAGGTCGTGGTCCATAATCAAGCACACGTGGACTGGGTAGGTTTCCCAAACCACCTCTGTTTCCGCTACATCCACACTCCCCAGACTCATCATCGGTAGATTGATTGTCTTCGACTTACAGAACTCTGCCACAGAACAACCTCGCGGTTTTTATGTCGGCGCAGTGTTTTCTAAGAAAGGGCCTGAGACCAGTTTTCTTTCTCGTTGAAAGCTATGGGCAAGAGTCGTGGTCCCAGCAGCCTTAAGGCACCACATCTGATTGTTCTGCTGACTGTCACTTGTCACTGGCAAGCCCACCCACGGCCAGCTATCTGCTGTAGAGACCTGTGGTTTACCACTTTGGATACATTCCACAGCTGTCGGTTTCGATCTCGATGCCCAAGCGCTTCCCCTTCAGCGATACTGAGTGGAAGACCTGCCATCAGAGAGCCCTGCCACAGCTCATGCGTTCCTGGAAACAGTTGCCCAGGCCGTCAGGCATTTGTCAGGAAGGACTACAATGCTACTTTCTCTTCCTTATAAACCCTACCTTGTATTCACCCACGTGGGAGGGCTTGTTGACTGACACGGTTCAATTCTCATGGTGTTGAACGATTCACACTGTATATCAATTCGCTAGGTCCCCAAGCAGCTGGGTTGCCTTGCCCTCGGGCTCTCCACCGGACTTCAGCCCTACGGATAAGAGCGGGTCGTGGCTTTTTGGACCCGATAGGGATCCATTGGGATGGGATCAATTTAAGCCCTGGCCTAGGGCCACATGGACAACGGTCGGGGGACCCCCATTGGTGTACGTAAGGACTGAAGCTTGGGTTGCTTGCCAGGACTAATGCATGTTCGAGTCGTCCCATCTCACGGCTCGTCTCGACTAAAGCGGACAGGAGCCTGGAAGCTTTCGTACAGTATCCAGGGTACCTGGCGACGACCTGGCCCCGAGCCTGCGCTGTGCGCCCCTGTGACAGGCGTCGCGTATTGTATGCAACGTGCCGCCCCCTCTTCGAGACTCGCCAGGGCGCTTTCCTACCCCCGTCAAGCCAGTCTAAACACCAAACCCCCGAGATGGGACGTCTTGTGGATTACACTTCCGACGACTCGGATGCTTCCGCCGGGCACGCCTCGCCGGTAGCCAACGCGCCGGCCGCCGCCGCCCGGCCAGCCAAGAAGCGCAAAACCGCACCCGAGGCGGAAGCAGCGGCGCTTCCACCGCTTCCCTCGTCCTTCCACGACCTGTACGCATCTACCGTCCGGGTGAGCACCGTCGACGACCCGTCTCTCCATCAGGGCCGGAAGCGGCAGATCCCCCACGTGGCCGGCAACTGGCCCACGCACTTGTACATCGAATGTGAGTGTGCACCACGGCCCCCGGCTCCTGAGACCAGCCAGCGCGTCCTTTTCCCCAGCTGGGCTGCTGCATTGAACCGGGCCGCGTCCTTCGCCGGCATCTGGGACTGACCGACCGCGCAGGGCATCCGACTTCGGCTGAGCACGGACTGCTCGCTACTCTCATGGCGCAAATCTCGGCATGCATCGCCTCGCGCCCATCCCTCGCGTCGCTCCAAGTGTCCGACTTTGTGACGTCGGACCTGGGCGCGCCCCTGCCCCTGCACATAAGTCTCTCCCGTCCCCTCGCCCTGACCACAGGCACCAAAGACGGCTTTCTCGCGCAGCTGCGGCACAAACTCCGGAGCTGCCCCGTCGCCCCGTTCCCGCTGCGGCCGCGTGGCCTCGAGTGGCACCGCACCGCCGAGTCGGCGCGGTCTTTCCTCGTGTTGCGTGTCGCGCGGGCCGCGCCCGACGGCCCCGCCTCGGGTGCGCGGGCGCGCGAAACCGAGGGGAAAGGGGAAGCGGCCGGCACGCCCAACGCGGAACTCACCCAACTGTTGAAGCGATGCAATGACCTGGCCAAAACGTTCCGGCAGCCGGCCCTGTACGCCTTCGCAGCAGACAGCAGCCAGGGCGCCGCCCCCGGGGAGGACCCGGAGCAAACGCCCGTCGGGGACGCCTTTCATATCTCGGTCGCTTGGACCTTTGCCCACCCGACCCCCGAGCTGCTCGAGGCAACACGAGAGGCCTTTGCTTCAGGGCCGGAATCCCTACGCGGACGCATCGGAGCCATACGGATCCCGGTCGATGGGATCAAGGCCAAGATAGGCAATATCGTCACCCACGTCCCGTTACCCGAGCGCGCAGGGACCCGGCGCATATTGGAGGAATGACCTGCCCTTGGTTGCTGCCGTGCTTTCCCTGTGCTCTGTTGCTTTTCCACTTGCCCAACTGCTCGATCTGCTTGCTCATCACAGCAGCAAGGATCCACGACGCATTGTCCAGGCACTCCCTGTGATTATGCTATTGGTAGCGGCACGGCACGCTTATAGGCACAGTCTGAAGATGCTGATGCTAGTGTACACCAATGAAACACCTATCCCAAAAATCAACACGAGAAACGCCGCGGCCATGATGGGTTCGTGGTGTTCGATCCACGTGTCTCCAAATGAGTAAAATGCTAAAGTACCCCAACCCTCTATAACTCGTCAATGTTGGGCCTGGCGAACCCCCACATGCGTGGCGTGACGGGAAGTCCCAACCAGAACTCCCACAAGCGGTTCAGTTCCGTGATCAAGATGTAGAACCTAGACTTTTGTGTTAGTGCGATTGGTTTTTTTTTTTCGAGGGGTATTGGCCAGCAGCCGGTGTAACTTACAAAGTCCTGGGGAAGCTGACCCAGGCCTTGATGATGTACACGAGGGCCTTCCATATGCGATAGACCTCGGCAAAAGGGTCCTCGTCATAAGGGGACTTGGGCAATTCGTAGCTTCCCTCCCACTCATCTTCTGGTTGGGCGTCGGCCACAATGCCGTCCTCCGCCTTCTTGCCCCCCAGCCCGACCGCATGTGGTTTCTTGGCCCTGTCGGGGATGGTACTCTCCTGTTGCTCTTCGTCGACCATGGTCCGGAAGCGCGCCAAGGCGTCTATGGATTTGGTAATCCGCCCGTACGTGTTGAAAAGAGCAACCAGTTCGGTACGCTTGAGGTCGGGCACCTTGTCGCTGTCGTTGTCGGACTCGAACAGCACTTTGAGCGCGGTCCCGTAGCCCGCCACTTGCAGCTTGCCCCAGAGCCGGCACTTGTCGCAGCCGACGCAATCCATGATGCGGCTCACATTGCGGAAGCGGTTTCGGAAGTCCTCCTTGAGGGAAGGCCCCTCGCCGTTCTTGAACATGAGGCTCTCGTCGAAAATCTGCGGGACACTGGAGGCGCCTTGGGTAACGGCCAGGACCTTGGCCTTGGTGTCGGCATCCTGATCCGGATCGCCCGTGCAAAACGTATAATCTTGGAGGTGGGGACCCAGCTTGGTGATGGCGCGGGTGAGGAGCGCATAGTTGAAGTAAAGGTTGGAGACACGCTCCGGATGCTTGTGTAGGCGGCCGATGTAGCATTGGACGTTGGGCTGCCATTCGCCCGTCGTCTGGTTGAGAAATTCCCAGCAGAGGTGGGTGGAGATGCTCGCGTGCATACCCGACACCACACGGTAGAAGACTCGCTTCTCCAAGCACTCGTCCTCGTACTCGAGGCCGACCACAGCCGGTGCCTGTCCCTGGCTGTTGCTGACCTGACCAAACTGCTGCTCCTTCATCTGCTGCCGGCTGGCGTCCTGAAGCACAGCGCGGAAGTCTTGCGCGGCGGGCCCGCTGGCGGGCGAGGTCAGGCCCAGCGAGGCCGAGTGGGGGAATGAGGATTTTTGGAAGCAGTTCTCGCGGTAGATGGCATCCCAGACCATCTTGGCGCCGTCGCCCGCGTAGCCCGTGAAACGCTCCGGGTTCTGTACCAAAGACACATAGTCGCCTTTCGCACTTGCGCTCTCATCCTCGGGCACGCAGTAGTCTCGCTCGTCGCACTCGTCGTCGTATTCCACGACGCAGCTTTCGCCCACGTTCTCACCGAGCAAGCCCTGGAGCGGGCGCTGAGGCCGTTCCTGCTGCAGCTTCTTGCCGGGGTGTTTCGCTAGGGGCCCTTCTAGCTTTCCCAGCTCGCTCGCGCGCCAGATCTTGGGTATGTCCTCCTCATTGTCCAGCGTGGAGACGGCGCAGGCAATGTTGCCACACATGCCATTCTCGTCGTTCCAAAAGGGGCAGGCTTTGTTAAATAGGTTGAGGCGGTAGTAGGAGAAGAAGTCGGTGTTTTGCGTCAAGTCGTCGACGGCAGGCTTGACCTTTTGGTTCAGCCGATCGAGGGTCGAGTAGGAGGCGCAGGCATCGGACACGATAGACCTGGGCGAGATCTGGAGCGCAGAGCGGTTAGAGAAGGCGATTTTGGGTTGCGACGGCGTCGTCGTCATGGCCGACGCGGCTGCGACCAGGCAGCCGGTCCAGACAGAGAAGAAGAAAAGAAGGCAGCTTAGGTGCGACATACTGCACAACTGTCATCCTGCGCTATGTTGGAGGTCTTGCATTGCGAAGGTTCGCCCCACAACGAGAAGAGAGAAAGGTAAAAGAGTTTCGCGGCGGGCCTCATGGCGGCGGTTGGAAGCTTGATGTCGGATATAGGACGGCTGGAGACGTCGGCGGACGGCGGGTTCGGCAATAAAAGCGATATACGCCGGTGGAGGCAAGATGCCGGGCTCCTCGACCCTCCGAAATCTCGCGGGCCAAGGCACAGAGCACGTCTGGGTGAAACAAAGCCGTTGCGACAAGGGGTGAAACGAAAGGGCGCCTCTGATACCCACGCCGGGTTATGGGTCAATGGAGACCAGACGTCCGGGGCATCTGCAAGCTGGCCACTTGGCGAGGGCCAGGTTGGGAAGACGATGCGATGCGCCGCGAATGGCTGTAAAGCAGAGTCGGGGCGGGGTGTAAGCGACGGTTGGGTTAACGAAGGGCTCTGCCGGGTCGGTCGGATCGACTGTTTGTAAAGAGGAAGCAAACAAGAGAAAAGGGACGGGCGACGATGATTCCGCGCTACCAACCTGTCCACCGTACGTGTCGGTTGGGACGTGTATATGTATCTCCAAAGACAGGGATAGCTGAATCGTGTTCTCTTTGCTGGTTGGATTACCAAGACAGGCCGGGACTGGAGAATGACCAATCAGTGCCGAAGGCGATCAACTGTCATTGGGTGACATGGTTCGATTCATGGCCCCATGAAGGTATGGATGCTTTCCGTTCATGGATGGCCAGCAGGCGAACGGATGCCGAAAAACGACGGGTTTCTACGGAGGGCACACCCATCTCTTGAGCTCCCGGTCGCTTACTTATTTAGTCTAGCAGGAGTCTCCCGCTGTAGGACCAAGTACGCACCACGCACTTCCGGATGGTACGCGACTTGACGAGCCAAAAGGCTGATAGGGCGCCTCCGAGTTGGTCTGCTCATTCGGAAGGTTACCTCTTCTCGACTTACTACAACCGCTCTAACCTCTATACGTGAGATCTGGCCAGAGCTGACAACACGAACTCACTGCCCCATTCCTGATCCGCTCATTACAATGGAACCTGGGCTCGGCCTCGCCCAGCCTTGCCCATTTCAGCCAGCAGCAGCCCTGCCGCGGCGATCTGCCCTGGGAATGGACAGATCCAGGTTTCTTTAAATAGCACTTTGGTGAACTTGCTATGAATCCCACTCGCGGGTAGCTGCCTACCTAGCCTGTGATACGCCCTTGGCCGATGCTGTGACAGCCGCCCTTCCCGTGCTGCTGGAGAGCAACAACCCGACCGAGTGCCTTCTCCCGCATCTCCACGAGGCTGTTCGCGCGCCGTCCACCTGTCCGTCGTGAATCTGGACCCAGAGGACGGGCCTGCCCGGGCCGAGCCTCGCGGCCGAACGCCACGTTGGGCAAGGTATCATTCGGTTTGCCAGAGAATGCCGGCGTAAAGAGACGGTGCGCGGAACCGCACCATCCGGGATCCGTCTGGGGACACCATCCTTGAACCTACAGGTACTTTGCATTGCACCGACTGTCACGTCCCCACGACGGGGTGTCCAAGAGCGCGGCGATGGTGGTGGCGGCAACACAAGAGCAGGCAGGCCATGGGCGGCGTTGGCAGTCGGTTCGGTCGTTCCATTCAAATTGCTTTGGATTTGCTAATATGCCAAGCGTAATCTGGCGAAAACACGCAGGCCATCTGCCGTCGGCTGATGGGGACCGAAGGGAGGGCCAGTTCAATCAGCCAGCCCTCCCTGTACCGGCACCAGGCATTCATGGTGGGGCAGGCGATGTGACAGCTGAACCCCTCCATTTTGCGGCTCCGGGGGTGGACGCGTTAAATCCTGTGTGCCTCCCCTTGGCTTGATCACACCAGTACTTTGCCTTGGCCCTCAGCCGTCTCCAAAGCCAACGAGGCTCCATGGACCCTTCCTTTCCGCACGCCCTGCCAAATCCAGACACATGCAGCCCTTCTCTCCATGGTCCCTCGGAGGTCAATCGACCGCGGGCACCACCAGTACGCCGACGCCAGCTCGTCTCATATGCGCTCCTGCCGACAGTATAGCCTGATCTAGACCGGTACGGGGCGCGTAGCGGTAGGTAGGCCCCCAAATGGCGCCAGAAGGTGTCGTGCGAAGGCAACGCAGCCGTAAAGCATCCCGATCCATTACTCCCATACAAAATGCAAATGTCGCTATGCAGTCGTCGGCTCTAGAGTACAGAGAGGTGGCAAGCCCACGCGGTCGACAGCTTGGCGGGGCGGCAATGATGATGTTGCAGCGGGTGGATCACTGGGGAGGCTGGTAGTTGAGCGGTCGCCTGAGGCGGGTAAAAATCCTCATGTCAGTCGTGCTCCGAGCTGCGCGAAACGGTTGAACTCACTTGAAGAGCAGGATATGAGGCTCCGGCTCATGGACTTCGTAGTGCTCCCAGCCGAGACTCTGTAGCACGCGATGTCTGGTCAGCCATCTCTCCCTCGTGGACGCGCTTGGAACCGTCATGGCGAACCTGGGTAATGCCAATGGCGCGCCACTCATCCTCCCACAGGAGCTTCAGTGTGCCGTGAGCCGCATCGTGGTAATCCTTGGGAATTGCCTTCAGCATGGCCTTGGGAAGCTGGACGTGGCGGTACTCATACTCGCTGTCGGAGTAGCTGGAGTTTCTGGTCAGCGTTCCGGCGCCCCCGTGCGCGGCCCGCATGGGCGAGCCGCCTTTGTGTAGATAGCGTACCGAGCAGAGTAGTGGATCGAGTCGATGAACTCCTCGAGGCGCGCTCGCTCGTTGTCGCTGAGGGGTCGCGGCTGCTTGTTGCGCCGGCTCATGTCAATATCCATCGGCATGGTGATGGGTTGGACGGACGCGTGGGACGTGTCGTGGCGGGTCGTGGCGTAGAGGGACGAGGGCGCAACGCGGCGCAAGAATGGCGAGCCTGACAAGAATGACTGAGCGGCCCGATGCTGAACGAGGCGAATACGCGGTCGGACGGACGAGGATGTCGGGACGACCACCGAGGAGTTGATGGTCCGGTAGGGGGAGGAAGACTTGGGTGGTTGGTTGGTCGCGTGGGGTTGCTGTTGTCCACTGCTGCCACTGCGATGGAGTACCGACCTAGCCCGGGTGGTGGCAGGGAGGGCCCTCAGGGTAGGTAGGAGGTATATATGTACTTGGCCGGGATGAGAGAGGTCTCCAGACTCAGGTCGGGGGAAACTCGAGTCGGCAAGTCAAGCCGGATGGGCAACTTGAGACGAACAGTGGCTCAGTGAGCATGTACCAAAGGCATGTACTTCAGCAACGGCGACGAGCAGAGTTACGAAGTTCAGTGAGGCGCACAAAGACTCCCGACTGGTGAAGAATGGATTGTGCCTAAACGGTAGGTACCGAAGGAAAGCACAACACGCCGGTATGAGTCCCGCTCCTATGAAATACCAACAATTGAATGAAATGGGATGTTTGGCACGCAGCCGCTGCACAAGCAATTCCAGTGCTTAGATGTTTGGTCAATCACCGCATCACCAATGTCCTTTAGCTTGAAGTTGTACAGTTTCTGTCAGCACGTATTGCATTTCTTGGGTCGTACTCCGGAACACTACAGAAGCAGACAAGGTGACTGTGGACTGCACTCGAAAAGACAGAATGCCTCTATACTTGGCAGCCGGCCGGGGGTGACAATGAATGGGCAGGTGCATAGTCCATGACTACATGCAGACACCAGACGTTGTGCTGGGTGATTGCTTCAAGGGAGGGGGAAACCCCCAATTGCTGCTGTAAACACGCGCAACCTCGTGATTGCAGCTGAGACAGACTTCTCGCATTCTGGGGCAGTCAGGCAGTGTGGCTGCTTGGCTTATTGCTTAGCCTAGTACCCGCACAGCCACAGACGCAGCCACAGTACACGGCTCCCAGGTCTCCTACCTCTGGCCTCACGGGCCGCTAGTGGTTGCCTACCTCTTCACTGGCCCACCTGCAGGTACATCCATACTTCCGTTCACCAGCTCAAGTGTGCACCTTGTGTCGCACTGACTGATCTTTCATTACGCAGAGTCCAGTCCACCCAGGCCAGTACTGCGCATGCGCAGCTCGACGTGGAATTCCTTTTGACCCCGATAGTAGGTTGGTTTCCTGCTGGTTCGCCAACCCGTCTCGGTTTTCGACCCATCCATCTGCCCAGCCGCTGTTGGTTTCTCCACACACCACCGGATGTGGGCAGTCGCTTGAGCTGGCGCGGGAATCGACCAAACTACCTAGCACACACTGACCAGCCAGCATCGCCGACCGCGAACACCTCGTCGCGTCGTCGCATCCGCACTTGCACCTGAGCCCGGCTCTCCCTGCGCGCATTCACCCCCAAACCCCGCTGCCGCCGCCACCACCGTCAGCCAGCAATACCTGCCTGGGGCAGCCGTCGAACCCCCCCGCAACCGAGTCCTGCGCGGCCAAGATGGAATCCAAGCGAAAAGCCAGCAGTGCCAACGGCATTGAGAGCTCTGCCGACGACCGCGTGGCAAAGCGTCGCAAGCTGCAGGAGGTAAGCCGTGATGGCCCTCCCCCCCCAGCCTCCCGTAGACATCCCGTATCTTGAAACGAGATGCGCCATCGGCGCAAGGGACACTGCCTCCTTTCGCCTCGGACAATGGCAGTGCGCAGTTGGGGCCGGTCGAGTCGGACGGAGTTGGATTCGGAGCTGCAGTGCAGCTGCGGCTAGGGGTGGGAGTAGGATATAAGTGGCATATGCATCCGGGGCGTACCTCGGTTTGTCAAACCACTGCATCTAGAAGGGAACAACGTGCCTTTATACTCCTACCCCGAGCACTACCCGTCCCGTCCGGCCGTCCCTTGCGACGCAACGCTACTGGGGAAACAATCCACCGGCTGCATATCCCACGGCAGCCGCCATGGCAATCCATGCGTTGATCGCTAACTCAAGCCTCCGCACTACAGGAGTTCGGCGACCTGACAGTTGTAGGAGAAACGCCCCAGTCCACTACAGCCTACGGATTAAACATCCTCGAGTCTATCCGGGCTACGACGGATAAGAAGTAGGTCCTAGCCTACGCCTGACGCGTCGCTGCCCCTCGCATGAGCTGACCCTTTTGTTCTGCAGCGGCCGCCCCGTGTCGCCTTTCTTCGAGACGATTCCCTCCAAGACCGAGAACCCCGAGTACTACGCGAAGATCCGACTTCCCCTTTCCCTCAAGATTATAGAGCGGAAGTTGAACAAGTCTGGCTACCCCAATCTTTCCGCCCTCGAGAGCGACTTCAAACGCATGGTATCCAACATCAAAGAAACACATGCGCGCCAGTCGGAGGTCTTTGGCGATTCGGAGCGTGTACGGAAGGCCGTCAGCAATTTGATGGTCAAATGCAACCCTGCCTATAAGACCGTCAAGAACTACCAGGCGGTTCCGACGCCGCTACCGCCCAGCCCCGGTGCCGACGACCATGATGCCGATCTGGATGAGGAGGATGCCCCTGGCGAGGTCGAAGGTGGTGCCAAGCCTACTGGGGGCAAGAGCAAGGCACAGGAGAAGCAACACGACGAGGACCCCAAGGGCGAAGACACCGAGGAGCCAGCGACCGGGGACGACGAAGAAGACGAGGATGAGGACGATGGCGATGATGAAGACGAGCCAGCCCCCGCGGGTGGGAAGCGACCACGTCCAGACCGACAGATAAAGAGTGGCACACCACAGCAGTCTCGCTCTGTGTCCATGTCTGGCCGAGGCCTTGACTCGTACGAGGGCATCCCGTACGCAGGTTTGACATTCCAGCAAGCCCAAGAGAAAGTTCTTGACGACATATTGCGCAAGAAAGATGCAGAGTACGTTTGCATACAGCACCAACTCGAGCTCCCATTGTGCTGATTTTACCGCGCAGAGATTACCATTATTTCGAGCCTTTTATGTTTTTGCCCCCCCGTACACTCAAGGACTACTTCGAGGTCATCGCGGAGCCTTGTTCTTTGCGCGGTCTCCAAAAACAGGTCCGCGGGCAGAAGGGCCGGAAGGCTGCCACAGGGGTGACCGAATTCAAAACGTGGGCCGCTTTTGAGGATCAAGCCAGCCTCATTTGGAAGAATGCCTATCATTACAACGAAGACGGCAGCGAAATCTCGGTCATGGCGCATGAGTTGGAGACGCTCTTCAAGCAGCTGGTGGCCGAGGCTAAGCAGCATGTGCCCGAGCCTGTTCAGCCGCAGAAGATCAAGCTCAAGGTCTCTCAGAATGCCACCGAGAAACCCGCTCATACTCCGGCACAGACCAAGAAAATCACCATTCACGTAGGTGGAAAAGGAAGTGCGGCCGCTTCTCCGGCCCCGGCCCCGGCTCCGACCCCGGCCCCAGTTCCGGCTCCCAGTCATTTTGGAGACATTGAAAACACTCGCAACGGCACCCCGCTTGCTCGCAATCCGTTTGGCGCGCCAGGTGCGCCTTCGGCTTCTTTCAGCCAGCTGGAGAAAGCCCGGAGCGCCTCGGCATCGGGCCCCTCTCTCAGCCCGTCAGGGCCTGGTGCTGGGAAGCCTGATGAGTTCGCCAGACAGTCGCCAGCGATCCCCCTGCCGCACGCGACCATGACGACGCAGCAACATTTTGTACCTATTCTGCAGCCTATGGTTACGCCACCTAGTGCCCTGGTTCAGCCGCCGCCGCCGCCGCCCCCCCGCCAGAGTGCAGCAGATATCTTGGAAGCCCAGAAGTACCGTTCGCATCCCATCAGTGAGTACCCCGTCACAGCCCCGGCGTCGCGAACCGGTCTAACCCACATGCTCGTAGAAGAGTCGGAGGCCCTGATGACGAAACTCGTTATCAGCTCCCATCCTAGTCTGCAGCTGGATAATCGGCTGGGCATTACTATTCCTGCCAGCACCACGGAAACCCAACAAGAGCTCCTGTTCAATGCCCCTGCCAGCTACTTTCGCTTACAGCTTAGGCCTCTGATTGCGCCATTCCTGGAGGCCCAGCAGCGCGAATGGAAGTTGAATGTCACTCATGACTTCACTCGCCTCTATCCCTTATCCATGGACAAACGCAACGAGCCGGTATTCGACGTCAACCTGCGATATGGAACTAACCGTCTGGAGGTTAGCCTTGTAGCTGCCCTTCCCAAAGGCCAGAGTGGTCCCCATGGGCTGAACATGGAAATGGAGAAGTTTGTGGTGCATTACAACCTACTCAAGCACCACTGAAAGGGGTTTTATGGTCCGTGTTGTTGTTGTTGTTGTTGAAAAGAGGGACCGGTGGGCAAATAGGATGGCGTTAGGGATTGATCCCGGTTCCCCCTGAGTTCGGTATACTGTACAGCGATTTTGTTATGGCTTCCCGTATCCCTGTTTTGTGGTTCCAGGCGCCGGGCTTTCACTGCCCGGATATGGCGCACTCGGGAGCTTGCGGTGTCTGGGGTAGACGGACATTGCTCCCAGTGAGAGACGCTGTCGCTGAGGGTAACTCATTGTAGCGCAGTCCACGGAAGGGAAATTGGACCCACGTCTAGTACTCGGTGAATTCTCGTTGTGTGTCGTGAATATCTTCTCTGCCTCTCTAGCTGGTTATTGCAACAAGGTCAAGGGCTCTGGGGCATTTTGAGTACGCTGGCAGCACTAGCCTTGGCTAGATTGCTCGCGGCACGTATTAAGTGATGGTAAGAACGGTGTGTCAAAATAACCGCCTCGTACACTTTCAGTATCCCCGAAGGAACAACGAGACACGTAAAATACCTTTTTTCTTCGTGAGAAGTGATGGTTTGGAGTAAGCCCATGGCTGAATTGCTGTACCTAGCTAGTATAAGTCCCACGCCCGTACGATCAGTTATGGGCTAAATGTGAGAATACCACGTATCTGACAATCGCCTGAGGTTCCGCCGTGGGGTGAAGTACTTTATTTCGAGGCTATGGATTGGAGATTCCATCCATCTTTGTTAGTTGTTCTTTCGGACAGGTTACAGAGCATGATGCGCGAACCAGGTGGTATCTACCTACGCACAGGTGTGAATCGCCCCCCTACATTGTCAACTAGTGATCACAACCATATAGCGACAGGCGCGTGCAATGTTCGCTACAGAGGCCGGGGTTTGTCCGCCTATCCATGGGACTGACACTAAACATTGGGCAGTATGGGAGGTTAAGCATGACGTATTGGTATAAAGGGCGACTGGTTCTTGAGCTGCCCGCAGACGAGCAAGAAAGCAAAACTCCATCAGTAGGTAATTTGGAGCTATACTATCATCTGCTGACCAAGGTATCGGGTTGTACCTCCTTCATTACGTAGGTATAGAAAGCCACGACCAGCAACACAAATGCGCTACGGCCGGTTCCCCCACTACGATAAGACTTCTGTCTGGGTAACGTACCCATGACCGTGGGTGGTTGCCGTAGACCCCTTAATCGGCCCTGCCTCTCGGTACTACTGCCGAGGTAGCTGTACGCCTGTCTGCAAGTCGGACCCAACGAAACGAAATCAGGGGCGCGTGATGCCGAGACCGGCCATCCAGGGAGGCAATAGGTAATGTCCACGGTTTCCTTTACGGCTGCTGACCGGCAAGCCAATCTTCTTGGGATGCAACGGAGGCAACGGGAGGTAGAAGGACCACGGCAGGGCAGGGCAGGGCACACCAGTGCTTCGGTATCACCGCATGGAAGCAACAACAACGCGATACGTACAGCAGGGCCTGCCATACAGAATCACCGTGTTGATGCCACAATCTGGCAGTGCGGTGATGCCAGTGGACAGGAAGCGCCACGCTCTTATCCCTGCGGAATCGCCAGACTCCATGCGGGCGTAGCAGCACCGGGGCCGCCATCCAGGAAACAATGGTGTGTACCTCTGCTGACAGAGGGATGTCTACAGGGCGGGCCAATGTACAAGATCTGCAGGCCACTAGGCACAGAAAATGGCAGGCCAGCGCAACGGAGAGCCCGACAAAGTCCAGCACGGTGCCGAGTCATGTTTGGCTCGAGTCGAGATGCAAGTCAAGCGGGCGATTCAGACCCCACACCAACGGGGCGGCTCCTCCTACCGCATCTGGTTGCTGGGCACAATCCCAGATTTCCCATTGGGCAACGCAGCAGACAATCGTGATGCGCAGGACCCTGGGGGGGGGGGGGGGGGGGCAGGTAGAGCGAGGGCCGAGGCGATGGAGTGCGGGCTGTGGGATGGCCTGAGCTTCCGCGAGGTTGCCATGGCCCTCCGGTTCATCGTGGGTACGAACGGAGTGGTGGTGGTACGGCGGCAAACGGTTGATGCCCGGGCCTTCCACTCTGTTGAGCGTGGTGGATCGACGGCAGAAAAAAAAAAAAAAAACTGCAGGCCGCCTCTCCTACACCGCCCAGCCCGCCGACTCCCCTCCAAGCAAGCCCGCGCGGGCCAGCCAATCCTGTCGCCCAGCCCCACGGCGGGCAGATAGGTTTTCAAAAAAGTTCTTAAAATTCGAGGACCCTCCACTCTTTCATTGGGACTTTTGTTTCCTCGAGGCGCATTACTACACCTTCCCTTCCACAACCATCTCTCACTTCTCTTCTCCGTTCCCAAGTCGTTCAGCAGAAGACCACAATCGCAAAAATGGCGGACGAAGTTTACGATGGTGCCATCGGCATTGATCTGGGTAAGCCCCCCTCCGCCGCCGCCGGCCCGCCGGCTGCCCGTCGCACAACCCAGTGCGCGAGCGATGAAAATCTGGCCGCCCCGCGGGCGCCTGTTCTTGCGCACAAGACGCTGACCACGGCCCCCCTACAGGCACGACCTACTCGTGTGTTGCCATCTACGAGGGCAGCAATGTCGAGATCATTGCCAACGAGCAGGGTAGCTTCACTACCCCCTCGTACGTCTCCTTCAACGAGAAGGAGCGTCTGATCGGTGAGGCCGCCAAGAACCAGGCTGCCATGAACCCCGTCAACACCGTCTTCGATGTCAAGTAAGCCATCCCCATCTCCCTGCCGCCCCGGCAGCGCCGGCCATCGACCCGCGAACCCGCGCTGTGCGCACACCATGCTCCAGCATGGCCCCATTGCCCCCGGCGCACCCCACGCAGCACTCGTGCTAACCACATGCCTCCAGGCGTCTGATCGGTCGCCCCTTCGACGACCCCATTGTCAAGAAGGACATCGAGTCCTGGCCCTTCAAGGTCGTTGAGCAGGGCGCCAACCCCATGGTCCAGGTCGAGTACCTGGGTGAGACCAAGACCTTCTCGCCCCAGGAGATCTCCTCCATGGTCCTCCTCAAGGTAAGCCGCCCCCCAGAACTGCTGCCCCGCCCCACCCCCAGAATCCCCTCCCGCCGCCCAACCCCCGCTGACAAACCCCCCTCCTACAGATGAAGGAGATCGCCGAGGTCAAGCTCGGCAAGAAGGTCGAGAAGGCCGTTATCACCGTCCCCGCCTACTTCAACGACAACCAGCGTCAAGCCACCAAGGACGCGTTAGTTCCCCCCCACGCCCCTCCACCCCTCTGCCCCTGAAGACCACATACTAACCCCTCTTCTCAGCGGTGCCATCGCTGGCCTGAACGTCCTGCGTATCATCAACGAGCCTACCGCTGCTGCCATTGCCTACGGTCTCGGCTCCGGCAAGTCCGAGAAGGAGCGCAACGTCCTGATCTACGATCTTGGCGGTGGTACTTTCGATGTCTCCCTGCTCAACATCCAGGGTGGCGTATTCACCGTCAAAGCGACGGCTGGTGACACACACTTGGGCGGCCAGGACTTCGACACTAACCTGCTGGACCACTGCAAGAAGGAGTTCCTCCGGAAGACCAAGAAGGGTGAGGCTATTCCGGCGGAGGTGTTGGGGTGAGATAGAATACTGACACGTGGGTAGACATCAGCGGTGATGCCCGTGCGCTCCGTCGTCTCCGCACTGCTTGCGAGCGTGCCAAGCGTACTCTGTCGAGCGGTGCGCAGACGACGATTGAGATCGACTCGCTGTTCGACGGCGAGGACCTGTTCCTCCAGATCACGCGTGCTCGCTTCGAGGAGCTGAACGCCAAGGCTTTCGCCGGCACCATCGAGCCGGTTGCCCAGGTGCTCAAGGACGCCGGTGCGGAGAAGAGCTCCGTCGACGAGATTGTGCTCGTTGGTGGCTCTACCCGTATCCCCAAGATCCAGAAGCTGCTGTCGGACTACTTCAACGGCAAGAAGCTGGAGAAGAGCATCAACCCCGATGAGGCTGTTGCCTACGGTGCCGCCGTGCAGGCCGGTATCCTGTCGGGCAAGGCCACGTCGGCCGACACGTCGGACCTGCTGCTGCTCGATGTCGTGCCCCTGTCGCTGGGTGTGGCCATGGAGGGTAACATCTTTGCCCCCGTGGTTGCCCGTGGCCAGACGGTGCCCACGATCAAGAAGCGCACCTTCACCACGGTTGCCGACAACCAGCAGACTGTCCAGTTCCCCGTCTTCCAGGGTGAGCGTGTCAACTGCGAGGACAACACCTCCCTGGGCGAGTTCACTCTGGCCCCCATCCCCCCCATGCGTGCCGGTGAGGCCGTCCTGGAGGTTGTCTTCGAGGTGGATGTCAACGGTATCCTGAAGGTCACTGCCACCGAGAAGACGTCGGGCCGCAGCGCCAACATCACCATCTCCAACTCGGTTGGTAAGCTCTCGTCGGCCGAGATTGAGAACATGATCAACGACGCCGAGAAGTTCAAGACCAACGACGAGGCCTTCAGCAAGCGCTTCGAGGCCAAGCAGCAGCTCGAGTCGTACATCAGCCGTGTCGAGGAGATTGTTTCCGACCCGACCATGTCGCTCAAGCTGAAGCGCGGTCAGAAGGAGAAGATCGAGGAGTCGCTCAGCGAGGCCATGGGCCAGCTGGAGATTGAGGACTCGACCGCCGAGGAGCTGAAGAAGAAGGAGCTTGCGCTCAAGCGCCTCGTCACCAAGGCCATGTCCTCGCGATAAACACTTTGCCTTTCACGTTTTAACGGTCATGATGGGGGGAAACGAGATGAGCTGCGGCCGGACTTCGGAAAAGTCCGGCAATGATTTATGCTCGTCCTTTGCGCACGATAGACACATCGGTTTCCCGGGGGGGGGACAAGGAAGGGTCCTGTTCCTCGGTCTGGTAATGAGCGAGGGAAACCACAAAAGTCATTTTTTACCGCGGGGTGGTGAGCACGGCTTTTTGCCCACCTCGCCCTGCACCTGATACTCCTGCAGTTGAACATCATTCTGGCGCCTGTGTGTAGACTAGGGAAGAAAGAATGATAGCGAAATAAGGCGAGAACTGAATGAAATGGACATGAACAAACACGCCCGACTTCCTCTTGCACGCGTGTGTCGGTTGACTGCCTCGGAATGTACGCCCCTCCAGCGCTGCGTGGTAGCCGGCGCTTGGTGCCGCCTTGAATGCGGCCCGGCGATGCTGTTTCGTATGCCGGGTGCTGGTGCCGCTGATCCCAGTGACTCTGTGCTGCCAGGTGTGGATGCCCTCGCTACAGAGTATGGCGGTAGTACGAATGAAGCTTCGGCCCAGTACGCCATTACAGTTTAGGCGAAAGTCTACCGTCATAATCAACGTGTTGGTGCCATGGGTGCCGCGATGTCCCCGCGTTGATGCCATCTTGAGACTACGCCCCAGCCCGGTAGTATGAACGGACCCGGAATGGGCATAACGCCTTGAACCTGAAACCTGCCACGGTAGCGAGTATATGCATATCTCGGGTGGGACAGTGACGTAAACACGTCCGAAACCACCACTGCTTAGCGCGCCGCTTGGTAGCTCATGTATGATGGTCCGCGAGCCTCTCTCCCTTTCCTCTCGTCACATCCCCCACCACCTCCCTCGTGGATCAAGCCAAGGTTCGTTTGGATACTCTCGGACCGCGGGGAATCGGTTTGAATCCGGATACGCTTCCCACCCCCTCTCGCCATCGAGGACCACCTTCAGCATCCTTCGTATACCTCGGTCCACGCTTCGCATACAAACGCTTGAGGCCCGACACTTCGACATCACCCGCGCAAGAGCCTGGTCGCTCGGTTCTCCGCAGCATGGCCAGCGCCGGCTATGTGCAGATCAGCTTGATCTGGGTGGCGTATGCCGTCGCCGTCGCCATCGCCTTCATCGCCGCCTCGCTCGTGGCCTTCACCTGGCAGGGGCACCGCGAACGCTCGGCCATTGTCAGCACCGTAACGATTGTTAGTTTGACGGCTTTGCTTGCGACCGTTTTCTTGCTCCCCGTCGACATCGCGCTCGTATCGGCTACCACGGACTCGGCGAATGGTGTCAAGAAGGACTGGGCAACACCGACCCGCGTCCACAACATCCTCTATACCCTCAAGGTTGTCTACTACAGCTTGTACAGCTTCGATGCGCTCCTATGTCTGGTCGTCATCCCCTTCTCGTACTTCTGGTACGAGGAGTATGATGAAGTCGAGGACCAAGAGGGGAGCCAGACGATCGGGAGTCGCTTGTGGGGTGCTTTCAAGTACACCATCGCCTTCATCTTCCTAGTCGTCATTCTTTTCCTCATTGGCTTCTTCGTGCCGGCGGCCGGCGACCGCAGCGGAAAGCACCTGGACCTGGACTTTTTCAAACGACTGCTGGACGAGAACCACGGCGAAAAGGCCTTGACCTTTGGGCTAGGCCTTCTCATTACCCTGGGAACATTACTGTACGTTCTTTACACGGGAGCTGGTCTCGCTCTCTTGCCGGTCTCGTTCATCAAGTCGGCGCCCTCCATATCCGCTCCGCAACTATACGAGAACACGACGTCGCGCCTCGAGGAAATCAGGGAGCGTCAGAGACAATTGGAGATGCGCAATGCCGGCCGCCCCGACGGCCCGCCGCAAAAGGAGCGGCGGGAGATGGAGGCGCTCCAGCGAGAGGAGAGAACCCTGATCCGACGGAAGCGCCTGGCGGCCGAGGCGCAGGGCGAGGGCAAGAGCTGGCTCATCCGGGCTTGGAACAAAGTCGAGGCGGTGTTCCGACCCGTCAAACTCATTGGCGGCATCGTGCTGATCCTGGTGGTGCTGGTGGTGTGGGTGTCGATGCTCATCACGGGTATCGACAAGGCCGCCAACTCGGTCTGCAAGCAGCACTGCGGGTACATTCTGGCCCACATCAACGTGTTCCAGCCCATCAACTGGATCTTTGTCCAGACGGCGCGAGCATTCCCGGTCGATTACATCCTGGTGGCCCTGCTGGTTTTGCTCTTCTTCAGCAGCTCCATCTCGGGCCTGTCGGCCATTGGCATTCGCTTCCTCTGGGTGCGCATCTTCCAAATTCGCAAGGGCCGAACGGCACCGCAGGCTCTCTTGATCGCGACGGTCCTGCTGGCCTTGATCACGCTTGCCATCAACTACGCAATGGCCATGCTGGTGGCCCCCCAGTACGCCGCATTCGGCACGCAAACGTTTTGCGATCTGCCGCCCCACCACTTCGACCAGCAGCCGAGCTGCAAGGAGCACCCCGAGGCCGTCAAGCCCTGTTCCGAGCACGTGGACCGCCACTACGCGTTCCAGACTTGCACGTCCACCGTCATGAGTACCTTTTTGAACCGTGTCACGCTGAACTGGCCCGTCTTTGGGGCCGTCGACTTCTGGGCCCAGTTCGCCTTCTTGTGCATCTTTTTCATTGTCTTCCTGACGAGTTTATTCCGCACGCCCAAGTTCAACATGAACGAGCTCGACGAAGAAGCCGAGGCCGACGAGGAGGAAGGTCTGCTCGCGAGCACCGGCCGGAGGTTTGGAGCCACCTGGCAGGACATCACCGGCCGTTCCAAAAACACATCGAATGGGGCCGGTTCCAGTGCCGAGGGCGGCGGATCCTGATGCTGCAGCCACTGTACTTGTAGGAGACGGCGATGCGCCGCCACGGATGCAGCGCTATGGCAGGGACTGACGTTTACGTGGAAAGTTGTATATCCCATGGCGAACACACGCATGGTTGAGGGAGGTCCCTTGGCAAAGATTTGGGCATGGTTTGTCTTGAAAGGCGTTGACGGCCCGGGGTTATCTTTTTTTTTGGTCCCTTTTTGGCCGGGCGGCCCCGATGCGCTCCGGTCGCCCTGCATCTCCTTGCGTTGCCGTTGCGCTGGGTCATGGTGGGTTTTTGTAATGATGAAATCGACTCGTATTCTGCTTTTTCCTAATCGTAACAGTGTATGCTGGATAACAACGCACCTTGGCCGTCTCGGGGTCTACTGTTACATGATGCTTGAAAGGGTTTCCTGGGAGGCTACGCAATGTGCGGCCCAGAACGACGTGTCGAGGCTGGTGGGGTTCAGGTACTGCCGGGCTGGCCCGGTGCGCGGGAATGGCTCGAGATACCGCGTCGTGAGCGCTTCTTGGCATTGCGGCGGTGCCATAATGATGACGAGCGAGACCGGCGGCCCAGGCGGCTGGTATCTCCTTGTCATGGTATGGTGAAGGCCCGGTACCACCCACGCAAGCCTTAGGCTAGGGCCCAGCCCACCACCGACCCAAGTGAAGAACTGCCAGGCGAATCTGCCGCCCGAGGCTGGCAGGGCCAGGATACGAAGGCTATGTCGGCGATCTCTCCGGTCGCACGTAAGCCGGGCGATGAGGGGCCAACGCGGCGATAGGATTCGAAGATGCGTGGCGTGCTGTGCCAATCCCGACTCGACGCCTCCTCCTGTTCGGGAATTGTCCGTCGCCCGGCCACGGGCGTACTAGCTGAATAGAGCGCCGGCTGAGGAGTGGGAGGAGGGGGAGGAGGGGCAGGAGGGGGGGGGGGGGACAGGGTAGTATACTCCGTACTGGCCCGACCCGTTAACAAAAACTCGTCGCGTCTTGCTTGCACACCCTCTGCCCTGACGGCAGCCGCTACCCCCGCCCTGCCGCCGCTGAGGAGGTTGTGATTGACACCATGCATCTACCGCGTGCCCTGGGCCGGCGCGTGCTTTTCCGTGCACGAGCGCAAGGCCAGATTGGCCGATGCGGGGAAGCCGGAAACACAGATTCACGGAGACGAAGCGACAAGGGGATGGAGAAGGGGCCGGGCTGGACAGCCGAGAGACCCGCTTCCTCGCCTCTCGTCTCCAGGCGACGCCGGGATGTCCTGCCGACTAGCAAGGCCAGCGTGGGTAAGCTGCAGCGATATCTGCGGATTGGAGCCAAAATTCGTTACGTACCCGGCCATGGATGCTGCGGCTATACGCCCAGGGCTCCCGGCGTCCATAGGCAGCCCCTCTCCCCAGAGATGGGGCCGTCTTTTCGTAGTCGCATGGCGTGTTGGGACGGGGCCTTCGAGCTGACGGATTAACCGTGGTGTTGGCCACCATGGCAGCAGCTGCCGTCGCCCCCGAGATAGATAAAGCCCCCCCCCCCTCCATCCCGCCCGCTTGCGGCCGGGCTTCTTCTCTTCATCGTTGCTCCCTTGTGATCCACCCCGGGATAGCATCTCAGACGCAGACATGGCCGACTACGTGGTGCCCTTCATCATCGGCGGCGAGGAGCGCCGTGGAGGCAAGACGTTCGACGTCGTCTCGCCCGACACGGGCAAGCTCGTGCACCAGTGCGCGCTCGCCACCCAAGAAGATGCCGCCGCCGCCGTCGACGCCGCCGCCCGGGCCTTCCCCAAGTGGCGGGACACGACGCCGGGCACGCGCCGTGACGTCCTGCTCAAGGCGGCCGAGGTCATGAACCGCCGGCGAGCCGAGCTGGCCGAGTACATGAAGGAAGCCGTCGGCGCCGCCCAGCAGTGGGCCGATTTCAACATCGACGTGGCCATCGACACCATCAAGGACGTCGCTGGCCGCGTCAGTGCCGTGACCGGCACCGTGCCGAGCCTGTCCGACCCGAGCCTGGGCGCCATGATCCTCAAGGAGCCCTACGGCGTGGTGCTGGCCATCGCTCCCTGGTACGTTCTGCCCCGGCCCGAATACGCCGCCGGCCCCGCAGCGGCCATTTTGGACTGACCGACTGGCAGGAATGCCCCCTACATCCTGGGCGTGCGCGCTGTGCTATTCCCCATTGCCGCCGGAAACGCCACGGTCCTGAAGGGCTCGGAGCTCTCGCCCCGGGTCTTCTGGGCCATTGCGAGCTGCTTCCAGGAAGCTGGCCTTCCCGACGGCGTGCTGAACTTCCTCGCCACCGACCCTGCCCACGCGGCCGAGGTGACGGGCTCTCTCATCGCGAACCCGGCGGTCAAGAAGATCAACTTCACCGGAAGCACACCCGTCGGCCGCATCATTGGCAAGCTCGCCGGCGAGCACCTGAAGCCCGTGGTCCTTGAGCTGGGCGGCAAGGCGCCGGCCATCGTGTGGGAGGACGCCGATCTCGATGTCGCTGCGCAGCAGTGTGTCCTCGGATCGTTCCTGTTCGGCGGCCAGATCTGCATGAGCACCGAGCGCATTTTGGTGCACAAGAAGATCAGCAGCGCGTTCCAGGACAAGCTCGTGGCCACCCTCGAGGCCATTTTCCCCTCCAAGGGCGACGCGCCGATCCTGATCAACGGCACAGCGACGGAGAAGGTGAAGCGGCTACTCAAGGACGCCGTGGGCAAGGGCGCGTCGACCATCACGGGCGACTTCGAGGCCGAGGAGGCGTCCAACACGCGCCTGCGGCCCATTGTGATCGGCAAGGTCACGCCCGACATGGACATCTACAAGACCGAGTCGTTCGGCCCCTCGGTGAGCCTGATCGAGGTTGAGACAGAGGAGGAGGCGTTGCGGATCGCCAACGACACCGAGTACGGCCTGAGCTCGGCCGTCTTCACCGAGGACCTGCGCACCGGCCTGCGCTTCGCCCGCGGCATCGAGACCGGCGCCGTGCACATCAACAACATGACGGTGCACGACGAGAGCGGCCTGCCGCACGGCGGCTGCAAGTCCTCGGGCTATGGCCGCTTCAACACGGCCCTCGGTGTGGAGGAGTACACGAGGACAAAGACGGTGACCTGGCGGTCGTGAGGTGCCGGCAGCGGCAGCCGCAGCAAGTGATAGATATTACCTGGAAGTAGATAACAGGAGCCGACGAGGAGCGAACGCCGGTGACTTCCGTTGAACCCAAGCGAAAGACACAAAACACCCTGCCAGTACTCGCTTCCGGGTCGCCGTAGGCAGCAGATACCCCGTCGTCTGCGTGGCCATGCATTGCAGGCACTCCATCCCATCCGCCGACGGCTCGCTCCCATGCATCACGGTTCCAGTATACTCCGGAGAGGGGAAGAGGTACTTACCCAAGTACCTCCTCTCTAGCTTGAAACCAGCGGCGACGTTCCGCGGGTGGCCCAAGCGCCGTCGCTTCGCACAGCTGGTAATACGGGGTTCGGGGACCTGTTGGCCCAGCCCTGGGCCTTTGCAGGCGCGAAGAGGATAGAAAACGTCATGAAGCAAACTCGCCGTGGCATCACCAACTCACGACCGCGCCGGGCCCGACACTGCGCACGACCACCACCACTGGAACCCGAAACGCCGCCCCCACAGCGCCCCGAGGAACCAGCTTCCGTGTATCTGTCCAGCCGTCGCCATGGGGTCTAAAGCCTCCAAGCCCGCCCAAGCCGCGACGCGCAAATTCCCGACCCGCGCCCCGGGGTCCCCGCCGCGGTCGGTCGCTCCGCCTCCACGCCGCGGCGCGCCCACGCCGGCGCGCAACGAGCCCGGCGCGCGAGCGCAAGCCGCGTACGCCAAGGAGGAAGGTCAGTCTACGCCCCCCCCCCCCCCCCCCCTCCCACAAGCCCTTTGCGACCCGGGCGGAGGGGAGAGCTGTGGGAAATGGAGCGCCCGCGTGCTGACGCTCCCTGGCCCTCCCAACAGCCGTCCGCCGGGATGCCTCGGACCCCGACCTCCAGACGGATCCGACCTTCTCGCAGCGGCTGAGGCAGATGGGCGTGGCGACGCCGAACCCGACGCTGTCCAACTCGTCCACGGCGGCGCCGGTGCCGGCGTCCTTCAGCGCCTCGCCGCTGCGCCCGCAGTTCCCCGCGCCCTCGGCCAACACGACCCTGGGCGTGCTCGAGGCCCGCCGCCAGATCCAGGAGAGGTTCGAGACGCAGACCCAGAACCCCGCGGCCGCGCGCGAGTTCTTGGACGTGGGCATCGTCAAGCAGGTGCTCGTGATGCGGGCGCGCGGCCACTCCGGCGCGGACATCGAGAAGAGGCTGCGCCTCCGACCCGGCCTGGTCGACCGGGTCGGCGCGCGGCAGATCGTCTCCCCCATGACGCTGTGAGAGGGGGCGCCGCCGGCCACGCTGTAGTGTAAACAAGGTCTTGTGGTATCATGAGTGGCACATGTCTTTTAAGTATGTATCCGGCCCAGGTATGTGACCAAGCTGGTGCTCCCGGCGGCCCTCGACTTATCCTAACAGCAATGCGGAACGGCGGCCCCGCACTTCCCCAACGCCGTGCAAACAAGAGTACCTCCCATGATCCGTGACAGCTTCGCTACCAGGCCGCATGGCCGCCGTCGATCCGCAGGTCGGCCCCCGTCATAAACCGACTGGCGTCGCTCAGCAGGAACACGGCGGCCCCGCGGTAGTCCTCGGGCCCGCTCAGCTTGCCCAGCATATTCTGCTTGGGCCACTCCTCCTGGCGCTCCGGGAACCGCTCGAAGAGCTTCTCCACCATCTCGGTCACGATGTAGCCTGGGGAGATGGTGTTGACCCGGATGCCGTGCTGTCCCCACTCGGACGCCAGGTTGCGGCCCAGCTGGATGACTCCGGCCTTGGAGGCGTTGTATACCCTGCGCCGCGGCGTTAGCTCTCGTCAGCCGCCAGCCACATACTCCACCACGCCAGACTTACGGGCAGATGAGCCCCCGGTTCGCCACAGTGCCACTCATACTGGCAATCAGCACGAGACTGCCCTCCTGCTTGAGCCGCACCATTTGCCTCGCCACGGCCTGTGCCGTCAGCAGGACGCCGGTCACGTTGACGGCTAGCATGCGGTCGGAATCCTCGGCCGTGTACTCGAGCGCCGGGGTTTCCTGCTGGATGCCAGCCGCCGCAATCAAGCCATCGATTCGGCCATGCCTGTCGGCGATCTCCCGCGTGATGGTATTGATCTCGTCAGCGCCGGACCGCACGTCGATCTGGTGGTAGGTCAGAGTTGTCTCCAGCTCGCCCGAAGCGCGCTTGGCCACTCTGTCATATTTACTGCCGGCTGCTGGGGGGGCCTGGCGGTCGAAGACGTGGACTTGCGCCGTGTTAGCGAGCCGGCGGGTACATGTCCGGGAACGTGCCCAATATACCTGCGGCTCCCGCCTCCAACAGTGCTTCAGCCTGCACCAGGCCCAGGCCCTGGGCCCCTCCCGAGACAATGATGACTTTGTCCTTGAGGCTGAATTCGGGGAGCAGGGCCCGCGGGCTGTGCTTGATCGGCTCCCGCTCCTGACACCTCACGGTGCCGTGAAACCCCCGGAAAGCCGTAGCAGCAACCGATAGGCGGGGAGCAACGGGTACCGGGGAAACACAGGCGGGCGTCAGCGGCCGGCGTGGAACTATGCGGGCGAACCTCACGGCACGGCACACCGGGCGAGGTGCTTTGGTGGCAATGCTCGCCATCGTTGCTAAGTGGGAGTCGGGGCGAGCGTCGTTTTGGTAATGGCCGTACTTGACCCGCGTAGCGAGTGCCTGAATGGCAAGTATCACGGAAAGCAGCGGAGGTGAGAAAGATGAGACCGCTTGGGCATACTCGGTCGATCTTGTATCAGGCCTTTATACTTTCCGCTAGATGGACGATGGCCTAGCGCATCGAGGGTACCGGCCGGACAGGCAGTCAGCAGGTGTGTGTTGGTGACCCACGATGTTCCAAGATCCAATGCCGGTCTCGGTCCGCGAGGGCCGCTTGGGTCGGTGGTGCCCTGGCCAGGCCCTCGCACGAAGGGGTGGGTAGGGCTCCTCCACCCTCCAGAGGGACGCAGCAGGAGCATAGCCGCTCCTTTGCGATGCCGAGACCTCTTCTTGATGTCATGTCCAGGTACTTACATCCAATGCCTTACGTGTAAGCACTCGTTAGCCCCCTGCCGGACGAGGGACGGGTCCCCCTGTTCTTCCCTAATCGGATCCTGCTGGCAGCCGTAGCTGGATGCTTCCATCCCGTGGGACGGGCGTGAGCTCCGAACCGGCGGCCGCGTGGCCACTGCTTCCCCATGCCCCATGGGAATGAGGGGCACACAGCCCGCCCGTATTGGGGCTGTCGGCTGGGGTCCCTTAGCGACTGGGTTCTGGTCGCGCCCCGGCCGCCCGCAGGACGGGCGAGAGCCATTAGGGCCTGAACGCTGCCATAATGTTGACACGGGGACGGGGGGAAGGGGAGGGGGGGAATCCACCGCCTTCAACCGGACCAGAGGGCATTGGATGCGATTCGAAAGGTGTGGGTGGTGGCCCTCCCGCTGGGTGCAGGGCTTGGCGGGCGGTCTGGCGATTGCTAGGATGCCGTGGCAGGCGCTGCTCCGGGGAAATGAGGAGGCGGCGGCGGGCGGAGGAGGAGGCGAAAAGGCCGAATGCGCCGGCTTGCCGTTTTGGGCTACCCGGGAGGTTCGAGGCCACACTCGCCAAGGGCTCTGCACTTCCCCTCCCTCCGCTTCTCCCCTTCCCTTGGACGTACCATGCACTCCAGAAGAGGAGCGACGACGAGAGTCCTCTCCCCCGACTCCAGAGCGATCCACCGCATGGGGCACGCGCGGGCGAGGCCACGGGCCCCGGCATGGCGCAAAAAAGATACGGACCATGGCGGCGTCTTCCTCCCCGGGCTCACGCATCCATGCATCCACATATTGCCCGCCCTCGCCCCCCCCCCCCCCCCCCCCCCCCCCCCCCCCCCCCCCTCCTCTCCATGCGTGCTGGGCCTCGACTGCTCGACTGCGCTCCCGGACGGCGCGGACACGTGCATAATCTGGCAGGCGAAAAGGCAAGGGGGGACAGCGGCTTCAGCGGGTGGTGCTACCTCCGCTGGTTATTGGGCGCCGGAACAGCTTTGAAGAGAGGAGGTCTGGGGGATGGGGTTGAACAGGGGGGCACCTTTGGGGGGGATTTGGAGCACGCACCCCGCAAAAGCCATCCAAATCCTTGACTTGGCGCGCCTCAGTGCTTGCTGCAGACGCGGCAACACCACGAACACGTGGTACGCAGTACTTTGTGTTTCGTTCCATTGCCTGGGCGTCGCTCGAGTGGGCTGGCTCTTTCTCCCTCCCCTTCCCTCGACCCCGACACTTGACGCCCCGTCTCGCACCTGCTAATAGGTGTGACCAACTAGACCTGCTGCATCATGCGGTCGGGCATCCGATGCCAGCGCTAAGCGCAACCAGAGAGCTTTCCGCCATGCCCTCCCGGCCTAGGGGTCCGGCGATCCAGAAAGCGAGGGGGGAGTAGGGCGGTGTTCTGGCTGGCGTCAGGATTCCACCGACGGCCTTGCTTGCTGCCTCGCGAATACGAAGCTTTCTCCGTTGGATGATCCTGTCATGGCCGGAGAGGCCGCTCTGGTTGCCCGTGCCTTTGCGTCCCGACCAAGAACACCCGAGTCAAATGCAGAACAAGCGCTGTGAGCCGGCCGGCTCGCCCCGAAGGCTGGCAGAACCCCTTCAAGCCACATAACAAGAAAGTAATGGGCCGTGCTGGATAGGTGCGCTTCCGACCCTGCCTGCCTGCACGACCACTTGTCCTATGGTACCGTCTCTCCCTTCCGCTCCCCCCCCCCCCCGGTGAAAGACAACTTCCTCGTGTCAGCCACTGGGCATTCACGCAGGGCTGTGCTCGCGCTCGAATCTGCCCAATGCTGCAGCATATTGAATCAATCCATCCGGCTGGCTCGCCTGGAACGGCCAAATCGAGAGTCCATAGGGGCCGATCAGTGGATATGTACTTGAATACCTACTCGACTTGGCACACTCGGCATGGAGTCGAGCCCGAGATGTAAGTAGGCTTTCCTGCTTCAGGCAACCCGGTACTGGTTGTCTGGAATGGAGGGAGGGCTTGTTGCGGCTCTGCTCTTGGATGGGGTCGTCGCCAATTGCCAAGTAGCGCTATCTGGCCAGCGTTGTACTACACGGGCCCGAAAGGCTGAGCCATCGCTACCCGGATGGCCATGGAATCGTATATATATATATATATATAATTGTAAACATATACCCTCTTCGAATTGGGAAGCTCGATGGCTCGCTACAACTCCTACGACTCTCTCTTTTACTTCCCCAGAGGGCAGCAAGATCGGGCAAATGCCGGCTCCGCTGCCACGGGAAGAAAGTCATCTGCCTGCCAATAGCACGCGAAAGGACCGGAGGCAGAGGCAACGTACCGTATCTCAGTGCTGGCAGGATACAGTATGCGACGAGCCCGTTCGCACGAGGCAAGTGACTTTCACGCGGTCTCGTGAGCGTTATAGATGTTGGTCCACAGCAAAGACATCGCCTCTCTCTGCGACGCGGCCACAAAGCCTGCCGGTCACACGCCCCATCATGAAAGCCCAAATTCGGGAGGATGAGAATAGTCCAAAATAAGGCAAGCAATGGAGAGAGGTATGGTAAAGCCGGAAAAAGACGCCAGATTGTCCGAAAATGGCGACTTGGACCTCGACGAGACCTACCTTGCTATACATGAATGAGGAGCCAACCCTGGGACCACGAAACTCTCCCGCGTCGTCGCAGGAGCAAAATCCACGGACGGTTTCTTACCGGGTCAATCAAAAGCGGCCAAGCCGAAGTCTCTTTGCGGCTTTCTCGTTTCCTTTGTCAACGTCAACGAGATGCGCCTGCGCGCTGAATGTTGGTACACGTGCCCCTTGGTGCGTTTATACGCCACAGAGCCACCGGGGCACAGGCTCGGCGGTGACAACTATGGCCGTCTGGCTACAATTAAGCGCGGGGCTGGAGAGGATTCATCGCTCAATTCTGCGGCCAAGAGAGCGGTAACCTATAGGCTGGGTACCGCATATCCCTTCACTTAAATCCGAGGGACTTTTATGTCGCACAGGAACACTCCCTCCCTTCAGTCGCTGAACCGTATGGCTGGAGTATGTAATCGTAGATCGTAACTGGAGTTCACATCGATTTTCAAGATGCATGTGTATTGCCAATTGCTCTTGGTCGTGTTCGGCTGGCCTAGCTGGCTCGTAAGCGTTGGAAGAGGAAAGTGATGCTGTAGGGCGCTGGCTTTTTGATATGGGACGGAAGATGTGGTGGCCTACTCTGAGGTCCTGTCGCTATTACGTAGCACGCCCGCACGTCTCTTGGCGTACTCCGACGTCGGGGTGGGGATGTCGTATGTGAAATAGCTCGCCTGAGTGACTGATAGCACTTGTCCCCATTGCATGTATACCTTTCGAGTGGACTTGGCGACCATGTCGAGCCTTGCAGAGAATATCGTTTTGATTACAGGAGCAGGCAGTGGCATAGGGTAGGAAGCAGAGCCTTGCCCCTCTCCGCCGATCGATAGGAATCCCTAGCTGACCCGAGACCTTTTGCCAGTCGAGCCACCGCCTTGAAGCTTGATCAGCTCGGCGCCCGCCTCGCTCTCACGGATGTGAGCCAGGACGGTCTCAGCAAGACCCTGGAGCTTGTCGGCGGGGACAAAGGCCAGCGACACTACGCCCACGCCTTGGACGTGTCGAAGCCAGACGAGGTGGAGAGTCAGGTCGCTGCCATCGTTGCCCGCTTTGGTCATATCGACCATGTTTTCAACTGCGCTGGCATCAACCCGACCGCAATGCCCCTGACGGACTGCACCGATGACTACTATGACAGGCTGATGGCCGTGAACATGAAGGGCGTGTTTAGCATGACCAAAGCCACCATGCCGCACGTGACGGCGCCGGGGGGTAGCTACGTCAACGTATCGTCCATCATGGGTCTGCACGCCGGCAATGGCTCCGCCATCTATTGCGCGACGAAATGGGGTGAGTGGCCGGCTTCTGCTGCATCTTCTCCCCGATCTTGCCGGAAGGAGGGTCGGTGGCCGGCCCGACGGCCGTGGCCGACTGTACAAGGAAGCAAGGGCGGTTGCGAGACTTGCTCGCCACGTCGTGCTGACTCGTTCTCCCCCCACAGGCCTCATTGGTTTCAGCAAGTCCATGGCACTCGAATTGGGACCCAGAGGCGTGCGGGTCAACGTCGTGGCGCCGGGCTACATACATACACCGACGAACGCGGGCGTGATGCTGGGTACCGACGCCGCGATTCGGAACATGGAGCAGGCCAATAGCCTGGGTAGAATGGGAACGCCGGAGGAAATCGCGGACGTGGTGGTTTTCCTGATGAGCAGAGAGGCCAAGTACATGAATGGCAGCGTCGTGGAAGTTGACGGCATGCTCAAGGCGCAGTGAGAGGGAGGTACCTATGGGGGTGATCGGGGGCTGCTCCTTAGGTAGGGGGCATGTGCCCAGAGTTAAATGCGTGAGTAAGCGGGCCGAGGGGGCAGCGGCATCATTTGTCTCTTCTTGTTTAGGTACTGAACCGTTGGACCCTGCCTACATCCTGCTGCAGGAAGAACCCGACCGTGCTCGTCAGGCCAATGCAAGGACGTAGCACGCGTTAGGTGCCAACTGTGTGGGCATTGATGCATGGAATGCCTGGGTCCTCGGAATGTATTAACTAGTATACAAGTGCTGAGGGGCTGTATTGCCCGGACCGAGAAGCGGGATCGGCTAATACCCCGTACGTATCCTCAACCGCGGCCGTTGTCCTTATCGGAATAACCGTGGCCCGAGCGCCAAGCCCAGCTTGTAGTCGCGATAACACCTACCTGACACCCAGGGAGCTACAGGCCCCCCCCCCCCCCCCCCCGGGAAAGCTAGAGCTCCAGCCCACGCGGGTATTCGTACACCTGGAGGACACTGAGCACCCGATTACTCGCGTTGTAGCGCATCACATCTTCACCGCGTGCCGGCACCGACACGGACCGCGCTCTTGGACACTCAAAGCACCACCTACCACATGACCACCGTATCCTGAGCACCGGCCTCGGATACAGGCCACCAGCGTCGCCAATATGCATCTGTCCGTCGCAGCCCTGTCGGCGCTCCTGGCGCTGCCTGCTGCTGTGCGCGCCGTCTTCCAGGACGAAGTCGGCCACGTCGACTACCACTACGAGCTCCTCGGCCTGCCCCAGCGCGAAACCACCTTCTTCCACCGCCCGAGGCGGCAAGAAAAAGCTAGTCTGCTCTACACCCTCAGCGACCTGGGCGTGCTGGGCGCCGTCAACCCCAGCAGCAGCGCCGTCGTCTGGCGCCAGCTGCTGCAGGGCAACGTCACCAACGGCAGCGGCCACCTGCGCGCCGGCGAGGATGCCACGTGGGTCGCGAGCGCCATGGGCAGCTCCGTCCAGACCTGGGACGCCTCGACCGGTCGCAGCATCTGGTCCTTGGACTTCGACGGCCGCGCCAAGGATCTCGAGATCATGGAGCTGACCGAGAGCGGCGAGAAGGACGTCCTGGTGCTCTACGCAGACGCAGGCGAGACTGTCACCCGCCGGATAGATGGCGCCAAGGGCCATGTGGTGTGGGAGTTCCGGTCCATCAGCGACGACGTCCCCCTTCAGGTCAGCACCAGCACCGACAAGGTCTTTGTCGTGAGTCTGCACGGGTCGCTGCTCTCGTACACCCTGAAGGTGACGGTGCTGGACACGCTGACGGGCAAGCGCGTCGACGAGATCAATGTCAGCACGAAAGGAGAGGTCCAGAGGGAGGAAGACGTCATGTTCGTTGGGTCCAACTCGGCTGCTCCCATCGTGGCCTGGACCGACAATGCCATCACGAAACTGAAGGTCAACGTTCTCGGCACCAAGGGCAAGCAGGAGTTCCCTCTTACGGCCGGCACCCGGAGTGTGGAGATCCACGCCCCGCACCACGTGCCTTCGCACCCTCACTTCCTGGTTCAGAGTCGCACGAAAACGGCCAACAAGGCCGACGTATTCCACGTCGACCTCAAGAGCAACGCCATCACCAAGGCCTACGACTTGCCCCTCCTGGAAGGCGAGAGTGCCTTCTCGACCAGCTCGTCGGGCTCCAACGTCTACTTTACCCGCGTCACGCCCGAAGAGGTCATCATCACATCCTCCATCTCGCATGGTGTCTTGGGGCGATGGTCGCTGAAAGGCGGCGAGCCCAATTCGGGCGCTCTTCACGCTGTTTCCGAGGTCATCAAGAAGGCAGAAGAGAACTACGTCGTCCGGTCTGCCGTCGTTACCGACGCTGATGACTGGGTCATGGTTCGCAATGGCGACGTGGCTTGGACTCGCCCGGAAGGCTTGAGCGGCGCTGTTGCCGCCACCTGGGCCGAGATTCCAGAATCCGAAGATCTGGCTAAAACGCTCGAGGCTGAAGCGCACAGCAATCCTCTGGAAGCATATATCCACCGCCTCAGCCGGCACGCCAACGATCTTCAACACCTGCCGGCCTATCTACAGGAGGTCCCCGTCCGCTTGTTCAACAGCATCATGGGCTCCGAGGCGGCCAAAGACAAGACTGGCTTGACGCGGGACAGCTTTGGTTTCAATAAGCTGGTGGTTCTCGCGACTAAGCGGGGTAAGCTATATGGCCTGGACGCTGGGAGCCAGGGCCGCATTGTGTGGTCCAAGCCGGCCCACGAGACCCCTTCCTCCAAGCCGTGGGATGTCAAGGCGATCCATGCCGATGACGCCAAGGGCGTCGTCACCGTTCGGGGCGCCAATGGTGAATTCATCATTGTCAAGTCCGACACGGGCAAGACCGTCGAAACCATGGGCCCCGGACTGTGGCCCCCAGTGCAGAGCACTGCCGCCGTGGACAGCGACGCTGGACCTTGGCTTTTGCCCATCGGTATCGGTGGCGATATTAGCGACATGCCTCTTGCCTGGGCGCCCAAGCAGACAGTCGTCGTACGGGCTGGAAACGAACTGAGGGGTGTCATTTTCGAGCCCAAGGGCGAGCAAGCTGTTGATGTTCCTGCGTGGACGTTTACCCCTTCCGCTGGCCAGACCATTATCCACGTTACGCCGAGGTCCATTCACGACCCCATTGCATCCATCGGCCGCGTGTTGGGTGACAGGAGCGTCAAGTATAAGTATCTTAACCCCAACACGCTGGTCGTAGCCGCCGTCGACGAGCAGGCTACTACCCTCACTACCTACCTTCTGGACACGGTCTCGGGCGAGGTTTTGACCTCGGCCATCTATGAGGGTGTCGACCCCAACAAAGGTGTTTCGTGTGCCATTGCTGAGAACTGGTTTGCCTGCTCTTTCTTCGGAGAGTACAGCCTTCGCGACTCCGCGGCCCAGCACCTCAAGGGCTACCAGCTGGCTGTCACCGACCTGTACGAGTCGGAACTTGCCAACGACCGCGGTCCCCTGGGCGATGCTCCCAGCTTTTCGGCCGTGGACCCAGTCGACACGCCTACTGGCCCTGTCCTGCCGTCGGCCGTCTCCAAAACATTCGTACTACCAGGCCATGTCACGTCGCTCACCGTGACACAGACGAGGCAGGGTATCACGACACGCCAGTTGCTAGCCTACGTCCCTGATTCCCACTCCATCGCCGGCATCCCGCGTGCGCTCATGGAGCCTCGTCGGGTGGTGGGTCGGGATCCCACGGCGGCGGAGGTGGAAGAAGGCCTGAGCAGATACTCGCCGGTTATCGAATTTGACCCCAGATCTATGATCACGCACGAGCGCGACGTCATTGGCGTCCAGGACATCATTGCAGCGCCCGCTTCCTTGGAAAGCACCAGCCTCGTGTTTGCTTACGGCATCGACATCTTTGGCACGAGAGTGGCCCCAAGTATGCCGTTCGACATCTTGGGCAAGGGTTTCAACAAGGTGAGCCTGATTGGCACGGTATTGGCCCTGACGGTTGGTGTCATGGCGCTCGGCCCGATGGTAAGTTTCCCGCCCAGCATGCCTTGTCCTTTTACTAACCCTTGTCAAGGTCCGCAAGAAGCAGATCAACCTGCGGTGGGAAGCACCCACCTGAGGTAGCATTCCATATCTCCAACTCTCCCGGTGATGGACACCGTCGATGAGTACCATGTCAATATGATGTGTATTCTACAATAATACATCCAATCACCCTGCCGTTGTGGGGCGCAGCCACACGCTGGCTATAACATTGCCACCAGTTTGTTCGCTCTGATGGAATACCGTCTGCCATGGTCACACCCCTATCCACCTATCCAGGCGGTGATGGAATGTTTGCCTAGGTCGCTCATGCCCACTCGTCTGACCGAGCCCGGTCCAATGCGCGGGTGTTTTCTTGGGCCTATTCCTGGTTGCCGGCGAGCCGCAGCTTCGGGTGCATGAATCAGGCCCGGAATAGGGAATGGCGGCGTCAAACATCTCTTATGCCCAGTCCTTCCTGGCAGTAGCAAGCACTTCAACCCGCGGAACAAACGATTGCCATTGGGGCCGGGGGTGAGGGCCATCGTGGTTTCGACTGTAATCGTGATGCCTGATACGCGGACTGCTTTCGTTCTCTTGTCAGGTGCGAGACTCCCCACAGGAGGGGATCCGTACAATAGCGCCTGCCACGGCGCTCTTAGGAATTCCTTTACGTGCCTCCCTTGACCGGAGCGGCCCCGATTCTATGGTCCCTAAATAGAAGCCTTGGGCTTCAACCCATCCGCCGCAACAGCGCGTGAATATCTTGTCGCAGCCATCAAGATGCGTGCACTTATTTCCTGTTTCCTACTTCCGAGTTTGCGGGCGAGCAGCTTCGAAGCTTTCTGTGTAGCACTACGGGCACGGCGCCTCCCCCGGGACAGCACCCGGAGCGCGTTCGCACTTGGCAAGGCGAGACCAGAGAGCACCGTGCCCAGAACGCATCGCCTGGGGCGGGCCGACGGTACTATGCCGCTTGGGTGGGCTAAGGAAGCTGGGGCGACAGATATTATGGAGGCCGTCATGGAGCATGCGGCCTGAGGGGCGGACCGTCAGAACGGCGCCGTGGGTGGTAGCTGTCCCAGGGTGACCAGATGCCTACCCTCTATCCGTGCGTGTGCTTCTGTAGTGCGATGCGACGAGGCCATCTGGTCGGCTCGGGGACCCCTGGCCGAAGCGATGCTACAATACAGGGTTGGCCGCCCGACTCTTGTACACTGCGCTGGGGGCCTGGCCAACATTACTGTCTGCCCGTACCCGTAACCAGCAGGATGACGCTTCCGAGTTGGCGTCTGACGTCTTCCTTCTCGACGTCGTGGGTGTCCTCGACCTCGCCCCAGTTCCTTATCTGCCAGTCCACCTCCAGGCTGGCCACCTTGGCCGCCCTCTCAATGTCGAACTGCTTCTCCCCTCCGCTGGCCCCATCCCCGATGCCGGCACCCACGGGGCCCTCGCTCCACTCCACCAAGAGCCGGACGGCGCCAAGGAGGCTCTTGCCAGCCAGAACTCCGCGTTCCAGGCCGGCGAGCTCCCACGCATCCAGGCCCATGACCCACCCCTCGATGATCTGCCTCGTGATGGCGCTCTGCTTCTTGGGCATGATGCTCTCGCCGTCCAGCACGGGCTGGATTTCGACGCCGGGCCATACCCGGCTCGTGAGGAAGCCCACGATCTCCTCCGTCGTCCTCTTCTGAATGTCCCGCAGCGACTCTTGGCCCGGCACCAGGTCATGCTTCTGCGGCGGCGGCGCCCAGCACAGGAGCGAGTCGGTGTCGAGGTACCGCATGACCATGCGCGCCACGGTCTGCCGGATGCTGGCCGTGGACCCGGCGGCGTCGTCCTCGGCGATGTCGACGGCGCGGCACACGAGGCTGGTGAGCGGGATCAGGTGGTGCTTGGTCGCCTCCTGCGCCGAGACCAGCATGTCCCACTCGATGGCCAGGGCGTCGGCGAGGAGCGGCTTGGAGAGCGGCAGGCGCACGATCCCCTTGGTGGCCGGGTGCCGCAGCGGGCGCGCGTCGAGGTGCACCTCCCAGGCGCCGTCCACCTCCTTGACGTGGACGTCCTTCCAGAAGCGGCGGAGCAGCGGCTTCGGCGCCGCCTCGCCCGGCGCGCTGGGCTTGGCGGCGCGCTGGGCGGCCTGGGCGGCGCGGATGTCCTGGGCGCGGCGCAGGAGCTCGGCCTGCCGCCGCCGGCGCGACACGCGCTGGGCGGGGCTGTCGGCAGCCGGCACGGGGGGCTCGGGGGGCGGCCCTGAGCCGTGGATCGGGGTCACGCTGGCGGGCGCGGGCGAGGTGCTGTGGATGTGGCGAGGGAAGGCGGCGGCGGGCCGGGCGGCGGCGAGGGCCCGGCCGGGAGCCAGGCGCAGGGCGAGTCCGGCGGTCGGCTTCATTCTGGACGGTCGGCGGCCGATTTCCAACGCGGGGGACGGCGATGATGGGGGGCTGGCTCGGCTGGACTGCTAAATTATTTTCGAGCCGGACGCGGCGCTGCGCGGACCCGGGGGACGGGACGTGTGGAGCAGGTGGCCCAAGCTCCGTCCACGGGTACGCGGGTACGTACCTGGAGACGCGCGGTACGCCCCGATGCCTCCTGGACAGAGCAAGGCCGGGGCTGACGTGCCTCCCCGTGGGCTCGTGGCTCTCCACGATCCATGTCGTATCCATCGACCCCCACGGTGCTCCCCGGCGTGCAGGCCAGCGGCTCGGGTGTGTCGCTGCACCATCTCCGGGCCCGCCATGGCGAGCCTTGTCGCGGGCCCCCGCCCCGCCATGCGTACACCGTCTGCCGCCCAGGGCACGGAAGGCGGGGTGCGAAAGGGCATCGTCCTCGACCCATGCGGGAATCCGAGGCTGCCCAGGCAGGCCGGTCTCCATCCCGCAGGCCATGGACACGGCGTCTGGGCGGCGGCGCGACGCCAGGCTGTGTAGACCCGCGTGCAGCCTGGTCGCAATCACCTGTACGCGCCCTCTCCTCCCCGCCAGCAACATGGGGAATGCAGGCCTGCACGAGCTAGGGGCGGCTGTGCCACCCTGCAGCACATCCTCAGCACACTAGGGGCACAGCCTGGGAGGCTGGAGAGAAACACTCGACGCTGAACGGCTGCTGATAGGTTCTCGTCTTGTCTCAGCATCGCCGATGGCTGGGCTGCCCACCCCGGCTTCCCACGCGCAAGCGCAGGTGTTGAACGCCCTGAACGTAGCCCTACAAAACTCCTACCTGGACCCCGAAAGATTCCTAAGCAACCCCCTTCCGCGTGGGCATCTGCATGTTTCTTCCCTTGGGGTGCTCTCTCGTTCGCGTGCTTCCCCATGAATTAAGAGTTGCTTTGTTGTCGGACTTGTCCGCCAGCACCGGCCTATCGAAAGCAAGTGGGCTTGCTTCGGCACCGAACCTCGGCCTCACCCTCAACTCGCGCGCTTGTCCCCAACCCCAGCGACATATACCCCGTCCACAGGCGTCCGGGCCCGATCCGTTCGGAACCGAGTCGTGGGAGCGGGAAAGGAGCCCCGCCCTTCGCCGAGTTCCCGCACCGCATAGACAGCCAAGACGAGACAGCCTCTGGCGAGATCATCGGCGCAAGGCCCGGTCGTCGAGCATCGCCCACGCCTCGACAGTCCGGGGATCTAACCCCCAAACTCGCTGCCATACAGGGCCGCCATACTCGGACGCCGTGTCAAGAACCAGTCGCCGCAGGCCTGCGAGTATGCTTCCTTCAAAGAAGCGTCAGAGATCACCGGGGAGCCAAGGCCGCAGGCCTGCGAGTATGTTTCCTCCAAAGAAGCGTCAGAGATCACCGGGGAGCCAAGGCCGCAGGAGCCCCCCGCCCCCGCCTGCCCACCGAGACTCTGATAGCATCATGGATGAGTTCATGGATGTCATGACAGACTTGTTCCCTCCCTATGGGGGCACGGACCTGGCTTGTCCTTTTGTCAAACACAATCCCGAAGCCTACAGGCGTGCCAGGAATAGCTGCACTCTCAACGGTTATTCAAATATCAGCGCCCTGAGGTAAGATAATACACACGGTGGCTGATATAGCGAGTAGCGCTAACCCTGGACCAAGAGAGCATATCAAGCGCGTGCACCTTTGGAAATTTGGCTGTCCTCACTGCAACAATCGCTTCACTGGAAAAGAAGCGGATCTAGCGAGCTGGAAGCAAAAGCACACGTGCGCCGCCAATACCCGGAGGCTACGGCAAGAACCGGTGGAGATCACGACGGAGGAACAAGACGAGAGGTTCCTCCGACTCGACTTTCGCTCGCCCGGGGGGGCAGGCGAAGCCGCGTTCAGATGCATCTTCCGCGCTTTCTGGCCCGAGGTATCAGAGGGGGATATTCCCGACGCGCACTTCAAGCCTGGCTTCCTATTTTCTATACCCGAAATCAGGGCCGCGCTCGAAACGATAGAGAAACGTCGCTACAGCGCCAAAACATCATCGCCTCGCCCTCGATCCCCGGTTTGGCCTGCCTCGTCTCAAAATCTGGGGACGCAATTGTACCCGGATGTGTCGCCTTTCCCCTTCACATTCCCCCCGGGCGAGCCCTCGATGGACTCGGGTTATCATGCCGTTTTGGAACCAAGCCATAGAGACACGACGCCTACACTAGCCCCTCCGTTTTCCATATTCCCGGCCACCCAGGGCCAGCGCTCGGCAGAATTGGGGTGCCATGCCTGGGCATCGTATCTATATGACCCTAGTTATGCTATCGCGGCCAATCCGTTCTCCGTCTCCTCAGCCCCCGAGGCTCAGGAATCGACGGACTCGGGGTACCACACCTGGGGACCAAGCGAGACAGATACGGAGCACAACCTGGTCCGTAGGCGAGCAGTGGATTCGCAGTTTCCATGGGAACCCTATACGGATATGGATTATTTGCGGGGATTGGAGCTCGACTCCCACCACCTACCACCCTACGGCACGACTCCGGAGAAACGCCCCATGGAGTTTGCGCAAAAGTCCGTGACAGATTCTGTGAAAAAAGAAGAGCCTGAAGACCTGCTTCTGGGTGGTACTTCCTCGCCGTCTCAGCAGCTGAAGACGCCGTCCCCGCCGTCTTCCAAAAAACCACCCCCCCCTGAGCCACATTTGCTTACCAAGCTGCGGACACTTTCGGTGGATGAGGAATGGGATTCAGTACTGCATCAGCTCGACGAAAACATACGATGGGACACGCAGCTTACACGGACGACACAAGGCTATAGCTGCTGGACCTGTACAGCGGACAGTGCCTCAGCCGACAGTATTCCCTTGACGATAGCAAACAAAGCTGTAGTTATACCGGTTCGCTGGCACGTGCCCATCTTACCGGCGCTGTCTTCACCGCCCGATCCCCATCCACGACACATATCACCTCTGGCAACCCTTTCGGAGAAGACCATCGATTCAATCCTCAACACTTTCGATGAAGCACTGGGGTTCTATCTCCTGATCAACGGCGACCTTCAAATCATCGTTGAAAATGATTACGACATCCCCTACGCTGCCTGCCACAAGCCAAACCAGTTTGGCGGGCTTAAAATTAGCTATATTTTCCAATCTCTGACGCCTACAGCTGCGGAACGTAGTGCCAACTTGCCAACAAGCGCCAGAGCAAGCTTGGATACGCCTAGGAAGCTGCCTAAACAACAGGCCAGCGCCCGGCCGTCGGGCCAAGCGAGCGGCGCCGACACGTCCGACCTCGCCATAGGCAGCCCTGTACGCGTCGTTATCGATGGATCGAAGTCAAAAGATCGCTTCGAGGGGAGACTTGGGTTGAGAACAAGGTCCGACCAGGGCACATTCGTCACAATTCCCACGCATCTGGTTACCATGTCGTTGGCAGCATCGAAAGTGCCACACGAGGGGCCGATCACTGCATGCCGCGATATCAAGATCCTCGCTGGCAACAAAGCTCTTCAGGCGAGTCCTTCCTCATTGTTTACACCTGTGTACCGCTTACCTGTCTGCCTTCGTCTAATGCAACCACAGCTGGGTTCCCTGGCCCATTGCTTTGATGGTGAAGCCAAAACGTTCCCCGATGACTTTCAGCACGATATTTCTCTGGTAGACGTTGGCCGTTTGCCGCCCGCCACCGTATCTGGACTTGCGCCCCGGGAACCTCTCGAGTGGCTCTCCCCGGCTGAATGGGACCAATTGAAGCTCAACACCAGCAAGATCTATCTGCTGGGGGATAGCAAGCATGAAGCCAAAACCATTGGCTTAAGCCCCATTCCACAATACCAGGTAGGCGATATCCCTCCATCAACGCAACTGCCAGGAATCTGATGGAACCAGATGGTTGGGCAAGGCATTTTCTGCAACAGGCAGAACTCTAGACGATCGAGATTTCGCAACCCTCTGTCGCGCAAAGGTAAGGAACGTGAAGTGGAAGAGGAGGATGTAGCATCCTGCAAACGTCTTGTGGCCCGGTCTGTGTTATACCGAGTACACCCCGACTTTTCCCCTCGGACTGGGCAGAGCGGCAATCCGATCTGCCTGCGGGGCGAGGCGTCTTTTGGGGGTGCACCGAAGCCAGCCAAGGTTATCGGCTTCGCCTCATTTGTGCAAATGGCAGAAGGTCCGCAGCACTATGGTATGGAAGGTGAGCCTCTATACAAGAGACTCGAAAAGGGCCGGGTCGCATTCTACGGAGCATTCCAAGTCCCCTCGGAGATGAGGGAAAACTACACCATCGAGTGATGGGGGACGTAAGAAACAGGGGCGCAAGGGCACGTGGTTAAACCCGGCCGGAAAACATAGCCTATATACTGGGGAGATATCCAGATGTGCGGCACGGCTTCCCACCACTCCGCATACGGCCTTGCCTCTTGACACACTGCACCAGCCTCGCCCAGCCAGTCACTTTATCCAACCAAGTGCCCGTCCGCGAAGATGGAAAGAGACGGCTTGGGTTCACGCAGCATCTGGTGACCTGGCCTGCATCAATGCCTAACCCGAACAGGAATACGAGGCTTGACGGCCTTGTAGGCTGACTGGAACACTCAGCCCCCCAGCCACCACTGGTTGCCATGTTGCCCACGTATATTGCGTCCCGGTAGAACCTTTCCTTGGAGGCCGCATTCCCATGCCTTGTTTGGCCTCGAAGAAAGCCGTGCATGGAGCGCGACATTGAGCTGGGTTCGCCTGTGAACCCTTGGCCGCACCTCCGACGCACACTGGGTTTCGATGAGACAGAGCGCGAGTTGAGCCAGCCCTACCTGCGCTACATCGAGGCTTCGTGGCCTGGGACGGGTCGGTGTGAAGATTACCTCCGGTTTTTCGCCGATGTTGTTGAACATTTTCAAGGTGGGCCCAGCTCCTGCGCTCTTACGCATCCTCGATCGGTTGTTGATCCGTTTGGTAGCCCACCGGAGCCCGGAGACGGTGAGCGGATATATGACCAGTCTTTCATCCAGCCCGGACCACTACTATTTCCGGGCGCAGAGCGGCTCGCGAGAGCGTGCGGAGAGCGTCCGGGGCACCGTCCTGCTTGTTCTAGGCACCTGGACGCTCATGAAGAAATACTTCACCCCCTCGCCCCTCCGCCCAACCCGAATCGAGCTGGCCTGCTCGTTACAGAACGAACGGGGCCCGTCGGAAGACGAAAGCCAGCGGCGCCCTCCGACGGGGACTTTCCATCAAGGGCTTCAACAACTGGTGGTCGAGAGCGGCCTCCTCCCCCACCCGAACGAGGAGGAGCCCGTAGGAGCGCAGTCCAGAGCAGAGTGGCCCTATGCGACGAGCCTGGCGCCAGACACGCGATTCGGGCTGCATGTTGGTCTCGTCGATTCCCACCGGATCTCATCCCGCAGGCTGAACGCCCCCAAGCTGTGGTCATTGGCCGGTATCCACATCGTATGGACCGAGAACATCTGCCGCCATCTCCTGTTGTCGAAATCGGGGGCCAGGCACAGCCTGGAGGTTTTTGCTCTGCCCTGCGCGCTGCGAACAGGCCCGCGCCGCGTCTTGTCCCAGGCTGGCATCCCCGAGACGCTGGGTCTCGAGGTCCGCATGTCTTATGCCAACCTGTTCAACCCCCTCCCGGCCTCCGCCGCCCACAGGAAGGTCTTCCGGTACCTCGGGTTGCGCAGGGTTTGCTGGTGCCTGTCTTGCGCCTCGTGGCGGCTGGCGCGGCGGGCGATGCACGAGCTCCGGTCGTCGCAGGCTGTGCGAGGGTTACCGTACGATCCCGAGATCAAGGAGCTCATGACTCGCGAGCCGGAGCACTGGGACCAGGTAGACTTTAAGAACCTGTGGCCTCGAATCCTCGCGCTCGACCAACACCTACAGGAGGCACGCCCTTGGAACTTTTGGGTCCTTTTCCGGGACAATCGCGAGACGGTGCAGTACTGGACGTTCCTGTGAGCGAGTGGTCCCCCTCCTTCCCGCCAAGATGCCGCTGACCCCCCCCCCCCCCCCCCCGGCCGCATAGCTTTGGATCCATCATCCTGTTCCTGACAGTCGTTCAGGTGGCACTCGGCACCGCTCAAGTGGTCGGGTCTTTCTAAGCAGGCGCTGCGGGCGGTACTTTCAGACCTGAATGGCGTGCTTGTGAAGCAATACATGCAAGTCCCCGATGGAAATGTCGGGGCTTTTTCACAACTTCATCTCGGGTCGGTGAGAGTCCTCATACAGAATTGCTGAGAAATACCGACGACTACTATAAGTATATATTACCTCGAGGCGGGGGAAACACTAGCGGATGCAAGTCAGCTCAAGCGATGGGTACCGAGAGGCAACTTGCCAGTAACGTCCACCACCTCATCAGTAGTCAGGGCAGCGCGGAACACACAGGTTTGGGCCCCTACTCTTTGAGACGTTTTACTTGGAGCATGAGGATGACGAGGCGAGGACTTCTTACGTCGGGCTAAACTGGATGCTAACCGAAGGACACTTGGCAGGTAACGAGCAGCTCCAGCTGGATAGCCCAGCGTTCTGTCCATGTTCAACACTGGGTGGCGCCCATTTTTCTTTCGTCGGCCAAGATATGAGCATATATATAAGACAGAGTGGAGATGCAGTCTTCCCTATCGAAATGGCCATCTTTCCACTTTACGGAACCAGCCGCCGGAAGGGATGGGCCTCTGTGTTGAATACCCACTTGTCCAGGGAGATCAGGTCGGGCTCGCTGAAGATGAGGTAGAAGTACTTGAGCGTCTCGCCCATCCAGAAGCTCTCCATCGAGTCGATTTGCGGCGGCTTCGCGCTCGTCACGTCGGCGAGGGCGGCGTTGGCGAAGGCGGTCTCGGTGTGGCGCTGGATGGCCCCGAACATGGTCCAGGCCGTGTCGAGCAGGGCGCGGTCGCCGGTGGCGCGGTAGAGGATGAAGACGGACTCGATGGCCTCGGGGCGCAGGATGTAGCGCGCGTCGGGGATGGCGGCGAAGCCGCGGGGCAGCCGCTGCGCCAGCACCGCGGCGTCGGCGGCGGCCATGTCGTCCGCGTCCTTGCCCGCTTCGCGGAGGACGGCCCGCTTCCAGGCGGCCTCGTCCCAGGGGCAGGCGCCGGCCGCCGGGCACGGCGCCATGGCGAACGTCTCGGGCATCATGCCCGACGGCAGTGCCCTGTACGTCCACACGCAGCCGTCGACCAGCTTCTTGGCGTAGCCCAGATGGGCTTGGATCCCGAAAAGCTTGCCCCCCAGCGCCAGCATGCCGCCGGCAAAGCAGACCAGGTGCTGGCCCACGTACTCGATGGCCGGCTTCAAGGCGCCCGAGTCGCTGCGATGCATGTGCACGCTGCTCGAGATGAGGATATCGGCTTCGTCGGGGACCATGGGACGCCAGAAATTGTGCTTTATGGCCGTCTCCATGGCGTCCTCGTACATGGTCTGGTAGTGAGGCAGTAGCCCGCCCGACAGTGCGACCATCTTGGGGAGATACTCAAAGACGGAGTCCGCCATGGCGCCCAGGCTGAAGGTGTTGTCCTGGGTAAAGTCCATGGCGCGGGCGTTGACGCTGATGGGCCACAGGCCGGGGAGCAGCGTCTTGTGCTGCTGGGCCCGCAGCGCCTCGGTGATCCTCTCGGACGCGTCGAACCAGCGCGGGTCGCCCGTCACCAGCGACAGGCGGGTGAACTCCATGCAGAGCGAGCCGATCTCGGCCAGGAGCACCCACTCGTCGGCCTGCTGGGGCTCGCCGGCGGCGGCGCGCTGGAAGTCCCAGCGCGTGAGGGGCATCCGGTTCGGCGTGTCGAACGCGGCGTAGAGCATGTCGCCCGCCTCCCGGGCCTTCTTGAGCAGGCGCGGGTCGCCGCTCAGGTCGTAGGCGGCCAGGAAGCCGCCGAGGTAGCGGATCGTGGTTTCAAACACGTTGACCTGGCCCGCGGCGCTCGTCGCGAAACTGATGTTCACGGCCGCCGAAACGGCTTGCTCGAACTCGGCATGCATGCCCATGATGTAAAGACTGTCCAGGCTGTCCACCAGGGTGGCGCCCCAACCGCCAAAGGGGTTGCGAGAGGAGCCACTGATGGGCGACAGCTCGTCTTGAAGCCAGGCATTCTCGTGGTAGGATTTCCAACTTCGGCGGAAGGCTGTCCCGACGGCGTTTTGTCTCTGTAGGCGAACCTGTTGGTCGTGGGCCGTCTCCTTGGGAAAGGAGGCCTGTATAGCCGGGAGGGTCAGGGGCGTGCCGGTGGGCAGTGGCCGCATCGAAGTCACCGGGTAATGCGTCGAGAGTTTCCTCCAGAAGTAGCCGTCGTCGTTGAGCACCGACGGATCTGTTATGTGCTTCGAGCTCAGCCATGATCCGGCATGCTCCGACGTTCTTCCCATAGCTTGCCTCCAGGAAGCCGGTCCATTTGCGTCGGATTTGAGGAGGAACCCGAAGACAAGCACGAAGGTCAAGGCAAGCGGGAACACGACTCTGCGCCTGAAGGATAGCATCACGTCGGTATGCGCTGGGGCTGTTGAGGAGTGCAAAGCGGCCGGCGGTGGTGTTGAAGGAGGGGAGGGGTGGCAACGGGTCGGCTAAAGGAGACATGATTTGGCTTTTGTCCCGCGCCATGGCAATGGCTTTTTCTCGCGCCTTGTTAGCGAACCTTGCATAACTACCGGGTACCGCCCTGTCCTTCAGGGGTTGCATCGCGTATGCTACGGATGTTCCCAGCTGCCCTGCATGGTGGCGATCTGGCTCCATCACCAACGACCTGCTCACCGGTAACTCTGCTCACTGGACCGGCCATATCTGGCCAGCGACCGCGCAGCCAGATATGCAGCGCATCCACGCATGAGCCACGACGAGACGGCACAGGCGATTACCAGGCTGCTCTTCTGTAATGAGGCGGGTCTGTGTGCTTGCCCTGGGTGCTTTGGAGAAGTGCCCGAATGGCCTGGAGCTCTAGAAGTCCCGGAACCGTCAGCTAAGTCCCCGGGCTGAGTGATCGAGTGTGGCCGATGCGCGCGACATGGCCAGGAGGATGTTATCATATGCTGCCAAAGTGACCTGGGATTTCCAAGCCCCAAGGCAATCCGGGCATCCGCGGTAGCTTCGCCGGCAAGCTCTGGCGAAACTCGTCTTGGGCCGAGTCCTGCGTGGAGTTGCAGCCCCCCAATGTTGATCTTGCTGCCGACGCCAATGGCAGGCGAAGCACGAAAAGACGCGTCCGAGGACATGTCTCACTCCCTCAGCAGCACGGCGGCCGACGGGTGCCGTAGCAACAAGCAGAATCGTGCCATGTAGTATCCGCGGTGAGGCAGGTGGGAGTGTTTCTCTGGTACTCGGTACGTGACAATCATCGGGGCCCCGCATCCCCCACCTCCGCAACCCGTTCCTACCCCCTCCACAACCCGTTCCTACCTCCTCCGCAACCCGTTCCTAGCCCCTCCGCATCGGCTTTCACAAACAGACGCCATCTACTCCCTCTTCCCCGTCCACCCTCGCCTCCGCCTCTCCGCCCATGATGACCCCAGTCCGGATGAGGCGAAATGAGGCCTCCCATCTGTCTCTGGCCCGTGGAGCGATCGCCATGCTTGGGGCAGGACATGCATATCTTTGACTCGGTGCTTGCTTCTTTCTTCCCGTGGCCGTCCGCGTGCCGAACCTTTCTCGACATAAGGGTACTTGCGCCGCGTGTAACCAGGCATAATGGATCGCCGAACACTTCCATAGACACCGCATAGGTGAACAATACCTGCGAATGAAATAGGCTATATACCTGTGGCTCGCAACTCACTCGGACGACAGAGGAGTGGCTTTCCAAGCACCTAGGTGCCCGTCACATGTTTCTGCAAAGACCGAGCAGGCCAAGGCCTGCAGACTTGGACCGAAGCAAGTATCCCACGGGCCCAGCTTCACCCATGGATCCGTCGAAACTCTTTCCCCCCAAGCCTTGCTCACCAGAAGTCCGCCGCCAGCACCGTGGCCGCGTACTCGGCCAGCGCATAGACGCACGCCTGCAAGTGGCAGGTAGGCAGCACGGGGGTGGCGCTCGAGTCGACGACGCGAAGGCCCTGCGCGCCGCGGGCGCGGAAGCGCTGGTCGAGCGAGCAGGTGCCGGCGGGGTGGTGGGAAAACGTGGTAGCGTTGGCGATGGCGTCGCGGACCGCCGCATCGCCCGCGGAACCGTGCCGTGCGCTCGGTACTCGGCCAGCAAAGGCGCGAGAGTCGCCAAGTTACTGAACGCGTGCTGGGCGACGAGCCGGAGCGAGGCGTTGAACATCTTGGCCACAATCAGATGGTCCTTGAAATGCTCTCCGACGTCCGGACTGTCCACCACAACCGGGATCCCCACCTCGGCCAGATGCTCCTGGGGCCCGATGCCGGAGAGCTGCAAGAGCCGGGGCGTGTTGATGGCACCCGCCGCGACGATAACCTCGGAGGTCCTGATCGTATAAGTTTGCCCACCCGCGAGGTAGTCAACACCCACGGCCTGGGTGCCCTCAAAGTGGGCTCTGATAACCCGGGACCCGTGGAGCATCTTGACATTGGGTTGGCCTCTCATTCCCACCCGCTCACCGAGAGAGCGTAGGAGCGCGTGCCATTGCTAGAGTTGACTACACTGGGCCTCCCTATCATCGTCCCAATTCCGTCGCCGGCGTTGAAGTCGGAGTCTCGGGCACCATTCGCAGCCCGGACGCTGCGAAATGTCACGTCAATAGGGTAGTATTGCGTAGAGCTCTCGCAAGAGACATGGACGTTGTCCGGGCTGAATACGGTGGCATTGATGGCCTGCTTATAGTTGCGGTCTTTCGGGACTGTAAGCTGGGCGGAGCGCTGGAATATGTAGACAGTTCACTTATTCCTTATTTTCACTCATCTACTTGCATGATCGTGCACTTGTTTGGACCCTTTTAAGCGCCTCACTTGTGAGGACTCGTCCACAGCCTTGATCAGATGTTTTCACCAGACAGCTGGTTACATAGTCCCCACAAGGCATTGACCGCACGACCGCGTCTTTCCACCATACTCTTTTGTCCTGGGGTTTGTCTGTTCCACTATATACTAGAGCAGTGTTCCAGGGCTTTTTAAACACGATGTTAGAACAAGTCCACTTCTGCCTTCCTTTTTCGGCGTTGATGTAATCAACTACGGTCTTTCTCCACCCCCCCCCCCCCCACGTGGGGATTATCGTATCATTCTGCTCCTTCTTTCAACAACACTTCTGCAAACGTGCCAATCGGGCCCCAGCCCTTCCCATTAACTACAGGGCCCCCCTGGCTTTGGTCATAGGAATGGGTTCCAGGTTCGACACCAAGATGCAGAGGTTTCTGAATAAGATGACATTTCTCCACTTTCCTCGAGTCACGATCAGCCGTTCCGACAGGCCGTCGGTTTTGATACGGCGGGGGGGCTGGTGTTTTCCCTAAGTGGGATGGTGATTGGGGGCAAGACGGCGAGAGCGTCGGCGACGCAGCCATGCCGCGATAGAGGCGCCTCTGGGTGAGGATCTGGAATAGAGGCTTCCGGATGATGGCCATGAGATTTCATGGCAATTTAACTTGGCGAGGCATCTCACATTCACAGTGCTGTCAGCCATTCGTAGCGTCAGTCGTGAGGTTGGGGGGTTGCCAGTATAACTATCGCCATCGCGCCCTTCGGGCTGCTGCCGGCGCGCAATCTCGCCCCCGCCCTCTACCATGTTTACTGTGTACTTTCGACAGCGATGCTGCTGCCGCATTCGCCCAGCTGCATATAAGGTAATCTGAGAACCGTTCATTCAATGATGGAGTGCGGTTGTGGCTCCCGCTTTCAACTGCTCATTGGCGTTCCTAGGCGAAGCTAATGCAGCTTACATGTGCCTATTCTCACTCCCATGCACACCGCCTGTTCTATCTATAAATGGGGTAGGATTAAGGGTCGTCGAGTTTGCCAAGAAACTCAATGCTCAAAGAGGCAATACGGGGAGAGGCATATAAATTGACAACGATTTCCTTCCTCCATCAATCTTTCAGCACACTGCCCCCGCACTTCCATTTCTCTCCTTTGAAGCTTCAACTGCTTTGCTCCTTGCCCGTGCCAACATGCAGCTCATTCGGCTTTTCGTTTCGTTCGCTGGCCTTGTGGCCACGGCCAGCGCTGTCGACATCAGACTCTGCAAAGACCAAAACCTAGGTGGCGCTTGCTACGCCACTACCATTGCCAGTGGCTCTTGCTGTAAGTATACAGCAAAGCCTAAGGCGACTTCACACTGCCTGTACTACGTCTCTAACTGGAAATGTGATAGGGAACGTTCCTGGTGACTACAACGATGTCATCAGTTCATACGTCGTGGAAAGGCAATGTACCTTCTTTGAGTAAGTCACCATCACTATACCTTGCTGTTAATGCCACAGGCTATATGAAGAATGGAAATATGAATAAACTAACGTGGCTTGCTATTACCTAGACATGGAAGCTGCGAGGGTGCCTCGTTTGTTGGTGAGGGTGTGCAATACACGGTCCCTTCCAGCTTTAACGACAGAATCAGCTCTCTTTCCTGTTAAGCGAGACTAGTAGATATAGTTTATAAGGCTATTAGTCTAACGATTCTAATGTTATAACGCTTAATAAGAGATAAGATGTCAACGAATAAAATCCTCTTGTATAGTGAAACAGACAAACCCCAGATCAAGAGGGAGCCTGGTGGAAAGACGCGGTCGTGAGGTCGGCCCCTGCCACGGTTCAAGGAACTGGAAATCTTCATGGACCAAGTGATACCATGAAGATGCGAAACCTACTAGCAAAGAGAAAAAAAAGAGGAGACGAACAGTCTCTACCTCTAAGAGTCATGAATATATATATCCTGCCAGGCAGCACTGGCTGTCCTGTGCCCTACGTGGCTGGCTCATCCAGGGGTTATCCAGAGAGTACCTTCGTACCCTGCGTGACGGACCAGTGCATGCCGTGACAGTAACTTATGTGTTCTATGTAGCCAGCTATCTAAAAGTGCAAACCATTGATCAGAGGAATGGGTAGGTCCTCACATGGAGCGAGGCCCTGAAAAGGTCTGGAATGAGGGCGCGATCATGCAAGTAGATGGGTAAAACCATGGTCTAAAGTGAACTGTCTACCTATATATCTTATCTAGCTACGAAGAAACGAGTGTCGGGGTGTCTTTATGGATAGAACCCTTTAATCTAAAGCCTAGTAAGCTTATATAAGCTTTTTTTAACCTTATCTTTGTCACAGCATGGGCAGCCTGGCTGCAAGGTATGGAGGTACCTCGAGGAAGTCAGTTAGGCAGGACACCGGGCTGCCAGTGTTACCTGACAGGACATATATATTCATTACTCTTGGAGCTAGAGACCGTTCGTCTCTTCCGCTTCTTCTTCTCTTCGCTTGTAGTTTTCGTATCTCCATGGTACAACTTGATCCATGAGGACTTCCAGTTTGTTGGACCGTTACACCTCACCCACTACAGCAGAGATGGTCTCAGTCTGTCATCTGCGAAAAGCTGCGGTATTAGCAACTAGCAGGTATGGCCAGGGTCCGAGAAACAGGCTGTAGGCGTATCACCAAGCTAGGAGTTTGCCTTTTTGTTTTCTCCAACGGGTGTGCCCCCGTTCACCAGCGGCCATTTGTTCTCGGACCGATCACTGGTTCCCTTGCCTAATCTGGTTCAGCGCGACGGCTGGAGATGGATGCTACCAAGAGGAGCATGGATCAACGGTTTGCATGCAAGCGTATGGAAACGGTGTTATGCGATTGGTGAAGCTGCCGAGGCACTCACGACCCCGAGACGATGATATCTGCAACCCGCATACCTAGATAGTTAACTTCGTATCTGGATTCCCCGCTCCGGGTGAAGCACCCGAATCCATGCCGGAGGGGGCAAAGGGAGGAGGAGAAAACTGCGGCCGCTGCACGGGCTTCCGGGGCTATGGGCAACTTGGAGGACATGCAGAAGCGACCGAGCGGCAATTCAGCTACCCCCCCAGAAGCTTCCATAGAGACGTCAAGAAAGAATCCTGCGAGCGGCCGCGTAACGAGCATGGGGGCTGGCAGGGTAATGCATGCGCATGGGAGGGCTCCCAAGACTATGGATGCTGAGGCGGGGGCCAATTCCGGCCAACCCCCAAATGACCCCCTCATTGGCTGTGGGCTGTCCTTGTCGGCCGAGATTGGCCATTCCAGGGACGTCGAATATCAATCGGCACAACGTGGCCCTTCCGGGGGGGGCTGAGCGTACAGGTACTACTGAAAACACCGACCGTGTATCACTGCGATGCCGACGGCTGCTGTGTCTGGTTTTGCGGGCGCACAATGTAGGTACGCCGGGGGCAGACCCAGAGCAACATGGGTTGGTTACCCATGGTCCTTCCTGCCAAATCGGGGCTGCCGTGAGCCGTCAGCCGTGACCCCGGGGCCACACGCATGCACCCGGAATCGCGCAGCCGTGTCTGTACTAACGTACCACACGCCATGCGACGACCGTTCGCAGGTGGGAAATGGCAGGAAAAAGTGCGACGGCCCCGAATTGCGTTCTCCTGGCTCCGTGCCGGGCCGCGATGGTGGGCTCTCCTCGGCATGTGCGTAGGCACAATGTAAATAGGCTGGAGGCAAGCAAGGCCCAGGGTTCGGCGAACAGCGCGGGGATTCCCCTATTCAGCATGAAGAACGAAACCCCGAGTCATCCTGTTGCTTTGCTCAGCACATGTTTCGCCCACGAAAACCTGCCTGCCCGTCCCGTCAACGCAACTTGGCATCATGGACGTCTAGGGGGGGGGGCGGCCAGGCTCGTTGATGATGCACCTGCCTCGTCGAGTTGGCCCAACCCCACAACGACATCTCACCGACAGCAAGTCATCCACCAGTACCAGTAATCCCTCCAATCCCTCCCCCTCCTCCAGACGCGCTCTCTCTCAAACCCCCCGTCGCGAGCCGTAGACCTGGACACCGAATCTATGGGATATAGTACTCCTCTTGCCCCTGTCCCTCTCCGAATCTCGATCCCCTTCTGGTTTCCCATCAAGACGCCCCGCCTGGCGAGCCTTCATCTGCGGCAACTATAAGACGAACAGCCGGCAAAAAGCACCTCGACCAACTGCGGCCCGCCCCCCTCTCGCAGCGCCAGTTCAGCCCAGACCAGCCCATCTGCCAGCCAGCCAGCACTGCCGCTGCCACATGCACCTGTTGTGCGTCTGTCCCTACGACCTATACCTCCCATAGGCTGGGTCGAGACTCCCACATCCTCTGCCGGGGGAAAGCATCGCATCGGGCCTCTCTGCCGGCCAGGCCTGCCAGCCTACAGCGACTTGCTCGTCGCGCTCCTTCGTCGCCTTCGGCATCGTGTTCAGCGCCCCCTTGCTCGCCAGCAGCTAGCACGCGCCTGTGTTGGCTTAGTGACCCCGTCCGTCCCTGCGGAGAAAAACATCGAGCCACTCGACAACACACCACCAACCCCACGGAGACGGTCCCCAAGCGCTTTCTGGCCTCTCGCATCCTGTCCGTTGTGTGCCGCGGGGGCCTGGTCTGGTCGGCTCATACCGCATTGTTGTGCGCAGGGCATTGCACCACCGTCTGCGGATCCTGGCGTCGTGACCCAACCGTCCCCAGTGCGGAGGGCCAGGTGAGATTTTTCGCTTTCCCCGTCATCGGCATTGTCGGGTTCTTGGTCGTCTAGACCGTATCTGCATGCGCGCCAGTGCAGGACAGGACCTGGACTAGCCGACCCAATATCGCGACTTTTCGCTTGCAGGGTGGATCGGATGACCTCACCACAACTCCGCTGAGCCCTCGATTCCGGCGTAAATGCAGTGCAGCCGGGCCGTTTAGCAGTCGGGCCCATCGTCGATTGGCTGCTTTTGGGGAGGCAAGACCGAGAGGGACTGCCTGTTGTTGCGCTCGCGCAGGGGTACAGGCACGCACCCAGGGCGCGGCGCCTTGCACACAGCAGCCCTGCCAGCTACTTCGTGGTAAGCAGCCTGCTGCACAGGTTCGCACCCTCGCATTCGGCACCGTCGACGGAAACGGCCATCAGCCATCCCCTCCCACACGCCTGGGATCTCCTTCCCCACCATACGCTCCCCATTGACTTGGGGCAGCCCCGCGGGCAAGCTCGCGAGGGCCGGATTCTAACCAAGAAAGCGCTGCCGGCGACCTCGATGGCGCGACGACACGTTAGCCAGCCATGACACCAAAAGCTCCATCCTGGCCCAAAGGCCCGAGAAGGGCCGACAAGGCCGCCTCCGTACGAGGCTCTCTCAACATTGTCCATCTGCTCTCCCTGGCTTTCCTGCTCCTGGTCCCGGTACGTACTGCCCAAGCCTCCATGCCAGGCCATCCGAGTTATTTTTTCCTTCCCACTCGTCCCTCTCCCTCTGCTCCACACCCCGCATACCTCCGTCATTTCGACACATGCAAGTTGTTTCGCTAATCACCACCCTGCCCCTCCATAAAAGGTCGCCCAGTTCTTCCTCACTGACGCCAAGTTCCAATACTCACGTATCTTCACTTCCCACCCCTTCTCCTCCCGCACCGCCTTCTCTCCTCCTGCTCTGGTCCGTCAAGAGCCCGTCTGTGAAAGCCCCCATCCTTTCCCAACTGCCCCCCCTGTGTCCAAGCCGCGCACCATGGCTCTCGCCGCGGAGACGAAGCGCATCACGGCGCAATTCGACTACAACGATGCCGACGTGAACAAGGGAGTCGCGGAGTTCCTGAAACAGATGAGTAAGTCCCGTCTGATCGCCCGGGAACCCCCCCGTCCTCGCCCGCGCTGACCCGGCTCTTGTCTGCCAGACGAGGGACTGGAGACGGACGGTACCAGCTTGAGCCAGATCCCCACCTATGTCACCGGCGTCCCGAACGGTACCGAAAAGGTAAGAGCGACCATGCCATGCAGAGCGCAGGCCGTGTCGGCTGACCACTTATCGCAGGGACTGTACCTGGCCGTGGACCTGGGCGGAACCAACTTCCGTGTCTGCTCTATCAACCTCCACGGCGATACGACCTTCAACCTCACCTACAGCAAGGTTGCGATCCCGAAAGAGCTCATGCTTGCCAAGAAGGCCGAGGACCTCTTTGGCTTCCTGGCCAAGCAGATCGAAGAATTCCTCAGGAAACACCACGAAGACCACTTTGTGACCCACATCCGACGGCGCCAGACTATGAGCAACCCCGAGGGCTACAGAGACGAACACATCTTCCGACTCGGCTTCACTTTTAGTTTCCCCGTTCAGCAGATCGGCATTAACAAGGGCACATTGATTCGCTGGACCAAGGGTTTCGATATCCCGGATGCCATCGGCAAAGATGTGTGCGCCCTTCTCCAGACAGAGATTGACAAGCTACGACTCCCCGTCAAGGTGGCGGCCCTGGTGAACGACACGGTGGGCACCCTGATGGCCCGCTCGTACACGTCGCCTGGAAAGACGAGCACCCTTCTGGGCGCCATCTTCGGTACTGGCACCAACGGCGCCTACGTCGAGAAGCTGTCCAACATCAAGAAGTCGGTCGAGGGAGATTACGACAAGTCGACGGGCGACATGGTTGTCAACACCGAATGGGGTTCTTTCGACAACCAGCTCAACGTCCTGCCCAACACGTCATTCGACATCGAGCTGGACAAGAAGAGCGTCAACCCTGGCATCCAGATGTTCGAGAAGAGGGTGTCGGGCATGTTCCTGGGCGAGATCGTGCGCCTCGTCATTGTCGAGATGTTCAAGAACCCCAGCATTTCGCTCTTCAAGGACGACAACTCGAGCTCCAACGACTGGCAATCCACCACGACCATCGGCACCGACTCGACCATCATGGAGCAGTGGGGCCTGGACAGCTCTATTCTGTCCATTGCTGGAGCTGACACTACACCGGACCTCGCCATGCTTCGCCAGCAACTAGAGAAGGAGTTGCAGATCTATGCCGCTTCCCTCGAGGACGCCCAGGCCTTCAAGGATGTCGCGTACGCCGTTGGCCGCCGGGCCGCCAGGCTCTCCGCCGTGGCCATTGGCGCCATCGTGCTGCAGAGCGGACAGCTCAAGGATGGCACCGATAACCCCATCGACATTGGTGTCGACGGAAGTCTGGTCGAGCACTACCCCTACTTCCGCGACATGATGTACGAGGCTTTCTCTATCATTGACGGCATCGGCCCCGAGGGTGCCAAGAGAATACGCATCGGAATTGCCAAGGACGGCAGCGGCGTTGGCGCTGCCCTCATCGCCCTGATTGCCGCCGGCATGGAGAAGAAGCCTGCCGGCATTCTTGACAGCATAGCCGAGAAGGTCTCGACGATTGCTCCCACCCTGGGCCATTCGTCGGCGGCTGTGTAGGGGAATGCTTTCGCCGCTTCTTGGGATTGAGCAGTCGGCCCAACAGATTAATTGTGTGAACACTGGCGCATGAACCTGAACGAGATGACGAGCTTCTGTTAACAACATGGAACCGGAGTTATATGGGCCAAGGCGCCCTTGGATTGTTTTTCCCCCCCTCAGAGCAGAAATGGATGGCCTGGACGAATCATCACAGCCTTAAGGAGTATAGGTATCAAGATACTAAAATACAGTTCAAACAAACAGTCCGAGGAAAGGGTGACGGCGTACCATATGTAGGCCAACGAGAGCATTACAGGCCAACCTTGTGGCTATCGACCCTGGCTACTTGCACTACTGGTCATTAATAAGCATGTACTGTACCTTGACACGGTTGGTGATGCTAGCACGGGATTGCACGAGGCACAGACTGTCTATAGGATGGAAACGCCCCCTTTTCGCCACGTACACGATGCATACCCCCTTGTCCACTTTGACTAATCGGATTTAACACACGTAAAGCTCGACTTGCACCGCCACGCGGTTCCGCCGTCTTGGAGTCGACCCCGATAGCGCGCCGCCCGGGAGGGAATGATCCAACGGCCTACGCACCGGCCACGCGGCTCATGATGGGTTGCCGAAAGCGGCGGCAGGGTAGGCTCGCTTGTCTCGCTTCTTGCGCATGGCAGAACTGCTCCGCGAACTGGCTCCCGAGCTGGCCCCGCTGCCCGGCACGGCGAGATTCCGCGCCATGTCGGCCGGGAGATCGTTCCACTCGGTTTCGGGTCGGGTGTTCTGGAAGGAAGTGCCCGAGGCCGAGGGCGAGCGCGGCGGGGCGGGGCGGGCGGCGCTGGGGGGAGGCCCCGCCGAGGACGACGGGGGCAGCGGCGAGGGCGGCGGCGCGGCGCGCGTGAAACTGGGGGCCGCGGGCGTGGGCGCGGCGTCCCGCAGGGCGCCGAGCACGGCGCCGCCGGCGATGTCGCGGCGCACGATCCAGGCGTCGCTGGGGGTGAGCATGCGGTAGTAGGCGGCGACGACGGGCTCGACACGCGCGAAGCCGCGCGCGAGGTACCAGTCCATGCCCTCCTGGTTCGGGGTCCAGACGTGGGCGCAGACGGTGCGGCAGGCGTGGCGCGGGTCGCGGGCGGCGCGGGCGCACACGTCGTCCAGCATGGCGCCGGCGAGGCCCAGGCGGCGGTACGGCTCGAGCAGCACCAGCGACTGGATGTAGAGGGCGTCGGGCACCAGGTCCGTCATCTCGCCGGGGCGGGCCTGGAACACGGGCTCGGGGCGGCAGACGAGGCCGCCGATGACGGTGGGCAGCGGGGCGGCGCCGCCGCCGCCATCGCCGCCGCCGTTTTCGTTCCACAGCAGCACGCGCGAGAAGGCGCCCGACGACTCCGGGTCGAGGAGCGGCTCCCAGAAGGAGTCCGGGTAGCGGACGGGCAGGATGCGGGCCGTCATGCGGCGGAGGGCCGGGATGTGCGAGGGCAGGATCGGCGAGATGGTGACGTTGGGGTGATGAGTCGGCTTCGGCGCCGGGACGGGCACCGCGGCCGGCGAGGGCTGGGGCGACGCGGCATGGGGACTGGCGGCCACCGGCGGGGGTGGCGGGGGCGATGGTATTGACTGCTGGTGTTCCCGTTGCAGTTGTTGTGAAGGGGTCGGCGAGGGTGGTGCAGCAGCTTGCGGTGCCGAAGGTGGAGGAGGAGGTGGTGGTGCGGTTGCGGCTCCGGCGGTCGCGGACGAAGGGGCCGACGCGTAATTGGGTGGTTTGGGTTGGAAGAAGGACCGGATCGACGACTGCCCGCCGGTGGGAGGAGGGAGCGTCATGATGGGTATGCGACGGTGTGTAAAGTATGTACGGGGCTGAGCGAGTGACAGCTCGAAGGGGGGGGGGGGGGGGGGTGAAAGGGCTGGGAACAAGAAAAAGGAGGACGCAGAGAAGCGGGATGGATCTGCGCACGCCGCCAATGTAAACAAACCAGATTCCCGGGGTCGTACGTTGGACAATGCCCCGGATGATATTCCAGAGCCTCGAGCAGCAAGCAGACGGAGGGAGAAAAAAAAAAAGTCTAGACCATCGCCAATCCTGTACGTTAGGCGGTGCGACGGTACGGGGCGGCGATGCAATTGGCATGTGGGAACCTGGGATCCCACGCGTACGATTCCCACCAAACTGGGCCGTCGCACGCCCCGGGGGAGACCCCTCCTCTCATCCGGCCGTCTTTTTCCCCTCTCTTTCTGGCGTCGAGCGGAGCCTTGCACATCTACCCCTTCCCTGATTATTATTACTAATAACCCAGGGCCCCAAGAGTGGCAGCGAGGCTCGCCCGAGGGAAAGGGATTGGATGATGAATGCTCGACCGGGCCCTGCGGATTGCCGAGGAGATGGGAGGTGTATTGCAGGTACATGTAGCTACATAGATCCCAATGGTAGGTATGCAAGGTCGGCCTTTTAGGCCCCTACCTACGGAGTACATACCTTCCCCTACGGTGACCGGTTCGTTGGATCCTCTTTACGCCACCCCGAGCTGGCGCTGCTCATGGATCTCTATGCCGATAGCCAGTGGGACAGGCGGTCTCCAATCTGACATCTGCCCGTAAGTTCTCTGCAGGCCCAGTGTGCCATCAAATAAGGGCCGCATTTCGTTTGCTGTGGGTGTAGGCTGTCCGGGCTTAACAGCCAGTCCACGCTGATTCATCTAGCGGTCGAGTTTCCTTTTTCCTCACGGCCGCTTTTCTTCTTCTCTGGATTGGAATGGTGTGCCTATGTAGCTGAGCACCTGGTTCGACTGGCTCCTGGAGGCCTATGTACAATATACATTGACGATCTCTTTACAAAACCTTCGGGCTCGAGCATGCGTGTGGGAACTAGCCATGTGACTCTGGAGCGTCCTGGGTGCTTTCGCCCCGGTCCCCTAGTCCATGGACCAACCACCGCTGGGTGCATCCGGACTTATACGCATCCTCACGCGCGGGATCCCAGACAGACACGACTCCATATCCCGCCGAACGGGTTCGGGGCCCGGCCGGTTTTCAAACCATGTGACCAGGCGCATTCCGCACCTGCTGGGCGCGGATTATTTGCAGGTCGGCCAGCATATGGAGTTCACGGGGATATTCCCGCCCTGGATACTAAAGAGCTTCCTACCCTGCATACCCACGAGAGGCCACCTATTACCCTACCCCGTCGCGCATGCGTTGACATCCCATACCTGCGTGCCTCCGAGGTATAGCGGCCATACAAGACCCGCCACCCCCCCGTCCATCCATACTTACCTTAAGTACCCAGTACCCGATAACCGGGGCAAAGAGGGTGAGGCGGCTTGTCGTGCGCCTGCGGCCATTTGTGTCTGGCGTTGCTAGTGCAGGACCCGGCGCCCTGGCTGGCCGTCTCTGCCGCTGCCGATTGGGGCTGTTCTTCCTCTGGTACCCAGCGATGGATCCTTGTAACCAACTTGGAGCCGGGGCCTGCAACTGATGGGAAGCTTCTTTCCGTCACCCTCTGTTCCTGAACCATTTCGTCACTCTTGATTGATAGCTGCACTGCGACCACTTATTCATTGCCAGCTCCAGCTGCCCATGGGGGAACATACGGCCCATTCCCGTCCGCAACCCCATCTGCCCGCAAACTCCCCTGCCTGCAGCCTGATCCGACCGCGACGACAATTCCACCCATCGTGGTTTGCCGCTGCCGTTTGGCATTCCCGTCTCCGCAGTCTAGCAGCACCTGACAAACCACGGTCCTGGCGCGCGTGCGCTCTGCTCTACGGCTACTTGGACAGGTTACGTGTGTGTGCGTGCGTGTGTGTGTGTGCTGCGTGTGCCAGTCACCCAAAGGCAAACCGCCCCTGCGAATGAACTCTCAGCCTTTCCACCGCCGTTATCGATTGGAGACAGGGAAATAGAAAACCTTCGCTCTCCCGGCTCGTTACTTCGACCTTCATCCATCACCCGGCCCTGCCCGTCGTCTTCTCCCTCATCCACGCCAGGCGATCGCTTGCACCGCGAAAATGGCGTCGTCGTCATCGACGAACTCGGGAAAGGCCGGCGTCGTCCAGACCCCCGAGGGCGCTGGGCCCGTGGACCAACTGGTGAGCTTCTTCCGTTGTCCGGCGCTTTTGTGCCCCCATGTTGCTGACCTTGGGCCATGCCCTTCCAGGCACATGCTGTTCTAGACGATTTATTATATAACATCGTGCATGACTTACTAATCAAAACACACCGAGATGAGAAAATGGCTCGCGCGGCCACGGCCGCCATTCGCGTCGAGAAGCTGGCTTCCGATGCCTCGGACTCTTCTCTCCCCGACTCGAGACCCGACGTCAAGGCGGAAACCGACGCCGCTGTTTACGACGAGGGCAAGGTGCTGCTGAAGGGGAACCCCCTCGTTACCACCAAAGACATTCTCTGCCCCCGCTGTCATCTTCCTCGCCTACTTTACCCTACCGACGGAAAGGGCTCCAGGAAACCGGACCCCAGCATAATATACTGCAAGAAACATCCGTACATCGAAAAACCCGGCTACGATATCTACGGTCAGACATGGGTTGCGCAGGGCCCCGGCCGAGGCAAAAAGAAGAAGGACATGGAGAAGAAGAACGAGACGCCCCAAGACACACCCGGCGCCACGCCGACGCCCGATGAGGGGGGTGGAAAAGGAGGCGCTGCGTCGCGACCGCCCAACGTCCTCTCGTTTCCGTCGGCCACGTGCGTCAAGTGCAAACGGTGCATCCTCGTCACCCGCCTCAACAACCATATGGGCTCGTGCATAGGCAACAGCGGCCGTAACGCCAGCCGTGCCGCCGCCCAAAAGATCAGCAATGGGGGCAACGGTGGTAGCCAGGGCGACGGCACGCCGCCCAACAGTCAGAAAGGCACGCCTTTGCCGGGGTCTAGAGCCAGCAGCCCAAAGAAGAGAGATGGCGACGACATGGACGAGGACGAGGACACAGACGGGGACAGTTCGCACAAGAAGAAGAAGTTGAAGCCTACTGCCGCCAATCCGACCAAGAAGGTCATTCTCAAGACCAAGGGCGGCAGCGCTCCTGGTACCAAGAAGGAAAAGGTCAAGACCAGCTCCCTGCTGAGTGTCGAACAGAAAATCGACGACGAGGATGCCGAGGGTTCGACCGTTGAGGTGGCACCCAAGAAGAAGGTGTCCAAGGCACCCAGTCCAGCCAAGAAGCTCAAACTGGGCGTGTCCAAGCACTCGCTTCCGTCGTCAACCACCAAGAATGGCAAGCCCGCTCGGAGCAATGGCGATGGGGGCGGGGATGACGGCGAGAGCGAAAGCTCGGGCACCCTGTCCTCGCCACCGCTATTCTAGAGGGGCCTGGTGGCCTTCTGGCCTTGGGCGAGGGCGCCACTGCCTGGTTTCCCTTTAGAGCCAACTCCTTCTGGCACGCAAAATTGCGCCACTGGAAGAGCATAGGAGTAGAGAGGCGGCACCCAGGCACCAACTGCCTTACAGAACTGTACTATGTCACGCTGCATGAAACGGGGTTCAGGGGTTTTCTGTTTATGCCGCCACGGTTTTTGGCTGCGGCCTCCGGTTGGGCAATACCTTTTGCATCGGGGAAAAAAGCGGCGTTGGAGTTGACACACCAACTTGTATTCTATAACCCCCCTTTTGCACATATACAGCTTGTACACGCACGCACACGCGTTTGCGCGGGCACGTACGCAGGGACACACGCACTTGCACGCTCGCCATGAGACAAGCATGGCGGATGACTTCACTCGTGTACGTAGGGCAGGTGTTTCCAACGACGGAACCGGACGCCGAGTGACGGGTATGGTATCATGCTAAAACACGGCATTCGGCCACTTTTGGACTCCCAACGCCTACCGATGCGGATTCTGCTCCGTAGGGGGCACCTACACAGGGCGCGCCGAGGCGCGGCGGCTACTCGTCAAGGCTGTCCTCGAGAGGACGAGCCCGGATGATCTTGACCTCTTCCACGGGCCGGTCGTCGGCGCCAGTCCGCACGAGGCCCATGCGTTTGACGACGCCAAGGCCGGTTTTGACGCGGCCGAAGATGGTGTGCTTCCCGTCGAGCCAGGGGGTGGGGGCGAGGGTGATGAAGAATTGGCTGCCGTTGGTGTTGGGGCCGGCGTTGGCCATGCTCAGGATGCCGGCGCCCGTATGGCGCAGGGCGGGCGAGATCTCGTCGTCGAACTTGTCGCCGTAGATGGAGCTGCCGCCGCGGCCGGTGCCGGTGGGGTCGCCGCCCTGCACCATGAAGTCGGGGATGATGCGGTGGAAGACGTTGCCATCGTAGTAGGAGCGCGAGGCCAGCTCGGCGAAGTTGCGGCACGTCCGCGGCGCGTGCTCCGTGTAAAGCTCGACCGTGACGGGGCCCATCGAGGTCTCGAGGAGGACGTTGGTCGTCATGGTGGTGGTAATGGTGGTGGTGGTGGTGGTGGTGGTGGTGGTGGGTGTGCGTGCGTGCCGCGGTGGTTCGGGTCGAACGGGGGCAGTTGGCGAGGCCGAGAGAACCTAGGCCCAGGAGCGAGGGACCGGCTTCCGGTGGGGAATCAGGGAAATGCAGAGGGAAACTATCGCGACGATGGCTTCCATGAGGGTAGCATGTATGAGCAGGGGACCTGGCTGGTCAGAAAAAGAACGAACCTCCCATGCGGCTGCGCCGTGCCGTCGCTGGCCCATTTTAGCTTGGGGGCGATCGCTTGCGTTGCCGCCAGCGCGTCCACCTGGTTAGCGGTTTCCGCTGCAAGGGCCCAGCACCAGGGACCTGGGCTGTATGGGTGCTGGGCAGTAAGCAGACACCCAACCCTCTTCTCGTCCTTCGCGTTTCTCCCGGCCGGTGATGTGACAAGGCATTCGTTGTCTTCGCTGCCTTCTACCCAACCACGCCCTTTGTCACCCCCAGGCAACCCCTTCAGCTGCCTGCCTCTTGTTAATACTGGGAGACTCTCGGGTTGGGACCCATCTACGGGCCAAGGAAGGCTGTTCGTCTCATCCGATCTTCACCAGAGAACCCGTGGTCCTACCACCGCCCCCCCCCCCTCCCCTGGCGCTTCGCTATTGGCGGGAGGTGAATAGCACAAGAGACGCGTTTTCAATCGATGGTCTTGTCCAGGTCACCAGCAATCAAAGAAGCTCTTTATCGGCCGCATGTGTCACCGGGTGTCTTTTCGACGTCTGCACGCATCTACCCACCACTTGGGGGCGAGTGGCCAGGTTGTCAGGGTTGGGTTTAAAGTGCCCCGCCGGTCCTTCCCTCCCGGTCTCTCCTTCTTCACCGTCGCCCGTCTTGCCCGGCCTGCGCCAATATCACCATGGCCAATGCAACTTCTGCATTCCCGGCGGACGGCTCAGACATCCAAGCGAATCTCACGCTCGCGGAGACCATCTCGCAGTGGCCTGCTGCAGCCTGGGAGAACCGGGACTTCTTGCTCCTCGAGGCCCGCATCGTCGGCACCGCCCTTGCCTGTATCTACCTGGGGTCCCATGGCGCACTTCGACGGCCTCCCAGCGCCAAGCCGCCCAAGAAGGCGAAGAATGGTTCGTCGGACCAGGACGACGGGCAGGACGCCGATGATCAGTACGTTCAAGGGCTCCTCCCGTCAGACGCCATCATGTTTCCCATCCTGGCAGGCATGGTCCTTGTCGGTCTGTACTACTTGATCAAGTGGCTCGAGGATCCCGCCATCCTCAACAAGATCCTCGGTCTTTACTTCTCCCTCATGTCGCTGGCTAGCATGGGCAAGCTGTTAGCCGATGGCTTGCACTTGCTCACGAGCGCGGTGTTCCCGGACTCTTGGAGGGCAGGCGGCGGTACCATCTACCACTTTGACTCGGCCAGGCAATTTCAGTATCGGATGACCGACTCTGGCGAGCGGGTATACGACGAGAACAAGACGTCCCCCTTCCCCATGCAAGCATTCTCCCAACTCAAGGTGTCCGACAGGACCCGCACCGCGCTCTGGGAAGCCCGACATGTGCTTCGGGAGAAGTGGAAGGTCGGGCTCACGATTCACGGCCTCGTCAAAGAGCGCTTCGGTGTCCAACTCAACGACATTTTCGGCCTCGTGTTGGCATTGGGCGCCAACATTGCTTACCAAACCACCGGTTCCGTGTTCCTGTCGAACCTCATGGGCTACGCCTTCTCGTATACCGGCATCATCATGATGTCTCCCACCACCTTCACCACCGGCAGCGCCGTACTGTTTGGTCTTTTCTTCTATGATATCTACATGGTATTCTATACGTAAGTAGCACCCCGATTCAGACAGCAGCGCATCGTCTACTAACGCGTCAACAGTCCCTACATGGTGACAGTAGCCACCAAGCTTGACGTGCCCATCAAGTTAATCTTTGAAGGGCCTCAGAGGGCCAGCATGCTCGGACTTGGTGACATCGTCGTCCCCGGCATGTTCATCGGCATTTGCCTGCGTTTCGACCATTTCCTCCACTATTACCGGCAACGCAAGTTGATCCCCGTTGAGCTGAAGAAGGAGGACGAGACATCCGGAGAGCTGGTGACCACGATTGAAACCCGCCGCATGGCCGTCCGGCCAGAATACGTCAGTCCTCAGGGCCAATGGGCCAACCGATTCTGGAGCACTCCTCTGGCCAAAATGGGCGCCCCTGATGCCACGCCCGCGCTCACGGCCTCGGCTTTCCGAAAGACGTACTTTCACGCCGCCATGTTAGGATACCTCCTGGGAATGATGGCCACACTTACGATGCTCCTGGTCTTCAAGCATGCCCAGCCCGCACTCCTATACCTGGTCCCCGGTGTCGTGTTTTCCGTCTGGGCCACTGGAGCCTTGAGGGGCGAGCTGCACGAGATGTGGATCTACACCGAGGATGGTAGCCTGGACAAAGAGGATGTGCTGGTTGAGGTAGACGGCCACGGCAACGTCGTCAAGGACATCGAGGACAGTACCACGAAAAAGGGCGGCAGGGACGAGGAAGGAGGGCGGGAGAAGAAGGGAGGCGGCAAGGACCAAGGCGAGAAATCGTCCAGGTCCTCGGCGAAGAAGCCGGAGAGGCGGACCGTTGTTTCGTTCACCATCGAGGCGCCTACTTCACTGACAGCCAAGGAAGATTGACAGCCGCCCGGGAACTGGAGGGAGTGGCATTGATGACGCATTCACACCGAGCAGTTACTACGGAGTACACAAGTACCTACATGTACCTACAGCGGTTCAGCGGCCCAGTAGAATTGGGATGGTTCCACCCACGCAGTCAGCCAGCTCGACCGGGGCGGCGCCGGTTCCCTCATAACCAAGCGCTTTGCTCACTTCACACCCGGTCTCCCGTGGAGAGCAGAGGAGGCGAAGGATTCGTCGTGAAAATAAAGTTTCTCACTAGATAGTAACGCACGATTGCGCGGGAAAGGCCGTTCGCTCGGCCGCTCAACAGGGAATCGGCAGCCAATGGAAGGGATTCGCCTCCGTGACTCCGTAAAGTACCTGCTTCCTTCTTCACCCCCACCTTCGGTCCGTCAGCAGTCAGCCAGGGCGGGCGGGCAAGTGCGACAGCAAGACAGCGAGACGGGCCGTCTCTTTCCATTGTCCGGTTCCCGCGTCGGTTCCCGTTTCCTCCGCTACGGCCGTTGCCGCTACTTGTGTCCTTGTGCCCGCTGCCGTGGCTTTCTTTCGTGCTCGTCCTCCTTCCCAGGCCTCGCCCAGCCCGCTCGTAACGTACGCGCACCCGCCATGACCGCTTCGTCCGGCCCCAGGGTCATACAGTGGCTCATCGACACCCGCAGCCTGTGGCCCGAGGCGATCAAGACCAAGGACCTCGAGGATCATGTCAGTATATTCCTTCTCGCTGCGCGTCCCCCCCGCCCGCCCGCCGGTCCGGGGCCCAGGCGGCTGACTGACAGCGGCCCCAGGCGTCCCGTGCACTCGACCTCCTCACCAACGAGGAGCGCGCCGGCGTGCTGAAGTACTTCTTCGTGCGCGACGCCAAGATGGCGCTCGCCTCTCACCTGCTCAAACACCACGTCATCTCGTCCACGCTGGGCGTGCCGTGGGCGGCCACGCGGCTCACTCGCGACGCACGCGGGAAGCCCATTTACGTCGACCCGGCCTCGGGCGCCCAGCCGTGCGCCTTCAACGTCTCACACCAGGCCGGCCTGGTGGCGCTGGTCGCCGTAGTCGGCTACGACGGTCCGGGGTCCGTCGACGTCGGCGTGGACATTGTGTGCGTCAGCGAGCGCCGCGACCGGGACCGTCGGCTCATCCGTGACGAGGGCTGGCCGCGCTTCGTCGAAGTGCACGCCGACGTCTTCGGCCGCGGCGAGGACACATACCTCAAGCGCGGCGGCGAGCTGCAGCTGCCCCTCTACAGCGGCGGCGGCGGCGGCGGCGGCGGCCGCCCGCGCCCGCCCGCCGGCTCCGCGCAGGAGGAGACGGTCAAGCTGCGCTGCTTCTACGCGCTCTGGTGCCTGCGCGAGGCCTACGTCAAAATGACGGGCGACGCCCTGCTGGCCTCGTGGCTGGGCGACCTGGAGTTTGTCCGCTTCCGTGCGCCCGCGGCCGTCGAGGCGAGCGATCTCGTGGCCGGCCGGAACGGCACCGACGAGGTCATTACTGAGCACGAGGTCGTCTTCCAGGGGCAAACGGTCGACGACGCCAACATTGCCCTGCGGTCGCTGGGTAGAGACTATATGACCTGCACCGCTATCCGCACGCCCGAGCAAAAGGAGACCGGGCTGGGCTGGGGGAGCGACTCCTTCGAGATTGTGGACATTGAGACTGTCATCAGCCATGCCGAAGCGGCGGGGGGGTCTGTGATACACTAGAACGAGAGGGTGTCACATATTAATAGCCGATAGCACGCCCGTCTGCCCACTAGCCGTGTCTCTCCTGACAACGGACCGTGGGATCGGGCCGCTCTACTTATTGTAATTTAGCGGCCACGATGGTGTGCCTCATGTCGTAACATTAGATGTTGCTATGTCGCATCGCAACACCTCTTCGAGCCCTGCCAAGGCGCCGCTTCCAGCCAGCATGCATGGCACATGCCGATCAAGTCGCCGTATCAGAAAACCAAGTGAGGCTAAAATTTGCCAGCCAATACAATCGGAGCCACGGTTCAGGGGTGTATTGAAGATGCCTTCACCGGTCCAAGGGAATGGACACCCACCCCGAGCATACAATTGGGAAACTCGGGAGCGTGGCATTCGAAGGATGGGATGGAGGTGCCAGTGGGGAGGGCGTCCGAAGCCATGACCGAATGGGCAGTCGACAACGTCTGGCACCCCACGCCGTCGAGCGAACCTGCATGGTTATGGACAGGAACCATCTCTCACATCAAGACGCCAGGGGAACCCGTCACACAAGCCCTGGCCAGTGGAGGAGGGCTAGGGCGCCTGGAAGGAAGACGATGGAGCGGAGGCGGGCTTCATCTCCAGAGCGACGCCCTGTGTTGGGACAAGACGCTCTATCGCAGCGGGGAACCGGAGGCCGGCTTTGCGGGCCGACCCTCGAATGATAGCCGGTGCCTCTCGCGAGATTTGTCGTGGGAACTGGCGGCTGCGTTCCCCGGTCGGAAACCCCCCCTCCCCCCTGAAATGCCCGGGGTAGTGCGGGATATTCTGGCAGAGCGTTGGATTGCCCCCCTCCCTCCCCCCCCCCCCAGAGCCACCAAGAACCTGAGCCTTGTCTCGTATACTGACTGGCCGAAAGCGAAGGTTAGGTACGAACAGGAAGCTCGGGGACTTTTAAGCTAGCCGTCGAGACAAGTATCTCACCACCACATCGACATGCGCAAGCGGCGAGCATCGACCTGATACGGCCATTGCAATGCCGAACACGGGAAGGCTGCAGGCCAGTGCATGCATTTGGGCTTTCGGTGCAAAGCGATGCTTCATTACTGGGCTCCAACGGGGTGGTTCTGGATGCCGTGGGGGGTTGTCGCCCATTAGCCGAGATCACGAGGTACATACATGGCTACCCGGCCAAGTGCTACATAAGGTACCTCCCAACTGCGAGCACACTTATACGCACACGCACGCACACGCGCACGCACACGCGCACGCACACGCACACAAAACTGCACCTATAAATGCCACGCAAGGACAGAGCTACCATACGCAGCGGCTAAGATGGAATGAACTCCTAAAGTGCCACGGTCTTCTCTCTCGGAACGAGTCGATGGATATTTACCCATGGGCACCAGAGCATAAATTCGATAGCCCGAAAGCGCCTGGCTGTCCCACCACGCTGAGCTCACGTTCGATACGTGAGCCCACCCCCCAGCAACCAAACCATGCCGCCCAAGGTCTCTTCGGCGCGCTCCTCGAGCGGTTCTGTTGATACCGAGACAGATGGTAGCCAGCAGTCGATGCCCCGGCCACGGCAACCGTCCACGGGTCGCAAGGCTCACCGGAGGAAGCCGTTGCGCGAAACGGCCGGTTTCCAGATAGTGGAGGCATTGAACTGGAAGCTGATGCTTGCCTTACCGCCCGTCTTCACTCCTTCGCGCAGCGCCTTTTGCGCTCCGAAAACTCACACGAGCATGAATCCGTCGACGAAACACTCGTCCGCCGACAGCTGCTGTGTGGCCGGAGTCAGTGACAATAGGATTCGCTCCTGCAGTAACACCTACACTGCAGATGCTCGCACGGTCTCACACAAGACTTCTTCACGCGCTGCAGGCTGTGAAACTACATATAGCGCGACGATGCCGCCAGCTGAGCCCGACCGGCTTGCTCATGACCGCTCATCGCATCCGGCAACGAGGCATGCCGCTTTCGGCCATTTCCCCAGCACCATGGCTAGCGGCTTGAAGCAAGTGGCGGCGTCGGTCAAAGAGAATGTGCGGCGTCTGAAATACGGAAAACAGGCCGTCGATTGGAAGGGGCCGGTTTGGGAGGATCTCGAGAATAGCTCCATGGGGTTCAACACGCAAGAGTTGATGATCAGCTGTGGCACCGTCACAGTGAAGGACCACCCCCGACACCCTCAGGTTCTCGTCATCTTCAACCGCGAGCTAGACATTTTCCAACTCCCCAAGGGCAAGAAAGACATCAACGAGGCTCTTCCCACCACGGCCGTGCGGGAGACGGTCGAAGAGACTGGCGTTCTTGTCGACCCGCTCTACCTCAAATTCGGAACCCGCTTCACCTGTCCAGAAGGTTGGCGAATACGACGCAGCGGCGAGTTGGTACCCGACACCGCCCAGGCCGAGGAGAACGAGCCTGAAGCCTCGGTGCCCCGCGTCATGACCAAGGACATTATATATAGCAGTGCCTACGTCGACCCGGCCACGCAGTCCTTCCGCTACCTTTTCTGGTACGCGGCCACGCCGGCCGGCGATTCCGTCCCCGACAACGCTCTCCGAAAAGCCGAGGACATCGGCAGGCTTCAGCCGCTGTGGTTCCCCGTGGAGAAGGCCATCTGCCTCTTGAAGATGACGGTGGAGAAGCAGGCCGTGGCGACGGTGCGGGACTACATTAAGAACATGACGCCGCAGGACTGGGAGCTGTCTTGCACCCTGTCCGCACAGGACAAGCAAGCGACTTGCGGGAAACCGCCGAGCCCCGAACACGCCCGGTCGGTTCGGGCGATGGACCCGACTGCCTCTGTACGGGATACCAACGCCATGCTCGGATATGGTTGTGTTGGTGGTTAGGCTTAGGGCTATTTACCAATTATGCGCACTCCCTCGCTACCCGTTACTTGAACCGGCTTTGTGTCTGCCATATTACCCTCCTCGGCTGGTTGCAAATCTCGCTGCCGATGATGCCCGCCACTTCGGGGGTGGTGTACAACGTCAGTCGGGGTCACCTCCTTAATAAAGAATTGCCCACGGCGAACAGCAGATCCAACAAGCCCTTCGAAGAAGAAAAAAAAACCCACATGCGCGATGTTTTAGGAACGCTGGACTATATCCAACCAACATTGCAACACAAACGCTATGTTCGTGTTGCCCAGTTCGCCCGTCACAGGCACAACTGACGCGGCGTCCCCCGATATCATCCATTCTACGGGCCTGTTCCCGGCCCACAATGAAATGCGTATGGGAAATATCCCGGTCGTGTGGCCATATCTCCCGCCGGCCAGATACATGGCAGGCGGCAATGCCTAAGGCTGCAACAGGCAAGTACCCGTCCTTACCAGGAGACCAAATGACACCCAGCCAACTAGACAAGGAACTGCAATGTCGGAGAACGAGTATAAAGACATCGGCTGACTTCCAATGCGGAAGACCTCTCCCATGCTCCAGCGCCAGTACATCCGAGGAAGATCTTTCACCCCATTATCAATCGCACTGCCACATATCCAAGATGTCTTCTGCGACGATTGCCGTGCCGTGTGGCTCTCTCCGATCGATCGGAGAGGCGCTGTCCAAATTCCCACGGGGTGAAAACCCCGACTACAAGAATGAAGACAGCTGGAAGAGCCTGGACGAGAACACGATGGCGCATAACGCCGAGCATTTCCTCATCAGCTGCGGCACTATCACACTAAAGAGCGGCTTCCGCGACAAGAAAGGACAGCCTGAGGTTCTGGTCACTTGCAAGCCGCATTTGAACGAGGCTTGCATGCTGCCAAAGGGACGCAAGGACATCCACGACGACAGCCTCTGGACGACGGCGCGCCGAGAAACGCTAGAGGATACCACCATCGCCGTCAGGCCCCTCTACCTCAAGTCCCTCACGGCGTTCACCGTCCCGAGCAACCAGGATGTGCGCGAGAGCATGGCCGTGGTCTCCATGGCGGAGGGCAGCACGCCCCAAAAGAACAAGGACCTGAATGAGATCATCGGGAAGGACATTATCTTCTCGTATGCCGAGCTGGACCCGAAGTACGGGGTCTGCTACGCTTTCTCCTATCCGGCCCAAGGCGATGGCGAGATCAAGCCCGCAAGTCTGACCGAGGAGAACAAGGGGAGCCGGGTCCAATGGCTTCCCATTGACGAAGCAATTAAGGCGCTGAAGATGCGTGTCGAGCGTGAGGCGGCCGTGAGAATGAAGACACTCCTTCAAGGGATGACCGAGAAGGACTGGAAGGTGTCGGATGAGCTCTCGGGCCAGGAGACTTGAGACGGACCCGGGGCTTCTTTTTGGCCCTCTGCCTTCTGCAGGACGGGGAGCGGAAAGACGGGAATACATGGAAAATGCGGTTGGCCGAAGTTGGGGCTGATGTGTTGGTACGTGCAGGTGTTTTGCTTCATCATTGGTCATTCATTATGAGTTGGCAACCTTAAGAGGTTGACGGGGTTTATTAGGTGTAATTCATAGCAAGAACCGCTGGTTTCCTTGCGCGCACACCGGCCAACCCTCGAACGTGCCATGGATTTCTGGAGTCCCTGACAATGTAGTGCTACACGATCACCGTATGCCAAGGGAAGGGGGAGGGCGTGCAGCAGACCAAGCCATAGAAGGGGCGGTTTCCGAGCGCAAATGCAAGGGGCCGTTGCCCCGTCTCCCCGTGCCGCAGGGGCCCGCCCGAGGACTCCGAGAAGAGCTAAGCCGCCGTGCCTGGGGGCGGCGGATGGTCTGGGGATGGGACGATTCATCCGAGGAAATCAACCCGGCCCCTCATGCTCGAGGGATGTCCCGGGGAATGCCGGGTTCGGTGCGAGGAGTGCCGAGAACCCAACGCAGGGTCCTCACCGAAAGCCATGCTGCAGCCATGGCCAAGCCCTCTGCTGCGGTCCGGGTGACGACGGATCGAGGAGAAGTCCCATGTCCGAATGGCTTCGAGGATGGGCGTCGTGTCGGGGACAGCTTGCCGAGCCAATGTCGACCGAAGCGTAGCTTTGCCGCAGAGAAGTCGAGGCCGTAGGGGCGGGGGTGTCCTCTCGGGCGGACGGGGTGTGCCCGTCAGCTTCCTTGGCCCCTACAGAGACTATCGGGCGTGTAGACGCAGGCGCCGATGCAGCGATGAAGGATGGCCCTCTCCTCCGTATGCCCGTGGGAGGAGTTCCCGGTGGTGAGGAGCCCACCGGCATGTGCAGGGGTCCGATCGAGCGTCGGCACCAGCCAATCTGAGCTCCACCCGGGCGTGACATCATGAGCTCCCAACCCCGCCAACACCTGCGCCTGGATGGTGGAAGCTACCCCTCATTCTTGCCCATGCAACTGCCGGGGGAGCTTCGGGGCTTTCGAGCACATTCCCACGGGGGGCTCGTCCCGTGTCGCGGGCCGACATCAGAGAACAGAACAGGCATGGAAGCCATTGGGGGCTTTGGCAATGGGGGAGGGGTCATCGGCACCGCATACAATAACGGGCCAACGTGCCCGGGCCCGCTAGAAGCACGCTGTCTCTCCAAATGTCCTTCGGCAAACCAGCGAGACCAGCCACGGCTTGGGTATCAGCACGTTGCCAGACAGGTGGTTCCTTGATACGACCCCCGGCCCCCGGTCCGTCGTTGGCATATATCCCCACCTCCTCGACGCCCAACAACGCGGGCCCGCGACGTTGCTACACTTCCCTGCTGCACCATCCAAGCCTGGCGAGACTCAACCCAGTCAACACCACCGCCCAAACCGTCAACATGTCGACCATGCCTGCGCAGCACGGCCACTCCCAGGCCTGCTGCAACATCCCGCCCGTCGTCACGAAGGGGTACGAGGCGAAGGGAAGCTACGAAGAAATCGGGGGCTTCAAGACCTGTAAGAGCCCACCCGGGCCGGACACTGTCCCCTCCTCCCCGTCCCGTCTCCGCGTGTGCCTGACGCCAGACCAGACGTTACCGGGTCCCCGGACGCCACCAAAGGCATCCTCACCATCTACGACATCTTCGGCTACTACCCCCAGACGCTGCAGGGCGCCGACATCCTCTCCAGCTCCGACGCCTCGCAGAAGTACCGCGTCTTCATGCCCGATTGGTTCAAGGGCGAGCCCTGCCCGCTCGAGTGGTAGGCGCCTCTCCCCCACCCCGTCCAGCCAACGTGGAGAAGAGGGTGGATGTGCGATGCTGACGGCTGCGTCCTGCCGCGCCCGCCAGGTTCCCGCCCAACACGGAAGAGAAGCAGAAGAACCTCGGCGAGTTCTTCGGCAAGAACCCGCCCCCCGGCGTCGCCGAGAAGGTGCCCGGCTACATCAAGGCCGTCCAGGAGAAGAACCCCCAGATCAAGGAGTGGGCCATCATGGGCGTACGTGCCCTCTCTGCCCCAGTGAACAATTCCCGGGGACATCCGCTGACTTTGGCTGCGCAGTACTGCTGGGGAGGCAAGGTCATCTCGCTCGTAGCGTCCTCTCCCGACAACGTCTTCAAGGCCGCCGTGTCCTGCCACCCCGCCATGGTGGACGCCTCGGAGGCGGAGAAGATCAAGATCCCTGGTACGTTGGACCCCGAGACCTCTGCTGTTGCACACGCAAGGGTCGAAAGCAGAACCGCCGTAACGGCATTCTGGACGTTACGCTACGTGTTTCCTGAGCTTATCGTCGGTGACCAATGCTGACTACTCGCTTACTAGTCTGCCTGCTCGCCTCGAAGGACGAGGACGCGGAAGAAGTCAAGAAGTACGAGGCCAAGCTGACTGGCCCCAAACATGTTGAGACGTTTGGCGACCAGATCCATGGGTGGATGGCGGCACGCAGCGACCTGGAGAATCCCCGCGTTAAGGAGGAGTATGCCCGCGGCTATGATACCGTGCTCAAGTTCTTGTCCAAGAACCTGTGAGTCGGTACGTCGCCAGGACTATGCAAGTCAGTAGGGTAGAATAAATCCATACGCGGAGGCACGCGATACGCCAAGGAGCCCGTGCCACTGGGGAATTCGGCTCATTTCCCGACAACCAGCAATTACTACATGATACATCGTTTCCATGGAATATGGATGTTCTCGGCGACAGTGGCCCTGGCTGCAAGCCTCATTGTTGTGAGCCTCCCAGTTTTTCTGCAGCGTAAGCACTAGATCATCCCCTAGGCCAGTAACGCACCCTCCTGCTCACCGCCAGTGCTGCCTTGCATGCCCTCTGTTCCTGCTCCGTCGCCATGGCTAATGCCGGCGTCCGTCTCGCTCGTGCCCGCCTTGTCGCTGCCCATTCTCAATCCCGCCAGGAGTTTGCGCACGCTCTGCGTCTTCCGGGGCCGCCGGGTCGTCGGCGTCCGGCGTAGGAGTCGAGCCCTCCGCTGCCCGGCCACGCCGGCGGGGTGGGACGGATGGATGCCGACATGGTGCTGGCCAGGGGAAGGAGGGTGGCTGGAAAACCCCAAGGGAAATAACCCGGCATTCGTTTGTATCCGGGGGCAATTTGGACGAAGGGGGAGCAGTAATGCATACCCAAGTAGCTGTGAATGCCAAAACATCCATAGCAAGCTACTTGAACGAAGCACTTGCGGGCGTCACGCGGCAAGGTGCAGATGATGGCAGTTCAGACTGGCAATCTCTGCATTCTGCTACCGACTCCTACCCCCAGCCCAACCGCGAAAGGGCCCATCACTTGATCAAACCACGCGCTTCGCCGGGCTAAATCTACCTCCTTTAGACACCTCGCCGTCGTCGCCATCGCTCTTGGGCTCTCTCTTTCGCCCCCGGACGACCGGCGACGAACGAGCAGGAGCCGCAGAATGGCCTTGAGGTCGAGCCCTATCCTCCGTCTCGAGGAGCCGCTTTCTCAGGCCTCGAGACTCTAGAGATGGCCCAAGCTGGGACCGTTCCCGATGTCGCATTGTGTTTCGGAAACCTGGGTAGGCCAGTCGCACAAGGCCAAGGCCAAGGCTGAAGATGCCCTCGTTCCAGGGTCGGCCACCAGAAAACTAAACAGGCACCTAGTTGGAAACATGCACTCGCTTGTTTACTCTGTGGCTCGTCAACACAGCCAACGGGCCGCTGCTACGGCCCGGGGCGTAGCTAGTATCCCCTCGTCAGTAGTGCCGAACTGCCCAAAGGGGAACCCCATCGGTCGATCCGTACTCAGCCCAAGCGGTGGGTGTAAACCACCATCTTCCCACCCCGTGTGACGACAGACTTGGGTTTTGGCAACAGCAAGGCATGGAACAGCCGTACTGCGAGACGCCCCCCGGAGCCTTCCGTCCCATTGTCCGGGCGTACCAGCAACGGCAGTTCCTGACGACAAACCGGCAACCTGCGGTAGTGGTCGCAGCCCAACCATGGCGGGGCGGGGGGCCAACACCGCATCAGACCCGTCACATCCTCCCACCCCAGGTCGGGACGGAAGCGTAGAGCACGGATTACTCGCTGTCGTTTGCGGCATCCTCAGCCGCTCATGACGACACAGGCACCGCCGACGTAGTAATTGACGGCCTCTCACCCTCTCACCTTCTCACCCTTTCTTCCTCCGCCCCCGCTCGCGATTTGGGCGAGGAAGCGATTGCCGCCCCCAAACCCTGGGGCCCTCGTGCCGAGAAGCCCCACGCGAGAGGGTCGACGAAGAGGCGCATCCCTGTCGGTAGGTGGCTCTTGCTTTTTCGAAAAGGGTCCCTTCCGACCATGGCGTAGAGGGAGGCTCAGCAGCTCAGCCTCACCCAAATTGTGGACGAATGAAACAATGTTTCAATATATAGCTGGAGACCCTAAGCGGTCTGCATCCTTCCGGGGGTTCCTTTTTTCCCACTACCTCGTATCTGAGAAGACAGGTGTTTCTGCTGTGCGGCCGTCATATAACGCGCGCGCACGCGTGCACACACACACACACACACACACACACACACATGGATGATGTAGATGAGGGGGCCTCGGCCAGAATACGGGTTGCCAGTCTGCCCACGAGAAAGGTGGCCAGGCCGGGCACGGCTATTATGCCCTCCATCCTTCCGAAAGACGTCTTCCACCGGGCATGGCTAGGAAGATGGACATACTGGCATGCACAAGTCTTGCATAAAACGCTCTTTTCTGGGCCTGTTTCCCATGGTGCCTCTTGAGACTCGGCCCATACGGGTCCCAACGGAAAAGGACAAGAAACGGGCAAGGTTCCACCCAGCAATCGTGGACCCTGTTTGCACATTGGACCGGATGGACAATGGCGGCAGGTGGGATTTTCGGGATGGGCTTGTGCTCCTTGTCCCCTTGCATCCATTTCCAATTGTCGTTTTCGGTCATTGATCGACCCCACTAAGCGCAACGTCCGCCCGGCCTGTGTGCCCACATGGGTCCTCCTGAATTTAGGTGGGAGTCGGGTGGGAAACGTTCGTCCAGAGCACGACGAGAATAACCGTCTCACGAATTTAGTGAAGTGCACCGTCACAGTCGAGTCGATGCCGCCATAGCCGGTTCAGCGCCCAACCGTGAGTATACACTGAGCAGCGAGGGGGGGGGGAGGGGACGTGGGCCTTCGGCCGAAGGTTGGTCGTAGGCCTGCCGAGGGCGTAGGACTTTTCGAAGGACTCGGGCGCCGGCATCGGTACCCTGCCTGCGCTTGCTCGATTCCAGTGCGCAGCGGTGGGTTTTCGAGACGATGCACGTGCGGCCGGGAATGAAAGCACGGCGCCACATCCGACGTACACATAGTATTGCTCCAATCACCGAGAAGCTGGCATTCTCTTGTCCCTCCATCTACGGGCATGTGTGTATAGCGCGTGGGGTGGTGGTGCCAGCTGGGCTGCTCTCCGACCCCAACAACACCCCTTCCTGGCACGAACTCCCTAGAGTAGAGAGATGCCTTGGTTGATAGTGATGGGATCATATGCAGATCCCTGGTAAAAACTGCACATGTTGGTGTGCCATCTGAAAGCCCCATGTTGCGTTTCTTCAGGAACCAGCCGCACAGCTACCGCGCCCGCTCATGGTGTCAGCCTGTGCCAGGATAGGGCTGTCCGTCAACAGAGGAAATAAGCAAGTAGTCGTGAGCCGGCCGACCTCTTCTTAGGCGCGCATGAGTGCTTGGGGAGCAAGCCTGGCCAGGGCTGCCAATCGCCTCGACGACGGCTCGGCTGGTGCTTACTTGACGGATCCAAGCCGGCATATGCAGGGATGGGCTTTGGCGTGTCGTGTACCTCCTAGTCCATGCCAAACCGCATCCCCAAACCTCGAGCCCTTTCCCCGGGAGCAAGTACTGTGCTCGCCAACGAGCGACGACGGTGTTCAATGCATTGCTCAGCTCTATCTATAGCGGGGGCGGCGGCGCCCTTGGTCGCGCGGCGGAACCCATGGGAGGACCCATCGGCTGTCGTATCCCACGGATGGATGCAAGTGTGGGAGGTACGATGGCGACCCAGGCTGCCGCCGCCGGATTTCCCCTGAAGGATAGACGTCACCAATTGCCGGCATCGTCCTGCTCAAGGGTCCGCGGCCAAAGGGGGGGGGCGGAGCGGCCAGATAGCGACGCCGCTGCAGGAGGCATGCGCTGGCGGGCTTGCAAGCGTGAGGTATCGTGAGCAGAGGTTGGGTTCCATGGGGGGAGGTAGGGCATCGATCGGGTCCGGATCCCCACAGTCCGGGCTCAGCCTTACACTGCCCCTCGACGACCCTAACAGCGCGGGCGGGCTGCCACGAAGTGCTGCCAGCCAGAGCTGCCATTCCTGAGCTAGCGCGCAGTCTAGGACCCTCTCGTGAAGGGATGGATGGATGCCAGCACAGCTCCGCCAGCACCTTCAGCCACGCGCACACCCACACCCACACCCACATACTCCTACACACACACACACACACACACACACACACACACACACTACCTAACACCCAGCGGCAGCGGACAGGGACTGTTTCCCGTGGCATCGCCCGCCGGCCCAACGACTGACGGAGAGTGAAGGAGTGGATGAACAGCGCGTCGTAGTAACCTCCCGCATCCTGCCTATACAGGAAACCAAAGCGACAGGGAGAGACCCGGTGACAAGGAGCCAGCCTCACGACCCACCCGTTCTGCTTCCGTTTTCTCAATGCCCAAGTAGCGCGCCCGTAGTTACGACCTCCCATCTTTTCCAGGCCGCCTGTCGTCCAGTCAGCTCCGTTGTGTCCCTCTCCCTCCAATGGTAGCTCTTCCAGTTGCTCCCTGCCGCTGTCCACTTGCCGTTACTCGCTGCTGCTGCTGCTGCTACCGCCGTTGTCTTCCACGTTGATTTGCTCCGTTGCCCGCTTGATTGCCTCGGCCGCTGGCGCCGTTGCTGCAAGCTGCTGCGCATTCGCTGCACGTCGCATCGGTCCCCAGCTCGTGCCAACGTCGTTGTCGGGCTGCCCATCCGTCGGCTGCTGCTAGTGCCCTTCCCCGTCTTTTCTCGTTGACGAGGCGAGCCGCGCGCGCGCGCGCGAGAGAGAGAGAGCGAGAGAGGACCGACTACACAGGACAGGAAGAAAGAGAAAGAGAGTCCTGCGCGCCAGGACGTCCCTCTCGGCCCCCGCCTCCCCCTCGGTCAGACCTAAGAAACAACAAGGGAAGATTACACATGCCAACGCCCCCTCCCCCTTCGCCCACACCCACGCGCGTGCACACCTCGTCTTGCCCCCCTCGCTCCTGCCTGTCAGCCCGCCGCGCGCCCACCACTCACGCCCGCCCGTCCGCTAGGCCTCGTCTTCACACAATCCTCGCGCGGACACACTCGCCCACCCGCGTCGGATCCTTCCAGCCCAGCCCTGGCCTAGCCCGCTGGCACCGCAATCTCACCCGCAGCAGCACCGACGAGGAAAAATAGTCCTGCGCCGCCCTCCTCCTGTCCTCCCCTCTCCCTTTTCTCTGTCCCTCCCGCCGGCTACATATCTCCCTTATGAGTTCATCCTTGAACTCTCGGTTCAAAGGCTTAGGATTTGGTAAACGTAAATCCACCGCCAGCATCCCGCCGACGGAGCCCAGCAGCACCGCAACCGCAGCACCGCCCGCCAGCGCAACCCCACCACCAGTGCCGCCGCCTGCTGGCCAAGGGCCCCCTCAAATACCGCAGCAGTTCCCCCGACCCGGTCCCGCCCCCTCCATTGCCTCGTCGTCGTCGCAGCAGAGTCTCCAAACCATGAACCATTCTGGTCCCGGCCCTCGTCCTCCCAGTTACACGGCAAACTACAACCCAGGCGGCCCTCCTCCCGTTGGGCGCATGAGCCCGCAGACTGCCCAAGGGCCAACTCGTACTCCTCCCTCGCAGATGGTTGGCGGTCCTCCACCCATTAACACAGGCGCTCCAGTTCAAGGTTATCCTCCCCAAATGCAGATGCCCGGCGCCCCCCCGCCTCTTCAGGGCGGCCCTCCCGGCTACGCTGGCGCTACCGGCTATCCTCCTCCTGCCCCTCCGCAGAACCCAGGCAACGCGATGCAGCAGTTTGGTCGCCCCGCTGCCGAGGTCGAGGGCAACAGCCGGAGCAAGGCCCAGCTGATTGTCGGCATTGATTTTGTACGTTCTTGTTGCACCCCCCGCCCTCGGGCGTCCTATACTGTACCGGCCCGCTGGCTAACCCTCTGGCACGCCCCAGGGCACTACCTTCTCGGGTGTTGCTTTCGCCTTCGCCACCAACAACGAGGCCAAAGAAGACATCATCACAGAGTGGCCCGGCGCGGGCTCATATACCAAGCAAAAGGTAAGGACGTGTCGCTTCAGTCCCATCGCGGCCGGCGCCCGCTGACCAGGCCGGCTCAGATCCCTACCGTGCTATACTACGACCAATACCAAAAGGTGGTAGGATGGGGTCCCGATATCGCCGATGCCCTCGCGCCGACCGGCTACCCCAAGCCGGGTGTGCAGAAGGTCGAGTGGTTCAAGCTCCAGCTCATGCTCTCGGGCAACACCTACATCGACCCGATCAACCTGCCTCCTCTGCCGCCCGGCAAGTCGGAGATCGACGTCGCCGCCGACTACCTCTTCAAGCTGCGCCAAGCCATGCGTGCCGCCCTGCAGAAAACCCTGGGCGAGGTGTTCAACCGAGAAGAGCGCAACATTCGGTACTATCTGACGGTCCCCGCCATCTGGAACGATGCGGGCAAGGCTGCCACCAGGGCAGCAGCCATTCAGGCTGGGTTCCTCCGTGACGAGAACGACAACCGCCTCACACTTGTCAGCGAGCCCGAGGCCGCCGCGCTATTCTGCTCCAAGACGGGTCTTCTTAACATCAAGGTTCACGATGCCGTCCTTATTGTCGATTGCGGTGGTGGCACCGTGGACTTGATTGCCTACGAGGTCGAGGATGAGAACCCGTTCACCGTCGCCGAATGCACTGCTGGATCTGGTGACTCGTGCGGTTCGACAGCGCTGAACCGAAACTTCAGCAACATCCTGAGGACCAAGATCCGCAAGATGAAGCTGCCCGACGGTTCCAAAACGGCTGGTCGTGTCTACGCCAAGTGCATCATGGATTTCGAGAACCGAATCAAGGCCGATTTCCGAAACAATGGTCAAAAATGGGCCGTCGACGTCGGCATTGAGGCCGAATTCCCCGAGGCTGGCATCGAGGAGGGTTACATGACCTTCACCAACGAGGAGATCCTGCAGTGCTTCGAGCCCGTGGTCAACAGGATTTTGGAGCTCGTCCGCAACCAGATTATCGCCATCCAGGCCCAGAACCGGGCTCTGCAGAACATTCTGGTGGTCGGTGGATTCGGCGCGTCGGAGTACCTGTTCCAACAGATCAAGCTCCACGTGCCTCCTCAGTTCCAGTCCAAGGTGGTCCGACCGATGGACTCGGTAGCCGCCATTGTCAAGGGCGCCGTCACTGCCGGTATCACGGAGCGGGTCGTCACGCACCGTGTCGCTCGTCGCCACTATCTCATGGCGACATTGCAGCCTTTCAAGGAGGGCTACCATCCTGAAGCCTACCGAGTGCCTTCGCTGGACGGCAAGGACCGTTGCAAATTCACTCGGCAGATCTTTGTACAGAAGGGCCAGAAGGTTAAGATCGGCGAGCCCGTCAAGGTTTCCTTCTTCCGACAAGTCGCCCCGGGTGCCACACTTATGTACGAGGACATCTTGTATGCCTGCGATGATGATGTTTGTCCCGAATACACCAAGGACCCTCGTAAGTCGACCCGGCCACGTTGCATGTGCGGTCCGTTACTCACAAAAAGAAATACAGGTATAAAAGAAGTCGTCACCCTGACCTCGGACCTGTCCCGCAAGAACCTCGAGAAGGACTTTGAGCGCATGGACACCCCGCAGGGGACCTTCTACAGAGTCTACTTTGATATTTACTTGACGCTGGACGGGTCCGAGTTCAGCGCCGAACTCGTCTGCCAAGGAGAGGTCATGGGTCGCTGCAGAGCGCGTTTCCGATAAAGGTCGATGTTCATCCCATTCATTGGAGACGGCGTGGCGTTGTTTCTTTTCTGATTTATCCGTTAATCCCGAATGATACCTCGAAAAGAGAGCCAGTACGTTAGGCAGAGGCACGCCTGGTGCGAAGGATCGCCGAGCCAGAGGAGGTTGGAGCACCTCGCACTATTCGTGTCCAGGCTTGCGGTAGCAATAATAGGGGGGGGGGGGGGTGAAGACGGGGTTCTTGGCCTTGGGAGTCCAGCGTGACTCTTGGATTGCCAGACGGTTGCAAGAGGTGCGACGACGCTCCTGGCACCCCGCACCGCCACGTGGTCTGGTCTAGATGATGCTTAGGCCTAGAGCAGCAAATCGATATACTGCTTTCCACCCATGTCTCGTGCTGCTCTCCCGAAGTCTTTTCTTTTTTCGTACCGCTCTTTTGCGTTCATTCTCCCCTTCGTTTCTTTTCGTACCCCAACCTGGGTTAGCACACGGCGACTTCCGGCGTCTCACGACGATAATTCCGGCCGTACGAAGCTGAAAGAGATACAGGTCGATTTGGCCCTTTGTTCTCAGCGCGGCAAAGACTTGGCCAACGCAATGGCCCGGCCATCCCGGCCATTCGCACCAGAAGTTGGCACCGAGCATACGGCCGACTCGGCGGTACATACCTGGTGATGAGGAAGACTGGGAGCCACGGCTCTCGCCTCCGCGACCTGCCTCGAGCGGCGAGGTTCCCGTCAGGGCCCAGGCGAGGGGGGCTCGGGCTTTGGGGGCTTACCAGTCTGCCGAGACCAGGCCCAGCTTTTTGATTGGCTGCAATGGCCCGAGACGAAGACCAGGGGGGGGGGAGGGGTTGTCGAGTACGATCGAAGAGCGGGGGGGGGGGGGGGGGGGGTCTTTTTGGTGGTAAGGAAAAGCGCCGATGAAAGGCGATTCTGTCTGCCCGCCCGCGGGAAATGGTGATGCGATTGTGGGCAGCCCTACCCCCCCCCCTGTGAGAGGTTGGTGCATATGGCCTTTTGGGGAAAGTACTTGAGGCTGCTGATAGCCGCCGCTCTTGGGCCCGCACCGCAGTCTTTGTTCCTCGGTCCTCTGATCCTCGTGGTGTTCCCCCCTGACGCTGCCGCTGTCGCTTGCCGCCTCAACCAGCATCGCCTGTCTGCGCATACTGCCCACGCGCAGTGACCCGCGAGCATACCGGCGGTCGCCGATCTTGGTCCCTTCTCCCCCCTCCCCCTTTTTTTCCCCCGCTTGGCTTCCTAGTCAAGCGGCAGACGAGTATGTGTCGGTCCTCTTGATCAATCGGATGTGAGATATTCATCGCCGTGCAGGTGGGTGAACACCAAGCTGGCCGCATGCCGGGTGGTCAAAAAAGGACGGAGCACAGTACCACTTCCCCTCCAACCTGCGTGGCAAAGGTCCTGGTCTTCTCGGCGACCCTCCTCCGGAAACCGCTTGTGAGAGCACGGGGAGCCGGGATACGCTGTTGGCCCCGCCCGAGAATATGGACGTGGAAATGACGACGCCGCCGCTGCCGGCTAGAATGGCCGAGGCGTCAGAGATTACACGGCAGGTGTGGCAGAGCTACCTGGCGACGGAGCGAAACAAGAGATACGACCCGGTCGATGTGAAATTCATGGACATTTTCCGGGACTTTCTAGTTTCGGGCTCGGCGACGGCGGCGCGGGAGGCGGCGGAGCTCATCGACAAGGCCTTTGCCGACGGGTGGTTGCCGCAGAAGTCGATGCTCCAGCACGGCGACGACGGTGGGCTCGCCGACTTCGTGCACCTTGTTTACAACCTGGTTTTCGAGTTGGCGTCCCTCCTGCCGTACGACACGCCGGAGCATGAGCGCCTTTTCGAGTTGCTCATGGAGCTGCGCAGGCTCCCGCCGCGGACCTTCACGCTCAGCGAAGCGGGCGAGCCCGTGGTGAGCCTTGGCAGGTCGCGAGGGAATGGTCGTCTGCTGACTGGCGCAGCGTGAATACACGCCCTACATCAACGATCCCGACTTCTTCGATGTGCTTCATGACGAGAGCAGCAACAACTACCGTATGTGCGGGCATTCCCCGGGTTGCGAGAAGTCGGCACTGACAGAAGCAGCCAACGCGGACGACTCGGACGGGCCCGAAGACTTCCAGTGGCAATGCGATGCATGGGTCAACTTTTCCGCCTTCAAGGCCCGGTGCATGGAGGCGGGCGTCCTGGACCAGGAGACAAATCCCTACGGCTTCCCCGGCGGCGAGCTGATCGAGGGGCTCGAGCAGGATATCACCAGCCAGCCCGAACGGGACTGCAAGGTCATGGTGGCGGCCCAGTACCTTATCAAGGCCGGGCGCGTGATCCACGAGAAGCTCATCGTCGAGGCGGCGACTAAGGACTCCGCCACGGCGCGGCGCGGGAGGTCGAAGTGGCAGCTCTGGGCCGCGCGCCTAGAAGAGCTCGCGGAGAAGGGCGGCCTGGAGCCCCGCGTGGTAGACGCGGTCAAGGCGGCTCGACGAAAACTGGTGACGCTGGAACCCGAATTGTTTCCTGTCAACGGCCTGTCGAGGGGCGCATGACCGAGCTGGGGTGTATAGCTGGGGGGGGGGGTTGGGTCGTGGGCTACCTTTCAGCGGGGGTGTGCGGGTGCTTTGAATGCAATCGGTGGTGAAGGTTCCCGTGTCGTATCATGCTCTCTCTCTCTCCCTCTCTCCCTCTCTCCCTCTCTCCCTCTCTCCCTCTCTCCCTCTCTCCCTCTCTCCCTCTCTCCCTCTCTCCCTCTCTCCCTCTCTCCCTCTCTCCCTCTCTCCCTCTCTCCCTCTCTCCCTCTCTCCCTCTCTCCCTCTCTCCCTCTCTCCCTCTCTCCCTCTCTCCCTCTCTCCCTCTCTCCCTCTCTCTCTCTCTCTTTCTCTCTCTCTCTCTTTCTCTCCTTCTCTCCTTCTCCCCCTCTCTCCTTCTCCCCCTCTCTCCTTCTCCCCCTCTCTCTTTCTTCCCCTCCCTCCCTCTCTGCACTCTCTACCCTTGGAGGTGATGGCCGTGTCGCAACCCAAGCACGCACGAGGCAGGAGGCGGAACTCAACTCGGGCGTGACTCCGCAATGGCGACAACGCCAAGTGCAGGAGTCCCCCCTCCCCGAGGGATAGGTCGCTGGCCCTCGATACCTGGGCATCTCCGCTCCCATTGATGCATCGGCAATGGCTCAGGGCGTGGAGAGAGAGGGGAGTTGACGGGAAAGCGGGCCCGCGCGGCCTGGCCTGCCCGAGCTGCCACGAAAAGAGTGGGCCGGACCCCTGGAAACCAGGGCCAGAGCGTACCTGCCCACTGCGTCATTGCCGACTCCAGCTTCATCGTTGGCAGCCATTGAACGACGAAGCGCCAAGACGAATGCCCTGCTATCTCAGTAGCCGCCGGCGCCAACAGCAATCGAGCCATGCGAAGCCCTGTCGTCCCTCTATGCCTCCTAGTTGGTGGTCTTGGTCGCCGACCGGCTGCTCGTGGTTCCACCGCCCACCTCGTTGTCCCCCCCTTCCTCCAGTTTTCACCGAGCCCCGCCTGTTCTATTGTTGTATCTCTTCTGTACGTCTCGGCCGCTTGCTTGGCCCACGCGCAGGCTCCTGTCGCTGCCGTGCACGCCCAGCCGCGCGGCAGACGCCCATTGCGCCCTCGTAGAACCCCTTCATCCACCTCTGCGGCGGCGCATGGCTCTGTCCCTCGCGGGCGCCAACCAGCCGGTATTTTCGCCCCTTGGGGGCAAGGATCGGTCGTCTCCCCAGTAGTATAGCCGGATCGGCGGACCCTCGTCCACGGCGATCCGCCGTTCGTGCCTCGCTGCTGCTAACCTTAGCTTGCTACGTCACAGCCTCCCCCCTAATCTGGAAAGGCGCCGGTTGCGGTGCCTTGATTGGCGTCCCGCGCTCACCACTAACACCGCCCACACCCCGTTCCAAGGCCTGGTCTTGGACCGCCGGAGCAGAGCACCGCATAGACGAAGCCGCCGACAACAAGGCTCCTAGGAACCCACGCCCTGCCGCCACGGCCGCCATTCAAGAAGGCCTACCTACGCCTCTTCGGCTGTGCCTCCTTCCCTCGCTTCTGTTCCCATGTCATGTTCTCCTACACGTTCCACGGCACGCCTCTAGTACCACCACCATTGCACCTCTTCCTGTTGCGACTTACACCCTCGTCTCCGCCCTGGCATCTCTCTCCTCTGGGCCATCTTCCCCACGCCGGTTGTGGAGAAGGACGACCTTATAATGGGCCGACGCGCGCGGGGGAGCCCTCCTCCCTACACCTTCCGCAAGGCCAACGCCCTGGTTGCGGCCGCGCTGCTGCTGGCACCGCATGTTCCGAGTGCAACCGCCATCGTGTACCCCAGCAACCACCCTCGCTACACCTTCAACCACCTGGGCAACAACGCCGGAACCCACCATGCACCGCGTTCCTTGTCGAAGCGCGACAACCCAATCCCGCTCGTGGTGACCAACACTTGTGGTGACACCATCTGGCCCGGCATTGCAACGCAGCATGGCGACGCCCCCGAGCTGCACGGCTTCGCCTTGGCCCCGGGGGAGACGAAGAACCTGACCGTCGGTCCCGACTGGCAAGGCCGGGTTTGGGGCAGGACGAATTGTACCACTAGCGGTGACGCCGCCAGTTGTATGACCGGGGACTGCTTTGGCAAGCTAAACTGCGAGTACGGTGTAAGTGACGATACGCTGTGCCGTCCGCCCGGGGCGCAGTGCAGCCCCCCTACCTCTGGGTTCCGGCGTGGGCATGTGGCTGACACGCTCGACAGGGCAAGGGACCAGCAACGCTGGCCGAGTTCAACCTGGCCGGCGGAACCAACCGCCAACAAACCTTCTACGACATCTCGCTCGTCGACGGGTACAATCTGCCCGTCGGCCTGATCTACCATGCCGGTGCCAATACATCCGGCATCCCGCCCAACCTTGTCAATGCTGCTTGCATTGGCACGGCCGGGTACTTGAACTCGCCAGATCCAACGGGGACGTACTACACCAACGCCAGCTTCCCCATGCCGTACGACCAGTCGCAGACCAACGAGGGCATAGCTAGATGGTGTCCCTGGGACCTGCAAGTGTTCCCTCCGGAGAAGCCTGGCGACGGCATCTACCCCTACCCAGACGACAACATCCAGCGGCCCATCTTTGATCCGTGTAACAGTGCCTGTGCCGCCACGAATGCGCCGAGTGACTGCTGCACTGGCGACTACCACGACCCGAATGTTTGCAAGCCGGGCGACTACTCCAAGCACGCCAAGGCCGTATGTCCGGACGCCTACAGTTTCGCCTTTGACGACCAGACCTCGACATTTATCATCCCCAGCGGAGGAGGCTGGGAAGTGGTCTTCTGCCCCGAGGGCCGCAGCACGAACATTCTGGACACGTTTGGGCCCCAACTGCGCCAGCTCGCGGCTAGCGGACGCGTGACGGACGATATCAAGTCTCTGACTATGAACAAGACGTTTATTGAATCGAAACACAGCTCCGCCGCAGGTTTGGGCACGGCGCGCGGTTTCGCCTGCGTCGCCGTTGCCGCGGTGGCCGCTGGATTCCTATTTTAGAGGGAACCCCACTGTTAAACGAATTACGAACACTGTACATGACGGAACACGGAACACACAGCAAGGTTGTATAGGCGTTACATTGGGGGGGGGTGACGAAACATTGGCTGTAGGATATACCCAGAGGAGAGAGCCCTCGGGGCCGAGCGAGACAGACAGTTGGACATTTCTTCTCGCACTACACCACCTAGCGTTAGTATAACGAACCTACATAGGCGTTTTTTTTATTAGACAGTGACATCCCCCTGCATCACTGCGGCCGTCGGCCCGCACTACTCATTGGCTTGTCTGTTACGTGATGCAGACACAACATTACTGGCAATACCAGGAGTTGGCCCCAGTGCGGACGACACGGTGCTTCCTATGGTGGTTGATACGTGCTTGTTCATTCGCCTGCCTCCGAAGGATAGCCCGCTAGGCTACCAAGTGAAACTAGACTATGCTTATCCGTCTATAGCGAAAGCCGCCTGGCTCGCAGAACCACCCAAACCAGTCCAGATCTAAACCACGAGCGCTGCCCTGCTTGTCTATGATTCACTCCCGACGCCGAGGAGGGACACGCCCCCTTCCCTTTCCGCGGCAGTGGCGGCGCCTTATTTGGCGGCGCGCCTCCGCTCCCACTCGGCCCGCTCCTCGTCGTCGCTGCCGCTGAAGTCGGCGTCGTCGTCGTCGGCGGCGGGCGCGTCGAAGAGGGCGTTGTTGCTGCTGTTGGCCGCGGGGGCGGCGACGAAGTCGCCCTGGTTGAGGCTGGCGTACTCGTGCTTCTGGATGAGGTCGCGCAGGCCCGTGTTGCGGGGGTCGACGAGCTGGTAGGCCGTGAGGCGGGCCTTGTTCTTGACGCGCGGGTTGGAGCCGGCCTCGAGCATCATGCTGACGAGGGCGTTGCCGAACTCGCGCTGCGCCGGCGGCTCCGAGTTGATCCACCGCACGGCGCTGTGCAGCGGCGTGTCGCCGTCCGCCCGGTTCAGCGGGTCGCACTCGAAGTCGGGCTGGTCCAGGAGGAGATCGATGATCTCGTCTGGGGCGAGAACCCGTTAGAGCTGGTGCGCGCGCGGAAAGAGAGGGAGGGGGGGTGGGGGGGGAGGATAAAGAGGGAAATGGGAGGGAAGAAAGAGGGACATGGGAGGGAAGGGCAAGCGGCTGGAGCTGGGGTTGGGGGGAAGGGGGAAGGGGGAGGAATGACAAGCCGCGACGATGACGACGATAACGAAGGACGGCGAATCATGACGTACAGTTGCCCTGCAGGGCGGCCTCGTGGTAGAGGTGGTTGCCCATGACGGTGGTGGTGTTGTTCATCAGGTCGGAGATCTCGGCCTCGTCCTTGCAGTTGTTGATGATGTCGGTCAGCAGCTCGACGTTGTTGCGTCGGCAGGCTTCAATGACCTGCTCCTTAGCGGAGGCGCCCTCGTGCTCCTCGGCCATGGCGTTTGCGAGTCCTAAGCTTTGGCGGCTGTTCCTTTCTCTGCTACTTTCCCCGCGGTCGGCAGGTCGGATATCGCAGCGGGGGCTCTCTCCCTCTCTTGATCTCTCTTGATCTCTCTTGATCTCTCTTGATCTCTCTCTCTTTCTCTCCGGCAAAGCCAACGGTTGGTCGGAGAGGAAGGGAAAGGCGGTCGAGGGCTGAGGGGGCCACGGGTCGCCCGTATTTGGGTTGTTTCGTCTGAGGGAGGGCACGTGGGCGACAGGCTCAGGAGGATCGGGTGTGACTTTGTCCTGGAGACAGGAACAGGGTGCTCGTCTCTCTCTGTCTGTCTGTCCGTCTGTCCGTCTGTCCGTCTGTCCGTCTCCCTTGCTGGCTTGGTGTTTGGGGGAGGGTTGGTTTGGAGTGGGTGCGGTGCGCATGTACTTGCTACCACGGCAGTGATGTCGCTTCGTAGATGGGAGGGCAATCGATAGGCGGCCAGGCCCCCCCGGCCCCTGTCGCAGGCTCGCGGGGCGCTTTTCCAGGGCCGGGCGGGCGCTTCTCTTGCGCCTCGGCCAGGGCAGAGTCATGGACGTGGAGGCACCGTCGGGCGCCGCCCGTCTTGGGCGCCCGTTCGGTCGCCGGGTCCAATCTCGCGATGACGGGGCTATATTAGTGTTCCTGGCCGGATAGGAGCCTCCTCCCTTGCCGCATCCCGTACGTTGTGTAGGTACGTGATGTCCCGTCCTGGGGGGTGCAGGGCCGCGGGACTGCACAAGTACCTCGGTACCTCCATCGAGGGGACCTCCTCCCCGGGGTCCCTCTCCAGCGCGATTGACTTGCAGGAAATCCCCTCGGCCCGGCGTCCACGGCGACGGCACACGCACGTACAGATTGCGTACATGCAAACCCACATCACACTGGATCACGAGTACCTGAGTACATCAGCAAGAGCGCTCCCATGGATCGTATGGAGTCCGTCTCCGGTGCCGCCTTCTGTCAAATGGGTGCCCGATGGGATAGCCTCCGGCACGATTTCCGCGCCCACCCCACTTTCCAGTTCGACCCGCCAAAAATTATCCGCCGTCCTTGACTGCCTCTGGATGCATGGGAGAGAACCTGCCATCGCGGCAACCAAAGATCACGAACGCCGGCCGACCCCGTCAAGCGCAAAGGCACCGCCGAGGCCCACGGTCAAGACAGTCGCGTGCTCCGGACCCTTCCCCCCCCTTCTTTTCCTCTCCTCGCCACGTTTGAGTCGAGGGCGTCGTCGTCGTCAAGATGCTGCTCTGTAAGTTGCGACGCTTCCTGCGCGGGCACTCACCCCCCTTCACCTCCCCTCCCGTGTCCCCCTTGGGGCTGCGTGCTCTGCGGTAACGGCGTCTCCCACTAACACGAGGCCCCCCCCCCTCTCCTTCTCCCTCTCAGTCTGTCCGCACTGCTCCAACATCCTGACGGTCTCGCCGTCGCCCGACACGGGGCGTAACCGGCTCGAGTGCCGCACCTGTCCGTACCAGCACGCCATCAGCCTGCCCATGTACTCGCGGCGCGAGTTCGAGCGCAAGGAGCGCGAGGACGTCTTCGGCGGCCCCGGCGAGTGGGACAACGCCGACAAGGCCACCGTCCAGTGCCCCAAGGAGGGCTGCAACGGCAACGAGGCCGCCTACTTCCAGGTCCAGATCCGCAGTGCCGACGAGCCCATGACGAGCTTCTTCAAGTGCATGACCTGCGGCGGACGGTGGCGCGAGAACTAATAGTCGCCCCGCGTCTTTGGGGGGGGGGGGGGGGGGGGGGCAGCCCCCGGCCGGCATGGACAACCAACACCACGAACCGCTGCCGGGGGGGGAGCCTGGCTACGGCAGCTACTGTTTCGAGGAGGGGAAAGAAGAAGAGGAGAGCGGGGAACACGACCGCATATGTACACATGCACCCCGAGGGGCCTGTTCTGTGGTCGGAGACATGGTATGGCGTTTGGACACCAAGGGGCGTTATGTTGAGCAGTTGCTTATGGGCTCTGTACTGTTTTTATCTCACCGGCCCGCTACTTGCTAAGGCACGCAAAAGTGGTCCAAGATACCCCGGAGGCTGTATCACCTCGATGCCGTCCTCTCATCCAGCGCCCTGTTCTCGGCCGTCCCCCCCCCCCCCCCCACGTCGTCCAGCCCCCTCTAGTCCACGAGGATGGCGCAGCTCCGCAGTGAGGCCCGTTGGCGGACTACTGGGGCCTACGTCGGCCTGTGGCTTCATGCAAGTGAAGATATCGATTTATCATCGGACTGAGGGTGACCTGCCGTGCTTAATGGCGCCCAAAGAGCCACCCGCGGCCACGGTGCGGGACAATCATCTGTTTAGGAGCCCACCCACATAGATGTCTAAGCGGAGTAGAGTCTTGGGGGACCAAGCAGCTAGACGGAACTTGCATTCACCGGGGAAAGTATAGTTGTTCGGTTCTCTTACTCCTCCTTGTGCCACTCGAAGGTCGCCTGGACATCGCCGTCGGCCAGCATCTGCACCAGCTCGGGGCTGATGATGTCCTGCCGGAACTTCTCCTGCTGCAGCAGCTCGAGGTTCTTGAGCGTCGGCCCGGGGTACGTGAGGTACTTGAGATACGGCGGCTTGCTCCAGTAGCGCAGGTAGGCCAGGTAGGCGACAAAGGTCGGCTCCGCGAGCAGTTTCTGCGACGCGAGGTGGTTGAGGTAGTAGGGATTCGCGAGCGATTGCACAAACTGCGGACCAGCCGGCCAAAAAGGTGTCAGCCGCGAGGAGGCAAACGGGCCCGAGGTGGAGGGCAGGGAACAAGGGTGGGCGTGGGGCGAAGGCAGCAGAGGAGGGAGGGAGGGGGGGGGGGGGGGGGGGGGAGAGAGAGAGAGAGAGAGAGAGAGAGAGAGAGCGCGACGGACCTCGAGCTCTATCTCGAAGCGCGTGTAGCCGCCGTACTTGGGCTCGCCGTCGCGGGCGGCGGCGGGCGGGCTCGATGGCGATTGCGACATCTTCACGTCCGGCTGGGCCAAGGCCCCCGCGTCCGCCATGATGGCCTCGCAGTCGTCGTCGGCGCGTCGGCGTGCCGGGCGCGCGCGGGGGAGGGGGTGCGGGGGAGGGAACCAGTCGATTGGCCGGCACCTCCGTGCGGGGACTCGGTCAACGCGTGAGGCCGCTGCTGCTTTTGCGACGGGCGCGGGCGCGGGCGCGGGCGGGCGAGGCGAGGCGAGGCGAGGCGAGGCGAGGCGAGGCGAGGCGAGGCGCACGCGCGGGAGCGGTGGGAGAGGGAGAGAGAGCGTGGCTGGGCTTGACTCGGTCGGAATGCGACAGGCGATGCCGATCCGCAACCCACCGGGCCTTCGTTGGCCGTGCGTTTTGTGGGGCCCTTCCCCGACCCCGTGCAGACGGATTCCGTCCCAATGGAGCCGGGATGATTCGACGACCGACGGGGAATCACGAGGGCTGCTCGAGGGGGGGGAGAAAGCCGCTGTGCACGTATCGCTCAGAATCATCGGTTCCCACCCGCTTCGTTGGGCGAAGGCGGCCGGCATGTCCATGACCATCCATTCGGTGCAACAGGCCGGCTGGGACTGGTCCAGTCCTGGTTTGGGTTGCCCAATAGGGCAATCCGGGGCACGGAGAAAGAAAGAGAGAGAGGGCGAGAGAGAGAGGGGGGGAGAGAGAGAGAGAGAGGGCGAGAGAGAGGGGGGGGGAGGGAGAGAGAGAGAGAGAGAGACAAGGACCAGCTGGCTCTTGCCCAACGACCAGCAACCTCGGCTACATGTCGTTTGGTGCAAACAGCATGAGATCCGGGGTGTGCCTGTCATGCTAGCCCCGCCACCGCCAGCTCGAAAAGCTGTGAGGACCCGGATGGAAACCGAAGGCGCTGCTTCTTGGAACCGATCCAATGCAGGCGTCCCCGTTCGTGGCCCTCGTCCGCTCGTTGGCGTGCTCTGCAACAGAAGCCAGAGGGGCCGGCGCCAAGACTGGCATGGCCCTTGGACAGGCAATGCAAACCGGGACAATGAAGGAAACAGGCCCGGGTGCCCATGCCCGGCGGCCATAGGCTTTGGCCCGATCAGGGCAGATTCGCGCAAGCCGGGTCGTGTTCCTGCATGGGAGTTGCCGTGACCCCCGGCGCCCCCATCTAACCTTATTCATAGCGACCTCGGCGTCCGGACCGCCCGGCAGTCTGGATACCCACCCGGCACGAGAGCGGGCCTTCCACCGGCTGTTACCCAGTACCTCCGAATCGGCCGTTGGGGTCACTGGGCCCAGGTACCGCGATATCCCCCGCCTCGACCGGTGCTGGTGGTGTCTCTCTTTCCCTCCCTCTCCCTGTCCCTCCCTCTCCCTGTCCCTCCCTCTCTCTCCACCCTGGACAGCCCTCGGCTTGGATGCATGTCCGCATCGGCTCCTCATCCTGCTCGTCGTTCCGCCGACGTGGGCAGAGTCGCCGTTCAGATGGTAGCGCTGCCCTCGATCGACCGCCAGTTCCCTTTCCGTGCCGGCGCGGCCGCCTTGACTGCATGCCGTCAGTCTCCCCCTCCGCCGGCCATCAGAGCGCGCGCATCCACGATGCCGCCCGCATCCCAAGCTGTCGACGGCATGTTCCTGCACCCATGCCTGCTGAATACCACCTGTCCCGGGCTATCGACCACCTGACTAGTGCCGCGCCACTGTAAGTTTCGGGAAATATGGGGGGGGCGCAATAATACTGGCACTATGCGTAGAGGCTACGAGGCCCCTACCGGGGAGCAAAGCTGCATCTGGTAGATGCTGGACACCCGGCCTGACGCGCATAGAAATAACGTTTGATTACGAGGTGGGCATGCGCCAGCCCGCCAAGCCCAATGCCAGTTGAACTGCCCGTCCCACGGCTTTGGCGATAGGCCCGCCCCGGGTGGCTGGAAGGACTTGGGCTGTAAGGGGTAAGAGGATGGCGCATCGGGCCCGGCAGGCCTTTGGGAATGCCATGGGTAGGCCATGGGGAGCCTGGACGGCACGGCTGGCCCGCCAGCAGGAGGCCAAGAGTGGCCGGGACGAGTGGTAGATATAGGCCGCCGGCTTCCCTCGCAAGTCGCCGCCTGTGTTCCCTTCCAACTCCCGTCTCCAACTGATCCCTCGCCCGGCCCCGTACCCGTTGATTGACGTCCGCTCGTTAGAACCCGCCTGCAACCGATCAGCCAGCCCCGACACTGAGCCACCACCACCACCACCACCACCATCATGAAGTCTGTCCTCGCTCTCGCCGCCCTGGCCGCGCTGGTCTCTGCCCAGAACTTGCAAGGCCAGCCCGAGTGCGCTGTAAGTCGGCCCGCCCGCCTGGACACCGGACCCTCGTGCTGAGCGTGCCCCCTTCGCAGATTCCGTGCCTGGCCAAGGCCATCCCCCAGACGCCGTGCGCCGTGGACGACCAGGCCTGCCAGTGCCGTCCCGACGTCCAGCAGCAGCTCGTCCCCCTCGTCGCCGGCTGCCTCGTCGCGTCCTGCACCAAGGAGGGCGAGCTCCAGCAGGCCCAGGCCGCCGGCGCCGCCGCCTGCGCCGCCGTTGCGCCGCCCCCGGCCTCCGCCAGCAGCACCAGCACCAGCTCCGGCGCGCCCGAGAACAGTATGGCCTCCCCCCCCCTCCCCTCCTCCCTCCCTGCCTGGGCCGACCCCCCTCCCGCGGTCGTGCCGCGCGAGCAGTCGCTAACCTCGGTCCCCCAGCCCCGTGGACGTACCCGGCCATGTCCATGCCCATGCCCATGCCCACCACCGCCACCTCCTCCGGCGCCGTCGTCCCCACCGTCGTCGCGAACCACACCTCCTCCGGCGCCCCCCACAGCTCCGCTAGTGGCGCCCAGCCGTCGCAATCCGTCGTCCCCGCCGCCGCCGCCGGCGCGGTTATCCCCGTCCTCGCGGGCGGCGTGGCTGCCGTCATGGCCGTGGCCGCCAACCTGTAGTGCGTGTCAGCGCCGTGGGAAAGCCCCCCCCCCCCCCCCCCCCCCGGGCCGGTCGTCGGAGATGGCGGCGGCGTCATTGGCCATGACACGGCATGGGCGGGTGTACTCGGTCACACAAGTTGGTGTAATTGCCATCGAGCCGCCCCCTTCCACTTGTGTGCCCTAGGAATTCTACTTCTGTATCGGCCCGAGGCCTCCGATTGCTCCTGTTTTAGATAGCGGCGAAGAAAGCTAGTAGAAGAAACCGAGTTTTGATAACCCTTTGATCAAGTCGGATGGCATCTCCCGGTGCTGTATTGGTGCCTAGGCTTCGCCCCGGGCACAGCGCCTCCCGAGAACGGCAGACGAGCCTAAAGTATCCCCTAGTTCCAACCCGAGATTGGGGGGGGGGGGGGGGGGGGACGGGCCGTTTCTCGACGTCCGATGTTTCCACTCCTTGCCCAGGGTCGGTGGTGTCTGTTGCCCTTGTTCCAGAAAAGGTACCAAAGGCCGGTACCGCCCTCCCGGGGATAGCGGCAGACAAAGCGTGCATAAAAGGCCGAGGTCGAAAAGAACTGTCCGGGACAGCCCGCAACCGGGAGCGCGTGGGCCGGCCCAATTGGCCTGTGGGCGAGGCACCGTCCACTTGCATGATGGAGCCGAGAGGTAAGCCTCCCGGCTCCTCCGGACCACATACACAGAGGGCGCAGAACAGAGCCATGGGCGCAAGGGAGACCAGGGTCGGAACAACACGGAACCACGGGTTGGTCAACGATGGGATCGAGTACACAGCACCGCCCTTCTGCTCTGGCGGCTCCGGATTTCCACATGCCCCCCCCCCCCCCCCCCCCCCCCCTCCCGCCATCATTTCCCGGGTGTGCGCGAGAGACTCCGAACAAGGCGAAACGAAGCCAGGGGAACCATCTTCTTTGGGCGTGTGTTTGTGTCGAGAGGGACAGAGTACAGGGTAGTCAAGCAAGCCAGGCAGTGTGTATGTGGTTATCAGGGGCCGGTTGGGGTACTAGGACCGGCTTGGCGCCGGGATGATCACAAGCACGACGTGATGCAGCATGCATGCTCGGTGGGCACCATTCAGCTTCCATGTATCCAACTCATGCCCTCCTCTCTTTGGGTCGGCATCTTGAGTCTCGCTGTGCTGTGCGAGACGCGCGTATGCCTCCCCCATGCCGCGCCATTACTCTGCATACACATTAGAAGCTGGCCCATGTCCTATCAGGAGCGTGCTCGTATTCCGACGTACTATGTTGCTCGCAGCCCCCTGCAGATGTCAAGCCGCCGGTATCCCTTGGGCGACCTATTTACAGGGCCGGGCCACCCCATTCAATCATGGCTGCCACCGTCACATAACCACCGTCTAACATGCGAAAGCTCCCCCGCTGTGCGGGAGCGCTGAGAATGACCAAGGAAGGAAGACGACGCCTCATGGCATGAAAAAAGGGAAGCGTGAGAGTAAATCCAGAAAATAAAGCGGTACCATGGGCCCCAACGCCAGCTGTCCGTTCATGGTCGTAGGAAGGGATGCGCCTCCGTGTTCAGCACGTACTCATCCAAACTGATTAGGGTGGGCGGGGAAAAGATGAGGTAGAAATACTTGAGCGTCTCGGCCAGCCAGAAGCTCTCCATGGAATCCTTCTTGGTCGGCTGTCCCTTCACCGTGACGTCGTCGATGGCAGAGAAGGCATATTCCGTCTCGGTCGCCTTCTTGATGGCCTCGTACATGGTCCAGGCCATCTCTTGGTATTCCTCCTTGCCGGTAATGCGATACATATAGAATATGCTTTCTATCGCTTCTGGCCGAAGAATGTACTTCGGATCCTGTGCCTTCTGAAAGCCCTTGGGCAAGTCCGAGTCGCCCTTCAGCGCCCACTGGTATTCGTCCCACTCGCAGGGCCCCTTGGTGGGACACGGGAACATGGTGAAAATCTCGGGCATGATGCCGGTCGGAAAGGCACCATAGGCCCAAGCGCATCCCTTGGCAAGCTTCTCGGCCATCTCTACGTGTTCGGGGAGGTTGAAGAGCTTTCCGCCCAGCCCGTACATGCCACCGACGAAACAGCCCAGGTGCTGGCCCTCGGCGTCGAGCTCGGGGACCTTCTGGGAGTTGACCGAGGTCGATCCCGAAAAGAGGATGTCCTCCTGACCAGGAAGCATGGGCCGGAATAAAAGGTACTTGGTGGCCGTGTCCATCGAGTCACGGTAAAGTTTCTCGTAGACGGATTCCAGGCCGCCCGTCAAGGCAAACATCTTGGGGAAGTATTCGTAGAGCGAGTCCGCCAAGGCGCCAAGCGTGAAGCTCCGCTCCGTCGAAAACACCTCATCTCGCAGGTCGAAGAAGGTCGGCCACATGCCGGGCAGCTGCGTGGTGTTCTGCGTCGCGTCCAGGAGCCGTGTGACGCGGTCGATGGCGTCGTAGTACTTGTCATTGCCCGTCAGCTGGGCGAGCCGGGTAAACTCCAGGGACTGCGAGGCCACCGAGGCCGAAGGGTCGTGGGTGCCGGCTTGCAGCGCGCCGGCCTTGGCCAGTCTGAAGTCCAGCCAGAAGGGGGGCATGCGGTTGGGGGTGTCGTATGCAGTATACAGCATATCGCCCAGCTCAATGGCCTTCTCCAGAAGCGCGGGCTCCCCGCTGAGATCGTAGGCGCTCAGGAGACCGCCCAGGTGGCGGATGGTGGTCTCGAAGAAGTTGCAGGCCGTCTCCTTGGTCTTGGACCAGTCCAGGGTGCAGGCGGCGGCGGCGGCCTGGTCGAAGTCGTCGTGGAGGCCCATCATCCACAGGGTGTCGAGCGAGTCGACCAGGGTGGCGGCCCAGCCGCCAAAGGTGTCGATGCCGTCGGCGGACACGGGCCGGAGCTCGTCGTACATCCAGGCATACTCCTTGTAGCTCTGCCAGCTCTTGACAAAGGCGGCCTTGACGTCGGCGCGGCGGTCGGCGAGGGTCTGGAGGCGCTCGGGTGTGGGGGCCTTGCCGGCGGCGAAGTCGTGCTGGATCCGGGGCAGCTTCTTGGGGCGGCCGCGAGGCAGGCGGGCGAGCTGGTCGACGGGGTTCCGTTGCGGCAGGGTGGACCAATCGAAGCTGGACTTGAAGTAGCGGAAGCCGTAGTACTCGGGTGGCTGGCTCCGGGGGACAAAGATGACCAGCAGGTACAGCAGCGCCACGGCGCCGACGAGGGGCAGCAGGCGCGACGGCCGGCGGAACAGAGCAGCCATCGCGACGTGATTATGGACCACCAGGCGTTCGACACTGCCGGAGTCGAGCATCCTCCCTCTCGGCTGGCCTGGCGTGGCCTAGCCGGGCCTGTCGAATGTCCCGCGACTGCTAGGCCAGTGGTCGGGCGGTCAGGCCCTCGCGGCAGCTCCTCGGGCAACCCACGCGCGTACGAATCATTTGTTTCGCCCGTAGCGACTGCGCCAGCCTCGGGGACGGGGGACAGAGCACGTTGCTTCTCGCGGGCGCACAAGTGTGGAAGACGGGGCGCGGGCACGGGGCGGCGTGGGCATGGACGTGGACAATCGAACGCCTGGGAATTGGGGGAAGGGGCCGAGCCGACCAACGCCAAGACGCGGAGGGAAGCCACAATTTCGCACCGTCCAGGCTCCCTGCCAGGGGTCTCGCTGCCAATTCAGCGGGACCGAGGGCCCCACGACAGCGTGTGCCACGTGAATGGCGCGGACGGAAAGCGTCTCGCGTTTGGTTGCGTCTGGCCAGCCTTGCTGCCCGCTATTGCTATCGCTATGGTTATGGTTTCGTCTTCGCCTCGCCGGCAACGTGTTACACCCTATGCCCACTCGTGGCCATCCATCCCCTTCTCACGCCCACACAGACACCCACCCCCTCTGGCAAGCCGGTACCGTCATGCCCCAGCATTGCTTGCTTGCAGACGGTCTGCTGGGCTCGCTCTACCACGGCCTGGCCCCTGTAACCGACCCGAGGACCCAGCAGCACCTACGGGCTCCTCTGTCCAGGAACGGCCGAGTCCTGATGAGGAAAGTGGGGGTTCTATTGCCGTCCCGTTCGCCGGCCAGAACAAAGCGGTTGCGCCGTCGCCTCTCTAGGCAAGGACCTAGTTAGGCATGTAGCCAACATGGGGCCTTTCATCTCAGACGGAACCCCGAAAGCCTGGCCGGGCATCGAGCCCACAGCTTTGCCGCGATACATGCACCCAGCATCGTCCTACCACGCTGGTTGAATTTGCGGTTATATCACCATGGCCGTCGGATCAAAGCTTAGCTCCGGCATGGATGCCCGTGGTGAACAAGTTGGGCCGAAATCGCCACGTTACTTTCCATCCTTTAACGCACCATGTATGCTCAACAGCTTCAATGCCATAAAATTCCGAGACAATATCTTGAGGGGGTATATCCAATCCAAAACACGCCGATTGCGCCTGAGCCTTTGTATACCTGGATTTAACCGATCCGGGAAAGCACTTTGAGGGACTGATTCTAAGTAATGCGACCTCGGTCCGTCGGGACATGCACCTGTAGCGCCTGTGCCATGCTGTGATACCGTTGCTGATGCCCCGTGACGCCTGCTTGTATGCCGTGAGAATGCCATTCATTAATTGAAACCAGGAAAGACTTGTTTGACAGCCCGACGCCCTACCATCTTTGTCAGCTATTTCGTCTGCATTTTGGTAAGCAAGGGGGCGTTTACATGGCGGACGACCGTCGTCGCTGCTGGACTCATCCACCGGCACGGCGAGTTCTTCCATTCGTTGACGATGGGTATTCGACTCTGGGCGTACCGGTGCAGCATTTGCAAGTTTCACTCTCTCTGGAAGCTCGATGGGGCTCACTTGCTGTGTCAGAGAGGTGTGCGTCGCGTGGGTTTTTTTAGCGGTGCTCCCCCCTGAGCTGCTCCTCCATCTGGACGTCGTGATTTTCGGCGAGCTTTCCCTTCGCGGCCGCAACCGCTGTGTCGCAATTTCCCGCCGCACCATACTGTTGGTGATCTTGGGGCAGTGGCCCTCGGGGAGCATCGACTTTTTGCAGATTGGGCACAGAGAGCTCATATTGGCAAGGAACTCGTCGATACACTCGGGATGGAAGATGTGCCCGCAACGGATTTCGCGGATGATAGTCACTCTGTTTTCGAATTCGTCCAAGCAAATGTGACATACCGGCTGGTAATCGGTCCGGCTGTCCAATTTGGGGATGGCACTGGGGCCGGTGCCCAAAATGACCGGTTCTATGGGCGAAGCGGACTCGGGAGCTGTGTATGCCGGAGGAGCATCGTAACTGTAGGTGAACAAGGGAAATTTCTGAATGTGCTCCATGGGCACGATAAGCCGCTTGATGCCGAGGGCCTCCAGATCTACCTCGCCGTCCATGACACGGCGGCGCAAGAGCTTGCGACGTCGGCTCTGGATGTAGTGCATGAGACCCGATGTGCCACCAACGACAAGCAGCAGGACACCGAGGATGGCCAGTATCAGTGCCCAATAAGTTGGGAAATTGGACGGCGATGTAACACGCAGCGTGGTCCATACGCGAACGTAGTCGTGGGGGTCAAGACCATACACCGTCGAGATGTTGGATCCGAAGGGGACCCGTGACATTTCGCCAGAGTAAAGACTGAGCTGGTGCATCATCCGAGCGCCTTCGGCTCCCGGGACAACGTAGACAGGGTATTTGTGCTGGTCTTTCCAAGAACTCCTGCTGTCCAATTGCCACATGTCATCGTCGGCCGGCGGCGGCGGCCCCTCACTGCCGTCGGGGAGATAAAATATGAAAGCCCGAATGGGGTCATAGTGAGCCGCGTCTAAGTAAGCGGCCGAGCATTCTTTACCAAGCCAAGGTGCCAGGGCTATCGTGTTGTAATTGGAGGGGGGTAAGTTGCTTTGCCGTGTGGCATTGCTGGGCACGATGGTGTCAATCACATTCTGACACGGGTTGCCCGGCTTGAGATCAGGAACATAGAGCAGTCCTTGGATCTTGTCAGATTTATCCGACGGGGCAAAATTACTTGATAGAGTTGTTAAGTTGTCTCGGGTAATGTCCGAGTAGCCCAACTGATCCTGCAAACAATGACACGTGAGCCTAACCCCCGCGCGATGAACAGGAGAATGCTGGCAACTTACCGATAGAGATGTTATGTTCCGAATGATGGTGCTAGGGGCTTGTTGCCCGCTTTGCCATCTCGGGTTGCTGAACAGAAGCCTGCGTAGCACGTGGTCAGTCACGGCACGTGGAGGTCAATTTGGGTTGTAGATGACGGCGACCACGATGGTTCAAGGATGTGAGGTAGCCACTACCCCAAAGTAGCCACGTGAAAACGTGCCGCGCGGGCATCAAACGATATAGATGGGCTCAGAACGAATAGCACAGGGGTACGGGGCAGATGGGGGGATGCCAATGGCGCCAAGACTTGGCAACGACAATGAAAGAAGCTTTGATGGTGGGACATACACGACATTTCGGACCTCGTTGAGCGCTGTGAGACGTCAGCAGCTGCACCGCCAAGGGATTGGCATTGGCGCCAAGCAGACAAGACAGCCTATGTTGCCGGACAGGCTTGGCTTTGCGTTATGGGCAGGACTAATAAAAGAGGGAATGGAACGGGGATGGGCGGGGACGCCTGGAGATTGATCTGAGAGACCAGGAGCAACAGGGGAGACATACACATGCTCGAGAAGCATAGTCAAGGGTCTGGACGCAGTCGACCGACAAGGACCGACATCAGCAGCCGTCGACGCGCTCGAGAATGCGCGCGGGCGGCGCTTTAAGCGGGCCAAAAGCCTCACGCACAGCGGCAAACGCAGTGTGCGTATACGAAGGGGGAGGCGACGACGGCGGCCCTTATTGCGCGTGCAATCAAAGGGGACGGGGCGTGGCTGACAGGGCTGACAGGGCTGACTCGCCGAAGCAACGGTCGACTCCGGCTGCAGGTCGGACGGACAAATGTGGTGGTGTCGCTGCCAAGAGCGAGTAGAGGTTGCCAAGAGCCTGAGTATAAAGGGTGCCAAGAGAGGGACAGATGCCAAGAGGGAGAGGAAGGGGAGTCGAACGCTGAAATGGAAAGCGTGGGAGGCCCGGGGTGGGACAGAAGCGCGCTTGCAAAGATAGGGTGACCCAGTAATTCAGCCGACGGGAGAGGCTACCTACTTCTAACCTGGAGATACGGAGGGATGGCCAGGCCGGCGAAAAGCAACTTCTGGCAGGCAACCTTGCATCCCACTGGACTAGGAAAGGACGGGATAGACGGACAGGCATGCATGACCGACTGGCCCTGTACGTGTACCAACCAGGAGGCACTGCTGGGCCCCGAAGGCGCCCAAAAGGATTAGCGAGGTCGATAAATGTTCGCCTGGCGCCGGCCCACGACTCTGTGTCGGCACACTAGCCGCCGCTGGATGCCCATGCCGGCCAGGCTGTCTTTCTGCTCCGGATCCTTCGTCGGTATCGTCCAGGTCCATGGTACTTGGCCTACCGCCACCCCGCCAGGGCGTGTACAAGTCGACAGAACAGACGGGTCCAACACCACGCGCTCGCTCGCAGGCTTTTCTCCTGCGCCCCCGCAGGCTTGTGACGCGCTCCCGGCCGGCTGGTACGCAGCGGCAAATGTGAGAGGTGCCATGACTCGGATCCCTGCCCGAGGGAGGGCCAGTCAGCAAACCCCCCTCCCCGTCTCTGCCCATCCTGCTGCTCACCGCGGGCCATATACCGGTGGGGGGGCAAAGAGGGGAACAACGAGCGGATTCAGGATTAGGCGCCACTAGCAACGGGCCACGACAACTTATCCCCATGGCGTCCTTCCCTCGGCTGGTGCCAGAAAAGCTTGTCTAGAAAGCTTGTCTCGGCGCCGCGCCCCGTTTGTCCCTCCGTCCCCAGAAATCATGATGCGTGCGAGGGTTGTGGAGGGCTGGCTCCCTGACGTGGGCCTGACGCACGTCGTCTCAAGTCGGAATCGCATGAGCCCGAGCCGACATCATCCCTCAACCATCCCAGCAGGTTAGGCGGGCAAGCAATCGCCTGAAACCACGAGGGGGCCCGCCGTGGGAATCACTCTGCCATGTAAAGCTGGACAGGCACGAATCCATTGACTGTGCTATTCGAAAATCCTCGTTCGGCCGGCTTTCCGGGGGTTTGCCACCGCGCCATAATGCCCATCGGGCTTGTCTGCGCCATACTGGCCATCGCATGGCCAACCTCGTCTCCTAAGCGCGTCACCCGAGCCCTCCGGGTTTGCCGACGCGAGGGCAGGCAGCAACAAGAGGCGGGTCGGGCAGGTGCCACCTCGCCCATATCCCAGACGCTTCTGGGCCATTTCCACGCGCATACACGAACAACTTACGAGCTCCCGGTTGCCGAATACTAGTAAGCATGTACGGGGCATCCACCGAGTACGTTCGGTATGGGCACGGGGCGCGAAACCCGCCACCCACAAGGCCCCCCTCAATTCAAGCGCACTCGCTCTTGTCATGCCAGAATGTGACGGGCCAAAAGGTCGTCCCATACAACCAGGACGAGTATTTTTCACCATGTCGCCGTGTGGGCAATGGCGGGTCAGAGGGGGGAGGGGGCTTTTCTGTCAAAACCAATGCCCACTTGCCTATGTTATAATGCGACCACGACGCATATAACGAAACAATCGCTAGGAGCTTCTACTTTTAGACTTTATAACCTGTCAATCCTCATCTCAGCGCCACGCATCGGAGCGCGTGCTCTCCCGTGGATAACGGGCTTGCTTTCGGAGAAACACTGATGAATACCTGTGCAACCCCCCGAAGGCCGGCGCATTTGGTGGCCGGGGAATACCGGATCGGGCGCGCTCGTGTCCTCTAAACCCGAGTCCTTTCTTACTGTATCGTGCCATACCCTGCCCCGACTTCTCCCAGGCCCGCAGCATCGCCGCCTGCCGGATACGTCAGGAATACGAAACATCCTCGTCCTTTGCCCAAGCGTCCACTATTGCCCTGGGAGTCGAGATTCACCGTTCTCAAGATGTGGCCACCGAGAGGTTGGCCTCCGATCCCCCAAATCAGCCAGGTTGGCAGGATGATTTACATTCCGCGCGGGTCAAGTGATCGCACCAAATCCAGCCTACAGCAAGCACCATGGGCAAAGGCCCTTCAACCGCGCCTAAGCAGGGTCTGCTCTCAGGCACCAAAAAGCGAAGTCTTTTCAAATGTATTGTTCCCACACATGACGGGGTCCGGGGCCGGGATTAAGGAAAGTTCAGCTGTCGGGCTACTCTTCGAGGCGGAGCGCTTCGGTGTAGACAACCATATCTCCGTCTGCATCATTATCTTCCATCCGAATGCCCTGGAACCCTTCGTCGTCACTCTCTGCACCCACTGCTTCCCCTCGCGAGGCCTCGCCGCCGCGCCCAGAGTAGCTTGGCGACGCCACTGGGTCAGCAGGAACTACCTGTGCCCCAGGTCGCCCCTCTTCTGCCGTCGCCAGCGAGCCTTGTCCCTGAGATGACGAGGGGATAGAGGGCCCCTCGTGGCCCGTCACAGTGCTGGCGGGCGCGCGGGGCTCGCCACTCTGGCCTGTCGCTGTCTGTTCAAGAAGAAGGAAGTCCTTGACGCTGAGATCGAATTTCTCATTGGCCATCTTTTGGTCGCCGTGTTGGGAGGGTGCCCCCTTACTAGGCTCGTCAATGTCAATCAACTGGCACGATTCCGCGTAGTCGTCGTCGCGTAGCTGCACTAGATCATTCTCCTTTTCAATGCTTCCGGAGCCGCCGCGGACGTGGGGGAAGCCGCACCGCGTCAAGATCTTGGGCATCAGGTCGGGGAAACGCAGGTGTCCCGTTACCTCACTACTGAGATCGAGGTTCTCCACGCCCTCGACGTCCGCGCTGATGGCCTGGAGCCCGGCAATGCCAAGCTGCGCGCTGGTGGCCCGGTAGAGAAACGCCAGGATGCAGTCGTTCTGCGAGTAGACATTGTACATCTTGCCCGTGACTACGGCCCGCATCATCTGCCAGTGGGCAGGGTTGGAGGGGACGGGGGCAGCGACGAGCACCACGGTGTCGACGAGTCCAAACGCCCCTCGCTCCGCCAACGACATCAGGCAAGAGTAGATGACGCGTGCGCCCAGTGAATAGCCGACCAAGGTCACAGGCCGTTCGCCTTGCACCCGGTTGATGAGAGCATCGGCCAGGATCTTGCCGGCCTTCTCGGAACGGTTGCGGGCCAGGCTGAAGGGGTTGTCGATGCTCGAGGCCATGCTGACAAGGTATGCGGGCCACAGGGCCGACCACAGGGTGACCAAGACGGTCCTCTTCAAAATTTCGGCCTTGATGGCACCCCAAGCGTACGACGACACCAGCTCCTCCAGCGACTTCCCCAGTCCGAGCAGGCTGTTCATCTCGTAGCGGAGCGCAAAGACCTCGGACTCGTCGCCCAGGGCGCGCCAGGGCTTGGTGACGTCGCCCTCGTCGTTGAGCCACCCGTTGACGCCGATGGTGACGCGCAAGCGACGAGCTTCGGCCGGGTTTCTCCTGCACTCGCGGCCCCACTCGTCCTTGAGCGGAAGAAAACGAAAGTCCTCCACTTCCTTGGCATACTGGTCGATCATCTGCCCCGTCATGCTGGCTCCGAACGCGCCGAAAATGGTCCCGACGAGGGCCCCGTTCATCCAGAAGATGCCCAGGAAGCTGGCAAGGCCACCCAAGCCGACGCTGCCCATCAAGCCGCCGATGGCTCCGGCGACAATGGGGGCCGCGAGACCGCCCGTGACACCGATGATGGCCGCGCCCGCGACGCTGGCGAGCCCGACCTTCCAGAAGCGGCTCTTCTGGCCCTGCTCCTTGCGTTGCTGCGCTTCGGCCTCGGCGGACATTCCGCTGTCGTTGCTCTTGTTCTTTTCCTCCTCGGCTTTCTGTGCCGCCTCCATCATCGTCGTCGCGATCTCGACCTCCTCCTTGTCCAGGAACGCGGGCGGGACCTCGAGAGCCGAGGCCAGGTAGCACACGAACGTCCGCGAGTAGGCCGAGTAGTTCCCGATGGAAAGCAGGAGCAGGAGCACGCTGCTCAGGACCTCCTTGCGGTCCTCCAGGTCAACCGTGGCCAGCCGCGTGGGGATGGGGTGGTACAGGCTCTGCAGCGCGCCGACGTCCATGATGCTCGCCGCGGGGGACGGTGGCGGCGGCGCGCGGGTAGACGGGGCCGCCGCGCCGGCGCCCAAGTCGAGGAGGTCCTCGCCCTCGGACGGCGTGCTGGCCCGCTGCTGGGCCAGCGCCGCGGTCCGCTTCCGCCGGGCCTCGAGGACCTGCTGGTCGTCGGGGCTGGCGGCGAGCTCCTTCAGCTTGCCCAGGGCCCCGGAGCGCCACGCGTCGAAGTGCTCCATGGCCGAGGTGCGTAGCCGGACCAGCGCCGGGCTAGGGCGCCGGGGCGAGGCCGCGGAGGCTTCGCCCCCCGTGCGGGGCAACGAGACGGGCGCCTCGTCCATCTCCGAGTAGGGCGGCGGGGGGCTCTGCTGCGAGGACCCCTCGGGGGCTTCTGGGGCACATGGCTCGAAACTCTTGGGGTGAGGAAGCTCCAGCTGCCTACGCATATAAGACGTGATATCGGCAGACAAGGTATAGAGTGCCTTGCGCCGGGCCGGATTGAGTACAACCAGAACCTGTCGAGGATCGGTGCTGAGGGGCGCCATGACTGCTGCGCTCTCGACCGCAGTCTTCTCGACCTGGGGCGTAATAGCAGGTTCGCGAGCCAATTCAGTTCACAATGGCGCAGGACTCGACATGAAAGGGCTCTCCTTTCGCAGGTGTTGTGCTGGACCTAGTAAATCTTATCTCAGGCATGGCCGCTTATTATCTACTTACCCCTAGCGCATCTTCTGTAGGCAACCAGATAATAAATCACGGCTGCGCCCCGTCCTTGGCACTGCACCAACACCCACACGGCAGCTTAGCCAGATTACTTGTAGGCTGTCCAACAAAAGCAGCCAGGAGTCGCCTTGGTTAGAGAATGTGCAAACGCCCCGGGGGGGTTGGGAAGCAGGTTCCCGGGGCAGGGAAGTAGGGGCAACGTTGCGCGTGGCTTGATACTCGAGGGCCAGCTGAATTGGGTGCTCAGAGGTGACGGCGAGTCCAATTCGAGTACAGCGTGCAGCTATACTGCGTATCCTCATGTCTCATCATGGTGGCAACCGACCCAAAGCTGCATGGCCATCCTTTACCAGCGATATCTTCGTGGCCCGATCAGGTCAGCGCGAGCTTCACACACTATTGCGGCCACGGTGCCTTCCGGCCGTATCATCCTCGCTGGCCTAAATTTCCAGGTGCGGCATATCTATTCCCTCCATTCCCTCAGGGCCAGGGGTAGGCGGTGCAAGGTTGGCTGTTTTGGTCATGATCCAGCAAGACGCATACCTAGAGTTTTGGTCAGCAATTGGCGGTCAACCGACACTTGGAGCGCGAGAGAAGCCACGTACATGTTGACACGGTCAATGCACTTTCCGCCCTTGCGAGACCCGTGGCACCTGGCCGTGAACCCGTGGTTCTCGAACTCTTTGATATACCAAGGCTTCAAACCAGCCGAGCGGCACATGACACGGCCCCCCATTTTGAGAGCCCTGTTCAACTTGGTGATCTGTTTGGCCGCCGCATCGGAGCCAGGGTCAAACCAGTCCATGCTGTCCATGACGACAGCCACGGTGAGCGTCCCGGGCGTGATGCGGGCAATGACCTCGTCGATCTCGTCGGTGTGCATGCGAAGACCGTCAAAAGCACCAGGCCGGGACAGACGAGCGTGGGCTTTCGCGGACAGGTAGTCCGGGTGGCAGCGGCGAGAGAACTGGCCCTCGATGCACACGTAGTAGTACGGGTTGTCCTCGGCAATGTGCGTGGATTCCACCATGGGATCCAACGTATCGACCATGAATTGCCAGATAGCGTGCGAGCGCGTGTTTTTCGCCGTGGGGTTGGGGCCAGAGACTGCATCGGATCCGGCGTGGTCGGCCTCGATAATGGCAAGCTGGTTCTTGGGAACTCCCAGCGCCGTCCACAGGAATGACTCCTGGCTGACAACAAACTTGGAGACGATGCGTGACAGCAGGGCTGGGCGAATCTTGTCGCGCCAGATCTCACGCTGTTCGTTCAGCGTCTTTGCAGACAACAGCGCCTTGACAGCCGACCGGCAACCGAAAATACGGGTGATCCAACGGAAGATACGGATGCCGTGCCTAGAGCCGCCGGTGTCGTACAAGCCGCCCTTGCTCTTGGTGAAGATGTGGTGGTTATCCAGCCAGTACTGGAAGGCCCGGCTCGACAAGTGGGGGGACACCTTGGAGATGAGGAGTGACCGGAACTCGGGGTGTTTCCCCTCGCCAAAGATCTTCCAGAAATCCTCATAAGGTAGAGACAAGTATGCAGCAACCTTCAGCTCGAGCAGGTGGATCTGGGTGGGATTAAGGTCGACAGCATGGATCCTAGCAGGACTCTGTAGAGCATAAGACAGGATGTTATCGCCGGCAGAGCAAATCGCCAAGACAACATCGTCGGACGTAAGTTTGAGGATGCGCTCATCCACGCGAGTGTCCTCCCAGGTGAATGCGTATATGTACTCATCGTTAAACTGCGTGTGCTTCTCTAGCTGGTCGTCGTAGTAGATGCGCCAGTGATGGTTCTGGTAGAAGAAGGACGGCAGGGGCAAATTGGCTGACAGGTTCACTACAGCGGCATCGAAGGCTTTGGAGCGGATCTCTGGGGCCGCTCTCTCAACGGCCCGCGACAGAGCGTTCGAGTGGTTGGCAGGGTGCAAGTAGGGAGACTCTGTGACCAGGGCGTCAACCTTTTCCACGATTTCATGCGGAAGACTGGTCGACATAGGCCGCTTATGAGTTCCCAGCCACTAGCGTCATCCAGAGTCAGCCGTTTCCCAAAACAGGTGTCCGTTGGGCATGTTCCGGAGCACCCCCAGGCCAGAACGACAAGGATAAAGAAGAACGGGAGCTCAAGGGGGGGGAGCCTGTCTGGGAATGATAAGGAAGAACAGGATATGCTGCTTACAATGTAGTACGGGATTGCCCCGAGAGCGTAGTTGCGGTTGTTGGCATTCAGGACTGTTCCGAAGCGGTACTCAAGGTAGTCTCGTCGGCCGGGCTCGAGTTGAACTCGGTCGATATCGAACCACGCACGCCAAAAGGTTCGTCCAAGGAAGTTGACATGGCGATTCGTGAAGCCACCGGTGTAGTTGCGGAAGCTCACGTCTACCTGGGACTGAACGTAGAAGTCGACAACACCAAGGATGCCCTGGGGGGACAGGAGGGAAGGCAGGGCATCGATCACCGAGTAGTAGTCGGGCTGGCATTGGTCAGCATAGCGCGTGCTCCTAAGCGGGCTGCGTACGTACAATCATGGAGAGGCTGTATGACATTGTCACCAGGTCTGCCCCGCCGGACTCGGGACGCTTCCGCGAGAAGTAACTTGGTTCAGGAGACGGTGGGTAATGTCCCTTGAGCGTTGGCTCGTAATCTTCCAAGCGAAACTTTCTGGCATCCTCGCAGATGACCTTGACATTGTCCCAGCCCAGCCGTGCAAAGCGCTTGCGAGCGACCTCGCACAGAGACGGGGAGAAATCGACCAGGTAGACGCTGGAGAAGAAATTGGGGACGTCGACGAATTCGGCCATTGCCTCGACGTTGAAACCGGTGCCGCCACCGACCTGATTGCTACCTGTCAGTGGTCGGAGGGCATGAACAAATATCCGAGTGTAGACCAACATCAACCCAGATTCTTCTCTTGTTTCTCGAAGGCTGGCCGTCCTTCTTCGCGCGGTGGGCAAGCTGCGCGGCGGCGAGAGCCAGCATATCCTCCCGCCCCTTCAACAGCGCGCCCCTGGTAGCATCATAAGCCCCCGCTTGGCCTTCGTAGAAGCTTTCGAGGGCATCCTGCTGGGTGCCCTTCTTGTCGCCGTTGTGAGGCTTCAGGAAACAGGAGTAGGCGAAGAGCCATAAAGCCCGGATGAGACCTGGGTTCTCGGTATCCTGGGCGGACTTCACCAGGAGGGTAGAAAGGCAAAGGCCCCCGAACACGATACCGGCAAATCCAGCCAGATAGGGTTTGGGGTACGGCTCAAGGGGTAATAGGATGTTACCACCAGGAAAAGCCATGGTACTCTCTCATTGCAGTTAAGGCAATGAGCAGGGATAAGGGACCAAGGGGTGGAAAAAAAAGAAAACAATGGGAAATCTGGCGAAGAGGAGTGACAGGAGAGGGTATGGGAGGGTATGGCGCGGGACGGGGTGAGATATATACCACTTACACGTGTGTCTTGGTCTGTCCAGACCGAGACCCAGGCCCTCAAGCCCCATGCCCAGATGCTGCAGTTCCCGCAAGGCATGGCGAAGTACCCCGCCCCCGCGGGAGGCGAGGTCGATGTCGTTTGCCCCTCCCATATCGTGTATCCTCCATGGGAGCACGGTTAGCAGGTAGCCCAAGAGGGTCGGGCGTTCCATCAGGGACCCTGAAGCCAGCCCCACCCAATTGACGGGGTCCCACTTCGACTATCCTTATGGCGAGTGGACAGGGGTTGAGTAGAAGCCGGGGTCGAGGGCCTCAGCCAATCAATAGGAGCACATGGCTCGATTGTCTGGGCTGAGAGCTCGCGACGGATAGATGGTCCGTATGATTTCACTTGCCGCTGAACCCAGTAGACAAAACCCTCTCTACGCGAGCTTCTGCGCGCTTATACGCTCGGGCAAATCAGGAAGAGATCTGGGTACTGTGGCTGGCACCCTACTCGGAAACCAGTTAGTTGTCTTGTATCTATGCAGCCAAACAGTCGCGTACGCGGATCGCGGCTTCTTGTACGATGTGATCATACTTCATCAAGAGGATCATCACCTTTCCCAACGGTATGGCATCGCTTTTGGGCTGGTGCGTCCCTCTGACTGGGCCTGCAGAAGGGGTGACCGCCTATGCTTTTCCGTTTAGGCACTTGGATTGAGAAGTACTTGAGGCCCGGAGCGTGACGGAAGACGGCGCGGAACCGGCTCTGCTCCAAGGCCAGTGGGGCCGACGGCACCGAATAAGAAGGCGAGTCTCGGGCACGAGGCTCTCATGCAACCGGAGAACTGATTGCCGACTTGGGCAACCTATCTACAGTCAATCCCCAGGCTCGCGAGTAATGCCGGCTTGGTAAACGCTGTCGATCGCCTAGAGCGTCGTAGATAAGGATCAGAAGGCACAGCCTCACCCGGCCCGTTACCTTCTTGTTCATCGAGAATGGGGAAGCACAGGAACCCGGAGCGTCTGGCGAATCTGATAAGGACACTCGGTTGATTGCCCCGTCCCAAGTCCGTCCCCGTCGGCTTTCTGAAGCAGCCTTGGGACGACCACAAATCAAATCTTCACTCATCTGGCCTCGGACAGGAAAAGACAGGCGCTGGTGGGACGGTTCACGCGTTCATCGAAGCTCACTACCATGGAAAGAGCAAGCAGCACTCCGCACAGCAGGTTGGTTGTGCGACCTGGAAGTTTAACAGGGGAGCAAGGTAAACGGAACAAGCGGCTTAAGCAGGCCTCGATCGTGAGAGGGCCTTATAAAGAAACATGCGCCCGCCAGTCAATGGGCGCATAGGAAGACCACGTGGGGTCATTCAGCCCCTGCCATGGGCGCGCTGGCAGATCGGGTACATTTGCTGACATGGGCAGCGGGCCCGACCCATGACCGTCGGGCGGGAACAGCGTAAATCCGCAGAATCCGGGGCTCTCCAGGCGGCGGAATGGGAACAGGCTACGAATAAGCGGGCATCCTTGCCGCTGTGTACATATCGTCTAATCCCTGTCACAACGGATGCCACCCAGTCCCAGCAGTCGCGCGCATGGACGGGACGGCCTCTGCTGACGACATGTCTCTTTGATTTCCGTGCAAGCTACGGATCGGAGCATCTTGCCATCTACCTTCCCAGCCGCACCATCGTCGTCGCGCTTCCGGAAGACGCGTCCGCCCGTCACCATGCCTCCGGCGCCTAGCCAGAAAGGCACGGGCAAGAAGGGCTCTGGCATCGTTCGCCAGCGCAGCCGCAATACCACCCCGAATTCGGGTCCACCGCCTGGCACGGCTGGCATTCCGCCCTCCGAGATCGTCGAGACCGAGTTCCTCGAACTACGACTCGAAACCGTACCTAGCATATCGAGCGAAGACCTCGCCGACTCCGCTGCCTCCAATGCCGTGATACCCGATTCCAAAACCCTCGATGGCTTGATTGCCCGCCTGACCAAGTTGAATGACATTATCGAAAACCGTGGCCAGTATGCCGACCGCGGCATGCGCCTCGTCGTGAACCAGCGCAAGGTGCACTTTGACGAGATGCAAGGCAATGACAGGAGAGACGAAGACAAGTTGCGCAAAGACGGCGATGACGAGAAGAAGGCCAACAAGAAGAAGCGGAAGGCACACGACACCCTGGCGCCGCAAGATGCCAATACCGGTGAGTCTTGACTATGAGTTCCTACTTGCCAATCTTCTAGAATGCCGACAGGCTGCTGGCCTTGGGCCTTGTGGATGCGATGCGCTTGCTTCCCTCACTTTGGCGTCGGTTGTGTCCGTTTGCACTACCCTCCATCAAGGATCTTTGAGCCGTCCGGCGCTGTTTCCTCCATAGTGCAGTGCATTGGACTTGCTCACCCTCCCCCCTTCCTGGATCGGAGATGGGTGCCTAGGATGCACCCAAGTCGAATTTGGAGCATCCCATCCAGGTTTTGGTCCGGACAGCATTTCTCAACGTCGACATTCTGACAGTGCATCCTCCAGAGCGAGCATCCCCCCTTCGCGACGCAAGCGGCAAACCACGCAAGGTCTCGCGCGACAACGACTCGGCCAGCTCTTCACTGTCTCCGCCCGCCGAGAAGGAAACGCCCGGTGCCATGGATGTAGACGAGAAGAAGAAGGGCGAGAAGGACGATGAGGAAAGCTCCGAGGATGAGGGTGCACCTCCCCCCAAGCAGGCGCCTCAGTTCCAGACTTTCGGCGAGGATCCGTCCAGCTTCCCCGACCCTACCGTGTACGAGATTCGCGATGTGAAGCCAGGAATGAGCCACGAAGAGCTTCAAGAGATTTTCTCTGTCGCCGTGTACCCCGAGACCGACTTGGGCGACCAAATTGCTGGCGATCCTCCCGACAAGGACTTCAGCAGCGCTAAGCCGTCCAACCAGATCAGCTTCAGCACTTTTTCGACCTACATCGAGCCATACTTCCGTCCCTTTGGCGAAGAAGACTTGGCCTTCTTGCGCGAGCGCGGCGACCGCAGTACGCCGTTTGTCCTACCTAAACGGGGCAAGCGACACTATACAGAGCTTTGGGCCGAGCAGGACAGCATGATGGATATCGACTCCAACGCTCAAGGCAGAGATAAGCTCCCGCCAAACCAGGCCCGAGGCAACATTGAGAATATGGACGACGAGGTTGCCGAGAGCGACAAGCTCTCAGTTGGCCCCATCCTCTCACGACTGCTCCAAGCTATGCGCCCCGAGGCCCGCGCCTTGCCCAGTGAAGATAAGCCCATGACCAACGGGATTCACGGCGAAGGCGAGCCCAAGGAAGAGGCCAATGGCGAAACCAACGGAGCAACGAACGGTGAGGATGGCAAGAGCATGCCTCCCGCAACCCTCATGGCCGAGTCCTCCAGCGAGGCCTGGAAGAAGGCCACACACCCCAAGCTTGACTATAACCAGGTCGACGAGCGGATTAAACAAGAGCTGCGTCACATTGGGTTTTTGCCCCAGGACTCTTTTGATGGTGATTACGACGGGCATTTTGATGACGAGGTGGCGGCGCGCCTGCGGCTTCTGCAGGACCGTCTGCGCGAACAGATGTTGATCAATGGCGCCCGCAAAACAAGGCTCACAGATCTGGTCAAGGAGCGTATGGCGCACCAGGAATATCAGACCATTCTGGAGGATCTCGATACCCAAGTACAGGGTGCATACCTTAAGAGGACACGCACAATGGGCAAGTCCAAGAAAGCCAAGCGACCTGGTGGTGCTGGTGCTGCTGGTAACCAGGCGAATGCTGCGGCCGGCATGGCCAGGCCCGGCATCGGCGATGTCACCAAGACCTTGATGGAGCGCCGCCGCCGCTGGATCGACAACATCGGTACCGTTTTCGATGACGAGAACCTAGGCAAGGTCCCTCGCGTCTTGAACCCAGACAGCACCATCTTCAAGCCGCCCATGATGGCGGAACTCATGAAGGCAGAGCGGCGCGCCTGGAACGAAGAGGTAGAAGAGGAGTGAGTTCTTGGCCGGTTATCAGTTTCGCGATATGGAGAAGTCCTATTTCACTAGAGGGTCAATGCGACGTCTAAAGTGGGCTGGGGCCGTCTTTGCAGAAGAAGTCGCCGCGTGTAACTAATAAAACGATACCACGGTAGGCGGTAGAGGCTTGATTCTGAACAAGGCAGTGATGGAACACACGCAAGTCATGATACTCTAGTGATGAAACGCGCTTTATTGGATGCCAAATGTCCAAGTTCGCTGCATGTTCGTGTATTCATGCTCCATGATCTCTCCCCAGCTCTAGCCACCTGGTCGGTTGAGTTTGGCCCTATGGAATTCTCGACGGGCCCGCCAGTCCCCTCGACCTAGGTAGACGATGTGCTTAAGCCGGTAGCCAAGGGGGCCAGGCTGATCCATGCAAAAGGGGTGCTGCTCAAGGCAAGAGGCCAGCCGCTCGGTACGCCTTCGATATACCTGGGGTGTTGTAGAGGTAGAATCCAGGTGGTTGACCAGGCATGAGGACGCAGAATGAGCTGGCCTAAAATCATAGGGGGGTGATGATATCACGCCGTCCATTCCACAGCGGGTAGGAGAGCCTGTGAAGCCACTGCTGGCCCCGTGAGCCCCGCCCCCTCTCTGTGTTTGTGCTCACCAAGCGGAAGACTGTCGTAATGCTACCCATATCTCGCGGAAAGACAACGTGCGCTTGTCCGAAGGCAGAGGCCGAGCGGGAGACGCGTCTGGTAGCAAACCGGGGTCGACAAGGGCCGCCATGGCAAGTTGGGGGAGTCGTTGGCTCGGGAAACGCATGGCCTCATGGTATTTTACTTGACCGGTCTCCGGATTGAGGTTCCCGTGCTGTCGCCATGTATGAGTCTAATTTGAACCGGCCGCACCGTCTATCACTTTTCGGGGCAGATAGGCGTGCGTGCGAAGAGGCAGGGGTTGCACCTACACAAATCTCTCTCTCGACCACCTTTCCCTCGCGCTCGCACCACACGGGCACGTGGATTCGGAACCGGATCTGGAATGTAACGTTCTGGCCGATACCATGCTGGCGAAGCGCCGTGATGATGGTGCTGTGGAAGGTGAACTTGGAACGGAGGCATGCCATCACAAGCTATACAAACACAAGCTCTTAAGAGACGGCAGGGCCCATAAGCATCAGCGTCAAAAAGTCAGATATAATAGTGACACGGCCCGCCGTAACCACCTGAGCGTTGGGCCACATATGGAGCAAATCGCGGAGCAGATAGGCATTGTTCCAGTAGATCAAGGATCGGGCAGGGCTGGGCCCAGAGAGGGGACCGTCCCCGATGCCGTGGGCGTGCAGGGAACGGAACCGACGCGTGTAGTGCCAGAACGGGGAGCCCCGCACCGGCGTGTCCCGGCCGAGAGCGCCCTGGGCGGTATGGACGATGATGGCGGCATGCGACTGCAGTAACGGCTTGGCCCGGTGGTAGAGCTGCTTGCAGACCCGGAGGATGGCGAGCGCCTCGCTTGAGCAGCCTCGTGCAGGCTTGAGGCTGGCGTGCTGGCCGTCGCTTCGGTACACGAGGACGGTGTTTTGGAAATACTCTTGGAATATGGCATCACTGAGCTCAGGCGGCAATCCGAGAAGCCCAGGTTTGTTCTCGTCCGTGTCGATAGCGGGCTGGTCGTGGTTGGGCGGGTGCGTGTCGGCGACGTCGTCTGCGGCTGCACCAGGGATAGAAGATGTCATACCGGGCAATATGCGTCCGGCGGATCTAGCCGATGATGGTAGAATCGCGTGCGCGGAGGGCCGTATGAGGCGACGGGCAGGCAGAGGGAAACCACTAATGATGGATGATAGAAGAAGGCAATAGCAGTGTCGGGGTGACGCTGGCAGTGCGCCGACAGAGAGACGCGGCTCTTTCTTGAAATGAGCAGACACTGGTCGGCACAGCACCCCAGTGCTGCTGCGAAGACGAAGGCGTCGAGTGCTGGGCTTGCAGGCATCCCATCATATTCCGTGGGTGGTCGTCTATACCATGAAAAGACAGGCTTGGTCCCCCGAGATGCGAATGCTCAAGCTGTGGCAGTTGTTGTTACAGCCTGGGCCGCAAGGCGCAAGCGGGAGCTACCCGTCGCCCTGCGAGCAGATACCCATGTAAACGCCTTCATCGCCGCTCCTGGAGGTGAACCAACACCTGCCGCATGAAGGGAAGCTGCCGAGTATCAGTAGTGGCAGTTTGATCCAGCAAAGATGGCCCCAGATGCGGTATTGCGTATGCCCGTCTTGCTAAGAAAACACGGCAGTGGTTTCCTCTCGGTACACGAGGTGCGCCGGGGGGGGGGGGGAAGGGGGGAGGAGGCGCTTGAAGTGCAGCAACAGTGTAGAAGCTTGCGCTGCCGAGACAAGGATTCTACAGAGGTAGGGAAACTGATCAAGGAGTATTCATCGCATTTGCTTATTATAGCTCCGCCGTTGCCAGTTCCGCCAGCCCGCACATGTGGTCGGCAGTTGGGACCGACGAACCAACCGCACCGTGGCTTGGCTGCTTGGCCGAGTCAAGCAGGCCCAGTGGCACATGGTTTATGCCGAGCACTTGCCTAGGCAGAGCAGCCCGAGTGGCGGCTCACGCACTGTAAGTCCCGTATCGCCCAATCAGAGCCCCTGAAATCTTATACCAGGCTTTTACGCATGAGGCCCTGGGGGCCGTCGTGCCATTGGCTGGGCGTGGGGGCCAAGGGATCGTTATCAGCGCCCGCGGGAAGTCCTCCCCAGCTCGCTATCTTTCCGAATTGACTGGCACATATGACTACCTCCGTCTAGCATGGGAGAAAGCCCGCGCCGTCGCCCCCACCGTCGACCGATATGCCCGAAACGTGATGCGATAAGTGCCCTCGATGAGCGTAGTACAGAGGGACCCCCGGGACGCGACGGCTAACCCGACGGCTAAAGCACCGGCCAGAACCCGCCGTGGCGTAATTAAAGGGCTCCGTGTTCCTCGCGTGAGCATCCAGTCTCACCTGCTATTTGCATGCGAATCGCGAGCATCGGTCCCGCAGCACCCGCTACTTGTACTCTGAATGCCAAGACGCGATGCAGCTGATTCCCAGAGAGGTCCGCCGTCCCCTGTATCCCTGTCGGTAGCAGTCGGTTGGTAGTTGCGCCTACAGCACCAGCAGCGCTGTCGGCGAACCTGACGCTGACGGAGAGAGGTTCACACCACAGCTCGATAAGCTTGTCATCTCGCAAGTGGGCTTCCTGGCCCAGAAGCGGCTGGCCCGAGGCGTCAAGCTGAACCACACCGAAGCCACCGTGAGTACAATACTACCCATCCCAAGGTCGCCGGGACGGATCCCCGAACCGCCCCGTGTCCCGCTGCCTCGCGTTGCCGTGGCCCCTCCGCTTACACGTCCGTGCCAGGCGCTGATCGCCAGCAACCTGCAAGAACTCATCCGCGATGGCCAGCATACCGTCGCCGACTTGATGACCATAGGGTCGACCATGCTGGGCCGCCGGCACGTGCAGCCTTCAGTGCCGTCGACCCTGCATGAGATCCAAGTCGAGGGCACGTTTCCCACCGGCACGTACCTGGTTACCGTGCACAATCCCATTGCCACGGATGACGGTGATCTGGCCAAGGCCCTGTACGGCTCGTTCCTGCCCATTCCGCCGCAGGACCTGTTTCCGCCGGCCGAGGCCGCCGCGTACGAGGCCACCGAGCAGCCCGGAGCCGTGGTTGCCGTCCAGGGCCGCGTGGCCCTGAACAAGGACCGGAGACGCGTTCGTCTCCGGGTCACGAGCCGGGGCGACCGTCCGGTGCAGATCGGCAGCCACTATCACTTCATCGAGGCGAACCCGCTGCTCGAGTTTGACCGGAAACTGGCCTACGGCTTCCGGCTGGATATTCCGGCCGGCACCAGCGTCCGTTTCGAGCCCGGCGACACCAAGACGGTGACCCTCGTAGAGATCGGCGGCAACCGGGTGATCCGCGGCGGCAACAACCTGGCCACCGGCCCGGTCGATCTTTCCCGCGCTGACGAGATCATCGAGAAGCTACAGCAGGCCGGCTTTGCCCACGCCCCCGAGCCCGCCGGTGACATGGGCCACATCGATGCGTTCACCATGGACCGTTCAGCCTACCTCACCATGTTCGGACCCACAGTTGGCGACCTCGTCAAGCTGGGAAGCACCAACCTGTGGATCCAGGTCGAGAAGGACCTCACCACTTACGGAGACGAGTGCAAGTTCGGCGGCGGCAAGACGCTGCGCGAGGGCATGGGCCAGGCCAGTGGCCGGCGCGACGCCGATAGCCTGGACCTGGTCGTTACGAACGCGCTCATCGTAGACCACTCGGGCATATACAAGGCCGACATTGGTGTCAAAGACAGCATGATTGTGGGCATTGGCAAAGCGGGAAACCCCGACGTCATGGACGGCGTCACCGAGAACATGGTGGTCGGAAGCTGCACCGATGTCATTGCGGGCGAGGGGAAGATCATCACGGCGGGAGGGATGGACTCGCACATCCACTTCATCTGCCCCCAACAGGCGGACGAGGCTCTTGCCTCGGGCATTACCACAATGCTGGGAGGTGGCACCGGTCCCAGGTAAGACGCTGCCTCTCGCCCCCTCCGGGAACCATGGGCAGTGGGCGCCCTTGCTAACGACACGGATAGCGCGGGCACGAGTGCCACAACCTGCACGCCTGGCGCTCATTATATGCGGGAGATGCTCCAAGCGTGCGACAACCTCGCGGTGAATGTCGGCATCACGGGCAAGGGCAACGACAGCGCGCCGGAGGCCCTCCGCGAACAGATCACGGCGGGTGCGTGCGGCCTCAAACTGCACGAGGACTGGGGCTCGACGCCGGCCGCCATCGACGCGTGCCTCAGCGTGTGCGACGAGCTCGACGTGCAGTGCCTGATCCACACGGACACCCTGAACGAATCGGGCTTCGTCGAGTCGACCATCGGGGCCATCAAGAACCGCGTGATCCACACGTACCACACCGAGGGCGCGGGCGGCGGGCACGCGCCCGACATCATCAGCGTGGTGGAGCACGAGAACGTGCTGCCGTCCTCGACGAACCCGACGCGGCCGTACACGCGCAACACGCTGGACGAGCACCTCGACATGCTCATGGTGTGCCACCACCTGTCCAAGAACATCCCCGAGGACGTGGCCTTTGCCGAGTCGCGCATCCGCGCCGAGACCATCGCGGCCGAGGACGTGCTGCACGACCTGGGCGCCATCAGCATGATGTCGTCCGACTCGCAGGCCATGGGCCGCTGCGGCGAGGTCGTCCTGCGCACATGGAACACGGCGCACAAGAACAAGCTGCAGCGCGGCCCGCTGCCCGAGGACGCCGCCACCGGCGCCGACAACTTCCGCGTCAAGCGCTACGTGAGCAAGTACACCATCAACCCGGCCATCGCCCAGGGCATGGGACACCTGATCGGCAGCGTCGAGGTCGGCAAGCTGGCCGACTTTGTCGTGTGGGACCCCACCTGGTTCGGGACCAAGCCCAGTCTCGTCGTCAAAAGCGGCATGATAGCGTACGCCCAAATGGTGAGTACCGAGGCGGATGCCGCCTCCAGCACAACCCCCCCTCCCCCCTTTTTTTTTTTCCCTTCCTTTTCCTCCTTGTCCCCCCCTTTTCCTGCCGCGTCCCTGAAATAAACAGAGAGGGAGAAAGGGAGGGGAGAGAGAAAGCGAGAAGAACAGTGACTAACCCGTGCCCCCACCCCCTTTTCTAGGGCGATCCCAACGCCTCCATCCCGACGGTCCAGCCCATCCTCGCGCGGCCCATGTTCGGGCCGCTGGTGCCGCGGACGAGCGTGCTCTTCGTGTCGCAGGCGAGCGTCGCCTCGGGCACGGTGGCGGGGTACGGCCTGCGCAGCCGCGTCGAGCCGGTGCGCGGCTGCCGCACCATCGGCAAGCGCGACATGAAGTACAACGACGCCCGGCCGCGCATGCGCGTCGACCCGGAGCTGTACACGGTCGAGGCTGACGGCGCCGTCTGCACCGCCGCCCCCGCCGAGACCCTGCCGCTGACCCAGCAATTCTTCGTTTACTAACCCCTCCCCGACCAGGTTGTTGGCCGGACCACCGACAAGAAAGTCGGTTAGAGAGAGAGAGAGAGAGAGAGAGAGAGAGAGAGAAGGTGCCTGTCCGGGGGAGACGGGCGGCTTCCAAGGCCGGCCGTGTAGGGCTTCTCAAGTTGTCCGGGGGCGAGGAACGGGTCTGGCTCGACCCATGTAATGTATACCTGAGCTATATACACTCACACATGGCAAGGAAAGCACCAAACCGCCGTCGTGAGTGCGAGAACCAGCCCGGTGTGGCATTTCTCGATGAGCTGACGAGTCGCACACGATACCAAGAGCCTGTACAGACACGCAAGTCCCATGCCGACCCGCGGGAACGTTACCCGGCCCGTTGCAGCTGTCCCCACCACACGATATCTCTCTTGCTCGGCGGCGCTAGGCAGACGCTACAAGCCGGCTTCATTGAGGCGGCGTTCACTTGATGGATTCGGCACGGGGGCATAGAAGAATATCCCGTGGGAATCCCATGGTTTGGGCAAAGGTAACCTAGATACAACGCCGACTTGGAATAAGACCTTGTGCTGCCAACTCCGTCCTGACCGGCCCAACCATCATTGCAAAATAGTGCTCGGGCTGGAACTTCGACACGCTATAGTGATTTTACTTTACTTGTACAACCCGCAACGCGTGGATATACCCATCCACGCTGTGAATGACCCTGGTCTGATGAACCGTTCGCTCGTGACCTCATGAAACAAAAGACCGACAATGTACCAAAGACCCAAGTCATGAAACCCGGAGAGGAAATCTCTACATCGGCATAGCCGGGGCAGCCAAAGAAAACAGCAAAACGCTTCTCACGCTTAGGCATTCTTCTTCTTCCGGGCCGACTTCTTAGGCTCCTCTGTTGCCGGTTCCGAAGCCTTGGTGTTTCGCTTGCGCTTCTTATCGGGACTGGCAGGCGTCGCCGTCTTAGCGGCCGTCTCCGTGTCCTCGCCATCGGTAGCGGCAGCAGTGCTCTTCCGCTTGCGCGTGCTTCCCTTGGGCTTGGGCGTCTGCTTAATGTCGTCCGCAGCTGTGGTGGCACTGGGCGGGGCAGCAGCCTGAGGGGCCGCGGCAGCGGGCGTGTTCATCTGGAGCTGTTCAGTGATGGCATCCTGGTCGTCGGCGACCGGGGGCTCCTCAGCGCCCTCGGCAGCGGCGCCAGTCGAGGTGGGTTGCTGGATCTGGTTGGCATCGGCATAGGCAAGCGCGTCCTGGTCGGGCATGTCGCGAGCGTTGACATTGCCGTTCTTATACGAGTGTACCCGGGCGTGGTAGAGACGCAGGTTGAACTGGTACGCGTTGTTCCATGCCATCTTCTCGCTGGCGCTCATCGACGACCAGCGGCGCTGGCCCTCATCTTGAACGGCGCCCTTGGGGGCATCACCCAGGTCATTGGCAATGATAGGGCGGGCTGTCTGCATGTAGAGGAAGTAAGGAGTCAAGGGACGCTTGGGAGCGTTGGGGTCATGTTGACGCTTCTTGCGCTCCTTCTTCTCCTCGACAGGGGGCAGGACCTCGACCGGAGGCGGGGGCGCAAAGCCCAGCGCCGACTGGTCAAGGCGAGCGAGGGACTGCAGGCCAGGGACACTGTCCAGAGATGTAGGCTCGCCAAGCAGCAGGTTGCTCTGGCGGAGGTAGTCGGCAGCAAAGTCCCTCAGGAGCTCCTGGATGGTGGAGAGGCGGGCATGGACCTTGGAAAGATGTTAGCTGTGTTCCATGGTCGAGCGACATGTCCGGACACGGGGCCAAGGGCAGCAAGGCCTTCTACAGCTGCTGGATACAATACCAGCGGTGCTGGCCATGGGCACTGACAAGATAGGTAGGGCGGGGTGGGTCATAGCTCCCTCTAGAGAGCAAAATGAAACGCGGGGTTCGACTGTAAACATGGCCTGATGGCCATCGTGTACCTCATGCGATTTCGTGAGGGCCCCCTGCCCACTGGGGCTTGGGAGAAAGCAAATAGCCCCTGGGGCCAACCCACAGAATTATGCAGGTTCGAGAGGGGGGAATGGTATTCGGGAGCCAGAGCACGCAGGGAAATATTTACTCGCCCAACGCGGACTCCAGGGGCCACTGGTGACGCGTTGGACGATAAACGTGGTGCAGTAAACAAAGATTCCTGGGCAAGGAACCGGTACTCCCGGCCGCGTTGGGCAGGGCTTGCTCGTGTTGTGGGAGAGGGGACGCTTGTGTGTGCGCGCGTACGCGTGTGAAGGCATTCCCGGCGTATCCGGTGCATGCACGAAACCGAAACCGTGTGGAACTGGTTGATAGGAGCAAAGAGAGGCGCCAACAGACGTCCAAGGACTTACCGAGTCTCGGACGCGCACGTACTCGGCGCGGTTGACAACGAGGGGCGCAGCGTTGTTGTCGGCGGGGAGACCCTGGGGCAGGAGAGAAACGGGCGCAGGTGCTGGAGCCTGCTGAGGAACAAGGGGAACGGGCTGCGGTGCAGCAGCTACTGGCACAACAGCGGGCTTGGGGTCTTTGCGGGGCCTGGGCATTGTTGCGGCGCGGGCGGGTGGATAGGCGGGATCAATTCAGTTCTGGATAGAGGCGAGAAAGCCGGCCGATGGGGAGGGCAGAACTTTTGCAGTAGAGGTGGTGGTTAGGGGCCTGTGAGGCACTGGAAGAAAGGCCTGTGGTGCGTGGGGTTTTTCACGGTCGGCTGTATGGCGAGGCCGGGTACTGGGCTGGCTGAGGGCTGGACGTTTAGTTGGGAAGGGGGAAAAGGGTTTGGGTGGCTTCGGGGCCTGCGAGTTTGGGGGGTTAAGGGCTTTATGTGACAGGAGGGTCCCGACAGGCTCAACTGGATCACCCACACAGGCGCCCACTCACCACCCCCCTCCCCCCCTCCTCTCTCCCCTCTTCTCGCCTCCATCCTCTTCTTCTCTCCAGTCTAGTGGCTCCTCCCCCCCCCCCCCTACCCCCAAAAATCCATCACAGCGAGGAGGGATTTCCCTCGCCGCCCTCTTTTATTTTATTTCCCTTCCCTTACTACTGGCCATGCACCCGGGCTCTGTCCTCAAGCTATGTACCTACATGCCTACCTTCTCCGGGGCTAGTATTTTCCCTTGCAGCTGGGCACCCAAGCACCTCAACCATGTACTCCAGTTTCCCTTAGGTACATTCAATCCTGCCTTGGGCCCCTAGATGAACCCGCTGGGTGGATGGGCTGGCGGGAGCGACTGACTGATCCATCGGGTCGGTCGGGCTGGCCTCGCATCGCATCAGTCTGATGCGTGCACTTGCGACAGCTCGCCTGCCGCCCAGCGCAAGCAGCCTGGGCGGTACCTATGCCGGTTCGCGTCACGCCCCATCTCTGTAGGTACTGTGTAGTATATATGCCCTCGATGATTCCGGGCCGTGTCGACGACTCGAATTTGCCCTATTGCACAGCTGCCCATCCAGGAAACGGATATGACAGTTGAACTCACTCCCGACCGCCCATCCCTTGGTATTGATTCCATCACCCCATTTGTCTGCACCAGGCCGTCCACCGGAGCCGACGGTCACCACAACCAATCCGTTCACCGGCTCTGGCCGGACAGGACGGATGTACCCAGAGGATGTACCTGCGTTACGTACATGGCCTACCTGCTTTGTTGTACCTGCCCGGGCCTGCCCTGGGCCCATCTGGGGCGGCCATGATTGATGGGCGGGTTGTTTTGATTTTTTTTTTCGCTCTAGGCGTGCCCGTCCACGGTCGGTAAAAACAGCGGCGATGCACAAACGACTGGGGCGCAACTCGCCCGGGAGACGGGGGTACATGGTGCACTCCCTCGTCCAAGTAAATTGGTATTGGCCGCCATTCTGTCCATCCGGTTTCGCCTTCGGCTGGCCAGAAATAGGCGCTGTACGAATGCCGATTCCGGTTTGTCGCGCACCCCGAATCCATTTTTCCCGTTGGCGGCGCGCGACGGAGCCGCGGGGATGCCCTCTCGGCGGGTTGAAGCCCATTGTCTGTTTAGAGGGTTCTTGTGCAAGAGGCCTGAAAAGCTCGCTGAGGTACCTGGGCCGACTAGCATGTTTTCACCGTGCTGCGATTGCATGCAAGGCCCCATCGTACTACCATCAATACGCCCACCTGACTGGCTAGGGGGCCAGCCTGCCACGCCTATTATCCTCACCCGAAAGCAGCGGCGTTAAAAGCGGCAAGCCTGCCTGGCTGCGTGCGTGGCCGGTCCACTGGGCGCAGCAACCAAGCCCGCCAGCCAGCAGAAGAGGCCAGCGAGCACCCAAGCACCCAAGCACCAGCACCAAGCTTGTCCCGTATGGTGGAAGGCAGCACCCAGATCAGATCCCATCAGATCAGACGGCACAGAGGGCCTCTAAAACTGCCCGCACCGCCCTAGTGCCTTAAAACGCCCAGAGGCGGGAATGGAGAGAGACCGGGAGACGAAACGAGCAGGCGAGCAAGGGGACACGCAGCCAGGCTGGCCGTCGCCGTGCATCCTTCTTACCCTCTCCCCCCCCCTCCCCTCCCCTGTTGTCCTTTGCTGACACTGGCAGTTCACGCTGGCTGCTGATCCATTGGCGGCGCGTCAGCCTGGCTCTGGCTAGGTCTGGCTAACTCGGGGCTCTGGCTGATTGCGCTCGTTCAGATCTTGCCCTGCACCTGAGAGCCCCGCCCGCTACCCATTTGACCCAGGACCATGATCAGCCGACCACACCGCATCCAGCAGGCCATCCGACTCTAGCACCTCTCTCTTTCTCTTTTCTCTCGTAGGACCTACTTGCAATCAGCCAAGTGGTGTTGGCCATTGCCCACCACCCTCCCCCCCAACCCCCCAACCCCCTCCTTCGGCTGCCATCGTTAGCTGTGCTGTTCGGTTATCTATCAATTCCATTCCTCCTACGGCACCCCTTTAAGTTGAACCCCCCCCCCCCCCCCAACATACACACCCTCCTGCTCCCTCTCCAGGTCCCTCGGCAAGACCCGTGGCCTTGCCTGCGATCCAGCACCCACGCACGCCCTGGACACCGCGTCTGGTTTCCCAGGCTAATGAGGCACGCGTGCTGGTCTGCTCCTGTCGCGACCTCCTGGGCTTCAGCTCTTGAAGCCCGTCTTAACCCCCCCCCCCTTCCCCCCCTTGGAGCACTCCGCCGCTGTTTTGCACAGAGCGTCTGGACGATTGCTCTTGCTATGTACGAGCTGTATATGACGGTACTTCTGTGCAGGATGATTCATGCTAGTTCTTCCCGGATCCCGTAGTGCGCATTCTCCCACGTCCACGGAACAGAGGGATGGATATTGCTCGAAGGCTACCTGGGCACCGCGTGATCATAGAGCCTGTTGGCGTCGGCGGGTGCTCTGCACTATACCCTATTCCATGGGTAGTGCATAACATACTAACCTGTTTAGCTGCCTCTGTACCTATATTCTTCGCACTGCAGGACTGCATAACCACTGAGCCCTAGGTACTGCCAACCTAGGTACTATAGATGTCTTCCACGGCATGGCGTCGATTTGTGAGGTAGAGCCTTGGCGCCTAAGGGTACTCATCACCGGGTCCAGGGGGTTGATTCTCGAGTCTATCGTTGGTTGGCCTGCCATTTGCCCCGAGAGTCATTGTCAGAAGGGGCTGTAGGGTCAATGGAAGCCCGATATGTAACATACGAGCTGACTATTCTGCAAACCTCGTGGGATGTTGTCCTCTTGTACCGGCCAAACTTTCAGACAAGCCGTCCTGGCTTGCTAGATTCCAGTCCCAACCCTGAATTTACAACAGCATCCCTGCGAGCGGTAGATTGATAGTGGCCACGTTCTAGATGCCAACGCCGTCACCATATAATACCAGAACAGGCCGCGTCATCCGTGGCTCTTCAAGCCAAGCTCGTTCGCTACGGCGTAGCTAGTTGACCTTGCCCCGCGGTATCTCTTATAGAAGCCGGCACTATACGCCGTTATATAGCCCATCATCGTCAGAAACGCCCACCGTGCGCATTGTATGCCTCGGTTGACCTTGGCCCGGCCTAAAACAAGACACCTCTTTGGATAGGCACGTGTCTATATTCGCAAACCGGGCGATTCCACGCAAGCGCAGTAGGATTGGGCAATGCCGGTAGCTGGGAGCTTTCGGAAGCACAGCCAGAGCTGCCCCTAGTTGGCACAGAATTCGTGCGACAGGTATTCAGGGCGGTCCCTCCCAGGTACCCTGATGGACCCGATGGGCTGCTCGAGCAGAGTTAGTACACGTTGCTGCGGAGGCGCGACTGCTACTGGCCACGACAAAAGACCGCAAGGGTTCTCCCATTCAACGGCCAACCTCCACCTGCATTGGAGAACGTGGGGAAGGAGGCTTATACCAACGTCATCGCTCGAGCAGCTGGTGAATTCACCCTTATATAGAAGCGCCCGACCGTGCCCGTGGTGCTGGGGTGATCTCTTCTCGTTCACCATCCGGGGACCGTATGGTGTTGAGGGGTTGGTTGGTCGACGGACCCGTACGCGCTCAACCAGCATACGTCCAGCCGCGTGCATGCAGCCCCGCTCTCCTCGTATATACAGAGTGCGAGGCATCCGGGACGGGAGCTGGCCATGTCCCCGGGAGCCAGTCGAGCCTGGCACCCAGGGCGGAGGCCATCTCGATGGCATATGCTCGAAATTTACAGCCCGGTCGCGCAAGGCGTGATACGACGGGCGCGACGCGCAGCACGAGCAACAACAGTCACATCCACCCCTCTCGGCTGCCAACGCATGCGTGCCGCTTGGCAGAACGTGCACTCTGCCGGCACTCGGTGGGAATCGCAGGGGTTCTTCCATGGCGACACCCTCGACCTCCAACAGCCCCCAGGTACCGACGTACCGCCATGGCGCGGCCTTTGCTCGCTCGTGCAACCCCATCGTCAGGGCGAGGGGCGCCAATGGGCGTGAGCCGTTTTGTCTTGGCAGTTTTGGAAACAGGACCGATCTTCAGCTAAGCTTCATGCTGCGGAGCTGGAGTACAGCTACGCAACGGCCCATCAGCAACCTGTCGACCCCTCAGCCCCTCCAAACAAGCGACTAACTACGTAACGCCTCCGATCACCATGCCTCGATCCCTCCCCCCCGTCCCAGCCCGAGTGAGCGGCCTCCCTTTTTATTACGAGCTCCCGCCACCGGCTGCGACAACTCAGCCTATTCTTCAACAATCGTTGACTCCTGTTCTCAAGCGACTTGATGCTCGCTCTGCAGCTCACGTCCAACACACCATCATCGACTGATTGATTGCCATACATAACCCCCCTCCCGACGTCACAAGCTGGGTCCCACCATGTTCCGACTCAGTCCCTACCCCGCCGTGCTGGCGCTGGTGGTTCTGCTCTTCGCCCCGGGAGCCTTCGCTTTCGGTGCTGGCAACATTGCCGGCATCTCCAAGGTCAAGGGCGTCAACTGGCGTCGTAAGTTTTGGCCCTGTTCCTGGCGGGTGCTCTTTTGTCGCCCACGAACACGGGGCGGTCAGCCCCCATAGTGCTGGCGTTCTCTTCCGAGCCCAGACAGCTGTTCCTCGCCATATACCTACCTACCCGCCGAGCTGACCACCGCCGCGTGCTACAGATGGCGACGTTGAGGAAACCGCCCTCCTGGCCCTGGCCATGGCCCGCTGCTTGGGGTCGCGCAAGGATTTCGACAAGCTGACCATCTCCCGAGTATGTCCCCCCTGCGGCCGCCTGGCTTGCCCTGCGTGTATCCTCCCGTGCGACGCCCGCCGCTCACACAACACCAGATCTACTTTGGCAACTGGATGAGAGATTACTCCCAAGCCATCGACATTGGAACCGTCAAGTCGGTATCCTCGGAGGCCATCCGCTTGCTCCTTTGCGTTCTTGGCTTCATGACGTTTGGTTATGGCAGCAGGGAGTTCGAAGTCACCGCCGAGCGCCTGGGTATGGCCATTCTCTCCATCCCCGACGGTGTACGAGTGCACACTAACGCACTTTTTAAGGCACCTACCGTCCCGAGGAGCACATTGACAACCCCAAGGGGTATGGCGACGGCGCTGGTGACCCGCGCCAGTACGACGAACGCCTCCGTGGGCCCATTGACGAGGAGAGAGAGCTCTCGGTTGACCCCGAGACCGGCATGAAGAACTACATCGCCAACGAACGCGCGGGCATCATGACCTCGAGTGAACACACCAAGAAACTTTTCAGCCGTTCCATTGAGCTTGCCCGGTCCGGAAACAAGGCAGATCTTTACGAGGCCCTGCGCCTGCTCGGTACCGGTCTCCACTGCCTGGAAGGTTTGTCTCCTCTGCAACTGCGTCCTGTTGTCATCTAACCCGAGCCACCAAAGACTTCCTGGCCCACAGCAACTACGCTGAGCTGGCCCTGATTGAGCTGGGCGAGCGCGATGTCTTCCCGCACGTGGGACGGGACACTCGTATGCGCCTCGAGGGTGCCAACGACGACGTTTACCCCATCGTTACGGGAACTTTTGGTGGCGTCGACTTCTTGCACTCGGTCACGGGTGAAGGTAAGCCACGTTGGCAGTTGTACCGCGACTTGCTGGAGGCTAATCCTGGTGGCAGTCTCGGATAAGTTGACCCAGAACGAGCTGGACGAGTTGGAGGGTACCCTGAAGAACACTGCCAACGGCGACACCAGCTTCATCGAGAACCTGCTCGACAAGCTGCCCGAGGGCATCTTTGGCGGCGATAACAAGAAAGACAAGATGCACAACATCCAGGACAACGCCAACAACTCGCAGATGCAGAGCATGTCGGTGTCGCCTCGTGAGCCCGAGGAGTTCACCCGCTACGTCCAGCAGGTCTTTAAGAACATCATGCCGGCCATCGAGTTCCACGACGAAGTTATGCAGGCCATCAGCGAGGCTATCGAGAACATCCCCATCCTGCCCAAGATCATTGAGCAGCTCGAGGAGCAGATGTCGGTCTGGGTCTTCTCCATCATTGCCCCCATGGTGGTTCCCATTCTTCAGCAGGTCAAGAACGAGCTTCGCACTGGCTCCGCCGAAATCATCTCGAGCAGCGAGGCCGAGCAGCACATTGTCTTCGACGACGACCGGTCTACGGACCCGACCCACTCCATGCTGTCCAAGGACCACTTCAGCAACGTAAGCCTCCTTTTTGTAATCCTGCGCACCTGCGCACCCAGCGCGATGCTGACAATATGTACGCAGATCCTCAACGAGGTTGCTGGCGGGACTGCCAGCAAGATTGTGACTTGGGTCGTCCCCCAGATGATGGCTGCCTGGGACGGCGAGGTTGACAACGTTGACGGGCTCCTGAACGACATTGTGTTCGGTGTCCTTCACCACCCCGCTCAGCGTGACATGGGCAACGGCAAAATTCGCGAGGGGCGACAAATGATGTTTGAGTCTGTTCGTGACTGGTGGGAGCAGAAAAGCGACGGCGAGAAGGATGAATTCCGACGCAAGCTCTCTCGCGAAGGTGTCAAGGAAGGTCAGTACGGCGTGGCTTCTATCCGCCCATGTCTTCTGAAGTCTAACCCCGTTTGCAGGCCGTAACCACAAAGAGGGTGTTCATGACACGGGCCACGGTTGCGGCAAGCCTCTCGGCATGCACAAGAACTTCGCCGGGGGCGAAGGGGGCAGTGCCGAGGATCGCATTGCCAGTGCTGCCGCTGGCGCCATCTACGAGGGAATTACAGGTGGTATCGGCGGCGTTGCTCAGTCCACGGCTGGTATCAACCTGCCCGGCGCGCACGGCGGACATGGGACCGAATTCGGTCAGCCCACCGGTGGCGAAAGTGGCGAGGGTGGCCTGAAGGGCTTCCTTAAGGATGTTGGGAAAAGCTTCCTGGGAGGCGCTTTCAAGAAGGACAAGGAAGACAGAGAGTCTTTCAGCGAGACCCGCCAGGACGACCACTCGCGCACCGAGGAGCGTACCGAGTATGTTCAGTCCGGCTCGCGATATGAGCAAAGGCACGATGAGCGCACCGAGTATGACGATGGTAGCGCGACCCGCCGCCACGAACGCTACGAGCAGAATGAGGGCCGCCATGGCGGGGCCACTGGCTACGGCTACGAAGAGAGAACGGAGGCGCGTCCCTCGGATACCGGAGGCTATGACACTCGTACCGAGCGGACTGAAGAGTACGGCGGCTACAGGGGCGACAGCGGCGGCTACGGTGGCAACAGCGGCGGCGGCTACGGTGGCAACAGCGGCGGCGGCTATGGTGGCAACAGCGGCGGCGGCTATGGAGGCAGCAGCGGCGGCGACTACGGTGGCAGCAGCGGCGGCGGCTACGGTGGCAGCAGCGGCGGCGGCGGCGGCTACGGTGGCAGTAGCGGCGGCGGCTACGGTGGCAGTAGCGGCGGCGGCTACGGAGGCAGCAGCGGCGGCGGTGGCGGCTATGGTGGCAGCAGCTACGGCGAGCGCCGTGATGATGGTTATGGCGAGCGCCGCGAGGAGGGCTACGGCGAGCGCCGCGAGGAGGGCTATGGTGAGCGCCGCGAGGAGGGCTATGGTGAGCGCCGCGACAACTACGGTGGCTATGGCGAGCGTCGTGATGAGGAGCGCAGGGGCGGATACGGCTACTAAGCGGAATTGGGGACGAGGTGCCACGCAAGTAGGTAGGCAGCTAGGCCCTCTGCTACTGCTTGTCAGCTCCCAGTTTGATACCATACGACATGAACAGAAGCCATGTAGCTGAGCTGCATGACTATGCTCGGATATACAACCGTGATACCTGGTGCTTTCCTTGCAGTAGCAGCTATGCAGAGAAAAGGTCCAGGCTGCCCTCGTCGAGACGGGAATGCAGAGTAGGATTCCCGCTAGTCCTTCAGCTGTAATTCCATGGGGAGACTCTATTAACCATGGGCTGATGGGGTAGCCATTTGCCCGAAGGGGGGGGGGGGCTACGGAGGTCGATATGAGATGTAACAGCAGCTCGAACTCCCCGTTCCCTTATTAGCTCCTCCCTTGTCAAGGGTCCTCGCCATGTCTCCTCCGTGGCCAGCTGCTCTCCTGGGGATGAGCATCCTCAATGCCCGCAGGTTTGCCCCTTGAGAGGTTCTCTCCTGCCTCCCTGACCGGGGTCGGTCCGAAAGGACACCGCTGCTGCTTTGTCGGCGCCCCCATGGCCATCGCCTTCACCGAGAACCTCACGGCCGCCATGATCGTTCCTTACATCTGGCGGGCGGATGGCCCCGATCGCTGGGATGGCCTCGCCCGGAGGGTTTTTTGCGAACTCGGGCACGTATACGTCCTCGCCCCTATTTCTCGGGGGGGGGGGGGGGGGGGGGGAGGGGCAAGGATCAAAAAGGCACGCCGTGGGCAGAACAGAAGGACCATCGAGGTCCCCAGACTGACGCACGCATGGCATTGCAGGCCCCATGATCCGTCTGGCGGTACCCAGCATGCTCATGCAGATGGCCGAGCACGCCGTCGAGGAGGTGCTGACCCTGGTGGCCGCCCAGTTTGGCACGTCGCAGTTGGCGGCCCAGAGCGCGCTCGCGACCCTGGTACAGACCATCTACATCGTCCCCATGGGCGTGTCCGGCGCCGTCGCCTTTCGGGTAGCCCGAAGCATTGGGGCCAGCGCAATACGTGCCGCCAAGCAATCTCCTCGGCGGGTACGACATGTCCCCCTCTTTCTTTCGTTGGCCATCTGAAGGCGCTTGCTTCCGGGAACTCACGTACGTTCTGCTGTCCGTGGGCGGTTGCACTGGGGCTGGGCATAGTGTTGTCCAACGCGGGAACGTTGGCCGCCCTCCGCTTCCAAATCCCTCTCCTGTTCAGTCACAGCCCCGAAGTCGTCGACATCCTCGTCAACGATACTCCCCTCATGATGTTGATGCAGGCCTCCGACAAGCTGGCGTCCTTCCCCAACTGTCCATTACGGGGCCTCGGTTACCGGATCTCCGGAGGCTACGTCAATATCGTGGCCCTCTATGTCGTTGCTCTTCCGCCCTCCCTGGCCTCCGCATTCGGGCTCGATTGGCAACTGTACGGACTGTGGGCCGGCTGGACTGCGGGATCGTTCCTGTGCGTTGTCCTTGCTTCCCCGAAACGCTTGCACACGCATAATCAAAGCTTGCTTCCGTTCTTACAGTGTTCCTGCTGTTGGGTCCCATCGGTCATGGTACTGGGCGGGCTGGAACACCGCGGTTGAGAAGGCGGCGTTGAGGAATCAGCTGGACTGAGAAGAGGGTACTTGGGTGAGGAGGAAACATCATGGTTGACACCCGCCGCCGCTCCTTTTTCACCCCCCCTCGAGAGCCACAACACGGAAAATGGGGGGAGACGGGGAGGGGCAAAGAGAGGGGTAGGTAAATAAGCGAGAGAAAAGGAAAGGGGGGAGGATGGAAACCGTGTCCCCAGTAATACTTGCGTCTAGGTTCCTTGCCCGGGACCGACGCCAAAGCCTTGAGAGTGTAGTATTGTAACAAGAGGGCGACGGTAGGCTTGTCCGTCGATGGTGCAGCATGGCCCGCATATGGGTTTACCCTTACAAGAGGAATCTGAACCCTGATGTGTCGTTAACTTGCCGAAGCCTCGTGCCTCCAAGCCTCGGCTCTGCAGCCCATATGGAGCCATGAAGTTGCTGCGTGGCTACTTAGGTAGCGAGGAAGTCCTAACCAGTGTATGGAAGCTCGGGCTTAAAAGAGCAGTACCAAGGTCTATGCTCAGTCTCTGCCGACAGTATCAAGCTTCTCGAAAGTGTCGGGGTCGGAAAAGCTTTCGATATAGCACAAGGGTGCCGATGTTCGCCCCGCGACTGGTTTATATTAGGAGCCGGGCATGAGGCGACTTTTGGGGCTCCCCCCCAGCGGGGAGTGCATGCGGAGCCATCGACGCAGCCCGGGCGTGTCGGCTCTCTTGCATCTTCAACTGAACTACCTGCTCGAGAAGCAGCCGAACCGGCATTCACGTCATGTCCCGAGTTGTCTCACGCCATCGCCCCCCCCCCCCCTTGACGGCAGGGTGGACTCGGGGCCACGTCCAACACGGATGCCTGGCTCCCCGTTGTGGGAGCTACCACCTCGGCGCCTGGGCCGAGCCGAGCCGAGTGCGATGGGCAGGGCAACGTGATGGAGACGGTGCTGTGGAGTGACGGCCTGGCTGCGTGTGCACTTGGCTGGGAGGAGTGGACGCACGACGGGCGTTTCGAGCCGGGCTTTAGGTTGGCGATTGCGCAGGCGCGGGAACTAGCGGAAGAGCCAAGTGCGGATGGCGGATGTGAGAATGCGGGGAAGGTGCAGCACCCGCCCCACGGTACGGGTGCAGGTACGGGCGTGGCATCGAGGGTGCGCGACGGGGCCGGCACCAGGAGGAATAGCACGTCTGGGTCCCCATGGCGATCCAAGCCCGGCAGAGGGAGCAGCGGGCGCGTTTGCCGTTGTCTTGCTGGGCCGCTGGCCTGTCCAGGCCGTGTTACGGCTGCTGCGCTCTGCCACCCCTCGGGTTGCGGGTGGCAGCTCTCGTGTTCCGTGGTTGCCGCCTATTTATGGCCTCCCTCGAGAACGAGCGCTTGCGACGACCGAGACATCGAAGCGGCCAACCCGCAGCGTGGCTTCCCGTATGTCACCAGCCGCTGCGGCGGCCTCGCCGGCCTGCGACGGGAAGTTCCAGCACGCCGGTCGGCCTGCAACGGAAACCTCGGCGGCCCGCGACGGAGGTTTCAGCACACCGGTCGGCCAGCCACGGAAACCTCGGGTCCCCGGGACAGGCAGTCCCAGCACGCCGGTCGGCCGCGGCGTCTGGGGACAGCGCCTTGGACGCAACGGCCCCCTCGGCCGGCCCTGGCACACGACGTGCCCGGAGAGCCGGCGAGTCCCGCGCCGATCGTCTGCGACGATGCCTGTCGCGGCCAGGTGATTGGTTGCGTACAGGGAACAGCCTTCGCCCCGAGCCCGGCATATCCCACGGCGCATGACGAGCGATGACGGGAGACGACGGGCGGAATGCGGAATGCGGAAGCGGAAGCGGAAGCGGCAGACCGCCGGTTCCCCCCCCCCCCCAATCTGATCCTGATGCAAAGACAGGTACGGACGCACGCGACGACGTGCAGGCCCAGTGCATACACGCTGGGGTCGCCACAGAGCCAAGTCTATATCTTCACACAGCCGGCTATCTCCCGCGTCGGGCCAACTCGGTTGCAACCTACCCTACCCCAAGATCAATAGACCGCTTTCAACCTCCCCATTCCCATCTTTGTAAAGCACACGGCATAATCAGGAGCATCGCATTCCCTGTTCCGGGCACCGCACCGCACACAGTCCTGGTAGCCATGGCGCCATCTCGTGACGACGACGTGACCGGCCGTTGCTGCACCACCACGGGCCGCCTATCGTCGGCATCCAAAACGGCGGGGAGGGCGGCGGAGCGGGGGCCCGACGGGTCGTCCCTGTTCCGCATAGACACGCACACGCACATCATGCCGGCGACGCTGCCGGACCTCTCGGGCTACGCGACCAACTCGGCGACGAGCCCGTGGCTGACGCTGCAGCCGTCGACGCGGTCGCGCGACGAGGGCGCCATCGACATGTACGTGGGCGGGGCCTTCTTCCGCACCGTGGAGCCCAACTGCGTGTCGGCCGAGGTGCGGCTGCGCGAGATGGACGCGGCGGGCGTCGACGTGCAGGTGCTGAGCACGGTGCCCATCCTCTTCTTCTACGACGAGCCGGCGGCGCCCGTGACGGTGCTGGCGCGCGCGCTCAACGACGACCTCGCGGCGGCGTGCGCGGCGCACCCGGACCGCTTCGTGGGCCTCGCGACGGTGCCGCTGCAGGACGTGGCGGCGGCGGTGGCGGAGCTGCGCCGGGCCAAGGGCCTCGGCCTGCGCGGCGTTGAGATCGGCACCACGGTCGGCGCCATGAACCTCGACGACGCGGCGCTGGAGCCCTTCTGGGCCGCCTGCGCCGCCCTCGACATGCCCGTCTTCGTGCACCCGCTGGGCTACGCGCTGCCCAAGGAGAACGCCGAGCGCTGGTCGCGCTACTGGGGCGCCTGGCTGGTCGGCATGCCGTCCGAGACGGCCCTCGCCATGCTGGCCGTGGCGGCGTCGGGCGTGCCGCTGCGGCACCCGCGCCTCCGCCTGTGCTTTGCCCACGGCGGCGGCGCCTTTCCGGCCCTGCTCGGCCGCATCCAGCACGGCTACGACTGCCGCCCCGACCTGGTGGCCACCCGGTCCGACGGCGTCTCGCCCGCCGACCACGCCCGCCGCGGCGCCTTCTGGGTGGACTCGCTGGTGCACGACCCGGACCTGCTGGAGTTCCTGTGCAAGAAGGTGGGCACCGACCGCATCGTCATGGGCTCCGACTATCCCTTCCCCCTGGGCGGTAAGTCTTGTTGGTTTTCTCCTGCCCCCCCCCCCTTCCCCTTCCGGCCGCGCCGGCACCGGGCGAGCCTGGTCCCGCACTTGGAACTGACGGGGTTTGTGCGACGCCAGAGGTGCCCGTAGCCGGCAAGATGCTCTGCAGCGAGGCGCGCCTCGCGGGCTTCCTGAGCTGGGAGGAGCGCGCGCGCATGCTGGCCGGCAACGCCATCGAGCTCTTCGACCTGGGACCGCAGTTCCACGCCACCTACGTGGAACGGCTACGCGCCTTCCAGCAGAGCCTGGGCACGCAAAAAGAGGACGGGGAGCAGAAGGGAGAGGCGGCCGTAGTCGAGCACCTCGAAGTGCAACCGCTGGTGGCCACTTGAGCCCCGCTCCGGGGTTGACGACTGTGTTCTTCTGGTACGGCTCAGGCTGCGTTGTATGCGGGTGTGCATGGATTGGGGTGGCCCGCGGGGAGGCAACACGCCCGGGCCACATTAGCCGGCGAAACTGGCGGGGATTGGATTCAGCAGGCGTTGGTGTCAAGTATCTATTTATGCGAATCTTGGACTCGAATTTGGACGACAACCCGCTCCTCCCCTCCCCCCCACCCCCCACTTTGGGACACATTCCCAACCGGCGGCGGCGGCTTTCCCATGGCCGCTGTCCACGAATCCCCTCCCTTCGTAGCCTCTGGCAGCCCTCGCGTGTCCTCCCCGTGGGCCGCTCTCTGCCCGTAACGTTAGGCGAGCACCCGACCACCTCGTCGACACCGCCCCGCGCCCCCTGTTCACGGGGCCGGGGGCATCAGGGCGGTGCACTTGATCTCGACGTTGAGCTTGGGGCTGGGCAGGGCGGCGACCTGGACGGTGGTGCGGGCGGGGGCGCGGGCGCGGTCGGGGAAGACGCGGTTCCACTCCTCGTTCATGCCGGCGTAGTCGCCGGCCATGTCGGTGAGGAAGACGGTGGCGTCGACGACGGCGTCGAGGCCGGCGCGGCCGCCGGTGGCGCCGCGCACGATAGCGTCGATGTTCTGCAGCACCGCCGCCGTCTGCTGCCGGATGTCGAGCGTGTGCCGCCCCGTGGCCGCGTCCGTCTCGCACCCGGCGTGGCTGCCGTCGCCGCGCCGCGAAGACGTCCCCGACACGTAGATGGTCGCCGGGTTGCCCGGCACCACCCGCGCGTGCGGGTAGTTGGCCAGCCCCTGCGCCGCCGTGGCCGGCAGGAAGAAGGGCGTGCCGTTGGTGGAGGCGTCGGAAGGAGGAGAAGAAGAAGAAGCCATGGTGGGCGAGGAGGGATCCAGGCAAGGGCAACGGTGAGCTGGAAGGCGGGACGACGCTGGCAGTCGACGACGGGAGGGGGGGGTGGATGGATAGTTGCGGACGATGCTGGCGGGGATTCCACGAAGAAGCGCCGGGCGACTGACGATGTTGGCTCGGGCTCGGCGTGGAGAGGGGAAAAGCAGGCACACTCTGCGGCCTCGACGAAAAGAAACACCATCGTCGGCCAGCAGCCGTCCGACCCCGGCCCAACCGCCGCCCACCATCGTCGTCGTGACCGGCTGCCCGGATGTCATCGGCTCCCAGAAACCGCACCTGCAGCGCTTAGTGTCGCCGCCGCCCGTGCCCCGCCTGCGCAGCAGCCAATCACACCGCTTCCACATCCGCACTGGGCCTTCCGCGATGCATATCCGAACACAGTGCCAAACTCTCCGCATGCCGGCGCATCGTGGGCGTGGGCGTGGGCGTGGGCGTGGGCGGGGGGGCGCCACCGCCTGCTCGTGACGGGGCACCGGCCGAGCATCAAGGGCTCCCTCCCCGTTCCCATCGCTGTGGCCCAGGGGGAGATTCCGTCTGTTCCTCGCTCTAGAAAGACCGGGAGGCCACGGCTGGTGAGACGACGCCAGACCTGATCAGCACCGGCCACACCATGGACTCCTCACCCCCCAACGCCGCGGTCCGCGACATGTGGTCCTGCGACAGCCTGGACAAGGCCTCGGCCCTCGTGCGCGCCACCGCGGGCGACGGGGCGCCGGGCCTCGCTTTCCAGAACTACATCGCCGGCGAATTCACCGGCAGCGCCGCGCAGCACATAGACACCATCGACCCCAAGACGGGGCTGCCCTTTGCCCAGGTGCCCATCAGCAGCGAGGCCGACGTGGAGCGCGCCGTGACCGCGGCGACCGCGGCCTTCGGGGCCTGGTCCAAGACGCCGGCCTCGGTCCGGTCCGGCCACCTGCTCAAAGTGGCCGCCCTGCTCCGGGAGCACCGCGAGTTGTTCGCCGTCTGGGAGAGCATCGACCAGGGGAAAACCCTGGAGCGGGCCCGGGTCGAGGTCGACCGCGCCGTCGCCAACTTCAAGTGAGACACACACATGCAGACACCGCTGGTGGTGAGCAGGCCCGGTGGGCAAACACCACCGCTGCCGCCGCGCGCCCCCCCTTCGATTCTCGGCTTCTGACGCGCCTCCCCCCGCACAGCTACTTTGCGACCTTCATCCTGCACCAGCAGACGGCGGCGCGCGTCGTCGACGGCAGCAACGTGCTGACGTACGAGCACCGGTCGGCGGCGGGCGTCTTCGCCCTCATCTCGCCGTGGAACATGCCGCTGTACCTGCTGACGTGGAAAGTGGCGCCGTGCCTCGCCTTCGGCTGCACGGCCGTGGCCAAGCCGTCCGAGGTGACGTCGGCGACGGCCTTCCTGCTGGCCGACGTCTTCCGCCGCGCCGGCCTGCCGCCCGGCGTCGTCAACCTCGTCTTCGGCGACGGGCCCACCACCGGCGCCGCCCTCGTGCGCAGCCCCCGCGTCCGCGGCGTCTCCTTCACCGGCGGCACCGCCACCGGCGTCCAGATCCGCCGCGCCACCGCCGACCAGATCGGCAAGCACCTCTCGCTCGAGCTCGGCGGCAAGAACCCCACGCTCGTCTTCGACGACGCCGACCTGCCCCAGGCCGTCGAGACGGCCGCCATGGCCGCCTTTGAAAACCAGGGCGAGGTAAGCAAGCCCCCGCCCCGCCCCCGCCCCGCCCCTTTTTCTTCTTCCTCCCACTCGTCATCGTGGCCCGTCTCCTCGTCTCTCTTTCCTTCTGGCTGGGCGCCTCGCACACGCCGTGCTGAACAAGCGTCTTCCCCTTGCCCCGCCAGATCTGCCTTTGCGGCTCGCGCATCTACGTGCAGTCGACCATCTACGCCGCCTTCGTCGAGGCCTTCGTGGCGCACGTGCGGGCGCAGTACCAGTGCGGCCAGCGGGTCGGGGCGGTGGTGTCGCGGGCGCACTACGACAAGGTGCGGGGGTACCTCGCGACGGCGCAGGAGGAGGGGGCGACGTTCGCGCTGGGCGGCGTGCCAGCGGCGGCGCCGGCGGCGGGGCTGTGGATCGCGCCGGCGGTCCTCACCGGCGTGCCGGCGGCGTCGCGCGTGCAGCGCGACGAGGTCTTCGGCCCCGTCGTCACCATCACCCCCTTCGCCACCGAGGCCGAGGCCGTCGCCCTCGCCAACGACAACCCCAACGGCCTGGCCGCCGTGCTGCTGGCCCGCGACGCCGCCCGCATCCGCCGCGTCGGCGAGCAGCTCGACGCCGGCCTCGTCTGGGCCAACTGCTGGCTCGTCCGCGACCTGGGCACCCCCTTCGGCGGCATGAAGCAGTCGGGCGTCGGCCGGGAAGGGGGCGAGTACAGCCGCGATGTTTTCACCAACGTGAGGACGCTGCACATCCCCATGTAACCCGCGCTCTCTCCCGCCCTGCCTCACCCCTATTCAGAAAAGGAGCAGGACAATGCAGATACCTTACGGGCCCCATCGTGTAGAAATAAACTCCCCGGTATACAAATGGCCACAGAACAAGAAGCGGGGCCGGAAGTCCTCGGACCATAGCACGGATGCTGTCGCACCACGACCTCAGGCTTCTACCATGCATGACTTCGCAATCTAAGATCCCCTCGCGTCACGGGGTGTTTTTTATGCGCACCGCGCCTTGGGCGCCAACGGTGTGGAAGCTGGTAATGGGCCTGTGTCGGGAAATAGGTGGGATCTGGGTACGGTAGCGTCAGGCCGACCCCACGCTCCGCGGCGTATCGCCCTGGCTGCGCAGCCCGAGAATCGCCCCTCGCCCTCGTCGGGACGGAAAGGAGCCCCATGATGCCGTGGGAGCGGCCCGCGCCCGTTGTGGTCCTCGGCGCACCGGGTCGCCGGGTGTGCCAGGCGCCGTGGTCGCGAGAGTGGGTGGCCGGCGGCGCGGCCTCGACGTCACGCTCCCGGCGGCGCTGATGCAGGCGGCTGAGGAGCGGGCCGAGCGGGACGCGGCCCCGGTCGACGGCCGCGGTCGCCCGGTCCAGCCTCTCCGCCGGGTCCCGCTTCTCGCCGCCGCTGCCGCTACCGGTAATGTTGGGGTGGTCATCCTTGGGCAGACAGGCGCACACGAGACCGCTGCAGAGCTCGGCCAGCGACCACAGGGTCGTGTCGACGTCGACGTACCTCGTGTCAAGCGGCCCCTGGTAGGACTGGATACGCACGAGCGAGATAGCACACGTGCTGGGCCCCCGTGCCCCAGGACGGAGACGCGTGTCAGTATCTGTCATGGTATCCTCCCCGGGGACCCAATCCGGCAAGGTCTCCCTTTTCGTCCCCGCAAGGGCCGGCACTTACAAGAAGCCCAGGGATAGGATCCCCAAGAGTAAACACGTTTGTATCCGAGGTAGCTGGGTTTGCCGGATCATGGGGGGCACGAAGATCACGAAGGGTATCAGGATGCTGCTCGCCCTGAGGAGAGAAAAGATCAGCTCCCGCAACCACCTGGTGCTTGGAGGGGATTGGGTTGGGTTGTGTGTTTGTGTGTATATGCAGCCCGACTTTTGCCATTCTATCTCGGAAGACCAGCATCCTACTTACCCATTGATATACACAAATGGCAGCTCGGGGGGGCAGCTCGCGGGGACGGGCTTATCCGAGAACCCGACGAGGGGGCCACAGGTCCTGAAGCTCACGCCGAAATGGACCAAGATCCCGGTCAGGACAAGGAAGCCAAGGACCTCGACCTGCCGTCGCCAATGCGTGATGTGCATAATGCGATGGTACAGAGAAAGGATCACGAGGTTGACTACCATGAGGCCCGTATTGTAAAAGAGCATCGAGGACCAGAATACCTGCGAGGTAGAGGGGGGGCGCCCGCCGTATCACCTGTCAGCCCGGGAAATGGCGCCGGCGGCGCGCGGGAGAAGGGGGTTGCACCTTGAGGTAGTTTTTGAGTCCGTCGGGTCTGGGCAGTGTGTCTATGTAACGCCCGAGGCCCTCGCGTATCACTGTCTTTGGCATCAGTCCAAGCCGCCCGAGCCAAAGGGGAAGGGGGGAGAGTCTCACGGGCCATTATGAGCGAGCCGTCAGCGCAAACTACAAGCTGGAGAGTCGTGTAAGTACCAAGAGAGTTTTCTGGGATACGGTATTGAGAACCACACTGGCTCGCGAGCCGATGGATTCCCTGGCGGTGTTGGAAATCCGCGCGGCACTGGCATTCATGGCTGCGGGGGCGATGCTTTCGTCTCACTGTACGGGAGGATCTGGAAGGGCGGATATGGGTGTCGGTGATCATGGTGTGTGCCCACGTTGTAATACTCGACGACGCAAACAGGCCTCATACACCTCCATCAAATATCCACCTTTTTTAAGGTTGCTGGCCAGTCGCGCCCTGGTCCCCCGTGTGATGAGTAAGTCTCAATGGAGCGGTGGCGAGGCAAAACGGCATGGATGGAATCCAGAGATTGACTTTTTCTTTCTTCGCTCTGTCCAACGACGAGTATTCAGTCGACGGGACGATCCGTAAAGCCTGACGTAGGTTTCCTGCGGTTGGCTGGCATTCTCATCATTGGAGCTGCGAATACAGAAACTATGGACGACAGGAAGAACGGGCAGACGCAGCAAACTATAGGGCGCTCACATGGCGGAGATTCCCGAGACCCGCGTGAAATAAGAGACGCTGGTAGAAAAGACCTGTCGGTGCAGCACTCCACAGGGTATCATGTGCCCGGAACTGGGACATCTCAACTCCCGAACAGGGGCGTCTCCCGTACCAGTCCCTCTCGTGGGTTGCTTGGTGGCTGCCCAGAGAAGTTTCCTGCTGACTCGATCCTGCCAAGGTGTCAAAACGATTGCTTCGAATGGTGGAACAGTTCCTGTGTTGAGCCGCCAATCTCCCGCTCGACCCAGGAGTGCCTGCAGGACATGCAATGTACTTACACGCAGACCGCCCCGGCCAAGAGCTATAAAGCAAAGCAAACTTTCTCGTGAGGATATTCACTTGTTTTTTTTTCCTCCTCAGCACGGCGAGGTTGTGATCACACCGTGCTCGGGGCCATCCCCCCAGTACACCAGTCGTTACCGTCGCGTAGAACAATAACACCGTAGCCTGCAGTACATGGGGTGGTTCCCGTTGGGCAGTAAACTCATTCTGTAACTCTCCCGGCGGAAATTCAGCGAGACGGACACTTCTCAGACCAAGAAGGTCCAGAAGCTGGGATACACAAATTCCTCCTCGAAGATGCGTCGGACCTGCTCCAGAACGAAGCGCTCGACCTTGCCCACGTTCTTGAGGCTTTGCTTGGTGCCCTCGCGCTGCCCGATCTCGCTCTCAACCTTGATCTCCTGCAGCAGACCACCCATGCGGCCGGCGGGACCGGCGCCGCCCCGCGGGGGCTTCGGGCTGGCGTCGACGTGGGCGCTCCCGCCACTCCCGGGCGCCGCCTCTGCGGCGTCGTCGTCGGCGCCCACGGCGGCCAGGGCATCCTCGGGGCTCAGAAAGCAAAAGTGCACGCGCTTCCGGATGTTGGCCACGACGCCGACGCCGTCGAACGACAGGCCCGTGATGTTGAGCTTGACCGGGATGCCCACGAAGCTGGGCATGGGGTAATCGAGAAGGATCTCGGCCGTGAGCAGGAGCTTAACGTCGCCGGCGTACTTGATGCGGAAGACGGCCTGCATATCCTCGACGCGCCGCTCGCGGTAGAACCGGGGCTGGTCCCGCTGGCCGGGTGCGGCCGCGTCGTCGTCGTCGTCGCCGTCGTCGCCCGCGTCGTCGGAATCGTCAAAGACGGCCGATGACGAGCTGGCCGAGAGCGCGCCCGACGCCTCCTGGGTCGGCGGCCGCGAGGCGCCCCCGGAGGCCACGGTGGAGGTAGCAGCCAGGGTGGACACGCTGTGCTTTTCGCGCAGCTCGGGCGGAGGCTCCAGGCCCGGCGACAGGGCGGGGTTCGAGAATTCGGCGATGCTGATGGAACCCTGTGAGTTGTTCCGGCCGTGGCCGTGACTGCGGCCGTGGCGGGCGCCGGAGCGGCGGTCGGTGGGCGAGGCCAAGCTGTTCGCGTCCAGCCAGCCGTTCAGGTGCTGGGCGCCGGCCATGGCGGCGAGGGGCGTCTGGGTGCCGGACCAGCCCGTGGCGATGTGGGAGGGGAAGTAGTGCATGTTGGCGGCGGCACCCGAAATGCCGGGCGTGGGCATGCCGATGCCGCGGAAGGGGCTGCCCAGATCGGCGGGCGTGCCGGGGGCGCTGCGCAGGCCGGCCGTGTGGATGTGCTGCGGCCCGCCCATGCCGCCGGGCGTCGAGGGCGCGCTGCCCGGGCCGAAGGTGGCCGATCCCAGGCCTAGACGACGGCTCACTTCGGCGCGTCGCCGGCGCTCGGCCGCCCTGATGTGGTCGGGCACGCCATCGTCGCCACTGCGGTTGGGCGGCGAGGCGTGGCCATGGCTGGTGCTGGCCCGGCCGCCGCCCGCGTTCTCGCCGTAGCCATTACCGTGGCCGTCCTCCCCCTCGTCCTCGTCCTCCTCGTCCTCGTCCTGCTCGTCAGCGTCGGGATTCTCCTCGTAGAAATCCGGCAGCGGGTCACAGATGTCCTTGAGCACGACGTCTGGCGGGGTGCTGCCAAAGGCGAATTCATGCACCGTGACCGACTTGATGAAGCGCGGCAGCGCCACGGCCTGGAATTTGGTGTGAATGAAGTCCCGGATGCTCTCGGCGAGGGCTTCGCCGTCGGGGCCGGCCGTCAAGGCCTCCCAGTTGAGCTCTATTGACATTTCCTGTTCTGCTCCTCATGTGCGGTCCTGACGCATGTTCACCGCGTCGGCTGTGCACACGCGGGCGGTGGGCAGAGGACAGGAGCTGACAAGGCGTTTCGTTCCAGGCCGCAATGTAGAGCACGGTACGGGGTGGATGGTCATCCAAGCATCGAAGTTGGGTATTGGTAGTCCATTAGGGCTGCGCAGTGGGAGAAGAGGTACGTAGAAAGCTAAGTTCGCCCAGTGGATGTGCCCGGATGATTTCTTGGTGGGGTTGCGACGTCGGCGGCGAGCGAGCACCTGCTGACCCTAAACAGCTACTACATGCATGTATTGCATACAAAAGACGGCACATGATATCCAGGCAAGACGCTACCCGTCGAATCGCACCCTTTTCTTTCGTTTTCCTTTCACGGCTGCCGTGCTTGGCTCCCCAAAGAATAAATTCACACGGGATAGCAGCTGCCGAGAAAAGGGCTCTCGATGGCGTATCAGGTGCACCCTGGCACCCGCCTCAATGCTATGGAACGGGTGCATCTTGGTTTTCTCTTGACCAAAGTACATGCTCATCATTATGGGTATTACATTCCATGCTCGTACAAGGGCGATGGTCAGGGCAGGGGGGGGGGGGGGGGGGGGGGGGAATACAGGACATGCCCGGCTGATGGTGCCCCCTGCGCTACACCCCCCATTCATCCTCCAAGCAGGCCTACGCTGGCTGGACTTGGGAAAGTCAAAGAAATAATCCCGCTTATCAGGAAGCCAAAGGACCCGAAACGACAACGGCAGGCTCATCCGCCCCAACTACGAAATCCATGTGCGGCCTGGCCGATAGCAACGGCACATTAAACTGGTGCCAGCAATTCGGAGCTTGCAGGATATATCTATTCGCCACGTTAGTCAGATGAACAACATGAAGTCCCACCCTCCCTCGTCTGCAGAAAACGTACCTGGCCATGGCTTCCCTGAACCGCGACTTGTACTCCTTGGGACTCGTTACCGTGGGTCTGTTGCGCCCACCACCTGCGAAGCCCCGGCCCTTGATCCAGCTCTCGAGTGTCTTGTCCCAGGTGTAGGTGCGGATGCAATCGATAATGCCCACCACCAGCTCCTTTTTGGCCTCGTCGACCGCAATCATGAGAGAGTAGTCCATAACATTCTGACGCGCAAGGAAGAGCGTATCGTTCCACACTGACGCCCGGAGTAGCTTCTTGGAATGCTCCCGCGCGAACAGGGGGGACTCGTATATGTATTCCACCATATTCTCGTCGAGAAGCACCTCGTTTTGCTCTCCCGTCGATTGAATCTTGCGGTTCCGCATCGAGCCCTTGAGGTCAAAGATGCGCGTGGGCGCCCGGTCGTAGAACAAGTTTTCCATCAGGAGGAGGTCGAGCTTGATCTCCGTGCTCGTCACCGGGTTCTTGATGATGACCTGGAAGAAGCCCAGCATCTTGGCAATGACGGACGGCAGATCGTGGAACAACGCTTCGGCCATTATGCCGAAATACGATGGCGCAAATCTGAGAAATGCCGACGTCTCGATGGGGGAGAGAGACTGCAACGCATCAGTAAATCAACCGTCCCTCCGCAACACCAAGGGGCAACAAACCTTCATCATGAGCCGATCGTCCTGCGTCTTCAGGAACACAGATTTGGTTTTCCCGCCTTTGGAGTCGAACTTGAGACACCGTGACAGGCATTCGACAATGCGGTCCGCCACCCCACACTTGCGCCGCAAGGCGTCAAACTGCTCGGCGTAGAAGATTTTGACCAGCATTCTCGCCGACCCCTCATTGAACTGATATTTGAGATGGCTGCTGGTTTCGCGGACAAAGCTGGCCTCGAGTGCCTCGTCGCTGACTTCGGTAGGCGCCCTTTGGCTGGTCTCAACGGGCGTCTCGTCGCCACTGACCGAAGAAGCCGGCTTTTGCCCGTGAAACCTACTTGCCTTGGTCTTGTAATCCTCGCAACTGAGAGCAAAGGCAATAAGTGAGCTTGGCTCGTCTTCCCGCACGATTATGTCGGAATCGATGAAGATATGGTCTGTGGCATTGAGTGGATAGTCGAGAGCTGGCCACTCACTCGCCGACCGCTCCGACCAGAGATTAGTGAGCACCTTCATCAAGTTCAGCTTATCCTGCTTGGGAATTTCCAGTGGGATCTCCGTGCTCGAGTCAATCGAGTCGGCAATTTCCTCAATACTGGTGCCTTCCAGAAGAGAATGTTCCGTGTCACTGTCTCCTTGCTCGTCATCTGTGGCAGCCTGGCTATGTTCATGCGTCTGCTCATCAGCTTCTGCACCGCCTGCTGCCTCCCCGGGCGTGTGATGAACCTCAACGGGGGATGGTAGTTCCTCGGGGGGCAGATCCAGAGGATCTCCCCTCATTTCTTCCGACGCCGTGCCCGGATGACCGCCCGCCTTGGTGTCGGTAGGGTCCCTGGCCATCAAGGAATCGTCCACACTGGGCCCGGGCTCGTGAGCAGCCTCGTCCGGGTCCTCGTAAACCTCCACGATTGCCCTTGTCGAAGAGCGCTGAAGGACCGCACGTGAATGAGTCATCTTGGCTGCTCGCTGCTTTTGGTCCTTCTTTCGCTCTTTCTCAAACTCCCGGCTTAGCTGCTCAAAGTGCTTTGCGAGAGTGGACACTCGCGTATCCTTCTTCTTGCCCACGAAGCGAGGTATTGACGATTTCCCACTGCTTCGTGACCGCAGGCCACCAAACATTTTCTTATCACCTTTGGCTGCCTCGTTTGTGGCTGCCTTACGAGCCTCGTTCCCCGTGGGCTGTTCCGTCGGCGGCGTCTTGTCCTTGTCTTTGTTCAACCCAAAGAACTTTTTGCCTCCTCCTGACTGCGTCCTGGGCAGGCTCGAGAGGGTCTGAGCTGGCTGTGATATGGCGCGGACCATGGGTGGTGATACGTGGAGCCCCATCCTACGAGACGAGCCACGTTCGGGCACCATGCTTTTCTGCGGCTCTGGGGTGTTCCTGGTTGAATCGCCTTCTGTAGTGGCAATGCCCTTTGCCTCCTCTAGTACGACTGCCTGTTGCTTACGGCGAAGCTGCTCTATTTGTTCGGTAACGGACAAGGAGGAGGGCGCTTGCATTGGTGGCGTTGTGGAAGCTGCCGCCGTCGATGGAGTCCCGGGTCCCGGCATGGGCGTGTTGGGCTGAGTTAAGAAGTTGGGTTTCGTCGATTCGAGACCTACCGGTGTAGCGTCCAACGATTCTGGCAAACCAACATTGCGCAAAGGGAGATCCGAGTCCTTGGTGGCTGCTAGGTCCAGAGGTTCGACTCTTTGCAGAGTACCTTCGGCAACGGTGGGGGATCCCAACGGTTGTAAGACCGCCTGCGCTTCGGCTTTCTCTGGTTCTGGCGTCATCTCTCCAGGGGGTATCATGGTGTGTAAACCCGACGGTGGCGTTTTGGGCTCTCCCGGCTGCGCAGCGAGCTCGCACTCGGCTTCAGGATCGTTCTGGGGCGTTTTCTCTGTAATGTCAGGTGTCTCGGGCACCTCTGCGAGCGTTTCGGTACTGTTACTAATGAGGCTTTCCTTCGACTCGTCAGTGAACATCTTTCGTAGTTGGAGCATCGTCAGTCTTCGGAAGTCCTTCTCGGTGGGAAGATAGTCGACTTCAAACTTGGCGAACGCCGCATCCCAGTCCGTAACCTTCTCTAGCATTTCGCGAAGAACCACATTAAGTGGAATGACCTCGTAGTACTTGGAGTTCATGTATGCGTCCTGGAGCTTACGGATGAGCGAGAAGTGCTCATCCGCCACCTTCTTGTTCATGCGGTCGATTTCGGCCTTGCAAGCTTCAGCCTTTTCAGGGGGGATGTTGTCGAGCTTAATGGCTTTGATCCGTGCTTTCACCGAGGACGTGAACCGAGTCCATCTGTCCTGGCAAGAGGTGAAGATTTCATTCTTCAGTGTCAGGTCGTGCTCAACCTTCCAGGTGATACGAGCTCGGGGAACTATGATCTCCAAGAGGTCGATGGGATCGTAGTGTACGCGCACAACTTTGTCGTGCAGACCAAAGTAGCGAAAATGGTCCTGGCGGTAATCGTGGGGGCAGTCCCAGCCATCTTCGCTCTCCATCTTCATCAGGCGGGTGCCACGGCTCCAGAAAGACAACTCCAGGTACTTGCCGAACGAGTATTTCCACGTCCCTTTGGTCATTTCGACTTCGGCCGTTTCGCGATTGCAGATCTTGCAGTAGCTCCACATGAAAATATTGTCTCGGTATTTTCCCTTGGTATCTTGCTCGATGAAGATAGTAATGCGAGCCTCTCCATGAACATAGCTGCGATGATGGTCAAACATCTTTTTGTCACAGCTCGTGCTGGTGCAAGTGTTCTCCGCACCATAGCAGACATCTTCGACATACTGGCCGAGAGTGCAATCTGGATCCAGGCTGTCGCTGTTCTCGGCATGCTCATCGTAGAAAGAGATGGCAATGAGCCCGGGCTCAACGCACGGAATCTTTGTGTTGGTGCAGATGACGGAATGGAGAACCACAATGTTCTGGTGCGCATACGGCTCAAAGAGATCAAGATTTCCCTGTATGTAATTCTCCCACTGCCGCGTTTGTGTTTGGTAGTTATAAAGCGCCTTGTCGTACTCGGCATCATGTACGGCGTGGAGAACTTCCATGATCTGCCGTGGTGCTGTTTGGCCGATTTCATGGACCATTTGCGGTTTGATGAGCTGGAACTTTTGCGGTTTGGACTTCTCGCCGTCTGCGCCTTCGACCACATCTTGGTCTCGCAACTTCTTCAAATAGACCAACCTCCTCTCTTGCTCACGAGCTTTCATGAGCAGGTAGGGCTGGGAGAAACGTACAAATGGCGATGCGGACAGGATCTTGGTTTGATACTTGGCCACCACATCGCTGTAGTAAGTCGGCATCGGAACATCGTCAGGAACGAGACTGTCGGTGGAAGCATGCGCTTGCGATTCGTGATGCGCAACCAGCTGTTTGGCCATTTGCGTGGCCTGCGTAGGATCTGATATGACATTGCCGCTGTTGCTGGTGTCTTGGCTTTTGGGCAGATCATCCACTGTTATGGTTGATGATGTTCTTTGCCGGTTATCACTCTCGCTGGAGCCTTGGGTGGCAAGCGAGGTAGTCTCTGCTGTACCCTGACTGAGACCAGCGGGTAACTCTTCACTTGTGGGCAGACGGAGGTTCGAATCTCGCATTAGCGCCGATTCAAGCTTCAGATTGTATACAACGTAGACCATGAACTCGGTGATGCGCTTGACTTTCGAGAGGACCGAGGTGCGTGCGCCCCTCAGAGCGATGGTGCAGCCCAGTTGCTCCTGATTACCGGCGAGAAAGAGATAAGTCTTCTTCCTTCCAGGAATATCCTCGTTGACATACGTCTTAACATCGAAGCTGACAGCTTTGCCGATGCCAAAGCGTCCGGGCGGTAGACTGAGCATGTCTATGGAGGAGATGATTTGGGTGTCCAAGCATCGTGACACGGCGGACAAGACTGATGGCTTGACATTGTAGGCCACCGCCACATTGGCTTCGGCCAAGTACTGCAGTGCCAGGCCTGATACCGATTTCTCGGCCAATATGAGCTGTGGATGTAACGCCAACAGGCGATCCACAATTCTTCTCAGGAACTCCTTCTCTTCGTCAATGACGGGCTGTAGACTGAGAAAGTGCTGGGCATGTCGGCGGTACTCGATAGGGAAGCCCACGATGACGACGGGTGGGTTCGTCAACCGTCGGGGCATGCTCTTCAAAGCCAATTTCTTGGTGAAGATCACACCTGGGACGTAGCACGTATCTCCAGGTCTACCTCCGGGTATCTTTTTGAGCTTGACGAAATGACGGATGTCCATATCATCTCCCTGCTCAATATCAGGATCAACCGAAGTGGTGCACTTGAGCAGTATGGGAATGAGCGCCTTCTCCCAAGCTGTAGCATTGGGCACCTTGGAATCGTCGAGGAGCTGGCGCAGCAGCTTGCGCACGTGCAGTAGACTTGGCGGGTTAAGCTCTACTCGAGGCTCCTTGTCGCCCTTCATCGACGAGCTCCGTGTTAGCCTGGGTGGATCACTCTGGATAGGGTTCTCATAGAATGACAATGTCTCGGCGGATGCCGCCGGACCACCTCGCAGGTGCGCGCTTTTAGGCCTCGGGGAACGAAGGTGATGACCACTTGCGCTCGCTGTGCTCATGTTTCGCTTCCGCGAGGGTCTGCGATGGGGATTCGACCCATCGTCAAAGCCTCGACTGGTAAAACTGAAGCCGCTGATGCTCTTTTCGGCCTGGGTTCTCTGTCGATTGCGCCGGCCGGACCCTAGGTAAGAGCCGAAGTTTGATTTGTCGTGTTCAAAGCTGGAGGGGTTCGGCTCGTTGGTGCTTAACGTCTGGAAAATGCTCATTTGCTCGTCGCCGCTGGACTCGTCCGACATGAAAGGAGCCAGGTCTGGGTCGATGACGTTGTCGTCGTGGAAGACAGGCAGACCGTTCTTCCTCGCCACCTCTTCGTTTGCCGACCGTCGGAACGGCGCTCTGTCATCCGGTTTCTCAGGCGCTACAACCTTGAACCTGCTAAGGAAGTTGTGCTTCGAGTGGTGACGGCGATGACCATGACTGGATGACTGTGGCCTGCCAGCCAGAGACTTTAAAGAGCGTGAAGAGCTCGGTCGGCTCAACTGGGGCGCATCGATTTCCAGGATGGCCGAATTGCGGTTTGATGAGTCTCCGATCCTCCGGGTCGCTGGTATAGCCATCATGGGCGTGGTAAGTGGTCTGCTGCTGCCGTCATCTACCTCCTCAGTTCTTTCCGATATGCTTCCATCGTCCTTGTCGGATGCCGGAAGTTTGAGCGTCACTGATTTCGCATGGGGCCGGAATATGGCAGGAAGATAGGAATCGTCGGCTGAATCATCCGAGACATTACCGTCCTCGCGTTGGCTGATGATGTTAAGGCAAGTCTCGCAGACGCGTAGAGTGCCCTGGACGCCAAATTTCTGACCCGAGATAATGGAGGTGCACCTGCTGTCAAAAATGCAACCACACGTTCTACAGTGGTGCTTGCGGCGAAAGGCGGTAAAGGGCGCACCACACAGGAAACATTCCTTGCAGGTCTCATCTGCCATCCAGAAGTCTTTGCTCAGAACTTGCTTGCGCATGTGTTCCAGCGTAGCGTTGACCGTCTCGAGAGATCCTTCATTGGTCGTCGTGCCCGGGATCTTATAGACTCCCGACTGGACTCGCTGGGGTTTGTCATCTCGGGCAAAGGAGTCATGCTTCACGTTGAAATGGGCAGATGTGCTTATGGCACTGGGCGCCGCCGTGGTTTGGGACACGGACGATGATCGTGAATGCCCCCCGGGAGTGAGGGCGCCGCTGATACGGTCGATAACAGCAGGCTGTCTCCTGCTCGACTCTCTTGTGTTCGGACGGGTTGGCGACAAAACTTGAACTTCCTGGGGTATCGAATGGACGGAGGCAGCAGCCGACGAAATAGAGCCTTTGACTGGGCTGATGGGCGAGTCCAGGGTGTCATCGGGTATGTAATTGTCGTCCCTCCTCGAGCGGCCAGCGCCCACCATTTTCTCCCGCGAGTTGCCGCCGGCCCCTCTGGACTCGGCCGTATCGTACCTGCTGGAGACTTCGACAGTCGGCACCGTCGATGATCCCTCACCAGACCTCCCGGTGCCCTTCGGCACGCCGTCTTTGTAGGCACTTACATTCACCTGCGTCACAGTGGGCGATGCTTTGATCAAGTTCGGAATGGACTGGCGATTGGAGGACGGGGGCTTAGCAGCAGACGATCCGGCCAAGGCTGTCACTGCGGGAGCCTTTGTGGCAGCATGCTGCGGAGCCTGTCCTTCGGGCGGAATGACGATGGACGAAGAAGCGCTGGAAGCCCCTACTGGCTCCGAGTGATTTGAGCTGAAAGTCGAACCGGCCATGCCTGAGTCCACTCTGGGGAAAGATGCCAGAGGAGGCTTGGGCGTGGTTGCGGTCGTGCTAACGCTCCTCTTGGATGCTGCATCCTGGTTGTCTCCCTCGTCCTGCCCCGGCCCTTTCTCCTTCCCCGACACACCCACGGCCTCTTTGAAGCGGGAATAAAGGCCACTGAAGCCATGCTGGACCAGGTCGCCGGCGAAGCCTTTGCTCTCGGGTGAGATCGATGCATCGGGAGGTGGGGAAAGATCGTTAAAGGTGGTGAGGATGTCGCGTTGGCTCGCAGAGGTGTGTATTTTATTGAGAGCCTGAGCCAGGTGTTCTTTGTCGGCCTGTGCAGACCCGGCAGATGCGGAGTTGTTCGAGTCGCGACGGGATCTATCGGCCGACGCCAGCGTCAAAAGAGACGGCTGAGGGGCAAGGTGCTTGCCAGACATGGTGGCAGGGGAACCTGTGCTATTGCTGGAGGCCGAGGAACATGGACGCAGCAGTGGCTATACGAGCGCTCGGCATGGTCCCTATCGGCAGGGAGGAACGGGGGGCATCACGGGCTCGGGCAGCCTGCTGTTGTTGTTGTTGTTGTTGTATCTGAGAGGGCCGGGTGCTGCAGCTCCCAGTCTGGCGGGGTAGAGAGGGCGGAGCGGGTGTTGGTTGTATGATGGGACGTCGGCAGACGAAGAAGCCTGGAAGTTCGAGAAGTCAGCAGGCGAGGAGGCTGTTGAAGCTCCCTGGTGGCCCCGGCACCTGCAGCATGATGCTACACCTGGGGCGCTTCTTGCCTATCGGGGTCTCACCTGCAGAAGGGTGTGGCGTGGCGGGCAGGTGCCGGTACGGGACGGGAGTACCGAGCACGTACGCGCATGCGCCGACGAATCGACCAGATGCAGCTGGACAAGCAGAGCTTCACGCAGCATTGGCGTAGAGCCAGCCCCGAATCAACGGCCTAGGAAGGCGATGGAAGGAATACGCGGCAGTTGCTGCGACAAAGAACGGACCGACGCGGTAACCAGCAGAGGCGGGCTGTCGCAAAGCAGCCGGCGACGATGACGACGCGGAAGAGGAGGGAAGAAGGGCCCGGATTGGGCGGCTTTTCCGTTCCCTTCTGTCGGCAGCCAAGCGGGCGGGCGGGCGCTCCTGGTCAGTCGAACCGGCTGGCCATCTGCATGCCCGGATTGCCTAGCCGCGGGGCAGCCAACCGAGTGTGGGTTGAGTTGGACGAGTGTACGTCGGATCAGGACAGCGGGCGCTGGAACTAAGCTGCAACTAAAGTACTAGAACAGAAAGCGAGTCGGACCAGTTTGGAGATGAGACGGAGCTTGAGCTTCCCGTCACAGCGCATCGACGGCCGGGCCCCCGGCCCATCCACGATACGGCTCGGGCGCTACAGGAAGTACATGCTGGGTATGGTGAGGCAGATCGGCGGGCTGCCCAGCCGGCCCGGATATGGGTTAGTTCGGGCCAAGTACAGTGCAGGCAAAGTGCCTAACGTCAGTACTACTTTTACTTGGCCTCCGTTCTACCCATGATAGTGGCACAGAGATTGCATGGATTCCTCTGTCGCTAATTAGTATCATATGGAGCAGCGCATACTCATCCTTCAGTCCGTTCGCGCCTGGCCCGTCCACACGAGTCCCAATGATTGATGTCTGAGCCGGGCAGCCCAACCTGACTTGCACCCCGACAGTATGTATCTTGCTGCGCTGACCAGGAAGCCCTGGCTCCGACGGGCTGGGCTCGACGAGCCCCACCAAAGCAGAACGGCCTGCTCCAGCGGGGCATTTCCCATGCGCCTGTCGCGCTAGGCTGGGAAAGCGGTAGGCGTGTTCGATCCCCCCACAACGCGTCGTCTGCAGCCGTCGGCTCTGGGACCAGACCGCGTCCTGGGGCATCTCTTTTCACTTTGCGAGTCTCGGCGCATCGTTTCCCATCCTCACGACGCCCATGCCGACTGATCCCAGGCCTGCCAGCAAAATCGTGCCATCGGTCAGCTGCACCTGCGCTACAGCAATTTGGCCCGACCGGCCAGCTCCTCCATTGAACGCGTGGGGTGCCGGACCACGTCACCGACTGTGTCTCCACATGGCCGACTGGCTGGCTTGATAGCCCATGCGTCCATTCCATCATTTGCCTTATCCCATCTTGCTGGGTGACCTGTGTGGAAACCGCCGAGGCCACCACCACAGCTGGATATGATGGCGGCGCGTCCCGATGCCGGTTCTGAGCCGGACTCTTCGCCACCGGCTTTCTTGGGCCAGGCGCGTAGCTCCAAGTCGATCCCGAGGCGCTTGTTCTGCATTCCGCCGGAGCAGCAGAAGCTCCTGGACGATGCCTCGTCCTGGGCTGGTGCGTTGTACCGTCGCCCACAGCGGATCGCCAATGTACCCGTGGATGTTCTCAACGATATAGAGGAACACCAGACCAGATCACGGGCCCAATCCAAGCAGCCCAGGCAGTCCTCGGTTTCCGGCCCTGAGCAGCCGAAAAGCTCCCGGGCCACGGAGGATAACTCGGATGTGGAAAGTGAGGCTCCCGACAATAAATTCGGAAACGACGAAAGCGACGGAGATGCCATAGGAGGATGGAGTCTCAGCCCAGAGCGAGATCTCCAATTCAAGCGGCACCGGGAGCTGGCTCCCAAGCAACCTCCCGTGGACGATAGACCCTCATCTCCCAGAGTATCCACGCCACAGCAGGATGCCTCTCCTGAGCAACCGTTTGCGTCACAACTCCCCAAGGACGATAGATGTCCGCCCCCCAGAACAACCAGTTCGCAACAGGATACCGCTTCTGAGAAATCGTTCGCGTCTCAGCTCCCCCCTGATGGTGTCGCTGCTCCTGAAGCAATGACACGGCGATGCGACGCTGCTCTAGAGCCGACGTTCGTCACTCAACAACCGGCCTCCAAAGTCCCTGCTAGCCCCTCGGAGACTTCAGTCCCTCAACACAGTGCTTCCCCCGAGCAACCCTTTGCGTCCCAGCCACCCACCAGCGTCCCCCCCCGTTCGACGAACGGCGCGCTGAACCGGCCACGGAAGAGACCAAGCTACTTCAACAGCTTCCCACCCAGCAGCTCGGGTCCGGAAGAAGAGTTGGAGGTGGTCCCCCCCGCCCCTTACATCAGAACGGCGCCGCGGACGAGGAATCCTCCTGCGGTTAATCCTACACCCCCCTCCGCACAGGTACAGGTGCCCTGCACAGCGGGCTTCGAGCCCGATGATTCTATACCAGCGCCACCCCTCAGAAAGCCAAAGTCGGGTAACCGATCTCGGTACAAGCATTCCGACGTCAGTGGGCTTTTGAACGACCCAATCCCGAAAGCTTTACCCGCGACAGTCTCTGGGCTGCGTAGACCGCCGACCAACACCAAATCAACCCGCCAAGGCCCGAACTCGTCGATAAGCGATGCCTTTGTCTCTTCTTCCATCGTACCTTCTACTCACCCCGGCAAAATCCACTCTGCACCCCCCAAAGCACCACCGAGCAAGCCCGTGGCGGAAACTCAGAGGCCAGCTCGGCAATCATCGATTAGTTCGGAGTCATCTCCGGGACGGCTCCCTCAATTGAGACCCCTCTCGCCCAATTTGGCTCGGCCGTTGCTTCTTAGTACTGAAAGAGTCCTCCCTCAGCATCAGCCGATAACCACCTGGTCCTCGCCTGCGACCGTGGCGATACCGCACCGTAATACGCAACAGCCATCTCCTGCATTGCCGGCAACTCTTCCAGATACTTCGCCATTGGGAGCTTCTGCTGTGAAAGCTTTGGAGAATCGCCGGCCAGTCCCACCGATGCCGCAAGCCGAAACTGGGGGGTCCTCCACTGACATTGCACAGCGCCAAGCTCCTTTCATTCGGTTTTCTTTGAACTATCTATCGTATAAGGGAAGCATAGGCGATTTCTTCACCGCATGTTCCTATATCAAAAGTTTACAGCGAAAGAGGGCTTTGGCGAGTTATTCGTATGATGATTTCATCCGAGCATGGCACCAAGGCTACCTTCCGTACATCGAATGTTTCTCTGGCTCAACAAAAGAACCCATGTCGGCTATCGAGTGGTACGTGGAATCAGTTCCCCGAATAGAGTTCATGTCTGGCATTGTCACAAAAGAGAACCTGGAATCGGTTCTGGCGTACTACCAACCAGAAGAGGTTAGGATGGCGAGGCAGCGTGCTCCGATTTCGTCTCGGGACTCGCTTGCAACGAGGGATTTGTCTGGGACGCAAGCACGATTCAACGTTCCCTGCGCATCGTCAGGCTTGCAAACAGAGGAACGACCAGCCGTCCAGCCACATTCACCACCAAATGCTGAAGGGGCCTTACCACTCACTCACTCGCCTGAAAAACCAGGAGGAGATCGAGACATGGAGTTGGGAAGAGCGGTGGAGGAGGCGACTTCAGCCCTGGAATCCCAACAACAAAGCCAGAGTGACCCAGTCGACAAGACAGGTGGCGACACACCGGTCCCAAGGCTCCATCAAGAATCTCTACGGCGCTCGGCATCTGAAAGGGACTCTAGAAAGCGCAACGCAGAAGACGATGGTATCTTACCGACGTCCAAGATGACGCGATATCAAGATTCTGGACAAGATGCCGTTAGCAGCACAAGCAACCGATCTGAGCGCCTGTTGTCTGGGCGGTCTTCTTTCTCTGGCACGCCCCGATCCACCGGATACAAAGGTCCCAAGAAGTACATGCACAATCTAGCTAAAAGACGCGCGAGTCTGGAAAAATATTTCGCAAAAAGTCTAGGGAAAAGACCTAGGGACAGCATCGTGAGTAGCTCAATCATCCAACAGCACTCCGAGGCCAGTTCAATAGAGAGCGGATGAGAAGACATAGAGGGCTGATCGGAGCAACTGCATGATAGGATTAGGAGTTTGTAGGGTGGGTACATATTGCTACAAACCCTCACTGTTACATAATCGATTAATTGGGAATGTAATAGACCTATAGGAAATGGGTAACCGCACCTGTGTTTAGGTACATAAGTGGACAGGCTTTGGAGCTCATGATTAATTGCATGCAGTGGCCTGAGCAGAATGCAACGTACAATGGTTACTCACGTCTTGCTGTTGTGGGTGTTGCCTACTTAAGTACCTATTCATATCACTTTCTACATGGCCGTCACCCCGACCAACCATCCTTCCAGACGCCGGTTGCGATGGCCGCATCGCGGGTCTTGGGCGCAATCTGTAGTCATTATGTGTCGAGGGGCTGCATTGTTCCCGTCGTAGTGTCATGTAGATGAACAGGCTGGTTGGCTTAGACTTTCTGTGCCAGGCCAAGGAAGAGCTGGAATCTTCAGAAGTTCCCAGCTCAACGTACTTCTGCTACTAGCAACTGTAAGATGGGAGGTCCAAGTCTGGAATACAGATGGTCTAGTAGGAGAGGTATCACGGTTCGAAGCCGTCGAGCCACAAAATTATACAGAATCCTTTTGAGCGGCGAATCAAGCCCTACAGACTCCTTACAGTGCCCTCCTCTGCTTGAAGAGCCAGCACCTACTCGTACAATCAACCCACCGGACCCCGGAATCTTCCTCGCACCGGCGGCGGTCTCGCCTTCGCGCACGCCCAGCGGCCCTCCCACATCGAGTCTCCCATCCTTCAGCCCGAGCTGGCCTCTTTGGCCTCGGCGGCAGCGTCTTCCTCGGGGGTGACGGTGCGCAGCTGCAGGGCGTGGATGCCACCCTCGGCGGCCATCTCGTCCTTGAGCAGGGCGTAGACCATGCGGTGGCGAGCGGGCCGCATCTTGGCGTGGAAGGCCTCGGACGCAATGACGAGGCGGAAGTGCGTCTCCCGCGACGTCTGCCCCTGCATGGCCTTGTGATGCGCGTGCAGGTGCGAGTCGTTGAAGATCTCGAGGCGCGTCGGGGCCAGCGCCGCCGTTACCTGGAGGAGGCGGAGGAAACAGGTCAGGCGGGGTGGTGGGCGGTTCGGCCCGGGAAAGCTTAGAGGAGAGAGGGGGGGAAGGGGGAAGGCTAGAGGCGTGGGAGCTCGAGGCAGAAAGGAGGGGTGTAGGGAGCGGAAAGGAGAAGACGTACTTTGCTCCGAATTGCATCCTCCATCGGCGTTTGCGATGATGCCGAGGCCATGTTGGAGAAGTGGCGGTACGAAGCCCGGGTCCAGGCACGGGCTTGGCGGATAAACATGGGGGAACTGGATGGCGGTCCAACGGGAGCGTGGGAAAAGGCAGGACGTGTAGCCGTGATGAGATATTAGTCGGTCGCAGAACCCTGCGGACAGCCGGATGCAATCGTGGAGGATTGGGCGAGGGTGGCCCAATTGGCCGGTCGGAGATGGTGGGTTTGCGAGGCCGATAGGGTCGTATCCAGGGCCGATTGCGTTCGGCGATGCAGCGTTGGAATTGTCCAATGACGTCGGGGCACCACCACTGCATCCTGACCTCGAATCGCCCGGTCTGCCGGCGCGTGGATGCCGGGCGACTTTCACCAGCATCGTCGCCACGGGGATTCTGTCTTGCTCGGGCACACGACTCGTCTAGCCCTACATGGCCATGGCAGGCCAACCGCCCATCCCTTGCCGATCTCATCGAGCATACGACGACACGGAAGTCGGCAATGCGCCTGGGGACAGCTTCGCTATCGGCGCCGCGCCTGCCAAGTGGGGACTTCATCCGAACTGCCCCTCTGATCTGGCGGCGGCTGCAGCACCAGGACCAGCACCACCAACACCCAGCACTATTGGTAGCCACTGGGCACCCAGCATAGCACCTGATTCCCGAAACCTGCCCTCGGGGATCGGCTCTTTTTTGCTATTTCTGCTCCCGCTCCTGCTCCTGCTCCTTTTCCTTCCTTCCCCGGAATGCTCTTGGTGCGTAATGCCGGTGTTTTCTGCTTTCGTCGTTCCCTAGTGCCTGCATCTGCTTCCCTGCCGTTGTTGCACCCTCGCAAGACCCCGACTGCAGCTATTCTTACTGCCCTTCCCCGTCCCTATCGAGCGTTGTCGCACTTCAGAATGGCCTCCACACTGCCTCGGCTCCCGCTCTTTGACGCCATTGCGCAACACGACCCCGCGTCTACGGCCGTCGTCCACTGCCTGTCGGGTCGCAGCTTCAAGTACGGCCAACTGCTGCCCGATGTTGCGCGCGCACGCGATCGTTTACACGAAGCGGCGGGCCGGTCGGACATCCGCGGCGAGCGCATAGCCTTCTTGGTCGAGAACAGCTATGATTACATCGGTAAGCACCTGTTGTTGCTCCTGAGACGAGCCCGGCGGCCTCTATAACCCGCTGTCTAGTCACTCTTCTCGCCATCTTCGCGGCGCGTGCCATTGCGCTGCCGCTCTCGCCCCCCTTCCCGCCGGCCGAGCTGCAGTACATTCTCTCACACTCAGAGGCCCTGCTGCTCCTCCACTCGCCCAAGTATGCCTCCAAGGCCCACGAGGTCCTTTCGACGCCATTCCCTGACCCCTCGCCGAATCTGGCGCCGAATCCCCACCCCAAGCTCGTCGAGGTGCCCAAGCACATGGGCGGGACTTCTTCTAGCGCCGAGGACTCCACCGTGAACTTGGATGACATTGCCGAAACCGAGGGTGCCGGCATGATGCTCTATACCTCGGGCACCACGAACCGGCCCAAGGGGGTCCTTCTGCCGGAGACGGCACTGACGGCGCAATGTCGCTCGCTTATCGCCGCCTGGGAGTATTCGCCCAAAGACCGGCTCCTGCACGTGTTGCCGTTGCACCACATCCACGGTACAGTCAACGCCGTGCTCACGCCCCTCTTCGCCGGAAGCACCATCGAGTTCCTGTTCCCCTTCAACGCCGATACAGTGTGGAGGCGGTTCGCAAAGCCGTTTTTGCCCACGAACGGTACAACTAATGGTGCAACTAACGGCGCAACCAATGGCGCAGCCAATGGGAAAACCAACGGTACAGCGCCAACGAATGGCGACATGGAGGATAAATTCGCCCACATGTCTACTGCGCCTATTACCTTCTTCACTGTCGTGCCTACGGTTTATACACGTCTCTTGTCTACTCACGCCTCTCTTCCTGAGCCGATTGCGACCGCTGGGCGCACCGCCATCTCGCCCGAGCACATGCGGGTTTCCATCTCCGGATCAGCTGCGCTCCCGACGCCCGTGAAGCGTGCCTGGCGGGAACTCTCCCACGGAAACGTGCTACTGGAACGCTATGGCATGACCGAGGTTGGCATGGCGCTTTCCTGTGGCCTGGACTACGGTGATCGCGTGGACGGCTCCGTCGGCTGGCCCTTGCCGGGCGTCGAGGCCCGGCTTGTTGACCCCGAGACGAACGAGGTCGTTACTGCCGACTCGACCGAGGGCCGCGAGTACAGCGGCGAGATCCAGCTGCGCGGTGCCAACGTGTTCCGGGAGTACTGGCGCAACCCCGACGCCACGGCCAAGGAGTTTGTTCCGGGCGAGGACGGCAAGGGCAAGTGGTTCAAGACGGGGGACATCGCCCTGCGCCGGCCCGTCAGCACGGCGGGCGCCGGCGTCTCGGGCGCCTGGGCGAGCGGGTCCATGTACTTCATCCTCGGGCGGCAGTCGGCCGACATCATCAAGTCGGGCGGCGAGAAGGTGTCGGCTCTCGAGGTCGAGCGCGAGCTCCTATCTCTACCCGAGGTCGCCGAGGCCGCCGTACTCGCCGTCCCCTCGGGCAAGTGGGGGCAGAAGGTCGGCGCCGTCGTCGTGCTGCACGAGGACTACCGCAACAAGGGCTGGAAGCCCATGGACATGCGCCGCGCGCTGCGCGACCGCCTGGCCAACTACAAGATACCTCAGGTCCTCCGCGTCGTGGAGAGCATCCCCCGCAACGCCATGGGCAAGGTCAACAAGAAGACGCTGGTGGCGGCCGTCTTCAAGGACGATTTCAGCGGCGATGAGATGTAATTCGGGTGCGATGCCCCCCCCCCCCCCCCCCCTTTCAGCTCAGTGTATACCTGCCTTTTCAGCAGAGGCGCTGTACGATACAACCCGGAGAATTCGAGTAGAGAGCACTCCGCATCTCACAACTCTCGAGGAGAGCATGGTCATGGGTTTCTGAATGACCGTATAGATTCTTGGCTTAGACAAAGAGGGTGGGTACTGTCTCGGTTGGAGGCAGGACAGGCGTTGGCCGAATAGACAAATAAGCCAGTTCATGATAACACGTGCCCTGTAGTTGGGCGCAAGACGCTTCATGCACTTGACCAATCGAGGTGAATAGGCTTGGTATTTGGTACGACACGACAGACAGGCTACTTTCATGGCTTAAGCTTCGCAAACAATGCCTCTGGCCACCTGGTATTCTTTTCCATGTTCGACCGTCCAAATGATGCGTGCAATATACAGCTCAGTCCCCGTAGACCCGCCAGATCAATGGTCTGGTGGGGGGATGGTTTTGCCACCGTCCCTCGAAGGGCTCATGGCCTGCCATGCCGATGGGTGTCGAGGCGCTGAGAGCCGCCGGGTCCGCAAAGACATGTCATGTGTACGGGTAATTATAAATCATTCTCCACCCCAGCGATATGCTTTTGTAAACGCCTTTTGTGTGCCGCCACTCCAAAGTCCGACTTAAACAGTGAATTTGGCCTTCGCACGGGTGCTACCGCTGTGGGCGGCATCGGTGTGACCGGAGAACTCGACCGGCTCGTTGGGAGGCAGCTTAAGAATCTCCTTGAAACGCTTGCCGATCTGCAACAGAATGTCCTGGCCCTTCTGGACAGAGCGGCCCTTGCCACCGGCAACGTCGCCATCGCCACGGTTGGGAATGCTCTTGCCAATGGTGCGGGTCCAGACTCCGATGCGGAAGAAAGCTTTGCGGACGTTGACGACAACACCCATGACCTCACCATCCTCCTCGTCCTCGAGGGTTTCGCCAATGGCGGCCAGCATCGTGTGCAGCCAGATGTCGTTGATGTCGCAGTTGCGCTTCTCCTTGAAGCTGTACGACCACTTGCCACCGTGCTTGTTCTGGGGGTCCTCCCACTCGGGGCGGACGCCCTCCTTGAACAGGTGGTAGTCAGACTTGAGTGCAAGGTCACTGACGGGCGCAATGTTATTCTGGTAACGTAGCTGGGTTAGCAGAAGAAATGCGGTTAGGGTCGGGCAGGACCTACGTAGATACCCCAGAACTCCTCGACCGAGTTGAAGGTAATAACTTCCTTCAGAAGATCATTCCAGTTGTCGCCCTACGCCCACACAAGTCAGTACATGAAGGTGCACTTGTGGATGCTGCGGGCTGCGAGGCCGCCTACCTTGCCGCTGGAAGGCTTGGTGAACCACAGGGTCCAGTGGTTCTCGAGAGGGTGCTTGACGTTGAAGTTATCTTTGTCATCAAAGACAGTCACCAAGCGGTCGTTCGCATCGTTTGCGGAAATGCCGTTCTCGCCCTTGTCGCCCTCGGGCGAGACGGGGATCGTCTTCAGGTCGACCTGCTCAGACATGGTGACGGCGGCGTCGGATGGAGGAGTTGTGTGTGTGAGAGTGTGCGGGTGTCGCGGGTGGAGGATGAGGGAAAACCGGCCGGAGGCGACAAGTCGGAAGGTGGACGTTAAGTACGGAGCTTATCGTTCAGACGGCAGGTACCTTGAGCAATACCGGACCAAGAAATCAGTCACCACGAATAGGGAAAGTGCGGTCGGTTTGTCGTGGTCGTCGGTCTGGAGATGCGACCAAACAGACTGCCGGGTCTTTCAGGTCGCGAGATGGGGGAAAAGAATGCAGACGCACTGGGGCGAGGATTGACGGTTCGCTGTCGCGCGCGGGGCGTGAGACCAGGGACAGGAAAAGCCTTGGGTTGCAACGGTCAGGGTATTGCGACTTTGCGCCAGGCAGAGCCGCTGCGGGTGGTGGGTGAGAAATCTGGGTGAGGGTGGGCTGGTATGATTTTCTTTGCAGGCGACTCGAGGTTTGGTAACTTTCCGTTGTAGTTATGGGAAGTACGGGCAGTCGTGAGCGGATTTGGAACGGTGGGGCAGCGAAAGAAGAACCCCGCGCACAGACCCCGATAGCGTTGAAGCAACGACCCAATTCACTCACTCACTTTGGATCCTCTCCCGTCCCTGAGGCCGGACCTACAGCCCTACGTGGCTAGCAATGGCTGGATTCCGAAAGGGAGGCCTTTTCGGGCAGGCCCGCGACACGATACTCATCCATCCATGTGAAGCGAGCTGCAACCCTTGCTGCCCCTCCCCCGTATGTGCTTGCTGCTGCCGCTGCTTGGGCGCTGGGGGCTTGACTGTCAGATACACACGCACCTCTCATCAGCCCCTACGGCGCACCCCTGCCGCCGGGCGGTTTCGAAAACATGGACCCTGCAGCCATCAAGATGTAACAGCCCTAGGGGCATGACGTTACTTCCTGGCAGATGCTGGCCTGGTTGCTGGGCTATTATTACCTGCTTCATACGGAGCGTAGCGAGACAGGCGAGCAGCCCCTGGCGCACGTGCTTGTAGCCCCGGACTGAGGACCGCAATGCAGCTACATACATACTCGCGACCCGGTGTCCGGGAGGTAAGTTGCCAGTGTCCAGTGTCGAATCTACGTAGCTAGATGCATCTGCATTAATTACCTACGAACACACTTACACACACCGGACGCTTGTTTACGCGACGGGTACGGACACGCCGGCTTCATGTGAGTGTATTCTTGAATCCCAGATAGGCCGAGTTGATGTCCAGTTCCAGCTCCCTGGCCTGGTGCTCACTCAGTTCCTCAGTTGCTCTCATCTGATTCAGCGTGATGAGCCACTGCACAATCTTGCCCCGGTTCTCAAAATCGCGATCGGTGACCTTATTCACACTCTGGATGACATCGGTAAGAAGGGGGTGGAGCTGGTCCTTGGCCAGCAGTCCGAGGCGCAGGGCGTCAAGGAAAGTGATGAAGTCCTGTGTCGCCTCCAGAATGAACGCGCCCGACTTGTTGCTGGCGGGGGCCGCAGGGGCCGGTCCCGCGTTGCTGGTGGAAACCGTAACAATTGTTGAGGGCATCCCGACCTTGAGCCGTTCGGTGGCCCTGGGAACCTCGAGCTACATCACGCAGGTCAGCCCGGGCGCATCATGCAACTGGGGTAGGGAAGAGCGAGCACATACATCCCACTCGGCTTTGAACTCCTCAAGGCCAACAAAGGCTTTAACCACCGTATCGTCAGCGAGGATCGACTTGTACTGCTTGAGCGAGCGCTCGCAGATTTCCGTATAGTCGGCTTCGGGGATGGCGTCCTTCAAGAAGGCCTTCTCCAACTCATCAATGGTAACAATGATGGAGTAGATCTCGGCAAGCGAGTCCTGCAGGTCGCGCTCGGCACGACTGTCCGCCAGCTTGACCTCCTGTCCCAGGGTAAGCCTCATACACGATTTGATAGCCACGATGCCTCGGCGCCAGGGCATACCTCGTCCAGGTCGATGGTTGCCGACAGTGTCGAGTTCGGCACATAGCTGTGAGGCGTGGGCGCGTACGACTGTCTCGTAATCATAGTGAGAAGCGGGTTGCCACGGCAAAGCCAGCTTATTGTTCTGGGCCAAGGGAGTGTCTGGACGTGGAATGGCGACTGGATGCTGCAGTCAATGAGTATGGCCTCTCTCACCTCACCCGCACCCTCAACACTCCGGCCTAGCGTAGACTCCCGCCTGGTTCCAGACAAGCGGATAGCCCCAATGGCGGGTGCCTATCGTAGAGGAGACCCTTGGGGCCAATCGTAAGAAGCCCGGCTCCACTGCCAGTGACTGAGAGTTGCGTACCCGGGTACCAGGTACGTACCCAAACTACCCGGTCCAGGCCCTTTCCTCTTTCCGCCTAGCGCCACCTTGGGCTCCCGATAAGACGATATCTCGAGGGGCCCCGCTTAAAAATTTCAAGTTGGCTCGGAAGCTGCGAAGGAAAGCAGCCTTTCGGACGCGCATTCAGTACTGGAGGTTCGACTTTGCGCATCACAGCCCCTTCTGACCCCCCCCAGTATCCAAAATGGCGGGCGCAAAGAAGAACTTCAAGGCGACCAAGAAATTCGAGGGCAAGCACCTCAAGGGAGTCTTGGACCAGCGGAAGGCCTCGGCCAAGATCAAGCAGCGGCAGCAGTCCAAGATCAAGAAGCAATCCAACCGAGCCAAGGATGCTGGATTCCACAAGGGCGGCGAGGACGAGGATGCTGCGAGCAAACCAAAGCCCAAGAGCAAGACGGCCAATGTCGGCGAGATGAGCGTGGATGATTTCTTCGGCGGCGGCTTCGAAATCCTCGACAAGCCCGCCCCCGGCACGAAGGCTGCAGACAAGAAATTGGGCAAGCGGAAACGAGACCAGCCGGCTGGCGGTGATGGCGACAGCGAGGAAGACGACCTTTCTGCCGACGACGGAAGCGACGACGAAATTTCCGAGGCCGATGAACAGCAGTTCGCCAGTGATGACGAGGATGCGGCCGACGACGACAGCGACATTGGCATGAGCAAAGGTGCCATGGACGCGCTGGCCAAAGACGACCCCGAATTCTACAAGTTCCTGAAAGAGAACGACCCCGAGGCTCTGGAATTCGACGACGCTGATTTGGCTGAAGTCGACGAGCTGAGTGCCGGCGAGGAGGAAGAACAACCCAAGAAAAAACGGAAGAAGGAGAAAAAGTCCTCCAAGGCCGCCGAGGAGTCGGACGAAGAACCAGCCGACGAAGACGAACTGACACGAGAAATGGTGGCACGGTGGAAAAAGTCCATGGCGGAGAAGCACTCCCTGCGAGCCGCTCGTCAAGTCGTGTTGGCCTTTCGTTCGGCTGCGCATCTGAACGAGGACGCCGCCGATGGCGAGAAGAAGCAGAAGTACACGATATCCAGCCCCGAAGTGTTCCACGACATTCTCGTGGTGGCACTCAAACAGATTCCCGAGGTGATGCAACACCACGTCCCCGTCAAGGAAACGGCCCAGGGGAAGGTTACGGTGCCCACCGAGTCCAAGAAGTTCAAGACCCTGTCGGTACTGCTCAAAACCTACGTGTCTTCGATCCTCCACCTGCTGGACACTCTCAGCGACGACGCCACCCTCAAGCTGACAATTTCGGCCCTGATTCCTATTGTGCCGTATCTGACCAGCTTCAGGAAGCTGTTGAAGGTGCTCATCAAGACAGTAGTCAAGTACTGGTCCCAGTCCACCAGCAGTGAGGCGGCGCGCATTACATCATTCCTGGTGCTGCGGCGTCTGGTCGTCGTCGGCGACAAGGGCATTCGAGAGACGGTCCTGAAGGCGGCGTACCAGGGTCTGATCGCGGGTGCGCGCGTCACCAACGTCAACACTATTGCCGGTATCAACCTGATGAAGAACTCGGCCGCCGAGCTCTGGGGCATCGATCAAGGTGTCGGCTACACGACAGCCTTCAGCTTTATCCGACAGCTCGCCATCCACCTGCGTAATAGCATCGTGCACAACCAAAAAGACTCGTACAGGAAGGTCTACAACTGGCAATATGTGCACTCGCTGGACTTCTGGTCCTATGTTCTGGCTGAGCACTGCAACCCGTTGAAGGAGGCCGAGTCAGGGAAGGAGTCCCAGTTGAAACTGCTGGTCTACCCCTTGGTCCAGGTGACCCTCGGGGCCATGCGGCTGATCCCCAACGCGACGTATTTCCCTCTTCGCTTCCACTTGATCCGCTCGCTTCTCCGCATCTCGCGGGCGACGGACACCTACATCCCTCTGGCTGCGGTCCTCGTCGAGGTGCTCAACTCGGCCGAGATGCGGAAGTCGCCCAAGGCAACGACCCTCAAACCCCTGGACTTCCACGTCGCTTATAAGGCACCCAAATCTCTTCTCGGGACGCGGGTGTACCAGGATAGCGTGGGCGACCAGGTAGTCGAGCTCCTCTCGGAGTACTTTGTGCTTTGGTCGACCAACATCTCTTTCCCTGAGTTTGCTCTTCCGGTGATCATTACGCTTAAGCGATGGCTCAAGCAGTCGAGAAAGAAGTCTGGCGGCAACAGCAACGGCAAGCTGCGGGCTGGTCTGGTGCTGTTGGTGCAGAAGCTGGAAGCCAACTCCAAGTTCGTGGAGGGCAAGCGTTCAAGGGTGGAGTTTGCGCCCAACAACCGCGCCCAGGTGGACGCTTTCCTGAAGGACTTTGAGTGGGAAAAAACGCCGGTTGGGGCCTATGTTGTTGCCCAGCGGAAAGCGGGCGCCGAAAAGGCGCGCATGCTGGAGCAGGCCAGGAAAGAGGACGATCGCAAGAGGAAGGAGGAGGAGGAGGAGGCCCGCGAGGCCGAGGCCATGGACGTGGATGGGGAGGAGGACGAGGTCGACGACCTCGACGAGATGGACGAAGACGACGACTCGTCCGAGGACGAGGATTGATCGTGTCGACCGCGTTACTTCAAGACCAATGCAATTCACCGTTAATCAGCGCCATGCCCCGAATCCAACTGTTCAAGAGGGCGTCCGAGTTCCCCTATATTCACAGCAAGACTGGGACTATATGTGCGGCCAAGGGACCCTGAAGTGTAAGCCGGCTGGGTACTACTAGCCCAGGTGTTTCTGGTCAGCACCCAGCTTCCGTCTGGTATACCCACCATTGAATCGATTACCCCTGGCCCTTTCGGCATCAAGTAGGACTGGGTGATGAAGTCACGGAGATGGGCATTGCTCTTCTGATATTCTCGGATGTTCCAGGCCCTGGTTGAATGCCTTCCGCCTTTCAGCCATTTCCAGTCACCGGCTCGGGAGGCCCAGAACCCGTACAAGTATAGTATCGTCTACACATAACCAACAGCACTGAACCAAATACTTGATCATCCATAGTCGAGGGCGACGGCGGCGATTCTAGGTGCCGCCCCTAATCCGATGCTGGTCATTGCCGGTGAACTGCGGAGAGAGGCCACTCATAGGTCGATGGCCTGGGGAATGGTCACCCTCGGCTCGAGACTGGTGCGACAAGCCGCTCATGGGGCGAGGGAAGACGGAGGGGGCGGGGTCGGGGTCGGGGTCGTCCCCTCCGGGCGGGTCACGACGCCTGGCCGACGTACCAGCCGTACGTCTCGACGGCCCGCTGGTGGATCCAGCACCGCTCCGTCCCCAGGAACAGCGTCTCGTCCGGGTGCGCCCTCGTCATCAGCGCCAGCATGGTCTGGGCGTGGCGGTACTTTTCGATGCTGTTCTCGCGTCAGCAACACTCAGGTACTGTATGTCTCTGTCCCTACTCTTCCAATGCCTCCTCGCCGGAGAATTCGGTTGTCAAAGCGAAGTCGTTGAGCTGAAAGCTGTCAGCGCCCTGACCCGTCCCAGACTCCATCAACTGCGCTCCCGCCTTGAGAATCGGTACCGCCTCGTGCTCCCTGTCGCCCTCGGGGCTGAAAGAAGGGTTTCCCACGAGAACTATTACAGCCCGTCGTACGCTCGTCAGCAGTCTACTAACGAATGACTGGGGGAAGGGAGGCAAGGTACCGTTCAAAGGATCCATGTCGAAATGCACAATCCTTCCGGGTGCTGTCTCTTGCGGCCTCTCTCTCCTCGTTTCAGGCCCCTACGAAGGCTTCCAATCTGGCCGAGGCAGCCGGTCTAGGTACCATCCATCCATCGCCTGATCCTCGGCTAAAACATCTCCGGCCGACTTGCGAGTCCAAGCGAGCGCCACGCAAGAGCGAGCAAGACAAAGAAAAAAGCTCCAGAGCAAACGGTCGGGGGGGGGGGGGGGGGGGGGGGTGTCTGTAATCGCCTGTCGTCAGGTAGTGCTCGGTTTGCCTCTCGATGAGGTCTCTTAGGTCGCCATACTCGAGATACTCCATGACCATGAGCCCGCGAGCCGCCAGAACGAAGGTGCTCATTCCGTTGGGCATGTCGGGGCCCCCTCTTCCGTGCTCTGCAGGTTGTCGGTCAGCCGAGGGATATGCTCCGACCCCTCAAACCTCTACTATCGTGTCAGCCCCTTGCCTGCTTCTTACTGATCAACAGCTTGGGTTCGGAGGCTGGCCCAAGGTGCCTTGTACCACGTCCATTCGTGGCTGGATAGTTCCTGGTCGCCCTTTTTGTCCACCCTCACGACAACATGATCGAGGTGGCCATCTCGGCCGACCCTCTCGTACTTTACAGCAACTCCGAAGCCTCCCATGCCAATGACTCTCTTCCATTTCATGGGGTACTCCGACAGGAACGTGTCGGCGCGTCGAAGGGCACTGGAGGATCTCGATACGTTCTCCTCCTTCTCCTCCTTCTCCTCCTTCTCCTCCTTCTCCTCCTTCTCCTCCTTCTCCTCCTTCTCCTCCTTCTCCTCCTTCTCCTCCTTCTCCTCCTTCTCCTCCTTCTCCTCCTTCTTCGCTTTATGCGTGCCCTATAGTTGTGTAAGTCTCTCAATACTGCGACTGGAGGGACTGGGTAGCGAAACACCTACAGTTGGTTTCGGACCACACAGGTTTATCATCGCCCCCGGGACTGTTCAAGTCAGCGGGTTCGGTCCCATTAGCCTTCCGCTGGGGGCACCATGAAGGGGCCCTCTCGCTAGAAAATGCCGGATTTTCTTTGTCTCCCATACGCGGTGTACTGACCCGGGTTCCAGACCCTTTCGGGGTTCGCCATGGCGATGCGGAGCATGGAAGTGCTGGGGCCGCGTTTCGACTTTCTCGACTTTTCTCTCGCAGGCGGCGAGCACGATGTCGGGACGAAATGGCATAGAAACAAATCCGGTCTCTCTCGCCTTCTCGAAATCTTCGGAATGATGGCGACTTCGAAGCGCGACAAAGTAGCGGTCCCGGCCCTGCTCTCCTTTGTTGCGTGCCGGGGCTTTCATTCCGCCAAGCGCCTTGCACTCGGCCTTTCAGTGCCCTGTATGCTCCAGAGCGGCGACGCAGTTGTTCCCATCCTCATCCATGCATGTCTGTCAACTGCTTTGTAGGCCAAAATGGCAGTGGCCGGCCCGGGTCAGCATGCCTGTGATGTCTGCTCGAGAAATTGGCGGCCGCTGGCGGTCTCGGAGACGGGCAAAGAAAGCAAGGCACGTACTTGCATACACAGAATAGGTACACACTTTGGTACTGCTTATGTCCGACAGACCGTAGGGGTCCAAAAGTTGCGAGGGCCTGCCCCTCTAAGCTACCGGACCGGGGCAATTCTCTACATACACCTGCTTGTCCAGTGGCAGATGAGCCCCCAGTATGCGGAAAGTTGTACGGGGCATTGGTGGATGTATCTGGAGACCTCTTCCAGCGGCATTTCGGACCGTGAACATGCTACCAAGGTTCCCACGAAACCTACGTGCGTGAATAAATTGTTGGGTATGGCAACAATGTGCACATTTGATACAGCGCAATCACCACTGTCCATAAGATTGTTGAGTTTGTTTTCTTGAGCTAGCCTGCACTTTACAGCCGAAGCCGATTTCCTTTTCCATACTAGCAGCCTTGAAAAGCAGTAGAACATGATGAAATTGGCTCTCGGCCGGCCTTGTAGGGGGTCGCAAAACCACGCCCCTGACTTCCCAGACCACAGCCACCCTCCCCCAAGTTGGCATATAAAGCTGATGTTCCCCGTCCACCCCAGGATAGTCGCGTCTTCCCGTCTGTTCCAGCAACATACCTGGTTCTTTGACGTCGTCTCTCAGCCCAGGTAAGCCAGGCCTCCCGCGTCTGAAAGCCACCCACACTGCCTTTTCCTCCCGACGCGGTCCCTGGCATTTTCCCGCGGTCCTATATATCCTCGTAGCTTGGACGAACCGGCATCCCGCATTCGTTCGCGTCAGCATCTTGCCGTAGCCAAAATGGACGAGGACGCGGCTACTTGGTTTCGAGGCTGGACGGAGCGGTGCCGCGCGCGGCCACGCACCGAGGCGTACATTTGGCTGGAGGAACAAGTCGAGCGCTGGGTTGCCTGGAGGCGCGCCCAAAGACCGCGCGTCGTCGCGCCCGAGCCCCCATCGCCGCCATCCCTCCAGAGTCTTTCGCCCGTCTCCCTGGGGGGCCCCTCGCCGGCCTGGCCAAAGGCTCCCGCGCCGGCCGAGCCCCCGCGGACGCGGCTCTGGCTGCGGGGCCTGCCGAAGGAGCTGGGCTACGTGAAGCTGTTCCGGAGCCTGCGCGGCGTCGGCAAGGTGGCGGCGGCGTCGATCCACGAGGGCCGCGACGGCGGCGAGAGCAGCTGCGACGTGCTGCTGACGTTCTGCCGCGGGGCCGACGGCCGGCGCTTCGCGGCGCGGCAGGCCCAGGCGCCCTTCTGCATCGACGGGCGGGTCGCGGGCGTGGCGCCGGCGCCGGGGCGGCCCGTGACGGCCACGGAGCGCGAGGCGGCCGAGGCCGGCCGGGACGGGCACGACGCCTACGGGGAGCGCACGCGCGTCCTCTGGATCGAGGGCCCCGCCGCCCGCGTCCGCCGCGAGGCCCTGCTCGCGCTCGCCGGGGAGCAGGGCATCCTCGTCGACACCGTCGCCCTCCACGTCGTCGACGTCGGCGGCGGCCGCGGCCACGCCGAGTGGCAGCTCGGCAGCATCGAGACCCAGGCCCAGCGCCTCCGCGCCGCCCTCGAGCGCCCCCGCGGCCCCGGCGAGAACCTCCAGGTGCGCTACGCCCCGGACCCCTGCGACTACCGCCGGCCCCGTGCCCCGTCCCGCCCGCGCTTGTGCCCGCGCCCGCGCCCGCGCCGCTAAGGAGGTCGCCAGGCGGGGGGGTATCTACAAGGCGTGAAAAGCACCCAGCTATTAATAGTATCTTAAGACAAGTTTCCCTATCCTTCCTCGGCGCGCTCCTTTAACGTATCGCTATCCTATATAGGATGGGTGCGGAGTAATGCTTCAAGGGCTTTCTAGCAGTTCTCGATGGGCGAAAGGTCTGGGGAGCTAGGGACCTGGGCAAAATACCGAAGCCCATGGCTCTCTTTCCAGGACCTCACAGTATTTCTAGAAGACTCAAGGCCATGTCCAGATGCTCCATCCTCCTCTAGAATGAAGTCATCGCCACGATAAGGGAGGTGTTGTCAAGGGAGGGGTGAGGATCAGGGCTTTAGTGGGGTGAGTCATTTCTATGCCGGACCCCCTGCCCATTTCGCCAGACACATATCGGGGTACAGGCAGCCGTTGGAGGGGAATCTGTGGTCTTTCGCGGCCTTTCAAACGAGGGCCCTTGCTGGAAATCCATGGTCCCACCCACAATGGCTACAAGGGCACAAGTTTGGTCATGTTGACTTTGACACAGGCCAATACAAGTCATGGTCGCAAAGAGAGCTTCCCGCCGTTGGGCCTTGCTTGTGCTCTCCCTAATGGGGCCCGAATGTCATGCTTCGCTACAAGGGTATCGTCACCACCCCAACGCCATTTCCTAACCTTGACCACTCTGCCGTCCTCGCCGCCTGTGCCACAGCCCTCAAGTCTTCGAATCGTTGCTAAATCGTCTAGTCCTTCGTGTAGCTGTAAAAAGCCGGACGCGTCCGCCCTGTCGCTCAACCCATGTGCTCTTAAGACGCCGACGAAACCAGAGAAGAAGAAGAAGAAGAAGAGAAAAAAAAAAGAGTTCCATCTCTCTAGGAGCCCAGTGCACCACCCAAGGCTAGAGAGCGCCACGTCTCCTTCGCTCGGCTCCGCTATCGGGAACGGTACCACCATATGCCAAGCGCTACGATGAAGGTGGTAGTAAAGAGCATGATTCCCTGCTTCGACTTGGAGAAGAACAGGGACCAGCCAATGAGCACCTCCCCTACGGGAACAAAACGTCAGCACGTATGCCTTGGTGGCCGAGGCACCCAAGGGTTCACCGGGGTTGCTTACATTTTTTGACCGACTCGCGATGCGACCAGGCATCGACATCAATGGCGGCCGGCAGCTTGATTCGGGGGTCGGCTGACAGGGCCAGCTGCGCCGGGGGCGCCTGCGGCTCGAGAAGCTCTGGCGGCGGCTTGAGCACATCCGGGGAGAGAACCGGGACCTGCATTCTCAAGAACACGGCTCTGTGGTCGCTGCTGCGCATCACCGGCATACAGTCATATGCTGTGACCTGCATCTCGGCTGCTTCGCCCTGGCCCTTCTGCCCCTTGACCCAGTCCGGGATATCGAACCACAGCACGCGATCGCACCAGCCCGGCCACCGATGGCTGGCGAATTTCCACTTGACGTCGTCGCTCTCGCTTTCTTCCTCGCCAATGCGGGCAAGCTCGGTCTCCGGGTCCCCCTTGGGTAGCACGACATACTTGTACGTGGGTGGGAAACGAATAGGGGCTTCGCTTAGGCCCTGGAGGGTTCTGCCCGCTTGCTTCTCCGACGTGAGCTGGTCTCGTGTGAGGAACCGAGTGTAGTAGTCTTCGCTTTCGGCGTCGTCCACGACGGGGAACACGGCATCGGAGGGGGGCGCCGTCTTGGAGAGGCGGTAGTTCAGGTCGCCCGCTACAAACAGGTGGCTGCCGGGCCGGTAGATGCTGATATCGTGCAGCTTCCTCTCGGTGTCCGGGTGGAAGAGCAGCGGCTGCGCGTCGTCCTCTTCGGTCGGGGCGCCGGCTGCGCGCGTCTGGTGGTCGGCACTGACGATCTTTCGGGGGTCCGCGAAAACGAGGCCGCTCACGATGCTCTCCCAGTTCCGGTTCCGGCGCTCCAGGTTCCACTCCATGGCCGCCAGGTGCGTACTCACAAACGTCAGCTGTGCCCGCGTGCCTGCCTTTTCGTAATACATGCGAAGCCCCACGGCGCCCTTGTTCGCCATATCGCCAGCGCCAAAGCCCACCTCGGCCGCCTGCATGTCGCTGATGGCCGCCGGGTCTCGCGCAAAGAGCAGGATGCCCGTCATCCCGACATTGCGCGTCACGACGAGCGTGTACGGTCGGTTTCGGTCGCGGGGGCGGAGCGGCTGCGCCTCGTCGGCCACGAACTTGGCGGCCGCCAGGTTCAGCGCAGACTCGTATCGGTCGAAGTAGGGCTTCAGCAGGTAGGAACCGATAAAGGCCGACGGGAGCGGGGCCATCTCCTGCAGGGAGAAGGCCACCAGCTCGGGGAGTGCCGTGGCATTCTGGCCAAAGGCGTGCGAGAGGTGGTTGGCGAAGGCGGGCACCGAGATATGGTGCTTGGCCGCATTGAAGGTCAGGTAGAATAGATCCAGCGTCGCCATGCTGACCCGGGTTGCCCGCTGCTCGCTACTTGGGGGCGCGGACGCGTGGGCTTCGCTCGTTCGTTCCCCCGCAGAAAGTCCCAGCAGACGGTGCCGGGTGTTGGTAAAGTATGAGGTATGAAGTAAGCAGGCGAACGGGGCGGGCGTGGGGGGGAGGAGGGGCTGCGAAAGTCGGCCGGGCGACAACTAGTAGTAGTACCTACTAATAATGATGGGAGCCCGTCGACGGGGCCCGGGGTGGCAGTGGCTTGGTTCGGTTTATCCGGTTTCCAGTGTGCGGGTTCCTTGCAGGACCGCGTGCGAGGGGACAGACGGGGCTGCGACCGATGCCACCTGGATTCCAAGTTGGAAATATAGGGAGGCAGTCTCCGGGAAGAAGGGCGCATGTCGGGGCCCCCCGTCGTCGTCGTTTGACCACGGCCGCATGGAGAGCCCCGTGATGGCATGGCAGGCCAGCCCCGCCAGCGCCTGCCCGCCCGCCTAGGCATAGCTGGCCTCACGGCTGGCCGCACTGCCGCCCGCTCCCCGAACACGGCGAAGGCAGGAAGAAGAAGGCTGGCGGTAGCATGGAGATGCCCGACGTCTCCTGGGAGTACGAGCCATCGACCGACCGGTCCATGCCACCGTCGCCCGTCTGTCTGGCTGGCGAGTCCAAGCATCCGGGCTATTAATGCCACATGATGGGTTCCTATTGGTCTCGTGGCCCCTCCTTGACGAAGAAGGGTGCGCTTGTCGTTACCCAAGCATGATCACCCGCTCCGCCAAGCCCCCCCCCCCCCCCCCCCCCCGGTGTACCTGCTACAGCATCCCGTCACGAAAAGCCCCCCCCCATTGGCAGGCTGCGGGGTAGCTTGGCTCGTTGATGCCCGCCGCCGCATCCATACATCCGTCTCGTCGCCAGGGCTCCCTCCGGGAGAGACCAGGGCCAAGGCCGTGCAAGTCTCAGACCGGCAACAACGCCCGGCCCATTCCCGTCGCTGTGGCCTGCCTGCCTGGGCAGATCGCGACGACCATGACCAGCCCGCCGCCAGACCTACTTCATTCACCCTTCTCCACGCACCTCAGCTGACATCGCCCATACACTCCATGCCACTCATGTGACCCTCCGTCCCGGTACACAGCCGCCATGTCACTCCGGCTGAGACAGACGGCACCGACGAGGCCAACAGCTCCCAAATCGAGGCCCATTTGCCACCGTCATCGACCTCGCTCGCCCGAGACCCCCGCTTTCATGGACACATGAAGCTACGGCCCCGTCACCAGCACCAGCACACACGTTAAGATAACAAATCGATTAATTGGGAACTAGCTAGCGTGTATCCTAGGCTGCCTTTGCCGGCCCATTAGCAGTCCACACCTTGATCATCTCGGTGCCTGTTTGTTTCAAGACGGAGCCGTCATACAAATCACACAACGGCCAGCCGACTTGAAAGCCGCCGGATCAATCGAGAAATCATACTCAACGTGTGGACTGATAGAGGAAGTCTCGTACCACGGGGCAACGTGTCCAGCACCCGTGTTCAACAGTCGGGTTCAAGACTGTCCGTATCATCCTCTAGCCTGGCGAGCCGTCTCCATTTCCGTCCGTGTAGTTGTCCGTTTCCAACGAGGATGGTCCATGACAGGGGGATTTGGCCGGCTGGGAGTCTTCTTCCCGAAGCCATGCTTTTTCTGTCAGTGGACGGCCTAAAGCAATGGCCGGTCGGCATGCTTGTTTCCAATGAACGGTGGCAGGCAGAGGTCAAAACAAATAGTGACCCCTATGTATGATGTGCCGTCGTTATGTCAATGGAGGCCGAGGGAGCGGGGCGGATGAAGGTGTACACGTAACGAGGAAAAAAACAGAAAAAGACGAAGGAAAATGTGAACCAGTAACAGAGCCACATTGGAAAGCTTCGGCGCACTGCACGATGATCGCAACAAAACCATGGTGATCCAGACGAGGAATTCCAGGGTTTGAAGGCGCATCCCTTGGCTGCCGCCACTCGGTATCTGGGCTTTGCAATTTAGTAGATCCGGGTGGCGGCGCATTGATGACAACGCATGTCTCCTGGTGCACGACACTCTCCCAAGTTCAAGTGCCGGACATGCCGTTCCGATATACCAGGTGGCCCAGGCAATGGAACCGTCGTCGTGGGGTGGTCCACGTCCGACCGTCACATGCAGGGTCCTGGAATATCCGAGCCAGGGGATGCAGTCATAAAACCAGAGAATCATCGCGGAACGGTATAAGAAAGCAATCCATGTGATATGAAAGGGCAGTGGGTCCAGGGGTTGGGGTCCGGTGTCCAAAGTCCCGAGGGTGCGTTGCTGCGAGTTCCCGAGTGCCATGGCAGGCGTGGGTAGGAAAAGCAGTCCCGGAAGCAATCGACAAACGCTTCAAGACCGGGCGAGACTGTTTTCCATTCTCGCGGTCCCCGTGTCAAGACCGCCTCTGGAACGACGGGAGCTGTTGTAAAGAATGGAGTCCGATATGGGTGTGCCGGCCGCATGGACGTGGCTCTCATTCCAACACGCGACACGCAAGATGAAGAAAAGTTGATGGATCGTGCCGGCCAGATGATGAATCATTTCGCGCGGTGCGAACCAGGGGCGTAGCCGGAACCAGTACCTTGACCTTTGGAAGCTGATCGCAGCCTATTACCGAATACTGAAGTGTCAGCAATCAATGTCAGCAATGCCTTAAAGCCAGCAGCGTTATGTGAAAGCACACCAAAGGCTAAGGAAACATGATTCCTTACAAGGAATTCGGGACTTCGTTGGGTTGGGCACGCGAGAAACTCACATCCTATCGCTTCCACCGACGGCACGGCTGTTCTCAGGGGTGTCGACACCAGGGGCCATCACCTTGCGGCGAGCACTGGGGATGGCATTGGGCTTCACAGCCGAAGGCTGACCACCACCAGCAGCGGCGCGAGAAGCGCGGGCCTTGTCGTCCTCGTCGGCCCCGGCCTGCTGGCCAGCAGCCTGGGCAATGGCCTGGGCGTTCTTCTGGTACTTGTAAACGGTCCAGTCGAAAACGTAATCGTACTGGAAGCCTTCGCGGACGAAAAGATCGCGGAAGATCTTGCGGAGGTAACTGTAGTCGGGCTTGTCGTCGAACCGCAGGGAGCGGGTATAGTTCAGATAGATGGCGAACTCGTTGGGGAAGCCACGGCAGAGGACCTCGGTGGGGGTCGTCATCTTCTTTTCCATGATGCGGTCGTACTTCTGCTTCTTGGTAGCAGCCTTCAGACCCTGCCACGGCAGCGAGCCACGGCAGAAGTACAGCATGACGTAGCCCAAAGACTCCATATCGTCACGACGGGATTGCTCTGTATTCAATTGTCAGGTGCCGTCAACAACAGTTTCGGGAGGGAACACGCACCGACACCCAGGTGGGTGTTAATCGAGGCGTAGCGGGCAGTGCCCGTCAGGTTTTTGTTCTCGCGGTAGGGAATGTGGAAGTGCGTCTTGGGGTCCCGGTACTTCTTGGCCAGACCGAAATCGATAACGTTGACTTGGTTGCCACGCTTGCCAATGCCCATCAGGAAGTTGTCAGGCTTGATATCACGGTGGATGAACGACTTGGCGTGAATGTACTCGATACGGGAGATGAGCTGATCAGCCAGGAGCAGCACCGTCTTCAGCGAGAATTTGCGGTTGCAGAAGTTGAAGAGGTCTTCCAAGCTGGGACCCAAAAGGTCAAGAACCATGGCATTGTAATCGCACTCGGTGCCGAACCAGCGGACAAAGGGGATGCCGACACCACCGGCCAGCGATTTATAGACGCGGGCTTCGTACTCTAGTTGAGGGTGCTTGGCCTTGACGCTCTCCAGCTTGATGGCGATCTCTTCACCCGAGATAATGTTGGTACCCAGGTAGATGTCGCCGAAGGAACCGGATCCGATCTTTCGGCCAATGCGGTATTTGTTACCGACGCGGAGATCCTATCGTACTGTTAGCAGTGACTCAGAAAAGCCTGCATTGGGAACGGTTGAGAGGATTGACAGTAAGGCCTTGAACCAGTGTGCAGATCCACGTATCGCCATGGCACTGGTTGGCAGGCCACTTGTACGCCAGGAAAGTCGCATTGACAACGACCTGGGCAGACAGCATCCTCTCGATTCCCGTCCTCTGGTGCACATACCATGGTGGTCATCTTGACTGCTGTTCAACAAGCTGCTTTGGCTTGCAGGAGGGAGTTGTGTCGGAGAAACCGGTACTCAAAGTGCTCCTCAAGCGAGGGTGATTACGGTCGAAGGATTGCACGGTCTGCGAGTTCGAAAGAGGTCAGTAAATGAGGAGTGCTTCGTGTTCGGGCTCGGGAGACAAAGAGGATTGCAAACGGGCGACGGTTTGGCGAATGCAAAGCCGGAAGAGGGGGGACCAAGGAACGGGCGGCAGCAGCCGTAGGGGGTGGTAAGCCAAAGGCAACTGGTAAGGATGTCTCGACGCGGTGAAGGAGTCACGAGGCACCGCACAACCGCGTCACCGGCCCCGAAGCACATATGCCAAGCCACAAAGAATGCACCTGGAGTAGGGCTTTCATTCGACAGGGCGGTGACAACGGGAACTGTACAAACACGGTGTGATGGGGGCCGCGGTGGAAATGACGGGAGGACGAAAACACCATCGATGTACGTAGGGCGTGATGGGTATGCAGATAAGGAGGACGTGCAGGTGTGAAGGCAGGATGGGGGCGAGGGGAGGCATTCGGCAGCAAGAGCAGCGAGGGGAGAGGGGCAGATTTGCAGACGGCTCCAGGGACGAGGCCGCGAGCGTTCAGTCAATCAAGCATTCATTTACTTACCCAACGACGACGGCGAGATGACGCAGAGCGAGCTGTTTGCGAGGCGGCCGAACGGACGATTGGTCGGGTTGGAAGGCGTTGAAAGAGGGAAGTGTACTAGAGATGGAGACAGATGATGAACGCAGCCGTCGAATATTGATGTATGGCGTGGGCGACGGACTGTGTGTCTTTCGGAACGGAGTGTCTTCGCTTTTCCCTGGGGGGGGGGGGGGGGAGGGATGGATGAGTGAGACACGGGAATTTGGGTTGGGAGGAAAGAATGGAGGCAGTCGAGAAGAAGGCGGGAATGGGTAGAAAATGCTGTGGCTCCCCTACCTCAGTCGAACTCGCAGTGGAAAAGTGGGTGGGTGTAGCGGCGGTTCCTGCGGTGCTGAGGAGAGAGAGGAGACGGACAGGGCCTCGACGGGCAGCCAGGAAGGACTTGGGAGCGAGCGGGGGGGGGGGGGAGGCGGTGGGCGGGCGATGGACTAGAAAAGATCTAGTGAGCTGCTAGGTACAGCCAGGCAGACGGGGACACGGACGGAGACAGGACGGACGGGCTACCAGACATCCAACCAACTCCAGAGCGAGACACGGGCGCGAGGCTTCGCGTTGCATGGATGGAGGAGCGTTCCTACACGTCGAGCCTCCCGTCTCCCTGCCTCTGGGCTGCTGCCCGCCCGGGCACCGTGTACGCATCCGTTCCATGCAGGCGATTCCATACAAATGCAGGAGAGCGAGGCCCCCAAGGTACACAGGTACGCCTCGTCTGTCCTACGTGTGCGTCGGAAAGTTAGGTGCGCAAGTATACAACAGCATTGCATGCTCCCGGCCCAGGCTACCTGGGCACCGTTCCGGCAATCCGAGGCGCCAGAAGTCAGCCCATCTCAGGCCCGCTGCCAGACTGTGGCGGCCATACTCATGGATAAAGTAGGTACCTATTCATCTATGTACATGGACGTAGAAACGGGCTGGAAGGCGTCAATGACACGGATGGCAGCTGTTGCGGCCGACTACGACTGCGGCTCCTCTCTGCCTGTCCCTCACTCGGTTCGCCCTTCCGCGAGGTACATCCATCCACGGAGGGCGTGTTCAGATTTTGACAAGCGGACCACATTTGCGGCGCGTCAGCGGCGGAGAGGGCCAAGCCTGGAAGGCGAACAAAAAGGCATCCAGATGGAGCCCGTTCCCATCCCATCCCATCCTACAGCTGCCCATGGCGTATCTGACCACAGCCCGTCCACGCACGGATGGATTCCCATCCGTGCAATGGCTTCCTCCTCCATTTCTGCCTCTAGCTCCCGGAACGCCTGCTTTACCACTACGAATGGGTCCATCATCGGCTGCGTCTCCAGCCGTTGACCAACCGAGCTTACAGGCTCACTGGAGGTGCCGTCAGAAGGAACGGGTCCGCCGCACAGTCCGAGCAGGGAAAAGGGGGGCGGCCGTCGCAAGCTACGGACGGGCGCCTTTGCCGTAAGCACGCCTAGGTAGTCCGCAATAATAACAATGACCGCACGCCAAAAGGTGCGCGCCTCCCGCTCCTGCGTGCGGCACTCCGTACCTGTTAGTTGATTCAGGTTGCAACGCAAAGGAGGGAAAGCCCCCCCCCCCCTCCTCCTCCCCCCTTTCCCTCTCCCCGAGAACCCACCGCGTGGCCCCTTCTGATTGATGCCATCACTGGCCATGTTTCTTTGCTTTGTGGCTGGGTTCGGCTGGGCCACTGGGCCAGGCAGGCTGGCCTCGAGTGAGCCTGGCCTGAACGAACCCGGCCGGACCGGTGTTTGCACAGCTTGGCTTCTGGCACAGCACTGGCCCTCGGTGTCAAAGCCTAACCTGAAAGGGCCGCCCTGGCTGGTGCTTCGCCCAGACAAGGTACCCAAGAGCCAGGTGCTGCCGTCAGGCATTGTCAGCACAAACCTTGGGCACTCCGTGGGTTGAAGGATCGGAATGCGGTCGAGCTTGTTTGACGGGCCCCCCAGGCTCGCGTCGTCTTGCGCCAGGGCCCCGGGCAGCACCTTGGGGTTTGTGGAGTGGCGCCGTTCGCATCGTCGGCGGCAGGCATGGAGGAGGGACCGATGTATGCCGCCAGTACGTTGGGCATGGCACTCGTTCGAGGTTATTGGCCGGGTGTCATGTGGAAGAAGTAGGCAACATGGGCAGGATCGCGTAGTAGACTCTATCAGTTACTCTCTCTCCGCTCCAACCACCATGCAGGGACGGCTTTCGAGGTGACCCCCCCCCCCCCCCCGAGCCCCCTCGGACTTCAGCCTCAATTCCGGCCGCGGCCGAGGCGTGGGAATCGTGACGTTCACGGTCGGCGAAAGCGAAGTAGACACATGTACCCCAAGGAGCCGAGAAAGATGTTTACTAAAACAAGGGTCGGCGTCGCCTGCAACTAGAGCTATCCATAACTCAGACTGCTCCCGACTAATACATAGTACGCGGTAGGCTGAACGGATGGATATACCGTCACTCGCCCCTCGTATAGTTCTCGCATCTCGCGCGAGTCAGGGCTCGTCTACCGAGACGGTCGAAATGCAACAGGCGGCTCAACAGAACGGCTCGTGTCGGGGCCTCCGATTATGCTTTCTGCAGTCTATGAGCAAAAGCCCTCGTCCCAAGCCCGACGGGGGCTGGTGCGGGAAAGGTCGCAGCTCCACCTCCGCCTCCGCCGACGGGTTCAACGCCCATCGACCTGACTAAGCCGCGTCACGAACAAAACAGGCAGAGGCTGGATATCGGGGGTAATTTGGCTGCATAAGTTGGCACGTACTGTCAACGCAGTGACATGGTACGTAGGCGGTGGGCATGGGAGGTGAGGTGCTTAGTTCATTTAGCGTATACCGTTTCCCTCCACTTGGTGGCCGTTCGAGCGTGAAGTAGCCGTAGGCATTTCCGCGTGGGCGAGACGGCTGGGCGGGTCAGCCAAAGCAGCCCCCCCCCCCCCCCCCCCCAGGCCGCCCAGCACCGATGGCCCTCAATACAAATCAATGCCTTGGTCGGGTTTGCGACGGCATCGACTCCCCTGGGCGACACGGCCAACGATCTGCGACAAGGTACCCGGATCTACACAGTACTCCCTTCGCGCTCCTTTGGGCTGCAATGGGGCATGACCACCCAGCTGTACAAAAACAGAAGGACCCTGGGTGTTCGTCCTCCTGGTCCCAGCAAGCATCTAGTGCCCGGAGCCGTGGGATGGCATGCCATGGCAGCCGTAGCCAGGGAGACGGGGGGAGGGGGGGCATTACTTGATTCATGACCCCAGCACTCTCGACGCCTCCTCCTGGGCGCCGACGCCACAATGCCATCATCTTCCTTTTTAATGGATGGGAGCGACAGTGGCCAGCCAGCAACGGACTACCGGGGATGTGCAATGCGTGTTCAGGCGGTGGCAAAGCCCGAGCAGCCTTCCAGTCTGGCAGGTTTGGCAGGCGGCAAGTACCTCGCGGCCAGTCTGCACGCCGGAAAGTACAGGGCTGCGCACAGCAACCAAAGAAGCTGATAGGATCATGCGAGGTGCGGCAGCGGCATGGGGCTCGTACCGACCTGTGGAATGACCGCATTGGTTGGTTGGTTGGTTGGGGGGAGGGGGCGGCTACGAGCACGGGTTGCTGCCCAATGCATCGCGACGAGCCACGTAGGTAGACCGACTTGCGAGGACCGTCGTCGACGACACTCGTGGCCCGTCTTGTCCAGGCTTGGTCGCGATCTGCTTGTCCATTGGGGCCTGTGCTGTGCGTGGTTGATGACGATGCTCGGTCATGCCAACACGCCCCGGGGAAGCTGGCAGGTAGGTCAGGAAGTACTCCGTACTTGCTCTCAGGTAGGGAGGCATGGAAGTACCCCGTGCCTCTTCAACGGGTCTGCTCGCCCTGTCTGGAGGTCTCGGGTGTTTTTTCTGGTCGCAGCCACGGCACGTCGCGGGCAACCCAAAACGACGGGCACGATCCAAAATAGATCGAACCTTCCATTTCTCTCTGCGCTGGGTCGGTCGGCGGCAGCGCCAGCGCGCGGCAATCGGCACATGGCTGTCAAATCCCTGCTCGCGCTGCACAAATGGGAATGCTTTCTTCTTGGCCGCTCCCAATCTCGCGCCGGTCTTCCCCCTTCATGCACCACTCTCGGGCGGCCGGGCGGCCCTGGGCCTTTGTTCCTATGCTATGGCCCCCCATCCCAGGAATCAGCAAGTGGCCCTCGCCGGCCAGACGAAGGGTCCGGTTCGTGAGCGGTACGAACCACGCTCCCCGGTGCTGGCAGCTGAGCAGCGCGCTGTTGTGGCGCCAGCTCACCCGGTGTGCCCTCTCCACCTGCCAGTGTGCCGGCCTGCCAGTGTCCCGGAATCGCGATACGGCCGGCGATCACCTGCTGTTTCCGGGTGAGGCATAAATCGTCTTTGGCAGGCTCTGCGCCCGCCATCGCACCGCCCGCACCGCCAGGCGGTGTATCGTTGAGCGCGCTGGTCGCTGCCTACCGCTCTCCATCAAGACACATACGGACATGGATCCATTGCCAAGATGCCTGTGCTCCGCTCCCTGTCCCTTCTCACTCGTCTCCAGGGCCCCCGTGCCAATGTAAGCAAGTACCCATACAGGTACGGGATCCCTAGTTGCCCGTGTGGGATGGACGACCTTGTACGACCCATCCCCGTAGTGTGGCTTGAAAAGCCGGCGTTCGTCTCCCCTGTCTACGCCATAGATCGATCGGTACGTACTGCCCTGTTCTGCCCGTCTCGGGACTCCATATCTCTGGGTCCCAAGGCTTCCTCTCGGGGCTCTCGAGGCTCTCGTGGTGCGCGCGCCTCGCAGCTCCTGGCAATCAGGCGAAAGCGGACCCCTAAGCTGTACTAATAGACCGCTCGACAAGGCTCTTCAGCCGTCAACGTTCTAGGCGCTGCTGATCAGGCTCTAGCGGCACCCACCATCCTCCAACCAGCGTCCGCCGAGCGTGGAGAGCCCCCTGGCTGTCCCTCTCCCGTGTATTCAGTTCCTAGCGTCCATCGAAAGCCATGCTCTCCTTGCCGGCACTCCCAGAACCAGCCCGTGTTCCCGCCCTGCTGAAACTGGCAGCGAACGTCGAGACCCGAAACCTGCTCCGAGATGCGTCGCACCGTCAGCCTGCGGGACGGAAGCGTCCGACCGCGGCACGAGGCAGCTCTGTGAAGCGCCGTCTCATGACGTCGTACGATGTTGAGGTGGGCATCACGTCCGATACTTCGGGGTGCAAATGCGGCCGCCCCGGCATCTTCCAAGATGCCATTACTGACTTGCATACTTACATATTAGCCATGGCCGAGTACCGGGTTGGCGGGCTCGGCTTTGCATTTGCATGGTGCCAATAGCAAACCTGATTACCGTTGTAACCTCGGCATCCAGCTCGTCTGCTGTCAAGGCCGGTAGACCCGGCAGCCATCGACTTCAATACCGAGGTACCTCTCCAGGTGAGTAAGCACCTAGAATTATAGTTGCTCATGAACGGCCTTGTGGGTTCCCATACCCCCCCCCCCCCCCCCCCCCACACTGCACCAGAGATATGGCCATGAACGGGTGGGTCATTGTTCACCAATCTATGAACAAAGTATCCGGAACGAATGGCATGGCTCCCGGCTCGACTATTTCCAACACTACCGTATCCATTTCTTTGTTCCCTTAGGCGTGCTTTACCTCCTATGATAGACTTGTTGTTTGCTGGAAACAAAAGACCCAGGATATCAGAGGGAAGTTTCACAGAGGGTCTATCCTAAACATCCTACATCCACTGGGCTATACAAGGATCACTCATGACCAATACTGGATGGTGTAGATTACGAAATAGGGAAAGCAGGTTTCCGCTAAGCAATCCCGAGTTCGGTTATTACACCGAACTAGGAGCCCTCAAGATGTCACAGAATCTCCCTGGACCAGAAAACGAGGGCTCTGCCCAGCGACAGGCCGTTCCCGGGGCCGTCACGGCCGAAACTCACGAAGCCGTATATGCTAGGTATGCCGCCGAGGCCGCAGCGCTTCGGGCCCACGGCCGGGAGGAGCAGTACCGTGGCCTGAACCAGCCCGACTACGTGAGCACCGCCGCCCTTTGCTTCATGGACGACGTGACGGTTCACACGGCGCTCAAGCTCCTCGAAAAGGGCTTCGCCATCGACGTGGGCCGGTTCGCGGGCCGGAACGGGGCATTCCCGCCCGCCCGGGTGGACGCTCGCTTCGGGGTGGCGCTCAACATCGAGAACGCGTCGAAGCCGCCCTTTCGGATCCTCCACTTCGATTCCGCCGACGACGAAGGCTTCCACCAGAAACTTCGGCGCTTGGCCGGCTTGGCCCGCGGTGGCGGCGGCGCCAAAGACGGGAAGTGCCCGCGGCGGTATGAGCGCAAACGGTTTCGGCACCGCGATTTGGTCTTTTGGTTCCAGGCCACCGACGAATTCTGGAACCTGTGCGAGGGTATCTTCGACACGCGCCCGGACATCGTCAGACGCGAACTCGCGAGCAGAAAGGCCTCCTGGCATATGAAGAACGACAATGTCGTCTACATAACATGACGAGCGACCCATTTGCAATCGGACGGGTTGCAAGCTGCTATCTCTCGTCACAATTTCCATCCATTCACTCGTATCATGACAGGCATGTAAGTAGTCATTAGGTCTATCTAATATAACACAGTATGCCGATAGTCTATGTTCGGTAGCTAAGTTTGGACGATACTGCTCTATCTCGCGTCAAAAGTCCGTGGCTGAAGAGTAGAAGGAGGATAAAGGAGATGGGAAACGGAACAGAAGGGGGGCTTTCTCTCATCCTCCCCCCTTTATTACTCACCCGATTCTTCGTGTTATCCTTATCCTCGACAATATCCTTAGCGGCCTCCTCTCGCTCCTCCTTGGCCCATCGGCCCATCTGGCTCATGGCGTCGGCGGGTGCATCACGATGGCGAAGGACATAGCCCCGCAGCTCAGCCGGCGTGAACGTGTTCGCGGGGATCTGGGCCACGAAGGAATTGGCCTAGTCTACAACCCACGGCGATGTTTCCAGGTTTTCAATGTTGTGGTTTCCCGGCTTCAACATGAGCATGAACAGGTCCCCGGCTGCTCACGGGCAATACGCGAGAAGAGGATCGTTTTGTCGACTCACCCGCAAGGGAAAGCAATTCGAGTACGGCGAGGCCGGGGAGAAGAACAAGGGCTACTACGGTGACGCCTTTGTCTAGGTTGAGGAGCTGAGCCCGGAGAGCGACGAGGCTATAAGCCTCGTCCCAGAATCGGCGGCTCCAGTCGCAGCGGGTGGTCATGCCTAGCAGCGCCGACCAGCCTGCTAACGCCCGGCATTGCCGGCCACGACGACGCCTAAGTGCGATAGGTCTTGAGCGCACGGAAGACTTTGTAGACATTAGTTATACGGCGTTGAACAAGCAGTAAGAAAAAAACGGCACACCCGGTCCTAGAAATAAAAGCTATGGCTACGACGGCGTCGGCATTTATGTTTTTAATGGAATTAATTACTGATTAGATTAAAATACGCCTGGGCTTTACCTTAGTTACAGTACACACCGAATGATATAAACATAATAACGGCGGAGACGGGTTTTCGAGAGTAAATTCTATTTCATAACTAGAATAAGCAAGCATCTAGAGAAAAGGGCCGGGGGAGAAGCACCCCGGAGTAAAAGGCCGGGAGTACGGGAGTAGACCGCGATTGTTTTTATACCAGAATGAGTATTTGTAACCTACAACGTGAAGAAAAGCCAAGGGCGAGGCTATAGGCATCGTGCGTGCAGATGAGGAGAAGCGGGAAGATATACCAGGTGTAGATAGCACTGAAGGTTGATTTGCAACTGGGCCCGAGACTAGCTCAGGGGCCTATGGGAAGAATGTATACGTAACTTCGGAAGGTCATTGGTCTTGATGCCATTGCCCTGAACGCCCCGCCCGAAAAAGCAACCGAGTCCTTTGGGTATATCATCATCATGCCTGCCCTCTCTCCCCTGAAGAAAACCAAACGCCAGCCGTATGCATCATGAGAGCAGAAAAAGGGAACATCTACGGTGGCCCGCTCTGCCAACCGAATATCCGAAAAGGGAAGTAAAGAAGTTTGAACCGCCCTGGGTAAGTGCCCCGCCGATTGGATCCAGTCCGGAGCGTCCGAGGTACGAAGCCATGGCTGTTCCGCTCAGGCCATACGGCGGGCTTGGCCGGTGACACGAGCCTTGAGGAACTTCTCGATGGAGGTAACGGGCACCAGGCTGGTGGGAGCAGAGCTGCTGGCTCTAACAGAAGTCTGCAAGGTCGAAGCCGTAGTGGCGGAGGCAGAGGCAGAGGCAGAGGCGGAGGCGGAGGCGGAGGCGGAGGCGGAGGCGGAGGCGGAAGCCGTAACCGTGGCCGTGGCCGTGGCCGTGGCGGGGCCCGAGGATGAGGATGAAGATGCCACCGAAGTCAGCTGGTCGTTGTTCTGGCCTCCGTTGCCGCTACCGACAGTGACTGTCTTGAACTTGGTCACTGTCGTGGCGTCGGCCGTGACAGTGACCGTCTTGATGCCGGATGCCTTGGCCTTGGACGAGGTTGTGGGAAAACCGGTGGCCGAGGCCGTGGGAAAACCGGTGGCCGAGGCAGGCGGGGCCGTGCCGGTACCAAAGCCGAAGACCATGAACTGGGACGACATCTGTTCTGGGATGGCACGGTCGGTGTAGGGGTGCGAGTTGTCGAAGTTCACCTTGGCATGCTTGCCCTTGGTGGAGACGGATGCATTTCCAGCCGGCGTGCCAAGCTTGATCTCGGCACACGTGGTGTAGGTTTCGTTGCTCTGGTTGTCCTGGTTCACATTCAGGGGCCACTCCCAAACCCATGCCAAGTGCATGGTCTCGCCCTTCTTGAAATCTTCGGGGATGACGATGTCGGTCTGGCACAAGAGGTTGTCCACCTTCGCCTCGGCCTTGCGCTCGGCATAGATGGGGATGCTGTTGTCACCACGGTTCTCTGCAAGGTTCGGGGTCAGTACTTGTATTTTTTTAGGGGGGGGGGGGAAGGGGGAGGGACTGAAAAAATTACCATAGCACACGCCATCATCAAAATATCTGGTGGCAATGAGACGGCCCCGCTTGTCACCGCCAGTGCCATCAGCGTTCCAGGCACCGTGGACGTCATTGTAGGCCAAGTTCTCGATGCTCTCAGTGGTGGCATATACGGAGACAATACCACCCTTGTAGGGTCTACCGACAGGGACCTGGGGGGTGGTGGTATGGCCATTCTAGTGAGAAAAGATCAGTTTAGGCGTCACTGAATGAAGGAAGAAGGGTACAAGCACTTACCTCGAGGTATTGGAGGGCAACATGGTCGCCAGGAGCGGCCGTCAGGCGGGGGTACTTGGCAGTGTATGCGCCAGGCTGCTGGGTCTCCTTACACAGCTGAGTATTGTCGTCGACCTGGAGGATTCTGTGCATAATGGCATCGTCGTTGAAGCCAGGCTCATCGCGAGGGTGGTAGCCGCGGGGGTACCCGGGCTCACCGACAAAGAGGCCGTTGGGAGAGATGCGACGGATGGTCTCCAGCCAGGTATGGCTCATGGCTGTCTGCATCATGCTACCGAGCACGAGTGCACGGGCAAGCGTGTTCTTGGTGACCATCATGGTTGCGAAAGAGGTGGGTTTTTTTTTTTTTTTTTTGGGGGGGGGGTGGTCTTCTAGCGGTCGACAATGCAGAAATCGTACAGATTTCGAGAACAAAAAAGGAAAACGGTAGGCAAAGGTGTACCGCCGCTGTGGAAACTGCCGAGAAGAGAAGATGTTGCTGTTCGAGTCGGGGAAAAGCTGAACTCGGTGAGATGGTTCAGTGTGAGTTGATTTGACTTCTTCTGTTGTTATTTCGTGCAAACGGGCTGTTCTCGAGTGTTGATAGCACCGGAAATCTCGACTGAACCAAAGTCTGGAAGAAGGAGAGAAGTCGATGCCTGAAAAATGGGGGTTTGAGATGGTGGCTAGCACCGGAAGAAGGTAGAAATAAGCAGTCGGCGAAAACGCACAGCGCGTGAGAGTGAAAAACGACCAGCGTAGTAGTCAGGCCAAAGCTGAATCATCGAAAAGAAGAAGGGAAGAAAGATGGTTCGATTAACACGGCACCATTTTGGCCTTTCAGAAAACCGAGACGGCGGGCTGGGCGAGTCGAGGCTCGAGGCTCAAAGGCGTAGCGGCAACAATGAGTTCCGGTGCGGTCTTGGTAATGAGGACCTAGATGAGGGGGGAGGGGGAGCAGCACGTGAAGGCTCTCGTGGGAGTCGGCGGCAGAGCGAGGAGGAGCGGCTGCTGGACGAAGCGGCTTTGGCGTGGTATTTGAAATGTCGCGACGGGAGCAGGTATGATTGCTGTCTTATGACCCAAGCTCTGTTGATATAGGTTGCTTCTCGCCTCCCACCCTGGAGCCCATTCGACTTATAGCCGGCTTCTATGATCTACAGGGCCATATTAACCACCCCACACGAGAGGGCGATGCCTGGAAACGAACGACGAGCCCGGGTCGACGAGTGGAGGCGCGGGACACAGGCGTCAAACATGCAAAAGCGCGCGCAAAAAACATATGGGGGCGCGGTGGCAGGTAAGCAGGGTCAGGGCAAGGTTACGGTTTCGAAGAACGGAGTCACTGTCCGATATAGAATCGCTCAAGGGAGGCGGGGGAGATGGGGGTGTGGGACCGGGTTGCACTACATGTTCAGACGACGTTGGGGACGACTGGATGGCATGTCCCCTCGCGGCAACGGGGCCCTACTCGGCGGCCTGGGCTGGTTTGAAGGCGGTTCATGCGCGGGGCACGAGAGGCCAGCTCGGGTTGGGCTCCCATGGGCTGCTCGTGCCCTATTCCCTGTCGGCGCGAGGCCGTGGCGGCCGCGGCCGTGCCGTGGCATGCCTGCTGCGTTGCTACAGATGCTGAAGGAACTGGCTCCGGGGGCGATCGTGTGTCGTGCATCGTGGTGTGTCGTCGTACCCACGGGCTCCAGTAGCCACCGGGGTGGGTATGGCTGGGCAGGCCGGGTGGTGGCGGGCAATTCGCCGGTGGGGCAGAGCGGGCGGGAGGCTCCAGGCCACTCGTGTGCCACAGGCCGAACCCTCGCAGGCTGCAAGGGACCGACGCCAGCGGCACCGTGACCGCAGGGGCGCCGAGCGACTCGAGGTACCCTTGCGCCCGCAAAGGGGGTCGTGGTACCTGGCGGCTGCTGGGCCGCCCCAGGGGAGGGGCTGCCTATTTTGATTTAGCCTCCTCCTGGCCAGTCAATGCTCCGTGGCAGGGATTCGCCCGTAACGCCCGCACGGCTGACTAGTGGCCGGAGGTCGGTGCTTTGTGTGGCCGCTAAACGGCTTTTGAGACCTCTAATCTGCTTGCCAACCGCTTCACCTCGTCGGGGATTTGGCAAGGCCGCCACGGCCGCCGTGACCGCCAGGAACCCGCCGCGATGCCCGCCCGTGGACCTGATGGCGCTGCGTACATGAGGATTCAAGGGAGGCGTCGTGGGCCGCCTCCACCGCCTCCTCACCGACGGTGAGGGCGGGCCATGACGCGATGGATCGACCACCGACGATTCGGCGCCTCTCGTTGGCTCTGCTGCCGCCGCCTTGGCACCGCTATTCTCGTCTCCCCCGTCAGTTGCACCATCGTCGGCGCGCTTCGCTTGCGCGCTTGCAAGCGTCGCCCCGAGGGCCGACTGACTGGCCGGGGCCCTGCTTTTTTGCTTCTGTGCCTCTCGCCGGCCGCTCCTGCAACTCCCGCTGGGGCGGGGGGGGGGCTCATCTACGTGGTGCGCGCGGCAATCAGTTCTAGGCCCGCCCAAGACACAGACAGACCCAACGCGCGCTATCGTTACCACCGCCGCCTCGCTTCTCCTGTCCGTCAAGTGCGAGTCACACCAGGGATGAGCAGTATACCCCATGGCTGCCATGGTTTCGGGGAGAAAAACCGAGCTGTCCGTTGGGAGCCGAGACTCGCCGGCCCACCGAAGAAGAAGGACGTGCATACCTCGGGAGCAACACCCACACCTCCACGGCTCCCACACAATACACTGGCCGAGACTGCCCGGCTCGGGTTGCATACGGCCAGGATCGCGGCAGCATGTCAGCTGCCCCTGCACAGCACCACATATTTTGGCTTGTGTTTCTGCTGCCAATCCCATACAGCCGTCTCCCGGCCTGGCTGCAGTCGGGGCTTGCTTCGGGGCAGGTCTCTCGTCTCAGCGTTCTTATCTTCGACTAGGTCCTGCCAAGTCAGCCCCAGGACCGCCCGTCGTCCCGGAGCCCGGGCCCTGGGCATGGTTTCCAAGGGATTCCCCCGAGGCCATCGCTTGCGCACTGGGAGCTAACGCTTTTGACTCGTATCCGGGCGGCGTAGAGTGCCTGCAGCCCGGCCGAGATGTGTGTGTGTGCGTGCGCTGCACTGGTTACGTTCCTACCCGGCTTGCCACTTCCAAGATGCGGGACACTATCTCTCCGCAGCACTCTCGGTGCCCGTTGCCATGTCCGGAGCACACGTTCAGAAACCCCCCTCGGCGGGCTGGTCGCTCGATTTGGAAAGGCCATCGCCGTCGGATGTTTGCAACTTTTGCCGTTTCATGACCGCCCCCGCAGGCGTGCTTTACCCAATCTGTTTGTCGTGCTGCCTTTTTTTGCGCGCGCGAACGTGCACCCACAGAACCGGCCCCATACAATCTTTCGTCCCATCTTGCTGATCTGTGGAGCAATCGGGTTGAGAATTGATTAGGCACACCCGCCGCCACAGACACCGGCACCGTCCTTTTTGGTGCGCCACAGCATCTGCCCGTACATTGACTGGGTTCTGCGAGCCAGATACCCAGGCGGGAGAATTGCCAGACTTGGGCCCAGACGATTGAGGGCTCTTGGAGGCTCTGGAGGCCGTCGGGGGGCCCCGGCCGGGCCGTCTACTCGCAATGTCCGTTCCGAGGGCCACTGGAGCGTGGCCTACGGTTGCTTTGGTCCGCTTCAATGTGTCTTTGTCATTTCGGCCCTTCGTTGCTTCGCGCCCGTGTGGCCCGGAGGGGATGGCGCGCTGGTAGCCAAGCCCGCCAAGCCTACCCAGTGTGCCGGGGCGTCCGGCAGGCCCTCTACCTGTCAGGGTTGCATTTCAACTCGCCAAGCCGGCCGATACCACACGTGCGATATGATACCCCTGGCTCGGATCCCTGCCGACGAGCGTTCTCCATCATGAAACAAGAAACGTCCGATCCGCGACAATTCTGCCTTCCATCATCTGCAGCCCGCCGATCAAGGCTCTTCCCTGCGCAGAGCATTCTCCCCCGTCCTCGCCCTGCGTTTCTCCCCAACCAAGCTTGGCGCCGATTGTTTCGCAGATCGTCTTGAGGCGGGCTGCCAACACCACGAAGTGGACCGACGCCTCCGAGGTATGTGCGCCCAGAAAGATCTCAACGCGTGTGTCACGACACACGCATGTCCGTTAGCGATGGCCGGGGATGAGAAGGGCACCTGTCCGCATGCGCGCAAGTGTGTGTGCATCGAGGTGCAAGTGCATCTGTCGGGTGATGCTGAAGCCGCTCTTCGTTGGCCCTCACAAAGTAAGGGAGAGATAGCCCCTTGCTTGCGCGTCGCTACTCGATGAACACAGACCCCGGCAGAGCCCATGGTGATGTGCGGCCCCCCTAGCTGTCGTTCTTTTCGTAAGAGGATAGATCCGCTGCGGCATTCAACCCATTTGACTGCATACAGACAAAGGACGAGAGGCAAACAGGACCACCACCCAGTCTGTGCCTCCCCGCCTCCCTCTCCTATAGTCCATCCGCACCCGCGCCGGGTCAAGGGTGCGGAATCTGTATCGCGAAAGCCGATTCGGGACGGGGGGTTGGGATCTGACTTCCTGCCAGCGTGAGGGTCGAGCTGTTCTTTTGCTCGTCAGTTCTTTTCTCCATTCGGGGGGGGGCCAGCCGCCCGCGAGGGAGAGAAAGAGGACAAATGAACCGAGGCTGGGATTTTACTCGCCCAACTCCTTATCTGCAGGGCTCGCTGTCTTTTGCGCGCTCGCATGCACACACGCGCGTACGTCGATACCAGAGCGCCCTTGCACACAAACAACTCGGGGCTACGCCGAGCCCCCCTTCCAGACTGGGCAAAGGCAAGCGGCCAATCGGCCGTTTTCTTCACGGTTGGGCCGCAGCTATGCTCTGCCGGCGGCTTCCGATGAACTTGGCCCCTACCACGCCCACGCGGAAGAGGGGAAACAAAGGAGAAACCCGCATCGCTAGACGGACGCACAAACCGAGGACGCGCCGTGTGGGTAGGGGGGGCGAAGAGACATGGCGATGAGCGCTGGCCATGTACCTATACTTGACTGGTTCAATGTACCGCCGAGACCAGGCGGTGCCCCCTGGGGCGGCGGGCACGTCCGGGACCGACCGGATGCCAGGCGCGGGTCCTCTACGGATCAGGGGCAGCGACGGGAGAGGGAAGTTTTTGGCGGGAGCGTTGTCGTGGACGGTGAAGCGGCAAGGGACAAGCAGACAGACAGACCCCGGGGGTGGGCGAGAGCATACAACATGCAGCTCCAACCAGTAGGCGTGCAGTGCAGTAGTAACCGGTAGCTGCCAGACCGGCTCTTGGGAAATAACCAAGCAGAAGACGCGGGGCGGTGGTATGTTCGTGTAGCAGCCAGCATAGCGACTCTTGAGCCGTGGACTGTGATAGGTCGGCGGCCCGGTCCCTATAGGAGGCTGGCCTGTATGGGCGCATGGCTCAAGCGAAGATGCGCGCGCGTCCGTCACGGCAGGGGGGAGAGAGAGAGTGAGAGAGAGAGAGAGAGTAAGAGGCGCGGTCGCTCCCAGAGACGGGCTCCCATGCTCTTCCCGGGTTGATGAGGGCGCTTATACAGATGGAGCCGGGCGCGTCACGATACTCGGAAGTGGGTACGCCGTGTAAGAGGTTGCGGTGCCCGGACCTGAACGACTCGCTCCAGGCCTCGCCGCACCGCCAGGTGAGAAATGACGATGCCGTCCTGTTGATTAAAGGAGGAACCCTGGATTGAGAAGAACCGCATGCGCCCGACGCCCTTGGCTTGAGGAACTACCGAACCGACACTAGGAAAAAAAGAAAAAGAAAACCCAGCAAAGCCACACGCCCAACCAACCGGCCGCGAAAACCAACATACACCCTGGAACCCGGCGAGCCCGGCCGTCCGTCACCCATCACACCATCCCCTGGAAGCCATGCCAACCTGAAAGGGTATACCGAGAACAGAAACGAAAAGTGGAGAGAGAAAAACCCAGCCGATCGTGATGCCCCTGCCCACGCCCACGCCCACGCCCCGGCCCCATGGACGTGTGGCCTTGCACAATCTCTCGGCGCGCACGCGTAAACGTGTATGTATGCGTTTGTGCGCGTCTGTGGCGGGAGCCTCCCCGACGAGCTCCTCGTCATGCACGAGGGAGATGTATCGTCGCCTCCCTCCCAATACTCGGGCCAAAGGGGGAGGGGGAGGAGAGGGGAGGAGAAAGGGGGGGGGGCCGGCTTTTCACAACAGGAAAAGAGCACCGTGCTCCTCCATAACGGTGGACGGCGCGTTGGCGCCCCGGTCCCCGTGGTGTAGCTTCCGCAGCGCCCGTTGGGGGTACGCGCCGTCGGGGTCGTCGGTCCGCCCACGTTTGCGACCCCGCGTCGTCGTCGTCGTCGTGCCCGGCGGGGACGCGGCGCCGTCGGCGGGCTCCTGTTTCACCGAGGCGACGTGGGACGCGGGCAGGGCGGAAAGACCGTCCCAGTCCGGGGCCGCGGCCCCCGGGGTCGAGGGGCCTCCCGGGAGGCCCAGGCCCTCGACCGGCCCCCACAGCGCCTCCTTGTCGTCGGCCCAGGGCGCGGGGCCCGGCGAGTCGTCGGGCGCGGGGCCGGCCCAGGCGGGCGGCTCCCCGCCAATGCCGCCGCCGCCCGTGGCCCAGGCGAGGCTCAGCTGGCCGTCGAGGGCCGCCGTGGCCCACGGTCCGGCGGCGTCCAGCCCGCGCAGCCCGTCGTCGGGGCGGGGGGGCTCGGCCCACGCGGCGCCCGACGACGCTGGGACCCCAAGGCCCGACAGGAACGGGTCGGCCGGGTCGGCCACCAGCGCCCCGATGCCGTCGCGCCCCGACGTGTCCGAGAGGTAGCCCAGGTGCGGGTGGTGCAGGCTCTCGCTGCCCGCCACCGTCGCGCCGTCGAAGCTCGGCGCGTAGTTGGACGGGAGGCAGGCCGTGGGCGGCGGCGTGGCGAGGCCGCCGGCGAAGCCGTCGAGGAGGCCGAGGCCCGCCAGGTGCTCCTTTGGCTGGTGCGGCGGCGGGCCGGGCAGCGCCATCGGGGCGGCGTCGCACGGGGAGCCCGCGTTCTCGTGCACGGCGGCGCTGCGGCGGCGGCGGCGGTGAAAGCCGGGGTCCGGCGACGTGACGCTGTCCCGGAACACGTGGGGCGTGCCCGGCACGTAGGCGTGCTGCTGGTGGTACTGCGAGGCCGGGTCGAGCTTCGTCAGGAAGCGCCAGCTCGTGCCGGGCGCGGGGACGGCCCCCTTGTCCTTTTCCGCCTTGGGGCGGACGTGGGAAAAGGTCCACATGACGACGGTCCGGCGCTTCCACTCGCGCTCGCTGGCGCCGTCGCTTGCTGCTGACCAGATCTCCTGGTAGATGGCCATCTGCTCGAGCATGCTCAGGGCCGTGGGCCCCGGGGCCGAGGCCGAGGCCTTGGTACGCCCGCCGCCCCCGTTGCGGGTCGCGCCCGCCGGCTCCCCGTGCTCGGCCCGCCGCCGGTCGGCCCTCACGTACTTGGCGAGCCGGACAAGGGCCTTGGCTAGGCTGTCGGCGGGGAAGGGGATCCTGAGCGTGTCGGCCGACGCCGGGCGCAGCTCGCAGGGCTCGCTCCGGGAGGGCGGCTCGGGGCCGCCGTAGTAGAGCTCGTGCGGCTTGACCACGCGCGTCGTCGATGCCCAGCGGTGGCCCAGCAGGTCGCGACGCCCGAGGCCGAATGTGACGTCGCCGTTCAGCGTCGTGCCCTCGGGGAAGCCGCTGGTGGCGTGCAGGTCCAGCACGACGTCCATGTGGATGATGTCGCACGGCCCGATGACACAGCGCGCCGTTTGCTCGTGCGGCCTGGCCGTGTCGTCCAGCGCTTGCGTGAGCCGGGCGAAGAGACCCGGGAAGCGGTGCGCCCATCTCCACGACACGTCCTTCACCGACCCCGACTCGGTCTGCGTCAGCGTCTTCGCGTATTCATGAAGCAGATGGGTCGGGACACGCTCGGGACCATCCCGCCGGAGGTGCCGCCGGACGTCCTTGTTGCCGTTGAGCACCAGATGGGGGAACTCGCCCTTGAGCTCCAGACGCGTGCCGTCGTTGGCGACCGCGTCGGCCTCTAGGCAGGCCCCCTGCTGGGTGTAGGCCTTCCGGCAGTCGTCGCTCAGCATGACGCCGGGGTGAGACACGTAGATCCAGCAGGACTTGGGCCGCAGGAAGATGTCGGAATCGGCGCCTAGGAGGCGCGCGAAGTAGTCGTAGTTGGGGCGTTCGTCGGGGAGCCGCCCTTCGGCCAGGGCGCTGAGGACGCGGTTGTCCTTGAACGACCTGGTCTCCCCTGCTCCCTGGCCGTGCTTCCCGTCCTCGTCCCTCTCGTCGCATTTGCGGGGGAAGAAGAAGTGGACTGGCAGAGCAGGCGGCTGTCAGTTGGATCCACGACCGGCGTTGCGTGCGGGCTTCGGAGGGAGGGGCGAGCATCGACTTACAGACGGGGTGGAAGGTGAAGAAGTTCTTCATGACCTGTATGTGGCTGGATACCTGTTTCCGGTGCCGAAAGTAGGGGTGGCCGGGATAGGCAGGCTCGCCGTCCATGGCCTTCTTGGGCTCCCGGGCCTTGCCCACGGGGACGGCCTCGCCAGGCCCCGGGGGGAAGAGAAGCCAGTAGACGATCCACAGATACTCGCTGATGAGCATGTTGCGTCCATACAAGGTACCCCTGGAGCTGTACTTCTGCCGGCCCATGTTGGGCACCAACATCATGGCTTGACGACCAGTTAGCTCAGACAAGTCACGGAACGGATGGGGGGGGGGGCGAGGGCGAGGGTCCAACTTGCCGTCGAGGAAGGCATCCTCGAGATACATGGGCCATTTGGGCACCTCCCCCTCTCTTTCCTTCTGCGCCACCTTGGCGCGGTAGTCGGAGAAGTACTTCCATGCGTGTATGGGGTTCCGGCTGGCTCCCGAGCGGGCCATGAACGGATCCCGCAGCGACATATCGCGAGGGCACGAGCGGCGTGGCCGGGGGCTTGTCCCGTACCCCGAGCTCACGGGCTGCGTGGAGAAGATGGGCTGGAGAGGAGGCGACAGGCCTAGTTGGCTCGGATGGCACAAGGCCAGATCCCCAAGATCGTGGGCTTGGGCGTTGCCCGTCGACTCCCCAAGGGGTGTCCTCGCGGGCGGTGTTGTATCGTGCTGACTGCCGTACGTGTATTCGTCCGCCGGGGAGTAGCGATGCGAAGCCATCGTCAGCCCGCGGTGCTCAATGGTGATGGACCACTCAAGTATGCTGGGGGTCGGATCGGGATATGTAGAAAGGAATGGCAGTGGCAACCATATCACGCACGACTCGGGAGACGCTGAAGCATCCAAGAAGAAGATCACATAGCTTATAAAAGATCTATTCAAGACAGCAGCAGGCCGTACCCGCCCCCGCCCGTCTTCCCTAGCATGTCGGGCAAAGATACTAATCGTTGCCTGCTAACAAACACACACCCTGGGCAACACAGCGACCCCACCCCGAGAGTTATCAAGGGCGACGGTCTTGAAGAAAGCTGCGAATCGCACGAGCGCTACCATGCCGGCATCGGCCGCAGCCTCGGCAGCGAGCGCTGCCGTTGGCACGCCGGTACCAGCACAGAGTGAGCAGCAGAGGGAAGGACGAGAAACAACGACAGTCTTACCCAAGAATGCTTCATTTGTCATCGCCGTCGTGAGCGCCGCCCTTCTCGGGCTGGTCGCCACTGCGGCACCCGCGGCGGAATGTGGTTTTGATCAAGTACACATACGGTAGACGAGCGTGTCTGGGACGACGAGGTACTTGCGTACCAAAGTACAGCTTGTAGATCGAGCTGCCTGGTACCTACGGCATGTTGTGTGCAGGGGGGTTTGGCTGGGTACCGCACCCCTGGGCCCGTAAACCGCATCCGATCTCCCAAGGGATGGAGGGATGGGATGGATGGGGGGGGGGGGCGCAACCAATAGCCCCGAACCGTTCCCTAGAAAGCGTGGCCATGCCCTTGTCAGCGTCGACGCAATTAGCCCATAATTAGAAAAATTAGCCCTCGTCTGAGCAAGTATAGACACCGAGGCGCAGACTCAGGCCTCTCCGTCCTCGTTGTCCTCGCCATCCAGGGTGAACCGTTTGCGTCCGGCCCCTGTCAGTTGCTGCAACCGGACCTTGTGCACCTGGCCCTCTACCTTCTTCTGCATCTTCTCGATTTCGGCCTCGGCATCGACTGTATCGGCCTCGGCCAGCTCGAGCACCAGCCTCCGACCAAGGAGGTGGGCGTCTTGGAGCGCCGACATGACCTTCACCGTCTCCTGCGGGCTGTTCATCGAGACGAACGCGTATCCACGCGAGCGACCCGTGTGGTTGCGCGGGATGCGCACAGCCTGCAGCTGGCCGTAGGTGCCGAAGAGCGTGCGCAGGTCCTTCTTGGTGGCCTGGAAGGGCAAGTTCTTGACCAAGATCTTGCTGTGCTGGCCGGCAAGCTTCTTCGCATTGTCGGCCCGCCTCTGCTCTTCGGCTGCATCGTGGCCACGGTGCGACAATCGCACTTGGAGCTTGTGGTCGTGCAGCTCGTAGCCGTCCAACACCTTCATGGCAGCTTGGGCCGCTTCCCTGCCCGACCATTCCGTAAAACCAAAACCCATACTCAGCACCGCACCGGGCTTCTTGGGGTCTGGCTTGGTCTTGACTCTCGCTGACCGGAAGCCCTCTAGTTTTCCGGCAAGCTCCGTCAAGTCGGCAGTAGTCGTAGAGAAGTTTAATCCCTTGACGAACAGGGTGGTCGACTCGGTATTGTCAGCGTCGTCGCTGCGTTCGAGCAGTTCCGAAGCCGACAACTTCTTGTTGACCACACCACCAGCCATGTCGGCGGTCTCCTGCTGGTCGCCGGTGAACAGTGTTTTGGGTCCTTTTTCAAGGAAGAGCATAGAGCCCTTGAATTGAGAGTAAGCGAGCTTGCGGAAAGCGGCTTTGCCCTCGTGTGCCTGGGCAAATTGCACCACGGCAATAGTGCCTGTGGGCGGCATCAAAACCTTGAGAACTCGGCCATGCTCCTCAAACAAGGTCCTGAGTTCCTCCGGAGATGTCCCGTAAGGAAAGTTCTTGACAAGGATGGTCGCGTCGCCTCGTTCACTGGACTTGAAGCTGTTCAGGTCGATGCCGTGCGACAGGAAATATGCTTTTGTGTCCTGAATGGTGGACGCTTCTGCCAACGCCTGTTTCACAGCAGCATCCGCGTTGGTGGGATCCAACAATTCGCTGCGCGAAACGCCGAGACGGTTGGCCGTCGAATCCAGGACAGCATTGGGATCCATGTAGAGACTGGACCACGAAAACTTGGCTGTGGCGGCTTCCCTCTTCTTCCGTATTTTGGCTTGCGTCTTGAGGGGCAACTTCGACAGTTCGAACTCGTCCATGGCTACATCACGCTGTTGCGATGCAGGCAACACGTGGACTAGTCTGCCCTGAAAAGCAGTGCCATCAATAGCCTGGAACGCAGCCACGGCAGACTCAGGCTCGGCAAATAAGACAAATGCCACGCCTTTGTTCTGACCAGCCTTGCGATCCATTGGAATGTGTACCTGAGCCGACGTTAGCTGACTGAAAATGGCCCAACGCGACATAGTACAAAATGGATGGGAGTGCCATATTCAGATTCGAAGCATCTACTAAAATACTGGCCCTGGTTGTATCATCATATACCTGGGTATAAGCTGTCCCTATCAGGGGTTCATCATTGAAGGCAAGGTGTGTGTTAGGGGAAAGGAAAAAAAAGTCTCCTTACCTCTTCTATCTCTCCAAATCGCGCCAGGAATGGCCTTAGATCCTCTTCCGTGGCGGTGAATGCGATGTTGCGGATGAATAGACGCCTGGTGCGACGTATGGAATCAAGAGAGTCCACTGTGCTCGCCCCTCGGGCACCAGCCTTCGATACCGCATCCGCACTTTGGCGGGGTTCTGGACTGGGCGACGCGGGCACACCATCTTGGCCACCAGATGGCTGCGGTGCTTGAGGCGCTTCTGGTTGTGCCTTATCCACGCTAACGGGGGTTACCTCGTCATCATCGAGAAAGTCAAGCAACCGATTGGTGTTTCTTCGTAAAAAGTCCTCATCGGTAGTGGCCATCGCGTCTCCCGATCGTGGCGCCGCCTTCTCGGGCTCATCAACGTTCATTGGATCCGCAGGTGGTTCATCAGACGCCATGGCGTCAGGCGGCCCCCTCGGGAGCTCAGAAACATGTGGCTTGGTAGATGGAGCGCTCTGTCCCGGTTGTAGGGCTACCCGTTTTGACGGCCGACTGGGCACAGCCTCGTACTCATCATCGGAAGCATCGTCGCCGGGAATAGGTGCACCAGGGCCGTCAGTGGTACCCGGGGCGGTTCCATCAACCATGTCCATGCCGTGGATCTTGTTGGCCGAATTCTTTGCATGTTGCATCACACCCAGGAACTCTTGCAGTTTGGGGTCCGACTCATTCACTTCTCGCTTCCGCTTCTTAGGGCTGGCCTCCGACTTGTCGTCTGGCTTCGGCTCATTGAGGGGGCGACCAGCACCTAGCGACAGCGGCGTCGCCGACGAAGAGCCGGGCCTTGCATTTTGCGGTTCGGGCAGAGAAGGGTCGACAATAGGTCTCGCGAGCTCAACCGAGATCCTACTCATGCGAATGAAGCTTTTGTTGAACAGCTTCACCGCTTGCTTAGCCTCACTTGGGGTTGAGAAGCCGATGAAACCAAGCCGGCGCTGAGGTTTGAGCTGGATGTCGGTGATTTGGCCACGCGAGAAATGCTTGCGGAAGTCGGCTTCATTGATGGTCGGCGGGAGGCCTTTGACAAAGATACGAGACGGCTCCATGAGGGGCAACGAGGAGGGATTGGCCAGCAGTTGCAGCGGTTGGAAGGGGCCGCAGCTGTCGTTCTCTCCTCTCGCAGACGTGGCAAGTGACTGTGAGCAAGAGAACGTGGGCCAGAAAGATGGTGAAGATGATGATGGACGGCTCGTCCTGGGTCAGAGAACCTGATGCAAAGAAAATGTTTTTCTGCTGTAGGAAAATAAAAAAAATCACCATCGTTATCGGTGGAACCGTGCCCAGGCCCATGCACCGCACGATAAGCATCATGTTTGATTGGCTGCGGCCGGGTAGCGCGTCAATAAGGCGCAAGGCGCGCAGTTTCGAGGTCGTCCCTAGTAGGCGCACCCATGTCGACCTTATTTCTGAACCATTGGAGACGGTTCCATCGTCTTGACTGTTGCTGAACTGTTGCGCCGCGCCTCAACCCAAGCCCCCAACATCGCCGACCTACACACCGGCCTCCTTCTCGTGCGCCACCCACCCACCCACCGACGATACCTCGCCAGGCAGACTCCGACCAACTCCTGTATGTGCTCCTACGGCCTCCCTTCCTTACCCCTTATAGACCCCAGGCGGTCGCGTCTTGGGGACAATCCACGACCAGCCTTTCTCCGCCACCCGGTTGCAAACGGGCAGCGTAGCGCAGCGCAACATGTCTGCTCACTGTGCTCGTCGCCATTACTCAACAACCCCTCGTCCCACGGGCTTCACACCTAAGCAGTAGCCTGGACTCGTTAACATCTGCTAACTCTTCATCCTGCGCCCAGCACTCCACGTCGTGTCTCTCCTACTACACCATCAACCGGCCGACTTTCTTGGTGAACGGCGACAATGTCTTCCGACGATGCCAAGTCGCCCCCCCCGGCCGTGAGCCGCGACCTTAACCGCGACAAGCTTGAGGGTCAGTTACCTTGCTGGGAAAAGCGACCCTCCCCCCCTTCGAGTCGAGATAGTATATACTGACAGCAGCTGGCAGCCCAGATCAAGTCGGCCGACATGGTGGGTTGCACTCCAGCCAAGCGAGAGCAAACACCCCTTTGCCACCACGTGCAGTTTGGGCTGATCGCGTGACAGACCGAGGACATGCAGCAGGAAGTCATCGATGTTGGTATGCTCGGCCCCGCGCTCAGCCCTGCACCGATCAATACTGATCTCATCTTGGTGTAGCTCAGGAAGCCATGGGCAAGTTCACGATCGAGAAGGACATCGCCCAGCACATCAAGAGAACGGTAAAGCCCGTTCCAACCGGTAGAAAAGTAGCAGCTGCTCACTGGGTATATACAGTTTGACGAGCGCAAGGGGCCCACATGGCATTGCATCGTTGGCCGCAACTTCGGCAGTTATGTCACCCACGGTTCGTACCTGTCCTGTCGCATCGCCTAGCTCCCATCGTACTGACAGGGCTGCAGAGACCAAACACTTCATCTACTTCTACCTCGGCCACTGTGCCATTCTCCTCTTCAAGACTCAGTAGACAGGAGGATGCAGAGGGCTCGAGGGGAAAAGTAGGGGATGCGCTGTCACGCCCAGGCTTGACCGTATCCGTACTGCCCGGCGTTCATTGATTCTTTTAGGCTGCTACAATGCGAGGCGGCCTTATACCCATGCGTCATGACCGTTATGCATCTAACGCGGGCAAATCTGATGTTTTTCGAGGAACAGGAAAGTAGGCGGGCATATTCTTGAGGCCTTGGCGCAGGTAGACATCAATCTTGATGATGGTTGCCTTGGGCCTGACCACACAGGCGAGGGGGTATGGACTTAATAAGTGTTATTCTTGGTCCGTAAGGGGCATATACGGAAACCGTTTTCGCCACGCCATCTCCCATGTAACGATACGGGAGAATCCACTGCGCTGCCGATCATACTTGGACCGTCCCTCGTAGGAAAATGGATCCCCGCCCAGGCACCTTTTTCTTAGCAGGCGATACCTGGGATTCCGAGCCAAGGGCGAGGCGAGGTGATGCGGCCAATTTGTTAGACGAGATGGGCTGAGAGGGCAGAGTCCCGCCATGGCGGCAGGGCTGTCTTAAACAGTCTCCCGTGTTTCACGTGCAAGAGCCAGGCGCGCAATCTATGAGCATTGAGGCATATTCCCTAGTAGCGCGATCGGCAAACGGCCATCGACATGGCATTGCGGATGGGCGATTCCAGGAAATAGGGGACCGTTGAGCCAAGAGGTGGCAGGCGATCACGGGGGGGGCGAGCGAGGCCGCGATGCGTTGCTTGAACGATGGGATTGTCGCGGGCAAGCGACTGGAACCCCGCGCAGCGGCGGCCCCTCTCCCCAGCCTCCCCGTCGACTGGAAGTCCCGGTGGATGGAGAGATGGGAGGAGGGGGGGGAGGGAGGGGGTACAATCAATTGATCCGTCCTTGGAGCCGAGCCTGGGCTAGGAGCCCTTCGGCCATTGGAGCCCAGGAACGGGATCCCGCAGCTGCTGCACCGACTGCCCCGCTTATTTCTTTTTGGGGATTGAGGTCATCAGAAGCGGTCTAGCGGGCATCCATGGGGCCCGGTCAGTCCCTGGCCCGCAGCGACTCAATCCGCCAGCAAAACCCCATGGGTCGGAAAGCAACCGCATTGTACTCCTTCAAACGGGCTCCGTTGCCTCTGCCCAGCCATCCGGAATACGAAGCAGCAGATGGAGATGCATCGAACGGCAGGTGGTCCGAAGTCCTGGAGCTCTTGTAGATATGTGGTCGATAGAGGGAACGGGGGAGCGGGCATGGACGGCGTGAGCCTGCCTTTCTCCATGCAGGGCAGCCAGCGGCAGGCAAGCAAGGCGTGGATTTATCCGTCCGTCCATCCATGCAACCTTCCATGCAACCCGTGGATCCTTCCATCCTTCCATCCATTCCGAATCGGCGCGGAGTTGCTTCCTCACCTTCCACGCTGCCCGTCAAACCCGCCGTCCTCCTCAAGGTCAGCTGGCCCAGCACAATCACCACCTCCGGATTTCCTGTCCATCACGCACCACGTTCCGCCATGTTGCTGCTGCCCATCTCTCGACGAATACATCATAACAACTCTGTAAACACGAGTCAGTTCCCCAAGTGATATCCCCACGCACCCTGTGTCGGTCATTGGGGAAGACGTCCACTCCGCTAGAGCCTGTACCGGGTGGTTCTGCAGGTTGCTGGCGCCGAGACGCGGCTGGGGAGTAGGCAAGATCGTGGGTCCGAAATGGCCGTGCCGGGAGCCCCTCCAACCCCTCTACCCCTCTCCGTTCACGGGCGTTGCCCCCGAGAATCATGTAGCACCAAACGGTGAGACATGTGCCATCGCATCGACAACCGTGAGCATCCCTCGCGCGCAATACCAGAGATGGGCGTGCTTGGCGAGGGCAGTGTGGCAGTGACGGCTAGTTCTGTATCACCACCCACCCCATTGGCTTGCACATGGCCAACCCGCAACGGCTGTACTTTCGGCCGTGCGGACGGGCTCTCTACATGTGCACGCGGGTGTCTTGATCAGATCACTCGGCATGTCTCTGGAGAAGCTCCGTCCGTAGTGGTCAGTGGGAAATCAGTGGCGTGCCACGCAGCACGACGGCGATGGGCAGTCAGCCTTGCGTTGACTGGTAGTGCAGTCCGTTTCACTTGTAACGACATTGGGGGGGGGGGGGGGGGGGGGGGGGGCTGGTACACCGTGCTACCGATTGAGTCCGGGCAACTAACTAGGTAATCCAGGCCCCTACACCGAAAAGAGCCGAGTCTCGTACCTTTCTTGCCCGACCAGTGTGAGACGGACACCGAATCTGACGGTGGTGTGTTGCTGGGTATCATAGGGCAGGCGTTACTTTCCGTTTCTAACAACGGATCCAAGAACGTACCTGGACGAGAGAGACCCTAGCGAGGCTTCACACCCGGATGATGGGACGGATGCCAAGCCGACAAGTATTCCCGTCCGTAGTACCTAACGCCTCTTCGGGGCAACGGAAGATGACAACCACGGCGCGCGCATGGATAGCATAATAACCTACCGCGCTCAAAAGCCGGCCTATGTGCCCACTCGGGACGGGCTGGCAAAATGTATGCCCCTGTGTCGAGGCCGACGCGCCACGGATACATGCTTCGTAGTAGGCAAGACCGCCCGAACAACCAGCGCACCAGCAGCAGCCAACAGGCAGACAGGCAGTGTGCGGAACGGACCTGATTCGGTTCCAACCTAATCCAGCCGGGGGGCCAAAATATCCGAGTGTGTTTTTATACAAACTGCTGGCTACGGCATGGGTGCACGTGGGTATTCTCGGATGCGCCGAGTACCTCGTATGTGCCGTTCTGCTGGATCCTGGCTCCTGGCAAGCACCGGAAAGACGGTGTACCAAGCCGACAAATCATAGGCTGTCGGCTCTTTGTAAACTGACACAACCCACGGGTCGAGAGTGTCTCGACGCTGACTGACTTTCGCACGGAGCGGCGACACTCCTTCGCTCAGGGACTTGGCAGGTCATGGCTGACTGTGACAGACACATCCCACCCCATGCGCCTGGGCAGGCGGGCTTGGCTGGAAACGGAGGGCGGGCAGGCGGGCAGTCGGGCTTGAATGCACGCGGGTACGACGAACATGGACCGTACATCCGACCCCTCCCCTCCCCCTCCCCTCCCCAACACACGAAGCGAGCAATGGCCGATGCGGCCTAAACTCTGTCGTGGTGCGAGTGGCACCCGTGCATGTGTGTGTGTGTGTGTGTGTGTGTGCGCGTTCCATTGTACGTTACGTGCGTGTGTGTGCGCGTGGTGCGTGTGTGTGTGTATGCGGGTCGGCCAGATGGAAGCGGAGCGTAATAATCATGCCGCACGCCTTGGGCCCGTCGAGAAGTTCGTGTGCGTGCCCGTTGCTTGCGTGCGCACAACCACGACAAATAGCCACAAACTAGCTGCGCGGGCACGGGGGGGGGAGTGACGATGACGCTTCGGAGAAAGCCTGGCTGGCTGGCTGGCTGGCAACCCGCAGCCAAGGCCCGCTTCGTCACCAGCTTCTGGAAGTCGGCACACTCCAGTACCAGGGGCCAGAGCGGTTAAGGGAAGTATGGCCGCGAAGCGTGGGCAGGCAATCGGTCCTCAGCTGAGAAGGCCGCAGCGAAGGAAGTAGATGGCCGTACATTCCCTACATCGTACTAACCAAGGTACGGAGCACAGTCAGCAGATGCCATCATGGGCATAGTTTGACCGGGGCGTTCAGCGCGGGAAGCGCAAACTCACGCAACACCCATCACCTCCAGCCCGCCCGCCCGCCAATCCATCGAGGGCAACGAGGGCCTCCAGCTCCCGCTACCACACGACGACCACACCACACCAGGACCGGGTGGGGCGTCGCCCATATGGCTGCTCACCAACTAGGTCAGATTCATCTGGATTAGGGCGCCGCTCAACGTGGCGCCCGCAGGCACCACTCAGACCGTCGACTACGAGGGCGCGGCGTGGGACCCGAGCAGAGGGTAGCACATCTCCGGCTGTTGTACTCCGTACATACTGGGTGATCTGCAACGCGGCTGGCCATCGATGTGTTGGCGCACCCGCAGGTGTACCCTACACGGGGTGGGGGGGGGGGGGGGGGGGGGGGGGGGGGGGAATGGATTGCTTGGCCGCCCAAGTCCGGGAAAAAGTCATTATAGTAGTACCTGTCCCGTATTGTGCCCGCGAGAATGAGGAGAGGCAGCGGCAGGGTCTGCTGAGTATACTCAGCAACTCCGAGCCGAGTCGGGCCTTTCCAGCGCTCCTTGTCCGAGCCGGCATGTCGTGTCATGCTGCCCACCCTCCAGCTCACCATCGGAGGGTAAGATGTACCTAATATGGTATGGAGTAGGCTGGCGGGCGCACGCCGCCGGATCGAGCCGCGGGCGGGCTTGCCTCTATAGTATATCCACCGCGAGGGCGCCAGTTGCGCTGGAGGCAGTGGGCATGTCTCAGTTGCCCGGGGCAGCGCAAGCGCACGCGATCCTCGAGGTGGCGCTGGGGGACGAGTACGCCACTGCAATTCGCCCGGGGGCCTCAGGGAGCTTTTGGACCGCTTCGTATCCCCGGAGACACCTAATGGGCGGTGTCTCGCTCGAATCAGGCCATGCCTGTCGTTTTTGCCGTTGCGGGCTCCGATGCAGGGAATCGCTGGAGCCGCGGGAGGATAGGCAATAGGCAAGGGAGTAAGTACTTGTATCAACCTAGTATCTGTAGTAGCACCAGCCAGCCCATGTCGGTTGCTCTCCCTGATGGCGCCGCTCCTGGATCTTGGGAACAATCTCACTGGGAGACCGCCATTGTCAGTATCCTCGTTTCCCGGCACCGCTCGCCGACAACTCGGCAGGGAAGAGGTCCCCTCCAGGGGGGGGGGCTCCATCGATTAATTGCCGGCTCTTGTCTGTTAGAAATCGGTCGCAAAAACGAATTCGCTCGAACCTGAGGCAGATAACCTGCCACCTCCCTGGACTGCCGCCCGGTCCGTAGCAGAGAGGGGGACCTGGCCAATCAGGCCCCATCGGCTCCATCGCGCGTGTGGAGAGCCCAGAGCCCCCAAGCGGCTGGTACGGTACCTGACAAGTTCCATGCTCTGTTCTAGGGCCAGCAGCGTATGGGGACGCCAGGACGCCATCCGTACCTGGCATGTACAGCGGCCCTGGATGGGGAGGTACGGGTTCCGTAGGGACTACGGATGGGGGCAGTCCATACAGTCGATTTTTACCCCCCTCCCCCTCCCCCTGCGCTGGACGGGATATCCGTCGTTGGTGACGGGCAGTTTGGCCTCCACGACCAACGGCGGGCCAAAGGGGGGGGAGGGGAATGGCGTCAGCTTTTCGCCCGTTGTCAACCAGCGTTGCGGCAAGACGAGGCATCACATCGCGAACGACAAACCTGATGCTCCCGAGGGCCATGGGGGTTCTACGTGCATATGCTCTTTCGCCTAGCTCACCCCCCCGCCCGACGATTTTTGGGTTCGTCGAGTCAAGGCCGCGCGACTAGAGCCAGGAGAACGGCACACGGACTATCCGCCCTGACAAAGACCTTGCTGCCGGGGTTACAGATGTTTCAGTCAAATCTTGACATAATTGTGAATTTATGCTCACCGCGGTCGCCCCTTATCGTCCATTGGGAGCGACCTGGTCAACTACGCACGCCTCGACCAAAACCTTGGCTCGCCCAACCACGAAAGCAAGCCTACGATGTGCGGTGCGGCGGCTTCGGCTTGCGATCCGACGTCTGTAGGAACATGTGCGAGAAGCGATTGGGTCCCTGAAAACATCAGCCCAGTCAGAAGTTGAGACGGTCACTTCGGGGATAAGTCACTTAGTCACGCGGTGCTTGCTGGCACTACTCGTACTTATCCATGGAGGGGAGGGAGCCCAGTGTCCCGTCACTGGGCATGGGAGGCAGTTGGCAGGGAGCTGCCGGCCGAATGTGCTCGGAGGGGTTGGAACCGGAGGATCTGCCTCGGCTACAAGGTGATGGGCAGCTACTCTGCTACGCATGGGTGTACGCAAATAAGTGCGATGCAAGTAAGCCCTGCAATACTGAGTAAGGAAGCAACCAAGTATTGCGTCTGTATCTCCCGCCTGCGTATATGCCTCTCTCATTCTCCCTACCCCCCAGCTTCGACAAGGTGCATACATACACTGGGTACACTGTGATGGATGGGGGTCGTGTGTTTTCCGCGCCCCCCCCCCCCCCCCCCCCCTTTTGGCGAGGCAGATGCAGTCAGTGTATTCGTCGAGTGATGGAGACGAAGGAACTTTAATGCTGTGTCCCCCATGTCCGACTGGGCCTCTGGGCTGGGTACGGAGAGTACAAACAGCTTCCGCCGTAGTGGAGGGAGACAGCGGTATGTATGTAGGTCAGTAAGTATAGGTTCTTGCGCGCAGTTGGGCACAACTGTCCCAGCAGGGGATCGACCCCTCCCATTGGCACGGCCTTGTGGGTGCGTGGACAGGGAGCGAGCGCGTAACATGGGTGTATCCTCTCTTCCCATGGCTGCGCAGCCGCAGCTCCTCTGGCCCGTCGCGAGGCTTACTCCCCTCCCCAAGAGAGGCCAGCCAGAGTCAGGCGGACAGTAGGCGCGCACACAATACCACACATGGGATGGATGGGCTGACCGACGCACCGCCCGCGCCGTGTTTGCGACAAGGTACATAGTAGTCGTGTATGCTGCTGAGTGGGACACATGCATTTGCGGTGACGGGGGGGGGGGGGGGGGGGGGTGCCCATGATGTAATCAAGAAGTCGCTCTGGGTACAAAGAAAGAGGTTAACGTACCTAGTCGAGGTAATCGAGGTAGGTATCTTCGTGTCGGGAGGGCGGCCGACCAACGAGGTTGGCTTCCGTCGCACGTATGAAAGTGGGCTTGGGTCTTGGGCATCCTGGATGCTATTAAACTCGCCGTGCCAGCAGGCAATGGCGGTTATGAAAAGCCCATGATTCCCCAGCAAGCAATTGTCACTCCCAGAGAAATTGGCCAGGCCAACGGAGCAAAGATCTGGCTGTCTCACTACCAGAAATGAGCTGGTGGGGCGTTGTCGCTTGATGTTTCAACGTTGGAAGGCGAGGCGCTGCCTCGCCCCGGGGCGCTGGCGACTTTTTGCCAATGCCGGCCTGCCGAACCGTTGCCCCCGTCTTCTGGCGCGGGCTGTGTGTGTTGAGGCGATGGTGGAAGACGGGCGGAGATACCCTACCAATTTCTTGGGTAGAGCTCAATCCAATGCTTGGGTAGGGCAAGCGATGGTTGTCGTCGTCGTCGTCGTCGTCGTCGTCGTCGTCGTTGCCCGCGTGCGCTAAGCTGTACCAGACCACACGCTCCCTTGGGATCCCATGCTACTAACCTGCCAACCCGCAAGTAGTTGCGTTCCTTCTCACTTGCCAACCTAGTTTCCTACTAAACTCACTTGCCTTGCCGTCCATTTGCATCCACCACTTGGGCTGCCGGCTTTCTGGACTACGAGGGGATTCTTGGACTGCTCGGGAAAGGTACCTCGCTGCAGCCTTTCGCTAGGCCACGGTCATGGCGAGCAAGTGCACGACTAGTCGAATCCAATCGAACACTGGTGTGGCTAGCGGGCGCCCGCTGGGCCACAGGTCCGTATGCAATGTGCTTCTTGTCGTTGGGTTGGTGGGTAGTCCGCCTACACCACTTACCTCTGTCCGCATCTATCCGTACAAAGACATATGCAGACGCCCTTCCGCACATCCCACCACCCCCCCTGCAAGGCCCCCAGGTCACTCTACTGTACTTACCTCCCATGGGCCGGTCGACGGGCCGCGAATCAAAGGCCAGGGCTGCTTGTCTGCCCGCCCTTGACCTCCCACCGATACAGACAGGCCCACGGCTGGACAGGCCGCCTGGGCGCGTGCCTACCTGCTTTTCGTTCCGGTCCGCCTGCTCGCTGCCGCTGGGCTGGGGGGGGTGGTGTTGGCCGGAGCGGGCGCCGCAGGCCTGTATTCGCATGTTGGCTGTCGGGTAGGGTGGAGGGCAAGGATATCCGTAGATCTCGTCCCATTCATTGCTCGGGGACGCCCCAGCTGGTACTGTTCCTGGCCGGCAGGAAGTAGTAATAATATGAATGGGTTATGGAGAATAATCACTGCCCATGGATCACGGCCACTGCCACTGCCCATTCGCTCGTTCTTGGCCCTTTGCCCGTTCCCCCTCTGCCCGCTAAACTTAGGCCGGCCGAGCTAGGCCTCCTTTGTGCCCCCCATCCCAGCAGCTGGCCTTGCGGCTTTGCGCGGTGCGACAACGACGACCCATGACAGTCGCCAGGGCATCCCCGGTACCCGGGCAGTACTTGCGACGCCCATGTACTTAGCTGCCACCCATCAGTATCCGTATCGACCTCCAGGCCTGCCTCCTGCCGACTTGGTACCTCTATACTTCCCTGGCGGGACCCGCTTTCCCTAGACTCCCAATCCCACTGCGCTGCACTCCATCTCCGCCGGATGACTTCCTTCTTTCTCCTTGACCAAGACGACGCAGCAGGCCAGCCAGCACGCAGCACCGCGAGACATCTTCCGTACGACCTCGTCCTCCCCTGGTGCTCTGCTCTCTCTCCATCCCTCTCGCCGACGCCTGCCTGGGAGCTCCCATAATTGCCTCAGCTCCGTCCGCTCGGCGCCCGTCGACCTGCTTGTTTGCTCGCTTGCGTGCTTGCTTGCTCCCGCCCTCGTTCCTGGCGAGCGAATTGAAAGCCGCAGTGACCTAATCATGTAACCAAGCTGCATTCACCCCAAGTCAACCACTGTTGTCGCCTCGCCTTGAGCTCTTCATCCTCCGTCTGCCTGCCGGCCAAAGTGCAGACTCCCGTCTGCAGCCGCAGCCGCAGGTGTTCCTCCTCGACCAACACCACTGCACCCACTCCTCCGCTCACACGACCTAATCCACACGACTTCGGCCCTCCACCCTCCTCTGGCTGCCGACCAGACCCAAATCCGACGAAATGCCGAACCTCGCAATCCCCGACACGGGCCTCCAGCTGGAGAGCCCGCCCAACCCGCCCGCCGCCCTCCCTATGCAAGCTTTCGGTCTTGTCCTCAACGACGATGTCATTGAGGACATGATCAGGTGCTTCAGAGACGGGGAGAGCCTGGAGCTGTGCCTGGGCAATACTCCCGTAAGTTCGGTCTCCCGCATCTACCGTCCACGGCCCGCCTGGGCTGGCCTCCCTACGTTGGCACTCGACGCAAGCTCGGGGAGCGAACCTGGGCTTCCCTCGTCGTTGGATTACTTGTGATCCTCTCCTTGACTGCCAGTTGGCTAACCGCCCTTGACAATAGAGCTTGCGATACGGCAATCACGAAGAGAACCTCAAGCCGACACACGATTTCTCCGGCTATGACCTCTTCCTCACAAACCCAACGGATTCAACCAGCAAAGCCCAAAAACTACCGAACCCGTCAGTATCCATTTTCGAGAAGCCATCGGCAGCCAAGCCCCCGAAACCCCAGATCCGGGTCGACAAACCAGCCAAGGGCAGCAAGACAATCAAGTCGAAGATCCTTCCGAGCGGCAAGAATGCCATATCCACGGTCTACTCGTCGAGTAACCCCCGATCGCTACCCACCAGCCCGGCACTCAACGGCGTTGGGTCACCATCTCTTAACCCGGCCTTCACGGCGTCCCAGCAGAAGCTCGAGAAGAACAAAGAGCAGCGCAGCGCGCTTGTCCACGAACTTGCAGTTCGGGACCAGACTTTGGAGCACCTGAGGGCCAAATGGACCGGATCAGAGGCAGACTTCAATGATATTTTGAAGAGAGTGGGTGATCAAGTCAAGGACCAGGACAAGTGGTCCTTGAAAAAGCTGTTCTGGAAAGAACTCGACGTCTGGAATTATGACTACGAGTCTCAGGAGGACCGTCAGGCCGCCGTGGAGAACGCGATCAAGGTGTACGACAAGCAGCGACTCAGCTCGGGCGCCCCCGAGTGGGAACGTTTACTGCCGAAGGAGGAGCGCGGCAAGGGGATAGTCCTGAGCAAATTGCAGGACCGCTTGGCTAAGGGCAACATCACCCCGGTGCCCAAAGCCTCGAAAGCAGACGACGCGAGCAAGAACAGCAGCGACGAGAGCTCGCGAGCGCCTGGTGCTGAGGCCATGTCGCGGTCCAACTCGCAGACGGTGGTTGCTAAACCCAAGGCAAAGATCAGCGATCGCGAAGCTCAGGCTAAGCGACTGCTCTCCAACAAGCCGAAGAAAGCGGCACCACCCAAGAAGGCCCCGGCGAGTAAGACCAAGGCGACGGAGAAGGGGGCGAAAAAGGTGCTGTCGGCCGAGTTTGTCCAGGACTCGTCGAGCAGCGAGGACGAACCTATTGCCCCTACTACCACCGCCAAGTCAAAGCCAGCCGAGAAGACGATGGATAAGGCGATTGAAAAACTGGCTGAAAAAGTCAGTGAGAAGCCCAAGGTACCTGCACCTGCAGCAAAGCCCAAGCCCAAAGCGGTGGTTCGCGCCCCCAAGTCGGCAGCCGTGAAAGCGCCTGCTGCCAGCAAAGCCAGCACTCCCGCGACCAGCACACTGCCGAAGCGGCCAAGAGACGAGGAGGACAGTAGCTCGAGCTCGGGCGCGCCCTTGGCCAAACGGCTCACCAAACCCAAGGAAGCCCCCAAGCCCCTTCCGAATTCAACGGCCCTCAAGCACCGGCCCTCGGATGCCAGCCAAAACTCGCGGGCGACGACCTCGTCCAACCACTCATACAAGAGCAAGAACACATCGCCCGCCAAATCGTCGCCGTTGGCTTCGTCCCCACCCACCAATGCTTCTGATTTCGATGACGATGACCACGGTCGCAGTCAGAGCCATAGTCAGAGCCACAGCCAGAGCCAGAGTCAGACGCAACGATCCGTGTCGCGGGTGAATGGGCTGACAAATGGCACGGCGGCGCCGGCCAAGAAGCGCAAGGAGCCGCCGCGGGACGGGGATGTGCACGTCTCGTCCAAGAAGGCGCGTGTGAGCATGTCGGTGCTGCAGAAAGCACAGTCATTCGAAGTGTACTACCGGCGCTACCTGGTACTGCACAACGAGCTCGTCTCGATACGGGATCCGCCGCAGGATGATATCGACAGATTAGTCCGGATGCGCCAGAGGCTCGTGACCATGAAGGACGAAATCGCACAGGAGCAAGGCGCAGCGGCATAAGTGGGGCCCGGCCCGCTTGGTGTACAGCCGGGAGCGGATGAATGGAGCACCTCCACGATGGAACCGCGTGGAGGTGACGGAATTCCATTTGCGTCATGCATACAGAAAGTTCAGGGGGTTCAAGAAGATGACGACGAACAAGACGCGGCGTTCTGCTCCTCACAATGCCACGGCGAGCCAGACGCAAATATCGACACGGAAGACACGTCCGCCCTTTGGGTGGCGATTACGACAGCATCAGCCGCATTTGTTCATATGCCTGGAATGGAAAAGGCCAGAGGGACGCCCAGGCGGGAATTTTCTGAGCATTGGAGTTACGGCATCACAAGCATGGTCGAGGGAGCGGCAGCTCGGAACCTCGCCTGGTTTTCACGATTTCCTTTTTTTTTTCTTTATTGCCCACGCCTGGAATATCCCGCGTTCCTGTTGCGCATCGACTACAGAGCTACGCCCAGGGACACGCGGGCAGTCGCGTCAGCGTGGAAACTCGCATTGGTTTTAGACGACGACATGGACGGAACAGGCGAGGCCCCTGAACAAGGAGACTGCGAGCTGGTCGCAGGCATGACGGTTGCTGATGTCTCGGCCCGTGCTGGTGCAGCAGATTGGGACATGCTGAAGTAGTTAGTAGTGGAGGCGGCCGGGCGCCATTTCGCCTCAACAATAATGAGACACTGCCCTTAAGCCAACCAAATGACCGGGTGTTGGTCAATCCCGTCGGGTCCTAAACGACGGCTGACTATGGTGACAGTACCGTGTGGCGGGATTAGTTGGCCTTTGCGCGGGTGGCAAGGGGGGGGGGGGGGGGGGGGCAAGATCGCCAACGGCAGCATAGCATGGAGGCCGAGGCTGTCCCAGGTTGGCGTTTCGCTCGCAAGATCCAAACCGGGATGGACCCTTATCGCATTCAGGCACGGATGGGTTACCTCGAGCCAGAATACGAGGTTAACAGGCTCGAGGCCGGATTCCAGAGCATCGCCGTTAGGTCTGGCCGACCATGGCCGCCCAGCTTGCCAAACGTTACGCGAAACCCGTACCCCCGGCGGAATACCGGGCGGAGGACAGACAGACATATGCGAGGGGGGGGGGGGGGGGCGCGCTCAGTATGGGAGAGAATCTCGATATCACAGATCCCTCTCGATCCCCTCTCCTCCTCTTCTGTTCCCGCCGGTGCTTGGGCATGGATGATGCGTGCATGCGCCTCCTGCCTAGCCAGGCGCCGTTTAGGTGTGGGCCGAGCAAGCACGACCGCCCGTCGGTGGTCTCAGACGAGTTGGACGGCGCCGACCCTGCATTCATCGTGCAGCTTCGGGGAGAAGCACCGGGTGGGCGGCTGAGTGGCCGACCGGTCTCGCCCCGGCGTTCGTCTCGTGTGTCGCGGTCGAACATGCGTGCTCGCTATGCGCTACGGTTGTGCGACGGTCTCGCCGACCACGGGCCACTGTAGCGGACGTGCCAGGAAGCGCCAGCGGCCCATTGGGACCTGGGATGCCGCATGGCATAGCATGAGCCTCGCTTGAGCGGTGGGGGACTTGCAGGCATCGCTCAGGGATTCGGGGCAACCGGTATAGCCGCATCCGTCGACGGACGGCAAGCATACCGTCAATCACCACTCCGGCTACCAACAACGCCCGGACAGTAACAAACAAATCCGAGAATGTTCCTCTGGCCCATGCTCTTTGCACACCGTCGCCTGCCTATGGCAAATGGTAGGCTCTGAGTCTGAGACAAGAATAGAAACTGGGCAGCTTCCACGCCCCCGCCCTCCTTCTCGCGAGAACGAAAAGACGGACGAGGACGGAGAGAGAGGTTTGCTTGGGTTTCTCCCTCATTCCTCGCGAGACCACAACGACGACGTGATAGCTTCAGGGCCCCAAAGGGCCCTTCGTCCAAACCACGACGCGAGGAGGAGTCAAGGTGCCGGAGAGCCGTGGCGTACAACTGCGTTACATGCCTTCTGGGCGGGCCTATCGGTCAGCCATAGTCCCGGGCCTCACGGCGGTGGTCCCCCCAGGTTGTCGTCGTCCAGTCCAGGTCGCAGGTCCCTTCGCAGTGGCTATGACGTCCCGACATGCCTGGGCTCGCCAACAGAAGCCTATCCGGCCCCAGTCTGGAGGGCCTGGGGTCTAAATTGGGGGGCGCCCTTGATAACAGTTCGGAGACAATACTAGGATGGCTGAGGTAGGATCCAACGAGGGCACCTCGAAGGCAACTCTGGCAGCGGACCAGCGATTCGATCGGCCTGGGTGAGCCGAAGCATGGCCGTCGCAACGTTGCGCGGGTAATACACGTGGTAGCTGGCGGGCCGCGATTAGTACGGCACGGCGGGAGGGCAGGCAGGCGCCGGACATGGCGATAGCGATGGCAGCAAGAGCGAAAAAAGAGCAACCAAGAACAATGGGTCCCATGCTCCCAATGGCACCCGGATGAGGTAGGTAGGCAGGTCGTCTGGGCGGGGGGGTGTGGCCTCGAGTTTGATGGTATAGGGAGGGATGCCCCTGGCTAGGTGACCCTTGCCCCCCCAAGACTGGACGATTCACATTCCCATCCTGCAATGTGCTCTGCCTGTTTTGGGTCTCCCATTGAGCACGCGGTGTTTTATTTCCAGGCCCCTTACAGAGAGCACCTGCAGATGACCCAGAAACCTGGCGGCCCTGGCGGTCGTGACGTTGGGAACCGTCTCTCTCTCTCTCTCTCTCTCTCTATTTGGGTGTATGTGTGTGTTCCCGCCCACGCTATACAACCACCGTGAATGGTATAATATGTAAGCCGGCCGGGGGGGGGAGAACAGGATCGACAGAGCCGGCATCCCGACAGGGGGGGGGGGAAGGGGTTGGTCGCAAGGTCCATCGCTTTGTTGTTGGCTCGCGTGCTGGGCTTCGCATGTACGATGAGCCTATGTTACCCTGCGTTCCTACATGATGGGCGGGCAGGGGGAGGGCGGCGGCGCTGCAACGACGGGCGGCAGATGACTGGTCGTCGGCGCGTACCCGACGCTCCGGGCGGATCGGGGGGGGGCTGGGAAAGGACCGCAACGCCATGCTGTCTGGGAAGCGCAGGTGTACGCCCGGGCGTCCCCCAGCCCCAGGGGGACGCGAGAGCGTGGGTTGTGCATGGGCGGCGAGAGGGAACAATCCGTGGCCCCGGGCACGGCCGACGAGGTGAAGAAACGCGACAGGCCGGCGCAGCAATGCGACGAAGCAAACACAGGGCAACGGACGCGCGCACAGCGCCCTCCTACTCCCCTGGCAAGACGGGAGGGCCGTGTTCGCTCTGCGCCCCCCCCCCCGACGGCGGGAGACGTGACGATGGGGCCGCATGGGCACACGCGGCGCCAGGGCGTCGGCGCGGGTCACGCTGGTGCCGCCCCCTCCTGCTCCTCTCCCTCTCCCGTCCCGGCAGGAGGGGCGGCAAACCGCCATCCGCCACACATGCCAAAGCCTCCACGGCCGCCGCCACCCGCTCGCTACACCCATGCGCCCCCCTCCCCCGGCGCCGGGGGCCCTGGCTGCAGTGGTCGAGGAGGGTGGGTTGGCCCGCGTGGTATGCAGAGCGCTTGTTTGCCGCTGCACGGCGTTTGGAGGGACCGCCACCACGGGTCCGAACCCCCTCACCCGCCCCATCCTCTTCCCGGTTGGGTAACGGAGGGCGCAGGGCCAGAAGCAGGAGGAAGCGGCGGGCGGTGGTGGCGCTTCACCTCTGCGGCTTTCACGACGCGAGGACGGGCATCGTGGAGGGGGTCCCCGGGCGCGCGTCATACGGGGGGCGTTGTGGGCTAACCATGTCTTCCTGCATGCCTCGAGAGGCGTGAGAGACGGGCGTCGGCGAAGTGAAGCCTGTGAAGAAGGGAGACACGGGAGGTAACAGGGGGGGGGGGGGGGGGTTCGTTTCCGCTCCCACGCCGCTACTGCGAACACGGCTGCGAACAACCCCCCCCCCCCGATCCTCCCATCGTGTCCAGTATCGTGCCCTACGGGAATGGTTAGCGTGGGGCTTCGACACGGATGATCCCTTCCAGCATCCTACGGCCTGCGTGCCGGTACCGGGACCAGGGGGGGATGGGAGCTCGCGGCCACAGCCGTTGGGACGGACACACACTCGCCTGCTAGAATCGACCGCGAGGGTGCTTCCTCGTACCGTCCCTGGGCGAGTACTTCCACCCGGACCGGGCCCCAGTACCATCTGGACCAGCAGTACCTCACGATGATGTGCCGGGGTCCGGACTGGTGTTGGCCCGCCGGGGGGGGGGGGGGGGGGGGGGGGGGGGGGGGGCACGGCTGCTCAAACACTACAAGCCCTGCGTCGGAGAAAAAGCAGCTAATACACGTTGGCGATGGCGGAGGTTGGGGTGGAAGATAATGGGTGGGGGGGACGAACGACCACTGGCATCCCTTTGTCCTCCCCACGGCGAGTCGTCTGGGCGATAGCTGTAAGCAGCCAGCCGGTTTACCTCGGGCATGGCGGCGGCAAACAGAGACCACGAGCAAAGACTCTGGTATAGACGCAAGGGTCTGGAAAGAAAACCCCGCCCTCGTCGAACAAGCACAAGAACGTTGGGCTGGGCGGGAGGATACCTGCTCGACTGTCGAACACGCCTCCTCGCCAGCGGGCTTGGCCGGAGACGGTGTCTCAACTGTCCAGCACGCCTCCGTATTGTCAGACGGAAGGGGTAGAAATCCATGCGAGAACCCAGCGCATCCGACCGAGACAAGGGCAAGGCAACGAGTGATATATGCGTGTGATGTTTTGTATCCAAGTTCTAATCCCCGGCATTCCTCCTCTCCGGAGAGTAGGAACTACGGGTGCCGGCCCTTTGGCCGAACGAGAAACCCCGACCAATTCGACGCCGAGACGGCGGGCTTCAAGACCTACCTTGACAGAGATGACATTGCACGCATCTGGAAGTTGAAGCTCGAGAAGCTCGAGAAGCTCGGTGGAGGGAGCCAAGACAAGGACGAGACCGTCAACTTGCAGGTGAGGAGCCTTCCAAGGCATCCTGACGCAAATCAGGGAGCACACCAAGGCCATCGGGACGCTATCCGCCGAGGCAAGACCGGGTCATACGCAGTGTGCGTATCTTAAGGAGCTGAAGGGCCTCGCCGATCTGCTGGTGGCCGAGAAAGGGGACAAGCCATTTGCATTTTCCCGCTTTGGACAGACAAAGCTACCAGAGCACGACAGTCGGGGCCGCGCCGCCGCCGCCGCAGCAGCAGCAGCAGCAGCAGCAGCAGCATAATCAACGGCACAAGGATGGACGGCGGGACAAGGCCAACATCACGTAGAATCAGAATGGGAAGCACGGGGAGATTGGGAAGAACGAAAAGGCCCCAGAGAACCATCAACCCCCCGGCAAGGACTATGTCGCCGAGAGCCGACCGGGTTGCCTTTACTGGCGAAGCGGGAATCAACAATCAGCTGCGGTTGCCTCGCGTCGCGACGACAGGGCCGCCGAGGTCAAGTGGATGAAGCTACAATGACGGGGCGCGTGACGCGGCATCGTTGTCTGCGGAGACGGGAGACGGAGTCTGGCTTTGCCAGGTCGCGGCAAGCTCGGAGAGAAAATGGTTAGCAGTATCCCTGGACCACGGGTCGGATCAAGGCGCTGTGTACAACATACCTGGGAAGAAAAAAAAGGTGAAGCATCGTCCTCATCAGAGTAATCAGAATCGAATCATGGGCGCAGGGCCCCCGAAGAGACCACTGCTGCCCACGCCGCGTATCGCACTCAAGTGTTTGTACACAACCGTAACGGGGCAAGCCCCGCCAATCTCAGAACGGCACTCCCATAGGAACGCGGTCTCCCGCCGTCTTCTCCCCGGGGGGGATATACACGGGGTGCCGCGCCCTGGTTTCTGATGCCCATTCTAGACTTGAAGTCAAGCCAGGCCCTTACGGGCAGACCCTATCGTCCCACGCGGGGCGGGCGACACAGGTGGTGAGATTGAGGATTACTCCGAATTTCTCATATGCGGGGGAAACGTCGGGCAGCTGGCGGAACCAGGCGCGCCGACGGAGAGGCCGCCCGGAGGCGGCCTCTCTGTGTGTGGCATAGAAACGCGGCGTTGAGGAGGACGATGCTTGGAGAAGGAAAGGAAAGGAAGGGAAAGCAGTCGAGGCCGAGATTGATTTTTTGATATGGGAGTCCGGAAAACCCTCCCAGCCGACCGCGCAAGGCTGGCCAATGAGAGAGCTCGAGAGGAGCCAAAGCAGAGACTGCGGGGCTGCCCTACTCACTAGCCCCGTCCGCAGGTACGTACCTGCCATAAGGGTTTCTCGCATGCAAATGCATCAATGGCTTCAGGAAATCCCCTAGCATGTATCCAGTCGCCCAGGATGGACTGTAGACCAGTCTGGCCAAATCGGCCAGGCGCTATCCCCCGAGTCAAAAGCCCCCCCCCCTTGGCCGGGGCCCGTGTATCGGATGCCCTCGTCGGCTGTAGATATGTTTTCGTATTTATTCATTTTTCCCCCATCCCGTCTTCTGTCGTTTCCCGATATTGCGATGCTTATGTCTTGAGGTCTGCTGCCCCCTTCTCGTCCAAGACGCCAGATTCCTCTTCCCGTTCTTTTATCAGCTCGTTCCTTGCCGCACTCTCCCTGCGAAACCTGCGTACCTCGGCTTGTACGCCGCCTCGTGCTCACGCAACCTGTTTATCTACCTGAGATCAGGGACTTAGCTAGCCCCCGGAAGGCGCTCACTTGGGGAAATTCTGAACGGCGAGATGCACACCTCCCCGGCAGATTTCCCGCAGACCTGGCAGAGACCGCCGTTTACGGAGCTTCTCGAGTGCCTTAGGAAACTCCAGGTTGATCCACCCGTCTGGAACCCCAGCACGTCGCGCAAGATTGCCCTGAGTGACCATGAAAACTCGGCCACGTTTCGCCGCGAGGTTGCGGCGTACCTGGCCACCATCATCTCGAGCGGACTCAAGTGGATCGAGGACGACGATGAGAAGGAGGTCATCTGGGAAGAGGCCAGCCGCCGGCTCTCGGAGCGCTGTGGCCGCGCCGGCATGGGCGAGATCACGCGGCGCTGGCCCTTTGAGGGCCCGGCGCATCCTGCTTTCGAGCTGACCATCCGGGAGCCGCCCATCACCGGCGACGACTTGGGCCTCAAAACGTGGGGCTCCTCCTACCTTCTCGCCCAGCAGCTCGGCAAGATCGCCTCGAGCTCTCTGTCCCACCTGCTGGCTTCCGGCCACAACGACGACTCTCGGGTGGATGTGCTCGAACTCGGCTCCGGCACCGGCCTTCTGGGCATGGCGGCAGCCGTGATTTGGAAAACAAGCGTGATGCTGACTGACTTGCCGACTATCGTGTCCAATCTGGCGTACAATGTCGAGGCCAATCGTTCGCTGATTGAATCGCACGGAGGCGGCGTCGAGGCGGGGGCGCTAACATGGGGTGGATCGGGAGAGGACGGCGGTCAGCTCGAGGCCTTCACTAAGAAGAACCAGTTCAAGGTCAGTTTTCCCCCAGGGACAGTGGCAAACTGAAAAGTTGCTGAAAGACGTCGCTAGATCGTGCTGGTGGCTGATCCTCTTTACGACGACAATCACCCCGGGCTCCTCTCCTCCGCCGTCAAGGACCACATCAGGAGAGACGACGCGGCACGGGTGGTTGTCATGGTGCCCAAGAGAGATCGAGCGACTGTCGGGCTCCTGGCGACGTTCCGTTCACTCCTCCTGCAGGGTGAGGAGCCGCTGGAATGCTTGGAAGAGCACACATTGGCCGTCCAGGACGACTGGGAAGCGGACGAGGACGGGCCCCAAGTTGAATGCTGGTGGGGCGTGTTTGGCAAAGCGCAGACTCCGGCACCATGAGAGGCCGGCCCCGTCTGCCTAATAGCTTGACGCGATGGCACTTGACGAGTTGACGATAGACACGAAACCTTCCAAACATGATGGATTATAATTTAGAGCCATAGATATGCATAATTGCTTGGTCAGAGACTCCCCATGCCATGTGAATCCAAGTCACCCAAGTATATGGACGAAAAACAACGTCCTGACTGCATCGATGCCCGATGATCAGAGGAAAACGGCTTGATCAGAGCAAACGCATGTGACCTGGCCTGCCCAACCCCAGTCAACCCCGTCCCGTCGGCTCCCATACAATCACACAGACACATCTTGTGTTGTGCTCCAGCGCCGTGCTCATCCATCACCCAGTCACCCTGAAGTGGTGAACCCACATCACCCAACGTGGGTTTTGCGTATAAATACCCGGCTGGCATTGTGGCGTGCTCGCGTACCCTGCTCGATTCCTTCGCATGATGCCACTACCCGCTGGGCGATCTGCACACAGCCGTCGATTCCGTACTGCCACAAACTGCCAGATACCCTCAAGTGCTCGGCAGGCACAATCGTTTCCACCATGCCGGCCGGCCCACGGAGATATTCGGAAGAGCAGATCCGCTTCGTGCTCGAAAAGTCGCACCAAGGCCGTACGCACTCCCAGATCGTCGACGCGTACCGGGGCGTGTTTGGCGCTGCGCGCGGATTCGGCCCTGCGCAAGTCAAGTACATCAAATCGGCGTATGGCGAAGCCGCCGAGTTTGGGTACGGAAGCCCCGAGGGCCATCCCGCTTCTGGACCCTCCCCCCCTCCGCCCTCCTCTCTGTTCCCCTCCAGGGCCTTTGCCGCCTCTGGCCTCTTTTGACTCACGGTGCCTCTCACTGTAGTGTTCCGGCGATGAACGGCATCCTGCGCCAAGCAGGCGAGGCAACACGATGCAGTACGCCCACCGAACCGACGTTGCAGGAGCCGGGAGGAACAAGCCCGAGCCATTCCGCCACAAGTCCAACATACGCACAGCAGCTGTCGCCAGAAAAGCAACACGAAAAGCCCCCAGGACGGCAGAGAACGGAGATGTCCCCCGACAATCGCATACCGCTGTCCGAGGCCCGACCCTACGGCGCGCCGCGAGTGGCTACGCACGACAATGATCGACCACCACCGGTAAGTGGTACATGATGGAAAGGCATATGCCAAGCAGTTGATGGCAACGAAGAACAAAATGTACCGTATGGAATGACCCCACCCAAGCGTTCCTCCGATCGGGTCTTTTAGGATATTGCTCTTTCGCTCCACGTGGAGACTGCTCTGCCACCCAGCACGAGGTACCCCTGGCATGGAGCGGGAAATAACCATGGACAGGAGGGAGGATACTCATGTTGCGCTGGTGCAAGATAAGCGCAACCAAACTGATTCGGTGGTGGACAGCGCGTACACCAAACCAGGCCGCATCCCTTTCCGCTCCGCCCCTGCTGTCCTCAACACTTCCCAACCGGCAACACCAGCCCACATGCTCCCTCCATTCTCCCCGAAGCCGCCTCGCTTCCACGGGCAACGGAAGTTGGCACCACGAATTCCAACCGGGACGGCCCAAGTGGCAGCTCCCCACGCAATCGAGGTAGGTGGACCCAGCCGGCATCGGCCTGTGGAAGGCTGCGGACGCATGCTGACCACCTCGGCGGAACCCCCCGGAGACCCGTGTCGCCCCCATGATGGTGGGCATAACGGGCCTGCGCATACCGGCCCCCACGATACCTGCCAGGTGCGGGACACGACTCCAGAGCCTTTCCTGATGCCACTGTACTGACGAGCGCAGATTTACGCGCAGCATTCCCATGGCGCAGCCGGAGCAGTGGAGTTCCCCGATACCAGGGAATTGCAGCAACATGTTGCCCGCATGGTTGCCCAGGAGATGGCGAAGTACATCATGTCACAGCAGCTCGCGTTGCCGCAACTGCCGCCCCGGTGGAGAGAGCCATGCTGAAAAGTCCCCGGTCAGTATAACGTTGTAGTAATTGGAAGAGACAGCATCGGTGGTCCGAATGTATCCCGAGTGAAGAGCTTGCGAATTGGGGATGGGAAAGAACAGACTCTTGACAGACTCTTGACAGACACCTAGAGCCAAGAACTACACAAAGTAGAAGGAAGGTGCTGTACCTGCCGTCTCGATCTTGACGTATTCTGACACCCCAACTGCAACCCCGTCAACGGAAGACGAGGTGACGATCCTCAACGGACGTCGGCCGTCCCAACGAAGGCGCTCTCGTCCTTGAACGCCCGACGGATTACCCAGTTCGACTGTATATCGTAGCGCAGAAATAAATGAGCAGCATGACAAGGCAGTACCCATTCGCTCTTTACCAGCAACAAGCAGATGAAGCATTCGCCAGGCAAATACCTTCAGCGTCAAAACCAAAATAAAACATCCTCATGGATGGGGAATCTTGCCCTAGGCCAGACGAGCGACCCAACAGTCCCATCAGGCCCAATGCAATTAAGCTTATGAGGACTTTTCGAGCCTCTGTACTGTGAAATGAACCAAGTCAGAAGAAATGCAAGGCAATGAAGTAGTCACAGGAGGGAGCGGAGGGAAATAATAAAAAAAAAGATGATAGATGATTGACAAATGTCAAAAATAACAATTGACCCTGACCCGATTTGAACGGATAACCTTCAGGACTGGAATCTGACGCGCTACCGTTGCGCCACAAGGCCGATGTTGAAAGAAGCTCGGTTTATAGAAAAATATCTGTCTAAGTCGTCTGCTTTCCACGGTTGAGCCTTTTGGGTGGGACACAACCCCGACAGATTCGGTGTAACTATCTAGGAGGTAATAGGGTCGGCATCATTACGCATTTAATTGCAGGAAGCATCTAGGAATGCGTGTACCTATTCTTCTCATGAGTTATTTGGGTATTGCGACGGTGCATTCAATCTTGGAGTGACGCAGCATGGCAGCGTGTTTAATTACAAGCAGTTCCAGGTTCGTCCATGGCCCTGCAGGTCAGTATTCGGCGTGGAAGCTGCCACTACCCAAGCCTTCTTAAAGCAAATACCGGATAGCATGAGTGCCGTGTAGTGCTGGAAAGGATCTGTGGTGGTGCGCCGGCCGCTTATCGCGCCAGCAGCCCGCCGGAACTTCCAAGGAAACACACGGGCGTTGCCTCGGCGCTACAACGCAGGGGACGGGGCGGGGACAGCTGAGCTCAGTAGGAGCCTTCTCGCTTCTTCGTTTTATAGAGAGATCCTAGCGGCTTCTTCCAACATCGATAGATATGTATCCAACGCCCATCCTTGCGTGCGAGGCTCCGGGGAAGTTGCCAGCTTGAGCCCCAAACATGGCGAATGGAACGACATCGACTCGCTGTAAAGGGGACAAACAACAGAGGCCTTGGGGGGCAATCGTTAACGTCCCCAACGGGATGTCGAGTCTGGAGCCAGGGCCAGGCCGCTCACCCTCCATATGTACGGGAATCTCTCCGTCTACCCAGCCAGAGCCTCACCTCCCAGCCCCGTGTATGAAGCCATGGAGAGCGTCGGGAGCAAACCGAGCCCAAGGGAGGCGGGCCGGCGCCCGTATGGGCGGTCAAAGACTAGGATTGTCTTAGCTGATAGTCTCCCCTCTAGGCACGCCGCAGGCCAAGAGGCTGGATGACCCCATCAGTGGCATGGGGGAGATGTTAGCCTTGTCCGTACGCCTGCGTACTCTTGGTTTAAGGACAAGCCCATGGAAGCACCCCATCGGTTTGGCCAACAGTCGCAAAAAGAGAGCTGTCGTTTGCCCGTTCGTCCCAAGCAAAAGTAATGCCTATACGCAGCCAATTATGGGATGGCAGGAAGCAAAGTGGAGAAACGGCGGCAGTCTTGAAGAGCTTGCTGAGTTTGATTCTTTTTGGTATCTGCCTGTGCCCAGTTCCGAACGCCGTACGATGCAGTCACGAAAGCAAGTCCTTCCTTCGTCGGCACTCTGTTCAGTCAAAATACCGAATGATGCCATCATTGCCAGCGGCCACCACCTTGCTTGTTTCCTGGGGGTGCCACTCCACGCAAGTGATGGCTTCCGTGCCGGCCTGGAGTTTGTGGTACATTTTGCAAGTTTTCCAGTCCCAGAAGCACACGTAGCCTGCAGAATCGCCCGACGCCAGAAATTGTCCATCGGGGCTGATGGAGACGTCGATGGCCGTACCGGCGTTGTTGTGGCCTCTGTAGCTCTTTTTCCGGTTCTGGCGGAATTTGTCCGTGGCGCCGTAGACGAGGATCTGGTTATCTGAAGACTGATAGGCGACGTACTTGCCGGACGGGTGCAGCGTCGCGCGGGTCATGGGGTACATGTAGGGTTCGGCAATGTACTTGATGGGGACCGGGATGTTGTAATCCCATGCCCGAAGCGACTTGTCGTCCGAGGTCGTCATGAAGCGGCGGTTATCGTCAACGAAAACAATGGTGTTGATAGCGTTGAGATGGTGGTCGTACTCCTGCACCATCTCACGTGTGCGCGTGTCCCACTGGACAATCTTCTTGTCCGACATACCCGCCAGGAACTCGTGCGAATGCTCGGGCGAGGGGTTGAATCGGATGACGTGAGGCGTCTTGCCTGTGGTGAACTTGTTGATGCACACACCGGTCTCGGTATCCCACAGCTTGACCATTCGGTCGTAGGACGCCGACAAGAACTGGGTGCCGGATGCGTTGAAGGAAAGATCCGAGATGGATTTTGTGTGGCCCTTGTAGGAGCGCAGCAGCTCTCGCTGGTGGTATACGTCGTAAATCTTGACCGTTGTGTCGGCGCCTCCGGAGAGCAGCAGGTGCCCCGAGTTGGGGAAGAAGCGCAAGCCAGTAACAGCCTTGCCTCCATGTTCCTTCCAGGTATGGACAAGCTTCTTGGGGATGAAATTGGTAATGCTTCCGACCTCCTTGCGAAGATCGATGTCGAGATCTTGCGGTACGTGCATGTACGTCCGTCCCTGGTAGTCGAATTCGGCCGACCCGTGGAACACGGTCGACTCGTCGCCCAGATCCTCGACCTCTTTGCGTCTGGCCAGCGATTCGGCCGGCGCGGAGACGACGGTGCCACTGGGGACAACGTCGGCATCCTCTCCGTCATCCGTCACGTACACGACTTCTTCGTCGCTCCCTATCTCTTCTCCCTCGGCAACCTCGACCTCGTCAAATTCGGGTCGCTTGTACCGCGCCCAAGGACCGACGTAGGCGTCGTCGCCGTCGGCAACTGTGGCATTTCCCTTGCCCTCGCGCCCGGCGCGTATGCGCTTGGCCTCGGCCTTGGCCTGCTCGCCCGTTTGGTACTCTCGTTGGGGCCCGCCAGCGCGTTCTATCGCGCGGTGCTTGCTACGGAATGTGTGTTCCGAGACGAAGGTCTCTTCGGCAGTGCCGGTCAGGACATTTTTGCGCTTGAGGGCGTTGTTCTCGTCGCGATAGGGATTCGCCGGGCCCATCTTCGGTCGCGCCAGATCCTCGCCAGTATATGGCACAACGGCATGGTCGGGTTCTTTGGTTTCGCGAAGGATGAGGGCATCCTGCGACGCCATATTTGGCGGGTACTGTCCGAATTCGGCCATCTTGACGCGATTCCGGGTCGTGATGGGTTGCCGGGTCGCGCTGAGGTCGTGCTCAGCCCAGAGGAAAGTGACTTTTAGGTGGAAAGTTGGCGGTTGACAGTACCTAGGAAATGACGTTCCAGCTGGTTACTGCCAGCTGCGGAATTGTAACGAGCTCACGTGACAGCTGTCAATAGCGGACGACGTTGGACTGTCTGTAGACCGAATCCCAGTAATTACCTCCAAGCACAATGCAGCACATACTTTGCTACAGATAAAGTAGGACCAATGCCATCTGGTGCAGACAATTGAAAGATGATAATAACGTATGCCTGGTACATAGCCGGGTATTGATAAGTCGCCGAAGGACCTGGCGATGCAGTATGCAAGTAAGGGGTACATATAGAGCAGGTGTAATAATGCATGTATTGAGAGGCTGGTCTGCGCACATCGGGGTTACCTGGCCCGAGATCAGTCATACTTCATATGTCTTTCTCGCGGCATGTGATAGTCTGCCTATCCGTGAGAGATACCGGTTGTCCAACCGTAACATGCCATTTGGGAGTCGCAAGTTTAAAAGAGGGGGGTATTATTGGGGTTGCATTATATCTAACACATGCATTTCACGCAGCGCTGAACCAGAACAACTCTAGCGTTGACCTGCCAGTACCGTACCCAGTCCAGGACCTTCGCCGCGTTCCTGAGACCACTCAAGCCGGAGCTCAGGCGCCCAACTGTACATGAAAGCTCCATGGCTGCTACTGTTGAGCCGGCGTTTTTTTTTCTTTCTTTCATCTAGTCATACCATCTTCGTTGCTTCCGTTTCCAACATGTCGTCCGTCCATCATATAAAGTCAAGTCGCTGCCCAACATACCGCCGCTCGTCCATTGCAACGTCGCTGGTGTACCGCATCTAGGACCTACGGCACTGCGTTGCCCTGCACCAGTTGGCTCCTGTATATACTGCGCTCATTTGAGTAACAAGATGTGCCCCACGTCCCCTCGGCATGCGGTATGGAGCGCGCCATGAGGGGCTCTTAGTGCGTCTCGTCCTTGATCAGAGCGACGATCATGCTGTACAGGTAGAAGAAGAACATGATGAGGTGGAAACCCAGCTTAACGAAGGACTCCTGCACGCTTTGTTAGTCACCGCAACAAGCGAACAGTTCCTCAATTCACCGCGGCGTACCTTTTTGTGGACATTGAGCTTCCGGAAAATCTCGGTTGCATCCAGGAGATGCGTGTTCTCGACGATCCTGTAGGGAGGATTAGCACCGCGCATGCACATGTCTGTCCGGGGTACAGCTGCACGTACTTCTTGATGTTCCAGGCAAGCAGAGGCAGGTTGAGAATGAGAGCCAGCCAGTACCCGTTAATCAGGAACAGGAAGGTCAGGAAACCGTGCACAGCAGCCTCGGGGATGATGTAGGTGTTCAGGCGGTTGCAGAGGTCGATGGGGTTGATGTAGTCACTGTAGCGGGGCGGAACAGATTAGCATGACGTTTTGGCAAGCTGGAGCTGAAGGCGTCGCGGGCAGCTCCGGTGCAGGCGAGGCGCAACGCGGTGACGACATACCATTCCAAGTCGCTGTACATGATGGTGAAGAAGACCTGCAGGAACAGGTTGACGGCATTTATGAGCACGGCAAAGAGGTACAACCACGCTTCGCCCGACATGTTGGCGGTGTTGCTAGGACGCGGCGTCGGCTTGACGAGAGGTTGCGGGGGGAGGGAGGGGGGTGGCGATGACGAGGGCGCGGGCGCGGGCAAGCGAGGAGCAGCTGCGAGGCCGTGACGGCAACTGCGACGAGGACGCGGGCGAGTGCGACGGTTTTTGTGTGCTGCGCGGCAGTAGTTGCCTTCGCGGCGTGTGCGGGCTGGAGGAGGAGGCCGTAGGTATCAAGTAGGCTCGTTGGCAAAAAAATTGCGCTCGATCAATTTCGGATGGAAGCTTAGGGTAGCTTCAAATGGACGGTTCCCAGGCGGCTCGGAGTGAGATATGGGGCACAGGTTGGGAGTTCCGGGATGGGATGGGGGGGACGAGACCACCTGTCAACAAGAAACGGGTCTGATGCACAGATAATAGGGTGCCGGAGGAGGAGGAGGAGGAGGAGACAAATTTTCGTCGTCCGTGGACCTGGCAGGAGAGGTGGTATCCGGCAGGCGGGAGGGTGAGATGGAGGAGGAGCAGTTGGGTAGAGTAGATAGGGTAGGTACTTCTTGGTTAGGTTACCTGTAGGGGAGGTTGGTTGGTTGGTGGTCTGGCCGGACCTGGCCTGGTCCTCGGCTGTGTTGCGCGACCGGTGACCTATGTGATGGGATCCCATCCCACGCGGGGGCTGGCTTGGGCAGGCCGAGACAAGAGGTACCCAACCTGCAGCAACTACAATGTACAGTGCATGCTTGCCAGCAGGGAAAGGCGCCTCCTCTTCTCCGGGGCTCCCGCCCACTCGGGGCTGCCGCTATCAAAGGTAGAGAGCTGGAGGGAGAGGGCGGAGGGGATATGATGAAAGCGGCTCCCCGCTGTAAGACGGGGGCCGTACGTATGCGCGCATGGTTAGAGGAGGTTGTGCTCGTCCGCCCGCCCACAGTATTCGCACCAACATCGTACCTGGCATCTTGGGTCCATCCCAATGGGACAAGCTCGAGTGACAACCTCATAGACCCTGCATCTCGTCGTCCTCCTCTCCCACTCCCCATCGGTGTGGCCAGCCGACTAATCGGGTCCCATGCCATCCCAGTTCAGGATGAAGCCCATCTCGGCCTTGGCCCGGGCGTGTCGGCCGGGGGGGAGAAAGTGCTTATCGGACGGACAGGCGGGCAGGTTTTGAGATGGGATTTTCTCCGCCTCCTGTCACACTGGCACGGGCCTGGGCTCGCCTGGGTTAAGTGCCTGCCTGGCCGTTGAAGCTCCATGCACGGGCTGGTGGGATGGGATGGGATAGACGGCTGACGATCCATGCACATCCCACCTCCAGCTTAGCACCCCCTCTACTAGTATAGAGGGTAGTTGAGCCAGGGCTGCTTAGTGCTCCATGACAGGTGCCGGTCGGTTCGGCAGCCCGCATAAGAGCCTAAACTCGATAATGTGAGGCTGCATCTCTGGCGGTGCCCGCCGCCTCACGTCAGACGGGGCCATCTACATATTACCCCTCTTGCAATTCCATACATTTAATTAACCTTATGTAGATTACCTACATCTGTAGAGATACTCACCTCCTATGCCGTTCCCACACACTCGTGCGCAACACCCGATACCTAACAGCTCGGGCCCAAGGAGCGCAACCTTGCTCCTCAATGGGGGGCGGCACTCCCGTGGCAACAACCACAGAGAGCTTGAAACGACTCGCCCTTAGGTATTCCCATCTTAGCCTGCGATCCTGAGCTGCAATGTAAGTCCTCCCCATAGGAGTGACTAACTTGTGGCCTTGGCCGTACGTAACGTGACGTTGTACAACTTGACCCAATGAAATCAAGCCTACATGTATGCAGTGCTGGATGTCGCCGCCCAAGCTGCCACATGCCGTTCGCCATTGACAAGTCACATATAAGTAACGGATGTTAGGTGTTTTTTTTTTATTAAATAAGTGCTCGAGGTGGGTGCTATGGTCATCGGCCATGATTGCGCAGGGCGTCTCTTCAACCCTGCAGCCAACCCTCTTCTCGTCTTAGTCAGTCCCCGGGAGTTGGGAGCATGAACGGGAACCGTGGTCGACCAGCGGGCGTTGCGCCGACTCGGGAACCTGTTTCAAATCTGCGTTCTGCGAATGCCATCCCCCCAAGTACCGAATTGGGCGGTCTCGGCCACTCTAGGCTCCACTCGCACCATTCTCAGTGGTCGGCATAGGTTCCGGGCCGCCAGGGGAGTTCGGTAACCGAGCCGTCAGAATCTCGACACCATCCTCCGTCACCAGCATGGTGTGTTCTGTTGCAAAGTTAGCGCGCTGCCGTTGTGCAGGGGCGGGCTGAAATCCAACGTACCAAACTGCGCCGTCTTCTTGCCATCTATGGTGGTGCTGGTCCAGTTGTCCGGCCACGTGACGTCGCGGTATCGGCCCAGCGCAATCATGGGTTCGATGGTGAAGGTCATGCCGGGCTTGCATTCGCCAATGGCCTTGTTCTTAGCGTAATGAGGAACGTTGGGGGCGCAGTGGAAAGTGCTGTTGATGCCGTGGCCGCAGTATGTCCTGATCACACTGCAGTTTCTCTCCTTGGCGTGCTTCTCGATAACGTTGCCAAATTCGCGGATCAGAGTGCCCGGCTTCACCAGCTTGATGGCTTCTGCCAAGCACTCACGGGCCGTCTCGACCACCCTGACCGTGTCCGGGTCGGCCTTGGCCCGGTCACCGACATAGTAGGTCTCGTTCAGGTCGCCGTGGTAGCCCTCGTGGTAGAGGGTTACGTCCAGGTTGATAATGTCGCCGTCCAGCAGCACACGTTGATCGGGAATGCCGTGGCAAATAACCTCGTTCGGCGATGTACATATCGACTTGGGGAAGAAGTTGTAGTTCAGGGGCGAAGGGTACGACTGCGACCTGGCATCAGCAAGTGAATATGCACGGGGGCGACGGTGCCTTCTCACCTTGCGTTCTATGCAGGCTTTGTGGCAGACTTCATCCAGGTAGTCGGTGGTGACTCCCGGTTTCACCTCGGCAGCGACAATGTCGAGCACCTCGCGCGCCAGGCGGCAGACCTTGCGCATGCCATCCTGGGCCTTGGCATCCAAGAGCTCGATCTTATTCCTGCTCAGGGTCCGGCCTTTTGGTATGCCAGAGGCAGCGTAGTCCGGGTGGGGAATCGACTTGGGCACGGTGCGTCGCGGCGACAGCGGGTAGACTGGTCGCAAGGGCCCGGTGAAGGAGTACGTCGGGAAGGGGTTGAAGTGGCCAGTCGCTGGATCAGGTTTAGAGACGACCTTCGGAGGGATGATGTTGTGAATGATACCGTTCTGAGTCTTGCCTTCGGCTGTCTTGTGCATCGACTTGTGATCGGCCTGCCGGTAGGGCGCATCCCCGTTAGTACTGGGCCACGGCAGAGCCTCGTTAGCCGAGAGCATGTTTGTTCTCATACCCAGTTCTTCTTGAAGCAGTCCTGCGAGCAGAAGAAGCTGCCCTTGATCTCCATCTTCAGGCACGTCGGGCATTGCAACGACCCGGCATCGTTTTCGCAGTCTTTTCCCAGGCACTTCTTCTTGGCCGGGGGCTCGGTGTCGGCCATCTTTGGCAATGGGTGAGTGCGGCGGCAGGAAGAATGGATGGCTCCGGCCGGTGGTTGCTCGAGGGGCCGAGAGAAGACCAGTGTTCGTTTCTGCGAAGCGCAAACCGTGAAGCGGAAAGAAAAGCGGTTCGCCGTACGATGTGAAAAAGAAGTCAGCTAGCTACCTAGGTACCAGCATTAACCCATCCGCAGTTAACGGTGAAGTGGGGACGGGTGTTTCTCTAGTGGGGACGGGCGGCATCCCACTAATGGAAGCTGGGCTGCTCGCATCAGTGCTTGTACAGAAGGGCGTACAGGCCGGCTCCCAAGGGCGTGTACATGTATCGCGAGCAGCATCAACCCGGTGCACAAGCATGGGAATTACTAGGCAAACTACATGCATGTCACACATACAACTCAAGTATGGTACCTCGAAGCGAGAAGCCGTTACCGCCGGCCGGGCTAGCCCAAGTGTGCAAGATAAGAGAGACCAACCAGAATCGCCGCATTTGATCTACCCGCATACCCCAACTTCGGTACTGTGCCTCGCTAGGTTGGCTTAAGTTATGAACTAGAGTGCTTTATGCTGTTACCTGCTTCCATGTGCACCGCAGGCGTGTTCCGATGCAAGCCCACGGTTAGCCCGAGGTAAGCCGGCCTCTTTATCACTTCCGCGATGTGCATCCGGATCATCACTTCCGCGATGCTCATCCGATTGATAACTTCCGCGATGCGCATCCGACTGGCCCTTCTCCCCTCCCCTCCTGAGAACAACAACACAACTTCAACGCATCTTGGGACGCAATGGCCCGACAGAAGTTCGTTATCGTGGGAGCTGGGCCCGTCGGCTCTCTCGCGGCCCTGTACGCCGCCAAACGCGGACACGATGTAGAGATCTATGAGCTTCGAGGAGGTAAGACGACTTGTCTGCTTTCACTTATACACGACTCAGCACAACACAAATTCCGCTCCCCGAACGTTTGACCATGCACATTGCCGCGAACTCGCCAGTTGCCTGCTTCACGTGCCCACTTGAGCCCTCTTACCGACACAGTATGAGTCCGAGTACAAAACAAGGCAATCCGGCTCCAAAGACGGCAGGCGGCCCAACCAATGCACTCCACGCAGTCGAGTCCGAGCCAGCGCAAGACTCACGAGGTCCCCTGTGATGCCGTTCATGAATTACTCAACTTCCAAGTATGGGTCCGTAGCTAATGCAACCAGATCTACGTGATCCTTCGACGACACCTCTCAACTTCACCAAGTCCATTAATCTCGCCCTATCTGAGAGGGGCATCAACGCTATGCGCCATGCCGGCTCCCAATCACTGCTCGATCATGTCTTTGCCGCTACGATCCCCATGCGGGGGAGGATGATCCACGGCAAGAAACCGTCCGGCGAGACTTACGAAGAACCTCAAGACTACGATATCCACGGCCGGGTGAGTAGACGGTCACGGTGCTTCTCCCACCTCCCAGCTCATCGCAGTGCAGACCATCTTCGCGGTCGACCGCGCCGGTCTCAACGCGCGGCTGCTTGACATCTTGGAAGAGATGCCCAACGTCAAGTTCTTCTTCAACCACAAGCTGACAGGTGCCGACTTCAAAAGGCGCAAAGCCTGGTTTGAACTTCGCGACTCCAAGGCCGAGGCCGGCCGGCCCAACGAGGTCGAGATTGGTTTCGATTTCATGATGGGCGCCGATGGAGCCCATTCGGCTGTCCGCTACCACTTGATGAAGTACGTGCGAATGGACTACCAGCAGGAATATATCGATACCCTCTGGTGCGAATTTCAAATCAGCCCGAAGAAAGATGCCGACCCGAACGACCCCATGGCCAAATTTGTGATTTCGCCCAACCACCTTCACATATGGCCGGGCAAGAGATTCATGTTCATCGCCATTCCGAGCGAGGTGAGGGCGCCCCTCTGTACCAACCACCGACAAGTCGCTGACGAGTAGCAGGATGGCTCTTTTACTTGCACACTCTTCCTGCCAAGTGCCGAGTTTGCCGAGCTCGAGGCAAACCCTTCCAAGCTTCCGGCGTTCTTCGACCACAACTTCCCTGGTGTCACCTCTCTGATCCCGTCCGACGAGTTGGTGTCTTCTTTCAAGGCCAATCCCCACCTACCCTTGATTAGCATCAAGTGCAAACCCTACCACTTCTCCAGCTCGGTCGTAGTCCTGGGCGATGCTGCCCATGCCATGGTGCCTTTTTACGGCCAGGGTATGAACGCAGGACTGGAGGATGTCCGGACACTGTTCGATATTCTGGACAAACACGAGGCCACTGATGAGAGCAACAACCCGGGCGATCCCAAGCCTCTGGACGCAATGGTACAGCGAGCTGCCGCTTTGGCAGAGTACTCAGCCGTTCGTGCCCCGGATTCCCATGCCATCAACGACCTGGCGCTGCAGAATTACATCGAAATGCGCGCCTCTGTTCTTTCGCCCACGTACCGGCTTCGCAAGGCCCTAGAGGAGTACCTCTCGGTTTACGTACCGAGTCTGGGGTGGCAGACCAAGTACTCCCGCGTCAGCTTTGGCAACGAGAGGTACTCCGAGGTCGTGGCCAAGAGCGACCACCAAGGCAAGATGCTGATGAAGACATTGAAGTTCATGTTTTGGACTCCTGTCATTCTGGGCATCGTGGGGGTGCGATACTGGCGCCAACCTGGGAAGCCCCTGTTTGATGGATCCACGATCCGCTATGTCAAGGACCTGGCAACGAGCTGGGCACACCGTTAGCGGGTGAACTCGCATGCTGTGCCGCATGATGTGTTGCGCCCGGTCATTGACCAAGTATCCCCATAGCAAGATCTGCATATGGCAGTCGGGCCCACGTTGTACCTTTCCTGCAAACCCTAGCATGTAACCACGCCTAAAGAATTCTGCTCGGTGGATGCCTGCCTGTATGCTTTACTCGAGTGTGCATCCTCGTGATATACGCATATGGCCCAGGCCAGCCCCCGGCGGTGCGCTCGTTCTCCAGTCTTTCCATGTTCTTACGTTGATATCACTTTTCCCTAACCGCAACCGCACCTTCACCTCCAGCTCCTCGCCGATGCTATCGCGGCCGAAGGCCTCCAAGGGATAATCGAGGGGGGAGAGGACAATAGTCGGTTGCTTGCTTTCGCTCCGGGCTCCGCACCGAGACAGATGACAATAGCCCGGGCTCGGCCGCATGGCGCTGGGAAGCGAGGCCTGGGGCCCGGCATCAGCCCCTTTCTGCGCGTCGGCGCCACAATCAACTTCATCAAGGGCCCGCCCACGGACCGCTTGGTTGACCAGCTTCCGGTGTACGTCGAGCACTGCGATCCCGCAGGCCATATGCAGCGGCCTCTCCGGAATGCAGATCAGGGACGGCGTGAAGGAACGGCGGCCGGCGAAGCCCAAGACGCGCCCGTGTGTGCTTGCGGCCAGTGTTCCAAACACGCCGGTCCCATCCGATGTCCTAGCACCGAGGTTCGCCTCGCAGTCATACAGAGTCAGGACGTCGCCGTTGCTGGAGCCGAGAATCATGGGCACGATGCCGGCGTTGATTCTGGCGCCAACTCGCCTGTTCAATCCGGCGTCAGCAAAGCGACATCTCCTGGTGGATCTGAAGACCCCCAAATAGTGGCCGTACTCGTCAAACCACACCAGCGGCCCGCTTCCATCGCCCGTCTCCCCGGCCGGGCCCCCGTACCAAAAGATCAGCAAGTCCCCCTCTTTCCCGTACGCGCGGACGAGGTCGCTGAGCCTCGCACTCAGGGCCCCTTGCGGCTCGAGCCGGCTGGGGACAAGCCACGTCTCGACATTAAAGCCGTACACGCGCCCAGAGAGGTCGGCGAGCGCCCGCGGCCGGGTCGTCCGTGTCGGCCCAATACGTGAGGAAGACCTTGACAGCGCGGTACCAGCCGTGGAACCGCCGCTTCCAGCCATCGTCGACGGCCTCCTGGAGACGGTTCCGGAGGTCCCGCACGGGAGACGCGCGGCCTGGCTTCTTGTTCAGGAACACGTGCTTGCGCACCGCGTCGAAGGTACCCCTCCAGTGGGCACTGAGACGGCGCCGGGGAGCTTCCGGCTTAGAAGACCTGGACGGGTTTAGAAGGGGAACCCGTCCGGTCTGTATTGTGTGTGTAAAGCAGGACATCTGTACTGAAAGGGGCCCGCGTACTTAATTCTCCCAGCATATAGCTTGCGGTCGGTTGTGTCCAACCGACACGAAGGTCTTTATCCATAGCGGACAACTTAGAATCTGCCGCGAAGCGATTGTAGCGAGTCTTGTCACTAGAAGAAATGGCAATTGTCCTTCTAACCACCCCTCACTTATTCTTTTCGAGTTGCTCACTTCGTCCGCCAAAATTGTGGTCAACAAGAGTCTGCGAGGGATTCATTGCGATTTGGCAGAGATTGAGGCCAACATGATAATTAGGAATCGACACTGAAGTGGATCGTTGCAGAAAGGAAGAGATACTGTCATCATGTTGGTCAACATTCTACGGTGCTGGTGAGCTGTGAACCACCGTCACCGCCTAGTGGGACGGTGACATGTAATGCAGAGCTGACATAGAAGTGGCCACACAGCTCCAGTTCTAAAGACAGCAGTGAATGCATCACAAACCCCTAACATCCCCGCGATAGTCTTTCTTGCCAGATGCCGGCTTGCGCCACTTGACTGCAGTGCAATGGGTGGGCAGCGGCGAAACAAGATGGCTTCAATCCCGGAAACGGACGTTGGACCACGGCTGTTAGAAAAACCCCCACCGTGGCCCAAGCTCCTGGAGTCCGAAAGACCCGCCTCTGCCCATGGAGGGTTTCCGCTGCCGCGCATCCAGAGTCATAGGCATCTTTTGCAGCTTCTTCCCACTTAAGGGCCTCACGAACCCCTCCCCCCCCCCCCCCATCTGCGCCCGTGTCGCCCCTCCCGCCCGCGCCCCGACGATGCGCTCCGACAGGAAGCCCCCGCGGGCCCTCCCGTACCAACCGCGGACGGGGCAGCTCCCCGAGAGCCTGCGCGCCCCGGCCCCGGCCCGGGTCGACACGTCGAGCCGCGCCTACAAGACGGCCGCCAGCAAGTACGTCCGCACCATGATCGCGCTGCCCATCCTGCTCGTCACCTCGTGGGTGCTGTTCGACCGCCTCGCCCTGGGCTCCAAGACGAAGACGTTCCAGAACCGGCCCGACGAGGGCGGCTCGGACGGGCGCCTGGCGTGAAGCCGACGATGCCCACGGCGAGCGCACGCCGGCGAGCCACGGTTCCGCGGAGGCGTGGGCGGCCCCTGGGAAAACACAAGACGCCCCACCTTCGCCGACCTCGCACCCTGCAGAAGCATCGGGGCAGAGCGTCGCGCCCGGCTGCGATCGGCTTTTACATCCCGGGCGTTGTACGAGTTGTGGCTCGAGGCGATGGCGCCCCATGGATGCGGCCACCCCCGCGCGCCCTTGCGGGACTTGGTGTCCGGTGAGGGGCAGGCAGCGCCGTTGGGTTCGACCACAGCCACACCCCAACTGACGGGGCAGACTCCAGCACATTTGCGTTTGCCGTCCATCACGCAAGTCGACACCCCCTGGCCGCCCCGGGTCCAGTGGCGTGCAGACCCGCCGCACGGAATCCCCCGATCTCCGCGGGGTCCAGGGCCAAGCGCGGCGCTGGACTGGCACCCGGAACCAACCACGCCGTTCTGCCAACACCGCCATCCCGTGGTTTCCCTCGGGGTGGCATCGGCATCTTGTATTTTTCGATGGACAGTCACGCAGCCGGGAAACGGCTCGGCGACCAGCGGTTAGCCGAGGACCGCTTTTTCCAGGTTCTGCAACACCCGGGAGTCTCGAGCACGTCTAGAGGCCGAAGGAGGAAAATGGATTCATTACGACGGAACCGATAGCCCCAAAATATATACCAACGCCTTCCCGCCTCGCTCGTGCAAAAAGCCCCATGTGCTCAGGCAAACATTATGGTAACAAAGCCCACACAAGGACGAAGCCGCAGGCCCACGTCTACGGCTGCCTGCTGGCAGCGAGGTCGTGCAGGTCGCCCGTCTCGGCGACCATGACGCGGCCGCCGGTCGAGGCGTCGGCCTTCTTGGGGCCCTTGGTCACGGCGTCGTCGATCTGGTCCTTGACGGCCTCGGCGTGGGCCTCTATGTTGCTGCCCACGTCGGCGTCGGCCTTGCAGCCGTAGTTGGCCTTGGACTCGTCGAGGATGTTCCTGGGCGTGCGCGTGTTAGCCAAGAGGCGAGGGGTGCCCGCAAGGACCGAGTAAATCCCCGTGCGCGGGCAGGGAGGCAAACGTACTGGGCCGGGCCGTTCGGGCTGTTTTCGAGCGGGGTGGTGTTGGACGCCATGGTCTTCAAGTTCCAACTGGCGGGGAGGGGGTATTCGGGGTTCGTAGAGTTTGCGGGAAAGTCTTGGGGCCAGCAGGTCTGAAGCCGCTCGAGGTCCTGGGGTGGATGGTGGTCTTTGTGATGCTGTATCTGCCCACGACAGCGGAGGTGCAGGGGTGATATAATTGCCCGGCGCCATTTCCCGCAGGTCTGACGTAGGTCGCGAAGCTGCGGGCCGGCGGTCACGTCATATCTCGCCCGGCCCGTCCTCGCCTGCTCGCAACCGCGCCGCCCACGTACGCGTTCACACTTGCGCATATCTGACTCGCAGATCATCCCGATCCGAGCACGCAATGGCTACACAGTAATAAGCAGCCAGGCTCCATTCAGAACCCGTGCACTCGATCCCGAGCCGTCTTGTCGGGTGTCCCCGACCGTGCTCTCCCTCCGTTCGGCACGTACTGGGCATCGGCAGGAGGCTCGCGGCCCCCCCCCCCCCGATCGCAAATAATTACCTGTCACAAGAGGGGAAAGGCGTTGGGGCGTGCAAGCCTGGGAACACGGTGGATTTCGCTGCCTGTACGTATGCATGCCTGCATGCCTGTCACGGCCCCGGCGCCATGCGCTGCCAGCCCCCGAAAATGGTCACCATCAACCCCTCAGCTGTGCTGCGACCTCCGTTCTCCTTCACCACTTCCGCTTGCGCCCGCACCAGCAGAGGAGAAGCAGGAGCAGTATGACGCCAACTATGCCACCAATGATGGCGCCCACGGTCGCCGGCGTCACATGGGTTCCGGCCGACCCGTCAATGTTCTCCTGCTGGGTGCCTGTGTCCTCGCGTGGGAAAAGACCGGTTTCGACGACTGTGAGTAGACCGGCAGTGGCGCCGTGTGCTACACCGAGGGGAGCCGCAGCAACCGGGCTGGGCAAAAAAGAGAACACGAGGCTTGCCAATGGGTAGTAGGCCATGGCGAAGCACTTCGGCTGCGGGGGCCCAATTGACTTGTCTTTGGCGGGGGGTTGTGCTGCAGTATGGTGAGTGTGAAGGGTCGCACAGGTACCGACGGGGTTCTCCTCCACAGCTTTATACCACAGTCGGCATCACAAACAAGATAATGTGATTGTGGGTCCCCAAGCCGTCAGACAAAGACGGTCAACTACGGACAGGGTGTCGAGGTGGCGCCAGGCGCTTTCCATTGTCCGATCGGCATGGCCTGGAGGGCTTTGTGCCCACCCAGCCCAGAACTGCCGGTGTGGGCCTTGAAGGCGGCAGCCAGGGTGGTCAAATCAGCCAGACCGTTTCCTAGGCGCTGCTGGGGTACATCGTGGGCGCGGACGGAGGAGAGGGGGGTTGGGTCGCCAAACGAAGCGCCGTGGTACGCAGGGCTTAGTCTGGGAATTCCTTCCACTTGGTCGTGCGGGCCTACCTATCCAATACGTCGCCCGTCCACGACGAACGTACCGTCCCCACGGCGATGCAACCTCTTGCCGCCCTCGCCGGGCCAACGACGCGTCCCACGGCCGCAGCGTGATGGCGAGCAGGGGTGGTGTGTCGTGCTGCACCGCCACTGGAAGGCGCTGGCCATGGTGTTGTGCGTGCCGCCCTCCAGCGAGCCCGTCGTCACGAGGACCACCGGCCCCGGCTCCATGAGCCGGTAGGCGCGGGACGTCGGCCAAGTGTGGAGGCCCTGCCGGAGTTGCGGTGTTGGGTCGGCGTCCCCCTCGGGTCCCCCTCGGCGGTGGCCGGCCGCTTGGCTGGACGCAGAGAGGCGAACAAGCCCGCAAACAGTGCGACGGCAGCAGTACATGTCATGCGCATTCCCAGTTCTGGGAGGCAGCATGGGCTCGAGGACAAAAGCAACGCCAGAATATGAATTATAGGGCACCGGTTTAGAGTTACTTAGTTCAAGGGTTTCATGTCCCTCCCCCCGTCATGAGCCAGCACTACGGGCGGGAGACCGAACCCGCCACGCGCACGCGCTGGACCATCAGTAGAAGGGCTCGCCCTCGGCGGCGTCGATGCCCTCCTTGACGCAGCGGTCGACGGCGGCGGCGGGGTCCTCGTCGCCGTCGAGCATGTCGAGCCAGCAGTTCTTGGCGCCGGGGTGGTCGAGCAGGAGGGCGGCCAGCTCGGCGACCGACTCGCGGCTCGAGGTGCCCTGCTGCGTGGGGACCTTGCCGAGCCGCACGGGGCCCTTGGGCGCCTCGGTGAGGCGGCCGGGGCGCAGGTTGACGGCCGCGAAGTCGCCGCGCTGCTTGCCCGCCTCGTACAGCACCTGGTCCGCCGCGATCTTGGCCTCGTAGTACTTGGGGAGCGCCGCCCGCGTCGTGCTCAGCTCGTTCTGCCACACCTCCTCGGTCCACCACGCCGGCTTCCGCAGCCGCGAGCCGATGAACGACACCATCAGGAACTTGGTGATGGTCGGCGTGGCTGCCGAGGCCCGGATCATGTGCGTCGCCGCGTCCCGGTCGATGGCGAATGTCTACGCTGGCTGTCAGGCACTCTTGTTCCTGGGCGCGTTTGGCTTCGCGTGGGCTGCATGTCGTCGCACTTACCCGCTCCGGTCCGCCTTTGCCTCCGGCGCCGGCGCTCCAGACCACATAGCTGGGCTTCACCTCGTCCAGCAGGCTCCGGGCCTGGTCCTCACTCTTGATGTCGTCCAAGCTGCGTACCAGCACATGGAGTTTGCCGCTCTGGTTTTCGCCCAGCTTCTCCAGGCCAGCGACCTGGTCCGGGTTGCGGATGACGCTCGTAACGGTCCACGACCGCTTCAAGAGCATCGGGGTAAGTAGCTGGGCGATTTTCCCGCTACCGCCCAGAAGAAGAACATGCTGAGCACCTGCCATTTTGAGTACTGGATTCCGGTGCGTTGAAAGGGGAACCAAACAAAAAGAAGTAGTGATGACAGAAGATTGGGATCTAACTGTGGTGTTGTACGCTTGGTGGAAATCACGGTGGTGTTTCTCGCCTGTTTATCTTGCGGATATCGGCTTTCTCTCACGGGGCTCGGGGATGTTCAGATGCTGTTATTTATATATGATGATGCTGCCAGCTGGTCCGGCCTCCAGCCAAGAGCGGGATCATGACAAGGCCGGAAGGCGGGGTTCGTCCCGGGAAACTACATTGGCACAAACCTACATGCGTGTATTGCTCCGCCGGGGTACCCGGGACGCTGACCTCATAGGTGGGGGTTGTTCCCCTATACAGGAATCAATCAACCTCCAACCAAGTTGCGTGCCTACCTACCGGTACATACCGCAACCCACTGCGGAAATAGTCCGTCGCGAACGACATACGCCAATGAGACAAGCAACAGCCGTGTCTAGACCTCGGGGCAACGACAACGTCGTTATCGCTGGTTCCGGCATCATCGGTCTTTTCAGCTGCCTGCAAGCTTGCCACGGACCTACGAAAAGCTGCGCCGGGGGCCAGAACCCCAAGGACCGAGTCATCCGATGAGGGATTTGCAGCTTCGTCCGCCCACGGCACTGCATGTCTGCGCCACGGCTTTCCAGAGGAGAAGCTGCGGGCGCTTTGGCCGCTCGGCAAATATCCTTTGGACCTCTGGGCCCACGAAGCCGAAGATGGTGCATTCCGTATGCGCCGTCACCGGGTACTGCGTGCAGTCTCCCTTTGCGATCAGCTCGGGCACGGGAGCAGGTCGGTCTTCTCAGCTCACTTATCAGGCAGTGGGATGCCGGTATACAGGGCGGAAACAGAGGTAGGCAGTTAGGCTATTGGCCCCAGTAGCACATCACAGACATGGATTTCGCATGCATGTCCCTTCCAGAACCATGAATACCATTGCTTCTTCCGATCAACTTCCCCGCCTCTTCGCAACCCAACCTCTTGTCACTTACGGAGCGCCCTTAGGAAGGACTTTTCGAAGTTTGTTGCTCAAGTACAGTTGCCTTTGGAGTGACTATTGGTAGAGGTATAGGCTCAAGAGGCCTGCGATATAGGAACGAACGGATGTGTCTGAATCAAGGGGCCCCTACTTCATAGAGTAACTACATGCTGTATACAGCACCGCCGCCTAACATCTTCTTTGGCCCCACAGGCATGGGGGACCTGAATCCTGCGCCCCTCGCGTCGCCAAGATGCGAGAAGGTTTCCCTCATCCTGGTCAGTCCCATGAGCCAGCACACCGTCGCGCGTACCACCTAAGCACAATCAATTTGTCCAAAAGTCTTGGACCACGTCACGGCGGAGCAATAGGGAACTCAAAGCTGATCGTTAACATGTGCGTATTTGACCCATGACACACTAAAACTAGGTACGATACTGAAGACGAGACCAAGATACGATGTTCGTGCTGGTTCCCGCACACAACCCCTAAACACCCAACGCTGTGGAAAGCAATAACCCGGACGGCGCGAAATTAGAATATCAGGAGAAGCGCTTAGGTGTGGCCAACGAGACCGGCCTTGGGGGCGTTGTCCGGGTTGATGTCGGCGCCGGCGAAGCCGAGCTCGGTGTTCCAGGCGTTGGCGGTGGTGGCGTCCTTGGCACCGGTGCCCAGCTTCGTCATGGCAGCCGTGCAGGCGGCGACGGCTTTGGTATCGGCGGAGCAGACGTTGCCGAGCTGGTCGCAGATGCGGCGCATGATGATGGCCGGGTTCAGGGCCTCCTGCTGCCCCTTGTTGACCTTGGGGTCGATGGCTTGGAACGTCGACTCGCCGGCCTTGCGGCCGTTGAGGGACTCCTCGAACTTCAGCGTCGGAACGCAGCTGCCAAAGTCGAGGCCCTTGGAAGAGGCAACAAAGCCGGCGAAGTTGCCGGTCACGGCGTTTTGAACGGCTCCAGCGCCGGGGGCGAGAGTAGCGCCACCAGCGCCACCAGCGCCATCAGCTGCGTTGCCGGCGCCGTTGTTGTTGTTGTTGTTGTTGTTGTTGTTGTTGCCGTTGTTGTTGTTGTTGTTGCCGTTGTTGTTGTTGCCGTTGTTGTTGTTGTTGTTGCCGTTGTTGCCGTTGTTGTTGTTGTTGTTGCCGGCGCCGTTGTTGTTGTTTCCGTCGCCGTTGTTCGAACCACATTCAACAGGAGTGGCAGTGTTGTTGTCGTTGTTGCCGCTGTTGTTGCCGCCCGCGTTGCCGCCCGCGTTGCCGCCCGCGTTGCCGCCCGCGTTGCCGCCCGCGTTGCCGCCCGCGTTGCCGCCGGCTCCGCCTTTGACATTGAAGTTAGAGAAGCCGTTCGCCTTCATGATGTCGGCAACACTCTGGCCGGCAGCGTTGAAGGGCGAAGTGAGGGACTTGGCCGCGTTGGCATTCTGGGTATCGGCACCATCGACGGCAGGGTCAACCAGGGGCACAATGCCACGAAGCGCCTCGGTAGCGGGAAGACTGGCGTCGCCGCAGATGTTCGGCAAGGCATTGGCGCCGAAAGGGTTGAAGTTCTGCTCAGACTGGACGAGGGCAGCGGCTCCGGCAATGACCTTGGGGTCGTTTCCCAGGGCAGAGACAATCTTGTCGGCCAGCCTGAGCTTCTCGCAAGGGTCGGCGGCACCCAAAAGGACGCCGGGGGTCGAACCTGCCAAGGTGGGCGCCTCACCAGGGTTGCCAAAATCGCTGAGAGCCTGGATCTTGTTCTGGACAAGGCCTTCCTGGCCGAAACGGGCCTCGGCAAACGCCAGGAGGAGGGAGAGCGCGGCGACTTTAGAGTACATGGTAGCGATGTTAATCGAAGACTTTGTTGCAAGCAAACGGTTGTAAGTCGAATAGAAGATGAGGTAAAAGATTGGGCCGGCCGAGCGGTATTCGAAATGAAGGGCGTAAAGAATGTTAGAACTGAAAAGTTCCCAGAACTGTAATGAGGAGTATGGTGAAAAAGAACCGAAAGCTTGATGAGAAAAGAAGAGAAGCTTTTTGGACAGACGGATGGCAGCGTGCTTATATAGATGGCGGCGGGGGGGAGATCGTGAGGGCTTGCTGGGGAACCGCGCCGCCGCCCATCATGCTGCCTGCGTACAAACCCTCATCGCCGGCCCCCCCCCTGGCGATCAAACAACGGCGCTCATGAATTCAGACGACGCGAGTGAGCGCCACCAGGCGATAACCTCCCCTGCCCCGGACCAGGCCGCTGGATGCAGAGTGGACATAGAACCCCATTGGGCCAATACGCGGAGGCCACGGGCGTCTGGCGGCTCCCAGGGCACCGACAGGGGCACAAATGACGAGACGCCATGGCGATTCAGGGCCTTCAAACGGCAAGTGACGTGGACCCCTTGGCACGATAGTAAGAAAGCTCCCCAGGGAAGGGATCGCAAGCGAGCCCGTCTAGACGCGCCTGTGGGCCCAAGTCAACTACATACCCAGGGGTATCAGTAGACTCTGTCACTCGTACAGGCAGGCAGAGATGAGCCTCGAGTCCGTGAAGCCCGGGTATGGGTGCTTGACCGTTGACAGCTTCCAGAGGCTTCCTCGTCCCAGACGTACGGGACATCCCACCCTGCAGTGCATCAAGAACGCCTTGGGTTGACTGCGGCTTTTTCATGGGGGCATGATTGACGCCCGCCTGCGAGCAGACGTTGCGTCAAGCGGCATTGCTACAGAACCGAGTTTTCTCAAGGGCAGAGACAGCAGGGATCTGCACGGGTCAGCTTGGAGGCTCTCGGTACTCCAGCATCACTCCTATGCTGCAAAACAGCACCTACCACGGTGGCACAGGCCCGAGGGGGAGACGACACCAAGACGTTAATCTATGAAGGGCTGGTACTGGCCGGGGGAGGGGAAGGAAATGGTGTGCTTGCAGGGGTTGCCCTGGCCGTTGAACCGTGAGCCGAGCCACTGAACAAGCTTGTCAAACTGGAGAAGAAGGGGGGAACCAAGGAGATGAGGCCGCGATGGACCGAGGGTCAGCCGCAGAGCCTCTTGTCGCGGCTGGCTAGGCTCGTTCGGGCCGTCTCCGTTCCCCGCCAAGCCCCTGTCAAGCCCCTGTGAGGCCAAATTGACTTTAGGCCAAGCATTTCCCAGCGGATTCCAAGGCCTGGACCGAGAAACAGTCCTCACGACCGGGGGTCACGAGACGAAACTGAGACTGGCCCCTGGTTTGATCGCTGCGCGTCTTGCGGTCGGCCACTCTTCGCCGTCCTTTCGTGAGGCTTTCCTCAAGTAGCTGGCCCAGCCACGCCCTCGCGTATCGCGCATTCGTAATGCCTCAAGGGGCAGAAAGCAGGGAGAAGCGAAGCCAGGGGGGCTGCGCAAGACTGCGCCGGATTGGCAACCGAGCGCCTACACTGCAATGGTGCATGAAGGACTTTCGCTGGGTAGATGCCGTCAAAGACCACCAGAGTTCGTCCATTCGCCAACCCGATTGATCGCCTTGATCAGCACCGCGGTGTTGCTGCTCGCCCATCCTACCGGATACCCATCGCATGCGACTTCAGACGAACGGGCCCTGACACGTGCTTGCGGCTGAATATCGACACATGGATGGCTGAGAGCAAAACCAGCGAGGCCGAGGAAAGACGGGGGCCTAGCGAAACATCTAGTCAGCCAAGCTTCCAAGGTTGTTTAGCTCATCCTGGCCCCTCCAACTGCGAGTACCTGCCTACCCGGCGTCCTGGTCCATCTCGGCAGCAACTCCTTCCGGCCGCCGTTATGATGAGGGACCGGACGAGCCACGCGGACTGGCAGGCGTTCTGATTTACCGTTACATGCGGGCCGGATGCCGCTGGCACTTACTAATTTCGGCCTGCTCGGCCTTCCTCGACAGCTGGATACGCAAACACAATATCGCCATGGAGTACACCGACGTATCCGTGGTGTTGTTTAATTACCTACTGCTACATGGTCACATTCACCGACCAGCAGCGGACATCGCCGGCACCCATTCGTCCCGTCCTTGTCATTACCAACGCCGATACTGGTACAATTAAGCACCGCGCTTGCTACACACCGTAAGCATATCAACGTAGTAGCTCGCGAAGCCAGTTTCCGAGATCCGAGTCATCGTTTGGCGGCCTGTGAGCAACCTTGTGAGCCCATCTTCGAGTCGGGCTCCGCCGCATGAGCCGCCACGGTGACATCGTGCCCCGGGCGTGGAGCTGGCCAAATGGGAATGCCAAATACCCAAGAAGTTCTCCATTCTCGTACGCGACACGAATGGCCGACTGGACTATAAAGCCAAGGAACTTCCGCCTTGTGGAATAGCTTGTGGCAGGCACAAATTCAAAGCTCGAGTGGTGTCCATCATCGTCTTGTCTTACCCTTCAATGATGATCGACGGCTGCCTCTCGTACACGACACGACACACCCCGCGTTCTTGCCGATTCTCGCTTTCCCATTGTAGAATTGGGGGCAACCCATCGAGAGGGACGTGAGACCAAGCGTCGGGAGGAGCTTCGTCGCATGTCGACATGACGCCCTCGGACAAAGGGAGCAAGCATGTATGATGCTAATTAGTGCGATATCTTTGCCAAGCCAGTTCTGAGCACACATTTGGCCGCTCCGGTCCTGAACATGAATTCAGTTGGCTGCCCCTCAGGCATGAGCTAGGAAAGTATCAGCGCCGGCACTTTTTGCGTATTGCCGCCGTGGTATTTCCACCCATTTATATCATGACCTGCACAACTACAGACCAATGTTTCATTGAGCCGAATTTCTTCCACTTATCTGCATACCATGTTCCTCCACTTGCCTGTTCGCCTTGGGGGGCGGCTATCTTCAAGACTTTATCTATAGCTGCTAACAGCGCTCTGATTATGTCGGTCTTTGGGCCGCCAGGTCCGAGCAACTTGCGGCACACACATAACATCCAACATAATTGTGTCGGCCCCATTCTACCCATCTGACACACAGTTCTTAGTATTGGATTCGTATCCCATCGTTCACGTCCACGGCATGACCATGGCCAGTACTCAACCTAGGCCCGGGGCGGTGGCCATGAGACCCAAGATAACTCGGGAGTCGTGCAAGCCGCATGCACAAGGGGGCTTATCATTAGACGCCGTGTGTCTAGACACATGCCTATTTTTCTGCGCACAGATTTTAGTCTTCATAACCAAGTCTTCCCAAGCTGGGGCAAGGCGGCCTTGCCAACGCCTAGGCCCTACTGCATGAGGGCCACTGCTTCTGCACATGCTTATCGCAGACGAAGCTGTGATGTTTATCTATGGGGACTACCAACAGCGGCCTGTATCCCGCCGTCAGCAGGATTCGGGAGGCGTGAACGCTGAAGCTAACGGAATGATATGTGGGACGCTGCGAGGTCCCATTTTTGCTGCAGTCGCGATGACTTGCTCCATATACTCCGCCATGAGTACGAATCAGATCGGGTAGCTCACAAGTCATGCGAGCCAGTCGCCCCGACTGGATTGGTGAGGGTCCCGTCGCCGACCGGGTTCGAGAGGCAGCAAGGAGGACATCACTCAACCAAGAGCCGCCTCTTGCCCGGAATCCGAACCTTCGCCTGGGAATCCTTCTCGTTCACGCCCACCGCGAGCTCCGGCTGCCACCAAGCCGGGCCCCTTGGCGGGCACAACCCCCTCCGCAGCGAGTACAACGTGCCTAGGACGAACCGAGAAAGTCCGCTGTCTGTTGGTCCGTACGGAGCTGGAAGGGACTCGGACGGTCTTGGCGGTGGAAACCGGGTGTTTTCCCGAGTTGTCCAAGATGGTCCTCTTGTCTGCGCCCAAGTGGGCGTTCGGGTGCTATTGGCTCTACCAAGCGAACTAGGATCTGCGCGCAGCGGTTCTTGCAGCAGCGCGCACGCGGCCACGGACGATTGCGTCTCCGCGCAGCGCGGCGATCGACAGATCGAGGAACGGCATTGCCTCATTTCTGGTGCAAGGCGGTGGGCGCAAGCCATGCTGAGCCGTTGTCTCGCCGCCGTGCCCGGGCTCGCAGGCTCGCCATTGGGCGCTGCGCGTGCCCACCGCTTCTTGCTCCATTGGACGGCCCAGCTTGGTGGCCTGCCCGCCCCGGGGCTGGAGGATGGATGCATGGGATGGCACGAGACGGGCCTGGAGGAGGCACGCGAAGCAGGGCGGACCGCTCGGGGGCTCCGTCGCTTCCATGGCCGCAAGCGCGAGTAGGCTGCGCATGCCGCGGACGGGGTGGGAAGGGAAACCCGCGTCGTCGTCGGTTGCGTTGCGCTCACGGACTTGGCTTCTCCCGCCAACCAACCTCATACCTACACCGTCCTCCCGCATCCCCGCCGCCTTGCGATGCACGCACGGGAAGAGGCTTCCCCTTCGAGCGCTACCGAGACTTCTCCCGCCGACTACATTGCCTGATTCATCGCCTCCCGAAACCTGCACCAACTTGGGCGGCCCCTACGCTGCTGTTGCTAGGTAGTCCATTCGCTCGCGTGGTCGACGGTGGGCCTATCTTGTTGGCTTGTGATCTCAGCCGCCGCCGCCGCCAAAGCGCCTAAACCCAAAAAAAGCAGCCACTCACACACGAGCCTGTCTATCCGGCCGCCCAACTGGGTAGGCGCTGGTAAAGCACTACTACTACCTTGCCTTCGTTGCCGACGCCGGCAGCGCGGCCTCCCCAGCACCACCACCCGTCTCCCGCCGTTGAGCCCCCCCGCGACGCAACGCAACGCAACCTATCGGCAGCTTCGCCATGGCGACGCCTCAGGACCGCCCGCTCTCGCCGTCCCAGCTCCCGCCCATACCGGGGTCGCCCGCCTTCACGTATGCCTCGACGAACCAGCTCTCTTCCTACACGCTGCCCCTCCCGCCGCCCCCGCGGCCCACGCATGCCGTGCTCACCAAGGCCGACCTCGAGGCCAGCCAGGCCGCCTACGCCGACCTCGTGGGCAACGCCAAGGCCTACCGCCAGGCTTTGGCCACGCTCTCGGCCACCGCCTCGGCCTTCGGCTCGTCCCTCGAGGCGTGCGCCCGGCTCAAGGAGTCGCGCGCCGAGGCCCTGGGCCCCGACCACGGCGCCAGCCTGTCGACGTCGTTTACGACCAAGGGAAGCTGTACGGCGGACTTGCTTCTAGGCGCCAGCGGCGTCCACCACCTGGTCGCCAACCACCAGCAGATCCTCTCCGAGACCGTCTATCGCAACTTCGAGGTGCCGCTGCTCCACGAGCTCGACAAGTGGCGGAGCGCCATCGACGACGAGGACGAGCGGTACAAGCGCGAGGTCGCCCAGCGCAGCAGCGAGATCCGCCGGCTCGAGAAGGAGGGCCTCAAGCTCCACAAGCAGCGCCGGCGCGACGTCGGCAAGTTCCGCGAGCACCTGGTCGAGCTGACGATGCGGCTCGACGGCCTGACGAGCCTGCACGGCGAGCACGCTAGGACCCTGCTGCGCGAGAGCCAGGAGACGAGCGTCAAGATCCTGGATGCGAGCTGCAGCCTGGTCCGCGCCGAGGTCGACATCTTCGAGAGCCTGGCGCGCAAGGGCTGGAGCGGCGGCGGCCTCGACGAGCTGCTCGAGAAGGGCCGCGACCTGTTCGCCTCCGAGGACGACGCCCTGGTCGGCGTCGCGGGCGTCGCCGCCGGGGCGGGCAACGCCGCCGCCGAGGGCAACGGCGCCAAGCTGTTTAGTATACTGCCTCCCCGGAGCATCCTGCAGCAGGCCGAGTCGGCGTCCGACTCGGGTCTGAGCCCCCCCGCGAAGCCCAAGGGCGGCCACGGCCGGTCCGACAGCCTGCTGGTCGACACGGAGCGGTACCAGAGCCTGGCCGGCGCCGTCGACCGCGATAAGGGCGATGCCGACAGCATCTTTTCCGACTTCAACCAGAGCCGTGGCGTGCGGCCCTTCAGCCCCCAGCCCATACGGCGAACCCACACCGACGTGATCGTGGACCCCGACGCGCTGCTTTCGGGCGACGAAGAGGTGGAGGGGGCCCGGGACGCCTCGGCCCAGGGGTTGAGCCTGGACGACCTGAACAGCCGGGGCGGCGAGGACAGCGAACCGGAGGAGGGCGACACCTCGCCGTGGAAGCACGAGGGGCTGGGCAGGGCCGTCGACGACTTGACACTGGGGCCGCCCGACAAGGAAGGGGGCCGCGAGTGGGGCCTGGCAGGCGGTGGCGAGGAACAACTATAGAACCGTTGTTCGAGTTCAGGGTCTGGTTCGGTAGAGGAGCCAACCTAGGCGTTTCAAGGTCGGATTGCTTGGTCAAAACGGAGTTTACAAATATACCCCTTAGAAAGAGTATTGGTACGCCATCGGTATCGCACAACATTCTGGAGCCCCCCCCCCCCCCCCCCCCCCCCATTGTGTTTTGCGCGTCGCGCGTCGTGGTAGCAGGTTCATATAGGAGCAGCTTGGGCGGCAGCATGACCACTGCGGCGAAGTGCGCAACTCAGCTGGCAAGGGACACAGGGTGTGGCAAGGTACGAGTCTCGGGGTTCCTGGTTTCGTATTATCGCCCCGCCTACGCGCTCTGAGAGCCCTCTTTGCCCTCCGTAGTTGCATCTCATCATGTAAATGCATCACGCTGGGTTTCTGGCCTCGGCACCGTGTGCGCCCCTGCTCTCCACCCGGAATGGCGAAAGCAGTCAACACCGGACACCATTTTCCCTCGCCAACGCCTGTAAATGATATACATTGGTCTCGTCCGTCCAAGAACATGGGTGGGTAGGTAACGAAGACGCTACCAAGCCGCGCTCCGATCCCTCCATCCATATCTCTCCCTCTCCCTTTCGAGACTGCCCTAGTCGTCCTTGTCGGTACTGACAATCTCGCTGCCAAACAGCCCGAACCAGTAATCCAGGTAGTACATAAGCTGCCAGTAGAGGCTGGCGCGGTTGAAGTCGAACTCGCCCGACTCGGTCCGGGGTACCTCATCACCGATCATGCTGCCACCCAGCCATTTGATCAAGGGAATCCGGCTTGTGAGGCGTGCCACGACGCCGGGTTGCGGGAGGAGCGCCTGCTCGGCAGGGAGGACCTTGATGCGTCGCGCCTCGGGGATGCGCCGGCAATAACTCGGATCGATAGCTATAGAGCTGGCTTCCAGCATGGTCGTATCGACGTCATCATCGTCCGGCGAGTGCCCGAAGCCTCCCGTCACGGTCGCGCTGGACCCGGTATCCACGGTATTGGACGACATGGTGGCGGAATCCATCGTGTGTGTCGAGGTCTGTGATTCGGGCGGGGAGCCGTGCAGGCCAAGGCTCGGCACGTGGCCACCCGCCGGTGTGTCGTTCGCCCAGGACCGACCTCCCGCTGCCCTGTTTGTGGGCCGGCGCTGGCCACGCAGAGACTTGGTGCGGCCGAAAGGCTGGGCCTCGTCCACCAGCATCCCGGCGTTGCCCTCGGTGTCGACGACGGCGGCATCCTCCAGGGGGGGCATGCCGTGGTAGGGCTCGGCGTAGACAAGATGGCCCAGAATCTTCTGGGGCGAGGCGTAAATGGCGGCGTCGGCGGCGTCGGCCGACTCGAACGTCACCTTGATCCAGTGCTCGCCACCATCAACCATGTTGACTTTTGTCCTCTCAAGCGGCGTCGGGACACGTCGCCGCGTGAAAGCCGGGTCGCGGAGCTCCGACTTGTACCGCCGCTGCTCGATAGGCGGCTCGCGGGAGTAGTCTTCACATATCCGGCCGGCCAGCTGCTCGTAGTGGTTGATGGCGGCATACTGCTGGGTGGCCGACCTGTAGCCCCTCAATATCACCTCGGTAGGCTCCTGTACGAAGCGCGGAGCCTGGGCGGCGGGGGCGCTGTCATCGACGGCCGAGGTCGGCTGGGACAGGTAGCTGGGCTTGCGCTGGGCCGGGGCTTGCTCCTGGCTGGCAACGTAGTCGCCAAAGAGCTTGTCGGCGAACTGGATGGTGGCGTCCTGGTCACGCTTCGGGGGCAAGCTGCCGGTCCTCGACCGCGACCGGCGGGTTGACTTGCCAAAGGAGCCCGTCTCGGCGATGACGCGCCGCCGCGGGGCCTCGCGTTGGCGGTCGCTCCTGTAGTGGTCTTGTAAGTATGGTCTCGGGCGGAAGAGGCGCAAGGCCACGGCGGCGCGGGATGGGATGCCTACTCTGGGAAGATCATGGCATAGGGTCGCTGGACTCCATCCTCGCCCGTATATAACTCTTCTTCGGGGACGTTGTGAAGAATCAGAGGCCGCATGGTGGATGGCTGTCTCGGGCGTCGCCGAGTTGCTGGCAGCAAGGCGCAGGAGCAGGAGCTTGGAGAAGGCTCGGGGCTGTTGGCGAGGCGTGCGGCTATTGATGGATGGCCGGTTGCCAGGAGCGGCCGGGGCGATGGTAGGGGGATGAATGGACGGGAGGCGACGCGACGAGGGTCGATACACGGACTGTAGACCAAGTGCTGCGGTGCACCCACTGCAGGGACCGATAGACAGATGGATGGAATGGATGAACAATGGCAATCTTTGTATTCGTACGGAGAAGACGCTCGCGCCCTGGAGTTCCGCCCCAGCAACGCGTAGCGGGTCGCCCAAAAAAATACTGCAGGGATGGCCGGCCAGGCTGGATGGAAAGCCAAACCCCCAGGCTCGCCCGTCCGCTCGCCCGTCCACCTGTGGATGCACGAGCACACGCCGTTTCAATTGGCTCCCGTTGTCTTCCCAAGTCCCGCTCCCTAGCGGGGGCAGCGACGCAACTGCCAGTGATGTGCGAAGGAGGTACCGAATAAGCTCCATCGTTCCCGAAGCGGCACGCCGGAGCCCCAGCAAACGACATCATATCTTTGTGAGCTTCAGCTTCCGGGCCTCGTACCTCGATCCAGACCTGGAAACCCGTAAAAGACACCTTGTCACCGTACGCACTCCATCTCTGTGTATATCCCGTCGTCCGTTGCTTGCCGTTGTACCCCAAGCGACGCAGGATCTCCAACCGCCAGAATGTTCCGCTTCGTAAGTCCCGCGCCTCGATGCCTGGAGGCGGCGCCCCTCTAAGAAACCACCGATTGATGCTCATACCCCCGTTCCAGCACAAGACCAAGGACATCATCACTGTCTTCCACAAGCCGAACCTGCCTGGCTCTGTGCGCGTGGCCTCCCTCCTGAAGCAGGTGAACGCCAACGCCACTGAGGCGGCTACCGAGGACCAGGCCAGCGACCACAGCCACCAGACTCACCCCAAGCGCCAGGAGTTCGAACTCAACATCACCGAGGATGCTCCCACCGCCGACCAGCTCCAGACCATCCTGGGTTACGTTGGTCCGGCCAAGGTTGGCTCTGTCGTCAAGGGGGCCCACAACGTCCAGGAGGCACTGAAGAAATTTAAGGAGAGCCCCGACAGCTTCAAGCACCCCGTGGTACGTTCCAATCCCCCGCCCCCGGTCCTGTCCGCCCACTTACCAAGTCGGCTCCGTGCCTGCCATGAGAATTGTCATATCTAACGTGCCTCTAGGTTGTGGACTGGAACAACGGCAGGGCCGTTGCGAGCGAGAACGAGTCGGAGATCCTCAAGATGCTGAACGAGCTTAAGAAGGGAGAGTAGCTTGCTCTTCCCAAATTTCTCACGTGTACTGGCTACCCAGCTGGATGCACTGGCCGCTATAGGATTTCCCCCATTTTGTATTTCGTTCCGTGAATGATATCCCCACTCACAGCATGGCCGAAAAGAGCTCACTGCACTCGAGGCCAGCAGCTTCGCTTTAAAAATGAAAACCCATACCACTGGTCTTTCGGGTCATCTATGCCCCTTGTTCCAATGTGACTATACAGCTGAAAACGGGTTGCATTGGCTGGGTTATGTCGGGGTATGTTGGTTTGCCAGTCGCGGAGCATGGGCTGCGGTTTGAGTGTATCGACAGCAAAGTATGCAACCACTGGCCTCTGACTCCTCATCTTCTTCTAGGCCCAGCGGCAGAAATCGGGCCGTATACCTCGCGGTCATGAAAACGCGTGAAGCATTGCGTGGAGCGCTCCTGGCTAGGCTGTGATGAACTTGGTAGTCATACGTCGCGGTCTTCTGCCTCCCCCACGACGCGCTGTGATCTTGGTCTTGCTTCCCTCGCCACGGTTGCCGTGACCTGGGATCCAAGGCAGAATCCCAGTTGCCTATACAACACCAGCTACTTGCACCATGGTCCGTTTGCATTGGGAAGCTCCAAGCTCCGCGTTTTCCTCTGGTTCTGCCTAAATAATCCCCCGGCTGCGTTGGTCCTCCGCGGCCCATCTTCCTCAACACGCACACCTACCCTCTTGGTCGTCCATTCGCGGTTCTCGCCTCTCTCTCGGGCCTTTGTTTCTCGATCAACAGTGAACCGTTGCTGTCATTGCCACTTGAAGCCGCATGCGTTGGGCACCCGGTCCGCCATCTTTCGTCCAGCCAACACACCTTCCTTCGTCCATCGCCTCCATCGCCCTATCTCCCCATCTCCCCTCCCAAACCAGCCTCCGCCCCAACCTTCCGTCCGGTACACATATTACGGCGGTTTTAACCAAACAGTTTGCCAGCACCCGGATCTCACGCCTCGGTCTTGTCCCCCACGTTGGATCTCGACCCGTCTGCACATCATCTCGTCCTTTGGCGCGCGCTGGTTTGACATCTTACGAACACTCTTCCTGGGGATGCTCGTCTGAACCCTTCGGCTCTGCAGTTTTCCATCCCGCCATCTGCTCATCGGATATTGCACTCTTCCCAAGCAAACCAGCCAGCATGGCGCCAGCAAACCTCTCAATAGAGGAACGCGCCGCCAAAGCCGGGCCGCCCCCGACTTGGGGTGCGGATAGCCACAAGAAGTTTGAGCCTTCGATGGAATACTTCTTGAATTTCCCACGACATGCACCCGCTTTGTTCTCTACCAATAACGGCTCTAGACCTCGTCGCAGTCTTGATCAGTTCATCGGACCCCGTGCCATCTTCCCGTGGACCGCCAGCCAGATCTTTGCGGCAGCAACCACTCTCCGAAAGTACTGCTTTCCCCTCTTCAAGTACATTCAAAAACCTGTCAGCTACGCTGACCTCTACCATTACTGGGACGCCTACGATCTCTGGCATATGGGGGCATACAATTTGTGGAATGTCCTTAACCACCTGTACTCAGAGACGGAGAGGGAAATGCCAGCACTTATTGCAGAAACTCGGGCATGCATCGAGGAGTGGGCTGGCACCCTACTTCAGAACCCGGGCTGTCGCTCCAAGCTGATGGCTTGGGAGCCCGAAACCGACGACAGCCCTCTGTCTGTCTTTGACGGCGAAGAACTCGCCGACTTGGATGGCATGGAGAACTTTTGGCTCCCTCTTGTTGAGGACGTTTTGAGGTCGGCCCAATACGACCTTCTTCGGAACAAATACGTCCCCCCGGCCTTGACGCGGCACCCGAACGCCCCTTACCCAGAGACCGACTCCGATGACAACCATGGTTACTCTGGCACCGTCTGGTCCTGTAAGTTTGGAAAATTTCCCGGCTCCGTTCCCCCAAGGTGCCTAAGAAGATTGACTGATCGCCCGCAGTTCACACCTCGCCGGCTGGTCCTGTCGGCCCCTTCGTTCTCGGAGATGACTCCAATCCCTTGATTGCACCAAAGATGGGACAGCCGAGTAAAATTCGCACGAGCAGAAAGCCTACCAAAGAAATCTGTGTCCTCGACGGAACCTCGGCCACTGCTACCAAGAAAGCACTCGCATCGATCAATCCCGTAGCGCCGGGGATCACAACCCTACCTACTGGTCCATCGGCGAAGCAGACTCCCTCGGGTTCACTGCGCAGCATCCGGGAAACCGAAGAGACAGACAAGCCACGACGCGTATCCTTGGAATCCCAGAAGGGCCACCAATACAGTCTGATCGCGCCAGCCACTTCCAGTCGAAACAGTAGCGCGCCCACACCCGTCCCGATGGCTGGTCAGCCAGGTTCGGCCCCTTCGAGGACAGGCAGTCAAGAGGTGCATGTATATTCCAGCAAAAACCCACCGACAGGAAAGGAAACCGGTGTCCCGGCCCCCACTCCGCAGACCATCCACCCTGCGCCCGGAACCCAAGGCCTCCAGGCCCAGCCTCATACGATGGATCATCATCTTCCTCCTCGGCCGTTTGGTCAGCAGCTCAGAATGTCCCATTACCCCAGGCTAGAGCCGGCCCCGTGGGCCCAGGCACCGTATTTGCCGGGCCCTTTTCAATTTCTCATGCCCGGAAAAATCCCACCTCCTGGTCAGCAACCTCAAAGCCATGATGTGGTATCGAACGGGGCAAGGGGATCGACGAAACTCACAGCCACCTGCCCCATGCCATCAGGGCCTCGAGGTAACATACATGTCCGAAGTTCCAGCCCGAGGGCAACAAATACAAACTTTCAGAAAGGACGCAACCAAAGCGGTATCCTACCCGCCCGTGGCTTGCCTTGGTCTGATTCTCACTTCCCCCCTCACATGCAGGAAAAAACATCTGGATCTGGCCCTTCCTCAGAATCTGCACCCACGGACAGCCGAGGAGCTTCCGCTTTACTGATGGGTAGCAGTGGTCCACCTCACGTGCCGAGGTCCTGTGAGCCTGTGTCCTGTCACAATCCAAAGGGGCGCAAGAGCAACCATGACCAGACGATTCAGCATGGCAATGCAACAGAGTACATGCATGCCCCTCAGCATCGCACTACAAACCCTGGACTTGACAGCCGGGGAGGTCTGGATCGCCATGCCAGCAACTCGAGACACGAACCTCAAGTTAGCAACGTTCGCACACAAGGAAACGGCCTGTCCTCACAGATGCCGCACCACTCCAGCACTCGACGCCGTGGAGACGCTGTTTCTTCTTCGCGCAGCATATCCCAGGATCCCTCTTGCCTGAACTGGGAACAATGGCATAGCAATGCTCTACGTGGTAACCTTACCTATGACCCATGTCCCTGCCAGTTCTGCAACGAAAAGGATCGCAGTATCTATCTCGCAAGCTTCACTAAACAGGAGATTGAGACAAGAGGTACGCAGCAAAGTATCTGGAGAGAATTCTCCAAATATGGCTTCATTGAAAAACAGTACCTGGACCCAAAGCCTGACAGGTACACTATCACCATCCGCTATCGCGAGAAGGCATCCGTGTTTCGGGCCTTGAAGGATGGAGATCGCAGGTTTTTCAACTTCTGCGATCATCATAGCATTAGAGTCAGTCATCCATGGGGCTCGCAGTTCTACGTGCCACCGCAAATTAGCAGCCACATGCTGGCCCAGCCGGGTACACTTCCTCATCAATCGGTACGCAATGTGTTCGCACCATCGGGTTCGCAAGCCGGCTCTCCGCTTGCCGCACATTCGACCGCAGCCCCCGGTGTCAGCGACGTCCTCGACCACATGAAAAATGACATGAACCGACAAGTTTCACGACAGCTACATGGAAGCCATAGGAAGGTGACTGCCAACCTTGGGGGCGCAGAACTCTCGCCCAAAGAATTCGATGTGCCCGAGCGTGACACGGCTTCTGTGGAGACACAAGCTTCAGAAAAGTCGTCCGACGCTCTGTTGACCAAAATTCAGGAGCTCGCTTCCACTAGGTCAAGCCGCGCAGGCTCTCTCAGCCAGGATGACCACCAAGCGGCCGCGAGTGGTGTTCCTGCCTTACCTACCCAGGAGCAGTACAATAGCAGTGACGACAAGGAGGTTGACCGTGGTACTGTCATCCATCGACCCAATAAGGGAAAACACGGGGCTCTACCAGTGGCCTGGAATCAGCAAGCTGGCTCGGATGTCAACGAGTCTACCTCGATAACTCGCAACACATCATCCAGGATCCTTATGGTAGACTGTACAAACGCGCCGGGCTCGCCCCAAAAGAGCAAGTCGGCAATGAGTAGGGACCAGGATAAGAAGACGGCGGCACGTGAGCAGCCTGAAATGTCCACACCACAAATTCTAACAATCGAAGATCATGGGATACAGAGTGTGAAGTCGCCCTGGCAAGGCCAGAAGAGAGCGGGTCGGTCAACTCTTAATCCAATGGGCTTTGATCTCCATGGATCCCCCCAGCGTGGTCCGCTCACACAGACTCAAGACTCCTTTTCGTTCATGAAACATCCATTCACCTCCGGGTCTACTGAAGACCGACCCGAGTACGGCCAGCAGATGCATGAATCTCAGCGGTATCGACCTGGTGCTCAATCCGGCCAACAGTACAGAAGTCTTGCTGTCAAGAAGCAGCGTGAACTGCAAGGTCACGGATACCAACCCAGCACTATCACCTCGTCGTCTCAGAAGCCATCATACTCCTCTCCAACTGGGGGTTATGGTCCGCCTCTCGGCTATTCGACTCTTGGGCTTCCCTACCCTTCGCCCCCAAATACATCAGCCATTACTGGATCAGGTCAGCCTTGGGGTGAACAGTGGCCATCCGCGGAGCAGGAATATAGAGCTGGCCAGAACAAACTAAACAACGGGTCTGTCCATGTGTATTACCGGGAGAGTTCCATACCCTTTCCCCCTTATGTGGAGCCACCTTCTATTCAGCCGTCTGCTGTGGCCCCATTCGTTCCTCGAGGAAAGCCGTCGAAGAAGGGCGGGAAGAAAAAGAAGCTCAACCCAGAGGCCAAAGAGTTCGTCGCTCCTACCCCTATTTCGAGCGCTTCCACTGCTACGATGGCCTCCGTGGAGGTGCGCGAATTTGCGGTTGTTCCTAGGTCTCCAACCAGCAAGGGTCCGACATCCAGACCAGCCACACCAGCATCGCCTCGGGAGCCAAATTCGCCGGGCTTGCCGTCTAAGCAACCACCTGCGTCACTGTCTCCCGTCAGGGATGATGCTAGTGAAGCTAGCTCTCGCACAATGACAGCTGATGATGATGCTGTCAAAGAGAAAGACTGCAAACCAGTGGGAACGCCTCCTACCCCAGACCAGACGAAGGATAACACACTCGATGAAGAAAAGGGGCCAAATGTTTCGGGAGAGCTTGCCATCGAACCCTCTGCGGAGAGCCAGCCCGCAACGGAGTCTTCCCAGCCAAAAGATTCGGAGAAGCCAGATCAGCAACCTGTTGACAAGCCAGCTGTTGATCTACGAGACGCCGCCCCTGAGGGAAACAAGAAAAAGGAACCCAAGCAGGGCAAGCAGTGGTCTAAGAACAAGCATTTCAAGAAGGGTCACAAGCGACAAGAAGCCCGTGGGGACGTTGACAAATCGTGGCGAAGAGTCGACCGGGAATTCAATCAAGTCCCAATCGTCCAAGGCTCTGAGTTCAACGAGGTAAAGGACACGGCCTCCGCAGCCCCTTCCGCTTCCGGGGATCGTGGTAGCAGAAACAATCTGGACCAAGGACAAGATCATCATATTTCTGTGGCCATTTCCAAGGAAATCTCTCTTCCTAAGGAGAAAAATCCCACGAAAGCTCCAGAGGAAATGATGGAGAAGGCTGTTATAAGTGTTGAGCACGACCCGTTGATAGGACCCGAACTTGAGGCCAAGATGCAAACCCCAGCTCGCGACACTCGTTCTGCCGATACAAGATACTCGTCTGGACTTGAGAAGAGAGTTTTGTCAGTAGCTGTGCCTCTTATTGTCCCAGGAAAGACTGACAAATCTGTCGAGCCTCCCAAGACCGAATCGTGGGCGAGCTCTAAAGCCGAGACGCCTGCAGTGCCCGGATCAGAAGGAAACCCTCAAGACAAACCCGATCAGAAGACCGCTGGCCAAGAATCCAGCAAGAGAGGCAATACACCCAAGCAGAAAAAGCCGGCTGCCAACAACAAGGAGGAACCTTCGTCCATGCAGGCCCAGCCTCCCCGCTACGTACCCGGGGCGAATTGGGTTGAGGAGCCCAAGGGCAGCAAGAGAAGCAAGAAACCCAAGGCTACACAGAGCCTTGATAAGAATTCCTCGGCCTCGAAAGACGGAGGCTCACCTGCGAAGAAGGAACCTGCTTCTGCTCCGCCTGGTCCTACCGAACAACCAAAGACGGAGCCCCAGGCCAGCAAGAATGGCCAAGTCGCAACCGACAAGACCGTCGATTCTACAACCAGCTCACCCCCTGATACGATTACCACCAAGGATACACTTGCCCAGAAAGACGACGGAGGGCCGCAGACGGACGCTCAAGCTTCGGATACCACGGGGCCCTCGACGGCCAAGTCACCAGCACCGCCGCCTCAGCCGAGCAAGGCCCAGAAGACCAAGAACAAGAAGAGAGCCGAGGCAGCTCGCAAGAAAGAGCAAGCTGGGAACGCGCCTACCACCGGGCCCGCAGCTACTCCGATGGCAGAGCCGGCACTGACGAGCCATGGCGGCGCGGGCACCGCTGCCCCCGAAAAAGCAGGCCAGCCCCAAGCGAAGACGACCGATACGGCCAAGCCTCCGGGCCGAAGTGCCCCTCCTCCCATCACCACCTCACCCCTCCCGAAGAACGGCCCCAAGCCCCTTCCACCCGCCTCGACGGAGACGTCGCCCAAGAAGCCGGGCCGAGCGCCCAAGAAGACCAAGGGCAAGGACGACGGCGGGTCCCCCGAGACGCTGCTCGAGGGCGAGGAGCGCAAGTAAGAGAGCCCCCCCCTGGCCCCTTTTCACCGCGATACAGTGTATGGCTGACCCTGTCTGTGTTTTTCGTCGTCGCAGGGGAGGATAGGGTCTGGCGCTTCACTTTTTCGCACTCACGACCGATTCGTTATTCTCGCGCAAGCTGGTCGGCAGCTTCATGGTAGGCCTAGTGTACTGTTTGTTTCTCGAGTACCTGCGGCGAAGCGCCATTGCGCGTCCCGGGTCGGAAACTCTGGAATGACCGTGGGGGGGAGAAAGGAGGGAAGGAGGGACCGTTTGCGGACGTCCCCTCTCCCCTTCCGGAGCTTGGATTCTCGCGCGCCTGGATTTGCCCACAAGCACGCGCCTACGTTTGCGTCGGAGATGGCCATGTTGGTCAGAATTCTCGGGTGTTCGCTGAAATTGTGGACATGTATCTGACTCTGCGGAGGCCGACGGGGGATTGGAGGCCACGGGGGCGATCTACCATCCCGAGAATGATCGCTGTAGTATAGTGGAGGATCGAGGTGAGGGCACCTACAGATTCGCACATTTGGTCGGTTGTTGCTGCTCCTCCCTGCCTTGTCGTTACGACGGAAATGGATTTCCCGTGCCTACGAACACGGACTGAGACCCCACCACGGAGAAGCGGCCGTGGGCTTCCCAATTTGTTCGACAAAGAGCCAAGGCACTGGCAGAGCGCAGGTGAATACAATGGCAGGATATATAAGCTCACACGGGCAAGTCACGTAGCTGTGGCATTCCAAGTGATACCAAGGGGGCGTCCTTTGACCGTTCTGGACATTACGGCCCGGTCGTCGGCCTCGAGGCCGTCTCGGGATCTGCTGGGAGCAGGGCCTCATGGCCACCCTCCTAGCTGGAGCTCTGTGGTGTATAGACAGCGCCACCCTCGCGGGGGTGTTCCTGGCCCCCCGTCCGTTCATGCCTTGGATTCGCCCTGCACCAGCGTCGTCACGGTATCCTCGATCTGCTGGTCCGAGAGACCCTCGAGGCTCTGGCTCGTCTCCCTGCCGAGGTCTGATCCAGGCCCAGGGGGGGGGGGTTGGTCAGCAGGTATCCCGGGGGTGGGAGGTAAAGCAAGACGCACCGTATCGGGCGTACACCTTGGGCAGGGTGCCGGCCGCTTCGCGCAGCATGATGGGGGTGTTGGGGTTGCTCTGCTTCATGGTCGGGTAGGAGCGCAGGAGGAAGGACCTGCAGGGCGGGCCCATCGTCAGTCTCTCTCTCTCTCTCTCACACACACACACACACATGCGTGCCGTGTGTGTGCCCCGTCGTCTACGGGCTTTCGGGGGCGTTTGGCGGGCGGGCGTACCTCGTGGCGGCGCTGTGCTCACCCGTCTGGCAGAACAGGAAGCGCACCTCCTTGAGGCTCTTGGCGAAAGCGAATTTGCCCGACATGGTGTGCGTGTGCGGCAGAGGGTCCGATGGGGGGGGAAGGAAGTGCGGTCGACGCGAGGCTAAAGACTGGCTGGCTGGGCGGGAGCTCACGATCAATTGGATGGTTTCCGTCAAGCTCCCATTGACGTTGCCGGCCGAGCTACGGGTACCGTGGGCTTGGCTCTGGTAATGGACGGCACATGCGACGTTGCATAAAGATTTTCCGTCTTGCACAAGTACATGCTGGTTAGAGCCCTTTGGGGGGAGGGGGGGTTATTACCCGTTTTGTGCAGCTCTCTCAGCTTGCGCCTGCTCACCCATCGCCGGCCAATTGAGTCCACCAAATTTTTGTCCAGAGGACGGGGCTCCGATTGTCTCCGGTCGTGCAGCCCTGGCTTGTCTCTCTCTCTATCTCTTGCCAGCGCTATCTCGGACTCCGTCCATCCTTACGCCCAGCTCCTCTTAATCCCTCCTCCCGCACCGCATCTCACTCCCGGGGCGCCCACCTGCAGTGACAGACTGTCCTCCCATTGACGATCGACTCGAGTGACGGCCCAACATGTCGGCCCCTACCGCCACCCTCTTCCGCGCCGCCCGGCCGGCCATCTTCCAGCATGCTGCTACCCGCGCCGCTTTCACCGGCCGCGCCCAGGCCTTCCGCAGCTTCGCCCAGAACACGGCCGGTCGCCGCTACCAGAGCACCTCGGCCGGCGAGGCTGCGCCCCAGAGCTGGTTCGCGCGCATGTGGAACAGCCCGGTCGGCTTCAAGACGGTGCACTTCTGGTGAGTTTGCTGCCTGCGGGCGCCCGCCAGGCCTCCGGCTTTTCCGCCGAAACCGACGGCGAGGGAGGAGACGAGAGGTCTCGGGAGCCTGGCGCGTGCGGGCCCGCCCACCCTGTGGCCAGACGTTGAGGAAGATGAGACAGGCATCGCATTTTGTTGGGGACACGAACGCTGACCACAACTGCAGGGCCCCCGTCATGAAGTGGTGTCTCGTCATTGCTGGCATCAGCGACTTGGCGCGACCCGCCGAGAAGCTGTCTCTGACGCAGAACGGCGCCCTCACTGCCACCGGTCTGATCTGGACCCGGTGGTGCATGATCATCAAGCCCAAGAACTTACTGTACGTCCCGTCATGGTGCAATCGCTTAGAAATGGTGATGCTGACCAGCCCCGCCAGCCTTGCTGCCGTCAACGCTTTCCTCGCCGCCGTTGGTATCGTCCAGGTTACCCGTATCGGCCTGTGGCACCAGTCGCAGAAGAACGCTCCCTCCATGGCCGACGAGGTGAAGGAGGAGACCAAGGAGGCGGTTGCCGAGGTCAAGAACGTCGCCAAGTCATAGGCTGATGCATCCACCTCAGGGCTAGGGGCTGCCAGGGCTCTACGACGAGCTTGGGCTCGGGGTCTTTACGGTCTCGCAGTGGCTTTGATCGTCTGCCCTGCAAAGACAGTCGAAGCTCCGGGTTTGGAGGCTCTAGGAAATGTCCGGACATGGTGTCCGGATAGTGGGTACGCATACCGGGAGATCGACCCGGTCTTGAAGAACGGGATTTGTACAGTACAACAGGTCAGGCTGGGCGTCCTCGTGCATCCACTAGGCTTTATTATTTTGGGCAAGTTGCATACGAATGCCGCCCCTTTGGTCACCCAACGCGGCCTGACGACAGGAGATGGGGCAGTCTCTTGAATGTGTCATGGGAGTATGCAAACGCCGGAGTCGTTATGCAGCCAGGAAACATGGCGTCCTCTTTCGGCTGGGCGAGGTTAGGTCGCCGAGCGCAAGAAGATAAGGATGCGTATGGCCAATCGTGGCTTTAGCCGCCGGCCCCCGTGTTGTGGTCATTCGGCGACGCTCGTAGTTGCAACCCACGGTCCGCCGTCGCCAATGCGGCCCCGGGCGTGTCGCTTGTCCGGCCTCTTGGCCTCGGCGGAGCCCAGATCCTTCCCCGGGCCCGGAAGGCCGCCGGTCGATAGGCGCCCCTCCCACGCCGAGACGACGCACGGTCAACGGACATGGGCCTTGGCACGTGGGACTGCGGCGCTTAAATCGGGAGGCCATGGCGTTTACTCTGCCGAAGCGGGAAGATTCATCAGCGCTACGTTCAGGACCCCATCTCGGACCAAACCCAATGTCGGCAACCGCCGAACCGATTTGCATTCTCAAGGTTGGCGCCGCCATGGCTCGTTCCCACGTCGCCTTGCGACAATGGGCGATGCGGGGAGAAACGGTAGCCAACCCTGCAAGGCCCCTTTGAAGCTTTCCTTCATGGGCTTCCGCCCCCTCGGCATCGGCACAGCGGCCGGTGGCCGATGGCCGAACACATCCGACTCGACCCAGGAGGTTGAGGATCTGCACTGATAAATAGTACGAGGGCGGCAAGGCCGCAGTGGTGAGCATTTTTCTGGACGAGTCGTCGAGTGGCCAGGCCGTGGGCCCATACGTTCCGTCGACTTGTGCGCCCTCACGGTTGATTCATTCAGCCCATCTATTGCACACGTACAAGCCGTGACAGTCGAGGGCCGCCGACAAAGGGTGATGACATATTCGTACAGACGCCAGGGCCCTACCCGGACGCGCCAACCAGACTGACCAGCGCACGCTTACTATGCAAGAACGCCGGTAGTAGTTCGCGCGCGCCGGCTCATGTTTTAGGTTAGGGAAGCTAGAAAAGACCGAGCCAGCAGGAACACGCGAGGCCGTCGTATAATGAGCCAACGGCTGCGCAACGCGAGAGGAGACGGGGGGCCTGGACTGCAACCCGCGCCCTTCCAGAGGGGCCATGAGGGCTCAGACGGCCCAGTCATGAGCGCAGCAGGAACACGCGAGGCGTCGACATAATCAAGCCAACGGCTGGCCGGAGCGGAGAGGGGGGCCTGGACTGCAACCCGCGCCCTTCCAGAGGGGCCATGAGGGCCACTCATCCTGACGGCCCAGGGGCTAATCATGAGGTACTTTGCATGCAAGGTCGCATACCGCGAGGCTTGCGACATCCAATCAAGCCCAGACGGGATGGCCGGATGGTGGCGGCATAGAGGGAGGGCTGCAGGTTGGCGGTCCCCGTCACCCGACCCCGCGAATGTCCTATATAAACGACAGGCCGCTTTTACCCACTCCCTCCGCACTGTATCGAGGGCGTTGGCTGGGCCGTGGCGCCGGGTCTCCAGTGGCTGCCGCTGGTCGGACGGGTGGCCCCACGGACTCAGTGCGGCAGGTGCCGCCGCGAAGAGGGCATCGAGTGGCTCTCCTGCCCCGAGGCCTCCTGGCGGTCCGGGCCTGTGGGCACCCGATTCCACCGAACCTGGCGTGGCAGCGGCACCGACGCTGCCGCGGCACAGGGGCAGGGCAGGCAGGCCTGTAGCTGGTTGCGAGTTCAGCTGTACGACGACCCGGCGCCGCTTCAGAACACGAGCGCCTATGTAGGCGCCGCGCGCACGCGGGAAAGGACGGGTCACGGCGGCACACGCGTGGTGGGCCCGTGTCTCGTGCGGCAACTCGGGGCGAGGAGAAGACGGAAGGCACGTGCCGCGACGGCACGTGCCACACGCACACCCCCCCAACAGCCCCGCCAGAACGACACCCCCCCCCCCCCTCCCCCCCCCCCCCCCCCCCCCCCCCCCCCCCCCCCCCCCCCCCCCCCCCCCCCCCCCCCCGTCGTCCCCCGCCCTCCCTGCTGGTGTGAAGCCGTGCCCCCCCCCCCCCCCCCCCCCCCCCCCCCCCCCTGGGGCCGAAACTGCATAGGCAGGCCGGCCAGGAAGAGGTTAATCAGAGGAGCAGAAATGAAACCAGTCCGTAGCACGGCGGGGGTGAGAGGACGGCAGTAGTCAAGCGGCTTGGTCAGGTTGATAAGCTTGGGTAATGACAGGTGCGCCGCCAGTCGGTTGTCTGACTGTCACGGGCATTGCAGGTACAGGGCTGTATGTAGCTACCTACTACGCCGCCACGACGCATCACGTTGCTGTTGGGGACTGCCACTCGCTCTCGCCCGCGGGACGAGGAAAGCCAAAAGAAGAGGTACAGCTCTAAGCACTGGTGCGGGAGGGAGGATGGGCCATGGTCTCTTGCAATCCAGGCGGGCCTGCTGGTCTTCGTTAGCAGCGCGCTCATAGCCCACAGAACGCAGGCGCGTGGGGGGATGCCAATGCTCATCCCCATCACCGTCAGACTATGGATTGTATTGTGATTGTTGCCCTTCCCGCACCCTGTGGCACGACCGCCGACATTTGACGAAGCCGGGCCACACAGGCTCGCCGTTCCCCGGACTGCCAGCCGTTTGTTGTCGTCTCGGGCAACCTGCCTGCCCCCGTACGTTGGTCGCGAGGGCCTCCGGTCCTTCACTCCCGTCCTTCACCCACCCCCCATCGACCGACCCGTCCCAAGCAAACACGCTGCAAGGCCCGTTCCATCCCGGCCAAGGCAGTTCCTCGACTGCAGGTGCTGTGGTGCCCGCAGCAACGCTCTGCCGGTCACACACGTGCTTTCGTCACCACCTCAGGGCTCTTCCTAGGTTTGTGCCACCCATTCCATACAACTAGAAGCGTCGCCTCCTTGCCTTTCCCCTTCCCGCCCGCCTCCCTCCCTTCTCTCTCCCGCCATTGTTCGCGGCGACTGGGGACCCTGCTCCTTTCCAGCCCCAAGAAACACTCGAGGACGAGTCTCCATTCTTCGCCGAAGCCCTGGTGCTGGTGCTGATACTGAGGTATCCATCCGTATCGGTTTGGCATCCAAGCTGGATCCATCCCCCAATACTACACTGCACTGAATGCCGCATTGCTACCCGTACCGACGGTACTACCCATCCACCCGCCCATTCACCACCGTCCTGTACCTACATAGGCTGGCAGCACCGCATTCCTTGGGGCCAGTGGCTGCTTGCATTGGGCCGCGTCCCCCGGCTGTGCATTCCTTCACCCTCCACCCCCCCCCCCGGGCCAGCAACGACAAGACCCTAGCGATCGGGCCAGGCCAAGACCCCGCTGTCAACAGTCCCGACCATTGACTGCCGCCCCCAAGCACACCTACACTTTCCCATACATGCTTACTTGCGAGGTACATACATACAATAGCTCCCCATCCCGTCGCAACCCAACTCGCCAACTTTCCCCCCCTAGTCCGGTCCCCGGCATCCCACAAAGCCTTGCCGAAACTGACGATCATTAGTGAGGCGAAACCACTGGGTCCCTCGGCTGGATTTGCGCCGCCCTTGCACCTTGCGACACCCGACCCGGTGGCTGCAGCTGGAACACTACTCTTCTGCCCTGTCTGCCCAGAGAGCTTGTCGTGGCAGCAACTCTCGACCGTTCACGCTGGACGCGACGCTGCCCCTCTCCCCTGCGACCGACTGATGGCTGCACGCGTTGTTTGTTTATAAGAATAGACACAGCCACTTTCTGGACCCGGAGAGTCCCTGTGCTCGAGCACCAATTCTCCGGCCACGATCGCCGAGACCCCCATAGCAGGAACAGACGCCCACAACTTCCGAGCTGGTGGTAGGAAGATGGATTACCCCGGAGCCATGTCTCGCGGCGCGGGTCGCGGTCGACCCGACTTCGAAAACTACTTGGATGGAATCAGCTACGACCGCGTCCAAGAAGACGAGTACGGTCCTGGCGACCTTGGTCCGGACTATGGCGGACCGCAGGGCGGAAACTACGGACGAGGAGGACCCGCCCCGCGAGGAGGATATCCTGGACCCGGCTCGGGGGGACCTATGCGCGGAGGACCTATGCCGCGCGGAGGACCTATGCGCGGAGGGCCCATGCCCCGTGGGGGGCCTATGCCACGTGGAGGACCGATGCGTGGAGGACCTATGCCACGCGGAGGACCACGAGGCGGCGGGGCCATGCCCGGACCCGGCCGCGGCTTTCCGCCTCCTGGCCGAGGAGGCCGTCCACCCCCTCCTATGGCGGCCGCATCTGATCCTGCAGGTAAGCAATGCGGAATCCACGGGCATCCTGGGCCTCGAAACTGACCCGATGCAGACAATCGACCCAACGATTTTGGTGGAAGCAGCTACCCAACCTTCCCCGGCCACCAACGAGTGAACGACCTTGACGAGGAGTCCCGTATACTGGACGATATGGCCGCTATGGAAATCAGCGGTCCTCCTGGCAGACGACAGCCGCCGCAAAGAAGACCTACTATGGAGGACTATGGCGGTCGACGACCCTCTATGGATAGTACGAGGAGTGCGCCCCGGGGTATGGGTGGATATCCCGATCCGAGACGCGGCCCCCCTCCACCGGACCAGGGATACGGCGGTGGCGGCGGTTACTATGACGATGGCTATGGAGCGCCCATGTCGCCTGGCCGCGACGATTTCGGTGCCCCGGGAAGGAGCATGACAATGCCTAACAACGTCGAGCCTCCAATGGGCATGCGAAACGGGCCCGTACCCCCTCGAGCGGATAGTGCTCCGTACAATGGCTTTACTGGGCGTATGCCCACCAGACCATCGACGGCGTCGGGACACCGCCCTCCCCCTCAAAGGTTCTACCCAAACCAGCCACCTCCTCCTGGCCCCTCGGGCCCCCCCGGCCCCCCCGGGCCTCCATCATTCGACGATGGATACGACTACCAGCCTCCGCCGCAAGCCTGGGCCAACGATTCAAATGTGCGAGCCTCATTTGGGGATTTCTACGATGCCTACTACCACCCACGAGACAGCGAGCAGTTTGGACCGCCCCACGACCAGTTCGGACCGCCACATGACCAGTATGGACCACCCCATGACCAGTACGGGCCTCCCCACGACCAGTACGGGCCCCCCCACGACCAGTACGGACCGTCACAAGACCATTACGGGCCGCCGCAAGACCAATTCGGTCCGCCGCACGACTCGCGAAATGATATCCCAGATTTCGATGCCATCGCGGCGGAGAACGGACCGCGCGCTTCGCTTGATCAGCATATGCAACCCGTCCCCCCCAGCATGGCCCAGCAATCTGGCCCGGGTCGCATGCCGGAGATGAATCGTACCAAATCCCAGCCTAACCTCCGCGAGCCGCAGTCAGCTGTTTTCGAAATGGCACCTGATATCCCGCCCGTTCCCAATGGCGGCTTCCAGCCATACAACGGGCAGCAGCCGCCAGTTGGGCTGCCCAGCGGGCCTGCATCTGGATTACCTGCACACCCGGGCCCTGGACCGGGAAGCGGACACCCAACTCCCATCCGTGCGGGTTTAATGGCCAACTCCATGGTTAGCAATATGGCGGATAAACCGCCACCTGTGCGTCAGTATAACGGACCCCCGCCGGCGGCCATTGGGGCCCAGGGGCGGCCCCCACCCGTTCCAGTGCAGAACGGCAAATCGGCCGCCAACGAGGCTTTCCCAGTCACGCCGGAGGAGCTTGAAAGCCTACGTACGGTCGTCAAGTCCAACCCCAACGACCAGCAAACTGCCTTGACCCTAGCCAAGAAGTTGGTCGAGGCGGCCGATGTGCTGGTCCCTCGCCTTCCGGACCCCAAGACGCGAGGCCGGGCACGAGAACGGTATGTGCTTGATGCGCACAAGATTTTGAAGAAGCTGGCGAGCGCACAAAACCCCGATGCCATGTTCTATCTCGCAGATTGCCTGGGCCGGGGTGCTCTGGGGCTTGAGGCGGACAACAAGGAGGCCTTCACCCTGTACCAATCGGCGGCCAAGCTGGGCCATGCCGGCGCAGCGTACCGGACGGCGGTGTGCTGCGAAATCGGTAACGACGAAGGTGGTGGCACGCGCAAGGATCCCCTGAAGGCGATCCAGTGGTACAAGCGCTCGGCCACGTTGGGCGACACGCCCGCCATGTACAAGGTGGGCATGATCATGCTCAAGGGCCTACTGGGACAGCAACGAAACCCCCGTGAAGCCGTCGGTTGGCTGAAGCGGGCAGCCGAGCGGGCGGATGCGGAGAACCCCCACGCACTGCACGAACTGGGCCTTCTGTACGAGTCGGCACAGCCCAACGACACAATCCTGCGGGACGAGGCGTATGCCTTCTCCCTTTTCGAGCAAGCGGCTCATCTTGGCTACAAGTTCAGCCAGTACCGGATGGGATGCGTTTACGAGTACGGCCTCATGGGCTGTCCCGTGGACCCGCGAGCGTCCATAATGTGGTACTCGCGCGCGGCCACCCAGGAAGAGCACCAGTCAGAATTATCGCTGAGTGGTTGGTACCTCACGGGCAGCGAGGGCGTGTTGCAGCAAAGCGACACAGAGGCGTACCTCTGGGCGCGGAAGGCTGCGCAAGCCGGCCTCGCCAAGGCCGAGTACGCCATGGGCTACTTTACCGAGACGGGCATTGGTGTGCCTGCCAACCTGGAGGATGCCAAGCGCTGGTACTGGCGGGCTGCTGGTAAGTGCTCTTGCATCCCCCGTTCCCAGATGGGGTGGAAGACTAACAAGATGATGTGCAGCCCAGGACTTCCCCAAGGCGCGGGAACGGCTCGAGGACCTCAAGCGGTCGGGCAAGAATGCGCCGCGACCCCACGAGCGCATCTCGAGAAGCAAGTTCGAAAGGCAACAGGGGCAGGAAGGCGAGTGCTCCGTGATGTAGGATGCTTGGACGCTCCCCACGCCGCCACCCCCTGTGCCTGTCAACCCTCTGGCCAACGAGAGTGCCCTGGGCGAAGTATTCCCGGCACGCAAGCAGAAGCCACGAGACGGTCCCCTCCGGGGCGCCAAGTCTTTCCTGCGCGGCTCGCGTCGACCGCTGCCGCTGGCTGGCTTGGCCGACCCGTTTTGGGTGTCGCCCCGGTCCCGCACCCCCAAGGCATCGACTCCTGACGCCGCGACGCCCAAGGCTTCGTGATGGGACCCCGGCGCAACCCATGGTCGTGTGAGCCGCGCCCTGGAAGTTTATCTTGCGGCAAAGGAGGCGAGCGCAGGCCCTCTCGCGTCGTCCAACGTCGACGACTGGAACGGATGGAAGGAAGAGCACGATGGAAAGGGGGAATTGGGTTTGGGGTATGACAAGGCGGCTTTTTGTACAAACAATCCGACCTTTTGCGTTTGGCTTGCTACGGTTGCGTTCATGATTAGGGGGTACGCAAGGACGTGGCGGCTCAGGCCCTGACCTGGAGTCTCGCCTGTCGCCTGGAAGTCTATGCTCGTTTCACGGCAGATACCCGATGCATTGTGTGTTGCGATTCCGGCGTAGCTAAAGGGCCAGGGAACGGTACCTAGATAAATAATACACTGATGCTTTCCACCCTCTTCTCAGGGGGCCAGCGCTTTCGAGCGTCGGGGTCGGCATTCGAGGACTGCCCATGTGCCGGCACGAAGAGGCTTTCGCCAGGGCGTACGTACCCGGTAACGGCTGGCCCGTCCCCAGGCGGGGGAGTCACAACGCCACAATGCCCTCTCCGTGCAAGTACGTACATAGGTGCTACCAGCCACATGCAGACCGCATTGGCGGAGCCGCGGTACGTAGAGCGAGCCGTACTAAGAAAGGTCCCTGCATCCCGCTCCAGCGCGTCATTGAACTTTTATTAGCACCCCAAGACCGCCCGTCAACCTCAGCGTCGGCCGATCCGCCCATTCCCCCCAACTCGCGACGCCGACCCGAAACCACGATGGCGCCCAGCGGAAGACTCGGGACCTGGCTGAAGATGCTGGCCGTGTAAGGACTGACCACCTCTCGCTCCCTTTTCCTCCCTCGTCCTTCTTCGTTCGCGCCGTCCTCGGCGTCGTCGGGGCCGTGGGCTAACACGGGGGGGACGTCCTGGTGTGGGCAAACAGCGGCGGCGTGACGTGCGTCGGCGGCCCGGCCTTCGTCATGTGGGTGCAACCGACCGAGGAGGAGCTCTTCAAGCGGTACAACCCGGACTTGCAGAAGAAGAGCCTGGAGCGGCGGTACGAGCGGCAGAAGGAGTTTGACGACTTTGTGGTGCAGCTGAAGGAGCACGCCAAGTCGGACAAGCATAGTACGTCCCTTTTTATTCTTCATCTGTGGCCTTCTTTCAACCCTTTCTTTCTCCCCTTGCTCCCTCCCCTCCCCCCGCTCCTCTCCAGCCACGTTCCTATTTCTCTCTCTCTCTCTCTCTCTCCCTCTCCCCCTCTTTGAGATATTGAAAGGACGCGCACGCGAGAGGAGGGGGAAGGGGCACAAAGATGACGGCGGGCTGACCGGCGGCGGGAGGGGGGTGGTTGGGTGCAAAACAGTCTGGACCGTTCAGGAAGAAGCGGCACGTGGCTACAAGGAGGCCCGGGCCCAGGAGGACAGCAACAAGGCCGACGAGGCCAAGGCACGCAGGGAGGCCATGCGCAAGGAAGCCGGACTGCCGAGCGCAAGCTAGCAAGGGAGAAATGCGGAGGAGGAGGGGGAGGTGGCATATGCGCTGTTACGAAGGGGCCTGTAGCGATTCCAAGACACTTGATGGCCGCTCGCTACCAACATGCTCCCCCCCCCTGCGGCTCTGTGATGTGCTCGTATACCCGGGCGAGCGCCGAGCATGCGTGCCGCCGCGGGATCGCATGGAGGGAGGGGATAGCACTATGGACCGAGGGGGGCACTTTGCGAAGGCGGCATTCCGCAGAGGAAGAGGCAGATTGTGGGTACGACGAGACGAGACGCGCGAGCGCGGGGCCTGGAAGTCCCCGGGTTCACAAAGGAGCGTGGGTGGTCGTCTATCTTTGCCCACCGTCGTCCCGTCCACACATGCGTGTATCGAACGGGCGAGGATGTGGCACAATCTTGAAGAGGATAAACTGGAAGGGGCCTGATGAGGCCGGGTGGGGCGTGGAAGCTGTGGCGCCGATCCACTCAGCCGACCGCCTACCCAATGGCAAGATGTCCAGCACGGCTGCACCTCCGATTTGCGCGTCGCCAACGCGCCGGGGAGGGGGGGAAGGCGGGAGAGAAAAAAAACAAAGTTGATAGCGCGCGCGCGCGTGCGTGCGTGCGTGCGTGCGTGCAAGAGGGAAAGAGAGCCCGTGGATGGAGAGAGCGCCACCTCACCACCCACTGTTCCGACCCCGGAAAACGTGCGTGGCCCTGCGATAAGCAATTCACACAGAGCCGTCCCCCCCATTCGTCGCGGCCGCATGACCATGGCCCAGGAGGACCCTTCCGGCCGGAACCAGCGCTTTGCACCTCGTTTGCAGCCGCCGTGAGGGAGAAAGAGAAGCCCGCCCCGAGTGCACCGGTGTGGGACCGACTCTCGCTCAGCTGAGTCGCGCCCTGGGCCCCCCTTCCAATTTGGGCCAGCCCAGCTTCAGCGACGCGAGGGGGAGATAGAGACGGAGAGAGAAAGAGAGAGAGAGAGAGAGAGCCGGGGGGAGGAAAGAACGACCTACACAACTCTCTGGGGAAATAGCAAAAGAGACAGAGAGAGCCCCGGGCGTGCAAGTCGGACACGGGACGCTTTTAGACAGCCCCTCCAGAAAATACAATGGCCGGCGTGCCATCCACAACCGCCACCACCACCGAGGCTACCATGGACCCCAGCGAGAGCATGATCGCATGGGCCGAAGCGCGCGGCGTCAAGCTCAACGGCATTGCACCCCAGCGACTGCCGGGCCGGGGCGTGGGCGTGCTGGCGACACGCAACATCATGGTAACTAAGACGGGCTCTATTCCGGCCTGATCCTTTTTGCTTACTATTTCCCTCTCCTCTCCCCCTTCCTCTCCCTCTTCCCCTCCCCCGTCCTCTTCCCCTCCCTCTCCCCCTCCCTCTCTCCCCACCCCCCTTGGAAACGCGCATGGGCTAAAACGCGAGGGTGGCGGGCAGCCGGGCGAGACGCTCCTCGAGGTGCCGACGGCGTGCATGCGCAGCCTCGACACGCTGCCGGCGGCGCTGGCGGCGCGGCTGCCCGACGACATGTCGGTGCACGGGCAACTGGCGGCGGACCTGGCGCTGGACGGGGCCGGCGCCGCCTCGGCCTACGCCCCCTGGAACGCCGTGTGCCCGACCCCGGCCGACCTGCAGACGATGCCGGTGCACTGGCCGCCGGCGCTGCAGGCCCTGCTGCCGGGGCCCGCCCGCATGCTGCTGGCTGAGCAGCAGGCCAAGATGGCCCGCGACTGGCGCGTCGTCTCCGAGGCCTGCCCCGAGCTGTTGCGCGCCGCCGACGAGGCCGTGACCGCCGCCGCCGCTGCCGCCGCCGACGACGACTGCTACGCCGGCCTCACCGGCGAGCAGCGCTACCGCCACGCTTGGCTGCTCGTCAACACGCGCACCTTTTACTACGACATATCGCCGCGCCTGCGCCGCCGCGCCCGCGAGGACCGCATGGTGCTGCAGCCGCTGGCCGACCTCTTCAACCACACGGACGACCTCGACGCCTGCGCCAAGGCCGAGTTCGACGACGCCTCCTTCACCGTGCGCGCCGGCCCCGCCGGCTGCGCCCGCGACCGCGAGGTCTTTCTGTGCTACGGCCGCCACGGCGGCGACGCCCTGGCCGTCGAGTACGGTTTCGTGCTCGGCGGCGGCGGTCCCGACGCCAAGAACCACGACGACGACGACGACGACGACGACGACGACGACGACGGCGGCGGCGGCGGCGGCCAAGGGCAGGCGGCCCGCGACCCGCCGCCCGCGCCCCAGCGCTACAACCGCTGGGATGAGGTGGGCCTTGACGACGCGCTGCTGCCGCGGCTGAGCCCGGCGTGGCAGCAGCGGCTGGGCGACGTGGGCTTCCTGGGCGGCTACGTGCTCGACGCCGAGACGGTGTGCTACCGGACCCAGGTGGCGGCGCGTGCCGCCCTCTGCGGCGCCGACGGCGCCGGCAACGCTGGCGCCGACGACAACAACCCCCGCGTCGACGAGTGGCGCCGCTTCGTCGAGAACGGCGACGACGACCGCCCCGACACGCAGGCCCGCGTCGACGCCCTGCTCGCCTCCCTGCTCGCCGCCTACCGCCGCACCATCGCCGACACGGTCGCCCGCGCCCGCGCCCTCGACGTCGGCGCCCCCGCCCAAAAGGCCATGCTCGTCCGCCGCTGGGAGCACGTCGACCGCCTCGTCGAGATGAACATGAAGCGCCTGCAGGGCTGGATATGAGGCTTCTCCCTTAGCACGCCCCCCCGAGGACACATGGCTACATAGAGACATAGCCCCCAATCTAACCAGTTCAATACTCCAGCCCATCTTGGGCCATTTACAACAATCCGCCACCCGGTCCGGCTCGAGGCAGCTCGATTGGCGGGGGCACTCATGAACCCAGGCTAGGGGTGGTGGTCATCTCGTGTCGACGATTCGGCTCACATCTTAGACGTCCTTTCTAATCGTACAAGTAGCAACACTGGCCTCGTTTCCATCCGGCCTTCCACGAGTGTGGCCCCGCCATTCCCAGAGATGGCGGCGACGGTGGCCGCCGACTCAATCTGCAGTATGAGGGAGTCGCAACCCTCCACGCGCCCTTCGACAGCGCAATAACCCCCCCTCGTGGGCATGGCTAGATGTGCATGCGGCATGCTAGGCATGACGAGGGGGCATCGTACCGAGACATGCCCGCCGTGGCCCATTCGCGTCCATTGCGCCTTGGGTCTTATTGGATCCTGGGGCCAGACTGAGCTTCCAGTTCATCCTGCTCGCTCTGCCCGTGGCTAGGAAGAGCGTGGCTGCTGCTGGGCAGGGAGCAGAGGTCGCACCGGCAGCGTGGACCTCGACGTCGGCGCACTGGGGACAAAGGGCAACGACGGAGCCCGGGGCGTGGGTGTCGGTGGGAGAGCCTGCGGGGTGGCAAAGGACGGCGGGGAATTCTATTCCCCCCGCGGCCTCTTGGCGCCGTGCGGGTTCTGCTGCCAATCGTTGCCTGCGGATTGGTTGCCTCCGAAGAAGCCCGGGTTAAACTGCGGCGGCATGCCCTGGAAGCCTGCCATCGCGTGTCAGCATGTCTCTTGCCGTGGCGGCGTCTCCTCCCCTCCCGAACCTACCTGGCATACCACCACCCATCATGCCCATGCCGCCCATGGCGCCGGGCATGGCACCAGGCATACCCCCCATGGGCATACCCGCCATGCCGCCCATGCCGCCCATCATGTTGTTCATGCCTCCACGGCCGCCACGCATGGCGCCAGGGCCGCCGCGCATGCCCCCCGCCATCATGCCGCCCCGGTTGAAACCAAAGCTGCCGCCGCCGCCCATGTTGTTGTTGTTGAAGCCGCCGCCCATGGCGTTGTTGTTGAAGCCCATGCCCATGTTGCCGCCGCCGCCCGCGAAGTTGCGGTAGCCGCCGCGTGGTCCGTTGAAGTTGCCGCGACCGCGGTAGCCGCCTCCAAAGTTGCCGCCCATGTTGTTCGAGCCGCGGTCGTTGAAGCCGCCGGCAGCACCGCCACGGCCCGCCGGGTCCTTGTTGCCCCGGGCCGGGGCATCCTTGGGGAGCGTGCGGAAGGGGTTGTTGCTGGGGCTCGAATAGACAATGCTGGGCTTCCGGCCCCCGGCGAGGACGTCGGTGCCATCCAGCCAATGTTTGGCCGCCGTAGCCGCTTGTTGCGAAGTGAATTCCAAGTAAGCTTGTCTGGAGCCAGGTCAGCACCCGCCAAGAGCGAGGTGAGAGGACGTCGGGCGCCCGAGAAGGGAGCGAGACGGAATCTTGGGATGGAAGTTTCGCCTGGTAGGACAAACTCACCCCTTGCTCTTGCCATTGACCTTGTGTTCACTGAAGGTGATGTCCTTCAGTTCATCCTCACCGCCGGCCTGCTTGACCCAGCCTCGGACATCGTCGTCCGTGTTCCACCAGTTGAGATCCGAGACGAGCAGGCAGTTGGTTGCTCCCGGGTCAATCGGTCTATCATCCGAACCTTCCTTGCGCTTCACGCCCTGCTGGGGCTGTGTCTTGACCGAGCCGTCTTCATGGGCCGTCTCCATTTCGTGGCGGTCCTGACTCTCCGTCTCGTACTCGTTGCTGTGGGTGTTGGTCTGGGCATGTGAGGCGTTGGACCCGTTGGCGACTGTCACATTCGAGTTGGACTCGTACGCTTGCGAGTTGGCATCATGCGAAGGCGCCTCGCGACCAGCGTCCGGGGCGTCATTCTCGCCCGAGCCATCTCCGTAGATATCGATTTCAAAGTCTTCCTCGGCCATGCTGGGCGGGTGATACCAAGTCCGGGGAGGTTCAAAGTGAGTATAGCGCTGTATTCTGAGTAAATACAGGAATGGCCTGTACCCTCCAATCCGTCATCAGTCATCCGGAATACATACAACGAGGTCCGGGACAGGAGAAGTCGTCGAAAAAGAGAGAAGCGAGGACAAGTACCAGGGACCAAGGGAGTAGAAATACAATACGTACACTCCAAGCCTCGGACCGGACCAATATAGACGGCGGTCTCTTCTCCTGCCGCTTCACGCTTCTCTGGAACCGAGAAATCAGGACAAATGGAACTTGTCAAGACGGAGCTCTGTGCTCGCAATCTTGGGTTATCTCTCTGGACAGAGGATTGGTCTCGGGGCGTGCCAGGCTCCTCTGATCTGCTGCACCAGCGGTTTGTAGAGCGAGAGTACGATACAGGCAATGAAGAATGATTCCAGACGGACCCGGCTTCTACTTCCTCTTGTTTCCCGGCGATGATGACGGCGGGTGGGTTCGCGGGTCGGGTCGAGAGTCGCGGCACGTTCGCAATGGGCAGCACTAGCTGGTGAGCATCAGCCGAGTCCCCAGCACGATGGGAGAGGCGGACAGGAAAGAACGACGAGCCCAGGGCGGGCGTGAGCTCGCGGGCCAAGGGGCGCAAGGTGGTGTTTCCGTGGCCCTCGACGGGGCACAGCCTGACCAGCGCGGATAGAGCCGTTGCCGGCTCGGCAAACGCCTCCCCGGCCAAGCCGACCGAGGCGGTAGGGACGCCTGGAGGCCCAGGAGGCATGGCGGGAAGCTGGGGAGGGACGAGGTGACGTACCAATACAAACCTAGCTGAGGTTGGGGTTGGGGTTAGGTAGCAGCAGCGGCCTGGTGGCGAGGGAGAGGAGGAGGAAGACGGAGAAGTAGAAGACGCAGGCGTCGTTGGCGGGCGAGCGGCGCCTGTGCTCTGGGAGCTTCTGCGACCGGGGAAAGCCGCCGAGGAAGCGTCCACCTGCTTGGCTGTAGGGTTAGGACGCGAGTCGAGGAAGTCGCGGGCCGACGGGCGTGGCTCCAGCGACGTGGCTTCTGATGGCACGGGGAAGGGCGAGGTTGGAGGTTTGGGATGTCGGAAGCTTGGCCGCGAGGACGGGACGAAAGGTCAGAAGGCCGCGGCCGGGGCACGCGGAAGAACCAATGTGCTTTCGCGAGTGCGGCTGGCGTTGGGTGCGCGTGCACGGGTTGATGTGAGCGAGCTTGGGCGAGCCTGCGTCTGACGGTCGGACCCCAAAGCACAGGCTTGCAGGGCCGCCCCAGGCTCGCCTGCAGTGCTGCAGTGGCCTTCCCACCGATCCCGTCAGGGGCTCCGCGGCGTCGCGAGATGGATCCCTGTCGGCCACCGTTGGGATGCATACCGGTACCTGGTCGACCACGGCGTCCTCCCCACCGTGGCCTGGAGGGAGCACGCGGCACGGGCTAACATGGGAGGAGGAGGCAGAAGCAGCGCCAGGCTTCCTTCCACCCGCGCCCACGACATCCAAGTGCATGCCGGTATGAAACAGGCCCTGCCAGGCCTTTCGCCCCGCCCCGGGCGCCTTGCGTGCGCGTGTCCAAATACAAGTACACTCGATATGGACGCCGCTGCTGTGAGTCTGCGGTGAGTATGTCGGGGCCTGCCACCTGGCGCGGCGTCGCCCGTCAGTGCACGCCAGCTGAGCGCGCAGGGCAGGTACGTACTGTCCAGCAGCACCCAGGTGATGCCCCAGAATGGGGCGACAGCGGCGACTTCCCATTCGGTGCTGATGGGAAGCCACGGTACGAGAGTACACGAGTATGTGTACCTTGACCAACCAACGCAACGGGACAGCTTTACAGAGCTGGAAGGTGCAGGACTCCTCCATTCGGGGGCCCTGTGGACCCCTGCCACCCAGCAATCCGATTCGGGGCTCCAGTGCTCGAGGCAATCTGGCCGCATCGAACTTATCTGTTCTGTGACTTGCCTACCCCAGGTGCATCCCATTTAATTCCACGACACACGGCAATCGCCATCACCTCCCCCACGCGACACTCTCGACCGACCACAAACCTCTTTCCTCGTCTCCCTCTCGCCCCCCACCCCCCGTCCGTCTCTGTCTCTTGCCCGCGCGCGTGCATCCACCACCTGTTCGCTCCCCAGGAAAACCCATCACAATGGCCGACCAGATGCAAGATATGCTGGACCTCCCCCGGGACTTCGTCAAGGAGGGCACCCAATTCATGAACCGCTGCACCAAGCCCGACCAGAAGGAGTTTGTCAAGATCTGCCAGGCCGTGGGCGTCGGCTGTAAGTCGCGACATGCCGTCCACCGCGCGGCCACAGCGTGTAAACTGACCCGACCAAATCACAGTCCTGATCATGGGCGCCGTGGGCTACGTGGTGAAGCTGAGTACGTGCCGCCCCCCCCCCCCCCTCGTCCTCCTCCTTCCTGCCTAGCATTCTTCTTCCCCTCGGCCTGCCTCCCGAGGCGCGTGCGCATATATACCTATACATATAGATATATATATGTCCCAAGGCTAACCGATTCCTACAGTCCACATCCCCGTCAACAACATCCTCGTCGGTGGTGCGTAAACAGGCATACGGCTTGGCTGTTGATGGTGACGAGTCCGGCCCATGGGCGGAGTGCGAGAAGGAAAGAAAAATGACACAGCAAACGACGCGAACACAATGATCCGAGTTGGCTGGGAGGGAGAAGTGGAAGGGAGTCCATAGGGAATCATGCCTTTTGGCGTCCACTGTTGGTCGCACGGCAGTTCCCGAGCTGCCCGCTGTCTTTCTCCCCTCTGGCTTGGACAGCGCGAGACACGACCCAAACCAATTCCCCCCCACAAAATAATACCTCGATTGAACGCGGCCGAGACCACCCATGGCGCAAAGGAAGCTGGGGTGGGCCATGGCATCGTGGGGCCGATCAGCTAAGGGGGAGAGAGGCCGAAGAAGCCATGCGTGACCCAATGGTCTATTTTATATGGTATCTTCAGCAGGCTTTTTGTACAAATATCATTCCCAAACCAATCATTACCCACGGATGGACGAAGCTAAGCCCCCTGAGCATCGGATTCGCTGTCATCCGTTTCCGAGCCGTGTCGCGTTACCACGGGTTTCAGCTTTTCGTTGTACGAGAGGCCCATGTTGGGCTCTGCCTCGTCCGAATCCGCCTCGTTGAAGGAGTGCAGCGAAACCGTGCCCATCCAGCGGTCACCGGCTTGGAGGGCCGATGCTGCGTTAGGCGTCAGTGCATCGTCTGGGTAGCATGGTGCAGAAGGGGGGGGCGGAGGGGAGCGCAGGCGAGAGAGGGTCTTACCGGCAATAAAAGGCGCGTTGGGGTGCCAGCTGGCGTCGCGCACGCACGTCAGGCCGTCGCGGGCCTCCCAGGCGCGCCGGAACCAGCGCGAGTTCCGCGGGGCGCGGTCGCCCTGCGTCGCCTCCTGCACGTCGATCTTCTTGGCCACGGTGCCGTCGATGTTGTAGACGTAGACGTGGCCGTCGTGGCTGCCCGTGTAGACGTAGCGCGAGTCGGTGCTGCCGGGGGGCGCGAAGTGGCAGCGGATCAGCGTCTTGAGGACCTTGTGGCCCTGGCGGTAGGTGACGAGCGAGTTGTCGTGGGGGTGCTGGTACCAGTTGGCGTCGTGGTAGGGCTCCCAGCGGTAGTCGAACTCGCTGGGCATGGTGTGGCGCAGCGGGTTCAGCTCTTGGTAGCGCGCCGTCGAGTACATCATCTTGAGGTCCCAGAGCTTCATGCTCTGGTCCTTGCCGTTGGACAGGATGTAGCGCCCGTCGCCCTTGCTGTCGAGGTACGTGAGGCCCTCGATGTGGCCGACGAAGGCGCCGGCCTCGCGCCCGTCGCCCATGCTGCGCCGGTCCCAGACCTTGATGGTCGTGTCGTCCGAGCCCGAGTACAGGATGTGCGGCGACGCCTTGTCGGCGAAGCAGACGGCGTTGACGTCGTTGTCGTGCCCGGCCACCTGGTGCAGCACCTGCCGCGACTCGATGTCGTAGACGATGATGGCGTTGGCGTTGGTCCCGGCCACCAGCTCGCGCCCGTCGCCCGAGAAGCGCACCGACCAGATGCCGAAGGCGCTGCGCCAGCCCACCCGCCGCGCGTTGGAGCTCGCCAGGTTGAGCATGTACGGGTCGCCCGTGTCCTTGGGGTCCGTGGGGGCCAGGCAGACGTTGCTCTGAATCGACGTGTAGGCGAGCCACTTGTTGTCGGGGCTGAGCGACGCGTCCGTCAGGGTCCACGAGCCGAAGGGGTATTCCACCGTCTTGTAGTGCTTCCACTGGTAGGGGTTGGACGTGTCGTACATGCGGACCTTGAAGTCCTTGACCACCGAGTAGAAGAAGTTGCCGTCGTCGGAGAACTGGCCCGAGTAGACGGGCGCGTGGTAGTTGATGACCATCTCGGCCGGGGTGCTCGGTATCAGCGACTGCTTCAGCACCGCCTCGTTGGTCAGCCGCGTCGCCGTGTTGCCGATGCCCAGCTCGCGGTCGAGGATGCGCCTCGCTATCCGCTTCTGCGTGCTCAGGGACGTGCCCAGCTCCGTCGCGCCAAACCGGCCCGAGTTCATGAGTTCAGTGCCCTCCTTGCAGGGCGCCTGCGGCAGCGTGCTCGCCTCGTGTGCCTGCCGCCGCCGCTGCCGCTGCTGCCGCTGGTCCTCCTCGTCGTTGGCGAACACGAGGTGGCCCAGGTTGGAATTGCGGAGCAGGTTGATCACCTGGACCTGGGTGAGCTGGCCCGTTCCGTTGCCTGCCGTCACGGTGAGCGTATGCGCGCTGAGGCCGGCGTCCACGCCTCCTCCCCAGGGGTCCCGTACCCATTATGAGGCGAATCACGCGCTGTTGCATGCTCGCGCCCGTGTCGGCCTCGGCCGCTTCCGCGGCGTTGCCGCCGCCATCGTTGGAGTCCTGGACAAGAAGTTCAATGCCGGCCTCATCATCTTCGCCCGATTCCGCATCTGCCCATCGTCGTCAGCGAACGGGCGCTGTCCCGAGGATAGATTAGACAGGGTGGCCATGTACCATGGAAATGGTCCGTAACGCCAAACAGGTCATTGAAGTCAACATCATCGTCATCCGACTCTTCCTGGAACGCGTAGTCCTCGTCTTCCTCCTGGGTATCCTCGGCGTCGTGAAACACGTCGTGGTACCGGTCCGTCGGGTCCTCCGAGTCGGAGGGTGAGGCGCTCATTATGTCCGGGGGTGGCGGGCAGTCAAGGTGTCGGTGAAGTCGCCAACCAGGGGCGCGCGGTGGGGGGTCCTACGTGTTTACAACCGAGACGGACAGCAGTCGTGGGATGCGAAGGCGATACGACGGGGAAGAGAGGCTGGCTAACCCACTCGGATCTGTCCAGCAGACAACAAAGAGCTCCTGGCCGGATCAAGGGTACGAAAGATAAGAAAGAGAATACGGCGTCGGTTCCGATATGGATGATGACATCGAACCCCGAGATGCAGCTCCGGGGTGTCTTTTACTCAGCACGGGTTAGCGACTCTTAGCTTTGGCGGGGTTTCGGTAGTTTTAGCCCCAGTCGGCGTTAAGACGGATACGTGGACGTTAGATCCGCCACTGTCGCTTTGCTGCGCAATCCTCCAGGGATGGAAGCGACGTGTGTTGCCTATTGGGCGGGACTAAGCAGGGTACGATCCGTTATCTATTTTGAGGATAGGGGCGTCTCGGGCCCGCCGCGGGAACAACGTGTGAACCTTGTGTCGTGCATTGGATTGGGAGTTGCCGGCCGCTTCAACACGACGGCTCGTCCCATCCCACGGTGGGCTGATCTACGTCCGTAGCTCACAGCTCAGATTTCTTCTCGTCCGCCTGCGCAGGCAGACGGCTGCTCAAGAACGCCTCCACCTCGTTCAGTTCCTCCAGGCAGGCCGAATGGCCCATGCCCCTGCAAACATCGAGTCAGCGCGCGCGCGCACGTAGTGCCAGGCCCGGCCAGTGCTACTTACGGGTACGGCGTGAAGGAGATGTCATAGCCCATGCCCTTGAGGAGCTCCGAGGACTGCTTGCCAAGCGCCGTGGGCACCACCATGTCGGTGGTGCCGTGGCACATCAGAATGGGGGTTTTCCGGTTGAGGTCGAATTCTTTGAGATGATCGGGCAGCTTCTCGTCCAGAGGCATCCAGGCAGAGAGCCCGACGATGCCGGCCAGCTTGACCTTGGAGGTAAGCGAGGAGAAGAGGGCCATGGCACCACCCTGCGAGAAGCCGCCGAGAACAATGCGCTCAGGCGGGATGCCGGCATCAATTTCCTCCTGGATCAGGCCGCGGAGGTAGTCGCGGCTGGTCATGATGCCCTCGGCGTCCTGGTGCTTTCGCAGGTCGTCGACCGCACCGCCCAGGGCATAGATGTCGAACCAACCGGGCATTCTCATGCCGCCGTTCTGGCCAGGACTCAGCAAGCCGGCTTCTCTGCCGCCGGGAAGGGAGGGGAGCCCACTTACGCAAGTAATGGGGATCTGGGGGGCGTGGGGCAAGATGAATTTGACCTCGTCCAGCTTGGACCGGCGGCGCCAGTTCTCTACGGCATCAGCCCAGCCGTGGCCGCTGTCGCCGAGGCCATGGAGGAAGATGACACTGGCCGTGTGCTTCTTGTTCGGGGCGAAAAGCAGGGGGGGCACCCGTCTCAGAGCGCCGGCCATGGTGGAAGCGGGTGTTGAGTCGGGGTCAAAGGAGTGACAAGCGGTCCACGAAAAGGCGGAAGCAGCTAAAGTGAGGTAAGCCAGCTGCCGTAGGGACGAAAGCCAAAGCACCATGCGACAGGCTGGGCGTCGGGGGGTGGGAATGCGGGAAGGTGTATTGGCACCGTACCTGGCAAGGGCCGAGACGCGAGTAGTTGACGGTGGGACGGGGATAACGAAGCTCCAGGTTCTCCAATACGGAATGCATCCATGGATGGGGCGTCTCGTCACTCGGGCCGGAATTTCATGCTCCACAATTCCCCGCGCGCGTATCGCGGCGGAAGCTGGCGGAAGGTCGGGCCATCGCAGCAACACGGCTGGCTAAGAGGTAGCTAATGTACGGAGGCCAAAATCTGCTGACGAATAATTAGTAATACACTGCTTGGATTGCGGGATAGGGGACTGAAGTAGCACGCGCGTAGGAAGGCCCATGCGTAGCACCAGCTCAGGAAACCCCGAGTGCTACTACATATTTCGAACTTGCAGTGCTGCGTTGCACAACGTCTGCCCCCATCTGGATGGCCTCGCCAAGCTATTTTCGGTGGTCCATATATGCGAGCGTTGCGCTCGCCGGCTTATTCCTGGCCTTCCTCCTGTCACCTGGCCTCGCTCCCGATCTCATGCGCAATTGGTCTTCTCGTCCCGCATCCTCGTTCTTGGCGGCAGCTAGGAAGTCCATATCCACAGTTCAGCGCGTGAAGCCCGGCATGGCTGCCAAAACCCCCGTCTACTTCTTTAGCCACGGCGGCGTACGTGCTTTTGGTCCCTCGATGCGTCCCCGCGGGATCGGCGGCTGACAAACAGGCACCGCAGCCCAACGTGCAATACGAGACCAAGCACCCCGTCTTCCCCGTGCTGCAGGACATTGGCCGGGAAATTACCCAAAAGGTCAAGCCGAAAGCCGTCGTCGTCTTTTCGGGCCACTGGGAGGGCTCGGCCGACACCATTGAGGTCAACACGGCCGAACACACCAACCTTATTTACGAGTAGGCAGTGCCTCTTCTGTTGTTTCTTGGACTTGTAGACTAACACGGCACTGTGCAGCTTCTTCGGGTTTCCGGCGCACTACTACGAGGCGCAGTACCCAAACACGGGCAGCCCGGCGCTGGCCTCCAAGATCATAGATCTTCTCACCCAGGCCGGCATCAAGTCGAAGGGGGTGACGAGGGGACTGGACCACGGTGTCTGGTCGGGCTTTACCGTGGGTAAGTAGCCCTTCTCCCGCGACTGGTTGGTGGCCAACGGCTCATGGTGGTGTCTTTCCCAGCGTTCGACCCGGAGAAGAACCCGCTGAAGGTGCCGCTGGTCCAGGTCAGCCTCTTCCACAGCGAGGACCCGGACTTGCACTACCGCTTGGGCCAGGCGGTGTCTTCGCTGCGCGACGAGGGCGTTGTCATCATCGGCGCCGGCATGTCGGTCCACAACCTGCGTGACATGTGGAAGGCCATGGGCAGCCCCGCACCGATGCCGTACTCCGTCTCGTTCGACGAGGCGCTCAAGGAGGCGGTCGAGGCGGCTCCGAGCGAGCGGCAAACCCGCATGGCCGAGGCGGCGCGACGCCCCGATGCCAAACAGGCCCATCCGGTAAGTAGTTGCGTCGAATGCAGGGAGGTTTGCGTCGCTCTAACTCTGTGTCGCAACAGTGGGCGGACCATTTGATGCCCGTATACGTGGCCGCCGGAGCGGCTGGGAATGACCCTGGAAAGAGGACCTGGACACTGCACGAAGGCTCCATGGCGTGGGCGCAATACAGGTTTGGCCAAGTGAGCTCGGAGTAGCCGCGTGCAACAAGTCGTAGCTCTGGAACTCGAGGCTGTACTACAAGTTCCCATGCCTCTGTGCGTGGAGATATGGTGCCCTCGTGGAGCGGCCACGCCATTGCACGTCAAGGGGTCCTCGATGCTGCTCCAAAGAGCAGGCGAGGGTTCCGGGACTGTTCTACGTTGGGTGCCCTGGGCAACAGCGGTGCCTATGTTCTTTTCTGCTATGCCGCAACCCAGCAGACGAGGTTGTTGTTCATGGTCCATTGCATTCCAGAGCAAGGGCAGGCGCACAGGCCCTCGGGCTGTACTTTAGCAGTCTGCCCCACCCCAAACGGGTACCCTGGGTAGTTGGCCTAGGTAGTTGGCCTAGGTACATCCCACCCCAGTATATGCCAAGTGATAAACACATCAATCGAGCCCGTACGTAGACCTGGAGGTCATCGTCAACCAGCAAGAGCCTCCACCCGCGCCTTCGCCATGGCCCCGCTGGACAAAACGCCCTTCTCGCTGCGGCCGTGGCCCAAGGGGGACAAGAAGCCGCAGAATATCGGGGAGTTCATCGCGCGTGTTAGCGCCGAGCGCCAGGGCTTCCGCCATGTGAACGAGGCCGAGCTGCGCGAGCAGATGGCGGCTGAGGCGAGCGGCGCCGGGGCAGAGCAGGACAACGACAGCGCCAGCCAGGACGGCGAGTCGGGGTCCGAGCCCGACACCGAGGCCGACCGGGCCCGCCGGACCGCCCTGGCCGCCCGCGACGAGTTCCTGCGCAACATCGAGATGGCCCACCAGTCGGCCATGCTGAACCTCGATGTCGTCTCGCTGCTGCTGTCCAAGGAGAACCCCAACCAGGCCGGCGCCACCCTGTCGACGGCCCTGCGCGAGTTTGCCGGCATCGGCACCCTGGGCTCCTCCAAGCTCAAGGAGTCCAACATCACCGAGGCCCGCATCCAGGACTACCGCGTCGTCGGCACCGGCTGGCGCATCATGGGCATCGACCACCGCGTCGACTCGCTGGTCGAGGCTGCCGAGCGGCTCGAGAAGGAGATGGCGCTCGAGACGGAGTACTGGGCCGACGTGCTGGCCGTGAGCGAGGCCGGCTGGGCCATCACGCCGCTGCCCCGCCGGGCCATCGGCGTCCGCTTCGGCTTCGCCGAGGCCGAGGCCCTGTACCGGGACAGCGGCCTCGCCGCCCTGGACCGGGGCGACGACGGGAAGGCGCAGCTCCAGTTCGGCCAGATAGGCGCCGGCTCCCAGCGGCTGCGGGCTGTCGTCGAGCGGAACGGCGTGGTGACAGGCCGGTCGCGGCTCCCCGGCTGCCTCCCGCAGAGCGCCCCCCTCCCGGACCGCGTGTTGGAGGCTCGCAACACCATCTTCGCGCAGGAGCTGTGGTTCGAGATCGGGCGGGAGTCGCGCAACCTCCTCGCCCTGGGCGTGCGGTCCGACGGCGACAGGGTGACGTACAACCTCGACGCCGACACCAAGGTCCTCATCACCCTCGAAGACCTGGGCGAGCCGGACCTCCCCCAGCCCGATTCTTTTGACCACCAGCTGGCCGAGGCCGTTGTTTTGGCCTTACAGATGATGCTGATGTTTACGCACCGGCAAGCCTACATCAAGCGCACACGACCCCAGCTGTCGCGCACGCGGGCCAACCCGGCCCACGACCTCCTGCGCAGCTTCATCGCGCGCCTCCAGTTCGCGGCCGCGCACGACACGCTGCTGAGCTTCCTCGAGACGCTGACGGCGGTGCTCCAGCAGGCGGGCTTCACGGCCGCCGAGGCGACGGTGACGCAGCCGCCGGCCATCTGCCAGGCGCCGCGGACCGGGCCGGGGCCAGCGCCGCTGCTGAGCGCGGCGCCCGAGGTGCTCGTGCGCCACGTCGTCAGCCACCAGCATTTCACGGCGGAGCTGGCCGTCACGCCGGAGGCGCGTATCCGGCTCGAGGCCACGGGCTTCGTGCCCGTCGCCGCCACCCACTTCAAGGCCCTCCTCCCCGGCGGGCCCGGAGCCGCCGCCAACCCGCTCCACCGCCTCTACCCGCCCGTGCCCGCCTTCGCCGCCGCCTACCCCGACGTCCAAGACGCCCTCTACTACGTGCGCCAGGCCGCCGTGCGCGCCGCCGCCGACCACGCCGCCGCCGCCGCCGCCGAGCGCCTGCCGCACGCCGGCCTCGCCTGGGCCGACAGCCTCGACGGCGTCGTCGTCACCAACGGCCTCGGCGGCGACATCCGCCTCACCATCGACGGCCCCCGTCTGCTGGCCGAGACCAACGGCCGCCGCCAGACCTGGGGCCCTGGCTACACCCCGTCGGAATCCCTGGTGGACTTTGTGGTCCGGTGCTACGAGGAGCGGTCGAGCGCCTGAAAGAACCCCCAGGTGGCTCCTGGCAGCCGGGCGCCCAGCGCCGGCACACACGACAGCCGCACCGTCTTGTCCAGCATCGACACGGCGACTTACCTCCTCCGCCTGGGATCTCGGTTGCGTACTCCGTTGGATGAGGACCGCCAAAGCCATCTGGTGCCAGAGTAGCGCTATCCTTAGCTTCCTCATAGTTAAAAAAAAAACACCCCTAAATGCAAACGACTTTCACCGTTTCCTCATTATGCACAAACCGTCTCTTGGGAGGGTAGGCCGAGCAGAGCCCCGGGGGGAGAGGGAGGTTGTCGCCTTCCGGCTTTAGAGGCGACAGGGGGGCGACGGTGGGTCGGGCGCAGACGCGATTGCACTCGAGAATGGAGCATGGAATAAGCGGTCGTATTCTCATAAGCAACATGGTGAGATGGCCGAGTTGGTTATGGCGTCAGGTTAAGGTCACCTTAACACCTGCATCCTGGTGGAGCAATCCGCGTGGGTTCGAATCCCACTCTCATCAGCTTTACTTTTTGCCTCCCGTCGACGCGGCGTATCATCCATCCCCCCCCCCAGCCCTGGCGGCCTGCGTTTCGGTTACCGTTGGGAGAGCATCGTGGGTCTCGCCGGACCAGCACCGCTGAGCGTTGCGAGGCTTCAACTGACCGGCTGCACGATACCTTGCCTCGGATTGTATTTGCAGGAGACGGGAGCATGCAAAATACGTAGAACGCGCCGGAGGGTTCTGTCACATACGCCGCGGCGTATGTCATGTGCCCTACAAGCACGAAAGCAGCCATCGCAGAATATCCCGGTACTCGCGAGCATGATCGACTCTTGGCGCATATCTTGTATTCTGTGCAATTCTATTCATGCCGCGGAAACCAGACGCCGCCATGCAGAGCCATCCATCTAAACGCCATACAACGTCGCAAATGCTGTTTTACGTAAAAGCCTGCCGAACGCCTTGACCATTTCCGAATAAGACCCTGCAAGTTGTGGCAACCGGCCATTGCATTTCCTTGTCGTTAAACCAGACGTCAGTACCTGGACCAACGATTCCCAGGACCCGAATCACATCTGCTGCACGAAATCACGTGCGTGAGCCAAATACGAGATCAGTGTGGCATGACCTGCTGCGATAGGAGGCAGGCCGTAACCGACACCGCCAGGCTATCAGTGGCTGCCAATGCCGAAGAGGTAAGCGAGGTCATTGGAGTTCAGCCGGCCGAGCTGGTTGGCGACGCCTTCATCGAGGGCCGTGTCCACCAGCTCGCGCTTCTTGTCCTGCAACTCCATGATGCGGTCCTCCACGGTACCCTTCACCAAGACGCGGTGGACCTGAACGGGCTTCTGCTGGCCAATACGGTGGGCTCGGTCGACAGCTTGCATCTCCGTGTAGGGATTCCAGAACGGATCCATGATGATGACTTGCGAAGCAGCCGTGAGGTTGAGGCCCGAGTTGCCTGCTTTCAGCGAAACGAGGATGACCTTGACGTTGGGGTTCTCCATGAAGTCCCGGACGGCCGCATCCCGGTTCGATGCAGACATACCGCCGTCATATCGTCGGAAGCTCAACTTGAGCTCATGCTTGACGGGAATCTCCAGGAGATCCAGAAGCAAAGTCCACTGCGAGAAGACAATTGTTTTCTCGCCCGTCTTCTGGATGTTTTCAATCAGCTCCTTGCACCGGGCCACTTTGGCCGAGGACAGCCAAATCTTCCGCAAATACTTCATGTATTCCCGATGGGCCTGGGCGTTGTTGCTTGCCTCCTTGCGCAGCTTGCCGAGCGTTTCGGGTGTGACAGCGCTCGCCTTCTTCTTGCCCTTGTAGTCTGCCTTCTTCTCGGGCTGCTTGCCCTTGCCCTTGTTTTTCAGCTTCGACTTCGCCTTCCCTGATCGAGACTTCCGCTTGCCGGCGTGCATGTCGCCAGGCTCCTTGGCGCTGTCGCTAGGCGTGAATACACTTCCGTCGTCCTCTTCATCTTTTATGTCTGAGCCGCCAATGCCATCATCGTCATCATCGGCAATGAAGCCTTGAAGGTTGCCGTGCTCATCAGCATCGTCGTCATCTTCGCCCTCCGAAGCCGTCGCACTGTCGTCTGAGTCTGTCTCGTCCGAGTCTGTCTCATCTGCGACTGCGTTACCGGCTGTGCTGGCTTCGGCAGCTGACTCAATCGCCTCTGGCATGTGGACCTGCTGAAAGACATTGTAGACCACAACTTTCTTGAGATTCACCTGGGCGCGGCACTCGGGACACTGTGTTCCCGCGCCCTCTTCGCCTGCTTGGAGGTTGTTTTGTACTGACTGGCCCAGCAGGCGCACGAGGCATTCGCCACAGGTATAATGGCCACAGGGCAGCATGATGGAGGGGTTAGTGGTGGAGTCATAGCAAATGGGGCACTCGAATGGCGATTCTTGTTCCTTGATACGCTTGACCACAGCAGCATCGAGTTGCTTCGCCAAATCCACCATGTCATCCTCCGAAATTTCGTGGTTGCCGTATTCCAAGTCGGTAATGTGAAGATAGGGGTGGCAACATGCTTGTCGCAAACGCAAGAGGAGGACCAGGACCTGATTGTACTTCTTGCCCACAGTGCCAGCCTGAAGGAATTTGCTGAATGTAACCTGACTCGTCTTCTCAAGATCTTGGTAATACTGGGATTCATCTTCGTTAAAGACGACATGGTCTGTCATCTCGATCTTGGGCGGAAGCTCGATGATGGGTTTGCCATCAATCTTGGACGACTTGGTGCGTCGCAGCATGAAAGACTTGAGTAGGATCTGGAGTCTCTCCATGGCCCTGGTTCGCCCGTGGCCATAGCTGTTTCGCTTGCCCGAGAGAACGTTGAACGTCTGGTGAGTGCCAAAGTCAGCTTCAATTGCGCCGGATCGTGTGGAGGATGTGTACCTTGGCAAATTCTTTGAAATCGTCAAACGGCTTTATCCGTAGGAAGTGCACCAAGGACGCCAGCTCGTCAACTGAATTCATCATCGGTGTGCCAGAGAGGCACCATCTGTGGTGGGCTTGGATGCGGTAACATGCTTTGGCCATCTGTGTGTTTTTGTTCTTGATGCACTGCGCCTCGTCCAGGACAACACGATAGAACATGCTCCTAGGGCCCACGAAGGGGCAAATCTTTATAAGGTGTTCCTGGGACGGCACTGTGCCATTGTTTCCGCAATCTCGAGTGTACTTCTCGAACTCCTTGAGTTCAGCTCCAAGTTTGCCGTAAGAATTCAGTACGACGTCAAACTTGCGCAGCTCCTGGAATGTTGCTTTCTTGCGATGGTAATTATGGACAGTGAGGCGGTGTCCAGACTTGATCTTCTTCTCGATCTCTCGTTCCCACTGGCGGATCAACGCGACAGGCCCCACGATGACATTCGTCTTGACGGCATCTGCCTTGGGCTTTTTGGAGTCAGCATCGCTGTGCGCCGGGCGACTCAGCATTAATGCCAACATCGATATAGTCTTGCCCAGGCCCATATCGTCGGCGAGGAGGCCTCCTTTCGTCTTCTCATCGACCTCTCTTGCTCTCATCCACTTGAGGGCGATTTGTTGGTGCTTGTAGAGGGGGTACCTGAGCCCCTCGGGCGTGCCTTCTCGGTCTTCTTCAGTCATATCCATGTCGGGGGATATGTTGGCTAGGAGTTCCTTGATCTGTTGATCAGTCTTGCGCGGATCGGCCATGTAGTCGTCGATATAGCTCCTAACATGATCGGGCAAAGGAGAGCCGAATTCGTCGAGGCCCTCATCCCAGTTGTAGCTGTTCGTGCGGTTGATAATCTGAGAAAGCGAATCTCGGCCGGGCAGAGACATTCCATTCGGGTTATACATGCCCGGTCTGTTAGCCCAGGGGTTCGCGAATCCATTAACCAGTGAACCAGGGCGGGATCCCAGCTGGCCATTAGCCACAGAAGATGAAGATGCGCCTGGAACAAGAGATGGAGCACTCGAAATGCGCGCTCCGTGGGAGTACTGGAGTTGCCGCTGACGCCTGGCCGCAGCCTGCCGAGCGAAGTCGCCAGCCCCATATCTCGAACCTGATGCCGCGCCGAAGCCGGGACCAAATGCATTGTTCATCTGCCGGGGTGAGGGGTACGGACCCATGATATCGTCGTCATCTTCGCTGTCCCAGGTCCCGGGCATGCGTGATGCTCTAAACAGCGAGGCTGGGTTGTGCAGGCCAGTGTAAGAAGGGCCCGGCACGTGAGTTGGTTGGGGAGAGCGGAGGGGCAGGTTGTGGTTGGTACTGGACGGCGTTAACTCCGAGTGGTGTTGGCTGGGAATCTGGCTGAAAGGGCTGGATCCAAACTGCGTCGGTTGTCCTTGGCTGGTCGAGGCAGCTGCAGAATCCAGACTCTCATAAGGGCTCTCCTGAAGCATCCGGGCGAATTGAGCATCGGCTTCCTCCTGTTCCTTATTCCGGCGGTAAGTCTCTTCGGCTTCCCTCTGTTGTGCTTTCCAGTCAGGCACGTCACCATCTTCATCTTCTCCAGTAAGGTCGATGACGGAAGATGAATCGCCGTCGTCAGCACCCCCATCAAGCCGCTCGGCGTTGTTGCTACGTCGGGTATCGGGGGTAGTCTTCCGCGACTTCGCTACAGAGTAGTCGTGGAAACTAGACAGGCTATCACCGCGATGGTCACTGTAGGAGCGCTTCTCTCCGCGCGGTAATATGGAAAATGACGGGTCGATGCCGCCCGACCCGAATCCGAAATCTGCGAAGGAAGACGCGTCAGTGACCCTGGGGCGAACCCGGGGGATGGCAGTACCGGGCTGTAGATGGGCTCGCCTACCAAATGGGCCCTCCATCTTCTTGTTGTTGTTCGCGGGCGGAGACGCCTGCCGTTGGGCTGATTCCGGACGGAGATGTTAACAGCGTCGAAATGGGTCGGGACGAAGGGGCAGAGGGGCGGGATGAAGTGCTAGGAACGAGGGTGGTGGTGGGCGGAAGTGGGATGGATGGCGAATGGGCAGGCACTTGCTTACCTTGCTTTTGCCTGGCAGTGCGCAGCTGCTTAAGCTGTTTCCTGAGGCTCCGGATGGTGTCCTGGATCTCTGCGCGTCTCTGGGGCGTGTCCTCAGAGGTTCCGTCGAGCGACAAAAGGCAGATTTCCTGGATATCGAGTTCGGCGCTGATACTCGCAGCCTTCTCCTGGTACTCGGACTCGTCCAGCCGGGTGGGGGGTGGTGGTGAATCTGGCGGGGGCGCCATTATGGGCGTGGGCGGATCAGGCTGTACCTGTATGCCCGATAAGAGAAAGACAAGGTGACAAAAGGCAGGCACAAGGGAGGAGACTGGCAACAGTCATCCCACGGGGCTGCAGGCGTGGTGGCTGGCCGTGATACTTGGGTCCGTCTGGGCTGCAGGCTGCCGGGCGTGTATGTAGGGATCGGGGTCGGTCAGGCTCGAGTAGGCGCGGGACGTGGCGGGCGCAGCTTGGGGCAACTTGAACTCTGGGAGGGGTCTGCTGCCTGTTGGACGGCCGGCACGGCTGCCTGGCGAAAAGGCCGTGGTACGGTATGGAGAAGGCTGTCTATATGCGATGCGACGAAGCCTCGGCAGCCGGGCGACCTTTGGGGGGGTGGATGGGCGCTTCGACAGCCTGCTTCTGCCAAAAGCAGGATAGATGTACCACACCTCGGGTTCCGCAACCGGCGGCTGGGCAGCTTTCTGCGCGCGCTCCCTTCAAGGCCCTTTCTCTTCCTGGCCAGGAACCGACGGATGGGCGTTGTGTGTCACGGCGCAGGTCACAATGCCGGCGGACAAGGAAAAGCAGGTTGGGGAAGACGAATGCGATTGGCGCTGCCGATGCATACGCGCAGCATTCACATGGGTTCGTGAGGGAATGGAATCAATCTCCATACGGTAGTCGTTCAATTAGAATGCGCAGGGACCTTTCCGCGTCAGGCGCGTCATTGTTTCTCTTTTTGCCCCCAGGGCCCGCGCTTTCCTTCCCTTGAGGGTCCGTAACTGGAAAAGGCCCATGCAACCCATTGTTCCCACCCCCACAGCCACACGATGGGATTCCTATCCGCGCTAGGCCGTGCTGGGCAACATTTAGGTCCTGACATTCCGGAGGTAAAGGTACTTGGGCCAAGCACGGGCAAGCTATTCCGTGGCCCGAGTTGCTTTTCCCCTGCTCCATGTGTGCGGTTACGTTCCCTTGGACCCGAGCCCCCCTTCACCCAGAGCATGTAGTCTCAACCTCTCGGCGAAAAGCTGCCTATACTGGGAACCTGGCCCGAAGGCCCGGGGCCTCTAGCAATGGCGGGCTCCCGACGTATTTAGGCATATCTTCCCTACTGGAGTACTCGTGCAAGAACTCCCATTACGGGTTCCAATTTTACCGAGAGATCCCCCATTGCGGATCCCAGAGTCAAGCGGGGTCAGCTCTCGAAAAACCAGCCCGGCTGTTTTGCCCTTGGGAGTAGAAGACGGGTGTGCAGGGAGGTAGCTCTATCAGTAGGTACTTACATACCTAGGCAGGTAGGTACCTTCCTGTGGGTGTCGGCCCGGTCACACACCATCGGGTTCTCTTTTGGGACGGGAGGGGGACTTTTTGCCAAGGTCCCTGCCCAGTCTCCACTATGTAAGTAGTTGCCTTTCCGGCCATTTGGCAATCCATCTGCTTGTAAACACATCCAGCCAGAGATTCATTGCCGCCCATTTCGGGTTTATTGGAGATATCACCGTCGTTCGGGTCCACGGGCCTAAAGTAGACGCTTCGGTCTGCAGCGGTGTATCGGCACCATCGCAAGCACGCTCGTCTTTCCCATTGGCCTGCTTCCACAAGAATTTGGAGCGATAGAGTGACTTGAAGCGAGTTGCCATGGCTCGAGACGTTGACCTCCCTTGCACTTGGTCTGTAAAATTGGGGAGCAACACTGGACATCCCTTTCATCACCCCGCGAGCTCTGGCATGCTGTACTTCCAGAGCTTGTGAGCGCTTTCCTTATACCCGGGGTCGATTCGACAAGCTTGGCCTACCGCGGCTGTGGTCACAGGGTGTACAGTACCTGATGAATCCGACGGTTGATAACATCGATTCCCACACTAGCCGGACGGCATCTTCATTCACACACTGTGCGTGAGGCTTCTTTGGCCAGTTCATATTAGTAGTAGGTAAAAGCCCGGTTGAAATGTGGCACTGTGTGCCAGTTAGCGGTTCCCGGAGTCGAACCTTGGATCGAGCCTCGTCACAGCAACACAACTCGTTTTCCACGCACTTGAACCACCCGTACTTAAGGAGAAGCCCAATGCCTTTTTTCCAAATGATCCCTCATACGTCAAAAAGGTTGTCCCTACTGACTTTGATGCAATATGGAAAATCTCCATTGGGGGCACAGGAGTCACCCACAGCTCGGACGACCTCGGCAGCCATGGCTGTCTGATCCGTTCGTGGATGCCCAAATATACGTGGTATCGGGGATTTTCAGGATATAACTGCCCGGCTACTTCTGGAATCCACACTTTGGCACTTTGCACTTCTCACACCGTGTTTGTGCTGTCCAAACAAGCCCGCTGTTTCCGCCTGTAACCTAATCGTCCTTTTTTGCATATCCCAACCTGGATGTATACACAGATACCAATCTGGAACTTGCCTATCAGCCTCGATCACACCTAATCCTGTGCTACGTCTCGTCGCCTTGGAGCCTCACTAACTTGGAACCGCCCCCGCCCCAACGGTACAGCCGTGGATTCCAGTCAGCCTTACTCCGCCCCCCTCTTCGGTGGCTAGTAGGCGGTATGTTGGACAAGATGCTTAAGAGGGCACTGCCGGCACACCCGATGCAGCTGTTCTGGCTCAGTCCATCATTCACATCTCGATACGGCCCATGTCTGGCGTTCGTCGAATTACCGGATAGCTGTTGGGAAGCTTCCGGTGGCAGTAATCCCGAAACGGCGGGCTTGCTTGCTCTTCGAAACCGGCGTCGACGAGACAATGAGCTCATCGATAGATAGCCCTTGATCACCTGGGCGCGTCGCCGCCCCCTTGCTCCGAGACGAGTGCTTTCAGAGGCCCCGAAACTCCGGCCACCCTACAATAGATTACATTGTACGGCTCGCATACAGTCACGCCGTAGCTGGCCGGCTTTCCGCCAGAGCAACCGAGACGGAGACCGCAGAGCGACCTCCTTTGTTGTTGAGAGTGGGGCGGCTCACACGACGAAAAGTACTCTGGTTTGAGGAAAAGAGCGCATGTAAAATCGCCGGCCTGGAGTTTTTTTTTATAGTGCGAGGGGGAGTCGGTCTACCACTGGTATCGCCTGAGCCTGACCAAAATAACCCGGCGAAGACAGGGCCCAAGGGCAGTTTGAAATGGTCCCGAGGTGCATAACTGCACACCTCACCATCCAAGACTTGCAGGGAGCTTAGCCAGGATGGGGCCGAGGTTCCTACGGGCTGGTCAAGCCATTGGATAGACACCAGCTGTGGTCATACCCTCAAAAAGCTCCGGGAGGCAAGTCCTCGTTCAGTGGGCCTGCTAGCTGCTGAGCCGGAATTTCTTTGCCACCTCGATGCCCTCGGCGATGGTGCCGACGCGCGCGTCGATGGCAAAGCCCTCGGCCTCGAGGGCTTTGCACCGGGCGTACAGGTCGCGCAGCGGCACGGTGAAGACGTCGATGAACTCGCCCTCTTCGAGCTGCGGCTGCGGGTTCTGGTTCGCGGGCTCGCTCATGTCGATGGAGACGTGCACCATGCGCAGGTTGGTGTTGCAGAAGCCCGGGTCGTTGAACATCATCGGCGTCGTCTCGGTGGCCACGCCCACGTAGCCCGTCTCCTCGCGCAGCTCGCGCACCGCCGCCTGCTCCACCGTCTCGCCCGCGTCGACGAGGCCGGCCGGGACCTCGATCGTCACCTTGTCGATGGGGGGCCGGAACTGTTTTTGCAGGATCAGCTCGGGGCCCTCGGGCTTCTCCAGGACGGCAAAGATGCCGACGCCGTCAATGTCGCCGCCCTTGGGGCGTGTCCGCCTCTCGGCCGTCTCCCATGTCCGAGTCTGTCCGTTTGGGTCCTGGTATTGTAGTTTGACGAGCCGGATCCATCGGGCATCCTGGGTGTCAAGAGGCTCGGCCGACACCACCTGGGGCTTATCCACCGGCATTGTCTAAAAGAAATAGCGGGCACGACGTTGAGCTGCGGGAAGCAGGAGCGAATGTAAGGATGACCCGATTGTATTGATGTTTCTGTTACCCGGTGTTATACGCAGAGAGGAATGGGGGATCCGGTTGGCAGGATGGGTTCAAGGTGGGATCCACCTGTGGCCTGCGAGCCCGACGTGGTCCGGCCGGTGGGGCGACTACGGGAACCGGTACCAATGGAAAGCACGAGCCCAGGATCGCATCGTGGGAAACCTAGGAGGCCGCGAGTTGGGCGTGGATTCGGGGTAAGCCAGATGGGTGGAAGCCGGACCTGCAGTAGCACTACGTCCATATAGAGACGGCGTTGCTGCTGGCCGTATGACGGCAGTAAGTATACCGAGCGTACACCGCCTGTCTTCCTCCCTGTGAACCGGGCAAACCTCCGGTGGTCCATTTAGTTGAGGTTTTGGATCCGATGGTGGGGCCCTGCCCGCCCCGCGTGTGTCGCAGCTGGAGTACTGACATCACTCGCGACGCCCCGTTTGCCCTGTTTCCCCAAATGAGGGGGCCACTGAATCCGAGCAGACAATCAGGAACAATCAACACCGCAGCTGCGGGCGATACTCGCCGTGGGAAGCATCCAGGCCCATGGTCCACCACGGGCCCGCGAGCCCATGCGGCAGGTAGCACACACGGGATATTGCCTGGCTTAAGCGGTTGATCCATCGCCGTCGCGGCACAACAAGAACAGCCTGCCGGCCATTGGTGGACGATGCACCCGAGGACAGAATATCCAGGTGGAAAGACGCTAGAGTCATCATTCATCAATTGAAACTCGTTTATCATCTATACACGCATCCGTTCCCTAAATAGCTGCCTCGCTGTCATGGCTCATCAGATGTAGAAACGGCCCAACGGAAAGAAAACCCTCCCGACACTCCAAATGCTTGACATGTCTCGTAATGCATGAGTGGCGCGATTTCACAGGCATCGCGGCCCCAACCATTACCTCCCCAAACCGGACCCGTTGATAGCGTGTGAAAGACGCACCAAGAACATCGCCCGAGGCAAAGAATCGACGCCGAGTTCTGCAAATGTCCGATCCGTCCAAGCGCCCCTGGCACCTTGAACGCCTAGCTGCGCATCCTCGCCACGTCAGGGCGCAGGTGTGCACCGTCTCTGGTGGAAGGAAACCCAAGCCGTTGCCGCCGTGGGCGTTTATCGCAGATAGCCACGGACGGGGTGGCGGTCGTAGATGACCTCGTGCTCAATGACCCGCTCGTCTTCGTACTTGGGCGGGTTGTCGTACTTGTCCCAGTGCGCGGACCGGCGGCTCCGGTGGCGCCGCTCCCATCGGTCTCTGGCCTCGCGTTCCCACTCGATCTCCCTGGCTCTTTCCCGGCGGGCGCGGCGGATGCTGTCGGATGCGTTGACCAGCTCAAGAACATCCTCCTGGGGGCTTTGTCAGTAAAGGGTCGCACCGAGGCCGAAAGGCACCAAGACTCACGTATTTAAGATATTGCATAACGTAGAAGAAGTATTCCGTCTCCTCGTACTCGTAGCCGAAGCGCTCGATGGCCTCGCGCACAACCAAGTCCTTGGTGATCTCGGTCCACATCTCCTGCTCCTTCTTGCGAGAACGCCGCTCGCGGTCGCGGATGGAGATGCGGGTGTCGTGGATGTCCTCGACAATGTCCCGGTCCCGATCGCCGTGCGAGTTGAAGATCTGTACACTCAGGCGATCGCGGTCCGAAACAGGCTCGCGGGTGGGCTCGGGAGCGCTGGCAGCCGAGACGACGGTGCCCTCTCGCTCGGGCACGAACTTGGCACGCCGCACACCGTTATACCGTTGCCATGTGACCTCGGCACTACCGCCGCCAACACCGTCCATCTTGACGCGCTCGGTTCCGGGGGGCACATCAACAATGGTCCACTCTTTGGTGGCGCCGTTCCAGGCCTCGCCCATTTGACCACGGGCGTCGATCTTGCCCGTGATGTATTCGGCCTCGTCGGCGTAGTCAGGCTTCGGCTCAGCCCGGGGGGGCGCAGCGGAGCGGGCGCGACGGGTGCCATGCTCAACATCAATGCGCAGGCGGTCCCGGTCGCTCTGCACAAGGACCTCGTCGTCATAGTAAGACGGCCGCTGGGCCGGCGCCGGCCTCGGTCTCGGCCTGGACTGCTCGCGAGGTCTGGACTGCTCGCGCGCCGGTGGCCGAGATCGAGAACGGGAGCGCCTGCGAATATCGACCTCAGTCTCGTGGCGCGAGGTGAAGATATCGATGTCAGTCTCCCGTTCGGTGGCAGCACGGGACACCGGTCTCGGGGGCGGCGGAGGGCTCGGGGCCCTCACAACACCTGCACCAATGTTAGGTTTCGTGGTTCGAGGGCATGGGGGAGGCGGGAATAAGGGCCGTCTTACCATGGTCCACGTCGCGGTAGTGCGTGATGACCTCCCGCTCAATGGTCGGGCCGCGGATGACCTGGGGCTCGGGCTCCTTCGGCGCGGGCGGGGGCGAGGGCGAAGGAGACGGGGTGGGCGAGGCCCGGCGTTCCCGGCGGATGATGCGAATGTGCTCCTCCTCCCTCTCCCGCTCGGGCGTGGGCGACCTCTCCCGTCGCCGCTCCACGTGGCGGTGGTCAACACGGATCATGGAGCCGGGCTGGGGCGAGGGCGAGCGGTCCCGTTCTATGAATCTCGGGCGCCTCTCCACGGGCATAGGCGGCGCCGGCGAGCGATCAAAGTCTCTCTCGCGCATGCGGACGGGGCTGGGGCTGCGCGGACGTCGGCGGTCCACCGTCTCGATCTCCCTGGAGCGGAGCACGAGCGGCCCGGCCTCGGTTTGGCGTCCCTCGTTACGCAGGAAGGCCGGGGTGCGGTCGCGGTTGGAAACCTCGGTATCCTCGTAGTCGCGCACGGCGACGCGCGTGGGAGCGCCACGGCGCTCGTAGGCGGGACCGTCGTCCATGTCGCGGCGACGGCCCGCGGCATAGTAACTGCGGTCATCATAATCGCTCATGGGACGGCCGCCGCCACCACCACCGGTTCGGTAGGACATGGTGGGCAGAAGAGACGAAAAGAGGCGAGAGGCTGAACAGTTCAGGGACTTTTTTTTTTAGACTCGGAAGTCTGTATTGGCAGGGTGTTGTGTGTGTGTGCTGGGTGTCAAAGGGTTACCAGCAACAGGGCTGGGTGAAGCTTTTACGAGGACGGCTCGACTGCCCTCCCGCTCGGCGGGGTAACCTCTCTGCTGAGGGGTGTGCGAGAACGATCGGCTGCAGCGATAGCGTCATGCAACGCACGCGAGAGCCAGAGGGACGGGGGGGGTTGCAGAGGAGAGGGAGAGAGGGGCGTGGGAGCGGGAGAAAAGAAGCGAGAAGTTGAAACTCGTTGCTGCAACGAATCACACAGGCAACCAACGCCGCAACAACAAATGGCGCAGAGGGATGAGCGCACTGGTGAGCGAAACAGCAGAAGGAACTGGGAATCGTCGAGTCCCTCGGGGCAACGAGAGAGGCCTGACTAATAACGCAGCTGGCGAGACAGAGAAGCCAAAAGGCCCTGCTGAAAGTCGAAAGGCAGGGGTGCGATTGGGCCAAGTGGGCTGCCCGACAGCCATGGCGGCCAGGATCTCATGGAACCCAATGTGAGCAGGCTAAGCAGGGAGACGTCGTCATCCTACAGGTGCTTGCTGCGGGCGCCAACCTCTCGGACGGGCGACTGACGATACAGGGCGGCCGAGCCCATCAGCATGGAAACTTGCCGAGGGGCTGATCCGGGTGCGGTGTGGGAAGCAGGGAAACGCCGGCTGCCCGACTTGCACTCGCTCGATTGGCCATGCTCGCGGCCACTCACGCACACGACGCAGACGAGAAGCGTCGCTGAGGGCGTCCCGCCCGCCCGCCTCTGCTCTTCTAGGCTTTTCTGGCTGGGCGACGGGCGTGCGTGTGCGGCCGGGCGAGGCTCTGCAAGTCTCGCCGGTACGATGGAACCTGGTCGCTTCTGATTGATCACACCCAACCAGCTGGCCCGGCCCATGCTGGCAGGTTTTAGGTCACTTGGAGGAGGAGGAGGGGGGGGCTGTCCCCGTCTCACCACACCTGTTTGGATGGGCTGACTTGGGGTCGGTGTGCCTCATGTGCCTCGTGATGGAGGAGCGCGGTGCGCGAGACCATCCCTCGAGCCAAGCGGACCAGCCCAGGCGGTTCCCGTTGACGTGATGCACGGGGCCGGCCAATGCAGCCTTCCCACACCCAGGCCCTCGGCGTGGACGTGGGGAGCGTGGACGGCGCGTGGTATACATAGCAACGGATGAATGGGTTCGCACAAGACCTGCTCGCTGGCCCCCTTCTCCTGGAGTCCGGATCGCCGGTTCGCGTGCGTCTGCGTTCCCGCTGCCATCTGACGGTCCATGATGTTGTTTCCGTGGGTCGACACAGGCTCTGATCCGATCAGGCAGAGGCTGCGTCCAGGGTCGATCCTGGGAGGCGCAGAGCCTGATCGCCTGCTAGGCCGCTTACTGGTAATTAGGCAGACGGCCATCGTGCGGGCCGGCGGGCAGTGCTTGTGCGCTTCCTGCCTGAAGGTGGGCTGGTACGGCCGGCGGTTCGCATTTTAGTCTGCCTCTAGATAGTGGTCCAAGGTACCCAGGTACCTAGCCGATGGAGAAAAAGACACAGCCCAAAAATCCATGCCGTCTCCGCACCTGCGCCCTCCCACCGAAGAGCGAACGAAAACAACAGGGCTGGGGCGGACAGGCCCCGTCGTGACACTGCATTTCCGGGAGGGGGAAGAGAGGGGGAGAGGGGGAGAGGGGGAGAGGGGGAGAGGGAGAGAGAGAGAGAGAGAGAGCCGTGTGCGCAACGTGTGTACGCAGCGCCGTCGCCAGCTGCGTGAGGTGCGCGGCAGCAGGTATGCAGGTATGCACACCTCACCTCAATCCAGTACACGCCAGACGCATCGCGACGAAGCCGATAAGTTCTCCCACCTTCTTCTCGCTACGGCAATTGCTTGGGTGCCCACCCCTGCTTCTGCTGACCTCTGCCGCTGCAACGCGGGGCTGGCCCGGCCACTTTATTTCCTGGCTCGACCGCTCCCGCGTTCGCTTCGCGCTTCTTGAACACTGGAATTACGTCACGACCACTCGTCCGGGACGGTCGGCGCCAAGTCATCACCGGATCTGAAACTCGACAGAGGGGAAAGAGCATGCGCTTGCTATCCATACAACGGCATTTGCCTTGGCCCCTCGTGCCCATTTGCTCGCCTCGCTGTCAGACTGCCTCGGCCTGGGGCGGGAGTCCTCCCAGCGGAGACCCGGAGGACGCTGTTTGCGCGCCCATGCAAGATGGCAGCGGCCCGAGAGCGGGCATGCGCTTTGTTTGGCCCAGCCGTTCTCCTCACGTTGTACGATTGATTGCTTGCAGTCAACATGGTAGTGTTGCCCAGCACGTGACAGGTGCCATCGGCCTGGGGGGGGGGGGGGGGCGGCAGGAAAGAAAAGCAGGAACCCCAGAGAGCGAGTCTCTTGCTCAGGTGATAGAGATCACGCAACCTACCAAGTTGCGCCTAGGATCGTCCCCCCCCCCCCCCCCCCCCCGATGAGCTCTGTGGCTAACAGGCTGACCCCCTTGCTTGGAGATGCACGACGGCTGTACCGAGCAGACGTCAGAGTGGTTAATGCATATGTACGTGATTGTGCAACCTGGGCAAGTCCCGGGTTTGGAGGGCGTTCGTTGGGCACGCAGATCAACAACTCCCGACTTCGCGAAAAACAGGCAAGGAACCCATTTGTACCCAAGGCGCTTTGTTCCGTGTGGTGGATGCCTTAAGAATACCCCGATCCCCCGTGTTGGTTACGTGAAGCATGGGAAGCGTTCGCTTCCGAGACCAAGGAAATTGCCCGCGCTACAACGTAGGACAGTCCATGCCCAAGATGGCTGCCATTGCCAGGCTCTCCATGTCTTGTAACAAGATTGCCGTACCATTGAGCCTTACAAAAACGCACCTCGTGTCACCGTAAGGGCTATTGGACCTTTCGCCTGGTATTTCAACTGGCCGCAACCCCCGATCCTCACAGCATGTGAATTCATCGCTGGACTCTGTCACCATCAACGAGCACCCACAGCGGGGCAACATCTTAGACCAGCCAAACATAGCCAGGTAACCACCGATATCTCCCCTTCGAGCTCTCAAATGGGCAGGTACACGTCTTACATCTACCGGTGCCGCTACTGCGGTTACACGCTCAACCATGACAAAGCATGGGTGGTGTTGGACTCCTGGCGGCCTGCCTGCCGCACGAGACAAAGGGGAGAGAAAGCCCGGCGCGAGGTGTAGCCTGGATGCCAGCACGCAAAAAACTAGTTGATGTAGAGAGACTGTGTCAGGGCCGTCACCGGCGGCTGCGGCTTGGCTTTCTGCACTCGCAGCAAGGCGGCCTTGCTGCCCTATCTGCGGTTGCGAAGGAAACTCGGCCCTCGGTAGCTAGTCAAGGGCTCTGCGTATCTTACCTAGATTTCGGTGAGTACCTAGGTAGGTCAGCAGGATGGGAATGCACTGCTCCGTGTAAGTTTAAACAGCACTGCCCATGATCCGCAACGACAAGTAACCGTGGATGCCAAGTACTTGGTGAAACAGCGCCCCTAACTCAAAGCTGAGGACACACCCGACAGCATCGAATTTTCACGAAGAGCCGAGGTACCTCGAGCCTTGGAACGGAAAGGCTTCTCAGGGAAGGGGTCGGCATTGTGACCGGGAAAATGGAGATCCCTATTCATGAGATAGGTGGTACTTGAATAAGTTTGCCAGCGCGGCAGCCAACACCACTTGGCGGCAGCCCAAATAGTGCCACGTACTTAGACAAGACGGGCCTGTGCTTGATAGCTTGGTTCCATTATGGGGTGCACGCTTGGCTAGCGGTTGGCCAGTCGACTCAGTTGGGTTGCCCGAACTCTGCAACAGGAACATCTTGGTATATGTGGAGGCGGGCCGCCTGGCCCGAGCCGGTGCGAGCAGGTGAGAGAAAACTTAAAAGCAACGGTCTCGCCCTATGCCTGTCCTCCAGAGTCCGTAGGACAAATGGCAAGCCAAGACGTGAAGTATCACGCTCAGCGACGGGGGATAGCGATCGGGACCACCGGCCGGCCAGTTCACCAGTACGGGCCCCGACCGGCGGCCCGGGCATTCGGGGTACGTCACCCCGCAGGCCAGCGAACGTTGTCCTTGAAAGACGGGAACCCAGGCCCGGCCGGCTCCCGCGCTTGGCCGGCCTCCGTGGACGAGTTCGGGGCCGAGGGCGGCTGGATGATGCTGTTCACCAGGGTGGCTGCTCGGGGCCAAGCCGGGAGAGGCAGGTCTCTGGAGCGCCTGCCGATGCACCCCATGGCCCTCGTCCACGCGTGTGGTTGGCGGCGGGTCAGAACTTGGCCTCGGCAACTTATAGAATCCCGTGGTGGGCCTGCCCGGGGTAGCCAGGGCCACACCACCATTGGGCCATGGGACGAGCAAGTTCGCGAGCGATGAGAGCGTCCGCCACTGTTGGCTCCGGGGTGGTCGGGCTTGGATACGAGGCTAGGCATGTCGATGGAAGACGACCAGAGGCCATCACCGCCACTGCCGCAATGCCTCTGGGCTGAGCTGGTGGCCGGCACTCGACCTCCCCTCGGCATCATGACCGGGTGGGGCTGACTTGGGGTTGCCGGCCGAACCCAAGTGCGGAGAACAAAGCCGTGATAGGGCAGGGTTGCGTTGCGTTGCATTGAGCCCAGCTGCCTAACTTGGAACGGGCCTGAGCTGCCCGTTCCGACCACCATGCGTCTTCTGGAGGGCAATGCCGAGCGCCACCGCAATAATCGACTCTATAGTACGGTCGGAGGCAGGAGTTGCCGCCAATTACGGCCGTGCGAGGGCGTACTTCGGCTCCGTTCGCCCCGAGCGCAACGACTGAACCCCTGGCCTCATCCGGCCATGTTCATCGTAGGGTGCCGCGTGATGAGAGGGGCCGGCGTTACAGCCGCCCATCGACACGTCTCTCGTGGTTCTGGACCGCCCCGTCTCATGCGGCGCCTGGGGAATGAAGCACCAATGGCATCTTCAGTGCCCTCGCAACCGCCTGCCCGGATGGTTCCCCCGTTGCTACAGCCTCCCCCAAACCGGCCGATCCCGGGTATGCGAGAGGCCCAAGCTGCCAAATAGGAGTCCTCGGCTCACGGACAGACTCGCAACCCATGTATCCCTAGCGCCAGGCTGAGCGGACGCCCCCGGGTGGTTGTGCGGGATACCATCGCCTGCAAGCAGGTGACCCATTCGTGCCGGCACCCTGGCGGGATGGATGAGCCGATGGCGGCCGGCGCGCAGTATATAGCGGGAGGCCCTCGCCTACACGGGAGGGCCATGCCCGTGGCCAGCATCTCCACTTCGCGACTATGTCTAAGCAGATGCTCTCCGGCCTTCTCCTGGCCTTGGGGCTGTGCCGCCTTGGTGCCGCCGACAAGAGCACGACCATCAACCCCTCGTCCAACTGGGGAACGTGGGAGGGATGGGGCACCAGCCTGGCATGGTGGGCTGTGGCCTTTGGCAACCGTGACGACCTGGCCGATATCTTTTTCTCGCTCAAGCCCACCGCCCTGAACGGGCAGACGGTAAGCAGCATTCGATGTTCCTTTGTCCTTTGGAGCGCGGAGCCCTCCCGCCGTACCCGTCGGCGGTCTTTGTTCCGGCGGGCCGGGCCGGAGGAGGCTCCGGAGCGTGCTCGCATGCCAGTTCTGGGGAATTGCTAACTCGGAGGGGTGAAGCTCCCGGGTCTTGGCTTCAACATCGCACGTTACAATGCCGGCGCCTGCAGCAAGGTCCCGGTCGGCGGCGAGACCATGGCGCTCTCGCCCAAGATGATAGCGTCGCGCATGGTGGATGGCTACTGGGTCGACTGGAACAACAGCGACCCGGCATCGGCGAGCTGGAACTGGAATGTCGATGCCAACCAGCGGAGCATGCTGCTCAAGGCCCGCGATAGGGGCGCCAACATCTTCGAGCTCTTCTCCAACTCCCCCATGTGGTGGATGTGCTACAACCACAACCCCGCCGGCGCCGACGACGGGTCCAAGGACAACCTGCAATCGTGGAACTACCAGCAGTTTTCCGCCTACCTGGCGACCGTTGCGAAGCACGCGCGCGACGAGTGGAACGTCGCGTTCCAGTCGGTCGAGCCCTTCAACGAGCCCATGGCCGGCTGGTGGAACGCGAAGAGCGGGACGCAGGAGGGCTGCCACTTCGACACCAAGACGCAAGCGACCATCATCACCCAGCTGCGCAAGGAGCTCGACAGCCGCGGCCTGGGGGGGGCCTCGATTGCCGCCTCGGACGAGAACTCGTACGACCAAGCCATCGCGACATGGAAAGCGCTCAGCAACGCGGGCGTGGCGGCGCAGGTGGCCCAGATCAACGTCCACGGGTACCAGTACGGCGGCGGCCAGCGCGACGTGCTGTATTCGGCGGCGCGGGCGGCGGGCAAGCGCCTCTGGAACAGCGAGTACGGCAAGGCCGACTACAAGGGGACGGACCTGGTGAGCAACCTGCTGCTGGACCTGCGCTGGCTGCACCCGACGGCCTGGGTCTACTGGCAGGTGCTCGACGGCGGCGGCTGGGGCGTCATCGAGGCCGACAACGACGCCCGCACCGTCGCCGCCGCCTCGCAGGCCTACTTCGCCCTCGCCCAGTTCTCGCGCCACATCCGCGAGGGCATGCGCATCCTCGACGCCGGCAGCGACTACGCCGTCGCCGCCTACGACGCCCGCAGCCGCAAGCTCGTCATCGTCGCCGTCAACTGGGGCGACCCGCAGTACCTCACCTTCGACCTGGCCCGCTTCACGACGGCCGGCACCGACGGCGCCGCCGTGCCCCGCTGGAGCACCCAGCTCGGCTCCGGCGAGCGCTACGGCTCGCACCCCGACGACACGAAACTCCAGGGGAAGAAGTTTTGGTCCTACTTCCAGAAGGATATGGTGCAGACATTCGAGATCAGCAACGTGGTCATGTAGACGGGGGCTCCGCTGTCCTCGATTATCGAACAAGATAACAGCGTACGCCCGGTGGTGGAGTAGAACGGGGCGCATCGCGAGTTTCTCGCTTGCGGGCAGGTAATCTGGTCGAGGACCGGTGCCCGCCGTGGCATCTATGGGATGAGAAGCGCGGTCTGCGAGACGGCCCTCCCTGCTGGCTGGGCGGGAGCAGACTTGAGGTGCTGCCGTCTCGAGTTCAATACACGTCGAGACAGCCCGTGCTACGGCAGGATGTTGTTGGCCCCCGCTATCACGAGCGGCATCGTCCCGAGGAACAGGAGCCTGGCGAAATAACACGTAAAGCGCACCAGCTTGCTGTCGCCCTCCGACGAAGGAGCTAGCACTACCCCGACTTCCTTCCTGTATCATTCCCAATTGGTTCAAGGCGCGGAACCTGCTGTAGTATCCGGCAGTGAATCAAAGGAGTAGCCGGTTTCATTGCCACTCCCCAAAACAACATTCCAGGATCAGATCATCTAAAGGCTGGCTACAGGAGCGCTAACAAAGCGAGGGTAGGCTTGCGTGGTTGCCGCATCTACTCTTGAAACCGCACCTGTGGATGCTTAAAGGTAAACATTCTCGTCTGCATTCTCGGCTCCTAAGTAACATCTAAACGCAAATATTACGAAGCACCATGGCTATTTCGAAGAATTCAACTTGAGCGGAATAGCCGAGCCGAGCCGACGACGGATGAATACTGCGAATAGCGGAAGGACACGCCTCGCTAGAAGGTTATCGCTAAGACGATCTAGCAATCCGACGGGAACAAACTCATGGACTTGGGCACCAAAAGGGCCACGGCGGATGAAAAGAAAGTGCCTTTGATAACGAGGACTTGAAATCGAATGATTACCCAGACTTTCTGTCTCCTGCCTTCTCTTTCTCTTCCACTCAACCCTCCTCTCTTCGCACTTTGAAGCTTTCAACATTTCTAAACATAGTGGTGGGCACGGATTTCCAAGTCTAGCCCCAGACAACCAAACACACCTCGTCCGTTCGTATGCTGCGCCGGCGAGACAACCATATATCTTCCCGCCTCTTTTGAAGAGGTTCTCCAAATATTAGCTACTTCACTTATCTCTTTGGGTGCCTTATACACCTCCCCAACCCCCCTCCTCCCCCCTCCTCCATCATCTTCTCCAGCCCGACACCCACACTTGCAAGTTTCCACGGCGCCTACAAGGTGGAAACTGACCAGCTGCACCATGAGCGAAACTCCCGTCCGGGGCAAGGCAGCTGCCTCCGGAAACTTGGCCATTTTGACCAAGATCGACAAGCTGCGAGAGCTGACTGGAAGCCGCGTCTCGTTGCCACAGGTAGGTAACCCTTTCCATTACCCAGGGCACGAGCTTGACAGCCGAAACGCCCATTCACGCCTGTTAGCCCAGTACTTGTGATTCTACATTGTTGAAACAGCCGTGGGGAATCACGGGACCGTCACTGGGCCGGTCCTGGGCTAGCAGGCGTGAATGGGCGTTTTGGCTGTCGGGCTGGGGCCGGCGGCTATGGCTGAATACCACCTGTCTACAGCTCGTCGTCGTTGGCGACCAGAGTTCGGGCAAGAGCTCCGTCCTAGAGGGCATCACGGGCTTCGCGTTTCCGCGTGCTGCCGAGCTGTGTACCCGCTATGCTACGCAGATCACTTGTCGGCGCGAGCCGCAAGAGGCTTTGACCATATCCATCATCCCGCACGATCAGGCGTCGCCGTCGGAACGCGACCGGCTCAAGAAATACCATCATTCGGTTGCTGACACGAGTCCCGGGAACCTCGCCAAGATTTTCCGGCAGGTTCGTGCCCGCCATCACGTATGACATTGCCCTCCGTTGACATGCAGAAAATTCCAGGCAAACAAAACCTTGGGAATCGTCTCAAACAGGCGCAATGCACCAGCCTTCAGCGAGCACATGCTCAAGATCGAAATCTGTGGCCCTAATGTAGGCAAGAATTACCACATCGTTCCTTTCCACTCGTACTCACATGCTGAAAAAAAAATCACAGCAAGAACACTTCACAGTCATCGATGTCCCTGGCATCTTCCGCAGAGAGACTGAAGGTAAGAGGAATGCTCTGTGCTGATAGAAGAACAAAATTGGGCACAGCCTTTCAGCAACGGTATCTCTACATGGCAAACCCATTGCTTCCACGCGGCCACGGCCAAAAGCCGATTCGCTAGCTATTTCTCATGCGGCCTTCTGCGCCACCAGCCAGTTATGCCCAGTACTGCCACCGCTGCACAGGTCTCACTACTGAGGAAGATATCGAGTTGGTCAGGCGACTAGTCAAGAACAGTATGAAGGATCCCAGAACCATGTGAGTTTCACAATTTGATACCCATTGACGGCCATTCAAGCCATATGCCCCTGACTCTGTAAAACCCAGCATCCTGGCTGTCATCCCCAGCAATGTCGATCCAGCGACTCAAGAGATCCTGAAGCTTGCTAAGCAAGTCGATGTCGATATGTCGCGCACCATGGGCGTTCTCACGAAGCCCGACCTCAATATTGAGCGTGCTACGCAGCAGATCGCCATTGACTGCGTTTTTGGCAAGAGACGGGACCTTACCCTCGGCTACTACATCGTCAAGAATCGCGGACCGGACGACACCGACGTGACACTCCAGGAAGGTCAGAAGAGGGAGCAAAGGTTTTTCGCGCAAAAGCCCTGGTCTGCCCTGCACAGCACCGGGCGGGCTGGCATGAAAGCGCTGAAGATACGTGCTCGGGAGCTCTTGGTGGATCTTGTCAAGCGGGAGTTCCCCCAGCTTCGACTCGACATAGTCAAGGAGCTGGGAGATATGCGCAAGCAGCACGAGTTCCTGGGACTGGCCAGGAACACCTCCAATGCCCAGCGCGCGTACCTGGGCACCGTTTGCGACAAGTTCCAGACGGCGGTCCGAGACGCCCTTGACGCAAACTACTCGAATGATGATCTGTTCCTCGACCGGGAGCATTTGCGCCTGATCACACGCGTTGTCGAGGCCCACGAGTCCTTCTCCGCGACCATGTGGAAAAGCGGCCATACGAGACCGTTTGCTGCAGACACGTCGTCGGAGTTGCATGACTTCTCCGCTTTGTTGACCCTCAAGGGTGTTGGGTCGATGTACCTGGAGCTGCAAGACATCATCGACTACCGCTGCGCAGACTACAAAGCCAAGGAGCCCGCTACAAGCCGCGGCAACATCATGGCTTACATTAAAAGCATATACAGCCAAAGCCGCGGTGAAGACCTGGGAACTGTAAGTCCTGGGGCCCTCTGATGTGGGACATATTCCTGACGAGTGGATTTAGTTCGCGCCCACTCTTGTCGCCAACATGTTCAAAGAACAGACGAGAAAGTGGGAGCAGCTGACGGTCGCCTACGTCAGTCATGTCATCGTCCTGGTCCACCGGTTCATCAGCGAGACCCTCGCGCACGTTTGCCCCGACGACGATGTGCGTAAGGAACTCTGGGAGAACCACCTTGCCGAGAAGCTGCAGGAAGCATACGGACGAGCCATGCGCCATGCACAGTTCCTGCTGGCAGTCGAGCGCGGACCTAGGCCGTACACTCTCAACCACTACTTCAACGAAAACTTGCACAAGTTGCAGAACGGCCGCGTCATCTCTCAGCTCAAGGCCATTGGCCGTAGGGAGCCCGACTCCCGGGCCTACCTTGGCAGCCCGGCAGGCCAGGAGCGCATCATCTTGACCGACCAACAGCTGAATAGCCTGGCTCTCAACAAATCCAACAACGAGCACATTCATGAGTACATCCACGACGTACTCTGCAGCTACTACGAGGTCGCCCGGAAGCGATTCGTAGACGTTGTTTGCCAGCAGGCAGTGGATCGTGAGTGACCTTGGATCCCACTCCCACCCCTATTGGCACTGTCGCGACACAGCATTCCCGGCGATCCGGGGGCAATTGCTGACAACGCGGATGAACGTACAGACTTCCTGCTCATCGGCGAGCCCAGCCCTCTGCGCATCTTCCAGTCCGACTTCGTCATGCGTCTCAGCGAGGATGAGCTGGAGATGATCGCCGGCGAAGATGCGCTGGTACGATCTCAGAGAGAGAGGCTGGAAGTGGACATTGGCAACTACGAGGCAGCCACGAAGGTGCTGCGCGGATCGGCTTAGACCTTTCTGGGTCTTGGGTGGGAGGCGGACAGAGCGGGCCCGCGGTCTCGTCCAGGAGCTGATGCGTTGTGCAGAATCGGCTTTGACGGGTGCTTCTCCGTAGGGGAAAGGAAGAAAGGGAAAGAGTGAATGGCGTCAACCAGACACGAGGGCGACCAAGGCTTTGTCATTCCAGGTGCCAGCTAAGGTATCGCGTGCGGGATGGATGCAGAGACCATTGACTGAACTGAGTCCGCCGTGACTGTGCATGCTACTTTCGTCTTGTCTTGCCGCCCCCCCCCCCCCCCCCCCCCCCCCCCCCGAAAACCGCCGACGACCTCCGTAGCATCCCACACGGTCCTTGAAAGGAATTTTTGGCCATGCCACTTACATTTGCTCCCTATCATGACGTAAGAATGTCACGCCAAACAAGCATCAAAGCATCCATAGGGGCCTGTCTTTCGAGGGCAAGCAGCAGTCATGTCCGCAGTGTATGTGTTTCCGTGGTATTCCTGACGCCTAAAAGCAACAGTGGGAGGGAACCCGTCCGGCTTTCCTCTCCCTCCCCCACAGCAAGTTCGTCGACGTGGCCACAGTTGCCTTCTTGCTCCTACCAAACAACGCCGTCGGCAGCCCCGCGGGGCAAACCACCCATGTTGTACTGCTCACCGGGGTAGATACGATGCCGGAAGGGGGAGGGGACACCAATGTCGGCTACCGACACGCTCACTCGTCGGCCGTCATGCTGAGAGCAATGTCAGCGGTGGGTTCGGTGGGAACCAGGCGCGCTTGCTGTGTAGCACTCACGAATTTCGCGAACGCCCACGGCGAGCAGGGGCAGATTTGGCAGCGGGGGCGGCGGCTTTGGCGGCGTTGGGTTTGCGACCCGTCTTTGCCTTGGTTTTCTTGGGTGGCTCCTCTTCGACCTCGTCGTCTTGCTGTTCCTCTTCCTCGGCCGGGGAAGCGTATTCGTCAGTCTTATCGTCGTCGGAGGGAGTGGGAGCCTTGGCCGCAGTCTTCTTGCCGCGGCCTCTCTTGGCGGGAGCGGGCGCCGGCTCCTTGTCCTCGTTGGCCTCTTCCTTCACAGCGGCCTTCTTTCCCCGTCCCTTCTTCGCCGGAGCCGGGGCGGGCTGCTCCCCGTCCTCGTGAACCTCTTCCTTCACAGCGGCCTTTTTGCCCCGGCCTTTCTTGGCAGGGGCAGGCTCCTGCGCCGCCTCCTCCACTGCAGCCGCTTGCTGCTCCTCGGCTTCCTCGTCGTCTTCTTCCTTCACGGGGGCCTTCTTGCCGCGGGCGGCCGTTCCCTTGGGCTTGGGGGCGGGCTTCTCATCAGCGTCTTTGGCCTTGGGGGCAGCCTTCTTGGCCTTCTTCTTGGCCGGCTGGGGCTCCTCCTCCTCGTCCTCATCATCGTCGGCCGCAGCCTTCTTGCGACCGCGCTTAGCTTTGGGCTTGGGAGCCGCCTCTTCATCCTCCTCCTCGCCCTTCGAGGCCTTGCCCTTCTTGGCTCTGACATGGATGCTAACCTGACCAGGTTTGTTCATCTCGATATCCTGTGGACTCGTCAGTATCCGAAAAGGCGAGAGGGGCCGAGAGTTGACTCACGCCATTAAAGTCCTCATTAGCGACATGGCCTTGAGTAACGGCCTGTACGACCTTATCACGGAGATCGGGGTTTTCTCTGGATTCCATGTCAGCTATTAGCCGATTTCAAGATGGCGTCGTCATCGCTCACTGGAGTTCCTCCCAGCCGTCTAGCTGGTCCCAGTCGTAGGTACCATCGCCCTTGCCGAGGCTCTCCTGGAGATTGTTAATCTTCTTACCCGAGACGCAGCCCCAGTGGTTCCACTTCCAGCTGGCGTTTCCATTAGGAATCTCCACCCAGACACCGAGACGGAGCTGGCCCTTGAGAATCTTGGACCCCTGCTTCTTGCACACGCTGTCTTGACAACCTGCGCGGTTGTTGGGCGAGACCTCTGGAAGCTTGTCAGCGACATGGCCAGGACGACGACGGGCAGGCGGTGAGATGAGGGACATGGTTGATGCCAGGAAAGGCGGCAGGTCGAGGACCTCAGGACAGGAGGCGAAGTCACGAGCAAGGCACATGGCAACGGCGGGGCCCGTGTTTGGAAGCCGGAGGTGGCGGAGGGCAACCCATGATGACCACGCGGCGAGGGAAAGGCGCCATACCGATACGGTAAGGCATTTTGCCGTTGTATAGCCTCAAAGACCAGAGGTGGCGGTGGCAGGAAGACAACTGTCGCGTCGCGTCGGGCAGACAGGACGGATACTTGTCTGGGGAATGATGGGGGGCGCGTACGAAGGAAGACACGATGCGCGGGTTGACGGGTGCCGACGCGGCGAATGGAAAGCACAAGGCGAGGGTATGAACCGGTACGAACGGTCCGTTGCCAAACAAGACGAGACGCGAGAAAAGGACCGGTTCGGAGAAGGGAACGGGCTGGGGAAGCCGTTTACGTGTGTGTGTGTGTGGGTGTGTGTGTGGGTGTGAGCGTGAGCGTGAGCGTGAGCGTGAGCGTGAGCGTGAGCGTGTCCACCGTGTTTAGGCAGGCAGAGAGGCGGAAATGGACGGGAGAGCAGCAATTGGCCAGGGCTGGCTCGAGGTTTGGCTGGTCCAGGCACACACGCGTCTAGGCAGCCAAACCGCCAGGCAGGCGGTAGGCACCTAAGGAAACAGCACCGCGGGCGTGCGAGGGCAGTAATTCCAGAACCAACGCTCCCGCTCCTCCGTCCCATGCAATGCAACATCAATGGCCGCCTTTCCCACTCAGACCCGATTGGGACCCCCCGTCCCGTCCGTACGCCCGGCAATACACGCCGACTTCTGCTCTGATTGCCCCATCTTCCGCCCTTGTTGCGCCCCGACCCGCGTTTGGGGAAGTGCACGTAGCACCTTCAGCTGCCCGCTAGGCCGTCCCGTAGCAGCACTCCTGCAGCGAGCTCTCTTACCGAAGCTCAGAAACCCCCGCGCTTCTCCTAGATACCGACTGCAGACGGCCACCCCCCCCCCCCCCCCCTTTTCATCCACGCACGCTTCCCATTCGGCCTTGGAAATAATGGTACGCGCATGGCTTAGCCTACCCAGCCGGCCAACACCCGGAAATCTACGCCTACATATACATCTAGGCGGCTGCAAACCGCCCAAGTGCTTGCTCGGTTTGGCCGAGTGGCGTCTTGCCGATCCCCCCCCTCCGCCCTCTTTCATCCCGGCCTACAGAAACGGACACCACCCAATGTACATACTGGCTAGGTTCCGGGGATTGACCGCCTGTTTGATGAGCTCGTCCACCTGGCCCTCCACCCCCAGCGGGATGCTTTCCTTCTGAGGCAAGCCCCTGACTTTCCGCCGGATGCTGTCCACCACGCTGTGCGGGTTCAGCTTGATGGTGTCGTGCTTGCGCTTCTTGTCTCGCTGGAGATCCAGCGTCGGGTCGTAGATGAAGGCCTCGAGGATCGTCATCAGCGTCTCCTCTTGCTGCCGGAGGATGCGCAGCGTCAACTCGGAGCACTGCCGGAACGGCCCTTCGTACCCGTAAATGCCCATGGCCGCCACCATGTTGTGCGTCAGCCGGAACGGCACCCTCTCGGGCAGCGCAAACGTCAGGCCCTTGTCGAAGAGGCAATTGAAGTCCACATGGAACACGCCCCCGTTGCCCTCCTCCAGGAGGATGTTCTCGCCGTGCCGGTCGCCCAGTCCGAGGATGGTCCCCACCATGGACATGACGGCGCACGATCGTGTGTACTTGAGCCGGGCCGCAAACCACGCCGACGGGTTGGGAAATTGCGAGATGAACCAGTGCGGGAGCACGGCGGGGAACTGCCCCAGCACGCCCTCGGTAAACAGCTTGATGTTCTTCTCCCCCGAAACCGCGTCCTTCATCATCTGCGCAAGATGGCCGTAGTTAGGAGCCACCCCGCGGTTCCGGTAGATGAGGAGGAGGATGTCTCGTAGCGTCCTGAGCCCATCGACCCACTCGATGATGCCGCACTCCTCGTTGAGCGGCGTGACGGCGTACGTGCGGATGTACAGCTGCCGCCGACTCGACTCGGCGTCTCGCTTGAGCGACCGGTTGATCAGCCCGTTGAACTCCATCAGCCGCTGGTCCGTCCGCAGGTCGTCCTTGGGTTTGATGAGCAGCCCATAGGCCTGCCCGTTGGACCCGCGCGCCGTGAGCTTCCTGGGCTTGGCCAGCGACCCCAGCACCAGCACGTCGTCCAGAAACGACTCGATCGTAATGACGTCGCGCGAGAAGGCCTGGTGCTTTTTGACGTTGTCCGTGAGTGTCGGCAGCGTGGCCGTCAGGCACGTCTCAATCGGGACCACCAAGGGGCACGGCGTGCATTTGTGGTTGAAGTTGAGGTCGCGCGTGATGCTGGCGTGCGTCGTCCGGTTGCTCTGGAAATCCCCATTGTTGCAAGCCATCAGGAGTTGGTCCGCGAGCTTTTCGCCCATGCGCAACAACGTCCGGAGCTCAAAAGAGCCGCCTTCCACCTTTTGCGACATGCCACGCAGCTTCTGGACAATGAGCTGTCCACGCGCCTTGCGTTCCGACGTCGCCTGCTTCGACGAAAGAATGGCAAACAAGCTCCAAAGAGCTTGCTTGGGGTGAGCGCTTACCACCTTGACGATGATGGACTCCAGAAGCTTGAAGACGTCGTTGTTCGGATGGGCGATCCGGGCAACGAGCTGAGGCAGCGCCGTGTAGAAAATGTACGCCGGCATGCGCTGTATGTACTTGTACAGGTATGTGTGCAGCGACTGGAGCTGGGTCCGACGCCGGTAGTGAAGCTCGCGGGAGATAGACACCTTGCCCTCGGGGGCTTTGTCGACCTGGGCTCCCAGTTCCAGCCACAGCGTGAGGATCCTGGGCAGAGTCTGGTACAGGTACTTGGTGCCATAGTTCAGCGAGCGAATGTAGTTCTCTATGACCAGCTTGGCCGTCTCTCCGGTGAGATACTCGTCGCTCTGGTCATCGGGTTTCAAGGCCTTCTCAGACTCGAGGATCTTCTTGTAATGCCTGCCCAGATAGTAGTGCCCCTTCTCCCAGGTACCATAGTTCTTGGGGACATTCTGGTACTGCTGCCGCAAGGCGCTAACGTTGGTCTGGCCCGTACTATCGAGCCATTTGGCAAGGAGCAGATGGGCCCGGGCAATGAGCATGTTCTGCTGCGATTCCGCATTTCGCTCGGACGAGTCTGCCTCACTAAATGAGCCCCGGTTGAGAAAGACGTTATTGGAGATTGCTCCCCGCAGTGTCTGGATAGCCTTGCGGTTGTGACCCTGTTTCCAGAGCAGTCGGGCATTCTCAATCGTTGCGGAATCGTCCCCGAGTTGGGACGCATGCAGGACAGCATTGAACGATTGGTGCATCGAATTGGCTTTCCGCGCAAGCCTGGCGCTGGCAAGCCAAAGGGATGAGATGTCGAGATCACTATAACGAGCCCTGGAACCGGTCAGATGGATAAAGAGTGGCAGGTAAGGGCTGACTGACTGCATCAGTTGCATCGCAGCGCGCCGGATGCCCAGGATGTACTGTTTGTCGTTCACGTATGATCCCACGACCTCCAGGCGTCGGTTGAGCGTCTTGAGCGTCTCCTGAGGCTGTGCTTCTATCGTGTTGGAGAGATTAGCAATGAGCTCTATGTCCGTCAGCACGTGACACTTGAGCATCGCCTCGTGGGAGGCGTTGAGCGAGGCCGTCGCCGCGTAGGTCATCGATGATCCGATCCGGTCTCTCAGCGCCTTCACGTCCTTGATGAACGCATTTCTGTTTTCGTTCTGAAGGTGGAGAAGGATCTGCGCAATGCAGAGGTTGAAATTCTCGGTCCGGTCACCTTGGTAGCGAGATATGAATTTCTGCATCGTCTGCCATCGTGCCGTGGCCCATGACGCTTCCACGGCGTACGGAACTATCCGGTTTATCGTCGGGGCAGCTGCGTGGTTCTCGATACCCTCCACATAGTTGAGCAAAACGTCTTGATTTTGGGTTAGCCATCCACCCAAACCCAGTATGGGGGAGACAAGGACAAACCGTGCTGGCCGGATTCTTTCAGGCAGGTGAGGAGCTCAATCTGCACGTCGGCGTCCTCGGGATTCTCCGCAAGTTTGATCTCGTACCACGTCTGGGCTGCGGCCCACCGTCCGGCTTTTCGATGGCTGAGGATCTGCTGGTTAATATCCAGCACTTGAAGATGGGCTGAGATGCCCTCGAGACCGTCCGGCTCGTCGATCTGTGTGTATATGTCCTGGAGCCTTTGGAGCAGACGAGGTTTGTCGCGAGCCCCTTTATCCGTTCCCTCGACCTGGCGAATATGCTGCTCGAGGTAGAAGAGAGCTCTGGAATACGCCTTGCAGTCCACGGCCCGCTGTGATACAAGCTCAGCAGGGATCGAATCCAGTACTTTCTGCACCTTTTCCATGGCAGCAAGGTCCTTGGAGTCCTGCTGCTGCTGCGATCGCATGCATTGAAGCCACCGCATCGCATAATCGATAACACGAAAAACGGCCTGTGTGTGTTAGCGCTATAGTCATTGGGGAATAAACCTCCGAGAATTACCTCATAGTACAGCTTTTTGTCTTCCCTCTCCACAAAGGTAGCCGAGTTGGCAACCTCATGTTGTAGGACATTGAGTAACTCGCGGAGCACGTTGTTCCGCACTTCCTCTCCGCTCTCTTCCCCAACGATGACATGAAGGACCAGGTAGGGAAATAAAAACTCGGCCGCCGAGATGTCTTTGACGCGAATGACGCGGCAGAGAGGCTCAAAAATGAGTTCCGCAAATGGGTTTTGCGGTCTGCGCAGTAGATCCAGGGTCAAATTGCGTACCCAATTGGCATACATCCTACCAGGTCGGAACACGGGGTATTCGATCGGCTGCTGGACCATTGGTCCAAGGCGGTACCTCGAGGTCAGAAATGGGGAAATGACCTCACGCGTCTCCTCCGAAAGGGCGATGAACTTCCGGTAAATTCTGTCCCCTTCCCTCGACGTCTGCATTTTTATAGACGAGGCAATGTCACAGCGTTCCAGAAGCTCTTGCATGACGTAGGAAAGGAGCCCCTGAAACCTGGTGTCGGTGGCGGCCAAGAATGATTTTACCAAGACGTCCTCAATAAGGCGCAGGGCAAAATCGGTCGTCTCGCCCGACTGGCTGAAGTTGCTTAGAACCACCAGAGACCTCTCGGCTCGAACTGTCTCGATCCGGTTGGGATCCAGGCATCCCATGAAGCCGAGACTTTGGGTGCAAAGCTGACTGATCTCATTCTGCTCCCCGGCGTATTTGGAAGCGCAATCAAGGAGCGCCCGTGCCAAAGTAGACACAACGGAATCCGGCTGTTCACTGACGACCGAAGACTGTATATACCCCTGCTGTTTCTCTAGGAACGTAGCAAGCTCACGCAAAGCCTGCAGAACAACGCCCGAGTTTTCATGCTGTACCCGTTCCGCGAGAAGCTGAAGAGCTGTCCGGTTGTCGACGGGCTGTCGCAGGCCGCCTAGGCGTCGTTCCAGCTCAGACAGTCCGTTAAGACTCGTGAAATCCGGAAGCTTGCTGATGTACGACTCAAGGAGCTTGCTGTGTTTGTCAAGCAAAAACTCCACAAGCTCCCGACCACACTGTTGCGTGGCGGCGTCAAAGGTATCCCAGTAGTGATGGATGATGAAGAATGTAGTCTCAAGCAAAACCTCCAGATCTTCTTCCAGGTTACGAACCATGGCAGACCAACAGGAGAATGAGGGCGCTCTTAAATCGTCATGAGACATGGCCGACAGCACACAAGCTGATATCTGCGCCCGGATTAGAAGATAGGATATCTTAGGTTTGGTGGATATCACGAACCTGGGGACGGGCGATCCGAATCCAAGATCTTCCAATCCTGATAAGCTCTTCCATAGCTTTAATGCAGCGCCTCTGCTCGTCGACTGTCGAGCTTGCGGACCGATAAAGGGATGCTTCGTTGAAAACATCAGTCAGACGGGCCATCAAGCCCAGCACATTCTCCTCGAGAAAACGGCCTATCAGCTCGCGCTTTTTCTTCTTACTAGGCTCCCGAGCAGCTGGCTGCATCAAGGTGGCCATCAGTTCCAACGCATTCCGTATCTGAACACACGGTCAGTAGGCGTAGAGCAGGCCTTGGCGCCAGCTTAAGCTTACATGAGGTTTGCGCTGTTCGTCTGCGTCCCCAGCAGTCTTGAGCAGCGCCAAGGACGTCATTACTGGCTCAGTCTTGAGCAAGTCAACAAAGCTGAGTCCGTCGAAGTGACCCGAGATGTGCCGGAGCATCTTCATTGCGTTCTCGGGGATGTTTTCAGCGTCCTGAATCAGTAATAGGGCCATGATGGGCCCGACGTTATTGACGTCAAGGCAAGGTTGCCATGGCTCGCTCTCCCCACGCACATCAGCTATTTTCTGAATGACATCTACCCTTTTGGTGAGGACAAGGTAAGGCAGCGCATGACTTTGCACCAGCAACAGTAGGTCAGGAACCGTCATCTCGAGGAGCTCGGCTAGAAGCCGCGTTGTTTTGGGCTGCGATGCGTAATCCTTGACTGCTGAAAATGCCAAAAACCTCCAGTACGGTTCGAAGAGACGTTTTGTCGTGATACGACGTGACTGAGCAAGCGTGGAGATCTGGGTCTGTCAGTCACGATAGGGCACCACCGGACCATCGGGGGGGTTACCTCGTTGAAAGCTGCCACAGGAACAATGGTGCTCTTGTGGCCCAGGTACTCAACGAGCTTGACCAAGACAAGATTCAGTCGATCATCCGAGACAACTCTGTTATTCTTAGCCCGCGTCTACGCGAAACACAATTGGGAAGCCTACCGGCCGACTTGTGACCATGCCATGATGCAAGACTCGGCAAGATGTGGCAGGTTCTGGTTTGATATCGAGTGAAGGGCGCTCAGAGCAAATTCGCAGTTGCTCTGAATCACCTCTACGCTAGTAGTAGACGCATTGGTGCTCGTCAGAAAGCTCGGAAGTGTGCGCCTGGTAGAGGTCAGTTTCTAGCAAGTAACGGAGAGAAAAGGGGCTTACCCAGCAGCTATTCGCAGCTCCCGAGCTGATGAGCTATGTAAGGATTTCAGGCACCACAGGCCAGCAGGCGATACTTGCAGATCAAGAAAGCTGGGGTCAGTTGAATGCCGTACAAGCCGTCGCAGCACGACCATGGCGGTAACGCGGCTCCGGCGCGACTCGGTGAAGCTTTGCAAGCCCAGGAGCCTGTTGAAGACGTTGGTTATGGCTGTTTTTGCAGCAGCAAAGTCGATGCACTTGGTAACTTCGCTTCCTGGGTTCGAGTTCTGGCAGTAACAGCAGCTGAGCTTGGATGTGAGGTGGTCATCACCAGCTTGAACCTCAAGCGTGTTGTCAACAGCACAGGATACGTAACCAAGAAGCTCAATGGCCGAGCATTTCTCCGTGTCCTCAAGGCTCGGAAAAGAGTTCCTGTTCGCTGTCAGCGGTGTCCTAACGACAATAGCAGGTAGCATTACTCCACAAGGCTTTCCAAATTATCCAGACGATCAGTAGGCGCGCGGCCTAGAACTCGGTAGAGGGAGTTCAGGACCAAGGGCAGAAATCGAGGTTCCCCAGATGTCCTTCGCCGCTTGGATGGGGGTTCAATGGAGCCTCTCTCCTTGAATTGCAGGTCGAGATCCCGAACTTGGCGACGAATCTCCAGATCGGTGAAGTTCCCTGGCCGCAGGCTGTCGCTGAACGATGCAGGTTTAGGGTCGGAGGCTGCTTGTTGAAGCAGCGCAAAGCACCGCTGGTCAACGCAGTTAGCATGCAGAACGAAGCGGCCCCGCCCGCCAGGTTCAACTTACACCTAAATCACTATCATCTGCAAAGATACCACTTTGTTCCGGGCTGTGATCAATAGCAGAAACGAGCTGTGACATCGATAGTCTTGCTAGCGGTTTGTGGTTCAAGCACTCCCTTGCAATACTCAGAAACGCCGAGCCAAGTAACCGCAGCGTGGGTTCTCGCTCGATTCCGTTTGCCAGGAGCCGATCGAACCTAGCAAGTAGTGTAGTGCACAGTGGTATCAGAACACAGAACGACTTGTGTTTGAGGGCATCGTCATGATAGACCGAACTTCGAAGCGCTGATGAGAGCTGCAATGAGCTTTGGAGCAGTGCAGGGAGACACGAGGCACCGACACCATGCCACCGCTCCTGGATTTCCAGCATCCTCAGGAATCCATCCAGAAGCCACGAAGCTGACTCGTCTGCGGGTATATTGTCGCAGGTGGGCATGGGGAGGGCGAAGAACTCCGACATGATGGCCAGCATACCCGAAGCGTGCCGGAGAGCATGAGACACGGTGGCTACGCTGTAGGTACACTGTCTTTGCAGGAAGTCGAGGTCAATGCCAGCAGCGGCAGATTCCAGATACGAGTCCAGCGGCAAGCGCAGCCTGGTGATGGTGTCCTTGTGTGGCGAAGGGCATGCGATTTCTTTCAGCAGGCCATGGATCGCTGCACAGCGCATCAGTACGTGCTTGGCATCCTGCTATCACTGGCGCTGGACGCCACCGCCTTACCGTTGAAGTTGGATCTCATATACAAACGGAGTTGCGAAGCCACGGGCCAAAGAAACCCATGTTGGCAGATTACAAGATATAGCTCCCGAAAGAGGCCTTGGGCCGCTGCCGTCACATCGAGACACTGCGGGTGCCCTAGCATCTTAAGGACCTTGGGCAGGATCCATAGCCAGAGGGGCTCCTCGCCGCGGAAGATGAAGGCCGTCCCGGGCGAGGTGACCATCAAGACCTCGGGCGTCTCCCTTACAGTTACCTTGATGAAGTTGATGGCCCGCAATGCCTCGGTGCGCAGGTGCGCCCGGTCGGCGAACGGGTCGTCCCACTTAGGGCCTTCCAGAACGACGCGGGCGTAAACGTAGATGAGCATATGGTTGTGCTCCACGCGGTCGGCATGAGAGGCCAAGGCGGCGGGCCGGTTGCTGACATTCTCGATGATGGCGAAGAACTTCTTCAGCTCGGCCGTCTCGTCGGGCCTCGAGGACCTGACGGATGGCGACATGTTCTCCACCAACTGGGCAGCCAGGGTCGATGGGGGCGGGCCGTGGGCGAGGGACGCATGGGCGAGGCTCTCGCGACCTTGCGGCCCGCCCCGGCCATGCGAGGTTGGGGCCATGGTAGCGAGACGGAAGGGTGGACGCGCCCTCCCACGCTATGGTCGTCGACGCAGAACGAGGTGCATGCGATGCGATGCGATGGGCAGCAAGGCGATGAGGTGCACGGGCGACGCCGCAGTGGTGGAAGAAGGGCAGGTGGTCGGCAGGCCGCGAAGCAAGTGCGTGCGAGTGCGAGTGCGTGTGCGTGCACGACGCGTCGACCCGGAGCTGCACGCGATTGGGCCGCCACGCGCGGTCACATGCTGGCACGGGAGCTGCCCCATTCTGGCCACGCGGAGGAAGCGCTTGGCGCATGCTTGCTTCGCTGGTACTGCGTGAAGCAAGCGTGCATTGCCTTCACCACTCCCGTATTTCGGTCTCCCGGTGCTCCAGCCGCATCTTGGCCCAAGCTTCTTTTCGGGGTCCCGTCTGATGTCGAGCAGTGACGAACGAACCGACGAGGCTGAAACCTGATTACAGACGTTGCATCGCACTCTGACCACGCCAACCACCAGGGCATCTTTTCGTCTGCCGCGTCCCGCGTGCCAGCGCATGAATTCGACCCCCGATTTAAAAAAAAAAAAAAAAACCGTTGGCTGCCCTGCCCCGCCACGCATACGGATCCCGCGGGCTTGGAGCATTGGACAAGGCGGAGACTGATCCCCCTGTTTCGAAACAATGGCCGTTTTCCAGAACAAAACATTTCGCGGCGCCGCCGAGGCTGGCACATTCGCATCCAAGTACCGTGCCTGGATGGCCAAGCGCCCGTTCCTGCTCTTCGGCCTGCCCTTCATGTCCGTCATCGTCGCCGGCTCCTTTGTGCTGACACCCGCGGCCGCCGTCCGCTACGAGAAGCACGATCGGAAGGTGCGACAAATGACTCGTGACGAGGAGCTGGGCGTCGGCAAGAAGAGCCGCAAGGTCAACATGAAGGACGAGTACTACGTATGAGCCCGAGAGCACCTGGCAGTCTCAGGAGAGAGCACTATGCTGACCAACCCAACTCTGACAGAGGCTCGCTGCCAAGGATCTGGACAACTGGGAGCAGAAGCGTGTCAAGCGATTGCCCGGGGAGTCGGACGGCATTCTGCGATGAACACCCCCCCCCCCCCCCCCCCCTCGGAACTCTGGGCCCGACCCTTTTGGCTGAATGGCGAGTCGACAAAGTTTACGGCTGTCGACTGCTGCTATCGGAGCCCGCCGCCGCCGGGACTGGCAGTGGGACGGGATTATTTTCGTGGAGTTTGGCCTACCCCCGATCAGCTTGGCTCGCCTAGGAGTTGTTCCTGCAGCTGATCGGGCGCCATCGCCATCTGTTGTTGCTTGCTCGACCTTGCTCTGCCTTGGCCCGCCCGCTCACTTGGCTTGTGGCGCCTGGCAAGCTGGTTTGGTCTGGAACCATGGGCGCGTCGTAAGTCCAACGTGAGCGGGAGAAGTGTGCCCTTAGGCTACCGCAGCTCGGCGGAGACCAGTGTGGCTAAACGTCGTAAACGCGCGAATGAGAATGGCGAGGACTTCTAGCCGTTGTACTTAGTCGATAGGCTGCAGTAGCTGTCGGCTGGCGCAGTCATGGAGAGGCTGCGAGACTGGGGGAGATCTGGGAAGATATCGTCAGCACCACTCCATCGCAGCTCTAGACTCCGGGGTGAAATGGCAAGCCGATGCATCATTGGCCGGTGGTGGCCTGCTACTTAGGGACTACGCCTCCCACTGCGCGCGGTTTGGGGCTGGACTTGCAGCCAAGAGTGGATGCCGTCTCGGTGAGCGGACTTTAAGTTCAGCTTGTGCCGGGAATGAGAGCACGCAGTCGCTCGGGGATAGGAATGGCCGCGTTTCGTTGCCGTCTTTCACCTTTCCTGAGTCGCGCTCTGCTTGACTGCGTCGAGCGCTCTGCGGCAGCGCCGGCATTCTACAGCCGCACGGGCGACGGTCACGAGGCAGGCTGTCGGCACTGGAGGTCGGCAGAGCCTGTCCACTTTCCCATGCCATCCAGGGTCTGCCTCTTGGTGCCGACGCCGAAGGGCCGGGATGACCAAATTGCTTCACGGTTATAATTAGCAGAGCGTCCAATCGCCGTGCGCCCTTGCTCAGACAAGCGGAGAGTAAGAAAAAAAAAAGACACGGGTGGGCCGGAGTGGACTGCGTGGATACAAGATGCGCTCCAGCTCGCTGGCGGGTCTTCGAGGCTCAAGCTCTCTTTTAGGATTGCCGTGTCACAATGGGCAGTGCTTGCGGCCCTCCGCTGCCAGGAGCCAGGCTGTCGGGCCCTGCGGGCGACTGGGTGAAACGGGGTTTGCTCTGCCCAGCGCTGTGTGATTGTGGCCCCGTTTAATGGCGGCTGCCGGCGAGCTGAACTCGCTGTCCCCATCTAACTGAGGGTCTATTGGAATACTCCATACGGAGAAGATTGTTGGCCAGGGCTGCAAGGGACCGCATTGTTTACTCAACACTTAATAGCTGAACACGACCCCTGCCCACGGCTGGACCGAAGGTTCCAACAGGTGCAGCGCACCTGGTCTGGAGAGGGCGTTTGGGCTGGGCTGGGATGGGAAGCTCCGTGTCACTGGCAGCGCCGATCGGGCGGCCGGAGGACTGGGTGGCATTTGGGCGGCGAGCAGCTGTGTGGGCGCGAGGCTCCTCGCGTGCGCGAGCAAGCCAGCGAGTCTCGGCATGGGTGAGAGCGGCGCGCGGACGAGGGCGCGGAGGGCGTGGGAGGAGAAGGTGCTTGGCGTGTGCGCGCGAGGGTGGCACGTACGAGAAGATGCATCGTTTGGCCCCGTCGCACCGGTACCAACACCGCCCGGCACAGCGTCCAGTCAACTGCTTGAACCCGTGCCCTCCATCATTTAGCAAGACCGGCCAAGTGGGGGTGGTCAAGTGGGCATGACCCCACCGGCGATGGATGGGCAGATGGGAGCTCCAGCGCGGAGTTCAAGATTCAGAGCTGTCGGGCCCCAACTGCCACCTCAAGCGGTCTGACCGACTGTGCTGGATCATTCGGGCTATATTCAGCCCAGGTCTCACGTCAGGATGCTGTTTATCCCCATGCCATGTCCGCACCGCCCGGCCCATGAGAGTTTGTGCCCACGGGCGACCGTCGCGCCAGGGCGGCCAGGGGCAGTCCCATCCGGGCTGCATGGGCGCCAGGTACGAACCAAGCCATCGGCGACCTGGGTGACGTGAGCCGTCTTGTCCGGGGCGGCGTCGACTACGTGGGCGCAAATGAGCAGCGCGGATGGCCTGCTCCCGGTCCCAATGGGTGGGCGTTGACGAGGGCGAGGATACGTGGGGCGAGCCCGGACAGCCGATTTCCCGTCTCCTCCGTGGGCCTGCCAGGCTTGCCCTGGCCGTCCATCTGCATTCCCGGCTGCGGCGGCGCAGGCGCAAAAAGGCATCCAAGGCCCAGAAAAAGGAACCTTGGAGGGAAAAATCCTGACAGGTGGGGCCAGTCTCCCCTTCTCTCACAGCTCGCCTAGTCCGGACAGCACCTGGATGGAGGCTGTCGATCCGCGCAGGGGTTCCGACTTGCGTGCGCTCGCATGGGGTCGGCGTTGGCACGCCCGTCCGGAGAGTTGCAGTTGGCTGTGTCGCCCCGAGCCGAAATAATGCGATGCACATGTATGAGGTAAGAACGACTGCCGTTTGACGTGCCGCGGGGCCAGAACCCAGGGCAGCGTACGCCGCGCATGCATGGCACGACGCCGAGCGAGGAACGGTGCGTGATGATGATGTTGACGAGGGCCGCGGGCGCCGGGTACCCCGTGCTTGACGGCAGAGAGACTTTAGCTGGCCGGGGCCCAAGGCTCGCCAACGCTCTTGGCCGGCGCGCCGCGTGACGGCGAGCCCAAGACAAGACAGAGGCCGGGGTGAGACGCCGAGTTGTGCAATCCCCCGCGCGTCGTCGTCGTCAGGTCTGTGTCTCCCAGGCGGCGGGGGGTTCTGTTTCACCAGACGTTGCCGTTTTCTTTAGGCACGTAGCTCAGAGCAACTTCCCGATCAGGGCACCGACATCCAGATCGTCCCCGCATACGCATGGACGACAGGCTGGAAATAGACTCCTTGGCTTGACTTGGGCAACTGGCGTGAAGAAGATGCACCCGTACATGGACGCCTACGTGATCTGCGGATCACCACACCCCTGTGAATCATTTTGCTGTAGGTGGCACAGCAGCAAGGGAAGCGGGCGCCTGACCGCCCAAGCTGACCAATTCACCCTGTGCCCCCCATCCTCCCATCCTCCCAAGCCTCCCGAGCCCCCGGTCGTGCGCATGGGGAGGTTCGATTGGGCTGTACCTACCTGCATGCCCTGGCTGCCCTGGCTTGCCTGGCTGCCCTGGGCCGAGGAGGGACGGGAAACAAGCGAGCGGTCTCGGTCTCGAACCCATCGAGTCGACTCGAGTGAATACCTCCCTCCTACTTTAGGTAGACACACCACGACGGAATCCCGCCCATTCAGCCGCCAGAAACCTTGTCTGTCGGTTTGCTCCGTGTCACTGACCCGTACTCGGCAGCTCCTCCCGCTGCTCCCTCGGACCTTTCGTCCCATGTACCCAGGCGATAAGCAGCCAGCTCGGCGAGGGAGGGAAACAAGAAATAGCTCATCACACCTGATTGGCAGTCATAGAGTGAGCCGTTCCCCCCTCGCCCGGGTGCTCCCAGAGCGTCGGATTTCGGTCGCCGATATGGGCGATGCACCGGCTTGGTGTGAATGACCCCGATGGTACCGTAACCCTGGATCGCGTGAAGAACCACAGCTGGGCAGCCAGACCTTGGCTACCAGGGCTAATCGAGTCTATTGCGCTATCCAGCCCACTTGGCCCTACACCATCAGCAGCTTTTTCGGCCGAGCTGCTGAGACATAGCTTGTCAAATAATGGAGACGCCTAAGGCTATGACAAGACGACAGGCCCACGCCCCTCCCCATCCCTGGATACAGCCACGGCCCCCCTGTCGGCCCTGCTGACATTGCTCCAGCCTGTACGGTATGACGCATGTGTTCGTGAGGCGATCGAGCCGGGAAGCACCACTATCGCTCGTATCCGAACCAAGACCTTTAAGCTTTGAGTCCACCTAACTTAAGCCAGTGTGGGCTAAAGGGTCTGCCTGCAAGGCACCAACGCCCAGGATGTTCGGCTGGCAGAATATCGATGATCTTTCAGGTACCATCCAAGTGGACATGCTCGCATCTATATTATCTGCAGCCCGCCCTCCCATTCTGCACCCCGGATTGGAAAGCTCGGTCTTCAGCACAGCATTTCGAAGCAGCAAGTCATCTTCACCCACAGCCAGCGGCCTCTGGTAGCCAAGCCTTTTTGATTCAACACTGGATATCAACCCAACCACACACACACACACACACACACACACACATACACACCAGACACTTCTCTCTCTCTTCTCTCTCTCTCTCTCTCTCTCTATTTCGACACCACACCAAGAACACTTTTCACGATGCCGGCCCCCGGAAACCGCAGCTTCTTTCACCGGAAGTCGTCGAAGGCGAGCATTCCCAAAGTATTGGACATCGAGCCACAACAGCCCTACCACGCCCGGTCCATGAGCACCTCAAGCACCTCGAGCAATGTCTCGCACACCTCATCAGTCGGGTCCAGCTTGAAGTCCATGTCTTTCGACCCTCTGTCGCTTCACCCCCCGCTGTCTCTCAACGCCTCGCCCTGCATCGCCCGCGAGCACCAGATCGAGGGGGAGCACAGCGACAACATCAGCGCCCAGGGACCGTCAGACGACCAGGAGCAGTCGTACCACAACAAGGACAGCCGGCGGAGGACCTACGTCTACGACAACGCCATCCAGTGGCCGCTGAAGGACTGGCAGTCCGTCCCGCCCGCCGAGCTGTCGGACCAGAGCAACGTCCAGACCGAAACTCCCACCACACCCGCCCTGGCCGACCACCGCCGGCCCCCCAAGGAGGGCATGAGCGCCATGGACATGTTCGTCAAGCGCGGCGACTGGAAACGCCGGGGCATCGTCTTCGAGCTCGACTCGGACGCCGAGGACGAGCAGGAGCAGCACTTCGAGCTTCCCGACTCGCACACCGAATTCCCTTTCATCTAAGGCACTACCACACATTCACTACTTTTTCCTGCTTCCTCACGACACACGACTTACGATCTTTTTAATGTTTCTGTCCAAAAAGCGAAGCGACAGAGGCTACCAAGCCAAACTGGCCTGTATCATTACTGTAATACGACATCTAGGGACACAGCATGGGATGGGCGTATATGGACACAAGATACCAATTTGATTTTACTTTCTTTGCTCAACTACCTACTCTGCTTATCAGAACACAATAACACCACCACCACCACCACACCTCTGCAATCATTCTGTCTTGACTAATCGTGCATTGTCATCGTGCTATGAAGCCGTCCTTGCTCAAGGTACTTCCCGCGGCGGCCGTTTACCTGGTTCGGGCTCGCCCGAAATTCAGACTTCGTCCAGGGGTTAGCAGAATGCGCCGGGCTTCCCTGCCATCCCAACCCCCGTCCGTCGGTTCTGGGCTGGTCACGCCGTCCGGCCGCCATCGATCGGGCTGCCGCAGCCTCCGTGACCTGTCGGTGTCCAACTGGTCTTGCCTCCGGCCAGGGAGCCTGGGCGCGTAACTAGCCGTCATGGGAGCGAGCGGAACCCTGGGAAGCTTCCCGCGCTCGCAACATCATACGAAACCGAAGCGTCTAGACCTTCGGAGGAACGTCCCATCATGCATCTCAGTTCAGCCGATAAACCTGTTGTTGCTGCTGCTGCTGCTGCTGCCAGGCACCGTTTGTCCGCGGGGCCGAACTCCACACCCGCCCAGAAGGTGGCCGGTACCTAAGGTTGATCTGAAACGAATGCGCCCGCCTCCCTTCTAGACTTCCCGTTCTGTTCCAGGCTTTCCCAATCCGTCCCGTCTTCGGCCAAGGACTCCAGTACCTGGGGTTCCTGTGCGTGTTGCGCAATGCACCGGGGAACCTTGCTTGCTCCCACATCAAACAGCCTACCCGTTGCCGATCTCCATGCACAAAACAACCAAACCAGGTCGGTCGGGCAATATCGCTCGCGCGCGCCCGCGCCAATGCGAAGCCTTGGGCGTGGGGAAAAAGGGGGGTGCGAAGAGGGGGGGGGGGGGGGGGGGGGGGGGGGGGGGGGGGGGGGGGGGGGGGGGGGGGGGGGGGAGGGGAGAAAAGGAAATAATCAACGTAACACATCGCCGAGTCGGTGAGCTGGCTGTCAGCGTGTTGCCTGGCTGTCGGCGATCCCAGAGCAACGTCGTCCAACCCGCCCGCTCCTTCGCCAAGCCGCATGCGTCAGCTGCCCGTCCGGCTTTTTTCTTTGGTTTTTGCCTGCCAACGCTGTAGACCCATGGGCTTGCTAAGACCCTCCCCGCCCTGCCGAGGCGACAACCAGCCAGCCGGCCCTCGAGGGCGCTCGCCGTCGCCGCGTGACCGCCGTCCCAGTCGCAGGAACGAAAGACACACATGGCTTATCAAAGACATGGCGACTGATGAATGAGAGACAATGGTCACCGCGACTTCTCGCTGCCCTGATCATTGGGTGCGTTCGTGGCCACGGTTGCTGCCGCTTTGCAAGGCTGGCTGGTCGAGCTTAAGGTTCATTGACCGCCACCGAGGGCTCGACCTCCGGCTTACTCGCTCACGCTTCATGACTGCCTGTTGGCCTATCTGCCTGCCAGCGTGCCTCCCCAATGCTTGTTTCTACACACCGGTTCCCCGCGTGGAAGGGGGGGGAGGGGGCGGGGAGAGACGAGATTGGAAAACCCGAAACCACTCGAAGGTGCCCTGGCCGGGGGCGGTGAGTAAGCTGCGTGTCTCATGGCCTGGACAAGCTTCCAGGGCACCTTCGTCCTTGACCCCCCGTCTTACTCAGGCTTTTCGAGGACGAGGAGATTCACTACTCGCTGCGGGGACCCCGACCATGCATGCGGACGCACGATGTATGTACATACGTGCATGGGCGGCCAGATGCGCGGCACGGGTCCCTGGCTCGTCGAGGGAGACAGCCAGGAAACACATGCCGGATGAGGCAAACAGGCCGAAGAGCTGCAAGGGAAGCGGGAATCTTGGCGCCCACGAAAGTACATTGCGATTCGGTAGATCCCCCGCAACTCAACCGCGAACAACACGATGTGTGGCATGGAAAGCACGGTGGAAGAGCTCTTCAGGCCTCCCGTTTCAGGGGCTGGAAGACTCCGCCGCGCAGGCATCAAGGCCCTCTGGCCGTCTGGGGGACTCCGTAGGCCAGGAACATGCAAGCGCGCACTGACAGACACAGACGGCAGGGACCAGTTTTCCTCGTCTGATACCGAGGCCGCTAAAGGTCCCGGCCGAGAAGCTTCTGTCCTATTTCTGCCGCAAGCGAGCCGCCAATGCCAACACGGTGGCTTGGGGAGAGGAGGGGAGGTGGAGGAGCTCGCCAGAGCGCGCCGCCACCTGGGTTGAACGGGCAATGTTAACGAGGGCGTCAAGTCACGGGGCCAAGCTCGATCGCGGCCCTCGTGGTCGCTTTCCCCGCTCGGGTCTCGGACGCTCGCAATCTGCGCGCCCGGTGCGAGACGGTGCAGAGTCGTGAGGGGGTTCGCGATGCGGCAGAGCGAAGAGCGGGCAGCAAGACATGTGGTTGTGATCTCGATGCACGCGCTTGTTGTCGACCGGGGCCCGCTAGATACGCCACCAGCCGGCGGGGGGAAGCCAGAGCTATGGTGTCGGTGATGTACTGCCGCCTTATTTGCGTCGGAGGGATAGCAGCTCACGTTGGGGGTAGGCAGCCTACAGGGGTACATCACCAACCGGGCTGGCTACTAGTCGCCCGCCACACAGTTAAAGCCGGGAGTCCGCGTCGTCGGCCTTTTCGGTAGCCGCGAGGGCCGTGCCCCCTGACTAGCCGTTGCTGCTAACGTGGTCTCCCAAGTTGATGGCGTTAACGGCCTTGCCAGAGACTGGTTTAGACCACCCGTACGGGCTATCGCCGACTATATGGGGGATCGGAGTCGCGATCGCTCTCGCCCTGTGGGGAGTGGACGCCATAAGGAAAATGCATGTGAAATGCCCCAACAGTTGCTCAGGGCTAGTACGGGTCTTTACCCCGCGGGGAGGATATAGCTGAAAGCACGCCGCCCAACGTTTCACTCTCCCTTACCCCTTTACACCCTAATGCTTTTGCTCCTTCAAGGCGGATCCCGAGACAGCAACAACGACTTCGCCGGTCCATATAGTGATCGTCCTAATGTACGCACATGTGGCTGATGCCTGACACCACGCCGCCCCTCCGAGGCTGAGCAGTCCTGAGGTCATCGGAGTGATATAGACGCGATGGCCCCAACTAGCTCCGATCCCTCCGTCTGCCATGCCCCTGATCGTCGCCCACGGATTCTTGAGTCGCAACCATGTTGCTGGGACGCGCTTGTGGACTTCACCCCCCAAGCTTACGAACCTAGCTTGGCATCCCACGCAACACACGCCCCCTGAAGCCTCACTGCTCCTCAGCCTTAGGCAGCTAGTTCAAGTTCGGATATGTCGGCACTAAGCTTCCGTCCCTGTACCAGCTCCGCTAAGCCCTTGCCAGTGCCTAGCGACTCGCTGATATCCCATGGTCCTGTCCGGCAGCCTGAAAGACGCCACCGTCGCTGCCGGGCTGCGTAATCACACCTGGCCCCAGGTGTCGATCTGCTATCCAATATGCGATGGGGAGCCCGTTGTCCGTCGCAGGACGGAAGCATAGAGCTTCCCCGACGACGTCAAGCTCTGCCTCCGCTTCGCTCCGGAGCTCGTATGCCGTTCCCCTGAGTCGTGCGATCGCTGCCTCGGACAGCCTGCGCTTGGAATCAGAGGCCAGCTCAGGCAACGGCTCCTCGGCCGAGTCCACGCCGGCCAGGTAGATCTGTCCTTCCACGCGAGAGTAACTCTCGGGGGAGTAGCCCGGTCGCTCGGCCAGGAAGAGAGCACGGCATCCCTGGGCCTCGCGCTCCTTGGTCCAGTGGGGCGATCGCACTACCCGGCGAGTGGACGGCCAGGCGGGATACGGGCAGTTCGAGACTGGAGTTGGGGAGCAGGGTGGGGAAGACCTGGCGAGACCAGGCCCCGGCCGTGATGATTATACAGGTGCACGGCACGTCTGTCTCGGCCTTGACCTGCGAGTCGGCAGTGCAGATGCCGGACACCTCGTCGCGCACATCGGTCTGAATCGACATGGCCTTGGCCGGTTAGTGTAGGTGGACGCCAGCACCCAGGCGCTTCTGAAGCAGGGATTGTGACGGCCTCAGAGGGTCTCTGTCATTTCGACCGGTGAGTGGGCGACCACCGGCAGAGGCGAGGGGGCAGAGATGGGGCGCCCCTCGCCCGAGAGGCTTCCTTACACTTGCGTAACGATATCCTCGTCGTTTATCACATCGACAACGTCTCCCTTGGCCCTCTTCGGCCGCGGCGGCGCCGCACTCTCGGACCGGCGTCGTTGGCACACCGATGATGCCGGCACCGAGGATGACGATCGAAGACATGGCTGGAGACGCGCGATGCCGGTCCACGGCACTGACAGGGGCACATGGGCGCAAAGTTCTACACACGCGCGCGTGCAGCTCCCTTGTTACCGCCCTTGCCGCCTACCTCTCGGTGAACCGAGGTAGTTCGCTGCTGGTTATGAGAATCAACAATGGCGATACGAGTCGGTCTGAAGCCCCCCGGTTATGGAAATGAACGGCATGGGGGTCTAAGCAATAATAAGGCGGGCTTGCATCAGGTGAATATGGGCCTCGGCTCACTTGCCTCGAGTGATAGCCTTGGTGTGGTTGCATTGCTCCTCTTTACACATCCCACGTGCCTTCAGCAGTTCAGCTTCCCATTACCCCGCTGTTGTCATGAGCGCATGAGGACAGGCTAAGGGAGGTGAACGCTTTGGGAAGCCCCGATAAGATATGATGGAACCCTCCAGTCAACATTACCTTTTATGAGGAATTGATGGAGGGGCACAGAAGCTCCACTGCAAAGGCGAGATTCATCCGAGTTTTCATGCTATATATTCTAACACGGTGCCCACCGGATGCGGATTGGAATACCACCTCCTTAGTCTAGATACTCGATTCGTGACAGAAAGTCTTTGCAAACCTCACCATGTCTCAGAAAGCATTCGTCGTGACTGGCGCCAGCCGAGGCCTGGGCCTCGCCATCGCCGAGATCCTGCTCCGCGCCTCGCACAAGGTTTTCCTCGTGGCCAGATCCGAGACGGAGCTGCAGAAGATCAAGAGCCAGCATGGCGACTCGGTTGAGTACATTGCTGCCGACCTGGGTGACCTCAAGGTAAGCGTCTTCGGGAAGAGCCGTCGCGTGAAACTTGGTACACTGACAACTAGCCAGACTGCTCCCAAGATCATGGACGCTGCGCGCAAAGCACTTGGCAAGATCGACGGCATTGTCATCAACCACGGTGTGCTCACGCCTCTGGCACGTCTCGCTGATGCCGACGTGGAGGAATGGCGACGGTGTTACGACATCAATGTCCTGAGTGCCGTTGGTCTGGTAAGCATAGCATACGCACCCGAGTTAGGACACCAGCTGACGATATGCCTCTACCCAGGTCAAAGAAGCCATTCCTGACTTGCGCAAGTCACAGGGCCGCGTGGTCTTTGTTTCTTCCGGTGCATCCCTCGGCGCTTACACAGCCTGGGCTGCCTACGGTACGAGCAAGGCCGCAATGAACCACGTCTGCGCTCACCTGGCCGTTGAAGAGCCCGAAATCACGGCCGTGGCCATCTCGCCCGGCAAAGTCGCAACAGCTATGCAGCAGCAGATCAGAGAACTCGGTGGCAGCTCCATGAAGGCCACAGACCACCAAAGCTTCATAGATGAGCACAATGAGGGCAAGTTGCTCAAACCCGAGCAGCCAGGAACCGTTATCGCCAAGCTGGTCGCTGGCGCGACGACGGATCTCAGCGGCAAGCATTACCGGTAAGCCTTGTGCCCCCCACTCACATTTTCCACAATGGTGCTGATAGACCCGCAGGTGGGATTCGCCCGAAATGGCCCCCTTCCAGGAGTAGACCACGAAGCAAGACTGGTAACTATTTCCGTTCGTTAGCTAGAGCGCAATAAAGCAGTAGCAATAAATAGGAAAAAAATAAATCGCCTCAGTCGAAAGATGAAAAGGCCTTATATGAGATTCAGCATAGCAAAGCTCAGGTTTAGCATGGAATATAAGTTTGTCATCACCAGCGAAATACAAGAAAAAATTGTTCTTAGTTCTTACCTTACGCATGAGGAGTCCATATCAGAAGAGCAGAATGCCTTCTCACTGATTACCAGTCAAATTCCCTGCTCTTGTAGCCAAGGCGCTGGATGCGGAAGCCCGAGGATCAAGAGGGTGCTTTGTCTGGATTCGATGGGTGGTCCGTCATAAAAATCCGATATTTGATAGTACGGGCATCATGCAGAGCGGGACGGGTCCGAGGTTAAGCAGGCGAAAATACGTCGAGTCGACCCAGCAAGCAACCTGAGAACCAGCTGTTAGTGGGCGAAATACAATGCAGTGCAATGCAGTAGACAGTGGTTGTAGGAATCAGTCATGTCGTTTGGCTTGACGTGTCAATCACCATGTTGCCATGAGGCGAAGGTAAGACTGGGGCGACAGGTGCTCATCATTTTGGTAGGTAGGAACCAGGGCGGGAAGGAGAAGCAGGGTGGGCAATGAATCGTACCTTGGGGTTGGTTGCCCGCTCGCGGGTAGAGCATCATTAAGACGCGATGAGGGGCACGGAACATTGCATGTTGACCGGTTCCAGGCAGCAGCCAAAGCCTGCTGGCAGAGGTTTCTCGCAGTCAAACTGTCAAGAGACCAGCCGGAACCCACGCGTGGCGAGCCTGGAGGCTGGGAAGACCTAGACTGGTTGCAGATGTTGTGATGTTGGAAAGAGAAGAGAGAAATTGTTCAAAAAAAATCAGAAACCGACTTTTGGGGAATTGGAGAACGCCAAGCCTTTCCCGGCTAGACCCAAGACGCGCTTCTGATCGTAGATTCGTGTGGTTGGGGGAGAAGTCGTGGCGCGTGGCGCCCAGTGACAGGGAGACAGCGCCACATCCCTTTTCCTGCTTCCTCCCCTGGCACAGGCTCCAGCCACGGCAGCCTTGAGCACTGGCTACATAAACACGCGCCGATCCACCTTGCGCGCCTGCAGGGCTCTGGTGTTAGTCGGTTGCTCCCTCTCTGATATCAACGTCGATCCATCTGTCCGTGAGCACGCCCGGCAACCTCTAGCTGCCCAACCCAACAAACGCCCATACGCACTCGTATATATATTGCGTCCTCGGAACTCGGTACGCCTACCGCACTGCATCGCCCGCGAACTACGCTTGAACTGCATTTGTGCCGTCATCCTCGTCCCTTCCACTATTCCCAGTATTGCCGCCCAATATGTCGGATCACGAATACGGAGGTGGGTTTGGTCTGGTTTTGTGCTTACCACCTGCAAATCCTGACTTCTTCTTGCCTTACACATCACCCCTTTGCTCCGCAGCGGAAACTCGCCTGCCAGTGGCGGCTGTCGTCTTGTATTGCTGCAAGTGCACAAGGCGCCTGACCGGTTTACCCTACTGCGTGTCACGATGCGTAGGCTGTCGCTTCCGTGGCCCAAACGGTGGCGCATGCATATATCTACCACTTCACCTACGTCCACCGTCACCGCCAAACACAGCCCATTCAACCCACAGCCCCCCCAAAGCCTGCTGGAACCTAGGTTCGCATCACGAACCCCCGCACTCTCGGTCTATCATCCCCTCTACCTATTGGCGTGCCGGCTTGGCCTCGAACCCATGCCCCATATCTCGTACCAAGATCAGTACTGGCAACCGGTTGACGGCCAATCTGGTCCATCCCCCCCTCCTTCCGCCCCCACCCCCACACTTGCTTCCGATTGCGCAGATTCGGACGGGTATGCTGACGATTGAATGGTAGCCAACGATGACCTGTCGCTTCCCAAAGGTAGGTAGTCTAGCTTGGCCCACAGCCATGGGCCTGGCCCCTTTCCAGTGAGCTTGTCCTAACGTTGTCCTAGCGACTGTCCAAAAGATTGTCTCTGAGATCTTGCCATCATCGACCGGCCTCAGCTTCTCTAAGGACGCCAGAGATCTACTGATCGAGTGCTGCGTGGAGTTCATCACCCTGATCTCCTCGGAAGCCAACGAGATCTCGGAGAAGGAGGCCAAGAAAACCATTGCCTGTGATCACATCACCAAAGCCCTGGACACCCTGGGCTTTGGAGACTATGTTCCGGCCGTTCTTGAGGCGGCAGCGCATCACAAAGATCAGCAGAAGGTGATCAAGAACATTGTGAGTCCCCAGCCTCGATAAGATCGATTGCACTCTAGGTAATTAACGATGGGAACAGCGCACAAACAAGTTCGAAGACAGCGGCATGTCGCTGGAGGAGCTGGAACGACTGCAGGCAGAGCAATTCGCTCAAGCAGCGGCCAGACATAACTAGCGTATGTTCTCGCCGTTGACGAGAGGCCCCTGGCGTTTTGTTTTTTTGGCATTGCGTGGCGTTTACTTGAGCGTGGGGGAAGCATGGTATATCATTGGCGTTGTGATGGAATATTTTTACCCTATGGATTGAATGAGAACATCTGACCCCGATCAGGGGCACCCGCCTTCGCGTTGGTGGTTGCTCGCCGTTGCAAATGCACATGTGAGGGTAGCATGGTCCGACAGCTTGGGTAAATCCTCGCCATTTGGTGCTTGGTGAATACTGGGCCGGAGAGATATCTCAAATCGATTGCACTTGTTGCGAACTGAATGAGTAGCCAACCTGGGTTCGGCAGCGAATGTGCGAGCTAGTTGTGAGTCACATTTCTTGGGTGGCCCTTCATTTGGTGCTTGTCTCAAGGTGCGAACAATGGAAGGTTTTAATAGTAAACGTCAAGAGAGGTGGGCGGAAGGATCACGAGGTTGCACGGGCTATGCGTAGATTGGGTCGACCATCTCGATCAGGCCGGCATGTCTTATGGAGCGAGTCAGGTCGCCGTTCTCCCCCCAGTGGATTCGAGAGGTGGACAAACAGGCTGCCGGCCAGGAGCCTCGCGCCATGCGTGCGCATCGATCGATTGTTTGCAAGGCGGTCGCGGTCCGACACAACGGGAGGCCGGCCGAGTGTGCACGAGGATGGGGCGGCCGATCGAACCACGTTTCGGACAAACGCACTCCCTCACTACGGCTGGGAACGTGTTGGCTGCGTGATTTTCAATAGACAGCTGCCCGCCCACGGCATCCATGAGACGACCGTTTATGTACGGAGGAGCCGCAGCAGCTGTCGGGAATGCCCACCTGCAGCCGACGGCATTTCGTCATTGGACAGGCCAGGGCCTCCACCGGTTGGAGCGCACACCGATGCAGATGCACGGCGGCACTGACACGGCTTCATTGTGGGGGTCCCTGTTTAGCCTCGCTAGGTAGTGACTTCATTGAAAAGTCTGAATAGCGACCTGGTCGTAGCGATGCGGTGCTGGGCGGTAATTTCCCAGCGGCAGACAGGGCCCTTTCGCGTGTCACCACCACCCTGCCACCCAGGTCGACCGTGGGCTTTGGGTGGTACGGGGCTCATCCGAGAGAGAGGGGTCCGGCCTGTAGCCCTGTCCCTCTGCAGGCCAGATGCCGTACGACGCAACGTGCGAGCCTTGGGGGGAGCTCTGGGTGGCGGAGGGGGGCATCTGGACCTGCCTGCGGCCGGGTGGTGTGTCTACATATTTATGTACCAACTAACTAGATGGCACGAGAAGAGGCAGGGAGACGGGCTGTGCCTGTGTACGGAATAGGCCTCAGGCCGGAGTTGGTAGGTGGCAGGTCGGACGGGTAGGCGAGGTAGGTAGGCTGTAGCCCGTATGTGCATTGTCAACCCTTCCATAGGTGTCTCTCTTGATGGGCGCGGACCGTCTCGCGTCAGCAGAGCCTTCACACGCCGTCCGCCCGACGTGCTGTGATTCCGTCGGGGGTACATCCCCATCACAAAGTGACTTCTGTGATCAAAGTCAATTCTAGGATCATGAAACGGGCGGTAGGTCCAATTTGTTGAAAGCTCCCCCACGCCCGTAGGCCTCCCCGATAGCATGGGACACCTACGATAAGCAGGTACAGCGATGCTGCAGCTCCAGGAGCGGGGGTCCCAGAGCAGCCCGACGGTCAAGCATGGATCCAATTGAGCCAAGCAAACAGCTCCTCGTCCCCGTAAAAAACAGTATTTTTGCGTCACTCCCGCCAGACTGTCGTACCTACTTTACCTTGGCGGGGCACTCCAGGGCCCGGCATTCCAGCTGTTCCTGTAGGCTGGACGAGAGCCCCAAGTTACGGGAAGTTGAGTGGGAGTTGAGGAAACGCACTCGCGCTCGCCCATCCAAACCGGCCCTTTCCATTCTAAAGAACAGGAACGGCCGACTTCCTGCCCCCTTCTTTTCTCTCCTCCTCCTTCTTCCTCTCCTCAATTCCCTTCTTGTCAACCCCTCCAGTCAACCTCTGTCCCTCTCTCCCTCTCCCTCTCTGGTGACCTCATACCAAAACCCGGCCAACCCCACCACACGATCCCTCCCCCATCTCCCTCGAATCCGACCGGTCCTACGTACAAGCCCACAGCACCACGTACCAGTGCCCACCATGGCGCCTGCTGCGGTGAAGAAGAAGATCGCCATCATGACCTCGGGCGGTGACTCGCCCGGCATGAATGGCGTTGTCCGTGCCGTTGTCCGCATGGCCATCCACATGGGCTGCGATGCTTACTGCGTCTACGAAGGCTACGAGGGCCTCGTGCGCGGCGGCGACTACATCAAGAAGACCGAGTGGGACGATGTGCGTGGCTATCTCTCCGAGGGAGGCACTCTCATCGGAACCGCCAGGTGCATGGCCTTCTACGAGCGCCCCGGCCGCCTGACGGGTGCCAAGAACATGATTTTGAACGGCATCGATGCCCTGATCATCTGCGGTGGCGATGGCTCTCTGACGGGAGCGGACAAGTTCCGCGCCGAGTGGCCGTCGCTGGTAGAGGAGCTTGTCTCCACGGGCGAGCTCAAGAAGGAGCAGGTCGAGCCCTACCGGCACCTGAACATCGTTGGCCTTGTTGGTTCCATCGACAATGATCTGTCGGGTACCGACGCCACCATTGGCGCCTACTCCGCCCTCGCCCGCATCTGTGAGATGGTGGATTATATCGAGGCTACCGCCTCCTCGCATTCGCGTGCCTTCGTCGTTGAAGTCATGGGCCGCCACTGTGGCTGGCTGGCCCTGATGGCCGGTGTCGCCACGGGTGCCGACTTCGTCTTCATTCCCGAGAAGCCTAGAGAAGACAACTGGAAGGAGGAGATGTGCAGCATTGTGAAGAAGCACCGAGACTGGGGCAAGCGCAAGACCATTGTCATCATGGCCGAGGGTGCCAACGACCGACACGGCCAGAAGATCACCCCCGAGATGGTCAAGAACCTGCTTGCCGACAAAGACGGTCTGGCTCTCGATACCCGCATCACCACTCTGGGCCACGTCCAGCGTGGTGGAACCGCCGTGGCCTACGACCGCATGCTGGCCACCCTGCAGGGTGTCGAGGCCGTCAAAGCTGTTTTGGAGGCCACGCCCGGAACGGAGACTCCGGTCATCACTATTAATGAGAACCAGATCGTCCGCAAGCCTTTGATGGCTGCTGTCGAGGCCACAAAGGAGGTGGCCAAAGCCATTGACGCCCAGGACTTCACCAAGGCGATGAAGCTCCGCGACACCGAATTCTCCGATATGTACGACTCGTACATGCTGACTACGGCTATGAGCCACGAGAAGGACGAGCGACTGCCGGAAAACAAGGTAAGCCCACGGTCTGGTCGGTTAATGGTCCTGGCTATTGTTGCTGACAGCTTTGCAGCGAATGAAGATTGGTTTCATCAACGTCGGAGCCCCGGCCGGCGGCATGAATGCCGCCATCCGTGCCGGCCTTGCTTACTGCCGATCCAAGGGCCACGAGGCCATTGCCATTCACAATGGCTTTGCGGGCTTCGCCAGACACCACGCCGACGGCGCCATAAAACCATTTGACTGGCTCGAGGTCGATGGCTGGGCCAGCAAAGGTGGTTCCGAGATTGGAACTAACCGCGAGCTTCCCGAGGAGTCGGGCATGGAACTGATTGCCAAGCTGATTAAGCAATACAAGTTCGATGGTTTGTTCCTCATCGGTGGTTTCGAGGCATTCCATGCCGTTTCGCAGCTGCGCCAGGCGCGAGCCACCTACCCCGAGCTCTGTATCCCCTTCACTCTGCTGCCGGCGACGATTTCCAACAACGTGCCCGGCACCGAGTACTCGCTAGGATCCGACACGTGCTTGAACGAGCTCGTTTATTACTGCGACAAGATTAAGCAGTCGGCATCCGCCACGCGCAGACGTGTCTTTGTCATTGAGACCCAGGGTGGTCGCTCGGGCTACGTCGCCACGCTGGGTGGCCTTGGCGTCGGCGCCAGCGCCGTGTACATCCCCGAGGAGGGCATCAGCCTCGACATGCTCAACACGGATGTAGGACACCTCAAGGAGGTGTTCCGCAAGGACAAGGGCCGATCGCGCGCCGGTCGTTTGATGCTCGTCAACGAAAAGGCCAGTGAGGTGTACACGGCCAAGCTCATTGCCGATATCACCCGTGCCGAAGCCCACGAGCGGTTCGAGGCTCGCGACAGCGTGCCTGGCCACGTCCAGCAGGGTGGTACCCCCTCGGCCATGGACAGATGCCGTGCCGTGCGACTGGCCATCATGTGCATCACGCAGCTCGAGCAGTTTGGCCCCAAGCCGTACGAGTCGCCCGAGAAGATCAAGAACGACCCCATGAGCGCTACGGTCATTGGTATCATGGGCGCCGACGTGGTCTTCTCCCCGATGGAGGAGGTTGAGAAGCCCGAAGGTACGGACTGGAAGAACCGACGTCCCCAGCACGCCCACTGGCTGGGTGTCAAGACGGTCTGCGACATCCTTGGTGGCCGTCCAGACTACCCGGTTCCGGAGAAGAGTTTGGTCGGCACGCTGGCCAAGGACGCCAAGCGCGGTCTGTTGTAGATTAGAAACGATGATTTCACCGGCATGGCATGATGAACTTCCATAGCTTAGTTACGAGGCGACGACCACTCAAATGAATTCCCAACATGCGACATGATCCCTCTTTTCCAAGGAACACGAGAGCCTAAGAGCGGCTGCCTAGGTGCTGCTGGGCAGCCGAATTACGAGGTGCGTTGGTGCACAAGCGTCTGGATAGAATCTTATCCAGGAACTTGAGTGAGCAGAGAAGGGGTCGAGCTGTGCGTCATCATCAGAATGGGGCAGTTCGAAACACCATCTTGGAGCTTGGGCCAATGGACATTGATGTGAGGTGGGCGCCTTTGTACCCAAACGTTGTTTTGCCCGAGCAATAAAAGTTGCTAGGGAACGCCGCCCAGTAGCAATCTAACGGGTGCGAGGAAACAGACGATGGGGGGCGACCGACTGACTCTCTTTCCGAATAAGGGTTGACGGGTCCCCAGCCGGATCGACGAGCTGCCACTCACCAGCTTCGCAGGAAACAACACAAAGCCGCACAGCCGCTGAAATGGATAGCGTCCTGAAAATAACCAGGACAGCTACAGAGTAGTGTCTTTCTGCCTCCTTGGTTCTCGGGGGGATTTCGGCTCGAGCCGATCGATAGATAGTCCGGGCCTGCCCCGTCCCGCGCCGAAACCCCGACGTCTAGCGCCAGCCTGCGTGAACATGCTCGCCACTATGGAGCCCATGCGGGCAGGATCTAGGTTCCTGTGCCTCGGCACTAACCAAGGGGACTCCGCCCAGGTGGTTGCCCGGTTGCTTTCTATAACCCAGCGCGACCAATGTCCATGTCCGTACACAAGGCCAGTCCTTCAGACAACAGCCAAACCCCCACTGCAGAGATGCCCGTCCGTGTGGGTCTATGCTGCCACGTTCGGGACCGAATGTCTGCTGCCGCGCTCGGGACCGAATCGGTGCGGGGGTGAGACGTGCTAGAGCCCATTGCGGGTCGAAAAAGGAAGATGCAATACTCCCAAAATAGCCTACTGTTTCTTTCGGGCAGTTGCCCACCCATTCTGTCCGTCAGCCCAGGGGCACGGCCCAATGAGCGAGTCCGGGCCCGGTCGTAGGATCCAGCAAATGCAAGATATGACGAACCGGCCGGCCAGGGTCCGGGGTCCCGGGCGTCTGCCAAGGGGGCCGATGGCTATACCCGTGCACTCCAGGATGCGGCCGCGGATATAGTCGGTTATTGCCACGCAGTCGAACAACCGAGGACCTCGCGCTCGACGGCGAAATGGGCGGTGCTATAGATACCGCGCAGTGCCCGGCGGGAGGCGCGGGAGGAGAAGGGGCCAAGCTGGGACATGGGGTTCCCAGCCAGAGCTATCCGCCGAAGCCGTCCTCTCCGCGCCTTTCTCTTATCCCGTGCCCAGGATCCAGGCGTGAAAAGCTTTCCGTGCTCTAGCCACCACAACATCCTCGCTCGGTGAGAGCTTCTCTTCCCATCAGGTTATCGCCGGGCCAAACCACGACCCGCCGCGCGGCCGCCGGAGCCGCTCGCTCTTCTCTGTCGACCCAGCAACCATGGCAGGCGTAGGCTCCTGGAAACCAGGCTCGTGGCTGCTCTGCCTGTTATGCTTTTTCGCGAGCAGGGTCTCGTGTGGCGCTATAGCGTCGTGGTGGACAGACCCGTTAGGCGCCACCCTCATCACCCAGGACGACGACACGGCTCTTATCCGATACAGTCTCTGCAACAGCAACAGCACGCCAGTGCTGCCCGAGGACAAGTCACTTACCTTGCCTCTCCTTCAATACCCGCCCAAGAACGGGACGGGGCTGACAGGTGTGGGATGGTCGAGCGGCCAAGTGACAACCGTATGTTCCTTCACGCTGCGGTCTCACCATCTCCCGGGCTCGCTGGCCGGGTGGGCACTGGCTGACACCACGAACAGGCTTCCATCTTCTACCAGGACGAGAACGATGAGATAATCAACACGGTTTTGAGCTGCGACACCAAGACGGGCCATTGGACCAATGCCGGCGATTACCAGATCTCACTAGGCGCGACGACCCCCTCGCCCAGCACCGGCCTTGCGGCCGTGGTGCTTGGAGAGCATGCAGGCTATCGCGTCTTCTACAAGGACGTATCCAACCGGCTGCGCTGCCTGGGCTATGTCCCGAACGGGCCCTGGGGCGACTGGGGCGCCGTGTCCAACGATGAAACCGACGCCGTGGCCATTGCGGCCGCCTTCACCGAGTGGGACAACATGACCGTCGTGACGCCCAAGGGCAAAGGCAACATGGAGGTCAGCCAGTTCCACAAAGACGGCCTGTGGCACATCCGTAAGTTAGCGACTGCCCGTCCCGCCCGTGCGCCGCCACCGGCCTCCTCCTTTCGCCGACTCACCCGTGTTGCGCAGAGACGTTGCCGCGCCCCCTGGGCGACACCAACACGACCAACGTGACTAAGGCGGGCAGCTACCCGTTCGACTCGAAAGCCTCGCTCCCCTTCACCCTGCCGGCCTGGGAGGGGACGGCGGGCACGCTCGGCGTGAGCGTGAACGAGAAGGGGGCGCGGTCCATCTTCTACCTCGGCACCGACCGCGAGCTCTACCAGGTCACCAGCGATGGCGACGACACCGGCGGCTGGAAGATGGCCCCGCGCCCCGGCGCCGACGCCTGGCCCCGGGCCGACGACCCCAACGGACCCCTGGGCGTGGCCAGCCACTACGGCCGCAAGCAGGTCCGCGTGCACTACGTGAGCGGCGGCCGCATGATCGAGGCCCGCGGCGAGGGCGCCATCTGGTCCCCGGCCACGGTCCTGCCCAACTACAACTCCAGCGCCCAGAACCCCGACGCGCCGTCGACGAGCGCGTCGGCAACGGCAACGGCAACGGCAGCGGCGGCGGCGGCGGGCCCGGGCCTCACGACGGGCGCCAAGATCGGCATCGGCGTGGGCGTGACGCTGGGCGCGCTGGCGCTCGGCGGCATGGTCGGGGCGCTGCTGTTCCTGCGGCGGCGCAAGCGGCGCGACGCAGCCACGACGGCGACCAAGTTCGCGGCACAGGGCCACTACCCGTCGCCGACGACGTACCAGGTCCACCCGCCACCCCCTCCGCAAGGCCCATACCCGCCGTACGCGCTGGGCGGGCCGCTGCCGGCCGCCGCCGAGCCATACGGACAAGGGTACCTGCAGCTGCAGCAGCAGCTGCCGCCATCCCCGGCGTGGGGCTACTCGCCGCTGGGGCCCAAGAAGTGGCCCGATCCCACGCGGCCCAGCGAGCTCGACGGCCCGCAGCTGTACGAGATGTCGGAGCAGCGGAGGCATCATGAGTTAATGGGAGAGGGGCACATACAAGAAGCGCCATAGAGAAAAGGGGGGCCAGACTATCGCTGCTACCCCTGCGGCTGGTGCTGGTGCTGCTGGTGATGGTACCGCCCTTATTGTATATGCCCAAGGGAACGGACAGACCCAAGTACATGTTATATAGTCGTATTGTATGATACAACATCTTCGCGCGTCTTGGTGGCCAACACGCGCAGTCGTGACAAAACCCCCCCCCCACGGCTTGTGCCTCGCTCGGTCGCCAACGCAGGGTGAGACGGACACCGCCGTCCGCATTTGTATTCAGTAGCGGGAGGAGCAAGAGGCATATTGTCGTGTATAGAAGCAGGCCATTGTTTTATGAGAGGTATTCTAGGCATCACGGTCGTAGGCTTTCATTACGCGTAGAGCTAGAGGGCCCAGTAAACCTTGACCTCTACCTTCTTGATGCGGTTCTGCCACCCGCCGAATCGCGCTCGTCCCCAAACAGTAATAACGTCTCCGATCCGCAGGTTGCGCACGAATTCGCCGTCGCCCGTCGCCCGGCCACGGCCGATCTTCTCGAGCTCGGCGGCGTCGCCAGACTCGGGGTGGATGTTATCGTTGTGTCGCCATTCTACTTTGTGATGCTGCATGCCCTGGACGGCCAGTTTGTTGCACTGAATCTTATGGTCTGGGGTCGGATGCAGCTCATGGTGGTAGCGGGAGTTTGCTTTGTCGTCGCCGAAGGGCTCGACAGGAGGCCAAATGGGTCGCAGGACACATGTGCATGGTTCAGGCTTTTCCGTGTCCTGTGTCTCGCTGGGACAGTTATCACATTCGGCTTCAGCATCGAAGCGCTCCAGACCCGCGTCGAACCAAGTCCAGGAATTGTGGTAGGTGCCGTGGTCGTTGTGGTCCCCACCCCAGCCCTGGTCACTGCTAGTTATATTGAAGACCACCTTGCGAGCGGGATGCAATATCGTCGCCTTGGGTTCGTCCATCAAGCCCTCGAGGCGCTCCTTCGAATACTCTTCCCGGAGCTGGCGCGGCGCCGCCTGGTTCCGCCAGGCCTCGTCGTTGCGAGGCGACCAGGCGAGGGCCAGCGGCTTGGTGCGATGGAGGAACTGGTTCTCTTGGCTCGAGCCACCCCGAATATCCAGGCTTTTGCGAGGGAGGCTCGAATAATCAGTTGTGGTGGAGGAGCAGGCCCAGTACTCCGCCCTGTCCAGAATCATCTTGACAATCTCGACGGGCAGCTTGCCTTTCGCCATGAGGTCCGCCTGGACGGCGGCGACATCGGCACGGCTGGCATCGAACTCGGCGCGCTCGTCGGTGGGGGTTGCCGGCGACTCGGACGCCTGTTCTTGGTTATCGTCGGGACCCCGGAGAGCGACGGGAATGCCGATCCTGCCCCGGCGGTTGATGATGCGTGGGGCGATGGGATCCATGGTGTTGTGGGCGCGCGTGTGCGGTTGGTGGTTCGGATGCAAGTATCTGGCAACGAGAGGGATGATGACGATAACTAAGAGGAGGTTGAGGAGCGGCGAAGGCAGCAGTCCGACAGGGCCCCGGAGAAAACCGGGGACGAGGTCCATGTTATGCACAGCGCCGGCTTAAGTAAACCGGCAGGTCAGTGAAGCTTCCAACGAGGCAGGCGGGTAAGGGGGTGGGAAGGGAGGCGAAGCGCCGGGTGTTGCTGCACCCGCGACGGCAAACTGGATTGCGTGCCGACAGTGAGCCGTCTGAAGCACGCAAAGGCGACGGGGGATGGATCGACACAATGAGTTGCACCCACGAACGGCGATGACGTCCTTCCGCCCATGGCATGGTGTTGCTGTGCCACCGCCCATCCAATTAACCGACCACGTCGGCTGGGGGATCGGCCGTCGTGGCACACCAAACCTGGCGAACCTAACCTAGGAAGGAGGGGTTCATTCTAGGCCCACCCAGCGGCTCGTGTGGGGTAGCAGCATGACTACTTACGACATGGATAGCTCCTGCACGATGGCTTAGACGGGAAGCGACGCGCCGGGGGCCGATTAGATAGTGCGAACCCTGGCGTGCTCATTGTCCGCACGTGAGATTTCATCATCGTGGGCAACAGCTCCGAGTCGGAGCTCGGGGGCGGGGGATATCTATGGGGCGGCCCGGGCTGATGCGCATCGAGCCGTTGCCCGTCGTACGTTTCGCCCGTTTCATCCGCCTTCTCTGTTCTGCCGGAATCGGGAGCGGCTTACCTACAGCAGCTGACAAACCGACACCAGCGCGTGTCGGATGGGCCATGATCTTACGGGGTTTATAAGCTGCTGATCCCAGCCCGTCCATACTTCGCGCTTCGCCAACGCCCCGCCGCATGCACTCTGCTTCCCCGTCCACATCCAAGCCGTCATGAAAGCCCAGCGATTCGGCGCCTCGGCCATGCGCCGCGCCGCCGCCACGCTGCATCGTGCGCATCAGGAGACGAGCGCGCTCCGCGCTCGCCCGGGCCTGGCAGCTCACGCGACAAACAGCAGCCGTCGGATGCACACGCAGCCCGCGAGGCGCCAAGGCACCACCCAAGGCGAAGCCTCGAATCCGGCCATGGCCTTCCCGTGCCTCGATGCCATCGAAACCAAATCTGCGACCCTCGAGGCGCGATCGCTGAACACGGGCCCGGAGCCCACCTACACCACCGGCGCCACCGAGCTCTTCCACTGCAAAGACTCGCTCTTCCTCGACTGGGGCGGTGTCTTGCCCGAGTTCGACGTCGCCTACGAGACCTGGGGTCAGCTGAACGCCGACAAGTCCAACGTGATCCTCCTCCACACAGGCCTCTCGGCCTCGTCGCACGCGCACTCGACCGATGCCAATCCCCAGCCTGGCTGGTGGGAGAAGTTCATCGGTCCCGGCGCCTGCTTGGACACGGACAAGTACTTCATAATATGCACCAACGTGGTCGGCGGCTGCTTCGGCTCGACCGGCCCCAGCAGCGTCGACCCGGCCGACGGCCAGCGATACGCGACGCGCTTCCCCATCCTGACCATGGAGGACATGGTGAGGGCACAGTTTCGGCTTCTGGACAGCCTGGGCGTCGAAAAGCTCTACGCGAGTGTGGGCTCGAGCATGGGCGGCATGCAGTCCCTGGCTGCAGGCGTCCTGTTCCCGTCCCGCGTCGGCCGCGTCGTCTCCATCAGCGGATGCGCCCGCAGCCACCCCTACAGCATTGCCATGCGCCATACCCAGCGCCAGGTCCTCATGATGGACCCCAATTGGAACCGGGGATTTTACTACGGCAAAGTTCCGCCACACGCCGGAATGAAGCTGGCCCGCGAGATTGCCACCGTCACCTACCGGTCCGGTCCGGAGTGGGAACAGCGTTTTGGCCGGAGGAGAGCCGACCCGGCCAAGCAGCCGGCGCTGTGCCCGGATTTCCTCATTGAGACATACCTGGACCATGCGGGCGAGAAGTTCTGCCTGACATACGACCCCAACAGTCTCCTCTATGTTAGCAAGGCCATGGACCTTTTCGACCTCGGTCGCGAGAACCAGGCCGCTGCCGCCCTCCGCCGAGCGGAGCGGCAGAAGCTGGTGGAGTCGGGCATTGAGCCGGACCCGAACGACGCTTCGTGCAGCCTGACCTTGCCAGACCAGCCCTACCTCGAGCAGCCCGAGGCCAAGGTGGAGGATACGACGTCGCCCATCACCGTGGCATCACGACCCCCCGATGATCTCATCGCTGGCCTGTCCCCCTTGCGCGACATCCCGACGCTCGTCCTGGGGGTCTCGAGTGACATTCTCTTCCCTGCCTGGCAGCAGCGCGAGGTGGCCGACGCTTTGCGCATTGGAGGCAACCGGAAAGTCTCGCACGTAGAGCTGAGTGAAGAGCAGAGCATGTTCGGTCACGATACCTTCTTGCTAGACTTGAAGAACGTCGGCGGCAACGTCAAGAACTTTCTCGGCTGAGCTCTGCAGACATGCCATTCGCCACTCAGTCTAGAGCCTGGCGCTGACCATGCAAGAATATTCGCGCTCCCGGGGCAGAACCTCGATTTGAACGGCGATGGGGCCACCTGCTGACCCTACAGGTTGAACTCAAGTGACCCGAGGCCCTCGTCGCTCCAATCTCAGGCTGTGCCGCCCTTTGTACATTTGGTGCCGGAAAGGCATGCAATTGTGAGGCCAATGTTACTCTATATATTGAATCTAAGATGGCCAGACCTCGCTTGTGGCGGATTTTGGGGCGGCACTTAATCTATGTATACGACCCTGATCAATTCAGCCGGCGAGGCCGTCATTGCAGTCCCACCACCCAGACACCAGTGACCCAAGCCACCACGCTATCCCGCAGCGTTGGGATACCAGGTTGTCTTTTCGCCTGGCGTAGACGGCCCGGGAAAATACTTCCAATTGGCCCCGACGTGCCGTTGCCGCGATTCTGAAGCTATTTCCAGACAGCAGGATAGCCGAGCCCCGGGCGTCCCCAGTTCTAGACCTAACGGACCCCCAAGCCACCCTGGGGAGAACACGGCTGCCAAGACCTGCTTCGCGGAGGATCGTGGAATGCGCTCTAATAGGTTAGTACAAAGACGCTGCGGCATGATATATATCAAGTTGTATCGTCGAGACTATTGTCAGGAGTCTCAATGCAGAGGAGACCGGTGCCAAAACTCACCCCTGGTTATCATCATCACTATTTTTAGGGAGTCGTAATTGCAAGGCGTTCAAAGAGATGCAGCTCAACCTCGCCCTCATGCTGGGCGTTGCCAGGTAACAGGGCACCCGTGTCCCGGTCTTTGGGGGGGGGGGGGGGGGGTGTGTTCGACTTGCTAACCAGGAGGGCAAAGCGCCGCCACGGCCGTCACGCTCACGCCCACGACGGTGAAGGGCGGCGCGTGTCCGACGAGGACCGTCTTGGTCCCGACCGTGAGCACCAAGACCGACACCGTCACCAGGATCGACACCGTCACCAAGACGCAGACGGTGACGACGACGACGTGCCGGCCCGTGCCCAAGGACTGCGTACGTACCGTCCCGCTCCTCCCCGCCGCCCATACCTCTTCCTTTTCGCGAGCCATTTCCTGGGCAGAAGCGCGCGAGGGGGATACGGGGGAAGGAGAGGGGAAAAAAAAAGAGATGCAGGGAGAGGGAGAAGGCAAAAAGGAGAGACCTTAGTATTGCTAACACGAGCCGCACCGCCTCTCTTCCCCGCCACACAGCCGACCCTCACGACGACGGCCACAGCCTGCCGGACGTGCTTCCTGCCGGGCTGCACCGAGGTGGTCACGACGACCCAAAGCTGCGGGTGCCCGGCCGCGGCGCCGACGGCGACGCTCAGCTTCCCGTGCGGCGAGCCCGACGTGTGCAACAAGATTGGTTGCACCACACGATACGTGGTGGCGACGGACGCGTGCTAGGGGGGAGGACGGGATCGTGAGAGAAAGGGAGTCAGATGTGAGAAAGGAGGGCGCGGAGGCGAAAGGGGGGGGGGGCGCAGGAATTCGTAGCATGGGTCATCGGAGCGATCAACATATTCCCGTCGTGACCACGGCGCTTCTTGACGTCTTGAGTATTGACTTCCCCAGGCGAGCCCTTGGCCCGAGATTCCGTATGAACGAAATGCCCCCGGTTCGCGCGTGGTCAGCTGAAGAAACCGACGAGCAGCCCTAGAATGCGGGTAACACCAAGGCCAGCGAAGTCGGATGAAACGACGCCGGGATGATAGTAGCTGGCAATTTAAATATTTATGTGCTGTAGTCAGGCCCTTTGAGAGACGCGGTGATGATGTTCCGGATCCCAACTATTGCAAGAGACCAGTGATACCTTGTCACAGTTCCCATAGCCGTACCTCATCGTCTTGCCATGAAGCAGCCGGAAAATCCTCGGTGGAACCGTCGGTCATGACTACGGAAGCGCTGAAGGGCACCGCCGTCCTCATCACCGGCGCCGGCGGGCAGGGCCAACGTGGCCGTGTGCGACACCGACGAGGGGCGGCTGGGCGCGATGCGGAGTGAGCTCGAGGGGACGGGGCAGTCCCCGGCGGCGCGGACCGACATCCCGGACGAGACGATGACGGTAGGGCTCGTGGCTGAGGTGGCGGCGCGGTTCGGGCGGCTCGATGTGCTCGTCGACAACGCAGGGCAGATGGTCACGTTCGATGCCATGGGCGCCATGGCGCAGGAGACGTGGGACGTCGTGGTGGGCCTGAACCTGGCAGGGTCGTTCCTGTGAATCAAGGCGGCGGTCAACGCCATGCTGCGGCAGGCGGCCGATGATGGCATCTATGCTTGCCAGATCAACATCGGCGGCATGCCCACCACCAACATCTCGGCAGCCCCAACCCGGCCGCCTTCGCCAAGACCGCCGGCCTGGCCTTTCGCATCGACAAGGATGCTGCCGATCCTGAGGACGTGGCCCGGTATTGAGTCCTTCTGGCCGACCAAAACACTGCCCGGGCCCTAGGGGGGGGGGGGGGGCTGAACCGGGGAGGGGAAGGACGCCCGCATGTTCCTATCAGTTATCAACGCACAAGGGAGCTTTGTCAAGTTGCGAGGGGTGGCGGCGTCAAAATCGTTCATCTGTATTTTTCGTAGGCCGCAGCGTCTTTCAGGAGCGCCTCGATCTTTTCTATCGTCGCCGCATCATACAGGTCCGCCAGGCTCTTCTCGCCCTTAATGTACTCCTTTTCGTGCCGGGTGGCCTCCTCCTTGGTCATGCAGACAAGATCGCCGAGCTTGACGTTGGACGACTTTTGCTGGTTGGCGCCGTCGCCAATCTGGATCAGGGTCGAGCCCTCGGGCTTGCGCCACCGAATGAGGTTCAGCCGCGTGGACAGGCCGGTGACGGCACTCCGGCCCTTGTAGACCTCCTCGGCCAGAAAAGCGATGTCCCCAGTGGTGACGGGCACCTTGAGCCCGACGGAAGCGTTGTGGTCGCCGCCGGCCGCGTGGCGGAGGATCTTCTCCTCGCTGCCTTGAAGGGCCGCCAGGATGCTGTCGTACATCTTCTCGCGGCCCTTGGCGGGCACGTAGTCGAGCGGGTAGCCGGTGACGGAGAGGATGACGTGGTTGGCCACCGTGTAGCCGAAAACGGCGGGCATGGTGCCCAAGACGGGTAGGATGCGGACCCGGAACTCGGGCAGCACGCCCAAGTCGCCGACAGAGCCCTTCTGGAACTCATCTTCGGGCAGGGGCAGCAGCTCGGCCTTGCCCTCGCCGGTCTTCTCGGTCGAGAAGACGGTGGGGATGCCTTTAGTGATGCCCAGGAGCTTCAGCCGCCTCCGGGTGGCCCGGGAGAGGCCGTCATCGGTGCTTGTGCCGATGTCGCCCACGATGATACGGGTGGGGTCGCTCTTGCAGCCGGCGCCCATAGCAGAGATGACGGGAAGCTCGTGGTCGTGGCAGTACTTGAGCAGCGAAACCTTGGTGTCGATGTTGTCGATGGCGTCGATGACATAGTCGGGCTTGCGGCCGCCCCAGGGCTCAAGCAGGCGATCGGCAACCTGGTCCCAGTACTTCTCCTGCCGCAGGTCGAACTTGGTCCACGGTGTGATGGCGTGCAGCCGGCGCTGCAGGCACTGGACCTTGCCCGAGCCCACGTCGGCGAGCGTGGCCACGGCGTGTCGGTTCAGCGAGCTCAGCGTCACCTGGTCGAAGTCGATCAGGCGGATCTTGGCCACGCCCGACCGGGCCAGCGCCGCGGTGGCGTGCGAGCCGACGCCGCCGCAGCCGACGACGACGACGAAGGCGTCGCGAAGCTTGTCGAGACCCTCGGGGGTCAAGAAGACGCGGTTGCGGGCCAGCTGCTCGAGGATCAACTCGTCGTCGTAGTCGCCGGCCTGGGCGCGTCGCGCGAGCGCCTCGTTTCGCAGGTCTTCCTTTTCGGCCTTGGACAGGCCGCCGAAGCCGTTGGGCTGCGGGCGTTGCGTTAGCGGGCGTCTCGGGCGCGGGCGGCCGAGGGGGTCAGAGGCAGCGAGGGCTCCGGCGGCGACTCACCCTTCGCAGCGCGTCGTCCTCGGCGGCATCGAGCGAAGGAATCGACGACTTCAGCTTGTGCAGGCGGCTCTCGTGCTGCAGCTGCTGGTAGCCGAGAATGGCCCCGGCGACCACGGCTCCGGAGACCACGGCCGTGGTTGCAAACTGCACCTGCGTGTTCGAGGCGGCGCGGGATAGAAACGACGACATTGTTCAGTGCGTTGGCGCTACCGCCGCCAAACAGGGAAGAAAGAGACCTCTATACGCCGCGCTCGTGTATCGCCACTGTGCAAGAGCCCGAGGTCATGGCATGCCGCGGGTAGGGAAAGCCAAGTCGCCGCTGGCTGAACTGGGCCTCGGATACTAGCCAGAAATTTTGCGCCTCGATGTTGCGGCTCGCCGGTGATCGGCTCCGGCCCACAGCGGATCGATGCTGGAGGCGCTAGGAAGTGATCACGCCAAAAAACCCCTCTAGGCAGTTCCCACCTCGAGGGAACGCATGGCCAAGGCTCCGCGCAAGTCGTCTACGTCGGAAGTCCTCGTCGACGCCTTCTTTGCTTGGGCCGTTCAATCCTCAAGCAATACGCCGGGCCGACTGGTTTCTCGGCTCCGTCGATGGAGAGGCCCTTGGGGGGCTGCGAAACACGACCGAATGTGAGCAGGTCACCGCCGTGCCACCCGTGCACTCGCTTTATTAGTTGATAACCTAGTGAGTCCTCGTCAGGCGACTTCCTCGCTGACGGCTCGGGGCTATGCACACGCGTCGCCAGCACTGGCCTCGTCCTGATGGCCGCCTCTGCTCCGTGTGCGCTGTTTCCCGCTCTACATCGTGGAGACGGTCCTTCGCGCTCCCAATTCGCCGTCTTCCCCGTCTCCACCATCGCAAGTCGCGAAGTGCCGACGCCGATGATCAACCAGGACCGCTGAAATAGCAACCACACCAGCCCGGTCATTGACCACGATGGCCGCCAATGAGCGGTCCCCATCAGAGTCCCAGTGCTTGTATCACTCACTGAATGGCCAATGCCGTCGGCTTCAGGAAGCGCTACTAGTGTCACCACATATCAGCCTTCGTTCCGAGTCGTGACATATGCCATACGGCTATATAAAGACCTCTTTTGCGTTCCCGAGCTCACCTGGCATGGCATTTGTCAGTATCCATACCCCCCAAAAGACATGCGGATAGAGACCACCCACAGCATGACCCTCCAAAACATCATCATCCTGGGGGCTGGGCCCTGTGGCCTGTCCGCGGCCATCGCTCTTGCTAAGAAGCACGCTGGGGAACAAAGGCCTCCCTTGCGCATCACTATCATCGAACTCCGGTCCTGTCTGCAGACCATCGGCGGGGCCATCAACTTGACGCCCATCGCCATGCGTTACATTGACTATCTCGGTGCTGGTAAACGGTTGCGTGAGCAAGCCGTCAACCTCGAAAATGGCATCGACTACGTCTCGATCCGCAGCGGGAAGCGTATCGGCAACATCTGGGGCGGGATTGGCGCCGTCCGCGTCGCTCGGCATCGCCTAGTGGAGTCTCTGCTGCAGACAGTTACCGAGGAGTATTCCGACACCGTCCATATCCAGTGGGATAGACGGGTGGCGGAAATCTCGCAAAGCGAGTCTAACGTCGTGGTGCGTTTCGAGGATGATGGGACCCTGACGGCCGATGTGCTCTTGGGCTGCGATGGCCTTCATTCCGCGGCACGGCGTCTCTGGGTCGAACCAGAGCGCACAAAGATCTTCACTGGTCGCGTCATCACAATGGGCTGGAGTGACCAGCCAGCCGGAATGACACTGTCAACAGGGGAGCAGGCTCTGCGCGATACGGCCCTCATCTCCAGCCCTAACGGAATCCTGCTCTCGTCTTATTACGAGCCCACCAGGACCAAGACCTACTTGGCCCATATCATGCCCATGGCCGAGCCAGACGGGGGTGCCCGTGATGGTTGGAAGGCTGCCGGCGAGGACAAGGCAGCCATTCGGAGGGAAATCATCGAAACGTACCAATCGGGGCAGGTCAGAGGACTGCAAGAGGTGGTTTCGAAATGCGAGGATTGGCACCTCTACCCCGTCTACGTCCTGCCTCAAGGTGGGCGCTGGCACCGCGGCCGAGTCCTCCTTCTGGGCGACGCTGCGCATGCGGTACGTGTTTTGGCCTTGCAAGTATCCCCTCAGCAGAGACCACTGTACTAACAACCTGTTGACAGATGCCGCCTCAGGGCGAGAGTACCGGCTTGGCCATTGAAGACGGCGTCCTCATAGCAGAGGTGCTCGCACGTCGCGCGTCGCGGACGGTCGAGCAGCTCTTCGCCGACTATGAGACGATGCGCAAGCCTGTGATAGACCGTTCCTACAGGGATTCCATCCGGGCTATGAAGTATGGGTTCATCAAGACATCGGGACTCGCATTCATACTCCTAGAATGGGTGGTCTGGTTATATCTGCTTATCAAGAAATGGCGACAACAGGAGCACTTCGCGAGCGATGTCCGGAAGCTGAAACTGCCGGCCTGAAAGAGGCGTCGGCGGTGTTGGGAAGGGCTTAAGACCACCGAGACGTGGAGTTGATATTGCTGTCAAGATTCCCTGATACCGGAGTGCTCCGGCAAGTAGGCTTTGTCTCTCGACACCTCGAATCGATGGCGGGAAGTGGCGATGCAGGAGGAGCGGTTCTACGATCTCGGGTACAAATTACCGTACGACCATGGGAGTAGATGGATAGTGTTGTCCCATTCTCCTACAGGCGTCCATTCAGCCGCCCCATCACAAGAACAGCCAAGGAACCGCATCCACCAGCACATGGGCAGAAATACGGAGAGACGCGCCGCCAATTAGATACTGTATACCATAATAAGGCAATTCAGGGAAAGCTGCAGGAAAACTGCCTGGTTTGCATGCCGAAGTGGGGGAGACCGGCCGGGTGTCCTTGTCCTCCATCATCGTGTGATAAGAGATGCAGAGCCGACGGTTCATCATACGCACCTTTGCCTACAAATGAAGGCATAAAATCGAGAGAAGGGTCAGCAGAATAAACTGGAAACGCAGACAAGAACACGCCGGGCCTCTCTGGCATGACTCCGATCCTCGTCCCTTCTCCCGTCGCCCGCACTGCTCGCCCCGCCCACCACGAAGTGAAGGCGGTCACCAGCTTGGGGCAGCCCTATTCCAATGCATCTATAAGAAACTGTCGAGCCACGGGCTTGTCAAGCCCCAGCAATCCCTCAGCCACCGGCATGAGCCACAGGCCGGCTCACCACATTCGTTACAGGCCTCACCTGGTCATGACTCGCTCAATTGGGGCGGGGTCCCCTTGGTTTCTGATGCTATGGATCGGGACATTTGACCTACACTGGAGGACCACCTTATAAATAGCCCCTGCTATGCCGTAGTTCATAGTTAGAGAATCAGAGCACTTTATCTCATCAATTCTCTGTCCCATACTAACTAACGTACCGAGCAGCCCGACAGAAACCGCCAGGGCCAGCCCATGCCGCAGCGGGTTGGCATTGTGACATCGGGGTCGATCTGGCCCCCCCAAGAAAACCCCATATTCGAGGCCTCCGAATCGTGCATGCGTGGCTCGCGAGGACCTGCTGCGTCCTCGGTTAATAGAGGGTGCGAGACTTGGGAGGCTTTTGATAGGGCTGCCCCGGCTGATCTACTCACTAGTGGGCCGCGGTAATGGAGTTGCGGGAGACTGACGAGGTTTCACGTGGCTCGTTCCTTGGTTTCCTAGCGTCGGGCCAAGTCCAGCCCCTGATGTTCTGGGCCTGCTACCGGCCCTGGTCCTGGACGAGCCCACCGTTGTCCCACTCGTCAGGGCTCTGCCGGCCTATAGTAGGCTGGCCGCCTCGTCAGCCGCCGCCGTTGGCGCTGCCACACGTTGTGGCACGGCCCTTTGAGGCTCACGGTAAATGCATCCCCGGGGTCGCTACGCTGCTTGGTTCACGGCCGGCCCAGATGCTCCGGAGAGAGAGAGAGAGAGAGAGAGAGAGAGAGAGAGAGAGAGAGTGTGTGTGTGTGTGTTGGTGTCCATTCGACACGGTCCATCCGCGTTCTCGTTGCTCACTCATGGAAGAATTGGGCGCCTGGCGCCGCCTCCGCAAAGCGAAGCGCCATGGATTGCCAACACCCACCGCGATCAACAGCTACGGCAGGCATGAAACGTGGATCGGCGCGCCGTGGAATTCCACCAATCGGTGGAGACGCGGCACTCAAGTACCGGATCGTGTGACGGCTGCGCCCCCGTTTCTCTCCTCATTCCCTCTGAGCTGAGCTGTGAGGTTCCGGTCCGGACGCGCTGCTAACCGAAAAAAGACGTCGTCGATGTCCAACCCACCCAAACCTGGACAGACCAGTCCGATCTTGGCTATCCGATAGAAATCAAGGCGAGTGACGGGGTAGGCGGTCCACCAAGTACCGGCAGGGGTCCGGGGAAACGGGAGGCCTGCCTGGAATTCATGACCGGACCCCGATTCAGGAGAGCCGCGTGGATGCTTGGAGGAGAAACCCTAGATCCCGGTCCGTCCACACGCAACGGCGCCCGCAGTCGAAGGGGGAGCAACCGTCGGCCACTATACTCGAGATTGGCCTAGAGGCTCCCTGTTGGGGTCCTTGTTGGAGGAAATTGGTCGTGTATCACACATACAACCATGTCTGCCCTTCGCTTCTTTGGGCCTTGACGGTCGAGCATTGGCCGCTCGACTTGTCTCCCGGCCAATCTCCACGCCGCCGGGGAGCCATGATAGCCTCTTCTCAGCAGCTTGGCAACAACCCCTTGTCTCTGGCGCTCTCCCCCGCGTACCACCCCTCCGCCGTGGAATGAGGATCGATGGGGGAAGGATGTCGTCGCCGAGGCAAGAGGATGGTTCTATAAAGGTGTAGAGACGTGCCGTGGTCTCACGGTTCTCTTCTGCTTCATCCCACCGCCATCGGACAGCTCCTCTTATCCATTCGCTATATTCTCCAACATTGTACCCTTCGGCGACGCCCAGGAGGTCATACACTCACTTTCATCCCTCTTTCCCGTCTTAGCTACTCGGTGCTCCCCAGAACCAACTCCCCCCCCCCCACACGCACAGTCACCATGAAGTACTCGGTTGCCATCGCTGCGCTCAGCGCCTCGGCCGCCCTGGCCACGCCCGCTGCCGACATGACGCCCAACACCTTTGGCGTCCTGGACAAGCGCGCCACCTTCCCCATCCCCGCCTCCAAGGGCTCCGTCACCTACAAGTCGGTGCAGAAGATCTCGGGCACCTTCGACGGCGGCATGAAGACGTACGGCCGTGGCGTCAAGTGCACCGGCCAGGCCGAGGGTGGCGACTCGGATGCCGTCTTCCAGCTTGAGGACGGCGCCACCCTCAAAAACGCCATCATTGGCGCCGACCAGATCGAGGGCGTCCACTGCAAGGGCTCCTGCACCATCGAGAACGTCTGGTGGACCGCGGTCTGCGAGGACGCTCTGAGTCTCAAGGGCAACGGCAACGCCAACGTCAAGGGCGGGTAAGTACCGAACCCTTCCCTGGGAGCATCACGCCCCCCAGCAAGACACCCTGCTAACACGCCGCGCAGCGGTGCTCGGGGCGCCGAGGACAAGGTCATCCAGCACAACGGGCTCGGCACCGTGACCATCGACGGCTTCACCGTCATGGACTTTGGCAAGCTGTACCGCAGCTGCGGCAACTGCAAGACCATGGGCCAGCGTAACGTCAACGTCAAGAACGTCAAGGCCTACAACGGCAAGGTCCTGGTGGGCATCAACTCCAACAAGGGCGACATCGCCAACATCTCCAACACCTGCACCAGCTCCGTCAAGAACACCTGCCTCGAGTACGAGGGCACCACGCCCGGTAACGAGCCCAAGCAGACCGGCAAGGGCCCCAGCGCCAACTGCAAGCACGCCGCGTCTCTGCCTTCTTGCTAAGCTGCTCATGGGGGGGGGCCGTGGACCTGTGGAGGATGGACCGAGGCGGATGACAGCCCGGCCGCAGATCCAGGAGAGAGAAAGAGAGAGAGAGAGAGAGAAAGAGATTTGGACCCATTGCTCCTGTTCTGGGTCGTACGCCTAGGAACGCATAACAATACGGGAGAACTTTCGCTGTACATACTTTTCGAGGCGAGGAGCCCATGTCCATACGAGGCCCAGTACCAATTTAACCCCCGCACTACAAGCAGGCTATTGCCTTGCTGTATCTAAAGCCCCCCGACGTTTATAACAGGCGAGCATCCCAGCACGACGTGATCCACACCGACTTGACGCGCCCATGCCACAGCCAGCGGCTCAGCACGACGGACAAGTGGTTCCCCACCGCCGCACTATGGCATTCCCCTCGATCGGCCATGTCTCGTCGCCTGTGTGCACATGGTCTATCTGCGGACCGGGCAGCTGTGATGCAAGTCGCCGATGCGTAGAAAAGCCACAGGCTCCGGCACGTCAACTGTCTGACCCAACCAGTAAACATGGCAAACACCACCACGAAAGTTCGGGTTTCCTGTGGAGCATGCTATGTATGACTTGAAGAGAGCCAGGAGGTTCAGTTGTCGTCGCGCACCCTAATATTCCAATTTTCTCCATAAGCGTGCTTTCCGACAGTGATTTGGCAACATTTGGTGCTTATAATCTGCAATTGAAGCTTCCTCTTTCGAATCCGGTATAGTGTAACGGTTAACATAGCTCGTTTTCACCGAGCAGCTCGGGGTTCGATTCCCCGTACCGGAGGCGTTTCTTTTTTCCTCTCGTTGGATGGAGATCATCTCTTTTGCCCTCCAAGAGGTTGTTGTTGACTTTGGGCGATGAAGTGATGCGCGAGACTACAGACGCGCCAGCTCCGGCCGATACTTCATGGCAATAGCTGGTGCTTGCACGTCCAGGCCATGCCTCCGTGCGCTTCTACAATACGCTACACCCGTCGCGCCCGTCCGATCGGGCGGGCTTGCGGCCGCATCACTGGGTACAGCTAGGATTCGCAGTGTCCGCGCCATGGCGACCTTCCGGGTTGACGGGGACATCCCCGTCACGCTGCGCGCCGGCCTGCCGCGGGAGACTTCGCTTGGCTTTCCGCCGTTGCAGGTACATGGGCTCTCGCTCTGCCCCGGGTGGGCAGAGCGGGCAGCGAAGAGAGAGCCGACGGGGCGGAGGCGCCACGCAGAACTGGCTGGAGACGTTGCGGCGGTCCCCCGCGCGACAGACGGGCCTCCGTGACGAGGGCGAAAAGCTTACCCTGAAGCTCGTCAAGATGAAGGACCTGTGGAGGGCGGGCGTGCGGGATGCCAAGTGCCTGGCGGCTTTGGCACTCTGGGAAGGCCCGAAGAGAGAAGGCAAGGTTTGACGGCCAGTCACGAATGCCCCGGCCACAGTGGCGTTTGACGCTCTCGCCTGGGCGGAACCAAGCGGCGGACGTGACGGAGTGGCACAGCACGTTAGATGCGGGCTAATGATTCTGACGTGCCAGTGATGGATTTGATGAGAAACATTAGGATCACCCCCCACCCCCCCCCCCCCCCCCCCCCCCGAATGTGATGAATGACTGGGGGTACGAGAGTTCTCGGGCTTGGTATTCCGCTTGGGGCAATGCCCCAAGCCCCTATAGACTCGTCTCGACGTCGCCGTGGGCCCCCCCGAGAATGAGATTCTCAGTGGAGTCGAGCCGCGCCTGCGTGACCTTGAAGACCGCCGGCACGCCCGTGTCCTCGAATGCCTTGCCCTCCCGCAGCATCTGGACGAGCCCCTTGGCCGACAGTAGGATGAGGGGCATGCCGTGGCCGGTGAACCCACCCAGGACCATCTGCCCGGGCTTGCCGGGGACGTCGCCGACGAAGGGCATAAGGTCGTTACTGTAGCCCATGACTGCATAGGCGGGGGGCGGTCAGCGCAGGGGCCTCTGGCGGGCGGGAGGTAGGAAGAGGAGACGGCACTCACTGCCGGTCCAGATTTCGCTGACATGCGCGCCGCTGTCCTCCCAGCCGAGGAAGGTCTTCTGCATCAGGTCGTCAAAGTAGGGGGCGGCGGGCTCGATGAGGGTGCTGTCGTCCGAGACGTTGTACCAGTGCGAGGCGTCGGTCCAGAACTGCGAGCGGGCACCGCCCACGATGATGCTGCCGTCGGGCCGCGAGATCAGGTAGTCGTACAGGGACGGGCCCTGGCGGACGCCGTAGGTGTAGGGCAGGAAGGGGGCCCGGCGCCCGGCGCCCGGCACGATGTGGCTGCAGATGCCGCGGACGGGCACGATGTGCCGGGCGAACTGGGGCGCGAGGCCGGCCGTGTAGGCGTTGGTGGCCAGCAGCACTTTCCGGGCCTTGATCGGCCCCCGCGGCGTCGTGGCCACCCACCGGCCGTCCGGCAGGGGCGCCTCCGCCAGGTGCGTGACGGGCGTGTGGGTTTGCAGGTTGGCGCCCTTGTCGACGACGCCCTGCAGCAGGTGCATCACCAGCTTGTAGGGCCAGATGGACGCCGCCGTGAAGGTGAAGCTGGCCAGGGCGCCCCTGACGCCCGACAGCTGCGCCCGAGAACCCCTGTCGTCAGCCCGCCCCGTGGCTTGCGCAGGCCGCGGAGACGCCGCGGCGAGGACTTACCTGCTCGGCGTCCTTCCCGTAGCTGTGGTGGACGTCCTTCAAGTCGGCCACGCCCGAGCGGCCCAGTTCCTGGAAGGCCCGGTGGCACTCCTCGGCCAAGGCAGGGTCCAGGATGGCGTCGCAGGCGCGCGTCAGCACGAAGTCGCAGTCGATGTTCTGCTTCTCGACCAGCTCCTTGACGGCGAAGACCTGGGAGGCCTCGAACCGCGCCACGTCGGCGGCGGCGCGCGCCCCGTACTTTCTGATGTGCTTGGGGACGCTGAAGTAGACGTCGGGCTTCAAGTGGCCGCCTGGGACCGCGCGTCCCGCCATCAGTCACCCGCTGGGTCGGGGCCTCGCACGGGTTGGATGCTCGGTCAAAGGGTAGGCAGGTGGCGACGTACCGTTCCGTCCCGTGGCGCCCGAGCACGCCTCACGTGCTTCGAGGATGACCACCGAGGGCGGCGAGGGGTTGTCCTCGTAGAGGTAATGGGCGAGCGATGCGCCGGAGAAGCCGGCACCGACGATGAGCACATCGCACTCCGACGGCAGGTCGGCGGTGGAGCGGTGGCTGTCCAGGCCGTGCGGCTCGGTCCTCCAGAACGGCGTGGTCGCGCTGGGCACGGGGGCTGCCATGGCGTCGTGTGGCGGAGCGGATGAGGGCTGGGGCGGGAGGGATTCCCGGTTCGTGTCCAACTTACCCACGAGGGAGTCCCCGGTATCAACGCAGTGCACGTCCGCTGTCTCCCACGGGGCTCGAAACCTGGGCGACGAGGTTGGGAGAGCTGGCGATCGGCTGCTGCGCCTGTGCCGCTTTCGGTTGCTTCGGGAGGAGGGGCGGCGGCCAGCGCAACCCCGGCCCGCCTCTGGACAAGCCGACAGGTCCGATGACCATCGCCGTTATCGGAATACGGATCGTTCCCCCGCCTGCTGCCAGGCACCCGATGCCAAAAGTAGCATCTGTCCCGCAAGTTCCTCATTCAAGCAGCCCTCCATGCTTTAGGTTGAGTATCGGTAAAACCCCCCATCGTGGAGGCTGTGGAGACATGTGGGCGCGGAACCAGCCTTGGATCCATTCTCCATCCCGCCCATCCATGGACACCAGCCGGCCTCCCAAGTCCCAACTAACACCGGATGGGGCGACAGGACGCGACCCACCCCCGCAGTTGCTATGTTGATGTCGGGTGAAGCACTGCACTGCTGCAGACAAAGAGGAAAAGGCACGGCTGCCACTGAGCAACACAAGCAAATGGTCGGTTGCATTCCCGCCCTTCCCTATTAGTTGTTTGGGTTATGGAAACACGATGGCCTGTCGCGGCGGAGGCTTTGCTACCTCCTTCCAGGTCCGTCGCGAGGTCGCCTGCCACCCCTGTATTACACGCCAGCCACCAAGCTCGTCATTAAAGAGAGTACATGTTTTTCAATCCTGCTGGAAATTGCCACGCGCTTTTCTCCCTCGGGACCTCTTCTTCGTCAGAGGCCCGCTCTCCAAGCCCAGGCCCGTGTTTCCCTCGCCATCTGTGTGCTAGACAGCCCCTCCCTTGGCCATCATCTGGTCATACAGGGAGGTTGCCACGCAGTAGGGCGACCGGTTCCGTGGGTCGAGGTAGCAGAGGTTGTCGTCGGGGCAGTCGCCGGCGCTGACCCAGGTGCCCGACCAGTCGCACACGATCCAGCCTGTGTGGCAGGGCTTGCAGTCGTAGGTCGCGGGCTTGCAGACGCCCGCCGTCGTGTCCCAGCCGTCGTCGGTGCCCTCCCACTCGTCCGCCGCCTCGTCGTCCTCGTCGGCCTCGCTTCGGGTGCTAACGACGGCGTTCTCGCTTCGGCGGCTGGGGGCGTCTTCGCCACGGGCACGGTCGCGGCTCTCGAGTCTCTTGTGGAGGCCACCAGATCGCTGCGGAGCCGGGCCCGGTGCGGCTAGGGCGGTGGCCGCCAGGGTGAGGAACAGGGCGATGGACTGTTTCATCTTGCGTGTGGCTCGGGTAGGCAATGATCAACTGAACTGGGCAAGTTTCTCCGTTCCCGAAGTTTCAGACGATGCGGCCGGCGGGACGATGGCGAGTGGAACAGTTAACTTGGCAGGACAAAGTACCAGGATCCGATGAAGGGGCAACCGTCAGAGACCAGGTGTTATTTATCTCAGGATTTACCGTAGCCATCACGCGACATGCCGGTTGAGTTGGCGAAGTCCGCCCGCTCGCCTCAGCCGTGGAGTGCCGCCGTTTGATGGGGGGGGCGTGAAGGAGCATCGGACGAATCATGATGCTTCCTCAACGTTCTTGAAGTCGGCATCTCGATGAATCTATACCGCGATGGCAGGGACCGGGGCAGCGGCGAAGCATGAACGGGTCGAATTGACTTTATTCAACTGCGTGCCCCTGGGTTCGTCCCATGGGCACTTGGCGAGCAAGAGCCTCAGGGTCCGAGCAAACAAACTCTCGGCAGGGATTCCCGGCTTCGAGTTACCCTGTTTAGGACTCCCAACTGCCAAATTCGGATTCTCGGCCCAACAATCCCATCGCTTTGGAGTTCAGGATGGCGGAGACGGTGGCATGCACGGGGTTCTTGCCACCCATCGTGACCTGCATGGGATGCATGTCTTGGAATCCCTCGCGTCCGATCCAGAGATCGCAACAGCATTGCCACCATCTCCCCACCACTGTACCGCATCCACACCCTAGTTGGGATATCCTGCTGCGGCCTTGACCAATTGCAGACTTTACATCAAAGTCAAAGACCGGCCAGAAGCCCATACCTCGGGGGTGAAGGCTACGAGCGGCATGTCAAAGTATGGGAATGTCGCCAAGCTCTCCTTAAGAGTTCCGGTATCAAGCGCTTGCCGTGCGCAAAGTCGGCGTCTTCCTATGCATCGACCAGAAAGCCTGTCTTGGTCAGTTTAGATGCCCATAACTTTGGTCCCAGACGCCGTGCTTCGGATCATCTGACCGTCACTCTCGTATCTTTGATTTGAGGTATCCGCTGTTCAATGTTTCAGTGTCCAAGTCAAGCCATGTGGCACATGATTCCCACTGTACTGAGGACTACCCATCCATCACATGGTTACGAGGCGGGGCGTCGCTGTGTAGACACAGCCAGAGCCGTGGACGGCTATAATTCAGCCTCGCGATCGAGTCGAGGCCCCCTATAGTGTCGCCGGTGCATGGATCCGGTGGCGCATGCGGCGGCAGAAGCGGTAGAAGAGGACTGAGATATCGTCGGAGGCGTAGATCTGGTGACTTTGGCCTCTCCTGTGAGCCTGTATGGTTGTTTTAGCCACCTACACCTATTTTCACACGCGTGCTCAAGGCATTGCCAAATAAAAAGTCATCCCCGAGGGGGCCTAGTTCTTCCGCACAAGCTACGATATATAGACCGCCCCCCCCCCCCCCCAAACAAACGCCTAGACAGACTATATAAGAATACTTACCACAAAGGACAAGCACCTATACTGACTAGTTAAGATTACTCATCCATCTGTGGCTTCCAATATGCCAGCACATAGGTCACCACCGGTCGCAAACCCTGGCCCATGGCCGCAAAAGGGCCCCCGAAGGCCGCCAAGAACGACCACACACACAACTTCCCGGCGCTGGTGGTGGCCGCGACACACGGCAACCGTGCCGCCTCGCCACCAAGGGCGCTGGCAGCCCGAGAAACGCCAAGGGCACTCTGGGCAGCGGCGACAGCGGCACGAGCGGCAGTTCCGGCGAGGGGACCGGGGACCGAACAGGGAGACAGACCGGAGACAAAGACCGCCCCACCTAGAAACCGCCCGATCGAGACGAGCGGAGCCGCGGGACCGAGGAACGGGGTTCCGGGGCCGGAGGCCGGAGCACCAGGGCAAGCCGAGCAGGTGGAGCAGGCGAATGTGGGACAGGCGACGGCGGGGAAAGCCGGGTAGACCTGACGGTGGGTGGTGGCGGCGGCGGCGGTGGTGGCGGCGGTGGTGGTGGTGGTGGCGGCGGTAATGATGATGGCCGTGATGGCGATAATGGTAGTGATGGTGGGGGGGTCAACGACGACGCCCAGAACGAGACAGCCCAGTGCCATGGCGGTGGTGATTTTGGTGCTCTTGGTGCTGGTGCTAGTTCTGGGTGAGTAGTTAGTAGTGAGCCAAAGAAAAAACGAATCATAACAAGATGGAACCGGATGGAAATTTTGTTTTGAAGTGGTGTCTATTCTATGAAAAATGATATGGTATAACCATCCCACCATTCTTCGCAACTACTCACGGCAACAAAGACAGCCGCCACCGCCATGGTTTCTGCTTTCACTATTGTTACTTCCGTTCCTGCAGCCTCTTACAATGGCAGTGTCCCGTGCTTCCCGCTTTTATCCGACACTCTGGAAGCTACGGGCCTGGAAGCATGATTGGCATGAGATGGTGTTGGACGTGGACGTGCTGTTCGTAGTGTATGGAATTGGCTGAAGCCCTTGGAGGGAGGCCATGGAATATGGCGACAGTGCCAGACCCGGGGGAAAGCCTTGCAGCTTTTTGTTGTTGTTTATTATAGAGTGCAGAAAAGATGGATTGTCACGATCTTTAGACTCTGTGCCCTGTGGATTCAAGGAGGGCATTCATGGTTCAATAAGCCACCATCACTAATTTTTAACCTCGGGGACTCAATTAAGTTCTCACCTGAAGATGCAAGTGCTCAAGTGCCTGGTATGTTGACCAGAACAAGCGTAGGCTAGCTCATTTGTAATTTTCTCGTCGAAGCTGATGGACCATGATAAGACCTCTGTCTCGACCTTTTAGGCTGATACTTTTTTCCCTTGAAAATTCACCTGGCGACTCTCCCCTGATATATTCTCTACCCTCTTCATCAACGCCAACCAAGCATTGCCGGCAAGCAGCCAGTGTCAGTCAATTTCCTTCGCCCAAAGGCCCTAGGAGACGAAAAGGATTTATTAAACGGAAAAGTACATATGATTTCAACATAATTCAGAAGTTCTTTGATAAGCCCTGCAAGGATGGCTATCACGGTGACAATTCTTTCCAGGGCGAATCTCCAAGGGGGGGAAAAAAAAAACTACTCTGCCAGTCCCACAACCCAAATTTGCTGCTATTCCAGATCAAGAGAGCGAATATACTGCCCGCAAAACAACAGCCGAACCCATTGCATCCGTCACTTCAGACCAGTGGCTTTGGAAAGCTCGAATTCCCGACCCTGAACACAGAGGATGGGTCATATTTGCCACCATTGGACAATGCGCTGGGTGCATGTTGGCTCGTTCTATCATCTGCTGCTATCCCAAAGAGTACTATATTCATTTGTTAGGCATAAGCACCCTCATTGCTTCGCTAATTTTACGTGGTAATCAAAGAGAACGAAGAGCAAAATACGACAAAAGCAACAATCCGGACCTCCAAGAATTCGGCCGAGCCCTTCCCGGCGGTATGGGGGCTCACATCATCTGTGCATTGACACTTTCTATCGTACGACAATGTCAAGCGTTTTTGTCGGATTGGGATTGGATTGTGCAAGGACAAATGCTGGTGATTTTGGATTGGCTACTGGTTCGAGTGGTGGACTCGAAGCCTCGCAGATGCAGTGGCGTTCTTTGGTTGCTAAGTCGATTGGGAAATCCATTTGCATTTTTATAAGACTGGACGGACCCGGATAGAGTGGCTGCTCCAGCGGCACACTTTCCATGGTGTGCAGGTAACATCGCAGAGACTTCCAGAAGGACCGGTTAGTTTGATAGAGCACCAGGGGCCGGGCACATGTGCTTTTGTGTGGCTCGCTGTGCATCGGGTCTACTCGACGTATGCTTGCGTTCTCACGGAAACACCCATTTCTGTCTCCCAATCAGTAGGTGGAGACCCACGAGTGAAAAGCGGTTTTCCGCCCTCCTCAGCGAAGCAACGGACTCGACTCTAATCTTACCTAGACTTCCATCTACGGCATTTGGCTGCTGGAGAGAGTGTTCCAATGAAGGTTGACGAGATCGAAGAGCCGAGAAGGAAAAGGTAGAAAGTGTGAATCGAGATGATGTAGAAGAAGGGAGACTAGGTATCTGCAAAGGGCAGAAGTGGGATCAACTGAAACAGGGATGAGAGTGCAGGGTGGAAACAGCCCAGCTCGCCAGGGCCGGGTGCGTATGGCGCCTGCCCCGAGGTTTGCTTTAGGCAGTTACTGTTTGTCCCCGATGAAGACACGCGGATCGGTAAGTATTCTTAGTATGGGAAGTTGCTATGGTAAGGGCTGGCTGTGGTCTCTGGAGGCCTGGTCGAATCAAGCCAACAGCCAGGGCGAATATTCGGAAGTGCATCCATCACTCATGCTGATAGAAACATGATACCGACGGTGTCTCCGCATGGTTTCTTTACTGCTGAAGGCACTATTCTACATCAACACACAGAAGTTACGGCTAGCGCCGCCAGTCCCCAAGCCATCCATACCCCCATCGCGTCGCCGCGGCCGCGGCCGCCGTTCTCCGGCAGGGCCGCACCGCCCGTCGCGACCGCACCGGCTGCGGTTCCAGACCCGGGCCTCGCCTCGGGCCCCGACGTGGCGGCGGGCGCGGCGGGCTCACGAGACGCTGTCGCGTGCGCCTCGGCGTAGCACTGGGCAAACTTGAGGGTATCGTTGAGCATGGCCGAGCCCATGGGGATCTGGTCGGCGCGGGAACGCTCCACATCCACGTTAAAGGCGGCCCACCACCAATTCCAGGGGCAGCGGCGCGCGAGGGCGACGGCCGAGACGCTGTGCGCTTGCCACCATTCCGAAGCGGAGCTGCCGTAGGCCGAGTACGCCGGGAGCACGTCGGCGGCCTCGGGTGCCGTGGAGAAGCGGCACCAGGTGTCCTTGTCGATTGGGGGGCACAGCTCCTCGTAGCGCGAGTCGTAGGAGCCCAGCGTGGTGCACGCAGGGTTGCGGACGTGCCAGCCGTAGGAGACCTGCGCCATAACCATGCCGTGCGGCCCCAGCGGCACGTCAAAGTACGGCGCCAGATCCTCGGTGTAGCACGGCCGCGGGTCCTCAGCCGTCAGGTGGTTGCCGTTGGGCGGCGCGACGATGCTGAGAAGCGACTCATCGGGCCACGTGGGGGCGGCGGTGGTGGTGGTGATGGTGGCGCCACCTGCCAGGCCGGAGACCGTGAGGAATGCGATGGTGAGGCTGGTCTTCTTCATGGTCCAAGTCGTGGCGCCGGGAGTGCGACGGGTGCCAAGGGGGAGTTCACGCACAGCAAGAGGCTTGCCCAGTATTTTATGGCGCAGACTCGGCCGCTCTTCTTCTCTGCGGATGATTCTACCAGGGGTAGCTACCCAGGTATCCACTCGGGGGGATGATTGATTTCGGTTTGCGGCTGGAACCTTGGCTCGCAGGGATCGCTACAACTCGCGGTGATAGGCATTTCGCTCTGGCCCAATCGGCACGTCTGGTTCCTCGGCGGCTTGGCTCTTTTCAGGTCTCCAGCTCCGTCGTCGTGGGGCTGCCCCTGGAAAACTACTGTTGAAGTCCGAAGCAAGGCAGTAGAGATCTCGCGGGCTATTATCAGCAGAATCCAGCAGATTTGGTAGATGTAATCTCAACGGCTTTGCTTTCTAGCTGCCACCCCTCTTGATACGGATGAGGCACCTCAACCTGTTAATATCCCCTCCTGTCCATGTATCGAACTCGCTTCAAAAATATTCCAAAGGAGCACACTGTAGGGCTCTTTAGATCGGCAGGCCTCGCAATCCCGAAAGGCACGCGCAGAGACTACTGATGCGTGGCCATGGGGGGTAACCGGATATTGAGGTGCGAGGTCCATGACAGGAGGGGTCCTGGTGCCCCCACCTTGGACTGCACTATAAGGTGGGACACCTATCCGTGCACCAGCCCCTTAGTGAGCCAGAGTTCGAGATGTCTTCAAAAAATGAACCACCATCACTAAAACAACAAGATCTTAACAACCACATAAGCAATAGGGTTCGTCTTTTAGTCTATGAGATGGTGATACACTCTTCTGCCTCCGAATCAGACTCTTCGGAAGACTCGACCTTAATTAGGTACCGTTTTATCGCCCGACCCTTACCCTTGATATCGCTAGAGGACGCCAGGCCCTCCTTCACTTTAACCACGTTTGAGATCCTCACGAAGCTTTGCTGCGCAGATTTATTAACCTTGCGACGTTTCTGAGGCCTTTAGCGCTTTAAAGCAGCAATTAGTTGGTCTCTCTCTTCGCTTAGCGTAGAGATTTTTATAGTTGCTTTATCGAGTGCCTTATTAAGCTATAACTGGAACGACTTAAACGTTAGAGACCGATATATAGCGTCTATATTACGTAATTCCCTAGCGATGAGGTTAACTTAACGTGAACTCCGAGGCGTAGAGATATCGATACCACTTATGTTAGAGGTATAGACTTACCCTATGCCTCGATAAAGCCTTTTAGCCTTTATACCTATTCTCCTAGTTATAAGAAACGTGTTTTATAACGTTTCTTCTATACCGCGGTAGAAGGCGAAACACTCTTACCCTTAAGATCTAGACTTTAGTATGGAGATTCCGGACAACTTCGTTAGACTAACATACTACTGGATAGAGCTTTCTATACTCTTTCTTATGCATCTATCCGTTCCTGGATACGAGCCCTAGTTATAGAGATAATCAGAAAGTAAGGCCCCTCGGACTACTTCTGATAAAATCTCTAGTTTTAGTATAGTGTCTTACACCTACTATACCTTTCCGATACGGCTCTAAGGTACTATTAGACCTTACGGATCATATAATGCAGTCTATTTTCTTATTCGAACGTTTATTACGGAGATATCTCGACTTAAGACTATTAGTTTCTACCGTGCGCTAAACCACTAGTTTTAAGACATCTTCCTTTCTTTTCCTTCCCACTTAGATTTTATTCACCTACTTATAGGAGTGTTTTCCCCCGTCGGAATCCTTTCTCTTAGATAGAAGCAAGCAATATCAATACCACGGTTTCACTCCTATCACTTCCGCTCCGCACTAAAGTGATAATTCAAGACGGCACTCGACTATAAGGCCTCTCTCGAGGTTTGCTTCCCTTATAATCACTTTACCTCCATAAACAACTTATTATAGCTACTCCTAAGTCCTGTAGCACCTCTAGAATGGTCTAGAGACTAGAGTCTAGCTGGTCACGTAGATGCTAGCGAGCTAGCCTGCTGTTAAGAGGTTTAGAGCGGTCCCTTAGGAAGATACCGGTCGCTCGCTAGCTAGTAGCGATAGTTAAAGGCGTGAAGGCTTTATTTCGAGCGCCTATCTAAGCCTCCAGGAACTCTGGCTTCTTTGGTGTCATCGTGAGGCTGCTACGGCACGTAACGCGTAGATGCTCGCGATACTTCCTCTTTAGGACGCTGAAAGGGCCTAAGTCTAGAGGCTAGAGGACCTATAAGTAGTACGCTAGCAGGAAATCAATCTAGACCTTATTCTCTAAGCAGCGGAGCATAAAAAGTTCGTCAGTATAGCTGTTATAACTATCGAGGATAAGGTGCCGCCACTGGTTAGGGTCCTCTAGACCGGTTAACGGCAAGAAGAGCTCCTCTAGTTACTACAAAGCAATTGCCTTACTGGTCCAGCCGTTAAGACTGCTTACGAATATCTATTTATGATACTCCTCGCGGAGTTGCTGGTCTCCGAACCACTGCTGTTAAATAAAGGCGCCGGCGAAGATTACTACTAGAGGCAGAACTCTGCCGTCTCTAGAGATATACTCTAAAGTGGTCGTCCACTCTCTATTGCTAGGCTCTATAGTATAGATCTTCGCGAGCTCTACCGGTCTAAAGACGATATAGTTATCTGACCAGCTAATATAGGCTCTAACTTCGTCCACGTTATACGTATACTCTAGTGGAACGATGCTTGCTTCCCCTTAGTTAAGGCGGTTAAAGAACTCCTCGATATTATCACGAGACGCTCCATTAGCGCGCTTAAAGTCGAGTAGCGTGGATTATATAGTCTTTAACTGCGGCTAGCGCTTAAGAAACTTAAGATGCTAGTGTTTTCCGATCACTCCGGAGTGGCCTGAATTAATAAGGAGCCTCTAGGCGAACTAGCGAAAGCGAGAGAACGGAGGAGCCCAGCTAAGTCTACCTTATGTGAGTATCCAGTCCGCTAAACCTTTCTCTAACGTTAGCGAGAGGCTCTGACGATGACTATAAGCAAGTTCTTTAGGGGCAACACCATTAATTCGGCGATTAAGGGTGTGTCGAGATACGTGGTACTGTCCGGCCACGTTGCGGAGAGACTGTCCCTCTAGTACTTGTTTAATCGCAGCGGCCAGCGCTAGATCATCCAAAGCTGGCATAGAAAAGAAGAAGAGAAGAAGAAGATGCTCTAGATACCTTCTTTTTAGTCCAGAGGGCTCTGGAGCCCAAGATATAGGCGAGTGTTCGCACAGGTATTCAATTGAACCATGGTCTGAGACCGTGGCTCACTGAGCGGTTGGTGCGCAAATGGGTGTCTCACCTTAGCTGGATTCCCACGCCAACGGCCACTTCATGGCAGCCTGACCTAATACGTCACCTTCTGTTTGATCTCATCTGTTTTTCGTGTCAACTATTAAATCATCCCCGCTTGGTTTGCTAGCCTCGTCCTGCCATAATTGCAGATAGGGTTCAATAATCTTCGCAAAAGTGGTAGCGCCTAACAGAAAAGTAGCAGACGGCATTTCCGAAGTCGTTAGGATACTGTCAACCACATGAAAGCAACTACTGAAGGCCTCACGACGTTGTCTCTTACACGGTGCCTGAAGTCGTCGGTGATAGTGTCAGGGTATGGAAATGGCCATCTGATTTTGACCACGCCCCTGCATTCATGGTTCTGGTCGTTTTCACACCGATTTGCCACCGCAATGGAATATCTGCGTTGTAATGCTGCAAGACATGATGAGTGAATTAAGTTATGGCTTCGATCGGGATGAATCTCCAGTCCCTGGAAAAGCGGGTGGGTTGCCCGTTCTCTTTTGACTAATTGGGTAATGACGAGGCTCTCAGTGCTTACATGAATGTAGAAAGACTGTGGAAGCCAGATATGGTGGCTCTGCCCATTTAGCATACGTAAATTTGAAGGTAGCGTTTTGGAAACGGAGGCGTATATACACTTATTACCTGCTGAAAATATTAGTAAACGCCTTAAGAATCCATCCGACCTTAAAGTCTTATCTGAAAACCTGAAATACTAGTGGGACAGCGTTAAAATACGCATTTGCGGGACCAGAGGGATAAACCCGATTCCATTCCTGTCAGGCACTGACGTCAAGGGTAAGTTCTGCCTATTCTTCCATTGCCCTACCTGTTACAACTCAGAGTTTTCCTTCCCTTTGAAATCATTATAGAAGATGCTATTGGTTGGAAACATGGGCTCCTAACATTCTAACCAAGGCCCTTCTCTTATACCAAATTGGTCGAATTATTATAACTCCGAGCGATGAACGCCGTAGACATATGACGCTCTGAGCAAAACCCTATGGTGGCTTATCCCGGTCAAATTCAGATGTCCTTGATAAGTTGATGCATGATTAAATGGCTGCCAATTGTTACACCAGCTTGAGAGCTCTGGGATCCTAGCACCCGGTTGATACGCACCGCGATGGAAAGCTCAATTTCAAGAATATAAAACTTTCAAGCTGAGCTTTGGTAGTTCGGGTAAACAAAGGAAAACAAAGCATTGAGATTGAGTAAAAGGTGCATGTTATGGTTTCTTATTCATGCAAAGAATTCCCTTGCCGCTTCGACCGAAATGTTGCCAATCACCTGCCTTGACTTGTTTCTGGCCTCCGCATTGACAACGTGAACAGGCGGCCCGCCTGATCCCACCTCGCCCAGGTTTCCAATGAACTGCCGGGCCTCGTCGAATGCGCGGGCATGCAGGACAGTGGTACCAACCTCCTTACTTGCCTCGGACATCCCCGCCGTGCAGACATTGACGCACTGCTTCAGCATGAGGCTTTGTTCGTTGAGCCGACTGATGACTTGTGCAATCTCCTTCCGGTTGACGGGTAGCGAGTCGCCTTGCCGGCTGACGGTTTGACAAACGGCCTGGCGTCCGAGGGAATGGGTAATAGCTTGTGGGTTGCCGGCTTGCTCGGTTACTGATAGCGTCTGAAGTGTGAGATCTACCATCTCAAGTTTTCCCAGCAGGTTGCTGAGACTCGTTTCAGTATGGTTCCTGAAGTTTTTCAGTTGTTCGCCATTTTCCCTCATTGATTTCCTGATTATATGTGAACCTGTCTGCCATCTCCTGAATGAACGAGGTTTGGGGATTCCAGAGGAGACTCACGATGTCATGGCACCCAACGCCACGGAGAGAGTTTGCCTCCAGTCGCCCAAGCGAGACTTGAAAAGTGTGACATCACCCTCGTTCAGGTGGAACCGGGCTCTGTCACGCCAATCCACGCGCCCATTCGCCGAATGCGAAGTGAGCTGGGAGAGCCTTTGCTCGAAATCCTCGCATGTGGTTCGGCAACTTCTCATGGCATGCTGCAAAGCGTCCAGACAAAGGCTCTGATCCTCTGAGAGCTCGGACTCGGGGGATTCGGCTATCGCCGTCTTGACAGATTGGATGGCCTTGTTCAATGCGCCGAGGTGGTCTCGAAGTTCAACAAGATAGGTAGGAACATTTCTCAAGCTGCCAATGAGATCATACAGTGATTTGGCGCTTTTGTACGCAACAGATGTCAGACCAAGCACACCGGTGATGATGCTGATGGGATCCGCCATGATGGGTGGTAGACAATTTGTCCTTTCGAAGGGAGATGGTGTTGAAAAATATGGCAAGGCAGAAGCACGCTCGGGGTTTGTTGGTGGTGCATATGATGAACGAGATAAGCAAAGTCGCTGTAAGAGCCTGAGAACCATCGGCTCTTATGTAGATGACCAGAGATTCGATGTTCCATTGTCGTTACGTGTAATCGCTTGGTGGGGGCACGCTCCTGGCTGGGCCACAACATAGCCGCCGTACCGACGAGCCGGTACCCAGTCAACAGACGACCAACAGTGGGGGTTTGCTGTCTCCATCAGGTGCAGATCCTTCTATAACCGGGTCCAAAACGATGCCAATCCAGAGCTCGCGTCTATGTCGCCTAATGATTGGACCAGTCTGACGGATTGCCGCCGTATGTGAGGACGCGGCCTTTCACCCCCGGCCTCCACGCGGGCTGTTACCACCCCCCATTCTGCTCAGCGACTAATTTGACCTAAATTTAATGCGTACCTCCACTTGATAAGATTGTCAATGCTTGGACCCGCCCAACGAACCTATGATCTCTCTCGCACGCCCCAGTCCAACCGAGGAAGGCCAACCTGCCCGTATTTTTTTTATCAGGTTAGCTACCGGGGGGGGGGGGGGGGGGGGGGGGGGGGGGGGCGTCAGCTTTTGGCCGTACCAACAGATCATGGGCGATGCAGCGGCTATTCGACACCAAGTCGATCGAACCACCCCGAGTCGTACGAAATAATACCAAGTACCTTAGGCGCGCCTCAAATAAAGGCAAGAACAGCTTAGACGAAAGCCTCGCACCATTCTGAAGAGGTAACAAGATCCTAGGACTGAGACAAGCCGCGGCTACACGTTCAGCTGCATCGATTCTTGATTTCTGGTCACGTGAGAGCCATCGTTCGATACATGTACCAAAATCTTTGCCACAAAGACAGAATAAACTTGAATGGCGACATTTACACTGGGCTGGCGCATGTTCTGCTTTTCAAAGCTTACACCCAGCTGCCGTGGAAGAGATCACGCATTGAAAGGCCCCTGACTCTGAGGGGCAGAAGTGATCTCATGGCACCTTATGGGTTTCCACCTTTGGTTTGGTAGCAAACCCCCGCCTTTGGCTTCAAGAGCAGCCATGAATCTTGACTGGGGATGTATAAACGCATCTAGATGAACTTAATGTTTTCCACTTGAGTGAAAATGAGCTGCGTATTCGCCACGGTCAGTTATATTATTGGATCACTACGCCGCACCACTTGATCTGACAACTGTCGACTCGTCTGAAACTTCTACGGAATATCGATTCTACCATTCTCTGAAGAAACCCAGGAGGAACCAATATGGATGGCGTAGAGTGGTTTGTGAAATTAGGAGGGGATTCTGAGGCAGCCTTTCCTGTGGGCCAAGACGCCTCGTGGCAGCATGCTCACTAAATTAGATGCATCGTCGAGATTTCAGGGCTTATCATGGCATGGAAGTCGGGAATAATGATTGCAGATGGAAAAGAGACATCTTGACTACTTCAAAGTCAGTTATATACAGTCACTGGCTCAGCGAAGGCCCGATGTTCCACAAGTAGAGACACCGCTCCCGAGTCAACCCATCGACCGCCTCCATGGTGGCAGTGCCCCCCGTCTCGAAGAGCAGCCTCCGGGGGGCGGTAGAGGAAATGGGCTCAAGCGTGCCCGGCCGGGCGCCCGTGGTCCAGGGCATCCAGGCGGGGGCGCCGGGGCGGCGGAAGGGGTTGGGGTCGAGGGCGCGGATGAAGCTGATCCAGTAGGCCTGGACGAGGGGGACGACGGGGGCGTTGGGCCCGCCAGAGACGTAGCTGGGCGGGCCGCCGTTGCCGGTGTAGGCGGGCCCGAAGACGGCGGCCAGCTCGACAACGTGCGGCACCCCGAGCCCCTGGCGAACCTGGGCGGCGTCCCGCACGTCGTAGCGGTAGTTCCAGGACCGCGGGCCCACGCCGTGCCGCCGCGCCGCCGCGACCGCCGACGACAGGAAAAGCCCCGGGCACATGTACCGCATGTCGCCGTAGACCCGGCTCGCCTGCTGGTAGTAACAGCCCGCGCGCGGACAGGTCGTGTTCTCATTGGGGTACAGCGCGCCGATGTCCCGCAGCTGCATTGGCGTCAGGCCGGGGAACTGGTCCTTTAGGAACCGGTTGCTTTGCGACTGGGACGACGCGTCCCGCGGCGCGAAAATACTGCCCCCGTCGGTGTCGTCGCCAACGATGGTGGGTACGTGGACAAACTTGCCTTCGGTGAGGGTGTTGTACTTGAGACCCTGGATGAAGTCGCCGTCGATGACGGGATTCCACATATACAACGGTGGGCCCGTGGCGCCCGGATAGGGGATGTTGTAGTTTTCCAACTGTAGCTCCCGAGCCGTCTTGCCCCGTAGGCAGGCCAGGGAGGCGGCCCCGGAACAGTTCAGGCGCCTCGCAAAGTCTTCATACTGATACTGGGACTCTTCTACCGTCAGCACCGGACCAAAGGACACCGACTCGGCTGCGGCGCCGTGGAAAAGCCCTTCGTCTCGGCCACCGAAAGCGGAGAGGTGAAGGCCGACGCTCGCAGCCCCGGCCGAGGCGCCGCCGAGAACCACGTGCTTGGGATTGCCGCCAAACTTGGATATGTGTCCCTGCACCCAGCCCAAGGCCCTGCGCTGGTCACGGAGCCCATTGTTCGGCACGATGGCGTTGCCGTTGGTGATGAAGCCGTACGGGCCCACCCTATAGTTGAACGTCACCACGACGATGGAGTGGTTGCTACCTTGGACCAAACCGCTGCCGTCTAGGCGGGGGTTGGAATTGGCATTGAAGCCGCCTCCCTGGATGAAAAAGAAGACGGGAAGGCGCGAGGCGGTGTTGGCGTTGGTGGGTGCGAAGACGTTGATAAACAGGCAGTCCTCGGATTCTGTTGGAGATGGCGGCGACTGTCCGGTGGCTAGGCAGGCCTTGGCGAACTAATAAGCCATCAGAAATCCGTGCAAAAGACAGGAGAAGAGGCACCAGTCTCTGACGCTCGTGGTGTGTTGGATCTCCCCCGCGCACGGCGGATCTTGGGGCGGCGCAAATCGGAGTTGGCCAACCGGGGCAGCCGCAAAACGCATTCCAAGCCATCTAGTGACGCCAGTCTGGTCACTGACGCCCTGGTATGTGTTGCAATCGACTCTCACGGTGGGAAGCACCGCCCGCGCCGAGGAAGCGAACAGTGCCAGGGCGACGACGAGCGTTGGGCGTCTCATCGTGGCGAGACAACTGTCATGGCGCGTTTCGCAACAAGATCCCAGCCTGTGTGTACGTGGTGTTCTCATGAATCGATGAAGATTCCGTTCCATTTTCCTAGGGTATACCTATCTTTATAGCCATTCGGGCGAGCCAGCATGCATCACGGCATTGCGCAAATCAGACCCACTCACAACTCTATCATATCGTTGCTTCCCTGGGCCCGTCATGGGTTCACAGCTGCCGAGTTGCGGTATGTACGCGCCGGCTCGAGACAAGGGCCCCTCGCTGACACGATCATCCAGGTCTTGGGACCGGTCACTGGCATGGTCTCGGCGGGGTGTTGCCGGTCGGCCGCATGGAGGGCCGCATTCGCTGCCACAGGACGACGAACGCTTCGGCAGCGGCTGTAGTGCCGTACTCGGATGGCCAGCCTGCATGGCTCCTGTCCCCCGGCCCATGCTGCCCACGCTGTGACTCAATGAGGCGTGCGGGGCCGGCAGCCGTCCTCACGCTACCCGGGGCGGCGGTAAAGCGGACGGGCTTAGGCTTGGGTCATGTATAAGCCACGCGGAGGGGAAAAGGTAGCATTCTGGCGGCACGCGATCAGCCGTGTGGGCCTCAGAGCGGCAGGTGACTGCGGAGGCGGGCTGTTACTAATCTAGACCCTAACCGGGCTATAGTCTCCATCGAGCAGCACTGGGCCACGCGTGCTCCCTTTGCCTGCGCTGACGGGGTATGGGACAGGAGGGGCAGCCCTACAGGAGAAGGGCATCCAGGGGTAACTTGGCACGCGTACAAAGCGGCAGAGCGGCCCGAGTGAGTTTGACCAAGAGATTACGGTTCGACGACCATGGCCCTGCTGAATCGTGTGCTCCGCCCGGTCCGCCTCTACAATCGGCTTAGCCCGCACCATCAGTGGCCGCACAGCACTGGGCCTTGCTGGGATGGTGAACATGCTGGATTCCACGCTCAACGATTCCCGGGGCTTGTGGTGATTGGCACAGAGTGCTTGCAGCTTTGCACCGCCGTATCCGAGCCCGTCGCCCCAGGCGTTGACTGACGGCAGCGCGCGCGCGCCCGCTCGGGCTAGGAAGACGCACAAAGTAAGACTGCTCCAACAATGCAAACCCCTCTTGTCCGTGTTTTGTGAGGCTTATACGAAGTTGGAAAGGGAGGGGGGGGAGACTGGGTAGAGATGGAGCGGTTGGGGATGGATGACGCTATATCGCGAAAGGGGATACCGACAGACAAGCCGCATTGGTGCTTACAGTGGAACAGTGGCGGCGGCGAGTGGCTGGCTGCATACCGGGTACGAGAGACGCGGGCGAGGCAACGCCACCGCATCCGGCAGGCCAGACATGGACACTCGCTGCTGCAGACAGCGGCCGCATATTTGGCACGCACGGGGGTCGTGGTTATGGAGGGCGGCCCACGTTGGCGGCCGTAAAGGCGCATCAGCAGCAGCAGGTGGGTGGTGCGGAAGGTGGAGTCTGTCCGGGCCGTCCCTAACGTCCACCGCAAAGGCCCTGCCGGGCTGCATGAAGCCGGGGATCGACGGGCCAAGGGCCCCGAGGGCCCCAAGGGCAGGCGCTACTCCGAGGCCCGCCAGCATCCCATCGCGGCTGTGCTGCCGACCCGTGGCGCGTCACGTTTGCGTGTGCGGCCGAAGGAGCGGAGCCAGCGGAGCAAGCCGGGCAATAGCCAGCGCTTGCTTGGTAGCGGATGGCCGTGGCGGCCCGGCGGCAGCGACAGCGACAGCCATCGGGAGGCCCTACGCCCATGCGCGGCCGTGCGTCGAGCAGGGGGCGTCGTCCTCCTCGCCGGATGGGCCGGATGGACGCGGCGGCCCAAGCCGGTGCCTGTACGCATGCAGGTAGCGACACGCCACGGGGTCGTGCACGCCCACGCCCGCCCCTCCCCTCGTGCGCCACCGGCTCGCCGGCGGATGCCCAGCTGCGCGGCGCGACAGAAGCCGCCGATGGACGGGGGCGGAATAGGTCGAGGCCGCCAAGCCGTCGTGCAGGAGGCCCCGCTGACAACCTCGCAGCCCAGGCTCCTCCGGGGGGAGGGCCTGGCTGCCTCGTCTGGGGCTCCCGCTCCCGCTCCAAGCCGCGGGCGCAGCATCGGCGGCAGCCTCATCGGCACCAGGCCTGCCGCTGCTCGCCCATGCCGGGGGCCACTCGGCAAGGCCCCACGTGCCAATCGGCTGCACCGTCGGCGCTGGTGGGGGGCGAACCACGGGGCAACTTGCGCTTCCAGGCCATAGTTCGCCCCACGACGGGGCCCAGCCGACCCAGCCCGCGCGAGACAGCCAATGTGCGCGCAACGGCCGACCCAGACGAGCCCGCGCGGGTGGGGAGCCGGCACATGGCCAGCTCCATCCGAATCTCATTTTTCTTTCTTCTTTGGGTCGAGGCGCCGCCTCCATCGCCGAGTCCCTGCACTACAAGACGAAGCCAACCCGCTTCGACCTGATGTTCGGACGCCCTCGCTCTCTCCTCCCTCCGCACTCCCACCTCCACCGGCCGCAGCGCTACATGTGCCCCCGCGCACTGCGATAAACGAACCGCAAGCGACTTCCAAGTCTTTGCGCTTGCTCTCGGCTCTGAAAAGACTTGCTTTCCAGCGCCCGCCCCCTCCGGCCGACGCGGCTTTGGCCGTACGCGACACGACGACACCGCGTCCTCTTCTGTCCCCGCGTTGGACGCGATTGTCGCCAGGCCCGCCGGCTCGTGCGCTTGCCTTGGACAAGGCGCCTCTCCGCTGGCTCGCTCCCCCAGCGCGCGTTCCATCATCCGCGGCACCCCGACAGCAGAGGGCTGCTCTCGCGTCCCGACGCAACCGGCTACCATGGACAGCTACCCAACCAAGTACGACCAGGCGCCCAGCCGGACCGTCGAGGTCACCGGCGGCTCCCCCGAGAGCCCGGGCGCCGCCGCCGCCGCCGCCGCCGAGACCAATGAGGCCGTGGGCACCGCCCTGCACCAGATCGAGGCCCGGAACGTGCACTGGTACTCGTACCTGGCCACGGCGGATTTCTGGCTCGTCGTGCTCATCGGCCAGGTCCTGGCCCTGTGCATCACGGGCACCAACACCTTGACGAGTTTGCTTGCCAGTGTCCACACCAACATCCCGGCCTTTCAGACCATGTTCAACTACTGGCTCCTCACCATGGTCTACCTGCCCATCACGCTGTACCGCCACGGCTTCCGGAAGTGGGGTGGCATCGTGCTCCGCGACGGCTGGAAGTACTTGCTGCTCAGCTTCCTCGACGTCGAGGGCAACTACTTCACCGTGCTGGCCTACCGCTACACCAACCAGCTCTCGGCCCAGCTGCTCAACTTTTGGTCCATCGTTTGCGTCGTCATCCTGTCCTTCACGCTGCTCAAGGTGCGCTACAAGGTCTTCCAGATCATCGGCATCCTGGTCGCCTGCGGCGGCATGGGCATCCTGCTGGCCAGCGACCACCTGCAGGGCAACAGCGGCACCGGCTCCAACCTGCTCAAGGGCGACCTGTTCGGCCTGGCCGGCGCCACCCTCTACGGCCTCAGCAACGTGTTCGAGGAGTGGTTCGTCAGCAAGCGGCCCATGTACGAGGTGCTGTCCTTCCTGGGCCTCTTCGGCATCTTCATCAACGGCGTGACGGGCGCCATCTTCGACCGCCAGCAGCTGGTCGAGGCCGCGTGGGACAGCCGCACCGCCGGCTACCTGGTCGGCTACACCCTCATCCTCTTCCTCTTCTACTCGCTCGCGCCCCTCATCCTGCGCATGGGCTCGGCCGCCTTCTTCGACATCTCGCTCCTGACGGGCAACTTCTGGGGCACCATCATTGGCATCCACGTCTTTGGCTACACCATCCACTTCCTCTACCCCGTCGCCTTCGTCTGCATCGTCCTCGGTCTCGTCGTCTACTTCCTTGCCGGCAGCATGCTCGGCGACTCCAAGAAGCCCTGGCTCGGCGAAGCCCAGGAGGACGGCGTTGCCGGCTTCGGCACTGCCAAGCTCAAGGCGCTCAACCTCGCCCGCAAGCAGGGCCTCGCCACCGAAGGCGGTCAGGTCTAGGAGACAAGCCGAAGAGAAGGGGGGGGGGGGGGGGCTGGCATGTCCCTCTCCCACTTTTTGTTTTCTCCGTTTGGGCCTGGGGGAGGGGGGAGCAGACTCCTGGGACATTTCCGTGCTTCCATCCGAAAACAGACATTCGTTACGACTCGAGATGCGCGCAATCTTCTTTACGCCGCTCTTTTAACGTTCTGACGGTTCCACGATGAGCTTTTTTAAAAGATACCAATATGATTTCTAATTTTGTCATTCCACGTGCTCGGCCGAGGTTTTTTGACGGTGTCGTGCGCGTAGTCTCCACGTCACCCGGCCCTCGCCTCGTCGTCATCTAGGCACGGCAGGTGTTTCTGCTCGGGGGCAGACCATGACGGGCCATGCCCTTGGGTTCATCGGGTTAATCTGGCCGGCCGTCTACCCCTCCCTCCCCCCCACTCTCATAAGCGTCTAAAAGTTCACGCCCGTGTACGGGCTCTGCACGCTGCCGAAGCCCTGGGGGCACAGGGCGCCGAGCGGCGCGGAGCCGCTGCGCATGTAGCAGACCTTGGCCTGGGCGCAGGCGTCGCTGGTGCAGTTGGGGCTGCGGACGCTGCTCTTGCCCTGGTAGTGATTGAAGAGGGCGACGAGGGTGCGGTCGCGCTCCATGGCCTCGGTGACGGCGTGCCAGAAGGTGGCGTTGAGGGGCGCGTCGGCGGGCCAGGCGGCGGCGGCGCCGTAGGCCTCGCGCGTCGAGTACTCGAGCTGGAAGACGGGGCCGGCGGCGCCGTCGAGGCCGGCGAAGGCGTCCACGTCGGCGTAAAAGGTGTAGGCCTCGTGGACGTCCCAGGAGCCCGTGTCGACCTCGTACAGGCGGTAGCCGGCGTTGAGGTTGGTCAGCGGCGTCAGCGAGGGGCCCACCCAGGCGGCCGCGAGGGCGTCGGCGGGGCGGCTGCCGTTGCCGGCGTAGTAGACAAATGCCTGGTCCTCGTGCGTGTGGCCGAAGAAGAGGCCGGCGACGACGTGCGGCGCGTAGCGCTCGATGATCTGGTACAGCAGGTCGGACCCGTTGGGCAGCGGGTTGCTGCCGTCCCAGCCCGACAGCACGTGGCCGACGATCCACGCCCGCTGGCCCGCGTCCCTGCCCGGATCCGGCGTCAGCAGTGTCCCCCATCCGGCGAGGCGTGACGGGGTGCATGGCGGGGGGGGGGGGGGGGGGGGGATGCGTGCCGAAAGGGGGCAACCAAGAACGCCGGACGGTACTTACTCGGCCTTTTGCAGCTCCGCGATCAGGAAGCTGAACATGCCGCTGAAGTCGGGGTTGCTGGCGTTGAGCAGCGCAAAGTGGTTGTTGCGGTAGTACATGTCCGTGTTGAGCGTGATGATGCGCAGCCCCAGCGGGTGCACGAGCGAGTAAGCGGCGTAGTGCGTCGCCGCCTCGGCCGCCGTCGCCCCGTCGATCCACCCGTAGTGCTCCCAGAGGGAGGCGACGTGGTCGTAGTTCCAGGAGAACTGCCGGCCCAGCGGTCCGTTGTCGTCGAGGCCGTGGGGCGCGTCCAGGTTGTCCGGGTTGGTGTCGTGGTTCTGGAGCACCGACGGTCAGCTTCCGACGCTTCACGGCTCCAGGCTGGAATACCGGGGAGACGCACGCCCAGCGCGGCGTAGACAGGGCCGCCAATGTACGACTTGAACATGTGCCACACCGACGCCTCGATGTTCTGGACGTAGTCCCGCGAGCGTTGGTTCTGTTTGTCGTGGGCGACCAGGTCGCCGGTGTAGAGGGTGAAGGCGGGCGGCTCGTCCTTGGAAGTGCCGGTCAAGGGACCGATGGACTGGAGCGCGGCCAGGGCCAGGTAGTAGGGCGAGTCGCACCTGTAATGGCCGAAAAGGGGCGCCGGCAGCTGCACCGGAGCAGCAGTCCCGTTGGCAGGCGGCGGGTCGTGGCGGCAGCACATGTTCGCCGTGCAGTTGGCCTCGGATCCCACCTCGTAGCGGGGGTCCAGGTGCAGGTCCGACAGGTGAAGCACCTTGACCTTCTGGCCGCTCGGGCGAGGCTTCGTCGCGTTGGCGGGTTTGGGCTTGGGGAAGACGGGGGCGTAAGTGTCCGTCCTGCGCGGCGCCGGGCAGAAGGAGCCCAGTTTGGCGCAGATGAACTGGCCATCCAGCCCCACGACATCTGCCTTGGCCAGGATCTGCGTCCAAGTCGCGCCGAAGCTGCCGGCCTCGTATTCCGCCTGGCACCCGGACGTGAAATTGGTCGCCTTGCAGAGGGCAACCATGGCTTGGGGCACCCGCTCCGGGGCCAGCCTCGCGGCCGTCTGGCCCTCTTGCAGCGCAGCGACGCACTTCTCGCAGCTCGACGCCGCGCGCGTGCGGTTCGCGACAATGTCCAGGACGTTGGACGAGGCCCTGGCAATGACTGCGTCCGCCTGGCCATCGGTCAAGTTGAGGCGCGCGGGGGGGAAGAGCACGGCATCTTCATTATGCGCGGGAACGGCCACCGGATCCGTGACGTTCAAAGGGAAGGTCTTGTTCAGGACGGGGTCGTAGACGGCCGGTTGCGGCTGCACCGCCGAGCCCGGTTGTACTGGACAGGAAGACGACAATCAGCTATACCCCGGACGATCAGTCGCCGGACCCGCCTTCTCACCGTAGTAGCTCGAGAAAACCGATGTCGGGAAAGCAGCCGGGACGGTGAAGGAGGCGACCGGCCCGGGCAGCGTCGTTATCGTGGACGACGTCGCTGTCGCCGCGACGGTCGAAGCCAGGAGGACGTGTTGGGCCACAACCCGAACGGCCCAGGGCGCAGATGCTATGGCGAGCATTTCTTCTTTTCTCTGGCCGACGACGAGAACGAGGGGATGATCAGACAGGTCGGCGCTCCCAGGCCATCCACCTGTCAGAAAGGTCACGCGCTTCTACGCGACACGACTGCGGAGGGTCCTTAGGGCAGGAGCACACCGATGGCGGTCCTTCAAGAAGCACAACGTCGAGGGAGAATGCAAGGCGGCACTCGCCTCTCAGCATGGACAAGTCGAGGGCTGGGCCGGCTCGCTTCGGAAGATCGCACTCCAACGTCGTTGGCCAGGGGGGCCTGCCGGCAAGTGCCGTGATCTAGTTCCTGCAGATCTGGAACTTAGGTAGCCGCTAAGAGGGACGGCCGTCTTTTATGAGGCAACGGGTGCGCCGGTTTGCAGAAGTGCCGCTGGGTGACGACAATCCTACGGGCGGCGCACGTGTGTGTACCTCGGGGCCAGGGAGCCCATCACGCGCTGCTCGCCCGTCCCCGGCTCGGGCAACCGGTCCAGAGGCTTTGCTCCCACGCGTCGCCCGGGCTGGTGGTCAAGGGCCCGTTCAAGACGCAGGCGAGGGTGTAGGCAGGGTAGGTCCAAGAACGTGGTCGCTTTGCCCGCCGAGATTGGCCGCTGCAAACGTCCAGGTACACGTCGACCCACCCCCGATCCCGGGCTGCCGTGCATGCCCCGCCTCCAGCTGCTGTCCGTCAATCCCAGCCAATCCACGCGCCTGAGACGTGGGGGCATCTCGACGACACCGCCGCCGGGAGAGAGCCGCATCCAATCACATCCAGAAGCCTGGGCTCGACGAAGCTTAGCAGACACCTGCAATCCCCTCGTATTTCCAGCTTCCGCTACTCAAAGTCCGACGCTCCAGCCGGCCTCCTTGGCTCCCGGAAGCCGTGGTGGCTACCGTCTTGAGGCCCTGGAACGCGTACCGAGTCTCGTGCCCTCCTTTCCCTCCGTTAACACTGGCTGCCATGTCTTCGGTAACCTTGGAGAGGGTTGTTTCCCGAGTTGTTACACCCAAGTGCTCCTTCCCAGGCTCACCCACACCACAGCGGCACAGCTATCTCGCCGAATTACCAACGCATTGGTACAGCAAACCAGAAGAGAGAAAAAAAATTACTTGATACCGGCATCATCCAGCGGGTTTCTTCTTTTTCACCCTCAACTCAGTACTGACTGGGCATCCTGTGATTCCCATCAGGGCCAAGATGGCCCAAACAGCCACCTGGATCCCCGCAGTTTTGCATGTTGTCTCGCGTAGAGTTTTGGACTGTACCAGGCTTTCTGATTTTAGGTTTCCAGAGTTGAACGGCAGAGTGAATGTGCAAAAACAACGTTCCTGGCAACAGCGCATATCCAGTTCCGTGTTTAGTGGCCGCATCGAGCACAGCGTGATTGAGATGGAATTCTCCATTTGAGAAGATGTATACTCACAACGGTAGCTCACAAGCCATCGAAACAATCAAGTGTCCTGGTTGGTTAAAACAAAGCGCGTGTGTGGCCTTGAAGCGACGGATAATCAATCAAAGACCCCTATTATTCACCCTGGCTGCAGCTTACTGCAACAGTACAAAGGGGCAAGGGGAAACATCGGCTGTTGTATTGAATTTCGTTATTCGAACGCATCCGGGTTGTCCAGTAAGGTAATATTTACAAGATGTACATCCCTGGACACCACATGCACTGAACTGTAGGGACAATGATCCGCAGTCCAACCATGCAAATGGCGCAAAGCCAGCAAGCCTTTATTCAATGAGTGCGAATTATAGTATGTTCATGATATAACATCAAACTGGTCTCCCGTGGTTGTTATATCTTCCCAGCGGTCCTCATTCGAGAGACATGATTTCCTCCTACCTACAGCAAATCGTTTCGAGCATGCACGCATGATCTTGACCCAAAGCGAAGACCGTAGATCAGTTGATTTCCACGCCAGAACCAGCAAGTGCTGTTCAACGCCACGTAGAGTCTCTAGCACTGACCGAGGGTGCAGGCGTCGAGGAGCATCGCGAGAATCGGCCCCAAGTACCAATCCGCTCCAGTACATGACACGCAGACCGACCCCGGACTCCCTGGGCCAACAAAATGTGCCGAGGAAACATCTACAAAATACACTGCTTGATCTGCAGCAAGGTCGAGACTTACACATCCTGGGAATCGATGTAAGCCACGGATTGCCACGTCGTGCGTGGCTGGCAACCCCCTTTCAGTTCTGCCCTCCCCCCTGCTCCCCAATCCCATTTGTCTTTTCCCTCTACTGTCCTGACCGAAGCAGCCCCGAACACACCACCCGCGGATACGTCCTTGGGCGGAGGAAGAGCACTAACTCCGCCTTTTGTAGCTGCGCTGACGCCCCCGGTGGTGCCGATGCCATGAATTGCCCCAAGAGGGAGGTGAAGCAGCTGCGGGAGGTGATGGAGCATTGCACCTCCTGCGAGAAGAAGTACGGACCGCCTAAGAGATAGGCCCCCCCTCCGACGTGCGTGAAAGTGACCGCCACGGGCCGGAGGGTAATAAGACTTGGCCAGGTGTGTGCAAGGCATGTCGGGTGGGACCTACAAAACTAGCCGGAACACAACACAGCTTGTTGTGGAGACATCATCAGTTTATATAAGCACATGTCCAGTCTTACCGTCGTTATTTTGATGCTCAAGCGGCTATTTCAGGAGGCCCGACAGCTTCAGCCTTGCGACAGCAACTAGCCTATCATAGCAACAAACGGTAAGACCCCGGGCCCGAACCAATCAAGGAGACAGGGGTCCCTCCCGCAGGCAAAACAGCCGTAGCCTGGCGCGAACAAATGAGAAAAATGGACGAGAGGCCTTTTCTTTTCCCTCTGGTCGCCGGAGACGGGCCGGCTGACGTGGGAGGGACGAGGGGGCGGGGGTGAGGGATGATGGAATGGATGGCTCGACATCGGCCGCATTGTGGGACGCCGCCGGCGCCGGTGTACAAGGTTATTCTGGGTGTCCTTATCCTGGGTGCACCTTGGCCCAGAGCCCAGGGTGTGCGCGTCCGTCGTCCCGAAGAGCGGTCTGCCCACCGGTGGCCACTCTCTCTTTCTCTCTCCGTCTCTCCCCCCTCCCCCTTGACATCGGACAAGCACACGCGCACGCGCTGCAACTTGTTTGCACGGAGGCACGCCGGTTTGCGCTTTAGCCGGGCTGTAGCCGTCGAAGGAGGGTAGATGACAGACCCTACCGTAGTCGATGGGGGTGGTTTTTTGCGAAGCATCGGGTCTAGTGGTGAGTGGACAGGATCGTTGGGGGAAAGGGTCCTCCAGTTGAAGCCAGACCCGGGGGGGGGGCGCCCGGGCTAGCGAAGTACCGGTGAAGGACAGCGGCGCGCGTGCCGGCCTCGGGTAGATGTTCGGATCTCCAGAGATCGAGAGCGAACCCATTAGGCCGAGGGAGAAGCCGGATTTTGTCCCTCCCGTGTCAAGCCCCCCCTCCCCTTGCCTGGTCATCGCATCGCCGAGCTCATCATGGCCCGGCTGCTTGCGGGCTACCAACCAGGCGCGAGGAGGGGGAGGGGGAGAGAACAAAATGGATGGAGGGGGATGAACGGCAAACCCCACCCACGAAAAGATTTTGGCGCGGGGAAGGCTATTTGCTGGATCAGGGTGGGCGGGGACGAGAGGAACAAACAGAAACATCATGGGTGGGGGGACAAGTCAGAAAACGCCGAGAACACCATCATGTGGTGATGGAGAGGCCTAGGCCGGGATAGGACGACAACGGCACATGTGCCCCGGCTTTTTTTTTTCCCTCCCTGCCCTCCCCCCTCCCCTCCATCGATCTTGTAGACACGAACGTTGGAAAGGTTGCGCTTGGCTGGATGCAGCTATGAATAGCCACAGCTTAACCGGGGGGCCTGGGTGGTACAGCCTTGCGCGGCCCCAAAGCGAGCCGTTATGAAAAGACTGGATGCGCCACATGACGAGTCACACTAGGGGAGCAGAAAAGAAGAAAAGAGCTCTTGCACCGGCCGTACGTCAGTACTTGGGATATGCAACCATCCGCGCCCGAGATGGGTGCTGCCATTCATGCCACGTAACATGTACGGCTATCACTTACACCGTGGGAGTGGCAGCCCGTCCGCCGTCCACGGAGATCATGCGGGACGCGATACATCGAGATCCCGAGCACCACCGCTCAAAGAGGGGCTCAAAAAAAGGAATGGCTGCGGGAGTGCGGTGGAAGGCTGTCTTATTCTGCAAGCCTCGAAAGCATATTTTGCGGCGCAGCAGATATGCGTGATGAAAAGCTCGGGGTCCTGGGCCGAGTATTGGGTGCGCGTAGAGAGCGTCCGGGGGCAGGTAGCACAGGCGCGGGAATCATGTGATTTCCGTCGTTTCATTTGGCTATGGGAGTAGGTGAGTATATCTGGAGATGAACGGCAAACTCGAACACAGCAAGTGCTCGAGCTAACCACCCGTATCTGGGGTGGCCAAAGGGGAGTCGTGTGAATCGCGTGATGCTACGGTGTTTGACGATGTGTTTTCGACCCAAGTCACAAACTGAGGCCAATGCCTGACTGCGTTAGTGAGCACACAAAGTACGTCATGTTCTTACGTTGCAGGTGTTCTGCGATGGCATCTGTTGCCTTGGTTGGCCTACCGCCCGTCTGGCGACAATGTTTCTGGACGCGCGCGAGCCCAAGCCGCGTGCGTCCTGAAAGGGCAATGTTTCGCGCCCCGATACATAGGTCGCATGTGCGCGTCCATGAGCCGGGCGGAAACGGAGCCGTTCGTAGGCGAGGTGGGCCAATAGGGCCTACAGGCTGACGGAGCACCGTGTGCACCATTTGAGGCATTATTGAAGGGGCAGGTTGCCTCTTTGGGAAGCTGACAAGCAGTCATCGATGGAGCCCTTAAACCTGGCGCCGAAAGATGCTGGTGGTGTCCACGCGCTTGCTCGCCTGCCCACCCACGCCCAGGTCACATCGTCCGAGCCTCGCAGCCGAGACTGGGCGAGCTGGCAGCAGAGAGGAGGCCTAGGGTCGACGCTTGAGTCGTACCGCGCTGAGTAATGCTGGGCAAAAACTTCGGGGTCCTCTCGGGCGGGGCGAGGATGGCCAGATCGCCCGAGATGCTATAGCCTGTTTGGGAAGCAAGGTTTGGCTCGCGCGAGTTGGTTCTCCCCCCCCTGGTGCTGGTCCAACCTCAATTGCCATCGCCATCAGCGGCAGAGGGATATTGGCCGTCGGCCCCTCCAACTGCCTTCGGCATCGTGGTGCTCGAGTGGCCGAGAAGCCGGAGCCACGCGAAGCATGACTGCCCAAGGAGGGTGCTCCGGCGCCCTGGCAATGGCCCGCCTCGGGAACCATTGTCCAGAACAGAAAGAACAAGCCCGAAGGATTCCGTGCAGGTATGGGCGACAAGGGACAAGTTATCACGGACCGGTGGGGAGGAGGTTGGTTGGTGGAAGGGGTAGCCGGCGCGTGTGTGCGGCGTGGGCACACCCACCCACCCACACGATCGGGACAAAAGCCCGTCACCCACGGAGCGAGACGCGCGAATAGCAAGGCGGCCCAGCAGCCCCTGCGCTCAAAGGGCGCCGCGACGTGGATAGCCTCAGCACCGACTCGTCCAACGGTGCGACGGGAGGACGGAGTCAGCAAAGGCCGGCCGTCTGCCAAACCCAAGACGGCATAAATCGTGGAAAGCCCAGACCAGCCTGCAGCGTTGGCCGGCTTGGTGGCTTTGGCCTGTACCCGCCGGTCCCGGGCCCGGTTGCTTAATGGCGATGGGCAACTTGGGGTCTGGATGAGGGCCTCTCCCGAAAGCACGCACTGGCAACCCCGGTGGGGAGGGGCGTGTTTTGAGCTGGTCTGTTCGCAGCCCCACCCAGGGCGGTCCTATCGCTGCTGGGGAATGCCACGGTCACGGTGGGCGGACGGCCAAGAGGCTCCGACCCCTGCCCCTCCCCATCACAACCTGATGGACACGGCCCTGTCGCAGCCATGTTTCACACGGACGGGAGACGGCGATGGCGATGTCGTTGAGATTGTGGAGGGCGCCGGGAACTATTGGGGTTGGCGGTTGTGTCTATCTCCTATGCCTACTTCGTTTGGAGCGGTGCGAGGGGCGTCAGGGCTGCTGCCTGTCCCAACCCGCATCCAATAGATCCTGGCCAGCAACGTGCTGGACTGGAGCCCTGATCGAGCCTCCTTGGTGCTCTAGCTGCCCAGGAATCACCCAGCATGTGCTTCCACCAGCCAGTCATGCGGGCTCAGGTTAGTATGCGGCCTGCAGAGCGGCCTGTATCTCTGGTAGAGTTGGGGGCTGCCCGCACAAGTCGACTCGTTGTGAGAGTTCCCACCTACAACCGTACATATATGGATGCTGGTGTAAACGGTACCTCGGTACGTGCAAATGACGCGCGCCTGTACGCAGGCCGTGGCGGGTGCACATCGCACAGCAGACTACAAGATGCAGAGGCTCCCGCAACAGGGATAGGGTCGGCTGCGCTGGCGACCACAAGCTCGCTGTACCGTAGGACAATCTGGGGCTCAGCAGGCCGAAGCTGTGACGCAGCCCTTGGCCTGGGTCTCGGCTCGGGGAGGCTAAATAAACGGCAAATCTCGAATGCCCAACCCATGAGGTGGTGGTTTTACGGCGCTGCCCAAGATCCAAATGTCCGATGCTGTTGCTGGAGAGAGGTCCCGCCCCGCCGCCGTCGCTAGTCCTCCGTTCGGCTACATGGCGATCGGCTCGCGATGGCGCAACATCACACAAAGAATGGGACGGTGTGCAAGGGAGATCACTGCCAATTTCCGACGCGCCCATGGGATTGCCCCGAGCCTTGTCGCCGCTTCTGGGTTCTCCCAGCGCGCGCCCAAGCTTCTCGCGCCTCCCCCCCCCCCCTCTCCGGGGGACCCGTACGAACGGTCAGGGGAAGAAACCAAATTACCAAAGCTGCCTTTGCGCGGCCGGGCACGGCTCGGCGGGCTGCGGGGCCCGCTCAGCGACAGCCCGGCTGATAAGGCTAGAGACCTGGTCCATGAACACGCGACATGCAAGGGCCTACCGGTTTAGAGTGGATGCGGGATGGGCGACTCTTCGGCCTTCGAGTGCCCTCGCCACGCCTCCAGGCTTGCACCCAAGCTTGCGCAAGAGCGAGCGCCGGCCGGGGGGTCAGGGGTCAGGGGGGGGGGGGGGGGGGGGGGGGCATTCACCAGGGCCAATGTATCTGCGAGGGGCGGGACTCTACCATCAGGAGTTGCAGTATGAGCCCTGGGCAGGCAAAGAACAGTGGGCGTTGTTCCGGCAGATCTTATCTGGCCTGTCCTCTGTCGGCCGTAGATAAGACAATGAACTAGTGCTTTACCCCCCTTCTAGAGCTGCCTACACGCTTCGCGGGTGCACTTAAGTATCCTCACATGGCTCGCGGCGCCGAGGCGTGAAGAGACAGGCAAGCCGGCGCGAACGCCCGCTCAGGGGCAGCGCCGTGAGGTTGCAGAGTAGATGGGTGGAGGAGAGCGTTGCAATCAAAGGAAATTCGAACGTAAACCGATGCGCTCCGGCTTCAACGCTAGCGATAGGTTCCCTAGCCTGGTTCGGGCGGCATGGACGCTCGGAGCACACGACTATCCAGAGCCATGACCCGGGGTTCGTTGGATCCTTGCCATCCCGAACATGGGAAGCCCACCGTTGCTTGGTCATATCCGAGGCCGTCCTTGTGGTATATATGCACACACCCAATCCATTTTCGGCTCTAAGACGCCTCGGGTAGGAAGCCTGCCAGTGATGGAGGAGCGCTGGAGCGCGACGACGTGTCAGGCCAACAGGTATCCTTAGCTGTCCGACGCGTGATCGGCCCCAATCATAACTCTCGCGCACCTCCCCATCCCGCGCCTCGTCGTGCAAATGGCTGGCGGACAGCGGGCATTTCCCCCCCTAGCGAAGCGGCAACATGCGGTTCGTCGGCTTGGAGCCATTTTTAAGGCGCTTATGACGGCGCTACACCGACACAATGGTCCATATGCGGTCCCTATCATCGACCAGCCAGCCGTAATGACGGGCAGATCTAGCGAAAACGCGGTCGGACTGAAGTAGGGTTCCCTGATTAACCGGCGGGAGCAACGAATGACAATCCCCAAACGCCAATCTCTCCAAGTAGGCTGGTCCAAGCGAACGACACCTGGTCCGTCCTGATGTGATCCATCTGGGATGGGGGAGGGGGGTGAATGGACATACTGGATGGGGACCAGACCAACCTTCCGATTGAGCCCTAAGAGCCAGCCCGGGGGGCTTACACCCTGGATCGTGACCCAACGGAGGGCTGCCGGGCGAGGCCCTGCGAACAAAAAGTGACTCGTGCTAGCAATGTCCGATTGGCGAGAGGTCTAAGTGGTGAGCCACTTCTTCGCATCTCCTCGTCAGGTACTTGCTTAACGGCACCTACGCACTTGACGTATCTAATAGTAGGTGAAGTAGGTAGGCCTGGATGGCACTTGGTGATGGTTCACTACCTCTGACGGCGGCTGCGTCCCTTCCCGGGCGGTTCCAAATGACCGGGTAAGTCAACGCGCGAGGGTGCAGTTGCTCAGGGTTATCCGCCAGGCAAAATCGACGGGCGGTTGTGCCTGCAGTCGTTGCTTGGATGGGTTTATGGAGTACATGATGCAAGCAGAGCCCCCCCCCCCCCATGCAAGCAAGTACACGCTACCTACCCCTACCCAACATCAAGTACGCCATCGGCGGCGGCGCCCCGACCGGCCAGCCAACAGAGATACGTGGTAGGTAGATGGTGATGTTGCAATGTCGAGCTGTACATACGGACATACATGGGTGATGCGGCAGCACCTGGCTATCTCTAGCTATGTATGTACCTAAGGCCCAACCTCATGCCATCTGGATGCCAACATGCAGCGCGACAGATTGGGCGTCCGGGGGCCAGATGGAAGTGAATCGTCGCCGCCATTGGTGGCGGCCCGGCGGTGGCCACGGCCGTTTTGCTCGGCGCATTTGGCGCCTTGCATCATTTCTGTCGTCATTCAGCAGCGTCAAGACAAACCCTTTCCCTTTGCGACATGGAGACAAGCGTTGGACAGCTCGCATCCGGGCATGACGCCGAGATGGGGTGTCCCTTTCTGTCCGTCGTGGACGCCAAAGGGGACGCCATGGGGGAGAGCCAAGATAGCTATGGTGATTCCATAGCTGGCCGGGGGTCTTGTCTTTTCGCGAACCCGCATACGAGACGAACAACCAAGGCGTGACGTGCACCGTCACTGCAACCTGGCGGGCCACAGCAGTACTTACATGTAGCCACCACCTATGCCCGTGGCGGATAATAACGGGCTCTCCCAATACGCGAAAAGGCGGCCACCGGGGCGTCGTGTCGTGTCTAGGGCACATTGAACGCGACACGTCCATCCCACCCTCACCTCTGAAATTGGCTGTCCGCGCGGGCAAATCCAGGGCCGGTCAACGAACCGCCGCTTCCCCCAGACCGAGCGACGGCCTTGGCTGCCGTGGAGGCAAGGCGGAATCGGAGTGGGGAGGGGAGGCGACGCAGATGACGAGGAGCCCTCGGCAATGGCATCTATGAATGGAGAGGCGAGGAGGGACAGCACGGTCGGCCTGCCTCGGTTGATGGCTCCATGGATGGGATGGCCCTGGTGTTGGGCTCGCACTCGGGTGGATGAGAGAGGGTTGGAAGGCCCCAGGCAGACCAGGCCGGGATGGCTCCCTTTTCCACCACTCCAGCCTCCATAGATGCGTCTGCCCATCAACGCAATCCTGGAATGTTCCACAAGCGTGTGCGCATTGCCAGTAGGGTGAGCGGAGAAGAAGCTAGGTACCTCTTTCTGGGGGGGAGGGGGTTGTAGGCAGATAATAAGTAAAGGCAAGTTACCAATGGTCTTTCCTTCTCGAGGTACTTCCTACACCTTCTAGCCCTCTAGCCCGTCAGTAGTGGGCGTTGGCCCCCCCCGGCTCGGGCCTGGGCGGCATCCAGAAAGTATCGAGTACCTACATACCGAAATCTTGTTCCCATCATCCCAATTGCAGGTATACCAATCTCTCCGTCCGTCCGTGGCGTGGCGTATGTGGCCTTACATATGGCCTGGGGCGAAAAGAGTGCCATTCCCCCCGGCATCAAAGACACCCGACTCTTGGAGCGAGGTACTGCTGTTCACACGCGAACAGGGGTGAAAAGTACATGGCGGCCGACCCCCCTCAATCCTTGAGTAGCCGGCTCTCCACCCTGTCCACTTTCGGGGCCATTTGGGAAATTCTCAAGTGCAAGGAGGGAGGGGCGGGAAAAGTTGAGTGAATCGCTGCAAGTGGATGATTGACAGCAACGTGCGTGAGCTCGAGCGCGGATGTGAGTGTCGGACGATCAAGACCGGCCGGCAGGCAAGGGCAGGAGACAACTGACACGCGGAGCTTCCATCCATCCGCAATCTAGCCGGGGACGGGTATGGGCTCACAAGATTCATGGGAAGGCCACATCACGGGCGTCTACGAATATCTACGGACGGGGGGGGGGGGCATGGGGATGGATGCTACACACAGTCGGTATGGAGAGTATCACTGCCACCCCATCCATTGGGATCCTCGGATGGAGGGATGAGGATGAGGTAGGTAGGCAGGAGAGGAGGTAGGTTCCAGGATACCTTCCTGGTTACTTCTGGAAGAGAGAGAGCGCGGAGGGAGAGGAGGAGGCATGAGAGCGCGTCAGGAGTATTCATGACAGATTCCAAAGTTGGCGGGCCGGTAAGCCTGTATGTGCCTACTACCTCGTAGAAGTGCACACACTGGATCGGCCGCTGGTCGCCTGCCCGCCCGGCCACCCGCCCACGCACCCCCGACGCACCTACACCAACTTGACCTCCGAGGGAAAAAACCGACTTGAGGTCTGTCCAGCCAGTACCTTACGGGCGGGCTCCTCCCACTCCTCTGGCTCACATACATCTCTCTCGCGCGCCCAGGCCGAACCAACGAACGAACGCACGAGAGCCCACACCACGTTTCTTCCCTCCACCCGGCCTTAGCCCTGTCCGACTCCTCCACTTGCACCACCCACGGGCCTGCTTCTGCTTGCCCAACCAGCTTGCCTGCCCTTCTCGACAAGCGTCTGCGTTGCGTCGCAAAAAGAGCCCACCTCTCCGTGCCCTCGCGCGCCCTCAAATCCACCCGACCCAATTACCAGCATACTACTCTGTCCCCCCCGCCGTTTCGGCCCATGTGGTGGTAGATCTCTACCACGACGCCCGTCTCCGATATTTCCCTCGGGAGCAGCCAGTCCCTTTTTGGTCTTTCCTCCTCCCTCTTTTCTTGTCGTTCCGTCGTCTGGTCGCTCGTCTCCCTCCTCCAGGTCCAAAAACTACTTGCTCCCCTCCCCCAAAGGCCCTCTCCATCTTCCCGTCGTCACACCCTCGCACCCCCGGCGTCAGTCAAAAACTCACGGTTCGCCCACGAGCGCGCGCGTTGTGTGCTGCCGCTCCTTCCCGCCGTGTTTAGTCTTTGTAATTCGCCGCATTGGCCCGACCGACCAGGAGAACCAGGAACCGCAGGAAGAAGATTTCGACCTCCCCCCAACGTTGGATTGGCTGGCTGAAATCGCTCGTGATTTTGAAATACGGGACGACTTTTTTTTGTCCGCCCCTGACCTTTTTTCGCCGTCGGCTTGGTAAGTTCCGCATCCCGCCCGCAACCGCCAGCCTTTTTTTCTTTTCTTCTTCTGGGGGTCCCGCAACCACGGGGACAGGAGATTGGTTCTGTTCGCTATTTTTTCTCGCACTACTGGCATTCTACACCGACGGCCTAGTGGAGGAGAGCGGAACTTAGCCCAGTGCCACGCGCCTGGCATCTCGGACGCTGGTGGTGACTGGATTCGACGAGCCGGTTTTTGCTGCAGAGGCACACCGGCAACCGCAATCGCCCCCTCACGGGGTTCTGCCTTGGTGACCGCTCGACCGAAATTCCCCATCTTTGCGGAAGAAAGGCCCGTGGCGCGTGCCAGCAACGGCAACCGACGTATTGGCTGCTGGCGCACATTCGGCCTTAAATTTTTGGGGCGCAGAACAGCCTCTGTTGACTAGTGCCGGTGCTCTTTGTTTGTGGGCGACTGGCCATTTGCTCTTGTTTCTTGCCGACATCTATTCCCTCGTCAGCTTGTCCTACTTGATCCAAGCTAATACGTGGACTGTCAAGCGGAATTCCCGATCCGACGCCAAACAAGAAATCTATTATCACAAGCTGCCACTCCCGCGGGCTTGTTGAAACCGACCGATTGAAAGCGGCAGATACCCTCTTCGGCCGGCCCCTTTCGTCGCATACCACCTCGCCATCCGTACAGGTCGCGTCACGAACGACTGCAAGCACCCGATTCCGCCTGCGATAGTCACGGCAAGCAAGAGAATTAGCCCCGAGTTCCCGCGAAAGTCTCGTCCAAATAGACGACATGTCGCAATACTACGGAGAGGCGCAATGGCCCGGCGCAGGTGCTGGACAGCCCACCTGGGAACACCAGACGCCGCCCCCTCCGCCCGCCCGGTCTGGTGAGTTGGATGCATCCCTCCCGGCGAAGGGCAGCCGTCGCTCGGAACATGGAAACTGACCAGACTTCTGTCACAGGTGCCAGCTCGGTCATCCCGCGTGAGGAACTGGCAGCTTTCTCGCACCAGATAGAGGGTATGTCATGATTGCCACAGTGGAGACGGGGCACATTCTGCCCACAGGCACATCCTCCTCTCTCCCCCAGCAGCATCCCCGGACGAGGCCACCCCCCCCCCCTTCGCGAGGCCACGAAACATGAGCTGACAATTGGCCACGCACAGAGGTCGAGCGCGCCATTGACAACCTTGTCAAGAGCGGCAAGATGTTTGCCGGCGGTGCTGGTCCGCAAATGTCCACCACGCGACGTGAGTTGCTCCCTTTTCAGCAAGGCCGAGGTCGGGGTCGAGGTATGGGTCCACCACCCCATTTGCAGCAACCGCGACGGGCGTCGGGCCCCACGATGATGATGATGGGGCGAGGACGCGGAGGAAGATGAAGCTGGGCCATGTCGACGATGGGGACCGGTGGCTAACGGTTATGCAGACGGCCGCGGACCCTCAGGCGCCGGACCGCGTCACAACTCGATCGGCGGCGAGTTCGGTGACGCGCGCATGGGCGGTGGCCACCCGGGCGCCGGTCTGCAAAACTTCTACGCTGCCCAGCGACACCAGTCCTCGCGCGGCTCCAACGAGGCAGAGCAGATGATGCAGGCAAAGCGGAGATTGGCAGCTCAACGGGAGCGGGAGCTTCGCAACTACCATCAGGAGCAGCAATACAATAGAAGTAGGCCGCCCTCTGTTGTATAGCCAACCCTACCTACCTACCTACCTACCTTCCATATGGCACAGACGAGTCGCAGACGAGTCGCCTACATCAAAAGAAAGAAAGTTCAAAAGAACGGCGTCGACATGTTTACCCCGTTCATGTACATCCTCGCATCATGTTGCACCCAGTCGAAGTCGGATGTTGGTCGCTCCTCATGATGCCGGGCCTGCCATCCCCCATCCGCCCTCTCCCCATTCTTTCTACCCCCCCCCCCCCCCCCTCCTCTTACTCGCTCCGGTTCTCCTTGAACAACGTCTCTCGTCTTGTACAGCTTTGCTAACCTTCTGCTGCCTCCCAGCCGTGCTTACCGACGTACCTCATGCGCCCAAGCCCGACCGCGCCTTGAGCCCCGGAACCATCTCTGAGGACGACCGTCGCGAGCTCATCGCGCGCCAACGTGGTGCATTGTATGGCGAGGCCGGCTTTGCCGACAACGGCGGGTACATGGACGAGTCGGGCACCGCTCGCTCGGGAGCTCCGGGCCTGGCCACCGGCCCCTCGAGCCACCGAGGACCATCGCCTCTGGCCTACGAGTACGGACGAGGTGCTGAGGGCCCAGTTGGTACCCAAGATGGCCCCGGCTCGCGTACCAACAGCAATGCCAGCCCCCAGTCGAACCCTCCCAGCCGAGGTGCCTTCGAAAACGCCGTCCAGCAGGCCACCCGCACCAGCAATTCGTCGCCCGGTGGATCCCCACCCCGCCAGGGGGGTCCGCCCAGCATGCAGGGCAACACTGTGGCCCCCATCGGCACTCGGCCTTCGGCTGGCGCCCAGGCTCCCATCCCGGCGCTGAAGCAGCGTTCTACCACGCCGTTGCCGTCGCCCCTGAGCCATGGGTTCAGCGCGGGCCGCGTTAATGACGACGGTTCGGGTGTTGCTACATCTGGCCCTCCTTCCAACCCCGCGAGCGCTTCGGCCGAAGGATACAATCGCTGGGGCAACGGCTCGGCTGTTTGGGGCAAGCAGCCCTCGGGACTGGGCGTTCAAGCCAGCGTCTGGGGCTAGGGAAACCATCAAGGCAGAACGATCAGCCATCAGGCCATATCCGGCCGGAAGGAACGACCATGACGACAAACTATAATTATAACCAGCAAAAAATCGGTGTTCGGGTCAGTCGGTTCATTAGGCGAGGGCAAGTGTTAGCAGCATCAGCACGAGGTGTTCAGGGCCTTTTGAGGAAACACGGAAATGCGGTATCGGTTGAAGCCGGGCGGAGATCCCCACCCACCCCTTGTCACGGAGTTCTTGTTTTACTGCTTTGGGGGTTGGCACTCTTCACCACGGCCGAGTCCAGCGTCGCAAGTCCCACCTGGCGTTTCTCGTTGCGGGGGTAGAAGAGTCTCGACACCCACGAATTTGGCCACGCACGGGGCGGAGTTGTTCACTTTTCGACATGAACGGCGGTTGGGATCAAGAGACACGATACGGAATACAACACAGGGGATTGCGCGATTGTCGGGTTTCAACACGGTTTGGGGAAAGGGCATCGACCAGGAAGGCAGGGAGCGAATATCACGTATTTGCGCTTGGGCACATGTGGTACGGAAACGGAGTTGTCGTCGCAACACTAATCACATGGGATTCTGCAGAAGAAGGATAGGGGTGTTCTTGTCGGTTTAGGGGGGGGCTTGTTGGCGAATTGGTTTTGCACACAAACAATAAAACTGGGAGTAATAGGGAGTCCCACGAGGCACGCTGGGCCGGCGGCATGTACGGTACGGTGTGACAAAGCTGCGTTTATCGTGTGGTGCATTGGTCATGGCTGTTTTTGTGGCGGTAACGAGTACTGGGAGAGGGGAGGTCCTGGCCGTTGCGAACACGTTCTTGTGCCTCTGGCTCTTTTGGTCTTTCACTCCTGCTGTTCGGACCTCTCGTCTCCCCTCTCTTGAAAGGGGTCTGATGCGATTGCGACGCATAGATGAGTGTAAGCGGGACAAACTCTCTCCTTGATCCGGATTCCAACGTTCTCATCTGTCCATCTTTCCCCACGCCCTCTCCTCCAAGGGCCAGGAGCGCCCCGAATCAGCACGCGGCGCATGGGCGTTGTTCTTCACATGTCTGCTGGTTGGTAGCGCCAGCTCCATGATACTTTTCCATCCAGCCCAGGACCGTGGTTAGCCCGCCAAGGAATGACTGAATGTGGCTTGTTCCCGGAATGGCGCTTCCCGGGCTGAAGAACAAGCTTTTTCGGAAAGGAGGCGCCTTGCAGATCAACTCTTTTTTTTCTTCTCCCTACTCCCTCCGGGATCTCCGCGCACGGCATCCCGTTGGGGAGAGGGGAGGGGAAAGGACTGGACTCCCTTTGTTCTTTCGTTGTGCCCTCTCCGGCGGCGGAAACTCTCGTCGGAAAAGCTCCCTTGTGCAGCCAAAGAGGGGCCTCCATCCCTTGCTCCTCCTCGGCCGCCACCTCTGGCTCGCCTCCTCTCCGCCTTTTGAGCGGCATATGCGGATCCCGCCCGCCTCCCCAACCCAAACACAAAGCGGGCATCTTGGCTTGCAGCCGCCTCTGCCGTACCTCCTCCCCGCGGCTTGCTGCGGGAGTCCATGGCTCGTGAGCTGCCCGCTCGCCCCGCCCGGTGTGACAATGTTGCTCCCGCGGCGGGGCCCGGGCCGTACGATCCGCACATCCGGCCGCCGACCCGGGCCGGCGGTTGGGGCCGGGGAAGGGACGCGTCCGAGAGAAGGCCGACTGGTCGGGAGGGGGTTGGATGGAGAGGGAGGAGGGAGCTATCGTTTGTAGGTGCGCCCGTGCTGTATGCCGGGGCGGTCCCTGGTTTCTTCCGGGGGAAGCCAGCCTGGACGCTCCTCTTTCGCACCGTCGCCCCTCCTCTTTCTCCCTCTCGCTCTACTCCCCCGGGCCGGTATCCATATTGCAGACGCGGCCGGCCAGGGCCCTTCCCACCGCGGCACCGCGCCCCCCCCGGCATGGGCAGAAAGGCGGACGGGAGGGGCGCTGCGCAGCCGGGTTTCCCAGCCGGCCCAACCTCGGACCTGGCCTCGCACGACCGAGGGCTGAGACGACCCTCGGGACCCCGGTGCCACGGCGGCGGGGGGTTTCGACGGGGACGGCTCCGGCGTTTGGCGTACCCGCGCCAACCAGAAGCGCGGGAGGGCTGGGGAGGGACTGGGGAACGGAGGGCGTCGCACGTGTACACGGGGACTTGCGCGTTGCTTTGTGGTCGGGATGGTGGCACGAGAGGGAGCCATGGTGTTCCCCGCACCCCGTTCGCGCCCGTGACCCCCAAATGGGGCCGTCGATCGGGGCCGCTTGGGTAGCCACGCGCCCGGCACACAGCGTCGGTTGGGGGTGGCACGAAGAAAAGGAAGAAATCAGACGTCGTTTTGGGTTCTTTGCCCCTCTCTGCGCCACGCTTGGTCAACCGAATGATGCCGCCGCCTTTCCCAAACGCCCTAGGTATCGTCTATCACAGTGTACAAGAAAAGCCTCTCCCCCTCCCCCTTCCCCAACGCGTGGCACCGGATCGCGATATGTCTCCGTTCCGTGACGTAGTCGCCCCCCTGGCGACCCGCGACGCCCGCGGCGGAGGGTCTCACAGGCCCAGTGTCTTGACGGCGAAATCGAGGTTCATGAGGTCGTCGGCGCGGGCGGCCTTTTCGGCGTAGACGACGGTGCCGCGGCCGTCGATGGCGAAGACGCCGGCCTGCTGCCACTTGTTGCCGAGGGCCGTGCTGGGGCCGGCCATCTCGTCGTCGTCGTCGGCGGCGGCGGCGGGCCCGAAGCTGCCGGTGCGGGCAAGCGACCCGGCCACCTTCTCGCCCAGCCAGCCTTTCTCCTTCCAGCCCTGCACCTGCGTCGTCGGGTTGAACATGTACCAGACGGAGCCGAGCCCAAGCCCCCAGGCCGCATAGATGGCCCGGTCCTCGTCGATGAGCACCTCGACGTTCCACGCCCCGCCCAGCAGGTCCAGCCACTTCCGGGTCGCGTCGCGCGACGAGTGCGACACGGCAATACACCTCAGGTTACTCTGGTGGCGGTTGGCGAGTGTGCGGAGCGCGAGGAAAGTCTTTTGGGCAACTACACCGGGGAGGAGGGGTGGGTTTTGGTTAGTTCTGGGGGGTTTGCTCTCTTGCTTTGCAGGCTCGTTGTCTGCCTTGCCTACGAGCAAGACAGAGCCGGGGGAGGCCAGAGGGGGGGTGGGGGAGAGGGTTCGCTCACAGGCACAGCCGACACAGCGCAGGAACAAGACGACGATGCGCTTGCCGCCGCCAAAGACCAGCTGGCGATCGCGGTCCAGCGGGGCCAGGTCGCCAATCTTGGGGCACTCGGCCGCCACGGGCACGGGCGGCGGCAAGGGCGAGAGCCAGGCCTGGGCCGTCAGCGGGAGGTTCTTCATGCTCATCCAGGCCGGCGGCCAGGCGTTGGCGGCGGCGGTCTCGTCGGCGTCGGCGCCGGCCTTGGCGTTCTTGGGCGGCGCCGCCGCCGCCGCGAAGTCGAAGGTGTCGCTCTTGATGCCGACCTTGCGGAGGGCGAGCTTGGTGGTCAGGCTGGAAAACATAGCGGACGCAGAGCCGCGGGGCGGGGGGGTCGAAGGCGGTAGATGGCTTGCCGGTGTCCTGCGGCCGCGGGCGGTGTTTCCAAGGGGAGGACGGCGATGGGGGGGGGGGGGGACCCGTAGGGCGGAAGAGAAAGCGGATGATGGGTCAAGCGATGCGCATCGGAGGCTTCGAAGAAGAGGGCAAAGAAAGGGCCTCGGGGGTGCAGAAGAGGACGTCCACGACCAGCGCGACCGGCTCCCGCCACGGCGCCTCCCCCTCTCGACGGGGGCGCGATACCGCACAAGTGTATCAGGCGAGCATGTGGGCGTGCGGATGGGCCCCCTTGACACAACGGACACGGGCAGGGTCGTCGCACGTCCTCGGTAGCAGCGCCGCCTGCGCGCCGTTGATCCCTGGCGGTCGGGCTCGAGAAGGGCCCCTGGGAACGGGGCCCTAGGGGTCGCTGGGCCATCCGATTTGGCCGCGTGGTTTCGGCTGCGCTAGGGGAGTTTGGCAATCAACGGGGGGCTCTAACGGTCCGGGGCTAGGGGGCCGGGGGGGGCCCCGGCTCATGCAGGGCGTGCCAATGCGCCCAGGGCCCGCTGCTAATGCTTCCATCCCGTGCGGGACTCGCGATTGCGGGTTCGACATGTCGGTTGGTGCCGCCGTGCCCGCCGTCCCGCGCCGTCCCATGCCGTCGCCCCCTCGCCCCCGGCGCCGCTTCCCTCGCAGCCCCGCGCCCACGCCCGCCTGGATGCGCAGCAGGCCTCTGCTTTTCCGGCGCGCCTTTGCGGGGACGTGCCCGGGCTCGGCACGGTCGAGGACCACCACAGCCAGGGTGGCCGCGTTGGGTCGAAAGGCACGCCAAGCTCTGTCTCCATGAACATCCCCACCTCGGTCGTCGCCCCGTAAAGGCTGATCGAAATACCCGTTCGGTAGCCTCACGGCTCGCATTCTTCTGCTTCCTGGACCCCCCCAACATCAAACCTCGGCAGCCGGACCTACACGCACCCTTGCTTTCCCCCGTCCCCTGCGGCCCCTTTCTTCCGTTTCCCGGCATGAGGACCGGCACCATCTCGCTTCTCCTGGTTTCCCTTCCCCGCGGCGTCCGGGCCGCCCCCACGCCGGCGTCCGACGCAGCTCCCGACCCCAGGGGCCGCAGCGGCTATAACCAGGCGGGAGCCACTGACATAAGCATGGCTGGCCGCGGTGGCTACAGCGGGGAGAAAGACGCCGAGTCTTTACTGCCCCGTTATGAATGGAAATACCGACGGTCAGAAACAGCCAATATGAAAGAATGAAGTCCATGGAAAGCACGCAGTGGTGAGGGGATAGACCTACTGAGGGAAGGAGGTACGGGGCATCCACGCAAGGAGACAACTTCTCGAAGACTTTGGTACCGGCGGCAGAGGTGCCGCGGCGTCGGGAAGGGTCAATCCAGCCGCTGGGCCGGACGCCAAACCATGATGTTTGCGGGACCGTTCTGGAGGTAATGGCGATTTCGCTGTCGGCGAAACGGCAATCGAGCCCAGCGGCTGATGACGGCAACCAGCGGAAAGACGGATAGAAGTCATGAATTCTCTAGCAACTAAACTACAGGGGGGCGTCTCATCAGTGACATGACAAGCTTCGGCCCCCAAGCTCCTCAGTCGATTGCGTGGAATTACGAAGACGAAACAACGCGTCCCGAGACTTGTCTTGGCTCTCCATCCAACATCGAGGCTCACTAAATCCCCGTGGAGGTCTCGCTGTAGCCCTCGAAAAAGGGAGTAAATCCAGAAGAGGAGAAGGAAACAAATGGAGGCAATCATCGAGTTGGTGACTCCAGGGATGGCACCTATCAACTGCTGGAATATACGTCTGACAATTTGGGAGCTGGTAAGAGCAGAGGTTTGTTTGACCTCAAAAGACTACAAGGACATTCACCAAGGCATGGCGACATCTAGGAATACTTAGAAGCGAAATGAAGAATCGCCAAAGACGATCTTCTCTCGTGGATAAGGAAATGGCACGTTGCCGAATACGGCATTTGAGCCCCCCCTGGGGGGGCCGCCGGGGTTTTATAGAGTCGCTTGGGATGGGTCGGAGGCGACAGGAGAGGACGTGTTCTCGAGCAAAAGTACTTTGCTGTCGTCTCCCACGCAGGACACCCTGTATTCCATGACAACGCCACCATTTCCCGTGTTGGGTAGGTTTGCCGCCTTTTCCTAGCAAGAAGATACAGCTGCCCACGGGACAGGACACCGGCGCAGAAATGTCATGGGGCGTTGTGTACGTAAGTACGCCCACGCCCATGGCAGGCGATTGATTATATACGAGGAATCAAGTTGGTCCACCCGATGCTCTGGTACCCATCTTCCGGGAAGCCACCGCCCTACCGACGGGGGCCTTCCGGGTCGCGTACCGATGAGAAAGCGGCCACCGGGTGCCGATGCTACGCAACACGGCCAAGGCTTTTCATCTCGCCATCATGGCCAGATGTAGTGGAAAGGGGAAGGGACTGATCGCTTTCGTAAAGCCAGAGCTCCCGGGTGCCGGTCGACGACCAATGCCCATACTGACATCGAGTCGGTCTCTGCCACCACGCCAACCCTGTGGGAGTTGCGAATCCACAAGCATGCTTTCCCAGGCATTTTCTGGCTCCGTTCGGTTGACGAGCCGTGCAGTTGGGCTTCGGGCTTCCACCCTGCTTCCATCCCGTGACTGCTCCTGGTGGCACCCTGACGAGTTTCCTAAATTTCCTAGATTTACTGCGAACCTCGCCGTTCTACCTAGCCGCCATGGCGGTAGGCGAGAAGGAGGGCGATGGCCTCTGAAAACAGTCATAGCCAAGCAAACCCGGCTGTCTTCGGGCTTTGGCCTCTTAAACTGCGGCTGTATGGTTTGGTGAGTTGCCAACTTTTATCGTTTCCAGGGGGGCTTCGGAGCAATAGGCAAAATTTATCGGTTGTTTAGGAGCCGGCATCATATAGGGGCGTTGATTTAGTCAAGGAGTCGGGATTTTGGTCGGAATTCGTAGTCGCCTGACCGCTGTACTGCACGCTGATGAGTTGATGAACAGGTAAATGGGAACCAAAGGCCAAAAACATCCATGCAAGCTTGTTTTGGAACACTATTATCCCGGTGGCCTGGCCAGAGCCTGCACTGTGGTAGAGTAGAAGGACGCCAGTCTAAAGCAAACATGATGGTGTTGAGCGGACCGGCTGTATCTTTGGCTGTAACCGAATCGCCGTCCGAGTGCGACAGCGGCCGCCTGGGCCTGGCTCATCCAGGCGAGCGGCAAAGATATAGAGGGCGTGGTTATCAAGGACGCGAGCGTGTGCCATGCGGTGCGGGATCGAGGCGGGCACTCGGGAGAGAGGCCGCTGATCGACATGTCGGCTCGCTTGTGCTGACGAGGATGTCCTTGGTTCCGAGGATACTTTGGTCTCGCGAACGCTAGGCGAGGGCTGGTGTCAGCCCGCCTCGCAGTTTCGCACTTTGGGCGGGGGGGGCTGCGATGACCCCAACGGGCCACGTACTGACAAGAGAGCAACCCGGCTTGCCCTGGGCTGGGGGCCCCGGGGCCGCGTGCCAGAAGGAGACGTGCTATTTCCCTTGTTTCGTACACCATGCCAAGGGGCGACGAGCGCAGCCACATACCGCCGCTCGTGTAACGAGTGCCACAGATTCGCCCCTGGCGCGCTCGCTCGACGGCGAAGCCGACACGGCTGTGGCAGTCTTGGTGCCAGGCCCAGCCGTCGGAGAGCACCTCTCGAGCGGCGACAGGTATCCTCCACGTACAGGGTCGCGCGGAGGCACCCGGTCCGCGTCGCTCGAGTGCGCATGCAAGATATGCAAGCACGCGCTGCCGCTGCTACGTCGATCCAGGCGGAACCAGCCGTAACGCTGGTTGGATGCCCCGGGGCCTGGCCTGGCCTGGCCTGGCCTTTGCCCTGTCTTGGCTCTGCGGCCCCGATGGGGCGACAAGCGGCGTAGCGCGTGCGCGGTAGCGAGGGTGTGTGAAGCTGGAGCAAAAAGCGTCGAGGCGGTCCCGGGTGCAAGTGCGGGATGGCATTTGTGTCGCCGAGGTACATGACGGCATGTCTCAAATCTGGCATCGGAGAACCACCAACCCGGTGCCATCACGATGAGAGAGCACGGCGGGAAGCCAGGCACGCGCTACCACAAAAGCAATGTGCAGCCGGAGCGCCACCATCCGTCCAGCAACCTGGGTCCGCCCTGGTTCGTCGGGTAGAAGGGAATGGGGCATATAAGCTGTGCCGAGCGCCAAGCTACATACGCCTCTCCCACACGCACCGTGTTTGACGAATAGGCACGGCCGGGAAAAGTACGATGGTCCGGAGACCGGCGGCCAGAGCCTGAGCGGGGAAAAGACGGCTTCGCGTGCCAAATATAGACGAAAATCCGGGGTAGGGGCCGATGGAGGGCGGATTCCTTTGCTTGCCGCCATGACCATGAGCGGCTCGATGGATGGCCTGCACGGGGCGTCGGCATAGCGGACACTGCGTGAGGGGGGGTTGAGGCCGAGCCGGCGGGAAGCGTGGCCTGGCGTGGACTCTGTCGTTCCGAACGGCCGTGGTCGTGCCTCGAGCATTCGTGCGACCTTGGGTGGCAAGGCCGAGGGCGGTCGTGTGTATCGGGCCTCGACGCCGCCCCGGGGCACGACATCTCGCGGCGGTGCTATCGTCCCATGCCGGCCCTAGCGCGCATCGTGGCGGCAATATACGCGGGAAAAAGGACGTGTCTCTGGAGATGCCTGAACGGCCAATGGCAGGCCGCCGTCCCACACACACACACGGCATGCACACTCTGGTGAAGGTGGGTGTACAAGCTACCCTAGTAAGTGGATACGCCCTGAGCTGCGTCTATGCTCATACAGCGCTACGGACGGACGAGATGGGAATTTACGGCGTTGAGGATATGAAAGGGCACGAAGCGGGATAAAATTAGTTGATCAAATACCCATAGAAAAACCAATCTCGCAACTGTTGTACTTTGATATTATGGGAGCTAGTTAGCAAAAAGGGAAGTGGGAAATAACCCGCTTACTAGGGTAGCTAACTAACTACCACGGTACTGTGTGACGGCACGGTGCCCGACGGGCCACCCAGCCCGCCTCAGTCGCTTCCGATGTGCCGTGGTACGCTTCGGGGGGACGACGTCACCGGAGCAGTCGCAGCATGGAAGGCGGCCCCGGTGCCATGGGATTCCAGGCGAGGGCGGCCATGCACAACCGACTCCCGCGCTGCCCCGACCTCTGGGCCGCAAATAGTCGCAGTGTAGGCCTGCCACACGGCGCGCTCCCTCCCGGCCCGCGCATGGACGTTGGCGGGTGACGGAGAAGAAATTAAGAGGATCCGCTTCCATCAGGAACCTGCGAACAGCTCATGGCCAATAGGAGGCGGCGCCCGCGACAGGATCAGGCAGGTCGCTGTTCAGCTCCCGTGTGTCAAGCCCAGCTGACCTGGCGCTTTCGATGGCCCTTCAAAGTCTGAGATGCTCGCGAGGCTAAACTGCCGCGCTCCACGCTCGTGGCACTCGGCCTGAAGGCAGCTGGCGAGTCGCTCACGCGGTGCGGTGCCAAAGCTGGCCCGGACGAGGCCGTCAGCTTCAGCCAGCCAGCGTGATAGCAAGCCACCAAGACTCGTACTTCGTCCTGCCGTTTTTGTATGCAATGTGCTTGCTATGCTGACCGCATGCTGGACGGCAGCGATGCAGGGAAGGTATTGGCGGTGCGACGAGGATGGGCTTCCTCTATTCCTAAAATACCCAAGGATCAACCTTGAGCTGATCAGCACCGCGCAGCCTGGAAGCAAAGGGAGCCGAGACAACGGATCCCCCACGCCCGCCCAGCGACGTCGTTGAACAGATATACGGCCGACGAACCCAAAGGGGCCGGCAACACTGCTGACAAGCTGCAGTCATCATTCCCTAACCGACTAGCTAAGTTGACTCAGCAGTTGCAGGCCTCGGCGTGCTTACTACCATCTCGTCTGCGGAGTCAGCCTTCACAAAGAGGGCGCATCCCCAAAGCTGACAGTTCCTGCATGGTACCGTGGGTACAACAAGACCAGCCGTGGGCTCACCAAGGCGGCGGCGTGACGAGAAGATGGCGAGGGATGGCGGGCAGGGAATCGAAGCTGGCTGGTCGCCGCGTCCCAGGGTCTGGTCGGAAGAGGCTTCGAACGTTCGACGCGTCGGCCAAGTCTTGCGGGAAGGGCGAGCCACTGAGCACACACACACACACACACACACACACACACACACACACACACACACACACACACACACACACACACGCACACACACAGTAGACAAATACTACATAGCAGACGGCTGGCTGGAGGGCCAACAACGTTGGGTAGCTGGCTCTGGATGGCGCGCGGCGGACGGGCGTACGGCTGGCCCTTGAGTGTATGGGAACACCCATCAGTCCGCCGTTGCCGGGCAAAATAGAGTCACTGGCTGGCTGCCTGGGCAGCCGGAGTGAGACCTGACGCACTCGAGGATCCATATCCGTCGGTCGGGGGCGGAGGTCGTGTTCCTCTTTCATGATATCATCGGAGTTCTGGCGGGGGGGGGAAATCTTTGTGGCTCGGCGGGGAGGCACCGGTCGTCACCACCTCCCCTTCTGGGTACCCACGACTCCAGCGACGGGAGAGGCGGGCCTCGGAATGATGACGACGGACGAAAATGACGGCAAATTGGCAGACTGGATCGGGAGTAGTCGCTAGCAATTCGACGCCAGCCCAGCCGCACGTACAGCAGCACCGCACCGCACCCACCAGCTCAGACCGAGCGCAGCGTCAGCTGAGCCCGCGTGGGGAACGCGAGCCCGAGTCCAGACGAAACTGATGAGGGGTTCTATGCTGTAGCCTTCCTCAGCAGGGCCAGGTTCGCCAGGCCAGGGCGGAATAAGAAACAAATGCCCAGCGGGACAAAGATGAAACAAGGGAGCCGGACGGCCGGAAAAATGGATGTTGGGGCTGTCGGAGGATGGGACCAAGGGGCTCGTCCAAGTCAGTAACGTGTGCATCGGCGCCTCCTTGGCACCCACCCCGGTGGTGTAAAGACGTCCTTCCTATACGACTGCCCTCACCAGCACGCACACACGTGTGGTGTGCGGAGAGGCGTATGCGAGGCGGTAGGGGGTTGCAGGAGGGCATCTCGTATGCTGTTCGTCTGTCTTGATGCCAACAGCTCGGACACGAGGTTGGCCGACGCAGGTCTCGAGGTACAGTACCCAGGGTACTTCGATAAGCTGCTGGAACTTTAGACAATGGGGGACCAGACCCAGCCAGATCCATCCACCCATGCGGTGCATGATGCTGGGGTGGAGCGCAGCGCCAGCCAGGCCAGAAGTCGAGATTGGGTGAACCATGAGATGAGAAATCTCCGTGCAAGTGAGGAGGGCAGGAAGTGTAGCAGGGTAATTACCTGTTCCCGGCCCAGAGGTCGGTAGACACAGTATTCGAGAGGTGCCAGGGAACAAGCAGAGAGCGACTAACGCCCCCCTGCCGGCACGAGGCTGCCCTGGCTTGCCAATTCTCGAAGCCGCGAGGGGACGACAATTCCGGGCAGGGCTAGCTGGGGCCCGTACGCACAACAATAGTCGGCTCTTTCATGCTTCGTTCAGAGGCTGTCATTCCCGTTCCACCATGCGTGTCTCTGCTGCCGCTCTTGCGCCTTCTGCCGTTGCCGCTGCCGCCGCCGTCGCACCGCATGCGCCTGGGGCCGAGACGATGTTAGCAAGTCGAGATTCCGATCTGCCTGGCTTGAACAGCCGGCCGCAGGGACCCAAGAAAGTTGGGGCAGCGAAAGAGGCTGGTCGGAGGGTGGACAGTAGATCTGTACAGTGTCAGTCGAGCCGGCCGGGGCCCATTTTGGTCAGGTAGGGGCCAGTGCCCACGCCATGCAATGGGCGACTGTGCGATGCCTGCTCCGTAACGGCGGCTGGTGCAGGGCAGTGCTAGAACGGACTTGGCAGATGCCCGACAAGCGGGCGGGCCCTCTGGATAGAGGGACGCCTCGCTAATAACCCGTTGGCTGTCTGCTTGTACCCCAGCCAATCTTCATCGGATCGGTGAGCCGTGGCGGCGGGCGGGTGCTGTATGTAGGTATGTACATTAGGTGCCCGTCGCCAGAGTGGGCTGCCAGGCGTGGATCTGTCTGCCTCTTGCCCTGGCCACCCTATGCTTAACCCCTCGGGATGCGCCCAGGCCGTCTTGCTCTACCAACCTACGCTGGTACTACCAGTGAGGAATGGGAGGCAAGGGAGAAAGAGCCTGGCAACCTCCTAGGAAGGCATGGCCGAGAAGGGGGAGACCAGTACGACTAGAGGCAAGCGGCGCGCCGGTGAGGCTAAAAAAGGAAATCGTGGAAGAAACCGCACATCCCATCATCTCATCTTGGACCGGCAGCCAGTTAGTTCACTTCCTGCCGAGCTAAGGTTGGTAGGTAAGTGTGTAGGAAGTGATGTGTGTGGAAGCGGCCTGTCAGCTGCAGGCAGTCTAGCTGTATGTCTTTTGTCCCGGGTAGGCTATCCCGTCCATCCATCCTAGGATGAGGTATGCATACAGGTATGGATGGATATATGTATGTATGTACGAGAGGCCACGGGTGTGAGAGAGAACTTGTCGGATTCTGCGATCCCGCCCCTCCTCACCCTCCTCCCCGCTCCAGAATGGAAGGTGTGAGGTAGGTACTTGGCTACATACATACCAACACTAGTAAGCTCCCACGGAGCACTAGTGGTATCACGGCGCGTATGATGTACTGGGCAGTATCTCATTGTACGTATCCCGCGGGATACGCCCGCTAGCAGCGAGCCAGGGTTCCTCCTTCTCCCCACTCTAGTCGGCCCTGGCCCTGGCAAGCAGCCCTTCTTGCCAGCTACATACGCATCCCGTGGGATACAAATGCCCCCCCCCCCCCCACCGATGGAAGGTGTGGAGGTACATCCCATGGGACGGGATGGGATGGGACGTCGTTGCGTAGCTGCGCATCCGATACTTTACGTAGGCGCACCACCAGCACCAGTACCGGTGCACCAACCCGTCAAGCCATCCGTTGCCCATGCTACCACCGGTCTGGCAGCCGGGGCCCGCAAGGGGCAAGCAAACTTAAGCGATGCCTACGTCTTGAGCTCGGGCAATCCCATATACCTCTCCGTACGTGAGAAACGCTGCCCGAGTACACGGAAGAGTGTAGGGGCGCATAACAAGCCCTGTGTATGGATGGATGTAGATATACATGCATGCATGCATGCCTGAGTAGCACTTGCCAAATACCGTATTTCCACGGGCCCGTAACGGGGTCTGGCAGTGCGTCTGGGTCTCGCAAGTTTGGAGGGGAACCGGGCTTGGACTGGGATGACAGACCACCCACTGGCTCCCACTTGTACAGGGCCAAAACAGTGTGTTCGCGGCCCTCTGCTCACTGTAGGCTAAGCCCCTCCAAGTCTGCCCCGGCCCCGAGCGAGCCAAAGCACGAGGGCGCGGGCAAGGAAGCCGAGGACAGAGAGGGGGAAACAAAGGTACCGGGGCGGCAAAAAGGCTGGCAGCACGAGCACAGCCAACCGACACGGGTCCGGGTCCAGGTTCAAGCAGGTTCAAGCACTTTGGAACCTGAACCCCTTCATTCATTCACCCTTCCGTGGGAGCCACTGGCAGGCTGGTTTTGAGGGGCCCCTGTCCACTTTCTTCAGACCCTCGCCCTCCATTGCATTGCAACTTCCCGACCCGACTGTCCCCTCTGCCATGTTACGATAGATACCCCGAACGCAGAGACCGAGATCACGAGCCATAGGAACCTGGACCGGACGGACAAGCGAAGCATCCCCCATCCATTCACTGCCCGGCATTGATTGCGTCTGCCTGTTGCATTCCTGGTTCGAGCGACCCCATCTTCTTGCGATACCCCCTATAGGACTTGCAGCCGGACCACTCGCGCACACCCACACCACACGCACGCCGATCCGTGTTGCCTGTTCCAATCGTTTTGACCCGACCCGACCCTCTCCTCACCACCAGCAACAAGCAGCACAAGCACCACCAGACCAAGCACCAGCGCCAGCCAGGCCCAGCACCGCCCTCTCCTCCTCTTCCACCACCACCACCACCGCTGCCGGTCTACGCCACGGCAGCAGAAGCGCACTGCGTGTCGGCTTCGCCCTCATTTCCTTGTGTCCTTGGCCTGGCTTCTGGGATGCAATAGCCTGCATTCATTGCAACCCCCAGTCCCCTACGGACATTTCCTGGTCCAGCCGGCCGCGGCATCTTCTGCCAACATCTTATGCGAACTGTGCCGTCTTGCACCCTTCTGCACCCCTTGCCTCGACCTGCCTGCTAGCGACACAGACATTGCATTTGCACTCCTATATCGATTACCAGACCAGACCCCCGGCCGGTCGGGCTGCTGCGAGTCGACACCGACATAGTTCAACCCCCCCCCCCCCCCCCCCACCCCCCCCCCCCCCCCCCCCCCCAGTCGTGCAGAGGAGGGGCCAATTCCCCGGCGAACAAACGGAACGCAGAGACGCGCATTTGCCGACTCTCCGACCGCTGCTCTTTGGACCTCGTGTCGTCTCTGCTCCGAGCCGACAGCACGCATTCAATTCCCCTTCCCACAACCAACAGCCCGCCACCGGCACCGCCGCCCCCCCGGGCCGCCGACGACGTCACGCGCTGCAGGCCTTGAGCTCAGCAGATCGAGCCGCTAGGTTCACTACTTTGTTCAGGAGTCGGTGCCTTCCGTCACGAGAAAGGTCCCCTATACACTGACGCCCACGTCCGCCACAAAGACTTTTCCCCTAGCCAGCGGCCAGCTTTTCATGGACGCCCGCCTTACCACGGTCGATTCAAAACATCATTACCCCCCACAACTCCTCTGGAACCGCTCGACCGCCAGTCCTGCCGTCCCCAGGCTAACCACCCGTGCACCGACTTCTCCCGTGCCGCTCCCGACAGGACCTACCGCTCTCCCTGCGCAGACCTGCCACGTCCACCTCGAGTTGCTCCCGATTCTGCTGCCCCAGCACTCATCGCTGTACCAGGCCCAGCTCCTCCAGTACAACAAACTACTTGCGCCGGGCAGAGGAAGAGGAGGAGGCGGCCTTCAGACGCCGCCTTTGCCACCCATCTTGTCAACCCCCAGCGTCTCCGTCGGAGGGACCCGGTCCCGTTCGTCCTCCAAAGTGTCGAACAAAGATACGCCACGCTCGAAGCAGGGCCCGCAGACTTGCCATGGGAGCAGGAGCACGCAGAATAATACCAACCACAAGTGTGAACGCGCTGTTATAACAGGGAAGGATTCTTCTGTGCCCTCCTCCACCCCCCTCGCCACTTCTTCGTCCAAGATGCCGCCGAAGCCGCAGACCCGAGCAGCGGCAGCAGCAGCAACGACAGCGCCCTCCGCGGCTGACCCGCCCAGGAATAGTCGGGCGCAGCACCAGCAGCATAACCTGCCGCCGCGTCCTCATCCCTCTACGTCGTCGCCCGCCACCCTCGCATCCATTGCGCCCCCTACGCATTCCAACTCGGTGCCTTCAACGCCCCATCAGCATGCGCGCAAGTTTTCCTTCGAGTCGAGGGAGCCCTCGCCGACAGCAAATCAGGGCCACTCCCCCCGCTCTGCCTATTCGGAAACCAACGGGAACCTGCCCTCCCTCCGACCCTTGCCCCCTAGGAGCGGCGGATGCCGGTACGAGACGATCCCTGAGCGCTCGCGGAGGAGAATGCCCTACAGCATAGGCAGCGATCGCCTAGAGAGGACGGACTTGTCCAAGATCAAGAGCAAGTTGGCGGAAGACGAGGAGAGGAGGCTGACCACAGATATGCGGGAGCTGTACGACCGGTTAAAGCCGACAAGCGCTGTCGAAGAGAAACGAGGCAAGCTGGTCAATAAGCTGCAGGACCTGCTCGACAAAACCTGGCCAGGTCACGATATACAAGTCCACTTGTTTGGCTCCTCGGGTAACCTATTATGCTCGGACGACTCTGACGGTGAGCTAGCGGAACATGTTGCATCGGCCCCGAAAGCGCTAACGAAGTCAACCCATTAGTGGACATTTGCATCACAACACCGTGGAAGGAACTCGAGGGTGTCTGTATGTTGGCAGAGTTGTTGGCCAGGCGTAAGCTCGTCTCCCTCCACCTACACACCTTCCCCTCCCATTGACATAGCCTGCAGATGGAATGCAGAAGGTCGTCTGCGTCTCGTCGGCCAAAGTGCCCATCGTCAAAATATGGGATCCCGAGCTCGAGCTTTCCTGCGACATGAACGTCAACAACACCCTCGCTCTGGAGAACACGCGCATGATACGAACCTACGTGGATATCGACGAGCGTATCCGCCCGTTAGCCATGGTTATCAAGCACTGGACCCGGCAAAGAGTGGTGAACGACGCTGGTAAGCAAAGCTTGCCCGCACTGTTCCATTCCACAGCAACTACTGACTGGACCAGCATTCGGCGGCACACTGAGCTCCTACACGTGGATCTGTATGATCATCGCTTTCCTGCAGCTTCGCCAACCTCCCGTGTTGCCGGCGCTGCATCAATGGCCGCATCAGAAAGTGTCCAGGCAGGACGGAACGACACCCCCGTTCGCCGACGATGTCGACAAACTGCGCGGCTTCGGCCACAAGAACAAGTCAACCTTGGGTGAACTTTTGTTTCAGTTCTTCCGCTTCTATGCGCACGAGTTCGACTACGGCGAGCATGCCCTGTCTGTACGGTTAGGAAAACTGATGAAGAAAACAGAGAGGAAGCATTGGCATCTAGCTATCAACAACCAGTTATGCGTCGAGGAGCCGTTTAACGTCATGCGCAACTTGGGTAACACGGCCGATGATACCTCGTTCCGTGGCATTCATCTCGAGCTGCGGCGGGCCTTTGACACGGTGGCGGCTGGCAACCTGGATGAATGCTGCGAGCAATTCGTCTTCCCCAAGGAGGAGGAGCGGATCTTTCAGAAACCAGTCCAGGCCCCCCGGCCGGTACTCCTCCGGAGCGCCTCGCAGCAGAACAATAACAACCGCGGGGGGCGCGGGGGGAACTCTAGGGGTGGGGGTCGCCAGCAACAATATCGCAACAACAACAACCACCATGGCAACAACCGACGCGCCTCGTCCAGCACAGCTTTTGACAACAATGTGAACCAGATGTATTTCCCTGGCTACCCCTTCATTCCAGGGCAGGAAAATATGTACATGCAACCGGATCAGCTGGCGCAGACGCTTTCGGCGCTGCAGCTTCAGGAAAACAACCTCCGGTTTTTACAATACACGCAGACCCAGGCCATGGCCCAACAGCAGGCCCTGGCGCATGCGCAGAGGATGCAGGGCACCAACGGCTCACAGCCGCAAACCTCAACCGAGCGTTCTAGAACGAATTCGTTTGACAACCCGCCCCTAACAGCCCCCTTGCGTCCGGAAATGTTCTACTGGCCCTGGCAGGGGCAGCCTTACTATACGCCCCAGGGTTTCACGACGTACCCTCCCTCGCCGTCGAACGGGCAGGCGACGGAACACCGACGCAGTCCTCATAGGACAACGCCTGCGAGTGATGCCGGCTCTTCGGCCACTGGAAGCTCTCTGAGATCCCAGTCACAACCCGCCGCCCGGTCGGCCTCGGCTGCGCAGCCGATCCCGGGATTCTCCGTGCCGGCCGCGATCACCAACAGTGTGCCCAACATACCAAACGTGCCCAGCGTGCCTGCTCGCCATGTGAATGGGGTGCCTATCCCAAACTTCATGCCGGATGACGTTGCCGATGCTGAGAAGCAGCCGCTCGCAGCACGCACGCCGCCGGCCGAAGAAAAATACTATGGATACTATCTGGATCCTAGTAGTCCGGGACATCGTGGAAGCGCCGCACTGGCTAACGGAGTGCCGGCTTTTGGGGATTTAACGTCGCAAGGTTCCAACCCAACTCGCCGGCGGCTCTCCTCGGATCAATTCCCGCATACCATTTTCGACAGGATATCTAAGAGGACCTCGCGTTCTCCGTCGCCCCTTGGGCACGGTAGGACATGCTCATCCAGCACGAATGTCGCCACAGTCGCATCGCCTATATCCCCCGCGGCAGGCAATCAGGCAGCAAGCGATATGAGACCGGTGGTGGTCAACGGCTCGGCAGGCTCAGTCCGCCAGTCTCCCGTTCTGAACGGCATGGGCCAAATGGATGGGTCCTTTGACAATCCTTTGCAGATCAACCAACGGGGAGTGAACGGGAACGTGACCCAGTCTGGATCGCCCACAACCCCTAGCCCTGTCTCGGTGCAATCCACGCCCCCTCAAAGCGACCGGCCGCTTGTGGTTAACGGATCGACCTCGAACCAGTACTTGAGCAACCAAATGCAGCCAGGTGCTCGGCATGCTTACGACGCCTTTGGCATGGCTTCGCCGAGCAATATGTCGGGCATGGCAGCCTTTCCTCCGTTGACGGCCGTGGTGCCGGAGGATGCGGCAGCTCCCTTTCCCAGGTTCGCCCCGCGGGGCCCGCCCAACCATCTGATTGCCCAGCTGGATCTCGCCACGGAAAACAGGGTGCAAGGAAACGAGACGCAGCACCTGTCTCCGGTGTATGAAAACATGACACCTTCGCCTACTGTGGCTCGGAAGTTCGAGCTCGGGGCCCCATCGCCGTACCCGTCTACCGCAGCGTCGGCCGTCAACAAGGAGGCGAAGAGCGAAGTCAGGACCAAACAACGGTCTTCAGTGGAGGCACCATCGCCCAAGAAGGATACGACGCCGAAGAAGGAGGCGGCGCCGCCCGCCGCCGCCGCAACGCAGCGTTCCAACGGGTCGGCCAAGGAGCCGAGCCACGCACGGCCGGGCAAGACCGAGAGCGACCACAGCGGGGTCAACGGGTGGCAAAAGATTCCCAAAGGAAAGAAAAAGGGCGCAGATGGGAAGGGCAGACAGGAGCCGCTCCCGCGAGGCGAGCAGCCACCCAAGAACGAGTCGGAGCGCAAGGGCGGCTGATGAAAAAGATCCGCGCACTATCTGCCGGCGGGCGACCTGCGCCGGGCCAGGTGTATCCGCCTCTTGGATACAGAGCCGGCGGACTACCGACTGCGTGCATTGCGTTGACTCGATTCCGGCATCGCCATGTATCAGCCAGCCTCGAAAGAGGCACAGGGCTGTGGCCAGGCCTCACTTAGGGTCTTTGAGGATGCCGTAGCGGAGCGCGCGGGTCACAAGACAAAGCCGCAGGGCATCTCGCGACAGGCCGGGCTCGTCGCCCCCCTGGTAGCGCCGTCCAGGGGTTGCCGGCTGCGATTTACAGTGATTGTTGCGGCCAGGTATACGTTAGTCAGCACAGTATATTCCCCATCATGTGGCATGGCGTTTCGAGGGTAGTTTTCTTCAGCCTTTTTGAGTCGACTTCACAGGATGGGCTTGCATGAGAATGGATGATTTCGAGTTTCGGATACTTGCCAAGGAGTGCCCAGGTTGGTTCACACCGTCAGCATTGGAAGGTTCAGCACAGAGACGAAACACGACGACGGGGATCACGGACGAGCAACGGAGTTGTGTGTGTGGATGGATTACTTATAACACATTTTACGAGTGTAGGATTTGAAGCGGCGCCAAGCACGACATCCCTTACTAGGCGGCGCTTTGGCGGTACATTGGATGCTGCCAGGGCGTCGCGATGAGGCGTCCGTCTTCTTCCACGCCCAGAACAAGCGGGCCAGCTTCTTACCTCCACAGGCCGGTGGCGGACGGCAAGCGCCTGACCAAAAAAACAACAACACAATAGACGACTTATAGATGGCGCAGACACGGAGCGAGAGTAGAATGAATAAAATGCAAAAAAAGTATCAAAAGCAAGCAGGCGAGCTTCATTCACACCGTGGCCAGGCGCGGGGAGGGGAAGTGGACTCGACTTCTTCATCCCATGGGGCTGGTCTAGACCAAGTCCGGACGAGGCGTACCCGGTACACCGTTTCCTGCCAGGGTCTCAAAAACGGGCAGCCCTGCCGCCCCAGCGTCTGCCCCGGTGGGAGGCGTCGGTCAATGGTACGGCAACTTCCTTTCTCCAACCGCAGCCTTCCCGGTCCATATCCCGCCACCTCCCCCTCTCGGGTGCAATTCTAGGCAGCAAGTCCCCGCGCCATCCCCGGGCGACGACGGTGGATGGCTGGTATGTATCGTTTCATCCCATCAGTGCCCAACCAGACCGGGTCACGCTAAGGGCACCGAGAAGACGAGCGCCCATTACGCCGACCCGTTGGCCGGCGACAGCCAGCAGAAGCAGAGTGAAGGAGACGATGGCATCGCGGAGCACTAGCACCGGTGCCGACGTCGAGCCAGGGGCCTGCAACCCCAGAAAGCGGACATGGGGCAATGGCCTGTTCAGGACGCCGTCACACGCGTCGCTTGACGTGGGAGGAGGGCCATACGAACCCATGTGTGTCGACGCAGACGGGCCCACGCGCCCTGCATCCCGGACCAAGTCCATCTCGTCGTCCAACGACACCAACTGCCACAAACTGCGAGCTTGTGCACAGACGCTCTTGTCTGTGACGCGTGGTGCCCACGATGTCGCCAATGCCTTCCGCGAGTATGCCAAGCTCGGCGAGGCTCCCAGGCTCTTGTGCGAGGCGCTGCTGAGCGCTCCGTCGCCAGACCGGGACACGCTTTTGCGCCCTCGTGCGCCTCTCGGCAGCGCTGCCGACGACGGTTTCGGCCTCGGCTTGAATTTGAGCAATCTCAGCCTCGCTGAACAGTCGCCGATACCCTCGTACTTCCCCTCGCATCATCTGGAGGCCATCCGCGAGTGGGAGTGCCGCCTGGCGTCTTTGGTCGAGGCCTCGCGAGCCTCGCTGTTGAAGACGTATAGAAAGCACGCGAGGGACGCGACCGCAACCGCGGTAGAGCAGCTTTTCCACGACGAGTCTTTTCGCGCCCGTGAAATTCATAGAATGAGGAGCGCCAACATCATCAGGTCGTCTCTGGCCCATGCAGATTCCCTCACCGACTATGAGGTGTCTTTCCGCAACCATGATAAACTACAGCGCGACCTCGCGGGAATCCGTACCCTCCGCTGCGCCGGAGAGTCGGGCATATGCATTGGTAGGACCATGCAAGACATCACCATCTCACCCCGAGGCGACGCCATACTGGAGTTTGCCAACAATGCCGTCGAGACTCATCCCGTCTACCGTTTCAGGGTTTCCTCGCACATTCTTGCCGAAACGTCGCCCCTTTTTGCCTATGTATTCAGTGGCGGTGTCGGGATTGTGCGGGAACATGATGGCGCCGTCATCAGCAACCTACCGACCACGTCCGCTGACTTTGTCTGCGAAGACGGTTCGCAGGCAAAACTCTTTCGCATGCCCCAGTTTGAGCTTAACAGAAACGGGGCGTTTGAGCTGTTGTTGCATGCTGCCCACATGCACAATGATTTGGTCCCCCGAGAGATCGACTTCGATCAGCTCGTGGCGCTGGCCGAGGTCTGCCTGCGCTACCAGTGCACCTCGCCGGTCGAGCTGTCTGTCGAGTACCGCTGGCTTCCGCGGTGGATCCACAAGGCCACCGAGGACATGCCAGAAGGCTTACTCCTGGTCAGCTACGCTTTCGGGCTCCGCAGCCTGTTTACTCGCACGTCCAAGAGTGTGATCCTGAACATGGTCGACGAGGACGCCCTTCGGGCCGCGCTGTGGCCCCAGAGGGTCAAGGACAAGATATGGGCGCTCCGCAATGCGAAGATGGCCCAGGTTTACGCGTGCTGCAGCAACGCACTGCACGAGTACCTGCCCACGCCATCCGTCATGCCGGCACAACCGAGCCCGTCCAGCCAGGCAAGACTCTCGAAGCCTGGCTCGGTCCCGAATGCGAGGCCAAGGTGTCCCAAGGGCAGCCACTTGTGCGATGCGTCTAATCTAGGCTGGCTAATGATGGCCTTCGGCGAGCTCCAAGTCCTGCCGCATATCGTGCAATCAACCCCGCTTTCCCAACGGCCGCCCCCCTCCGGCCGGAGCCTCAGCCAGTTGGCCAACGCTCTCCGGTCTATCAGCAGCCCACCTCAGAGGCACGGCGGTGTCTGCGATTTCTCCGCTTTTCGGTCGGCGTTGAATGATGTATTTCATAGCGTGCAAGGACTCACGCTCTTCGAGGCCAGTGGCAAGCATGGCTGGGCCCTAAGTAGTCACAAAGTTGACTTGCCACAGCTCACGTACAAGCTCGGGAACCCCGCCGTTGGCCGTATGGCCAAACTCCCCATCGATACCGGGGCAGAGATCGCCCTCAAGATCCTGGAGTGCATGGACGAGTGGTCCGACATCCGCGAAGCTGCTCTGATCTGCAAGGCCTTCTACAAAGCCTTCAAGAACAATGAACGCACGCTTCGCACGAGTCTGCAGGGGAAAGGAGCAGGTCGCGCGCTGTATAATCTCGACGACTGTATCGCGGGAATGAAGATGCTGAGAGTAGAAGCAGGAGAGGCTATCACTGCCATGTCGAGCGTGGTTGCTGCCGGAGAGCTAAGGGCCAGCGCTCAAGACCAGCGCAGCGAGAACAAGGTCCTGGTGGTCGACTCAGACAACGAAGAAGATGGCCACGGGAGCAGCAGCTCAAACGACCTACCCAGAGCCCCTGCAGTACAGACGGCGATTGCTGCTGCTTCGGTTGTTACCAGCGAGGAGTCGAGTGCTAGCATGTCCCGAGAGGAAGCGGAGCGCATCCTCTGGCCAGATGAAGGACCAACAGCCTGCGGGACCAGCGGCTGTAAAGGGGCTGGGGGGAACGGCCCCATGGCTCCTCGCCAGCCAGCGTCGGAAAAGTTCCTGGCCGGGGACATTGGCTTCACCACACCCGGCGAGAACAAGCATCTTGTAGCGGCCGAGGACAAGTACCCTCGGGGGGTACGCGACCACATGATGGGGTTGTTCCCGTAACGCCTGAATCGCAATGAAGGAGCCGCTCTTCCCCAGGGGGGGCGGTGAGCACAGGCGTGCACGACGACCAGTGCCTGGCAGCAATTGGTTGGTCTCGGAACCGGCATGAGGGCCAAGCTAGGTATCAGTTGACGGCTTGGCATTTCGCCTCTTTTGCCCATAGTGTCACGGAGCAAGCCCCTGCGCCGTCCGCCGTAGAAGATACAGGGTGCATTCACAGAGCGTGATTCTGGATGGCTTCGCGAAGGCGGGGCGTCGAATCCACGGGCGGGGGGCTTGCGACAAGAGTCCTACCTCGTTCCACGGCCCCGGCAGTCGGTCCCATGAACAGCCGGGGCCGCCTCTGATTGCCCGGTAGCGAGGCCCCGTCTGCCTGGGCCTTCCTGGGCCAATCAACCAGGATAGCCCGTCAAGTCCATCCTTGGCGGGATCGACCAGGCAGGGGCCGCAGGTGCGTTGCACAGGAGGTATACGCGTGGGGAACAGACCCCTTTTTCTCCCGCCCCTCCCCGGACCCCTGCGTCGCGCGCAGGGCCACTCTGTTTCACCTTGATGCCCAATAAGGAAACGGCCGCTGCCGGGCGGACAAATGAGGTGCTGCTGGGCCAGGGAGACACAGACGCAAAGGTGAGCCGTGGCCGTTGCCGAAAACGCATGGCCTGGCGGCGCCCTCCCCTTTTCGTCCGAGTGGCACTGTCAGACCGTGAGAATACGACGCAAAGTGGTGGTGGCGATGGGAAACCGGCACGAGGCCACTGCCAGCGGTCGACGATCAATCATAGCCCGGGACATTCCGTCGGACACGGACCGGATTGAGAAGCCAGCCAATGCGCACAGCCGCCAAGGAAGGCAAGCGAGCGTATCCATCCGGACGGTGTACTTGATATGCCCATCTTGTTGAAGATTATCAATCAGAAAGGAGACTATCGGATCATAAAGCGTCGTGAAGCGGGCGGAGATGGGCGCGACGAGCCAAGACATCGCGCCGGCTGGATTCCAAAGGGAAACAAAAAAAGAGACGAGACAAAAGAGATATTTACAGCCATGGAAACCAAAACCCGAAAATGCAAGCCTCCCACTGTTGTTTGCGGGGAGGGGCGGGGGAGATATCATGATGCTCCGACCGCCTCGGCCCTTCCATACCACCGTACCATTTGTCCTTGAACACCGTGTTTGTAAATTTTGGGGGGGGGGATGCAGGCCTCCGGGGCGCGTTTTGCGCGCACGCATGTATGTATTCTCCTCCCAATGCAGCCTTGGCCTGCCGATCCGGGGTATTTCCTCAGTCTATAATGCAGGAGGGGGAGGGGGCCGTTCCCTTCCCGATGCAATGCGTGTTTTCCGAAAAAAGGAAGAAAAGGTCAAAACAGGACAAAGGAAAAACCCCAGGAAAGTGAGCAAGAAAAATGGAACACGACGCCTCTCTACCCTCTTTCTGGGTTCCGCCTCTCCCCGTCAGATGCAGCCGGTGCCAAAGTCGTCGCCGACGATGGCCGGGTTCCGCAGGCCGGGCTGCGGTGGGGCCCGCGGCAGCTGCGAGGGCGTGGCCGGGCCGCTGCGGAGCCCCGATGAGGCCGCAGGCATGACGGGCGTCTCGGTGCGGCGGACGGGCGTGCCCGGGCGCGAGCCCGTCCACGGGTGCGGGCTGAACGGGGGCCGGGCGCCAAAGGGCGAGTCGGACCGGGCGAGGAGCATGGGCATGCCGCTGAGGGGCGACTCGCACCGCGCCCCGTTGAGGCGCGGCGGCTGCATGTCGAACTCTTCGTCCGAGTCATCGTCCTCCGAGTCGTGGGTATGTTCGTCGCTGTCGTCCGTCACCGATCCGCCCAGTGGCCATCGGATCTCGGCGGGCGGTGGCGGGGCCGCCGGTTGCTGTTTCTGTTCCTCCTCGTCCTCCTCGTCCTCGTCTTCATCGTCCTCTCCGTACTGCGTATCGTATTCGCTGTCGCTCTCCTCTGACACGCCTAGTGGCCAGCGGATGGGACTGGGCGGCGCTTTTGTTGGGAGCGGTGCCGACTGGGGGGCCAGATCGCTACTGGGCTTCGGGGTTGATCCGCCTGTCGGGGCCGAGCCTCCATCCGCAGTTGGACCGCTCGCCTGTGTCTCGGGCTCGACTTGAAGCTTCGGAAGGTCCTGCAGCTTAGCGAGCGGAGGAGGCAGCCGCGGAGTGGAAAGAGGCCCGCTGACTGGGAGCATGGGGCTGTCGGGCGACTCCGGATGGTCTTCGCTGCAAATCGAGTCGTCACAAGACTCGCGCCGCGAGAAAAAGTCGCGAAAATCGGTACGAATCGGCGGTGGTGCCTGCACTGGGGATCTCGGCTCCGGCTGCTGTTGCGGTTGCGGCTGCGGCAGGCGCTGTGGCTGCGGCTGCGGCCTCGGTTGCTGCTGCGGCGGCATTTGCGATCTCGGTTGCTGCTGTGGCGCCATGCCTGGACGCGTTTGCTGCTGTGGTGGCGCCATGCCTGGCCGCGGTTGCTGCTGCGGTGGCGCCATGCCTGGCCGCGGTTGCTGCTGCGGCGGCATTTGCGATCTCGGTTGCTGCTGTGGCGGCATGCCTGGACGCGTTTGCTGCTGTGGCGGCGCCATGCCTGGCCGCGGTTGCTGCTGGGATGGCGGCATTTGCGGCCTCGGTTGCTGCTGCGGCGGCATTCGCGGCTGTGGCTGCTGCTGGGATGGCGGAATTTGCGACCTCTGTTGCTGTTGTGGCGGCATCGGCGGCCGCGGCTGCTGCTGTGGTGGCATTTGCGGCCGCGCTTGTTGCCGTGGCCGGTGCGGCAGTTGCGACTGAGGTGGTGGCGGCTGTCGCGGTTGCGACTGAGGCGGTGGCTGCTGCCGCGGCGGGGGCACATCGCCTCGCTTGGGCTGCGGGGGACGACCAACCGCGCCGACGGCGGCCGGCGGAGGTCCGTTTCGCACCGGAGGACGGCCGACTGCGCCTACAGCAGCAGCCGGGGGTCCGTTTCGCGCCGTGCGGCGGGGACCCATGGGGCCGGGACTAGTCGACCGTGGTGCGATATCGAAGGTGGCGCTCCGGGGCGCCACCAACTTGGGGTCAGAGCGCGACGGTGCGTCGAAGGTAGCGCTTCGGGCCACCGCTTTGAGGGCGGGCCCGGTTTGGGCATCCAGGCGCAATGGCGCAGGCGATAACGCGCGCTTGGACTCCATGCCGCCCGCTGTCCCCGGCCGAGGACCCGGCGGCGCAGAACCAGGGCCGCCGGCTCTCTCGATGCCATCCACCTTCACCCTCAGACTCTGCTGCCGAGTGGCATTCATGGCCAATGAGTCCGGTTTCCCGCGCAGATTCTGGGCCATGGGCTCGTCAATTGTGTTCACGGGTGTGCTTGATGCTGTGCTATCGTGTGAGGGAACGACGGAAAGTGGGGGCGACGGCAGCGAACTGGGCCCGAAGCTGCTTTCACTCTCCCCAAGTCCCGATCTGCTGGGCTCCGGTGTCTTGGTGTCTCTGTTGCTATCCTGTCGCAAGGGGCTGTCATCACGCCTGAATGGACTCTGTTCCCGGCTGAATGGGCTGGTGCCCCGCCTGAACGGACTGGCACCTCGCCCAAAGCGACTACCGTCACGTCTCAACGGGCTGCTGCCGCGCCTCACAGGGCGTTTGTCGACGGCGGGGACCGAGGGGCCTTCTTCATTTGCGCAGGGTTCGTTCTCGAGAGACGTCTTGGCGGAGCGCGGTGGTGAAGGGGGAGGAAACCGCATAGGGTTACGTGCCGGAATGCTGGGAGCCACAGGTAATGGCGGCGGGTTCTCTTCCTTCTTGGCGAGTGGGGAAGGGCTCAGCCCCTGGCTGAGAGGTGCCGGCAGAGCTGAAGTCCGAACCGAATCTCTGGAGAAATGGACGTCGAGGGGGTTGACCCAGGCCTTCTCTCGGACCGACGACGTACTGGGGCGCCTAGCACTGGCCCCGAGAATGGGCGGTGGTCCTCCGAGATTGGGGGTCGAGCCGTTGCCCCAGCCCGCGGAGCTGGCAGAGAAGGCAAAGGTGGTGGCATGAGATGTCGATGGTCGGGGTATTTCGGGTGTGCTGGTGGACGCGAGGGTGTGTGTGTCGGGGACGTTAAGCGAGTATTTGCGCTTAGAAGGCTTGAACTTGTTTGCGTGAGCCGAGCTCGGCCGCGACGTCGTCGAGTAGATGGCTGCTGCATATCCCGTCCCGCTGCGCGCCAGGTCCTTGGGAACAAATTGACCATCGTCCAGCGCATCTGGGTCAAATCGTCTCACCGGGGACTGCGAGGGCGAGGACTCGTCCTCCCTGAGACGGAATGGTCAGCGGGCCGTTAGAAGGCGCGCTGGCGTTTGGATCACTCACTTCTTCTTCTCCGCGCCGAACTTCAGGCCGAAGAAAGACACCATGACGGCGGGTGTGTGGTATGTGCGCTAGGCTGCGCAAGGACAAGACACGCCCGACCTGGGAAAGGCAAAACTATTGTAAAGTCCCAAAGAAAGAGAACGAATCGGGTCCTGATAGGCGGTCTTTTTGACGCCAGCCAAAGGGAATGAATAGCGTGGCGAGCCAGTGGGATGGTTTCCAGATTCAATCAAGCTGGAATAACGAACGGATAGCACCGAGAGATTGACAGCAGGGCCCGGAAACACAAGGGCCTAGAAGGGCATGTCGATCGCAATTGTAATCCCGCTGGCAATGTCAGGACACACCTTATACCAGAGAATTCCCCTTTTCAGCCGTCGGCCCTAGAAATGTTTCATGTGCGGCGCTGACTGTGACGTGGGTTCGAAACTTGCAGCGGATTGGTGCTGACCTAGTAGCCGACAAAACCCCCCGTTTCCCGGCAGCAGGGGGGTTATGGGTATCAATTATGAGGGAATGAGAGTCGAGCTTTTTGCCGCCGCAGAGAAACGGCAACAGAGTAACGAAAGCTGTGGGCGTGAAGAAGAAGCAAAGGAATGTGTACAGAGTTCAAGTTGCTCGGTAAAAGAGTGTTGGCTGGCGGGCTGGCGCGTGTAGAAGAAGAGGTGGGAGAGAGAGAGGCACACGGCACAAAGGGAGACAGACAGACAGGGCATGCAAACACCCACCGACGTTGGGCCCTGTGAAGCCAGGCCCAAGGATGGTACATTAATAGAGCAGCGCTTTGCTGATCCGGGAGATTGGCAGCCCCAATTCAGCATCGTGGCTAGCGGCTTGGGGCTCCGCTGGGCGGCGGGGCCGAAGAGAAAAGGAAGGGAAGGTCGACGAAGGGGGCCAAAAAGCATGCGGCCCCGTACAACCGCCGCAGCTGGCGGGCGGACATTGGTTCCCGGGTGGTAAAGGAGCATTGGCTGGCAGGTCTGTCAAGTCGGTGCTTCGCCCACCTGATGCAGATGGGCATTGACAGCACGCTGGGGCGTCGACCATATCCATACTGACGTTTCCAAGGTAACGCCTCAGCTTCGAGTTCTTCCAACGCGCCCCCTCCCCATGCGCTGTCCCGCAGGCGTATGCCATAGGGTATACCGGGTATGACGCTGCGCATGGGTGGGCCACAGCAGCAGCGACAGACGGGCGTACGCGGTCAGGGCCTCAATATCGAGGCCGAGCATCACAACCAGCCCACGATGATGGGTTGGACACGGCTGACAAGCCGAGGCTGCACAGCTGCCCGTCGGCGGCGTGCGGCCTCCCGGAGCTGAAAAACGAGCAGGCACTGCCGGACGGCATGTGCGGCTCGCATGATTATCGCCAATCCATCCTATAGGGCCTGAGGAGAGGTTGCAGCCGGAGAGGAGTCGGTCCCAGTCTGTCACGCCGGCTGCGTGCCGACCATCGAGCCAAGAGAATGCTCGCGTGGTCCAGTGGCTCAGGTGTCCATGGCCCGGTACAAATGGACGGTGAGGAGGGACATGCCGGGGCGCGATCGCTTCTTCTGAAACCAAGCAGGCCGCAACTGAGGCAGGTATCGAGGCCGTCGTATCCCGTGTGCCGCCGAACGGGGGCCCTGGGCTGGGGGTTGTGCTGTGCTTCCTGTGTATGGGCTTCGCAGGCTCCGGGGTGTCAGGAAGAGCACTGGCCCATGGAGAGCCGCTTGCCCGTTTTGGGCCATGGCGTATGTCTGACACCCACCCCATAGGATATCGTGATGAGACATGTGATGAAGCTCTCTTCTCCCGAGGGACGCTGTTTTCGACGCGGAGCGGGCAGAGGCTAGTTTCCTCATGGCAGGCGTTTGCGGCCGGCGGACGACATGGTGCGGGTGCCGTCCAGGGAGGGCCGGGCATCCAGTTGAGAAATCTGTACAGGGGTGGGCGGGCGGCCGGGGACAAGGCCACGGATCGGGGCTTCCATAACAGAGGGCTCGGTCGGCATGGGAAGGCACAAAAGCCGAGCTGATGGCTGCATATAGCAGGGATACACAAAGCTGCATTCATTCCAGCCTGCCCGAGGCATCCATGCCATCGCCCCCGCGAGTCGAGTCGTCGATCGCATACCTCGATCTCAATGCGATCCGCCGTCCCTTCGACTGCCATCGCGTCGATGGCTGGTTGCACGCTACCACGGACATCCGTAAGCAAGACCCATCCCTCCAGAGCGTTCGCCTGCTAGCCCCCGCCGGCCGCCCTCTGTTTCTGACCAAGCCCTGCGCTCCGATGCCCAGCGGGCTAAGCGTCCATCCAGGCCATCGGTCACCTGGCGGGCAGAGGCGATTTTAGTCGTAATCTTTCCCCAGCGGGCCGGCACGGGCTTGGATGTCTCATCCCATGCATTGGGTCTGAATCATGGCCCGGCACGCGCCCACGAGACGACGGCGCCGAAGGTATGGAAGCCTGAGGGAAGTTTTTGGTGCCTGGCCCGCCCAGCCCTGGTAAGCGCGGGTACGCTAATGGGACCAATGTCCCGTTTTAGAGCAGCGTCTGTCCAGTCCCAATCTCCATCATCCAGCATCAGGCCAGTTCGTTGCTTTGAGCCGCCCTTCATCCCCGCAAACTAATGGAGCAAGAATCAACTTCATTAAAAACCCCGACGAAAGGGAAGCCCGTCGCCTCGTCCCTTTTCGCTCAATTCTTGGACTGCTGCTTTCTTTTGACGAGAAGATTGCTTTGCTTCATGCACCATGGCTGCCAGCCGTCCATCTCCCGCCGCCCATATGACCAGTCTACTTTCTTCCACCAGGGACCCTCAACCCCTGACCATTTGACTGGAGCGATGGCGCTCCCAGCATCTAAAGCCGCGCGAATCTCTACCGACTCCGCTTGGTGATAACGATCTGCCTTGGACAAGCGTACCTCGGGGTCTTCTACCCGCCGTTGCCAAGGCGGCAATGGCCCGTGGGTGGCCATGTGGCTTGCAAAACTGTCGCAGTCAGGGCTGTCTACAAAACACGTTACCTTGGCAGCAACAAGGTTCTTCCACGGCAACACCCGGGGTGGCGGCGGCGTATAAGATCACTGTGTCGTTAGCTATCGTACCTGGCCACCGCGATGTCTTCGTCTTCCATCCTTTGGCGGGCGCAAGCCATCGAGGAGCTCCATGTGAGACTCCGGGCCTCGATGCGACGTATGGATGCTATTCATGCTTGCCATGGCTCCTAATCGACTTCTCGTCTCGTCTCGCATACCCGTGGCTCCGTGGATGGCTGGATGGGCGCGAGGGGCGGTTGGACGGCGGCATCGTAGCAGCGCTACGGTGTGGGTCCTCTCGCAGCCACGGCAGCCCCGCGTGCGACGGATATCCCTCCGTGAAGTCTGTCTCGACCTACCGTCTCAGTCGAGGTCCATATGCGCGTATTGTACCCAGGCCCCAGAGGACTGTGTCGCCTTTAGCAAGTCCAGAGCCAGCCAGTGCCAGCCTACCTACACCGGGATGCCACTGAGCGGCCTCCCTGCACTAGATGGCGGCTGGCCTGCATACAACACGCGTCAGCAGGTAATGCCCATTCACTCACGACTGGCTCGAGGCGTCGCCACCCTTGCGAACACTCGTCACTCGTGCATGGCCACGGCGGCCCGTCCAATTGAAAACCAACCCGATGTACTTTTTGAATAGTGCAAGCTCCAGATAGCAGTCAGGGTTTCAACTCAAGAGGGGAAGCTCTGGAACCTCTCAGTAGTGGCGCTTATCTTTAGCTTGCAGTATAAGTGCCAGGGCACTTGGTCGCCGCCTCGCCGACGCCATACGTGCATACCCATCCCCAGGTCCCCTGACCAAGCGGATGGCTTGCCTCTCGTCGCCTGTCAATCAACTGCCATGTCACGCTGCAGTGTGCCTCCGCCATCCCCCGGCTAAGGTCTGGGCATGTTGGGACGCTGCAGGTGCAGCAGCGTCGCACGTAATCCGACCCGGGACTTCGCTTGTCCGTGGGGGCCTGGAGGCGGGCAAGGGGGGTCCAAAACTGCAGAAACCCTTCGCAAGAGGCCAACTGACTACGGTAACCCACCCTCAGCAGCTGCCTCATTGGGCCGCACCCGCAGGATCAGCTGCATGGCCTAAGTCCAGACTGGTCGAGAATGGATATTCGTGTCGACCCTCCACGAGACAGAAAAAAAAACCCGCTACCCCGGCTCCATTCCTTGAGCCCTCGGTTTTCCGAAGGGATCAGGACATCCGATGGCGTTCAAAAAGGTCCGTTGCGTTCGTCCACGACCTACCGTACACCATGTCTTGATCACGGCGTTCTGACCGAGCCGTGCCATCCCATCGCCCAAGACGAACCCACATCCGCCCGCCCGCCCCCTCCCAGCCCCTCGTTCTGCGGCCCCCCACATTTCCGATCACCGGTCCAGCATGCCGGCACAGTACGGGGTGACGTCTCCATCGTCTGGCAACCGCGAGACCACGCGCCCGCTCCTCTCCTCCGGGGACAGGCGCCATGCAGCACAACCCGGCCCGGAAAACAGCCTCGGCGCATCCGAGCCAAAAGAGGCACCGGCCGCCCTGGCCGCCGCTGTGGCGGAACAGGAGCCTCGCTTGCTGTCGTGGAGCATGGCCAGGCTGTACGCCGTCGTGGGCCTGGGCTACCTCGTGTCCACCATGAAAGGCTACGGTACGCCGGTCGACCTCTCAGCGGGCCGGGCGGAAAGCTGACACGACGTCTTGTAGACAGCTCGCTCATGAGCAGTCTGAACGCCATGCAGGCCTTCCAGCAATCTTTCCAGCTTAACGGCACGGGGTCGAGCTCCGGCCTCATCTTTATCGTCTTCAACCTGGGTATGGTTGTCTCCCTGCCCTTCTGTAGCTTCTTGGCCGATGGGTACGGCCGACGCGCTTGCATCTTCATCGGCTGCATGGTCGTCCTGGTCGGGACCCTGATCCAGTATTCCGCCATGACCCTGGATCAGTTCATGATCGGTCGCTTCATCCTGGGCTGGGGAGCGGGCATTGCCTCGGCGGCAGGTCCCATGTATGTGGTTGAGCTAGCACATCCAGCCTATCGGGGTACCATGGCCGGCATGTAAGCATTCGGCCGCATCACACCATAGAAAAGCACTCTAACTTCCTCAGGTATAACAACTGCTGGTTCTTTGGCAGCATCATCGCGGGCTGGACGACCTACGGCATGAATCGGTAAGCTCAAGGAAGAGCCCGGCGCGACTAGCTTTGACTAACACTCGCTTCAGAACCCTCGGGAGTTCGTACGCTTGGCGAATCCCAGTTCTCCTGCAGGGTGCCATACCCCTTTTTGTAGGCATTGTCATCTTTTTCTGCCCCGAGTCGCCACGCTGGCTCATCCATAACGACCGAAGCGACGAGGCCTTGGCTTTCTTCGTCAAATACCACGGCAATGGGGACCATCGGTCGCCGTTGGTCACTCTGCAGTATCGCGAGATTGTCGAGGATTACGGAGTGAACAAGGTGCAGAACAGGTGGTGGGACCTCGGCGACCTCGTCAGCACCCGCCAGGCACGGTACAGGTTGCTCCTTGTGGCACTGATGGCCTTTTTCGGCCAGTGGTCGGGCAACGGCGTCATTACCTACTTTCTGCCCGAGATGATCAGACAGGTATGTGCTGCTGCCAGAAGGCCAGTGGGCATGACGCACGGTCAAGTCGGTAAAGTTGACAAGGAACGTGGGCAGGTCGGAATCACGGACACCAACCATCAGCTTTTGACAAACGCCATCCTTCCCGTTGTGTCCATGGCCGCTGCCATATACGGGGCGACACTACTTGACCGCTTAGGACGACGCAAAATGCTCCTTTTTGGCTTGGGTGGTTGTCTTGTCAGCTATGCGTTACTTACAAGCTTCACGGCTCTGGCGTCAGGCGAGACGCATTTGGCGGTGGGCACCATTGTGGCCATCTTCATGTTCAACATGTGCTTCGCATGGTCCTTCACTCCGCTGCAGACTCTTTATGCCGTGGAGTGTCTAGAGAACCACACGCGCGCCAAAGGGTCGGCACTCAACTTCCTTTTCCTTAATATTGCCCTGGTGTGCAACACCTATGTGATCAGCGTGTGAGTACGGGTGTTGTCGGGTATTTTGATCCATCCGTAGGCTAACGCGCTCTCCTCAGGGTCATCGACGCGATTGGATGGCGTCTCTATATTGCCTATACCGTGTGGATCGGCGTCGAAATTGCCATTGTCTACTTTCTTTTCGTCGAGACGGCAGGCTACACACTCGAGGAGTTGAGTGACATCTTCCACGCCCGGAATCCGCGAAAGGCCAGCATCGGGGGCCTTGTAGGGGCCGCTACCGGTGCCAGGAAGGAGAGAAAGGGTGAGTGGACAGGCCAAGATTTGCAGATGATGAGGGGGCTGACTGGCTGGGGTGTACCCTTCAAGACTGAGACGGACGCTGACTTGCCTGCCTACCTGACAGTGTCTTATGGGAGCTTTGACTAGGTCGTGGCCATCCTCCCCAACGATGGGTGTGGATCGGAAGGATGGCCCGCCTTCCTGGTCTTGGGAGGGGGGCAGAAGCGACGCCATCCAAGTCCGACCTGCAATATACGGTGTATTCATCCAACATGATGCCGTACGCATTGCGGCGGTTACAGCTACGCGATCACCTACATTGACACTCCGGAGTACATAAAGGATAGGTTGAAAAGGGGGGCGGCGGCCAAGTAATGTCTAATCAAACCGAACCATTCGTGCTGAACATGTACAATTGTCGAGTGTACGTCCCGGCACTCGGGTACTGGCGGGCTGTGGTGTAACACGAGTAAGCATGCTCGATCGTTTCTTGTCCCCTGCTTCTGCTCCTCTCCGGTGTCACCGATTCTTTCCTGTCGACTCGCCGGCCAAGGGCCTCTCCACATCCGTGGCACAAGCAGGGGCCATGGCTCTTCCTCGCCATGGCGTGGCATTTGGCGGCATGGCCGTGCGTACGTTTCTTGTCGGCGCTGGACCCGCCCCCCAACCCGCGGCTGCCCATGCTGGGGGCGATGGCAGAGTCCCAGGGAGAGAAGAAGTTCTTCCAAGACAATGAAGTCTGCTGACTCGGCTCTTCCGCGGCGGAGCTGGGCTACGGGTGAAGATGCGTACAGGGGTGGGGTTGCGGTGCCGTGAGGATTGGCCCGCCCGGCCCCGCGCGTCCGCTTGGCGATCGGCAGGTACCCGGGGCGCGCACTTCCCACTTCCCGTTTCCTCCGTGCTTGGAACGGGGGCCGAAGCCTGTGTTGGCCTGGCGGGCGCGGTAGAGAGCGCATGTCAATGTCCACCCGTCGCTTTGGGGCATGCGCGAGGCGTGGTCAGCAAGTGCATTCGCGTGCGGCCATGTTGGCGACGGAGCGGTGCCCATGGCTGCCAACGGCCCGCCACTGCCAGCGTCTTCTTCCCGCGGCCACGGAACCCGCGGTTGTGATAACGAGGCCCAGCACGACCGAGGCGTCCGAGGAACGACTGCCCAGACGAGCGAACGGTGATGGAAGCCGCGTTGTTGGACGCGAGGAGAGCTTCAACCTGGGCGTGCCTGAGAGCACGCTTACCCCACCCGGCCCCCGCGCCTCGCATATCTACCCTCGATTTCCACGAACGAGCGTTTCCTGGCACAATCCCCTCCCCGCCGCTGACACCGAAAACGGAACGGCCCACCAAGCGTTTCCCCGTGCCTTGACCCCTGCAGCGTAACAGCAGGGGCCCCATCAACAGGTCTATCAACCACACACGCTGGAGGGTTGGTCGCATCTGATTCGCCGCCGCTGCCCGGGGACAGGCTGGCCGCTGTTAAGCCGGGCACAAGACACCAGTTTCGGTTGTGACGTCCGCCGCGAGCCCCCGTCCGCGGAGCTCAACTCCCACTCCGAATCGGGCCAGGCCGCGGAGCGCAACTTCCACTCCGAATCGGGCCAAGCGGCGGAGCAGTTGTTCTCCGCATCCCCACCAACCCCAGCGCCGACGACGGCATGACGGCCCTGCAGGATCGCCCGAGTCGCCATCGAGGCCGCCGGGGACACCATTAGCGCTCCTGTCTCGCCACCCGCCCTCGTATCGCCAAAGTGCGGGCCACCGAAGAGGTGAGGGAAACACCCTGCGTGTGTGGACGCAAAAAAACCCCGTGACAACGCTGCTGCCCCATCGGGTAATCGAAGATGGGAGCATGGAATCACGGTATGCCGGCTTGTGTCTAGACCCCTGCCTGGTCAGGATGGTTATGAAAAGGGCCCTGAGCCCAGCTGGTGGCCCGGGGAAGCGGCAGCTTGTTGTCTCAACTCACCCTGCCATTTTGCCAACATGGTGTCTCGACGAGCCGCCGTAGCGCTGGTGGCCAGCTTTGCCCAGGCCGTCTTCGCCGCTTCGCCGCTTTATGGCCAGTGTAGGTCAACTTCGACGGGCTTTTGTGCGCGGTTGGGCCGTGTTGAGTACAGAGGGCTAACTCGTTGGAAGGCGGTGGAAATGGCTGGACCGGTGACAAGACCTGCGTCTCAGGAGCTTGCTGTGTATCTTCCAACGAATGGTGAGCTGATTCACGGTATACCGTCACGCGACCTATGCTCATGCGACCAGGTACTCGCAATGTATCCCTTGTACGGGCAACGCACCCGCTCCCACCACAACGGCGGGCAGCCCGCCGGTCACGACGACAAAGGCACCGTCTGCTTCGCCGGTTGGAACCTTCACCAACCCGGTTCTGTGGGAGGACCTGGCAGACTTGGAGTAAGTGATCTGCGGGAGACCATGGCCGGCTTGGCTGACTCGGACCAGCGTCTTCCGCGTTGGCGATGCCTTCTACTACTCTGCCTCGACCATGGCCTACTCGCCCGGTGCCCCCATCCTCCGGTCTTACGATTTGGTGAACTGGGAGTACATCGGCCACTCCGTGCCCACCTTGGGCTTTGGCAGCAAGTACGACTTGACCAACGGGCAGCGCGCTTACGTCAAGGGCATCTGGGCCTCGACGATGCGTTACCGCAAGAGCAACAACAAGTGGTACTGGATCGGCTGTATCGAGTTCGGCAAGACCTACGTCTACACGGCCCCAGCCGTCACGGGCCCCTGGACGCAGGCGGGCACCATGAACACGTGCCTCTACGACGCCGGCCTCTTCATCGACGACGACGACTCCATGTACGTGGCCTACGGCAACACGAAACTGCGCGTGGCCAAGCTGTCGGCGGACGGCCTCAGCATCACGAGCGACCAGCAGATCTACGACGGCAACAGCGGCGGCCAGTCAACGCTCGAGGGCGCGCGCATGTACAAGCGTAACGGCCAGTACTACATCCTCGTGACGCACCCGGCGAACCAGGAATGGGTCCTCAAGGGGAGCAGTCCGCAAGGCAGCTACTCGATCAAGGTGCTCGCCAACTCGGTGCGGTCACCCATCGGCGGCGGCAACCCGCACCAGGGCGGCCTCGTCGACACGCCCAACGGCGACTGGTACTACATGAGCTTCATCGACGCCTACCCGGGCGGCCGCGTGCCGGCCCTGGCGCCCGTCACGTGGGGCGGTGACGGCTTCCCGACGCTGCAGCTCGTCAACGGCGCCTGGGGCCAGTCGTACCCGATGCCGATGCCGGCGCGGCCGGTGACGTCGAGCATCGGCACCGACTCCTTCGCCGGCACGGCGCTGGGCCCGGCCTGGGAGTGGAACCACAACCCGGACACGGCGCGCTTCAGCGTGAACAACGGGCTCCGGCTCTCGACGGCGTCGGTGACCAACGACCTGTTCCAGGCGCGCAACACGCTGACACGGCGCATCCACGGGCCCGTGTCGACGGCCACCATCGTGCTGGACGTGGCCAGCATGGCCGACGGCGACCGCGCCGGCCTCGCCCTGTTCCGTGACTTTACGGGTTGGGTCGGCGTGCGCAACGACGGCGGCGCCTTCTCCGTCGCCATGGTGACGGGCGTCAACCTCGACAGCAACTGGAACACGGCCGGTACTGGCACCGTCCAGGCCAGCGCCGCCGTACCCAAGGGCAAGATCTACCTGCGCGGCACCGTCGACATCCGCCCCGGCGGCACCCGCGTTGGCCAGTTCAGCTACAGCACCGACGGCAGCAACTACCAGCGCCTCGGCAACGGCCTCACCCTCAACAACAACTGGACCTACTTCATCGGCTACCGCTGGGCCATTTTCAACGTAAGTTCCTTGCTGCCACCGCCGCCGCCGCCGCCGCCTCACTCTGTCTTCGGCCCAAGTGGGTTTGACGACCCAAGGCAGGAAAAAAAAAAAAAAAGAAAGACTCCGAAGCTGACCTTTTCCCCCCTCTTTCAGTACGCTACCAAGGCGCTGGGCGGATCCGTATCGGTCGCCTCTTTCACACAAACTGTGGCCCAGGCGTGAGAAGCGTTTGCTCTGACTCCCCTTGTACCGTACCAGCATCATCCGAAACCCGGGCCTCCTCCCCGGGTCTAGGATCTGTCGTACCTATTGTTGAGAGCTGCCTGGCAGAGACATGCTTTTTCGTGAGCTCCTCACTCCCATTGGTCTCTGGCTTTTGACGTGGATGGGCTTCCGTGGCCACGTGAACGAGGCCTTGCCAATCAGATGATCCTCTCTCCATGAACCGCGAAAAACTCTAGATGCCATCGTGACTTCTGGTGAAGGGCCGAGATGGATAGCTGAGTGAGAACCAACGTGCCTTGGCAATAAGGATAGGACGTGATATCAAGCAGTATGTTTGAGACCGCTATGCATTTCGGCTTGCTGCGTCATGTTTACTTGACCGAGGTCCGCTGGGTGTAAGCTCGCAATCCTGTGTCTGGGCAACCAGGTGGGCTCACTGCTTTTTTCTTTCTTTTCTTTTCTTTCTCTCTACTAACCAACACTGGTTCCACGGGCGCGCACGATTGCGAGGTGCCTAGGGCCCCCCTGAACCATCCTCATAGGGAAATGAGTCAACGTTACGGCTCTTTTCTTCTTCTCCTCTTGGCAAAGCTTGGCCCGATTCCCTGGCGGTCAGGATGGCGAGAGTATGGAGGGCGCAAGGGCAACATGAGGCAACATGCGCGGATGCCAGTGGAAATGGGATTCCATGCCTTGAAAGGGACAGCCGCGGGCCGCCCCACGGCGTCCCTGCAGCATTACCGACTGGCGGAGACGAGGGCCTACAAGTCGGATGGGGAGGTTGGGGGTGCGGATGAGGCCCTGTATGGGTGGTGTCTCAGCACATGAGTGGGGGAGGTATCTTGCAGCCATTCGGCAGCAGAGGGCACAGTCACCCAGGCATCTCTGCCCATGGAGCTCGTCCGCCCCCGCCCCTCCTCCAAATTTCCCGCGAGTGAGGGTGGTAACAAGGCCGGCGTTCGTTGCAGCAACGGCCCGTTAGCATGCGGGTGCCCGAGAGCGGCACAAGGTGGGTTAGCGCTCCACTGGGAGGGCCGGTGCACGACACCCTCTCCGTTGCCAGGGGAGAAGGTCAGTGTCCGGGGGTGCCGGGGTCCAGTCCAAGTCCCCTGTGTCCGACTGGCGGGTCACATGAAAACGAATGCAGCTGCGGGCTACGGCGCACCATGCCAGGGATGATGATGCGATGGGAAACCCTCTCGCTGGGGGTCGTAAGGCAGAGCCGGTGCGGGTGGTGGTGAAGCTGAGGGTTGGAGCCACGGCGCTTGCTGGTGTGGGGGGACAGAAAAAGCAAGCAAGTGGTGAGGGACCGGGGGCGTATCTGCCGCACGTCGGATGCGGGGTGGAGAGCAGCGCCGGTTGTTGGCCACCGCGGGATGGGATTGCTGGCGAGAACGCCTTTTCTTTTAAAGACTCGAGGTGCCGGGATGGCGTCCAATGCGTGGTAGGCATCGCCACCTGGCGGTAGCCCCCGATCCTCCCCGTGCGTGGGTTGTGCCGCGGTGCCGTGTGTTCGAGAAGTGTTCCATGACCCGGTCGGAGGGAGAAGAGAGAGGGGCGATGGCCGTGTCTCAGCAGGCCCTCATCTCAGTTGAATGAATGGGCGTGTCTCGGGCCAATTCGCGCGTCGGCAGCGCGCGCCTGGGCCACCATCAAATCTGGCGCAGGCACGGCACGACGGGCGGCGTGCCGAGAAAAGAGAGAGCCCTGTCGTGAGTCAAGTAAATCCCCACCGAGGAGCCCTGGGGGGTGTCGTCGCCCCGAGCCCCCCGGTGCTACCAATAGGTAGGTCTTTGTTCGTCCAGCTCTGCCGGTGTCTGAGATGGGGTGGTGTTCGGCCTTGGCACGGCGCGGCAGTCGCCGGGACCAACAGCCGTGGCCGTGGTTGGAGCCTCGACAGCTCTCATGGGCAACGAGTGTCCAATGCCGAGTGGGAAGTTTTCTAGTCCGGTTGGTTAAGCGTAAGAGGCGAAGCCAGAAAAGGGAAAAAAATTGCAACAAGGGAGTCGGGCCTGCGTGCGTAATGGTATCGGAAAGCACTGGGGAGGATGACGAAGCCAACAGACGGGACCCAGGCCGGCAGATTCGCCTGGCAATGGGGAGGAGGCTGTCCACCGAGCCGCCCATGCCAGATCCAATAAGCCCCCCCCCTGGGGCAGGTGTCCGTCGGCCGAACAGTCAGCAAGGTGGCATCGGCCTTGGCAAGCCGACAGAACGGGGCCCAACGGCGATGCCGGGGATGGGGGAAAGCCAGTGGTGGCGGCGAGGCTCGTATGCCGCTCGGGAACGTAGGCGGAGGTGGCGCCGAGTACATGGCACCGCGCGTGGTCTACTCATCCGCGACTACTCCGCCTACACGATGTGAGCGTGTGCATGTACAGCCATGGACTAAGCCACCGCATGCGTACGTACGCGGCAGGCGACACAGTCAGCTCCAGCGGGCTCTTACGGAGGCGCAGCGTGGCGGGCGGCTGGAGAGAAACCGGGGAGAGCGTCGACGGGGAAGACGACGAGAAGCACAGGATGAACCAAGGGGGCTCTCCGGTGCTCGGTGCAATTATGAACTCGTGCTGCACCCGCGCGCCACCCGGAAGTTGAGGGAGAGGGGAGCAAGGAGAGGCAATGGGTGGGCATGGGTGAGATGGGGCGCGCAGCGTTGCGATGGCAAGAAGCGATGGGGCTTCCAATGTCCCAGAGACCCAATCCACCCAGACATCCATCCCCATGCAATCCCATTCCCGTCCCTCTGTGCCCCCCGTCGGCAGGGCTGGCTGGCTACTTTGCTGGAGCGTCTAGTAGCAGTGGGTTTGCTCTGGCAGCCCCGGCCAGGCCAGAATGGATGGATCACCGCTAAGCTCTGGTAGTGCTCGCTAAATGGCTGAGTGGCTCTCCGGCCATTGGGGGGGAGCTGACTTCATTTCCGCCTGCCAAGTTTGAAATGGCCTCCCATCTGTTTTGTCCGCACACCCCCCCCTGCCTCTCTCTGTCTCTCTCGTGTGTGCCTACGTCTCTCTCCCTCTCTCTAGCGCCGGCCTGCCCTACGGGCCCTGACTGTCTGTCCCGTTGCTACCACTTGTTGTTGCTTGTCCCTTCCTTCCGCAATCCTGTCCCCTGCTTTGCCTGCCGAGTCCGAGTTATCGTGCCGAGTCGTGCTCGTCATTCCCTTTCCCACCCATTCTACGAGCCATTCATTGCTTGCATCTGCCGACCACATCGTCGTCTTCCCATCCTCCTTCTTTCATCTGTGCCTCCTACACCTCCTTGCCGACGCCGCAACCCCCCCCCGACCTGACCCGATCTTACCTGACATACCTTGCCTTCCTGCTACCTTTCGACTCTGCAACCACAGGGACTATTCAACTCAACGTACTTACTTCGTACCTACTTTTTTTTGTACGCACCTCGCCGACTCCGTCCGCTTCTCCGCTTCCTCGTCGAAACCCTCGACAAACCTTTATTGCCTCGGCGTCGCCAACACTCCGTCGTACGACCTCAACACCATCGTCCTTCTCGCCCTCCGGCCTTTTGACTCCTCTCAACACCCATTGCCACCTCCCACTCCTCTGCGCACACATTCAAGATGCCTGCGCTTTGTGGGGGCTCAAAGACCGTCCAGCGCAAGCTGGTGCTTCTGTAGGTCATCACCACTCATTCGCACTACCTCGCTCGGGCTCGGAGTGGCGCCGTTATTTGCATCGAGGCCATCACGAACTGGCCGCCGCTGCAGATGGGCGTGCACTTCGTGCCCCGCCTCGCTTGGTCTCGAGCATCTGCTAACACGACGCGCAACTTCACAGTGGAGATGGTGCTTGCGGAAAGACATCGCTGTTGAACGTCTTTACTAGGGGCTACTTCCCGACTGTCTACGAGCCCACCGTCTTCGAGAACTACGTCCACGGTACGCCCAACTTCCAACCGCACACATCCTTGTCGGATGACGGCAAACCGCCGCGCAATTCCGTACATGATGTCCTGCCGAGGACGATCCTGCTGACCCCGCATTAGACATTTTCGTGGACAACGTGCACATCGAGCTCTCCCTCTGGGATACGGCCGGCCAGGAGGAATTCGACCGCTTACGCAGCCTTTCGTACGACAACACCGATGTCGTGGTCCTCTGCTTCAGCGTTGACAGCAAAGACTCTTTGGAAAACGTCGAGAGCAAATGGGTCGGTGAGATCCAAGAAAACTGCCCGGGCGTCAAACTGGTTTTGGTCGCCCTCAAGTGCGACCTGCGCGAGAACACGGACGAAGAGGACGAGGCGGCCCCCGCCGAGGGCAACGATGGTGCCCAGCGCGAGAAACGACCCATGATCGACTACAACCAGGGCCTCGACGTGGCGCGGCGCATCAAGGCCATGCGGTACCTCGAGTGCTCCGCCATGCGAAACCGCGGCGTCAACGAAGCCTTCACCGAGGCCGCGCGGGTGGCGCTGAGCGTCAAACCCAGCGGCGAGCAGGATTCCAAATGCGCCATCATGTGATGGACTACATTCAAGTTCACGTGCCAAGCACGCACACAGCCTGGGCGATGGCGAACGATGTCCGACCCGGCGAGCAGCTCAGCATGCGCTATTCTTGATGCGCCACCTGACGGATCGGCGCCTGTTGACGGCGGCTTTGCTTGCTCCCCGCCGGGCTTCCATACTGGGTCCAAACCCGCGACAAGGGAGATCCACATGGCTCGATTGCCCCGGGCCGGCCGTCGCATTCCGCTACTTAGCTATTTCCCCGCCTTGGTCTCGCCCAGGACCAACTATCTTTTCGTCATAACTGTTTTTTCTGCCATGGGCCGCCTGCCTGTGGGGAGCGCTTCCGTCGTACATATTCCCCCCCCCCCCCCCCCCCCCCCCCCCCCCCCCCCCCCCCCCCCCCCCCCCCCCCCCCCCCCCCCCCCCCCCCCACTTGGTTTCTGCACATACGCATTTTCACCCACTATGATTTTGTTTGTAATAGAAGCGGCCATGGCTGAGAGGAGGCCGGGAGAGGAGAGGGGCGAGCGGACGCCCTAGGCTCTGTGTTTGTCCTTCCGGACTTGATTTGACACCCTTGGCAGGAGTTCTAGCCGGGTTCTGATATCCTTAACGTCGCCATCTGGAAGTCGTCTCGTTTGTCGTATATGAGGAGATGGAGAAGCCCCATGTAGGCAGTGGCCACGGCCATGCGAAGAGCCTTACAGCAGCAGTTGCCAATGAAATGAAATGATATTGATTTCAATGCACTGGTACTTCTCGGCCTGTCTGAGCCAGACGCCGAATGTGCACTTGAAACAGGTTAGGACATGGCCGCCAGTTTGGGCTGGCGGTTTAGTGGCAGACCGTGCTACCACGGAGCACGGGTGGGTGGGTTTTTCTCAGCCCCGCCTGTATTGTCGCCGATCGACTCAGGGTCTCTTTCAAACTAGATCCAGATGTTTCCCTATCGCGCAATCCACCCAAGTCTTTACCCGGCAGCCACTAGCGATGCCTTCTGCTTTGACAATGAGCGAGCCGCATCCGATTGGTTGGCGTCCGTGATGCACGGAGCAGCGGCGAAGACCTCCCCTCCGCTTCTGGTCAGGGCTTGGGTGCCAAGTTCTCCGATAGCCTCGGGACTCGTAGCCTTTCATGCCCATGGCCAAAATATGGGACGTACATTAATGCAAAGACGGGGCGAGGTGATGCGAGAGAGAGGGATGGGGGTGAAGGGGAAGAAGGGTCTGCGGGACAGACTGAGGAGCCCCCAGCGAGGACATGCCAGCCATAATCATCGCGGGTACGGCTGGTGTTTCCGCGATCAACACTGGAGGAGAGAAACACACCCCGTGACAGCCCGGCGGCCCTCTGGCTCCTTCTGCGACGTCACCTCCATGGCTCAGCCCGTTGCTCGAATTGGGGCTTAAAACTCACGCTGCGCCTCACCAACACGACTTCAGGCAGCTGGACAGGGCAAGTGAGGTCGTTAGCGCTGCCTTTCGTTAAAGTCCTTCGAACGGCTTCTCATTTGAATATATATTCCTGCTCATTTATCTCCGGGGAACCTTCGCCAGTCTTGTTTGTATATCCCAATTTCTATTATGCGAAGCTTTCCTGGAAAGAATCATAGGCACCGCCGTCACCCCTTGGGACGCTGGGCCAGGGGCCCGTTGCCAGTGGTTTGCTCCATCGCAGAGGTACCTCCCCGTCCCGTAGTGAAGACCGGTTGGTCGAGAGGGTGACGAGCAACCGTCTTGGTTCCCATGTCCAAGCCAACGGCCACGATTCAAGGCGTGATCATGACGCGCCGAGACATGGAGGAAAGAAACGATTGGAGTGTGGCCCCCAGGAGACAGTCGAGCTCTCTTGATCCCCATGGACGTCGACACGAAGTTGCCGTTTCCCGCTGGACGGCATGACGGCCGAGGACTACTTCTGCCACGAGCTAGAAGTACCGAGAGTGGACGGGCCCATCGTCCATCGCCATGCGACAACACAGCGGGGTAATCCGGGAAATTAGGATCGGGTTGCAGGGCCTTGTCGAATGCAAACCAGGCACGGCCTTGCCAAACAGGATGGTGTTGCGGCAGAAAGTCAAGACGGCTTAAGCTCACCGGCGACGTGACCTCAGCGGACGCTTGGTCGGCTGAAATCCACAGACGACAACGACTTCCCCGGGCATTGCCAAGAAAAGCCTCGGCCGGCAGTCCCACACGCGAACGCCCCTGGGCCTATATCGGGTTCCGTATCGCGTGCCCAAGCCCAACGATCCGCGACGAAGCCTGGAAGGCAGCTCTGCTGTGGACGGAGGGATGCCCGCGACCCAAGCCACGCAAACGCTTGTCTGTGCTCGCGTTCTGTGTGCTGCCGTGCTCCCCGGCCTGCCGACCCCTGTTGGCCCCCATGAGGCCCGGCCCTGCTGCTCGCCGAGTGGCCAAGGGGCTTGATGCTTCCGTCCCCCAGGAGCCACCCCACGCCGCTCCGGGGATATCTGGCCCCAGGGGAGCTCGGAAAGGCTATTCGTTGCCTAGTGTCCTGGGCGAAAGCCTTGTCCTCACCACGGCCAGAGCGGGGCTGTCGACCCCAGTCATGACCAAGTGCGAGGTTTCGTCTGATGCGTGAAAGGGATGCCATCTGGTTGCGACCCAGCACCCGCGACGCCACCGGACCGCTACGAAGACGTTTGCTCCCCCGCCTGCGCTTGGGTGCGTGCCAGAGTTACCGCTCGTCATGCCGGAACTGCATCGTGTCGGCCCGAAGCCACGGAGACACAGGACTGCGGTGACGTAGGGCTGCAGAGCGTCCTGCATAGGTCCGCGTGTTTGCTTGCCGTGCCCGCCCCACACGACACTGCCGGTAGGACTACCGGAGCAGGGGAGATGGCCCACCGCGAGCCCCGGATCCTGCCACCGGCTTCTTCGATCTGTCCTCGCCCGATGAAGCGACAACGTGAGGCTCGCGATCGAGCTGGCCCCTCCACAGCCCATCCGCCGCAACCTTGGACTCCCCCCGGCGGCCATCCTGGTTCGAGCCATGCCGGCATACAGGCCCGCAACGTGGTTGGCCCTGCACGCTACGTTACAAGCCGGCTAAGCCGCTTGACAGTGGTAACTCTAAACCGAACGGTCGACGGGGGCCGCCCTGCCGGCATAGGGGGAACTTCGTCCTACCTGATCGTAGCCCTATTGGAGCAGCAACAGCGAAGACGGAAGGGGCCACAGTGGGTTGGCAAGGCACCGTGGCGAAGCGGCTATGGGCGACGCGGACTGGCACGTTCAACGAGAAGTCCCTTCCTGCCCCTCGCTGCCCTCAAGTTCCGGCCGGCCCGGCAGTTGCGATGGCTCTGGCTGAAGACTCGTCTCCTCGTCTCCCGAAACGATTATAAGAAGTGGTCTCGTCCTCGTTTTTGAACCGCTATCCTTTCTCAGCCCGTCAAGCCCTAAGCCACTGGTGGCACCCATCACACCCCCCCCTGAGCTTTCTTCGGCTTCGGCCGCTGTCTCCCAACCTCCACCCTTGATTCATCTTTTACATTAGTCATCAGGATGAAGTACACTACGATCTTTCTCGCTCCCCTCGTCGCCTTCGTCCTCGCCAGGCCCGCGCCCGTCGCCGACGGCGCGCTGGACACGCGTAGCTATGAGAACGATTTTAAGGAGCGTTATGAGGCCCGACCTGGGCCGCCTGTTCCCCCTCCGGTTCCCCCTCCGGTCCCTCCTCCGGTCCCCCCTCCGGTCCCCCCTCCGGTCCCCCCTCCGGTCCCCCCTCCGGTTCCTCCTCCGGTCCCCCCCCCGGGCCTTCCTCCGGACGTGCCATCAGGTGTCCCACCGGGCGGTCCTCCGCCGCTGCCTGCAGGTTGCCCTGCTCCACCACCGCCTGCCGTGCAGCCAAATCCGCCTGCTATGCGGCCGAACCCGCCTGTGCCTGCCTTCGCGCCGCCTCAACCATTGTGCCATCAGACCCCGCCTCCTCCTCCCGCCGCCCAGTATCAACCGTACCAGCAGTGTCCGCCCATCAACACTTGCCAGGCTCCTCCTCCCGGGCCTCCAGTGGACGGGTACTGGACGCCGTATGGCCAAGGGACACCATTTGATCAGTGGGCGCCACCTAGCCAGTGGCCACCATCTGGTCAATGGCAGTGGATTCCAAGCAGCCCCGGGCCGCAGGTCAACGCAGGGATGCCACCCGCGGGACTCGGTTCGTAGTTGGCAGCGGCGGCACCCGGTGATAGGGCGAAACCTGCACCACCAGCCAGCGAGTGAACGCTGCTCTACGCCATCTTGGTGCCCGATGTCCCGGCGGGCTTGGCCGGGATATACCTCAACATGATAACCGGGGTTAAGGCCACCCAAGACAATAAAGCGAGCTCTGTGCACCCTGCCGGCGGTGAGCTCCCGCTTGTCACTGCGCTAGATGGCAGTGGCATGGCCTTTCTCTCGCGTTCGACACGGGATTCACCACGGGGAGTGGTTTAACCTTTCGACTTTTGTGACTTGGATTCTTGTCGCTCGTTTGGCTCACAGAGGTTACTCTCAAGCCTGGTAATATTACAACTTTTAAAGAGATACAGGAACTACGTTTATACGCCTATAACCTTATAGTCGATCTTTGCTATTAGCCACGTAGTATCCACGGTATATTAGTGACGTTCACCTTTCGTACGAGGAAAGAACATTTCAGTACGGTCGGCCGGCTACGAGGAATAGGCATTTTAATAAAAACACTTGAAAGAGTTATATTGGCTTGGCTAGGATAAGCTGATATTCTGCGAGCAGCCTCAATGCATAAAGGATGGCATCAAGCTCGTGGATGTGGATCACTTTCGAAATCATGTTCAGAAAATCCACGGAGTGCGGCTACAGCTTAATAACACATAGCGGAATATATTTAGAGAGGATTCAGTTTCTCCACGCGGCTGGTATTAGCATACTTGTAAAGTAGAACAGCTTGATATAAAGTAGGCTAGGAGACGGCCGGGCTAAATTAATATTTAGGATATCTAATTCAGATAAGGGGTGGCTAACGTATTAAGTACTATTAGGAGAGCGTGGGCGGTGGTTCTTAGCTATACGGAATCTAGTTCGAATTATAGTATTCTGTACCGCTAATATTAAACGTATCTTATTATCTTACCGCTATTTTACGTTCTCGAGTAACGTGATATATAAACACTACCACTTAATTAAGCCTAACGATAAACTTATTCTTTTCGAGAATATCATATTATACGCCGGCTAAAGCCTGACCTTTCTTTTCTTATAAGCTGAAACTTAAGTAAGATACCCGGCCGCGCCAGTATTCCGTTCAAGAGCATTATTTAAGGCCTCAACCCGAGAAACTATTTTCACTAGCTTAGGGTCACTCGGGATAACGTAGGGCGACAGAGGCGTCGAGTCTCCCTATAATAGCTACTAGAGAGGCCTATAGGCCTGTATTAAACGTTATTAGGCTAAGGAAGACGCCAACAGTTTGGGGTGAATATAAAAGTATTATAGTTTAAAACCCCTGATCGCTAATGTTATATAATGCCTTCCATAAGAACCGTCTACTTTCGAGTACTTCCTAGTAGCCGAGGCTCTATAATACGTATCTTTAAGGGGGCGATATAGTAGGTGATGCACTCGTAACCTCCCTGTAAAGCTGCGTAAAGCGTTTCTTAACTGTGCAAATATCATGCTTGAACACTAGGGTTATGAAAACACTAGCAGCTACTTCGCTTCCCACGTTGTTATGAAATATTGTTTCCTACTGAGATTCCAGACAAGGATACTGGTTGTTCAGTGTGTGGAGATTAGGAAGTGATTAACTCAACTCCGCGGTCTGTTCACACATCTGTTTCATCTCCCCGTTCGTCCTCCTCGCGAAGACGTCCATCGTTCTCCCATGCTAGCCTCTGCTGACGCATCTGCTCCGCTTCTGCATGCTTCCCCTGGTTCTCGAGCGCGGTTGCGATTAGCACTATGTTTTTAAGCGTATCGGGGTGCCCTCGGCCTAACGCCAACTCCCTTAACGGGAGTGTCTGCCGATGCATCGTCTCCGCCTCCGCGTACTTCCCCTGCTGCCGAAGCACGATTGCTAGGTTGTTCATACTAGCGAGTGTGTCGGGATGGCCGGGGCCCAGCGCCGTCTTCCTCAGTTCCAGTGTCTGCCGATGCATCGTCTCCGCCTCCGCGTACTTCCCCTGCTGCCGAAGCACTCCTGCCAGGTTATTCATGCTGCCGAGTGTGTCGGGATGGCCGGGGCCCAGCGCCGTCTTCCTCAGTTCCAGTGTCTGCCGATGCATCGTCTCCGCCTCCGCGTACTTCCCCTGCTGCCGAAGCACGATTGCTAGGTTGTTCATACTAGCGAGTGTGTCGGGATGGCCGGGGCCCAGCGCCATCTTCCTCAGTTCCAGTGTCTGCCGATGCATCGTCTCCGCCTCCGCGTACTTCCCCTGCTTCCGAAGCACTTCTGCCAGGTTATTCATGCTGCCGAGTGTGTCGGGATGGCCGGGGCCCAGCGCCGTCTTCCCTAGTTCCAGTGTCTGCCGATGCATCGTCTCCGCCTCCGCGTACTTCCCCTGCTGCCGAAGCACTCCTGCCAGGTTATTCATGCTGCCGAGTGTGTCGGGATGGCCGGGGCCCAGCGCCGTCTTCCTCAGTTCCAGTGTCTGCCGATGCATCGTCTCCGCCTCCGCGTACTTCCCCTGCTGCCGAAGCACGATTGCTAGGTTGTTCATACTAGCGAGTGTGTCGGGATGGCCGGGGCCCAGCGCCGTCTTCCTCAGTTCCAGTGTCTGCCGATGCATCGTCTCCGCCTCCGCGTACTTCCCCTGCTTCCGAAGCACTCCTGCCAGGTTATTCATGCTGGCGAGTGTGTCGGGATGACCGGGGCCCAGCGCCGGCTTCGCTATATCTTCTGCTTTCCTGCAGAATACCTCCGCCTCTGCATACTTCCCAGTCAGGCTTTTCCTCTGTCCAGTATATAATAGCACCGTCCAAAGAGACCGCTTATTGATGCATTGGCCCTCGAACTCCAGGACAGCTTGCGTATGCGGCAAATAGCTAGACCATGCCTCTCGGTTTTCGTGCCTCGGCCAAGGGAGCATTTGGGCTAGTCTAGCCATCGTCTTCGTGACCTGTTCTTGTTCCCTGCCCTGCTCTCGGAGCCAGTTGCGCATGACGAGGCGAACGAGGCGATGTATATCAAACCTGGCCGGCGTATCGTCGGAGGCATCGTCGGAGGCATCATGTGATGTGTCTGGAAGAATCTGTAGTACTTTCCGCTGTAGGAATGCGTATGCCTCCAGCGTGCTGATCGCCTCAGATACCTCTCTGTCGCTGTGCCCCGGCGGAAACAACGTCGCTAGGATGTCTTTCTCGGCCAAGTAGCAGGCAAACTGGAGGTACGCGGCTGCGAGTGGCTTGTCCCGCGCAATGTGTTCGAAGGAGATCAGCCAGGTGAGGGCCACGGGATTCCGAATCGTCTCGTACCGAGCCTGGTCGGTGAATTCCTCGCTCAGCAGGCTTACCCTTTCCTTATCGCTCGACCTACAGAAACCAACATAGTTTGCTATCGTCACATTCCGGTTTGAAGCCATATACGCCGAAGCTTGTTTAATAGCGAGTGGTAGGTAGGCGAGGTACTCTAGTAGCTCCGTCGTATGTTGCAGGTGGCCTATCTGGCGTTTCTCTAGGCCTTGGTGTAAAAGCTCCGAGGCCTCCGGTTGATCCGGTTCCGGTAAGCTGATCACTCGGCCATCGAGTCGGACCGCAACTTGGTGGTTCCTAGTCGTGAACAGGATCGAACCTGCTAAGCTAAAGGGGAGGGAGGACATCAGTTGGACATCGGTTAATAGCAGCATGTCGTCGGCGTTGTCGATAATTAGGAGCCAGTTGCCTGCCTCTTCTCGCTCCAGAGCCTTCTTCACGAGCCCCTTGACGTCGGCCTTGTCCTCGTCGATATCCTTAACCCCCAGCGCTCGGCCGATGTTGCGGTAGGCGTTCTCAAACATCGTTATATTGACAGCTGGGACCCAGAAGACGGAGCAGTCGATGTGCGCATCGCGGATACGGTAGGCCGCCTCGATGGCGACCTGCGTCTTCCCGATCCCGCCGAGACCCTCGATGACGGTTCGCTGGCACGTGTCTGGGTGCAAAGTAGGAGGTAGCCTAGCAAGAAGCTGGTCTAATGTATCGTTTCGGCCCACGAAGCTTTCATTCTTGCCGAACGGGACGAGGAAGTGTCGTTTCGGACGAGCTAACATAAATTAGACTCTTATAAATTATATCTCTTACATCTCTGACTTACAAATCTCGTGTATATTCCAATCGATAACTGGCGGAACGATGGAGAGTACCTCCTTCGCGTAGGCGGCCGCCGTCGCCGCCGCATACGGCTGCCACCGCTTATTCTTATGTGCGTCTGCGTAGTCGCAGATCCCGCGCACCACTAGGCAAGGAAAGTTATTCATCAGCCCGGCCGCCTCCATCTCGAAGCATAACACGCCGCCTAGCTCCTGGCTGTGTCGGTCGCGCATCGGCCCGTCCTTCATTACTTGGTTGCCGGACGCGATCGTGCCGAAGAAGAGGACTGGGTCGGTCGTCGCCCGTGGCTCCCTGTCGAGCACATCCTCCGGGCGGCATCTTGCGCAGGTGGCCCCGCTCACGTGCGCTGACGATGCCGCGTAGAGGGTGTCTTGATCGAGACCCGGCGATGAGAACTTAGGCTGGGACGAAAGCTTAGACAGGTGGGCGAGGACCTGGGTCTTGCCCCGGAGCTCCTTAGCGCGGAGCCTAGCCAGGGCGTTAAGGAGAATCGTGGGGGGTGCGTTTAAGCTGCCCGTGCGAGCGATGCGACCGTCCGGCCCCGTCTTCCCGAAATCATACTGGACGACTCCGCTATGCTGGCCGTCCGGCTGGCTGATCACCACGTCGCCGAGCCGGATATCAATATCGTCGTCGAGGCGCGGGACGCCGCCGCCGATGCCGACGAGGACGCCGAAGCGCAGCGAAGGGAAGCTCTGCCTCATCTGGCTGGCGACCACGGCGGCCGGGCTAGTGCCTATCTGGCCGGCGGGCAGACAGGCCGCGACGACGTTATGGACGCCGATCCGGCCGAAGGAGTAGAGGTTGGAGTCGGTCGGGTGGGAGGGGAGGTCGGCGAACTCCTCGTCCATCATCTCGGCGGCGGCGGCCAGCTCGACGGGCAGGGCGCAGACCCAGGCGACGGTGAAGTCGCGGGCGGGGACGGATTGGGCCATGGCGGGGTGGGCTCGGTGGTGGCCGGCGAAGCAAGCGGTCGCGAACGGGCTCCTGTATCCGCCGGGCGCGACGCTGGGTGATGGAGAGGCAGGTCTGGCGGCTCGTGTTGGGTTTTCGACAGGCTGATCAGTATGTTTTTGCCATCCCCTTTGGAAGGCTTCGGAAGTCGTTCTGTGGGCTGCCTTGGGTCTTTAGCGGGGGCCGCCGAGAAGTCGCGTGGCACATACCACGTCTGCGGCTGGGACTGCCTTGGTGGAGTGTACTTGGTATGTACCAATCGATTCGCAACAGGAACGAATCTCAACCTCCTGTTCGTTTAATACCTGCTATACGACGGAGAGCTACAGTGACGGCTTATAAATGAAAGCATGCCCTAATGGGGCTAAAGGACTGCGATGGATCGCTCAGTGGCAGCTAATAACTCGCTACCAGCCGTACATCTTCAATGCCGGTGGCGAGCGCGTCTTATCATGCTAGCTAAACCCATTGGTGCTTCCAGACTAGGTCGTAACCAACAGTATCTACACACCTATTCTCAGCCATTATCTCCATACGAGCACCAAAGGAAAGTCGCATTGCCCTATTTAACGGATGCCAAAACGCCTCGCTCAGGCAGCCCGAGCGACGAATGAATGTTGGCCATGCGGTCAGCTGCGCTACCCCGTCCACCCGCGTGGAAATAAAGAAAATAAAGAGCAGCCAGCCGCAGTCATGCTAACACTTGCCTTCGCCTGGCGATGTAGGACGGCCATAGGGCGATGATAGCCAAGCAAAGCTAGCGGTCCTTCTGTGGGAGGCTTGCGGTCCAATGACCAGCCATCCTTCTCTTCTGCTGCATCTTTTCCGTAGAAGTAAGGGGTGATGCTCCTATAGATGTAGTGTGCTAGAGCCCAGTGGTTCTTGACTAGGCCAGCTGATTCCGTATATGACAAGGCTCCTTAGATAGCGATTCGTGAAGACCTTGCATCCTAGGACAGCCAACTAGCTGTATGGCTTTGGAAGCGAGCCTCTTGGAACCACTGCGGTAAGAAGAAACAACTTGGTTCGCAATCAGGCCCCGAGCTTGTGTGTGCCAGCGTGCGCGCCCCTACTAGTTACATATGCCTGTTTCCGTTGGCACGTTCTGGAGTTCGTGGGTATTAATGGCTTACCTAACGAGACCCGGGCGCCGCTGGGAACTTCTTTGACCTACTACATTGGATAAAACGTAGCTTACATAATTGCTTTTGCTGAGCTGGATGATTTATAGCCGTCCGCTGTCTACTGACATAGAGGGTGGCTACGTGAAGTGCCCTGCTACTACATGCGTGGCCAACCTGCTCCAATGTAACTCATAGCCCTTCCCCGCTGTGCGAAATGTATAAGCAAGGGTATCCCACAACTAAGACCTATAGTCCTTAAGCGTAGAGGGGCAATATCCCGCTGCTGTCAAGCCTACTCCACAAGTCTCCCTGGGACATACATTCTAACCATCACGAATTAACACAATAGCAAGGCTGCTAAACACGAACCAGCGGTAGAATCACATCTCTCGCTATCGTAATGGCTCCATGCGTAGAAGACCATTATCCGAACGTTCAGCCGATTATCCTATAGAGATAGGTCGCAGGTGAGTACCCTATAGGCTTCAAAGGACGAGGAGCTGATTTTCTAAGAAATGAAAGTTAGGAATTACACTATATGAACTCTACCGGCCTCTATTCAGGCTCACATACCCTTCGCTAATGCTATACAGATTCGCGGGTTTATATTATATTCGTGGACGCTTTAACATACTTATAGCTTACTTGCTAAGAATGACTAGGTGTCTCACCGCTACTAAAGCCCGGGCTTATTCATAATGCCGCTAAGTATTCGGCGAAATATTTGGCATAGCCGAAGAATAGTGGTCCGACTATTACAAAAGATCCAGTGGATACTTCGGGTACTTAAGAGGGAATATGGATAGCGTTTAAGGCTTTGGTACGTTTCGCTATAGGAATAAAATGATCGATCGCGAGCTAATCCGCCGCTAGATATATGGGCACGGTTCTAGACGAAGCATTCAGATAATATATCAGAGTACACCTGGCATCATATCAATATCTTCATACGATAGATTCCTTCAGTCAACCGTACCATCATCGCCTTATTCGATATACAACCGGACGTCGCGGAGCGGCTGACAAACTCACTGAGGAAAGTCGAAATGAGCCAGCTGAGCGATCCGATGTGGGTCTACGTCAGCGTGGCATAAGAGCTGGTGTATCTCGAAGATAATTCCGTGTGGGCTATTCGCAACCATATCAGGAACGTTGAGAACGGGAATCACGAAGTGGCGGGGGATCCAAGGAGCCTAGGTCCTGGTTTCGGGCAATTGCGTTACACGGACTTCCGCGACCTTCACGATCTCGCTCGCCACGTAATTCATGTTACCGAGACTCTCGACGTGTCCAGACAAACCTTAGAGGCTATACTAGCGCAACACTAAGGATTGCGGGCCAATAAGGACGAAACGAGCCCCGAATGCAACATTCATATGCGGCTACTTCTTTATAAGCAGATGCTGGACGGCCTGCGTTGCCGTTCCCAGTCTAATCGCGAAAGACTGCAGAACGAAATCCAGCTAGCATTTAACAGCGTCGCGCAGTAAGACTCTCTGGCTTCCGTGAAGCTTACGTATGCTTCCTAAATAGACAGTGCCTTAATGAAAATAATTGCTCTTCTAACGCTGGTCTTCCTCCCGCCAACCTTTATATGTGCTATCTTTAGCATGCTATTTTTCAACTACGATGCCGACGTAGGGTGGTTAAGATCTGAGCACTTTTGGATCTACTAGGCTTCTGCTATACTGGTTACAGTCGTTTCGTGTATTACGTATTACTTTTGGTAGGCGGGGCTTGTCTAATCTTCTACGTCGATCACGAAGGACAAGGGAAGCCTGAATAGCCGAGAACGGGAGAGCCTATGAATTGAATGGTGCGCGCCCCGGGTGGTCTTCGCTGCCTCATTCACGGAATAACGAATTATCAATTTGGTTTATTGAGGGAGAGGGGGGGTTGCTATGATGTGTCCGTTATTACTCGTGTAAGGGAGGGAGGGTCGCAGGTGACCACGTTCTCACATTCTGCAATTGAGGATGGTACTGAATAACTCCGGTTGTTGCGAAGACAAATGGAGTCTGCTAGGATTTTGCTACCAAGCTATGTTATTGTGCCGTTCTGGATTGCCATGCTACCTGTTGGTATAACGAAACCCCAAAGCATGTCGTCAGGCCGCACGCGTATCGTCACTCACGATTCCGTGGCCGCGTAGGCTGATTGCCGTCGGGCTGCACTACCAACGGCTTGTCCCGCCTTGCCATTCAGGCACGACTGCCCCAGACACGCTGCTGGGTGGAATGGCTCTATCATGATTCGTAAATGCGCTGTTCTAAGCCTCCATTACCGCGCCCACCCACCCCGCAACCAATCGTAACACGAGTGGCAAGAAGTCTCCGGTCTACGTTCTCGTGTCAACCTTGAGCAACTCCTGCATGATGCCCGAGGGAGAGGTGGGCCCGTGGTTGAAAAGGCAAGATCTTCCTGTTTTCTCAACGTCTTTGTCTACTAATAACTTTCTTTGTGTAGCTATCATCGGAATACTTTGAGAAGATCAAGTTTGCGAACACTCCTCACTGCCATTTCCAGCCGCATAAAATCCACACAAAGCCACCGCTATTTCCAAGAGTGTGCGAGCAAGTGATCTGCATCCAAACCAGGTGCAACATCCACGTGGACCAGGGCTCGGTGGGCCGACGACAGAGTCCTTCCAAATGACGACAAGAGAGCAAGATTTCAACCATGGGTGCATCGAAGACGAAGTGCTGTTTGAATGATCAAGACTCCTGGCCATGTCCGATATGACAAGTGCCGTTCTGGCAAGAGCCGAGCAATATAGCTTATATTTCGGCAACCGATGATACTGATGCATTCATAGTCAGGTAGTCAGGGCTATTCATGAGACGTTCGTGCGCAAGGACCCGCAGACGCGTGAGAAGGATCGTTGGCCTGGACTTCATCCTATCGGTGGATGGGAAAAGATGCGATATTGGTTACGCCCGCGAGAAGTATCGTAGCTAACTGCAAAGAATGATAACAAGGACCCCTGGATCTTCAAATGGGCCCGAAACTCCCTGCCATCACCTCAGAGTCAAGCGATATTCGGCACAAAAAGCGGAACTGCCATAACAATTACCTCCCGGACCAGACATACGAGGAGCTCTGGCTTGACACTTTTCGCGCAGCGGCAAGGCCGGATATGAAGAAAGAGTCGTCGTGCGTCTACAGAGACGGGATTGTTTCGTGAATCGAGACTCGAAGAGATGATCAACGCGGCCGGGAATGCTCTCAAAGCTCTTGTGGTCAAATCGGCTCAGAGGGTGGATTCATTCATAACCGCGGCCGTACGGCGGTGTGCCGTGGCGATGGGGTTTGGTGAGATACGGACCAGACATGTCCACAATACGGTAGCTTCTGGAAGTCCCGAAACCGGGAGCAAACTTGATGGGCTACTTGACCTCCGGAGCCACACCAACTTCACCGTTCCGAAACACTACAGCGAACGCAGAGATGCCAAAATGGCATCTTGCCTCGATTCCCGGACCCGAGAAAGGAAAAGCGGCCACCACGCCTGCTCCACAATGGTCCCATCCAGGTGGCCCCCGAATCTTGCCTAGGAGCAGCAAGCTGACAGTGCTGTTTCCCGCTTCCTTCGAGCCGGCGGCATAGTACTCTACTCTATGACCGGTGTCGCGCTGCCCCTTTGCCTCTGGGTCTTGCAGCGGAGAGAAAGACTTCTCTGCCCACGAGACAGACGGCCGAGGGCCATTGCTGTATAATGCCTTATGGAAACAGGGGTGAGGGGAAAGAAGTGGTGTCCTGTAGTACGGGTGCTGGCACAGAATAGAAGGAAGAAAATCCAGGACGGAAATGCTGCACTTGGTCCTTCCGAGCCATACCGGGCAGCATGCCTCTCTGCATCCGAACTTGGGTCCTTGCACAAATTGCACGTGCCCAAGAGCATTTTCACATGGGGCCCAGGGAGCGAGTGCGGTGGTGTGGTATCATGTCGCGAGTTCAATTATGGTTCAAGCTCTCAAGTCCGCCCCCAAAATTCGTAGCCATCGTGATGTTCTTTCGGTTGGGACTAGCAGCCCAAGCGCAGCACCCGTTTACTTGCCGCCGGAGCCCGAGGGCTTGGAGAAGGCCGAGGCGGGCACGGCGTGGCCGGTGGCGCTGACGGCCTCGTCGTCGCCCTTCTCGTGGGGGGCGATAGGGTTGTCGGCGGAGCTGTGCAGCGTCGTGCCGCCCAGGCCGGCCGACGACACCGAGTTCTGGTCGGGGTTCGGCACCGACGGCATCGTGTTCTGCTTGCCGGCGTCACCCGGAACTGCCGGCGAGGAGACGAGGTCGGGTTAGCCCAAGGCGCCACACGCCGTGACTAGAACAAGACGAACTTACCCTTGGTGCCGTCCTTGGCCATGTCAAAGAGATCGCCGCCTTTGTGGGAGTCGGACATGTTGGGCGAGGGGTGGCGCTGGGGGATTCGGAGGGGGGACTGCGGGGATTGGAAGAGGCAAGACGGCGATGGATGCTTCCGACAGAGATATGGTTTGGCCCGACTGGGCAATTCGAGAACGAAGGGGCGTTTTTATCCGTGTCCGCCCGTTTCTCCAGGTCGCGCGGCCGGCATCATCAATCGTGACATCACGATGCGACAAGGCAACCCACTTGGCTACGTCAGGGGACCCCCCTTAACACTGTTCTTCGCATCGACAGGCGATCGCGGGCGGTACGAAAGGAGAAAAAAAGAACGGACGGGGGGTGCAGTACGCAAATTCCGTGCCCCTCCCGCTCGCGCGCTCATCGTGATCGACCCTCCCCCCCCCCCCTGCGCGGGATCCGCCCGCGATCCGTCCGCGGGTGGCTCCCCCTCCACCCGCCCGGAGCTGCTGGTCCTCGGCCGAGCGCGGCGGCCTGAGACGACCCATCCATTCGACTTCTTGCGCTAGGTTTCCGAGGTCTGCTCCCCATCGGGAGACGTCATTCGCACTCGTGACTCGGCTGCATCCGTACGTGGGGGCGAACCCGCCCGAGGTGGTTTTCGACCTCAGCCCAGATCGATGGCCATGGAGACCCCTCGATGGCCTGGTTCGGTATTTCCCCTCTACCCTGCTACGGGGAAAAGGGCCTTGGTATTTTCCGAAGCCCTCGGTTCCAGACTTGGCGCCTGCCGTTTTCGTCCCGAGTCGTCTCAGACTCTCCCCCGTCCGCATTGCGCCCTTCCATCTTACCCATCACGCCCAGATCGTCGCCTGTCCTACACGCGCCACGGGGGGCGATGGCTCACTTGTGCTCGCTCTCTTGCTCCGCGCCGACGTTACGGCCGGAGGCGGCGGCGCCGTCGGCGGTGCGCCAGGCATAGGAGTGGGTGGCGAGCTTGCGGTAGAGCGCGCCGCCGAGCCGTCGGCCGCGGGGCTGTAGGACCGCTCTTTGTCCATGAAGCCTGTGCATCGTATCCGGGGCCGGCTTGGCTGTGAAGTGCCGGGCGGGAGAAACGGGGCGGAGCAAGGGAGGAGGCGCTTGCGAACCAAATTGCAACAGTAATGTTGGAGTAGAAAGAAGGGAAGATATCCTTGAGCTGAGAGGAAACAGCGGGGATTCCCCTTGCTACCCACTCCTGACCGCCTGCGACGCTGATGCATACAACCGGGCAGCACCGACACCCCGATAGCTTACTTCGAAAAGCTCACGAGCCAGGGGCCAGATTCCAGCCGCAGACTCGATTTGTTGTCGGCAACTCCTGGTACTGTCATTCCAGAAAGCTTCGGAAGCACAACACCAGACGACTTGGACGTCAGGGGCAACAGTCCTGTAAGCCAGACAGCACTACTCGTACGCCACCGTGTTCAGGGAAACCATGGGTGTCCTTATGACTGGACGAGATATTTCCGAACGCGTCTTTGTGTATACATCCCTCTGTGTGCTCGAAGTAGACATTGCTTCTTTTGTCAGTTTTTTGCATGCGGGGATTCACTAGGCCGTTCCTGGAATGTTGAGTATTTGCCTAGGCAGTGTTTCTAAACTGTCTAGTCAATAATTGGCTCCAATCAATTTCATGTCTCGCTTTATAATGCGCGTTGCAAGCCCCGCGGGCTTGATGACTCGCGTTTGTACGGATAATGTATTCTCTGCCAAAGGGGAGGGTAGCGGGTACGAGCGAGCACTGGATTGCAATGTTCTCGTGCATTTCTGGGCCATCAAGCTACTCTGATTTCTCCTGAAATCTCACTACAAGTACCACTTGCAGTCGCAGCAAGGCTGGATTACTGAGCAACGTCGCCAGGTGAAAGAAACATCGAACAGGATATAAACCAATAAGTCTGTATGCACCCTATTTGCCCCCTTTTGTCTATGGTGCCGGAGCGGGGACGAGCAAGTCTGTTCCAACGCAACGTTTGATACCATTATGAATATATATACCGTTTTCATATGGAGCGGCTTTACATGCGGGCTACTTTCTATATCGCCACCGTCCAGCATTCCTTTCCCTTATTCTCGTCCGAAGAATCATTCGACTTCGTGCCGGTTGCCCGATCTCCAGGTGCCGGCCACATCCAAGCGCACGCCCGCACGACCGAGGAGCACCCCTATCAGGGGCATAGCGAAGCCAAGACCCATAAGGACGAGGCTGTAGATGGCCAGGGCGCAGCAGTTGTCGGCGAGGATGGCCTCGCCCTGGGCGTCGAGCGCGCGCGACCAGCGCCACGCGAAGATGGCGGTGGGGATGGCCGCGAAGGCGGCGACGACCATCAGGGCCACGCCGTAGAGGGGCTTGAAGCCCTGGGCGAGAAAGGAGCCACCGCGGTCCCTTCCCAGGTCCGAGATGCGCTGCGTTTCGAGGAGGACGGTCAAGTTCATACGGGCGCTGAACCAGGCGCTGCAGACGAGCGACAGGACCAAGCTGATCACGCAGGCCCTGATCTTGGTCCTCTGCCCATCCAGGGTGTTTTGGGCCGCGAAGAAGGTTTTCAGGTCCGTCGTCATGAACCAGATGAAGTAGGCCGATAGACCGTATGTAAGGGAAGTCGAGACCAGGCTGGTGAGCTTCATGGCCAACAACCAACTCATATTCATGATGAGGGTATATCGATGAGCGTCGCAATTCTGCTGGGCGTCCGACCGGCTGAGCGGGGAGGCGTCTTGCTCCCGGAGGGGCCTGGGCCTGGCGAGGGTCCGTGAGACACACGTCGGGACAAGCGAGGCTTATGTGGCGCTCGTCCTCGAGGAGGGGGAGATAGAGGCACATACCTAGAAATCAAACGAGGGACAAGGGAGGAAGTTCCCCGAGTATCCTGGTTGTGGCCCCGCGGATGGCCACGAAGTGCCTTCAGCGCCGCGATCACTGACGGCGGAAAGGTGGAGGGAAAAGAGGCAAGGAAGGGGGTGCAGAGAGATGACGGCGGGAGAAGCTCTGAAGGGGCAGGCTCAGCTCTACTTACCCCTCGAGGCGCGGTAGGAAGCTTTGCACCGTCAGCCAGATATTCCAGACGATTCGATATTCCAGGACCCCAGGCGTGGGCTGTTTCTTGGCCACGGCGACAAGCCTGGGAACGGCAACCGGATGGATCGCACTGGTTGCCTGTAGCTATTGGAAAGCCCGGGGCGGAGAGAATGAAAACACAGTCGTCGTCTCGTTTGGAGTGAAGGACAGGGTCAGGGCGAGGAGGTGCCGATGGCGACATCCTTGTCGTTTACCCCTTCGGGCAGAGAACATAACCAGCGACCAGTGCCAGCCCAGGCCTTCCCTCGCAAGCGTGCGGGGGGGCGCGAGAGCTGGTCCTCCGCTGCCATGGCACACGCGAGCGATGATCGAAGGATACGCGACGGACCGCTTGACATGTGGAGGACAGCCACAGCGCCCCCATCTTGTCTGTCCTTGGCCATGTCGACGCGCCCCGATGCATCTGGGGCACGGCACCATCGCATCACCATAGCATCCTCGCCGATGCCAAGCGCATAGAATAGAGGCTCGAGTCCAATCAAGACGGGCTGCTACGTGGCACGACATCAAACCCGCGTGCTGCGATGCAGTGACGTCGGGCTCGCGTAGCCGAAGCTTGTTTGCGGGTTGTTGCACCCGCGGCGAGCACATAAGCGAGTGGCAGCTTCGACGGCATGGCTTGTTGGACCCCATTTTCCTCCCGATTGCCTCTCGGGAAACTGGGAAGCCTCTTTCTCCGACCTCTTTGCAAACGACATGCCCCGAGACGGATGCCGCCGGCCATCTGTGCGGAGGTGCTTCTGCCGAATCGTAGCTCGCTTCAAGAAGGCCTGCACCTCGTGCTTTGTGCGGCCGCGGCCCTCGCCAGCCGAGAAGCACACGAGGGCTGGGCCACGCGCGCCTGGCGAGGCGGCGGCGGCGGCGGCAGCCAGCGCGACACTACTCTCGGCCCCTCTTGAGAATGACGCCGAGCTGCTGGCGGCGCAGACATCGCGCTACGAACTACTCGCGCACGCGGCCGCCCTCGAGGTGCTATTGAACCTCCCGTCGCGCTTCTCGACGCTCTACGCGACCAAGGTGAAGGGCGACGGCCAGTACCTGCCGTACCTGGGGCCCAACTTCCCGACGGCGCAGCTCCTGCTGCTGTGGAAGCCCAACACCGAGTGGCTCAAGTCGGTGCTCGTGGACGGGCCGCACCGCCACAGCCACGTCATGAGCCAGAGCGACGCGGGCGACGAGTTCGCGCGCTTCCTGCGGGCGCGGGACCCGGCGGCCCTCGTGCTGCGCGTCAGCGTGCGGCCGGCGCACGCCTCGTGGGCCTGGGAGAAGGAGATGAGCCTCGACGACGCCAGCCGCGCCCAGGCCGCGCTCCGGCGCATCGTGGGCGGCCTCGTCTTCAACCTCGTCGACGTCCTGCCCGAGGCCTTCCCCGCCCGCCCCGACCTGTGCGAGCACACCTTCTGGGCCCTGGGCGAGGGCGACATCGACGCCGGCATCGACATCCTGCGCTCGCTGCCCAAGTTCGACCTCGGCGAGGGCTCCTCGCAGAAGCGCATGCTCATGATCATCGACGGGCTCGACGAGGTCTCGCACTCCATCACCGCCTCCCGCCTGCACGCCTTCTTGGACGTTCTGCAGCTGATCCAAGAGAACAACGACGTCAAGGTCATATTCACCAACGAGAGGTACGTCCCGCGCCGTCGGGCTGATTCGCCTTCGCTCGTCCGCAGCCCTTCCCCAGGCCCCGTGGTTCTGACGAGATGCATAGGGAGACGGACAACATGCCGCAGCTGGAAGGGCCCAGACCGAGCCGAAAACACAGCTTCACCTCTTCGTTGCGGCGGCCCTATCCCATATCCACGCTGTCGTCCCAGAACACGGTTACGACTCTGCGCCGCGTGTGAGAGGCCATCGTCTGTGGCGGTACGGACCTGCAGGAGCCTCCGGGTGAGGTCCATCATCCTGTAGGGACGAGACCCCGGAATGAAGACGGGCAGGAGGGCATATAACACACGGAAGCCTCTCCGTGTGACTCGCGTCGCGATGTGGGCACGGGATAGCCCAGGAAGGTTCCAAGGGAGGTCGAAACCCATAGACGGATCATATGTACCTTATATAGCCTTGAATTTGCCCGAACGGCGGGTCGATTGGGCATCGGCACCTTCTGACTCAACTCGTGAGGGCTGGCCCCAACTGATCGCCCCTGCCGGAACTACAACGGTACATGTGCACCCCATGAACCCCAGGTTGCAATCGAGGTGGAGGACGGCAGATGGCAAAGAGGTGCCAATGAACCCAACGATCTCCATCCATCACTATCACGCTCACGAAGCCGCTGACATACGCCATTGTTCCGATAGCAGTCCTTCTCGCTGTTAGAGGGGGAAGGAATAGAGGTACGGAGTGGTAAGGAAACTTTCTCTCCATGTTATTTTATGGGCTAAATAGATGGTATACCTGTGCTGCCTGCGTCTCTCTTACTCTCTAGCGTCCTCTAGTCTCTGTTTATACCCGGTTGCTCCCCCTTGCTCGAGATCCTCCCTCGGACCTTTCCGGAGGCCTGGAGGTCTTACACATGTTCCTGTGACACTCGCCTCCATCCGTAGGTTGCTAGTATGCCTCTACCTCAAGACACATTTTCACTGCGTACTGGGCCTCCTCGTCCGGGTCTCTCCTGACTTTACGCCCGCCCTTCGCATATGCACCATTCCGAGGATAAAGAGGAACGGGGTTCAAAGCGAGTCAGAGCGAATGGGGGTTCTTGGCCCAGTTGTCGCCGCGGCCCTCGAAAGCTCAGACGGCGGGACGCAGAACCGTGTACGGCTCTTCTGCTTTCATGTTCGGGTCTGAGGATCTTGGGTTTCCGTGCCCGTTTCAGGTCTTCGAGGGCCAGGCCAGCCGGCGGAAGGGCGTGGGGAGAAGCATGCCGAGGGTGGCCGTGGAGGAATCGACGATGCTGGGCGGCGCGGAGCTAGGGGGATGCACCAGCGGCGCGGTAGGCTTCTCGATATCGGGAGGGGCTCCCCCCTGGCTGCCTGGGGAATATGGCCATCGGCCGCGACAATAGGGACAGCGGCAGTGGTAGCAGAGGCAGTTGGGACAGGTGCAGTTGGGGTGCGGCGCGAGGTGTCCCTGGCCCCGGATCGTGATGTCCGGCGGTCCGCTCGCGTGCGAAGGGGGGATGGCGACAAAATGCCTCGACGGTGCCTGGCCCATCTTGAAGCGGCTGTCGGCCGTGGTGGGTGGCTATGACGGTAGTGCGAGGAGCAGGTATGTTCTGGAGAAAGGAAGAGGGCGGGATGAAGCAGCAGTTGATCGGCTTGACGGGCGGCCGAACGTGGTTGAGATGCTTTCTTGAAAAGAACGAAGGCAGGCGGCACTGGGAATGATCCGAGCTTTAAAAGCAAGAGGATTATCTTGGTTGATTGCCCGGGGAGTTAATAGCGTTGGAGGCTAGGTAGTAAATTTGGGCCGTCTCATGGAGAAAACTGCTCGCGCTCCTCCGAGTGACTGATGAGGAAATAAAGAACTAGCTCTGGGTTCTGGGATAGGAGGCTGCCATTGACGTATATCTTCCCGCTAGTCTGGATTTGCCCCGATACCTTATATAATATGAACCTTCGACACACTCGCATGATACCAGGTGATTCAAATTAGCTTCTAACACTCACAAGCCTCGAACTGACTTCGTAGGAAAGTGTACATATTTTCTCAAGGTAAAGTGGTGCCCCTGTGGGGAGCGGGGCTTCCTGGTGAGCGCCTCAACTGGCTGGTCTGCCCTTGATATTCCCACTTCTGCCTCTATACTCTCCGAATTCCCCCTCGGCCTCAAGTCGTGACCTGCAACTTCCTACGTGGTTAAAGCGTCGTCGAGGGGAAGGCCTTCAATTCCAACAATTGGCCGAGGGCAAAGCAACATGGCATTTCCTAGTGGAAGGATAGATCATGGCATTCAGTACTGTATCTTTTCTTGTGCGAGGAGCTGTTCTTACCGACAATGACGGACTGGTCTCGACTGCTTCACTCGATGGAAATGGGTATGGCTTCGCTACTTGGCCGTCGGCCTACGAAGACCCCCGACGCGCTCCATTCCGGGTTCAGCGCCAGGGAGGGATGCATGGGCACCGGTCTTATGTACACTTCATCGTCCATTGATTGGAGGCGAGAGTGCCTCCCGATCCCGCTATCCCGGTTCCGCGCATAGCGCCAACAGGCGGTGCCACCGTCGCATGAAGTGCAGACCCGAATGAGCATATAGGCCGCTTGCTAGTGGATGCTCCTGCATCTGGGAACATACGACTACTCCTCTCTTCTACCGGCGTGATGCTCCCGCTTGGCAATACTGCGTTGTCCTGCGCCAAGCCGCGCCCACGACCCCCTCTTCCCCGGCTCTTCGTGTCGGCCGTGGCAGATGCAACCTCCATATAAAGGGGGGGCGTCCCCGACAGTTCCCAGCAGAGCCATCGTCGTACGGCACAAAGGCCCCTCCCAGCGCAACATGGCATCGCGTCTCCTGGCCCTGACCCTCGGGCTCAGCGCCCTCGCCGCAGCGGCGCGTGCCACCGACGCCGATGTTGATTGCACCGGCGTCCAGGCCATCGGCCCCCAATGCGCATCGGCCGAGACGGGGTACCGGCGCGACTTCTTCTACGTGGGCGGCGAGACGGTGGCCACGGCCACGGGCAGCAACATCACGGCCAACCAGCTGTACGTGGAGAAGCTGAGCCCGCTGGGGGGCGCCACGCACCCCAACCCGCTGGTCTTCTTTCACGGCGGCGGCTTCTCGGGCACGACGTGGCTCAACACGGCCGACAACCGGCCCGGGTTCGCCTCCTACTTCGTCGGCCAGGGCTATCAGGTCTACCTCGTCGACTTCAACTCGGTGGGCCGGTCGGCGGCTGTCGACCCGGCGACGTTCCCCGCGGCGGCCATCACGTCGGTCGAGGGCCTCGAGACCGGCTTCACGGCGGTGGGCGAGCTCGGCGCGTACCCGCAGGCCCGGCTGCACACGCAGTGGCCCGGCACGGGCAAGCGCGGCGACGCGGCCTTTGAGCAGTTCCGGCGCGAGCCGCTGCCGTACACGAGCAACACGACGGCGCTGGAGACGGCGGTGCGGCGGTCGGGCTGCGCGCTGCTGGCGCTGCTGGGGCCCTCGTTCGTGGTGAACCACTCCATGGGCGGCGTGGCGGGCATCCTGCTGTCCAACGACTGCCCCGAGCACGTGGCCGCCAACGTCAACCTCGAGTCGTCCACGGTGCCCTTCTCCTGGCCCAACCTGGGGCTCGGCAGCACGCGCACGCGGGCCTGGGGCCTGACCAGCACGCCGCTCGACTACGACCCGCCCGTGGCCGACGCCGCCGCCGACCTCGTCGTCGTCGCCGTCGGCAACGAGACCCTCGCCCGCCGCAGCTGCTATCGCCAGGCCGAGCCTGCCCGCCAGCTGCCCCGCATCGCCGCTGTCCCATACCTCCTCGTGACCGGCGAGGCCTCGGTCCACATCACCTTCGACCACTGCATCATTGACTACCTCGAGCAGGTGGGCGCCCGCCCCGAGTGGATCAAGCTCGCCGACCGCGGTATCAAGGGCAACGGCCACTTCATGCACGTCGAGTTGAACAACCTCGAGATCGCCAAGGTCGTGCAGGACTGGATGGAGAGCAGGGGCAACTGATGGCCATCGTTGGTCCTACGATGTAGTAGTCCATATTGCGCTAAATGCATGGTTTGTGCACTGTCAGCATCTGCATAACAAACCAAAACACCGCCCCGCGGGGACGGTGCGAGGCTCCTCGCAATTTTACAATTGTCGCCTATTTCGTGTTACGAGCATTCCCGCCTAAGCGAATCTGCCGTCGCGGTGGTGGTCAGTCAGATGTTGCCTGGCCACTACGGCTGCGTTCTAGAAAACCCGGCCATTGGCTGGGTGGGTGTGACTTGGACGGTCCTCATCGCCACAGCCTTGTCACACTTCCCACTTGGCAACACACAGAACGCTTGAGGCAACCCGGCCACCGTCTGACCGATAGACTGGGCCCGCTGGTCTAGGTGCGATGGTAGCAGCTGGCCGGCATTCCCCCTTCGAGCCCGGGACTACTGTGGGCTCGAGAGATGACCAAGAACCTCACGAGAAAGCCGGATCGATAATAAAGTGGTCGCATCGAATATTGCCGATCTGCGCATGAAATGAACAACTCAGGCTCCGTGTCTTCGGCCCAGCCCTTGTCACCCGATGCTCATGGGCAGGTTTTACCACGCTAGGGAATTGTGCCGGCTTGGGGGATATCGCCAGCATTTCTGCATACAATTGCACACTGGACGAGGGGCTGATCAGGTGCATGTATACACGACCGGGGAAGCTGCCACAGGACCAGAGTGGCTTGCTGCTCGAACGGAACTTTGCGGCGTATTCGGTCGATGGACCAAACGGCCTTTTGTACTCGATTTTCCGCATCCGAGATCGGCGCAATGTCCTTGGTGGTTTCGAGGCTACCAGGTCAAGGTCAAGAGAAGCCAGGGATTCGATTCACCGTGGAAACGGGGACATTGTCGACACACTCAGCAACCTGATTCGCGGCAATAGCCCTGGCGACCACTTTAAACACTCCGACTGTTTCCGGGAAGCCTTGTTTCCAAGAGCCGTGCATACGCGTCCGATGGCCGTGGATGATCTTCCTGGTTGCAAAAACGTTCGACAGGACCCCAGGTTCTGGAGGTCTGGTGGAAAAACACAATCGTGAGGTCGATCCCATAAACAATCCGTAGAAAGGGAGAGGAAGAGTCGTAGAATGGGCAGTAGTGCATATGCAACCCCTTGATTAGGGTCGAAAGGAGGCAGGCGTCATGCAATGAGGCCTTAGTGAGGTCATAACTGAATGTCACCTTATAAACGTATGGTGGTGAAATACTGAGAAGGGCATGTCTTGTATTCTTGTGTGTAAGCTATAAAAGGGTCTTGGGTACGTATTTATGGTGGACGCCATTGATCAAGGGCCCAGGTCCCCACTGTGACTGTCCTGGGTCCTGTCTCAATATCCATGGTCGGCACGCGCCTTGAGCCCCTGTTGAAGAGCAGCTTCATCGCCCTCCTGGGGATGCAGCTCGGGGACGCCGAAGACGACGAGCTTCGGGTCAGCCCCCAGCACTCTGTGTTCTCTCATAATCAGCTTTGTGGTCTTTTGCTCCCAATACGTGACGAGCCAGGCAAACGTGCAAAGATGTAGAGCTGGACGGCGCACGTCAGCACATCACCTCTTTAGCCTGCGGATTTGGTATGGCCGTCGAATGCAAATATTTTCATCCCAGTGCTGCTATGTTCTGTTCAATACCAATTTTTTCGGCAGGGGACCAGAGTTAGACATTTGAAGGTCGGCACTTTCACAGACGCACCCGTGTTTCAAACGATGAAGTACGCATGTCGAGATTTGTTTTAGGTGTTCCAGGTATTGTTTTAGCAAATGTTCGGCTCGCGATGGAGGTCTTCTTTGCCCGGTAGCTGGCCAGAATTATTAAACCAGCAGGGCCCAGGCCAAACACGCCACACTGAACAGGGCGCTGCTCGGCAATCGGTTCTCAACACCGCTGGCAGCACTGTCCTTGGCCTCACTGCCGTCCTTTTCAGCCTTTCCATCCTCGGCGGTCTCGCGGCCGCCCTGCCCCTCGGCCATTTCCCGCGGGGCGGTGCCGTTAGAGGTCGGCTCGTCCCAACTCCCGATCCCGTAGCGGGCCCGGACGCAGGCCGTATTGGTGGTGGACATGATGCCGCTTTCGTCACCGGCGACCTGGACGGCCATGACGGGCCAGGCGAGGCTGCCTAGGTCGTTGTAGACGATCAGGTTGTCGGCGGCGTACATGTCGGCGCTCGCGAAGGTGAGCAGGTCGACGTGGCCGCCGGCCAGGGTTGCCAGCTTCTTGGCGTCCAGCTCGACGGCGTGGCAGGGACTGTTCCACGGGCCGAGGCCGCCCCGGTCGTCGTTGGCACACTCGGGCACGTCGTCAACCCTGGGGCAGTTGCACCAGCCCCCCTTGGCATAAGCCTGGGCGGAGGGCCGGATCCAGTCCCGCAGGGCCTCCTTGCACTCTGTGGTCAGGGCCGTATCGCAGACTCCACGGTCCGTCCGCAGGTTTTGATTGTAAAGTTCGCCGCCCAGGTCCCACCGAAGGATGCAGATGCCCCAGCCGTCATTCACAACGAGGCCGGACCCGTCTTGTTTCAGCAGTTCTTGCGGGGCCTGGAAGCTGAGCCTTCCGCCGGTGTAAACCTGGTCCGCTGGATAGTCGCCGGCGTTCTTGACCCCGGAGACGGGCATGTCGCCTTTGATTGTAAGGTTCCACGACCATCCCCGGACGTTGCTGAGCTCCGTGGAAGATGTCGAGATATTGTACCAGGAGAAAGAATCGTAGCCCATGGCCGTCGGGCTGTCGGCCAGCAGCTTGTGGAATTCGGTGAGGTCCTCGCCCCATGGGCCCTTCTCGGCCGTGGCCTCTCTGTACGCCACCGAGCCATTGATGTCGATGATATCGGCCGCGCGCGTCGATGCGAAAGAGGACAGGGCAAGGACGAGACAGGTCGCGCTGCGGGCTTTCCCGCGTGCGGACAACATGACTGACGACGCGGGGCGGCGGCTGGGACGCGGATGTGGGATGAGGAATGGGAAAGCAGATTGGGCTGTCGGGAGGAGCAAGATGTAAGCAGGCCCGCACACGCGCCTTCCCCTGTTCTTTATTCCCCGGCCAGGGATCATACGATGCAGAAGAGGATGCGATGCAGAGCCCTCGTGCCCCTTTAGCGAGCGGCACAGGCGGCAAAGCGGCACGCCAAGAAGCAGAGTCCTCTGGTGTATAGCCTCCCCCCGCGCATCCGATTTGTCGGGAGGCTCTCCGTGGCTCCGCCGCCAGGCAGCGAGTGAAACAACCACCAATGACGAGATTTGGCAGTGGCTGGACGGGGAAAGGAGTCCTGGGGCTAGCACCAACTAGGCGGCCGCTTGCATGCATTCCGACCAGCAAGCGAATGGATACGCCCCAAGTGGGCGGTAGAAACAACCCCGCAACGCCGCGTCGCTGAGGCCAAGGATCCGAATATAAGCTCATTCTCCACTCTCGGTGCTTCGCCCCCGGAACAAGAAACTGAGGCGGCCCGCTTGGGCCAACACGCAAAAAAGCCGTGGTTGCGAGCTGTATCTCCGCTTGCGATAGTCCAATTCCCGAGGTGGGAAGCCGAACCCCGGAGATGAGAAAAAAGGAAAGAAAAGAAAAGATGGCTATCCAGGAGGCCAGAGCGCCCAAATGGACTCTGCGACGTCTGCTCTACTTTGGCCACTATTCTTTCGCCCCCGATGTTCTCTATGCTTACCAGAATGTTGAAATCGCCTCGACCTGTCCCGTTCGTTCCTGAACTGCGCCCTTTTCCCTTGCAAACGCACTTGCTCCGTCATTTTCTCACAACCCGACAGGCGACATGACATCGACTCTTGTCTCTTGTCCACCGTGCTTCTAATTACACCTTGGCCACAACAGCCTTCCATTCTAACTATCACTGGCCTCCCTTCCTTGAGCGAAATACCATGAAATGTTGAATCCACAACCCAAGCCAAGCTAGATACTCGCCTCCCACTTGCCACCATTTACTGGCCTGGCTCACGAGCCACCCGCTTGGCACTTGCCGCGTTGCGTATTGAATATCATATTCAAACGAAGACCTTAGGTTATCGTCGCAGCAGCAAACACGTAGACCTTCATCTTCTGGAGCTATTTCAATGGTGCTCCCGAAGATACCGTCTTTTCTACTAGTTAACGTCTCGTCGAACGACATCTTCGAACCTCAAGATACTAGAGCTCATGCCAAATCCAGTAGTGACCTGCAAGACCTCAGCGAAAGCTAAATTCCTTCCACATACTTCTACAGTTGGTTTCAAAACCTAGCTCCCACTCACACACAAACACCTCGCTGCCGTCGACCGCCACCGTGGCAGAAAAGACAAAACACAGACTAGGGGGACAGATACGGGAACGATAGGCCGAGTTCTAGCGACAGGACACAATTCGGCACCCACTAACTACCTAGTCGTCAAACAGTATCGTCATCTTCTTCTTCACCCTCCCGATCACTAATTCCTCATCGATATCCACCCACCACCCCAAACCCTACGTTACTTTCAGGTACCCCGAGCCTTCACAGGACCGTGAGTCTTTTCCCTGCCTTCATAGCTCGCCGGGGCGAATTTTCTGTCAATATCCAGATTGCTCAGAGCGAATCTCGTAGCCGTATGTATTCGACACGTAACCGCCATTTAGCGCCAATAAACTAATACTTTACCAGGTGACCTCGAATATCGCGCCATATTTACGACATATCGTTCTGATATACAATATCTAAGCAGATATCCAATACACCCTGGCCGGGCCCAAGATGCTGACAATCAGGCCTACGGATACCAAGGGCCATGGGTTATTCACCCATGACGCCATCAAGGCTGGAACATGCCTCATAGTCGAGAAACCTCTTGTTGTGGTTCGTGACCATATTAATCGCGTGGACGTCTGGTCCCTCCGCTTGGAGAAAGAGCTACAGAGACTGCGAGACTGCTCACCCGGGGAATACGACGAGTACATGGCCCTAGCTTGCTGCGAGGACGTACTGTCGAGCAAAGACAAGCGAGAAGTCCTTCAAATCCACCACTTGTACTCCTCTGCCTCCTCATCGTCGTCCCCGTTGTCGCCGTCGTCATCTGATGCCTCCTCTTCATCCTCGTCGCCTTCGTCCTCTCCTACGTCTTCTCCTCCGTCCTCCCCTCCGTCCTCCCCTCCCTCTTCCCCGTCCTCTTCCAATATTTTTATTTCTCCTACCGCTTCAGACGACCAAGTCACACGTTCCGAGCAGAATGATCTCATCATCAAACATTTGTGCATCTTTTACACCAATGCTGCTGCGGTGCCGGAGGGCGACGGCTTCCCGGCCGGCAGCGCTGTATACCGGACGTTCAGCCGCATCAACCACTCCTGCATCCCCAACATGATATTCTACCCCAATACCAGCGAACGGCCGTTCCTGAAGGTGTGTGCGCTCCGCGACCTCGCCGCCGGCGAGGAGCTCACGGTTACGTACGTGGTGCCGAGCCTCGGTGCGGCGTGCCGTGCCGACGAGCTGGCCCGCGTGTACGGCTTCCAGTGCAACTGCGCCGCATGCCGGGGTCCCCGGGCCGCCGCCCACGAGGCGCAGCGCCGGTCGATCCGCGCCCTCGAGGCCGCCCTGGAAATCTATGACCAGGGTAACCACCGCGGCGGCGGCGGCGGCAGTGCCGGCCTGATAACCGGTCCGGGCGTTCGCGTGCCCTGGGACGCCGACGAAGCCCTTACGCTGGCGAGGCGACAGGTCTCGCTTTTGGAGAAGACGGGGCTGGTAGGCGCCGAACTGGCCGCAGCGTAAGTCGCGGATGTGCCAGGCAGGGGGAGGTTGGTTTCCATCTGATGCCCGAGGCTGACACAGCGAATTTCTAGATACGAAGACTGCTCCAAGTACGCCAAAAGTGCGGGCCGCTGCTTCGAAGCGGATTTCTATTTGGGCGAGTCGAACCGCGTGTTCCAGATTTGCTCAGGGGCCGATAGCACGGTGAAGAGCGATGACAACGAAAGTCTCGAGGGTCGCCACAACGGCGAGACCAGGAACGACGAGCGAAAGGAAAAGGGTTCACACACACTGAGTGATACCTTACTCGCCTTATCCATCTTGGGGGATGGCGAAGGCGAGGAGGATGTTGATTCCGATTGATATTTTGATTTCTCGTACCTTTTGAGGGGAAGTGGTTTGATGGGGAAAGGGGCCGGTGGTGTCTCATGTGGTTAGGGAAACGATTGATAAGGTTCCCGAAGTCGACCGGCAGGCGCTGGAGTTGCCACGGTTTTCCGTAGGTACTTGATCTCTCTTTCTCCTTTTAACCAGTGAATCTAGTATCCCACCTTCATTGAACGCTGCTGTTAGACCAAACGGAGAGCCATGGGCAATTATAATGTCGGTTATTATGAAATCTTTTCTTTTTCAATTGTCGTACGTGGCTTTTAGCTTCAAATCGATCGTCTTGGCCCACGTGGTAGGGATATTGAAAGCCCCTTTTCCCCGGGAGGAGCTATGAAAGATATATTTTCCAGCCGGGGACGGCAGTAGGCTTTGTCCGATGAAAATAATGTGATAGGAATGATAATAAAGACATATCTTCTTCTCATAGGAGAGGTAAAAATAGTATGCAATCTTGTTGTCGAGTCCCTATCATTCCAAGGGGCTGCTCGACAAATGCTGGCCGTAATCGAGCTGAATGGGAACAAGCATCTGAGATTAATCGATTGGGGAAAGACTAGTCGTTTCACTTGGAAAGACCGAACCTTGCGATCGGAATCGGAATATTCAATGGATCTGTCCCTTGGGTGGGGGGGATGTAACAAGCTGTGATAACAGAACCACATGTGGCCGGGTGATTATCCCGTCATGGCCACTTTGGTGAAAACCAACAGATCCACTCCGGGATCTGGCTTGAGAGGGTTTTTTAATGCGTCGTACAGCCGTCATTTCCGGGCTTTCTAGATTGCCAAGTGCTCGATACGTACCGCCCTGTGAGGAGCTTTGAACGGCCTTTTCTCAAGCTCGTCTAGATGAGACCACGCAGAACTTGATTCAATCGATTGAACAATACCTTTATGGCTTGCGCTGAATGTTTGCAGTACTAACACGCTTGTACCGGTTCCACAAAAGCTATCGATATGTTAGGTAGGAGACCCAAACTACCGCCTGTCCTCTTTCATCAGTGTGGGCATCCTGGATGGCGGTATTGTTGCTGGCGCTGACTGTTAATTTCTCGTGTTACACCCTGAAATTGCAGGTAGGTGATGCATAGTGGGGGCGGGCCGGGGGCCGCGGCTCGCCTCACAGTCACCAGGGATTGTCAGCGGGGTTAAGCCGGGTAGTTGATAGCCGCTTTTGGTTCGACGTCGAGGTTCAAGACTGTCCGCTCGGGGCTCTTGTTATCTAGTAGAGTGACTCAATGGAAAGCCGGTGCATGAATACTGCCATTGGAGCTGTTCTGTCCCAACAGGCTCAGGAAATGTGGTTTGAGCTCGTGTAACCAATGCTTTGGGTTTTTCAGACGAGACGTGAGTAACAGCGACATACCACGGGATTTATAGATCAAAGTACCTTGAGTATGTCCCAAGTACTGCAGCGCCTCGAACAGGGGAACGCTGTATGCCCATCGGTCACATGGACCTTGTACTAAAATCTCTATTTCCTGGTCCTATTGGGACATTCCTTCCCCGCTTTGTGTTCATCTTCCCAGCTTTCCTGTCTGTTCCTCCCATCTAGATCCGAGCAAAGGGGACGCCAGAGACGTCATAAGAAAGCGAAGACAAAGTCCGTGAGACAATCAGCCCATACATCTCGACAATATGGATGGATATCATGATGGACAGCCAGGGACAACCGCATTGGGATTAATGCCAGTCTTGGCGCCCTCGGGCTAAGAACCAAAGGGGCGACAAGTGAGATGGATAAGTGCGACGTCGGTAGTCGGAGGGCTTACGAATAGGATCGGTGCTAGCCCGTTGCGGACATACTAGGGGGGCGGGCGCTACCTATCTTATTAGGGGGAGGGGACGCGAGGACCATGGAGTTGATTGCTCATCATCTCAGCCTCAAATGGCCGACTTCTGCCGGGTCGCTTCCACCATCATCACCAGCACCCCCATCCGTATCTCGACAGCCCTATCACGGGCTTTTTTTTTTTTTTTTTTGGCTGCTTCTCCTCTTTGCGTCGCTGCTGCCGGAGCCCAAATCCGCCCATCGGCTGTCGGGACCTTCCGCCATGAGTCAGCGATGGGCGTCGCCAATGGATTGGGCGAGCCGCCGCGATGTCATTACGGACCTGTACATCAACCACTATCTCCCGCTCCCTCGCGTGAAGGAAATCATGGAACGTGACTACGGGTTTTACGCTACGTATGTGACGTGCCACTCATACCCCCTGGCCGTGCCCGCGCGCTGACTGAAGCGGTTGGAAGCCCGCGCATGTACAAGGTGAGCCGATATGGAACGTGCTGTGCTGTACTGGCGTGCTGACACGGGACAATCAAGTATGACGCGCCCTCTCTTTCCCGGGCCCCACACGAGGAAAGCAGACTCGGTTTCACCAGGTCCAGGGCACAGAGACAGGGCGTGGCCAGGCTGACCCGAAAGTGAGCAGGGACCGCTTCCGCAAGTGGAAACTGTTCAAATACAACGTGCCCGGCGCATTGGAAGCATCGCAAGGGGTCACACGCGGCCATGCGGCGGGGAAAGACGTCGCTACCAGGAAGGCGAGCCGCCAGAGAAGTGCCCAAGAGGGCAGCGAGGAGTCCCACGTCCAGGAGACGGCACAGACGGTGGCGGCCCCGGCTGTGCCTTACAAGTCTCTCGCATCGCCGCGCATCTTTCTCCTCCCAGAAACGGTCATCAGCCTGACGCAGCAGTTCGTCGATTGCCAGCTTCAGAGACACCAGCGCTACCGCCTCGAGAAGTCTATGGAATGGTGGTGGGCGGTGGAGAGCGCGGTCCGGCTGGTGGAGGCCAAAAAGCTGCAAGAAGGATTCCGAGAACTCAACCACTGTTTCGACCGTTTCGCAGCGATGCTCAAGGACCCCGAAATAGGGCTGCTGCCCAACTTTTACAACATGCTTATACGGCTCGGGCCGCTGCTCGGGGGCAATCTCCTGACCTATGCTACGCAGATGGCCATGATCAAGCTCGGCCGGGGGCACCCGCTGACGCTGGTGTTCAACACGTTGCGCCGGGCCGGGCCGCAAGAAGTCCGAGACGGCGGGTACATGATGATCCGCACGCACTTCCAGGCGGCCGAGAGGGCCCTGGGCGGAACCGACGCCAAGGTCACACGGCTGTCGGCCCATATCCTGCAGGCGCTGGACTGGCACCACGTGGACAGCCACTTGCCGGCCGACAGCGCGACCATCGAAGCCGACATGTGGCGCGCCTACAAGCAGCTGCTGGCGGCGGGCGCCGTGGAGGAGGCCAAGGAGACGCTGGTGGACATTGCCATGATGTACGTTCGGTACCGGCGCTACGACGAGGCGAAGCGGCTCGCGGACCAGATCGCGGGCGGGGCTGAAGGGAGCGCCGATTTCGAGGTCCAGCGTTTCCAGAGCCGGGCCTCCCGCGTGCGCTACCTGATTGCGCGAGAGACGGACGACATAGCGGCGTGCTTCTTTCACGCAAGCCAAAGCCTCCAATACAACTTCCGCAATTTCGGGCGTGCGCATCATCGACCAGAGGCATTGCTGGCGCAATACCAAGCTCACCTTCGAGAGAAAGGCCATCCGGAACTCGCTGCAAAGCTGGAGCTGGAAATCGCCGGGCAGGAGGGGGCATTGTCTGGGGCCCATGGCGTCGAAGTGAAGAGAGAGGATGGGGGGGGAGGGGAGGGAGCCGGAAGAGAGGCATGAGTCCACCGGATAAGGCACACGCCACTGTCACAGCGAAGCCCTTGGATGCGCCCGGTTCACCGGTCGCTATCCGCACAATTCGCCCCCTCCAGAGTCCCACAGTATTGAACGCGTGCGTGCTCGGTATATGGCGCCAACACCGAACCAAGCGCATCAGTATCCCCTCCCCCCTCCCGGGGGTCAGGTAGGCTAAGAGGCCGGCACGGCGCAAGCGAAGCCGACCCACGGCCAACCGGGTCGAGATAACGGCCCATGCAGCGGGCGAAGGGCATGCGGACCACCACGAGCGGGATACGGGGAGGGGGGGGTTGCTCACCGGGCGCCGCAGGAGCGATCACGTGTGGTCGTGCCGTGGCCCTGCGACAGCGGAAGCACAAGCAGTCTTGGCGGCGGAGAGCGGCCATGGTGGGGGAGTCCAATGCACGCTTCAGTAGATACCAGTCCCGGATACTTGCATCCCCACCGCGCACCGCGTGCAAAGTGATGCACCAACCGGGGGGTGCCGCGCTACAGCGAGGGCCGGCTTATGGCAGCGCCCCGATGCAGCCTAGCGCGCCCAACCGGGGGGGGAGGAAGCTCCCAACCTTGGTTGGATCGGACCCAATGGGTTCGAGGCATTCATTGATCCGGGCCGGCCCATGCTCGAAAAGTGCTCGCCGACGTCGACCAGCAACTCCCTCAACCACCACAGCCAGCAAGCCAGCAACACCACCTCTTCCCACACCTCCCCCCCCCACGAATCGCCAATACCGCCATCATGGTTTTCTTCGGTGCCACCCCCCTCAAGAAGTTCCCGGCGCCCGTCCGTACGTGGTCTCCCCCCTCTGCCCTCGCCCTGCGACCGTCCGGTCCCGACCGCCTGTCCGTCGGTCCCCTCACCAGCCCGCCCGCCAGCGCGGCCCCCGAGGGACCCCCGACGGCGGCCGGACCGACCGACGGCCCGGCCTGCTCCCTTTCGTCGCCGTTGCGCGCCGACGCCCCAATGGATGCTAATTGCCCCGTCTGCAGTCAAGCCGCTGGCCCCCTTCTTCGCTGCCGGTACGATGGCCCACCCCGCCTGCGGCCCGCGGGCGCCTTCTCCCCACGCCTCGCTCGACGCCTCGCCGGTGTGATGGCCAGAGAGAAGGGGAGAGGGCGCGCGGGGAGGAGAGCACCCGGGAGGGAAAGCAATGACTGACAAGACGCGCCGGGGCAGGTCTCGTCATCCTCTACGGAGTCAACTCGGCACAGAACGCCATGATGAAGTGTACGTGACTTGGACCCTTTCTTCCCCCTTTCCCGCGCCCCCTTGGCAAGAACACGCCCGGAAACCCAGGAGCTCACGCATGCCGCTTTCCCGCCCAACAGCCGACGAGTGGAAGAACGACCCGCGCAACCCCAACGCCAAGTCGGGCGGCCACTAAATCGCCCTCGCTTGATTGGCGAGCCCGGGGAGGGGTTTTCTTGGACCAGGAGACGGGACGAGGAGAGAGCAGGCACGACTCGCGTGGTTGGCCGCGGGAGGATGGAGAGGCGGCGGAGGAAACGGAAGGATAGAAAGTGTACGAGAGGGGGGAAGATGGGGCGTGATCCGGGCGGACATGTGACCTCGGAACCACGAATCTGTCTTCCAAAGCCAATGCGACACATAGCATAACCTCCTTTCGCTTCCGAGGAGGCCCCGGCCTGAATCGCGAGCCTTGACTGTTTACATTTGTCTCCGCAGCCTGCGCCGAGACGCCGCTGCCCCCCCAGCCTCGGGTCTCTGGCAAACGAAGGAGACGGTCGTAGCGTCCCCTGCTCCGTCTCGAATCCCCCCACGGCGTAACCGACGGGAGGCGGGATTTCGGAGGGCGGTATCTCCACGCTCACAGAGCTTGCCGCGTGCGACGAATCGAAACACTTGCGAGCTTGCCGCTCCCCTATGTCTTGTGCCAGATGGGGGGACGTGTCACCCCCGGTGCGCCCGGGGGACGGCGGCCTCCCTACTGCCTGCACGCCGGACTTGTACTTGGGCCCCGTAGCCCGGAGAAGCGAGCACGGCGCCCTTGCGTGAGGGGATGCGGGACACGCGGGTGCATGGTGAGGCACGGCTGCGTGCATGACGAAACCGTAGGATGCCCCCCCCCCTCGCCCGGGCAGATGGCGAAGGGGGGCCAGCAACCAGACAGTAGGCAAGTGGCCTTCTAGTCTTCCATTCGTCCCGGACGGCATGCCGCCGGTCTGCCAGCACCCTGGGACCAGCAGCCACCGGCCAGCCATCGACGGGGGTCTATCTCTAGCTTCTTGGGTGCTAAGTCTATCGCGGCCCATCCCCTCCATGGCTGCCAAGCGCGCGTGTCTTCCTGCCCCCCTGCGTGCATCACAGAACCTCCTTGGCGTCGCCGCCGCGCTCGTGCGCCTGCGGCGGCTCGGCCAGCACGTCGCGCAGGAAGCCGGCGACGGCCATGGTCCACTCCTTGCCGACGGGCACGTAGTGGCCGCCGGGGTGGACGAGCTTGCGGGCGGCGGCGGGGCCGCAGCGGGCGACGAGCCCCTCGCTGCGGGCCTCGTCGACGACGGTGTCGAGGCCGCCGATGACGTGGAGCGAGGGGGTCGCGAGCCCGCCGGCGTAGAGCCAGGCGGCCAGCGCGTCGTCGCGCGCGTAGAAGCCCGAGTAGACGACGGCGAAGCGCAGGGCGCGGTGCCCGTTGGCCTCGCGCAGGTCCCGCACCCACGCCGCCGCCGGCGGCTCCCCCCCGGCGCCCGCCTCCCCGGCGCCCGCGGCCGGCACCGCCCGGCCCGGCTCCAGCGCCGCCGCCACCATGGCCGCCAGCGCCCCGCCCTGCGAGAAGCCCATGACGCCGTCGACGCCGCCCGCCGCCCGGATCGTCTCGGCCACCCGCCCCATGCCCGCCGCCAGCCCGCGGTACGTGCCCGTGCCGTCGTCGCGGCGGAACCACGCCCAGTTGTCCGTCGGCCCCGCGTCCGCGTCCGCGTCCGCCGCCCCCGCCTCGTACCCCGGGATGTCCGACGGCCGCAGGTTGAGCGGCCCCGTCGGGTACAGCAGGGTGGGCGTGCAGTTCAGCGGGGGCACGCCCAGCGCCTTGGTCAGGACCTTGGAGAGCGCGCCCGTCTTCGCCTTGAAGAGGGTCCCCGATTGCGTGTAGCCTGGGGGGACGTGTCAGTAGGGGCGCGAGCCGGCCGAGGGGCTGGAAGGGCGGGGTGCGGGAGGCGTGCCGGGACGCGGACCAGCCGCCCGAAAAGGCATGAGAGAGAGAGTGTGTGGGAAAGAGAAGAGAACCTCCTCGCTCGTGCGTCCACGACATCCCCCGTCCATGCACCGAAGCCCCCCCAGACCCCCGAGACGAAAACTCACCATGCAGCATAAGAATCTTCAGCTCCTTCTTCTCCTCGGCTTTTCCTCCCTTCGCCTTCTCCCCCTTGCCGCCATTGGCCCCCTTCTGGGCGGCGGCGGCGGGTTTCTCGCCGGCCGGGTTCGACGGCGGCTGCTGCTGGGCGGCCGTCGACATGGTGGCAGCGAGGCGACAGCCGAGAGCGACAACAACAGTACGGGGGGTGGTCAAGCGCGCAGAGGAACCGAAAAGAAGCAAAGTCATGGAAACAGGGCGCGACGACCTGCGAGGAGAACGGGGCGGGGGCTTATCGCTCGGTTCGGCGTTTAGGTCATGGGCGTGGATGGGGTGGGAGGGAAGAGGAACCGGGGGTTCCGAAAGACCGGCCGACCAGTCCCAAGATGGGCCGCCCGCCTGTCTTTTGCTCCACCTGGGGCCCGGGGCTCCTGTCGGCATAGCGAGCGCTGGGCAGATGAGTCAGCCCGGCGGTAGCACATCGCGCCACTCGGCGCCGAAGGCCCAAGGCAGGACCAGCCATCACCCACCCTCATCTTGGTCGTCATCGTGGCCCTGGCCAACAGGCTGAAATAGGGAAACGCACCCGAGGAAGCGGTCCTCTCCAACACCAGTGGCGGGGCGTGCGCCTATGCGATCCATTTCTACACGGCAGATCTGCCCCGTGTCTAGTAATAGTAGTAGTAGTAGTAGTAGTATACAGCCCGCTCGACTCGCAACCCGGACGACCGGCCTGTGTCTTCTTGGGGGACGTGGCGCCACCGCCCGTGGTGTTTGGAACCCCCCCCCCCCTCAAACGCCCAGAAGCATTATCGTTCCCGCATTCCTCATCAATCGCTTCATGCCTTGGCCTTCTTGCCCTTCTTTTCCTTGCCCGCCTTGCCCTGCGCGCCCGGCTGGATGCGCGCCATCATTTCCTCCTTGGTGATCAAATGGTCCACGCGCTCCAGCAGGCCCAGCAGGCTCTTCATGTTATGGCTCCACTCGTTCAGAACGTCGTCCGAGTCTCTCGGCTTGGCAAAGTTGACCAGCTGCGCCGGCCGGTCGATGCGTGCGTACACCGTCTTGGAGCACACCAGCTCCGAGATGTACTTCTCCGTCTCGTCCGCCGTGAGGTCCAGCAGCTGCGTCAGCCGCTTCATGCCGATGCGCGTGTAGTACTTGGCCACAACCCGAACGTTGTGCTCGATGACGCGCTTGCGCAGGTCCTGCCATCGCTGGTGCGCCTTCTCGTCGCCCGACGCGTTGGGCGCGTTGTCGAACACGTCCGTCGAGCACAGGTGCGGCCCAAACATCTTGGCCACCTCGGGCCACCGCATCAGCTCTGGCACTGTGAAGAGCTTGAGCAGCTGCGCGTCCGTCGGCACTTGGTTGTTCCGGGTGTCGCGGTAGATGCGGTGCAGGAGATCGTGCTGCTCGTTGTCATGGGGCGCGAGGATGACAAAGTAGATGATGCGCTGCAAGACCTGCGTGTAACATTACTTGATTAGCCGCCTGCGGTCCGCTGTCGCCACACCGGGGCCGGCTACTCACAGGCTGCAGCTTGGCCGGGTCCTCCTCGACGGCCTCTGTATCCAGGACCTGCCTGTAGTGCTTGCAAGCCTCCAGGTACTTATCCTCGTGCTTGGCCAGCGTGATCTGCTGCTCGTAGTAGGCCAGCTTCAGGTCGGTGGTATCGTCCTCCTTCGCCTCGGGCACCTCCTCGCCGCGCTTCCTCTTCTCCTCGCGGGCCTTGGCCTCCTTCTCCAGCTGCTCGGCCGTCTTCTTGGGTTTCCGCGACAGGTAGCGGGTGCTGATCTTGCGGCCCAGAATGGCGGCTTGTGTCCAGTCGTTGTTCTCGATGCAGAGGGCCACCTGTGCGAGGATGAACTCGGTCTTCTCCCGGCGCTCCATGGAGCCAAACGTCTCGACCTGCAGCTCGCACAGAATGTCCATGGCGGCCTTCTTGTCGCCCTGCTGCTTCTTGATGTCCGACAGGATGCGGGTCACCCGGGCGCGCTCGACCTCGACGAAGATTTTGCCTTCGGTCACGGTGCGCAGCGTCTCGATGACGGAGAGCTTGGTCTCCATGTTCGGGGTGTCGTCGAGGAACTTCATGACGGTCTGGACCATGCGGGTCACGGCCTGCTTAAGCTGGCCATGCTTCTTGGAGAGCACGAGCACCTGGTCGTTGAGCAAGCTCCATTTGCCGGCCTCCTTGCAGATGGTGCATATCGCAATCAGGATGCGTGATGTCGAGGCCAGGTCTGACGCCTGTGGGGCGGGAGGATGGAGAGTGGTCAGCAAGCGGGAGCGAGGGGGCGGCTGTGGTTCGGGCGCCGACTGACCTGACGGGTCTGCTTCTCCAGCAAGGCGAGCTTCTCGATGGCGGTCGTGACGTCGTTCTGTTCAAGGAGGAGGGGGGTCAGCAGGGCGCCGGGCAGCAGGAAGCCGTCATTGGGACAGCACTGGGCAGCGAGGGCGTGCTGGCGTACCTTGGCCAGCTTTTCGGCCTCGGGAATTTGCTTGTCAGTCTCCTTGCTGAAGTCCTTCTCGGGCTTCAGGACGGTGTCGGACATGATGGCGGCGGTGGACGACGTGTGACGTTGGCGTGGGTGCAATCAGGCGGAGGGGAAGCGGGCGCGGCGGCGGCGGGAAATGGGGCAGGCAGCTCGACAGCGGGAAGCACCCGGAATGGCAGATGGCAATATCGACGGGTTCCGGGGTGGATGGCAGCTGATGAAGCGGTGGGTGATGGCAGGCCGGAATTGTGTTTGGGTGCTCGTTCAATGACGGCTGGGTCACGGTACGACTTGGAGAGGCTGGACTGTGGACTTGGAGCTACCACCAGGCGGCGAAGCTCACGTAGCCCGCGCCTGCCTGATAAGCCCCGACAAGCTGCCACATCACATGGAGATAAGCCGCTGGTGGCAGCAGGGCAATCCCCAAGCCGTAGGTACGTACCTGAAGCAAGTACCCAAGTACCCCCGCCAAGTTTCATACTATGCATGCATCATAACATGCCAACCCCGGCTTCACTTGTTTTCGTCGTCACCGTCATGTTCCCGCGCTGCAGAAGGCTCGTTCGTTTAGACGGCTTGGTATGGACTCTATCTCCCATCTTCGCCGGAATACATGGAAAGTCTACTGAGAAAAACAATTCGCTGTGGGGGAGGCATTCCATATTCCACTCCCCAGCCAACCTGCCCCATCATGTCCAGACTGGGTATGCCCGCCTCGTCTGTCCGCGGCCGTCCCTCTCGCGTCGTCGGCGACTAGACGCAGGGGTCGATGCCCCAATGGACCTGCACTTTCTCCCACAGGCAAGCCATTCTGTCGTCGTGCGGGGTGGCGGCTCCATTGCCTCGCCTCACGTGGGCAGCACGCCTGCCGCGGATCGCTTGAAAGCACCACTCGGCCTGGCATCGGTAGCTGCCGAAGCGGAAGACCGTCTCGTACAGGCCGCCCAGGCCGCCTACCCGTTCCGGCTCCTCCACCGACTCCAGCTGGTACTCGCATGCGCTTTCAAACAGCTCGGTCAGGGTGTTGCGGTTCACGATCTCGCGCGGCCCCGTGATCTGCAGCACGCGCGAGTCTTGGCTGCGAGCCCTTGGCGGCACCCGCGTCCGATTCCAGACAATCTGGGGGTTGCGGTCGCCCACGTGGAAGTCGCCCGCCCAGCTTCGTTCCATCAGCTTGGCCGCCGCCTCGTGATGGAAGAAGATGAGCTTGGCGGCGCAGCCGACGTGGCCTCGCTCGGGCTCGGGCTCGTTGATGTGCACTTGGAACACCTTACCACAGTTGCGAATTGACCCCAGGAGCATGGGAATGTCGCAATCTCTGGGTAGGTTCATGATCCATAGCGCACAATTCTCTTCGTCGGTAATGTTAGCAGACAGGTTGGCCGACAAGGTTCGGTTGCCCTTGTAGTTTGGCGATGTTTTATCCCTGCCCCGCTGGGGCGCATGTCGGATACCTCGGGCAATGCCGTTGGGAATGCTTTGGAGGACCCGTGGGACCCCGGTCCAGGTTCCATTCCGAGGGCCTGCGTGCGACGCCTGTGAATCGTCCCGGCGCCCACGCCATTCGGCCTGGTCTTGGGCCGTCAGCGCAGGAGAAGCAAGGTCCAGCGGCCGTTGGCCAGTCGCCGGCGGATGGTAAGTCATAGACGCTCGGGAAACGGAACCACTGTTCGCTCTTTCCTGGGCGGGACACAGCAGGTCGTAGGGCTCGGCTCCAGCCCCCAAGCCTTGGGAGCCAGAGTGCACCGAGGGGCCCCACGGGCTTCGAGTTGGCAGCATTGGTGCCGGCGTGCTGGGCGAAGGGATCTGGCCGGGATGAACCGGCGGCCTCGGCTGCAGACCCGGAAAGGACTGACCAGGGTCATGCGCAATTGGCCAGGTCCTGTTGTGGCCTGGCCCAGGAACAAGACCGGGGGGCGGATTCAATCCACCGAAAAGGGGTCGTTCTTGCTGTGTGCGACGATGGTCCTGCGGCATGCGCTGAGCATCTGCATGCTGCTCTTGCTCGCCCTGCCATATGGAGGCGGCGGGGGTTTGGTTGTAGTGGGGTCCCGGGGTGCGACCTTGAAAGTGCTGAGGGTATTGCCCCGTATACACACTGCTGGGAAGTTGTCCGACAGTGTCGGGATCGATTCTCTGCCCGGGCGACTGGGCCAACTCTGGCGAGCAGGCCTCACTGCCCGCCGAGGGGGGCGTGGCTTGACCCAGAGACTCGAATGGAGATGAGTTGCCGCTGGCTTCTGCCATTATGCGAGCTTCAAACAGTTAGCTCCCCTGTGGGCCGTCGATGTAGTGGGATAGAGTGCGGTTTCAGGGAAGCAGGGCCGTAACGGGCGTCTTTGTGATGGAGGGCGTGGCGGCCCAGGAGCCGACTGTGGGAAGGGTGGTAGGGTGGGAGTCAGATGCTCTTGATCACCAGTCCGGTGCTTGGGTGGGGGTATATAGCATATCCCTGGGGGCAGAATCGACCATAATTAACGGGCGAGTTTTTCATCAAACAAAGAGCTTACCCCGGGTCTGGCGGTGGATCTGTTTGCAGTCCATAGCTGCTGGACCAAAGAGCTCTGCGGCCCAGCACAGTGTTCCGAGCAGTTGCTATGCCGGGCGACAATGGAAAAAGAAAAACCGAATAGGGGTTGGAATCATATAAAGCTTCGAGAGATGCAGTATGGGCTCTGTCTTGGAAGCTGGCAAAGGATTGCTTGAAATGTGTTTGGATTGTGGGTAGGGAGGTGGAAATGTCGGGAGGCATCAGCGGCTTTCAATGAAGAAATCTACCTAGGCAGACACAGGCTGCGTTGGACCTTCTCAGCTGGAGGGTTTGTTCCATGGGGAAGGGGTCCTGAGCTGTTATTCTCTGGTGAAGCCGCGGCCCGCCTTGTAAACGCGCTCCGATCTAGACGGAAACAAAATTCACAAGGCAATCTTCGGCGTCAACTTTATTCGCATCTCTATTGATACGGCATGGACACTGGCGAACACGCTTCAGCCCAAGCTTTGATGGCATTGAAAAAGTCACTAGGGGGCAAATATAGCAAACCCCCGCAAGACCAAGACATCTAATATCTCGACAACCTGCCATCCCGCATGATGCCCTGAGTTTTCCCTGTCCGAAGAGCCTTCCAGACCCTTGAGCTATATCACACGAGACCCGGAAGATTGAAGGAATATATCCCTTGACACCTGTCCTCCGTACATGCGGCAGCGGTTGCATCGCCGCCCAGAATCCCTGTTATAAATGCGTATAATGAACAAACCTGATGGCGCCAGCCACTAGGGGCTCACAATCTCGGGCTTCAATGCCGTTTAGTACGAATAGTAGCAGACACCTAGCTATCGTGGGGAGCGCCGAGCAGGTTTGAGGTCGTCGATGTTCGTGACATGCACACAAGCGTGAATTCTACGTACCAGCAGCGGCGTATGCCAATAATACCCAGCGCTAACACTTTCCTGCGTAAAATGGACCAAAGCACAAAGGAGCCTGCTCATATTTCAGTGACGAAGGAAAGAGCACATAGCCACCGACAGGTAAAGTTGGATTCCATCAGAGACCTCAGCATCTTCCGAATCGTCCAATCCTTCCCCCGAATGCACGAGCAGGAACCTGGAGCAGGAGCCCAATTTCCATACACTGACCGTACACGCCCCCACCCAGGGAATGCTATTCCTCTTCGTCTAGGCCTACATGGTTGTAGCCCTTCAAGTACAGCTGATACATATTTGGGGGAGCGTGTTTTCCAAACGAAACTTCCTGCTTACAGGATATCTTTGCGGAAGATGGGGGTTGGGTCGTGAAGGTTGAGACCCACCCAACTCAACCCCGATACCCCTTTGAGTCCTCTTCCATCAATGTGGGCCATGGGGACCACGCGCCAGTGGGCGTTCGTGTGCCCTAATACTCGGGATCTTGCCTGTATGATGAGAGAGCATGGCAGCCTAGCCAGATAACGCAAGGGCCCACTGCCGTCCGCCAGACGAATGGGAGCACACGTGGCGAACTACGTTCAGGGGAAATCGTTCTGACTAGCCATTACTCCGCTAGGGGTCAAGGGCAAGCCGGCCCTCTAGTACGTTTGCTTGCCCGGCAAGTCCAAATACCCGTACCGTGTCCGCGAGACCAGACATGAGATGTTTTGGAGAAGCCGGCGAGGTGGCCGTGTCCCAGATCAGGGAGCGTGGGCAATGGGCCCGTCCTTGATGCAGGGCGGCGCAGCCACCCCTTGCCCACCGAGTCGATGGCGGGTGTTTCAACTCTTTCGGGCGGAAGCGACGAAACAGTCCCCACGGGGGGACAACTCGGAGCTGTTGCGCGAGATGCGCAACCGCCCATCTTAAGACCCTTGGCCGAAGGAGCGCTCTTGATGCGGGCGCAGCTCCTCCCCTCTCCCATCGCAGGCGGCGACGCCTTCCCCCTCCCGCACCAGCATGGCGACGCTCTACGCCGGGAAGCAGCGTCCAGACAGGCGGGAGTGTAAGAACCAATGCTACCATGAAAAAGAGAACCAGGGCGGGGCTGATGACGAAGGAACCCGCGCCGGCGCACTGCCTCCCCCGTGCTAGCTCAAGACCGACGATGCTGATTTCCGTCGTTGACTAGTCATTGCTTAGCAGCCCGTAGTGGACTTCCATTTCCGAGGTTGATAGCCCGCAGCCCAAGCCGAAGCTGGTTTAGGGGCACGGCAAGACTGTTGCACCTAGAGAGGCAGCTTGTGTTCGCCTCGGGTTTGGCGTCCGCGCCGCGCGCGCAATCTACCGGCCGGGGAGCCACATGGCGAGACGAACCCTGTATTATTCTTCCGAGAAAATAACCGCTTTCATCTCGGGGGCGAGGGAAGAGGTCGATCCCCCCCCCTACCCGGCACAGAGACGGAAACTGCTCGATCGGGGCTCCGTTCTCTGGCTCCAGGTTCAAGACGTGGCTTGGATGCCTACGTATGGCCATGGGGTGGACGTGACCGGCTATCGAGACGCTGCCTTAAAGGTTGCGAGGGAAGCGAGGGGGAGCTGGACTCGCTCGAAGTCGAAATAGACTAATGCAGAAGTGGCGCTCGCTGGCCGCGTTGCCCTGATCCGTTGCTAGTAGGGTGACGATGTCAACGGCGAGGGCCAAGTCTGGGCACGAGGGCAACAGAACCAATTGACCGGCGGGCGTGGTGGCGGGAAGATGAAATCAAATCTGAAATCGTGCAAGCTTGGGTATATTCATTCTGCCCCAGAAGGGGTCGCCGTCCGCTCCCAAACGGTTCTAGCATCAACTGCCAAACCCTGTTATCCACCACTTCCGTGGAGGCAAGCTCAACATCCTCGACTTTCTGGGTTTTCCGCTTCGTCGGCCTCGCACCACCCATGGCGCGCAAATCGCAATTCCAGCAATTCCATCCTCATCGGCCTGCCATCCCGGCGCGGCGCGTCTGTGCCCGCCTTGGCGGGCATCACCTAAACTCAGGGGGGATGCGCGCGCGCGCACGCGCTGCAGCGGCCTCCCGTGGTGTCCGCAGTATAGTGCCTCCCCTATCTTTCCCGAGACCGCAGTAGCAGCGAGGGCTCTCTCACCGGTGGGCGTTGCGCCGTGGTTCGCAAGCCCGGCGCCGCAAGGATGCCGAAAAGATCGCCAGCGACAGGGGGTGGAGGTGCCGCGTTGCCGGTAGCAGCGCAACCTCGGCCGATTCTGCAAGTGCAAAAAGCGGCCGAAGTGAGGCTGTGCTTCCTGCAGCCGCCGAGGAGGGGGGGACCCTATCTGCCCAGGGGGCGGGTACCGCCGAGGCGGACTCCGCTGATGCCCATGGCCGCCATCGGGCCCTCTCTCTTTCCCTGCTGCCTGGAGACAAGGGGGAGGAACCAAGACGTCGAATTTTGCAAGCGACCTGCCAGGCGCCGAAGGCTAGTTGGGCGCCTGGCGTGGGTGCAGGGGTATAGGGTGGGTGATAGGGTATCGTGTTTTTTGGGGGAGGGGGTATCATCGTTGACCAGGCCGTTATTGCGTCATTCATCCAGTGCCCAACTCAATCCCACCGGGATTCGGAGCAGGTACTGGCGCCCGCGGCAGCGTAGCCGCTTCACTTAGTAGACAGACTCATCCACGTCGGAGACCCGGAGAACAGGAACCTTGGGCTTGAAAGAGGGGGGGAAAACAAGGAGCGTCAGCCAGGTGTTCCATGCGATTAGGTTGGCAAGTAGGGTGATTGCGTTTGGTGGAGCGCGCTTGCAAGGGAGCGGGCGCGGGCGGACTTACAATGGAGGTTACGGGCCGTGCGGCAGACGACGAGCCCCGACTTGAGCGTGACGAGGTCCGGGGGCGGCGTGGCGGCGATGACGAGGTGAGAGAACCCAGCTTGAGGGCAGCGCAGACCTCCTGTTCCTTCTCGCTGAGGCTCATGAAGCGGTCGAGTTCGTCCTGCAGCTCCAGTCGCCTCTCCTCGGGCAGGCGCTGCATGTCGAGCTGGTTGATCAGCCGCGAACGGTACTGGTCCACGGCTTCTTGGCTGGACTTGGCGAAGCGGGACTGCTTGTTGCCCATGGTGTCTGGCTGTCGGGCGGGTTTCCTTGTCGACCGAGTTTCTCGGCTGGTCAAGCGGCGCTTCAACAAACGCCGGGCGGTTTTGGTAGTGATGATGTTTGTGTAGCGGGTGCCCGGCGTGGAGAGGGTCAAGGCGAGCTATGACAGATGCCAACGGGGAATGCAGATGTAGCGAGGATGGGAAACAGTGATCGAGAATCGGACAATGTGCACTCGGGATGCTTGAATAGAAAGCTGGGGAAGGGGCCCTGTATATACGCCCACACGCCCGGCACTGGTGTGCGAACGCCGAACCAGAGGAAGGGCTACTAGTTACCACCTCAGCTCATTTTACCATGGCCCCCCCCGTTTCCATGACGGCGGCCGGGCGCTGCCCAACAGGCCCAACCCTCCAATCGGGCGGGCTGGGAGAAGAAAAAAAGCCTGAATTGGATGGCGTCCGCTGCGGCCTTGGAACCACCAACAGGATGGGACACAAGAGTCATGGACAAGGGGGGGTTGCAGCGAGAAGAACGCCCGTTGGTGAGACGATCGACAAGCACCGCCCCTGGCGCCAGGCTGTAGATCGCAGCCGTTTGCCATCAGCAAAGAGCTGTCCCGTAGCGCCAGCCTCCCAGCCACGACGGGCAGCGCAGACGCAGGCAGGCGGGCTGAAAAGGCTCTGGTGGGTTCGTGGGCTGGCAGGGGCTGACATGACAGGGCCCTGTCCGCACACAGCCTGATCCCATATACGCCTGTTGGCTGGTAAGCCCTGCAACACCGCCATGTGCCGCGGTGCTGGGTGGGATCGATTAGATGGGCAGATGAGCAGGCAAAATTTGGGTCGATCGGCGGGTCTTGGCCGGCTGGCCGTCTGGCTGCAAACTTGGATTCGCCGAGACGCGCGCCCCAAGGCTAACGTTGAGTGCGATACGCTTCCCATTGCACTTGGGAAGTTGAGGCCTCCCTCCCTAGCGTCATCACTGTCTGGCGTCCCCGAGGACGGGAGAGAAGGAGGGGGCAGCGAGGAGGCGTGGACCAAGGCGTGACCATGTCTCGCCCGCTGCCGAGGCCACCTGCCCCCCCTTGCTCGCTTCGAAAAGACTCGAGGGATGGAGGCGCGCTCTTTCGCCACAGGGTCAGCCCCGGATTCCTTAGCCGAGGCGGGGGAGACAATACTAGCGACGGCCGCGTGCGTTTGCCCGCCATTCGGAAGCGAGCGCGTCCGGCACGCCCGCCGCCGGACATCTTGGATGATGCACTTGGTGCAGTCGATGATGCCGCGCCCACGACGGGGGTGGCGTGTTGGGCCAGATGCCGCCGCTGCAGCTGGCCAAGAAGAGGTATATCCGTACGACGGACGGTTGGGATTCCCTGACAACCTCGTCTTTTGCCGCTCCCCGCCTCTGCCCGCCCTTCTTTCCTTTCTTGGGCATCATTGACCGGCTATCGGCCCCAGTCCACGCCCGTACCTAAGATGCACTAGCCACAGAACATGTCCCGCCCATTTCATTTCCCCTGCCTGCCCGAACGAGTACATGTCATTTCAGGCGGATGTGCACCTCCAAGCAGCTGACCATGCGCCTTCTCCGCTGCTCCGTGCTACCCTCCTGCTCGTCGTCTTCAACAATGACCTCATCCACCGCCCTCACGCTCGCCGTTCGCAGTGTTACGTTGCAGTCCGGCTGCCCGCGGAAGAAGGCGGCGACGTGGACCACCTTCTCGATGGCCCGCCCAGTGCCCAGCACCACGACCTCGCGGGCCGTCTCGAGCCCGATGCCGCTGTCGGCCGGGTCGCGCTGCAGGTTGTACGTACGGGCCGCCACTGACATGGTGCTGCGCTTGGCCAGCTTGGTGGTGGGCGCCTGCGGGTCGAGGGACGAGGCGGTGCGCAGGATCTTGTCCAGCTGCTTGCGCACCCGCGTGGTAATGGACCGGAAGGGGGTTCGGGGGTTGACGTAGAGGCGGTGCGCCTTGTGTGTCGAGGGGGCGCGGGCCGAGACCAGGCTGCTGTGGACGCTCGCTCCTGCGGAAGACACGACCGTTAGCGAACGCGCCTTCGGGACGAGACCGCGAGCGGGCGTGGAGCCGGACCTTTGGGTAAAGGTGGCAGCTTCGTGATGGCCGACGTGGCGGGGCCAGGCAGCTGCGTTTCTGGTACCGTCGTATCGGCCATGGCCTCGTCGTGTGCCATGGGCAGGGTCGATCCGAGAATGTCGAGGCTGCCTGGCGCCTAGGCAGACACGAAACCCCGAAGATTCGCGGCGGGCGGGCGGGCGGTCGCGCGTGGTGGGCGATTGGACGGGGCGCGAGAGGACGAGGCGGCAGAGAGCGTGGTATAGCGAGCGTGGTCCTGTCGGTGCGAGGACGCTCCGGCCGTTGGCGTTCCCAGATGCGACGCTGGGCGATGATGGACGCTTTTGCACAGGTGCAGAGGTCGGAAGCGTCAATTGTTAAACTTTGGAGGCACTGGGTCGGGCGTGGGGCGCTGCAGGGTTTCCCCACAGCGGCTGGCCCACTCAGATGGATGCCTGCCTGCCTCTCTGCCTGCCAGTGCTGAGTGAGTCCAGTTCTGGGTTTCCAGTCCATCTCCACCTCGACGCTCCGAAAGCCAGCCCTGGCCAAGCAGCGCTGAAGACCTGCCTCCAGCCTCCGCGCCCGTGACGTACCACCGGCCCTCGCGAGCCCGCCGTCGACCTCGTCGAGCTTCCTGACACGCCCGTACCTGCACCAGCACCGACAGCCACCGACGTACTCGGACACCCTGGCTGTCTAATGCAAAACCATGTCTGCCTGCTCTAGCCGACTGGATTGACACGAACAACACCATGTCTGTGGACATCTGGCCTCCCATCGCGCCGGCCCAGCTTAAAATCGAGGAGGATGCCGCCCAGGTGAGTCGGTCCCGGCGACGGCCTCACGCGCTGCTCGCTGCATGACACCATGGCCCTGCTACCCCCGTCCCCGCCCCCGTCGCCCCGTGGCCAGCAGAAGGCCAGGAAGGGGAGAGGGGGGGAAGGGGAAGAAGAAGAAGGAGAAGCCGAGGGGGGGTGGCTCCTCGTCCCACGCCCGCGCACCGCCGTGCTAACACTGGCTCCCTCCCCACCGCAGGCGCGCGAGCTGACCTGGCTCCTCGACACGCTGCATGCGACGCTGCGCACGCTCAAGTCGTCGCTCGAGGAGTCGTACGCGCTGCTGGCACCCATCGACCCGGGCTCGACGCTCGTGGTGAGCACGCCGCGCCACGAGACGGTCAAGGGCCACGTCACGCGCGTCGGCACGCGCCTCGTCAAGGGCACCGTCGCCGTCAAGCTGCGCACGCAGCCGCCCTGCCTCCTGACCCTCAACCCGGACCGCCCCATCCACATCCCCGAGCTCGCCACCCTCAACACCCTGCTCACCCAGTCCGTGGACCTGCTCGCCTTTGTCCTCGCCGAGTCCTTCGGCGCCGACGGCCCCGCCAAGAAGTCGCCCGGCGCCCGCTTCGTCAGCTCCCAGCTCCGCCTGCTCGCCGAATACCTCGCCGAGGCCTCGGCTCTGCTGCGCGGGACCCCGGCCCCGTCCCCGCCCGCCTCCGCCACCACGCCGTCCCCGCCCGCCTCCGCCACCACGCCGTCCCCGCGGCCCCGCACCGGGAGCACGGCGTCGAAAGCCTCCGCCGCCGACCAACCCCCGCTGTCGCAACACGCGCCCCTCCCGCCGCCGCCCGACCTGAGCTGGACCTACGCCTCGGTTCCGCCGACGTGCTTCAACCCGCCCCTGGCCCCGGGGGCGCTCAGCGTGCACCTGACGATCGAGGAAGCGTCCCTGGTGCTGTACCTGCGGGCGCTGGAGCCGGCGGATGCGCCCGTGCACTTCGGGACGAAGCTGGCGCTCGCCATCGGCACGGCGCGGCGGCTGGAGCATGACGAGGCGGACCGCATCTTCGGGTACTGTCCCGAGGGGGCCGACGAGCTGCTGGAGCCGACCACGACGACAGCGACGCTCCCGCCCCCGGCGGGCGGCGGCGGCGGCGGCAACGGTCGCCACTTTGACCAGCAGCTGCACCGTACGCGCAGCAGCGAGGCCCGCCACGCCCGCGGCGGCGGCATGGGCAAGGGCCGCGGCACCGAGACCAGCGTGTACGTACGCGAAAAGGTCCGCGTCGACAGCGCCGACCCCAGCCTGCTTAGCCTGTCGGCCAAGCTCGGCGCCCTCGGCCACACCCTCGCACTCGCCCGGCGCAATCTCGCCACCGTCATGGCCGACGAGGGTGACGCTGCCGCCGCTGGATAAGGAAGGGGGACATGACCTACTGCCCCTCCAGAGTACGAGATCGAATCATCATGTTATAGATGGGCAGGCGGCACCGAATTGGTTCTTGGCATTCCATCTACGCCCTTGGCAAGACTTGGAGGGAAGGGTACACCGCAAATGGACGGGGTTTCAAACAAAGAAAGGCGTTCGGGTTCCTTACAGCAGGCGAGTCGTTTGGAAACGGGGAAGGCCGGAGTTGGCGAGGGTTGCGCTCACTCATCACGAATATCATTCCTCGTTATTTGATAGCAAGCAAGCACCGGCTTTGCAGTATTCGTTTTGAATTGACGGCCAAGTTTTGCGCGCTTCCTCGTCCATTTCCATTTCCTTCGGCGTCGCCCACGCAGAGACGCTAGGCTGACACATTCTTGAACAAAGTCGACGAATCATGCTCCCTTTGCCGGCCAGCGACGGCCCTGTTCCCGATAGTACTACGTTTCCAAGATAGCTCCTACACATGGATAAGTCGCTGCGTGTGACCTGGACTCCCCCGATAGGGACCCGCAAATTCCGTAGCTAAAACAGCCCAGGCGTTGTTTGCTGCAGCTGGCGCGGGTCTGCACAGCTCTGGTATAACTTTCACCAAGATATTCGGACCGAGCAATGGAAAGAAATCCGCCCTCCGCCGGGCCACCGTCACGCCATGATACTGCTGTCACGCACTCGTCGGTACCTAGCAACTCCTTCTCTGTCTTTGGTGTATGTTTGACACGTCAGACGGGCCACGGGTCGCTTACGACACCGGAGACCAAGGCATGGGGGTCAGAATGCGGGACTTCATGGTCTGGATCAGAGGAACCGTCTTGTGCACCGTTTCGGCCCAGCCTTCTATGCCCCAGCTCTTCTCACGGCGGATCTTGCGCTCTTCGAGGTTGGCAAACTGCCACAAGTGGTGGACGGTGTTGAGGTCGCCGATCTGCACGAACCAGGCGCCGACGCCCTCCATGACCTCGCGGCGGGCCTTAAGGCCGCGGCGCCAGTGCGTTTCCCACTCGAGCAGGTTGCCCGGGTGCAGGGTGTAGGAGCGTAGCTCGAAGACGCCGCCAAGGCTGCGCGGGCTCGTCGTCGGCCAGAAGGAGAACTCCTGCATGATGGAGGTGCGCTTGGCCGTGATGAGCGACTTAAGCTTGCGGTCGAAGGCTGGGAAGTCCGGGTGGCGGGAGATGCTGTGCAGCGACGAGTGGTAACCCTCGTAGCGCTGGTACTCCCAGATGTGGACGAAGGTATCGCAACCGTCGCCCACCTCGGTGCGCCAGCTGCCCACGAGATTCACTTTATTCTCCTCGAGCTGCGCCATGCGCGGGTACCACTCGCCGACCAGGTTGACGTACTCGTCCACCTTGTCGGGCTTGACCTCGTGGAAGACGATTGAGTGAACGTACTTGCCACGGGCCAGCACGGCCGAGAAGCTGGCTTCGATCTGCGCGTCCAGCTCGCGGCCCTCCTTGGTGCCGTAGATGAGGTTGGTCAGCAGTCCGTCCGGCCGGCCAGGCTGACTTTGGGCCGCCTTTTGGCGGGCTTCCTCGAGTTGTTCTGCGGGGCAGGTTCCCACGGGTTAGCCTGAGGGAGCCTTTCCCAAGTGCAGACAGGACGAGAGGGGCCGGGGCGGGGTACGCATGGCAGGAAGACACAGCGCGGAAGCACGGGGATTAAGGCACACTCACTCTCTTCCTTCAGCTTCTGTTGGGCGACCAGCTGCTCGCGGAAGGCTTTCTGTTTCTCGTTGAACTTGTCGACCTGGTCCGGAGTGATGTCGGATATAGAGGGAGCGCGCTGCTGGACGGCCGTGGTGCCAAAGGCCCGCATCGAGCGCGGGGCAGTCAGGGCCGCCGCGCGGGCGAGTCGTGGTGTGAACATGGTGTTTGTGGGTTGTGCCGCCGACAGGACGGGACGAGAGGGGTAGAGGCGGGTGTGGAGGCCTAGGGCGCGTGCAAAAGATCAGAGGCACCAGGCGGTGGCGGTGGTGTTGTAGCGTGCCGTTTGCCCTCGTGTCGTCCAAACAAAGAGACGCGGGTGCGGCTTCGCGGCGGTCGGGACGGCAGGGCGTGGCGGGTGGAGGAGAGAGGAGTGGGCAGGAGTGCGGACAGGAAAGAATGGGAGAGAGGAAGAAGCGGCGATGAGCGGGTGAAGCTCTGCCCGGTCCGGAGGGCAGCGATTCGGTACGGCACTGAGGGGTGTTAGGCCGTCCCGCAATGGACTGACGACATGCACGCGTACTGCGGAGACGGTTTCAGCAGCAGCAAAGGGGGGGGGGGATGATGCGATTCACGGAGCCGATGGTGGCCTGATGGACGGTGAGATGGCCAATCTGTCGGACGAGAGGGCGACGGCAACGGAGTTGCGTTTTATGCCACGGGCTCCCCGCAGGTTTGAACGTTGAGACTCTCTCTCCCTCTCCCCCCTTCTCTCCTCCGCACCCGGGCGAGCAGGGGCACAAGCACACATACGCACACGGGAAGCTTGTGCTGCCGCCGCCGCTGCTGCCCAAACAGGGAGGAGGAGGAGCTTCCCCCCGCCCCTGGTACTAACCCAATGGCTAGCTCCAGCTCTCTCCGCATTCTGGCTGGGCCCCTGCCCCGTTGCAGCTGCTGAGCCGGGACCAGGAGAGTTGGAGGTTCGCAGCGTGATGTCATCGCCTCATTCGTCAGCTGAGACCACGGCCCCGCTTAATATCCCACCGCTCTGCTCTCACTTGGCCCGTGCTTCCTGCCCGGGGCGGGGTTCTGCTGATGGGCGCCTGGAGCTCCCACAGGCAGTGGCAGCCCGCCCGTCGAGCCGTCAGGGGATTGCAGCACTGGTCCCTGAATCCAGTCGCGAAGGCCCCCTTTTAGTCCTCGGCTACCGGTCCAATCGCCGCCATTGCCGTGGCTGGAGGTGCCATTGGATGGGCCGTCTCCTAACCCACCCGAGGGAAGGCGGCCGGCTGTTCGAGCCCGAGTTGCGGCGGTCCTTGGTAAAGTCCTTGGCCATGTTCAGCAAAGGCCTTCGGGTATACAGGCCCGCGTCTGGCAGTCCGCTCTGTTCACTCTCCCGCTCATGATGCCATGGGCTCTGTGACCGAGAGACATACCACGAATTGGACCACGAAATAGGCGTGTAGAAATCGGCCATCATATGCAAAGAGCTCTCTGCCTTGACAATACCGCCGGTCAGTCCATACCAGCAACTGGCCCACGTTCGGAAAGAGCGAGATAGCCCAGTCACATGGGATTGGACACCAGTAGACTAATCGATGTAGGCAGTCATAGATATGCGTCCATTTAGTAACCCTTCAAGAGTCCATCGACGTCCGCCCATCTCCTGCTAACCATGGCCTTTGCATCTTCATCCATATTTTCGGCCATTAAGTCGCCTTGATTCGAGTTAGAAACAATCCAATGCCATTCCAGATTATGCGATTGTCTCTCACACCTGGCTACCTCCTGGAGAGAAAGTCCCCTCCCAGGATTTCCAAGGGGACCCATCATGAGCAACAAGAAACGATGGCCCATCAACGTCAAGGACACCTGCATCTTGGCACGTCGGCACAATATCAAATCTGGTTTTGGATTGATACATACTGCATGAGCAAAACAAACAGCTCTGAGCTGTCCGAGGCCTGGGTTCAATCGAAGCTGTTGATCCACCAGAGGCTGGACCCTTCGAGAGCTGGTGGCTCCGTCCGGTGTCGAATTCTACGATTGCAATTGGACCATGATCGGTTCAAAGGAGGGTCTGAAGGGAGTTATCTATACTATCACGGACATAACTCAGACTTGTTGGCTACTGGCGACGTTAAGACAATCCCTGTGGCACGATGAATGTCTCAATTGTCGAAAAAGCAAACGACATGGAAAGAAGACCGTGTGTATTCCTTGTTGTGTTTTTTTATATTACGGCGTCACTCTAGTAAGGTGAGGGTGAAAAGGCCTTATCGCACCTCTGGAGCAAGATCTTGGAGACAACAGACGATTCGAGGATTTCCGCGTGGTAATCTGGCTGTGTATTAAAGCCTGGGACACTTGAGGATTCCGATGACTGAATTCTTGGAATCAGACGAGAAAGCGGCTCCTCGCCCTGTCGCCAAACCATTTTGGATTTTGTGCATACTATTCGGATCTCGCCGTAGCGCTGCCACTTACTTGCCTCATCTCAAATGCGACAGATCTCACTACAGAGCCCAGCCGAGCGTCCTTTGAAAAACACGCCGGGGACAGCAACTTTCGTCTCTCACCCTCAAGATTCGCGCCGTGGCACATGAGCTATGAATGGGAGTCGATGGGTAACGTCAAATAAACACTTTCGATTTCATCCAGAACAATGCCTTACGGCCAGCGTCCGATATTATCGAGAGATCAACGAGTCGTGACTGGGAGGGTCAAGTTACAGCAGGAAAACACACCAAGCAGCCCAATGGGATTCCTGCAATACCATACACGATCTAGGATTGCCCCTAAGACGAGATTTTCTGTTTCGCCCGACCGAGACTCGAGACTCTTGATGGCCCCCAGCCTAGCCTATCTTCGAATCATACGAGAGCTGAGCAGTCTTCTTCACCCCACGTTCCGGGTTGAGGCGTTGGAAATGGCCGAAAACTTCCTACTAAACAAATACAGGTGAGATGCGAGGGCGATACTACTTTTTCTGCTTGTAGAGTTGGAGTTTTATGCGATGGGCACTTCCGTTTTTCGCGATTCAGATCCCCTCTTCGTGGAAACCTTGGATACGAGACGGCAGGTCGCAGCGACCAGTGGAGCCCGGTATGGCCAGGATATCATGGAAAGACGCGAGTTCCTATATCCTGTTCTTTGCAATTTGTCCAACTATTCAGAATGGGCTTCCAGTCAGCATTCATCACGAAGCTGCCTCCCCGGAAAAGGTTGCGAAAGGCTGTCACGTTTTGCACGCGAAATATCGGGCCAAAGATTGCACCCCGAATGGCCCCAGGTATCGCACGGATGTCACGGAGATGCGGGAAAATGCAGTACCCAGCAACGCGGAACAGCTGTGGCTTATTTTTCTCGTCGTCCCGAGATGGTGGAAACGCGGCCCAAACCACGCTGAATAGCTTCAGGCGAACGGTATGACGGATGTGCACCCACGCGCTGCTTGGCGATCGCCGTCCCCTATGCACTCTGGTGGTCCTGGATCTACCCTTATGGGCTCGCCGCCTGTGCGCCTGTCATTGTACGTTTCCCCGCTCTGCCATTACTTTGTGGAAATCTCGTTTCGCGGGGGTACCGCCGCCGTTGTTACACTTTGGCTCCGATGGGGCTTGCTGTATTTTGTGACTAATCCGCGTAGGTCGCGTGTTGAAGGACCTGGGGATTCTCCATTCTATCCCGGTTGAGCCGTTACGGCATTCCTCCGAGTACTGCGTTGCTCCATCCCAACTCCAATGCCGTCAATGGGAGCGAATGCTAGCGGCACTAGTAAGAGGACCGTCTGACCCAGGCGAGGAACGCGAACCGGACTCAAAAACAGTGAATCTGTTCCCCCGACGACTGAACGGGATGCGTACTTGCCATGTTTGGGGTGAAGAGGTCTGGGGGGGTTTGGAGGTGGGCGAAACATTATCCCCCGAGGAAGCGTCAGCCTGCATGTTTCATTTGTCCATTTTCCGTTTCTGTCTTCATTCTCGGGTTCCCTGCTCTGCGAATGATGATTTCAATTCCCTACCGTTGTTTCTTCTGCGTCTTTCGCTTGTGGTCTGCGGTTGTGCTAGTGGATCTGTTCGGCTGACTTATTTTCCTTTCGGCTTTTTTTGGTCAGCCTTTTGTGTAGATGTGTATTTTCGTTGCCTTTTACTAGCTGGTGCTCTTTGCGTTCTGGGCGAAAATTCCCTATTCTCTTGTTCGGGACCAAGGTATATGGCGTGGAAAGCCTAAAATACCGATGAAACGGGGGGATATATGGCCTTCAATATATGGTTACACTCTCTTCATAGTGCTTATTAAATTGTAATTATAAGGTACTTTCAATGCCTTTTGCGCCTCATAGGCTAGAGTGGACATGGCTGGGTAGGTCTAGGTAAGCCTAGGCGAGGTTCAGAATAGCCTTCAGGTCATAGTTAGGCTTCGGTTTATCTTTCAGGAACACAGTCCTTCTCCCGAGCGGGCGGCCTATATTTCCGGGGTATTCTTTGTAGTACGAAAGTGCTGTTGTTGCGCCACTGCGCCGAACTCGGGCCTCCACGGGTGACTTCATACCGGCAAGGCAATCCATAACATGTAGCAAATATAGGTATTTCTAGGTTAGCCATAATGCAGAGCACCGCTCGCAGAGAAAACAATGCTTTTGACTTGGAGGGAATCGAGCCCTAAGGCTATGGTCGAAATCGAGTTATTCGAATTTAATTACAATGCCTCTGGCTTTTAAGTGGCCTATCTATCGTGTAGCGGCGTACTGGACGAGCCCACCACGTGTTGGATGAAGGAATCCCGATGGGTTTAAGGACCAGAAGACGGCGCCAGGTCGCCAGAAGCTACGTAATAGATACTTGGCTTACTGCACCAATCCTTATCCCACTTGGCCACACAGACGAAGTGGTTGTGCTCTTACGAGACCTACTCTCTTTCCTGCCCCTGTTCTCAGTACTGTCAAGCCCCCGAGCCTATCGCAATAGAAAACCCGATAGAGTAGACTCGTGGAAGAAGACCTCAAAACAACGGTTGTCACCACTCCCAGTACAGCCATTACGACGCATCCGGCACTTGACACTGACAAGCCGTTATTCCTCACCCAGCAGACAGCCGAGATTGCCAATGACATATGTCGTGGGAGGCTCCTGGCCTGTGCCTGGTCATCGTGATAGCGGGTGGCTAAGAACCTGGGAAGCAGACGCACGCTGCAAAAGCCAAAATGTGTCTTTCGGTGGCCGATGCTGCCATAATGATTCCTAGGGGGTTGGCACTTCTTAGTCCCTATTGCCTTTGTAACCAGGGTAGCTAGCGGCACATAGACACTCCCCCGACAAGATAACATGCGAGTCACGATGGCAGCTCAAAGCGGGCTCGTAGAGTACAAAGTCTTGCGACCCTTGGATGGGGTCCGAACCACCAAATCCACATTGATGACCGGTGAAATTTCGATATTAGTCCTCAAGGGGGTTAATGCACACCTCGGGTCCATAGCCCGGCCACTTGTTGGCCGAGAGGTGACTAGAGGTCCTAGCCGAAAGACTATGTGATGACCAGCCTTGGAGTGGGTCGGGTGTGACTTCTTGCCTAGGGGTGCTGACCACAGCTAGCCGGCAATGAGAGATTGGGCGAGCAAGATACGTGCGGTGTATGGCTCCAAGAAGATGATATAGCATGCTAGCCTCGCCATAGCATGGCAGGTATGAGTGCTTTGGATCACTCGGGTCATCTTCAGGGACCTGGAGCACGAGGGTTTCCATGGGCGTGTGGAAGGGGTGTGAGCAAGGTCTCCTTACGGGCTGAGCGGCGTGTTATCCCGGAAGGGGGACCAGAGCCGGCGCATATCGAAGGCTGTTGTCCAAGATGCATCGCTCACCAACAGGGCGCGAGGGCTGGCGTGCAGGCTGCCGGTAAACACTGTGCACTCATCAGGGGCGATAGCATGACGGGACCCGCCAGTTCTCATCGCGGTACCATGGAATTGCAATCCCAACAGCGCAAGGCGACAAGGCCGACACGGATGCTTGGTTATTGAGCCCTATACCGACATCACTCGTGGTGGGTTGCCGGCCGGGGTCCTTGGGCCAGGGAAATTTGCCCGGTAGCAACCACTCACTCCTTTTCCGCGGTCTGGGGGCAAAGAGGGGGGGGGGGGGGGGGGGGGACGTGCCCCAACGAGGTTGTCACGGGACCAGGCCGAGTGGCCTTCCGAAAACGGCAGGAGTTGGATTTGTATATTTCCTGGATGGTCGAGTAGACGTTGCGCCCCTTTAGCGTGCTCGCCAATGGGCGATGGCTCGCAGCGAGGTCAAAACTAGCTCAGACTGAGTAGCAACGCCAAGGAGCGTTCGTTTGTCGATCATCTACAGCTATGCAGCGCCGTTCATGACCAGCCATGGCTTTAAGTGGGAACCGCGACCGGGATCGCTCGACGACGAAGCTGTAAAAGGAAAGGCAAAGAGAGCCGGTTCTTCATATTCATCGAAACGCAGGATAAGGAAACCCCGCGTCGGATTGGCGCTGGAGCATGGCAGTGTGCCACCTGCACGTGTTGGTTGGTTATCTTGGCCGCGCCCGTGTTTCGGGCACTTGCGACAGGCGCATCAGCGCATGCGACATTCCACGGGCCTCAAAAGAAAGGCTGCTTGGGACAATACCACGTGCGCCAATTTCCTTGAGGGACTAGCCGGTTTGACAGGCCAGAAGACTGGAAACCGCTCGCGTCTCATCTTGGACCGTTGCGCTGGCCCGAGGGCGCCAAGGATGTTCATTCGTCCCACCGCCGACGGGGTGCTATGCGTCCTCGTGCGGTTCATGCTAAGACGGGTCCTGATGAAGCCCACCCAATTAGGGGGATATGGGGACAGTCCATCTGGAATGAGACGATAGGATGACCCCGGCGATGGGGAATGTGTCAGGGACGAAGAGACGAGGCTGGGACGAAAGTCGAGGATCATGGGTCCTCCAACACGGTGCTTTTGATGCTTCCGGCCTTCCCAAATGCACCATATGTTTGCCGTGTGGGACGGCTAGCAATCAGCCAGCAGTTGCATGCAGCACCGCAGGCCATGGCGATTTTCGAAACGGTCTGATCGCACCCGGCACGCATGGTTCCTTTGCACATGGGCGACAGTGTCCGTACCACGGCCCCATCGCCGGGCTGACACGAGGTGTTTGCTCCTCGCTCTCGCGGCTGGGGCGGCATCGCCGGACAGCAAAGGCCTGCACATGATGGGGAGTGATGTTTGGACGAGACGGCGATGCCTCGTTGGCGGGCAAGCGCTTGCATCCGGAATATAGTTTTCTAGTTGCAGCATGTCCGTGCGACCCGGGGGTCGTCGCGCAAGCATGTCGAGCCGGTTTGGGCCCGGGCGCGCTGTGTGCGTGCTGGTCCCGACGCACCACGCCGGGTCGGCCATGGCCTCAAAAGCAGGCTGGCATTGCGAGGGCGCGGGCGAGCAGGAGCGTGGAAGTGCCGGCGCAGGACTCTGCATACGATGGGGATGGCTGCATGCAGTGGCATGCAGGGGAGGCATAGGGCAGTCAACAGCCCGCGAGCGCTGGCTTCGGGCGCCGAGCGACAAGATTGGCCCAAGGGGGCTGCCCGAGCCCCCCGACGGCCCATGAGGCATTTCCAGAGGGCCTGCCCCGACTTGCGTTGGACCAGCGCATTTTGCAGCTGAGATGTGGTGGGCAATGGTTGGTGACACCGTGACACGCCGGCCCACGAGCGGCGGGGCGTGCTCATTTTCCGCCAGTGCTGGGTGGGCACTCGTGGCCCTGGGCGTCGCTTTTGCAGCTTGCGTATTTTCCGTCCCCGGCCACGGTCGGCGGCATTCCGCTTCCCGCTGAGGTCTTCACCGCCGGGTGCAGTGGATGACAAAAGTAATTGCTGACAGGCCTGCTCATTCGCCGCGGGGGCCGTCGCCAAGGGCGTAGTAAGCATAGTGAGCACGCCGTGGCCAACGCGATTTCCCAACGGCAGGAAGAGTTTTCCCTCGGCAGCGCATGCTCTCCACCGTCGGACAGAAGCATTGGACAGGCTAACCCGAGCCGACAAACCGACGTGCCGATCTCGCAAGCAGCCGAAATGACCAGCTTGGCCGGCTCCCGTCACCTGCTGGGCAGCGAAATGTGCCTCATCAGAGGCGACCTAGTGAGAGACAGGCAATGGGGTTTGCTGGTACTGCCCTATCCGGGCACTAACCGACCAGCTCGCCAGCTTCTCCGCACACGCCAAAGCACAGGTGCCCTGGCACATACCGTAGTGCCATGGCGCGACTCTAGGGGCAAAGCATGCTGCGGTGCCGGGGGCGGCAGCGCAATTTGCTGCTGACTGATGCTGGCTGAGGGCAGCCGCTGGGCGGCCAACACTGGGGCACAAGGGGCACCCTTGGTGCGCTGTAGGGGACAAGCAGATCCGTAGCGTCGCACCCAAGCGGTAATTGACTCTCTGCTGATCTGCCCTACCCGGTTTAGCGTCAGGAACAGGTGTCCGGGGCGCCACAGAGGACGGGCGACTGTCAGCAGCGACATGTGTGTGTCAGTGTGCTGCTGGAGCGACTGTCTCTGCCCGGCTTGTGCCTGGCTAGCCCGCATTGCGTTAGCCAGGCGCGCACTGCTGCTCAAAACACCCAATCAGCCGATGCGACACCCAGTGTCGAGATTGGGCAATCTGGCCGGGATTTCATAGAGAGGCTCGACCCAGCGGCGGCATGGGTGCGTACGGCAGCCCGGACAAGCGCCAAGGGCGGGACAAGGACCAAAGTAGATAGAGCAAGCGCGCTGGGTGGCATGGACGTTGGGATGACGGTGGTTGTGGTGGCCGAGGGGGGGGGATAGTCAAGCGAGAGAAGGTCGCATCGTAGCGCATCGCTTCGCATGGGATCGCACGACCCCGCCCTCGCTTTCTGCGACAGGGCTGGTGGAGTGACTGACCGGCGATGGACGGAGGGTGCAACCGGGCGGCGCAGGGCCGCCGGCTAGCCTTTGGCGCCGTTGCTGGACAGCGCGGGTTTGCTTTTGCGTGCCGCGTTGCTCGCAGCACGACGGACAGGGCGAAGCAAAGCCATGGGCACGTACGGAGCATGTCGCCATGCGATCGAGCTGGCGACAGGGCAGCGATCCCACGGGATCGATCCAAGCAGACGCCAGCTACGGTCAACCCTCTCCACCGCAAGGCAACGTCCTCGCCCGGCGACTGGTCCGAAGGGCTGACGGCGCCCGATACGGCTTAGTCGGGGCCAGGCTGGGCAGCTGCCAGAGGCCAGAGGCCCTGCCTTGCAATTTCCGTCGCTGGTCTGGCGCGAGACTCGTGCCGGGAGGTCGACAGTACGCGCTTTCATGCTGCCGCGACGCCGACGTGCGCATGTACCCTGGACTTGCCGGGCTGGGTATCCCTTCCGGTGTCTCCCCAGTCGCGATGCAAGCAAGCCGAGTACGTACTGTCATCCTGGCTATAGTACCCCTGCCGGGGCCACCGGCCCATCTCCAGGTTTCTTGGCGCCAGCATCCATCACCATTGATCCAGCATGGGATTTTCTGAGAGCCCTCGCCAGGGTCTCCGTGGCCCATGTTGGACTGGCGGACTGGGCAAGGTGCCATGTCGCCAGTCCCTCCAGCCTTTCATTGATTAATTTCTTCTTGCCGCCCGCCTGCCGCCCACTTTTTCCGCCCTACCCCGGCACACACACATTCATCCATCGCGGCGACTACTACTTCTTGACGGCCCTCCCTCTCCGCCACGGTCTTCCTCTTCCTCGTCACCACCCACAAACGTTTGAACCGGCTTCCCAGACTTCGTTGGCAGAGTCTACTCCTTGCGCGCATTCAGGTCACGCACACCCACCCGGAGGCTTTCATTCGTTCAACGTGCCACTCACTCCACCGCCACCCCGACATCAAGATGCAGCTGTCTACCATCTTCACCGCGGCGCTTCTGCCCCTGGTCGCCCTGGCCGAGACCAGCACCCAGACCTCCACCATGACCATGACCAAGACCATCACCATCTCGCGCGTCTCGACTACGTCGACGACCATGTCGTTCAACTCCACCAGCAGCTACATGCCCACCGGCACCGGCAGCTCGTCCTTCGCCGCGCTGTCCGCCACCATTACCAGCAGCAGCGTCGGCACCGCCAGTTCCGTCGCCACCGATGGCCCCTCGGGCACATCCTCGGCCCCCACTGTGAGCCCGACCATCGACAACGGCAAGGACCAGGACACCAGCGCTGGTGTCTCGCTCAGCGCCGCCAAGGCTGCCTTCGTGGGCGCTGCCGGCCTCTTCGTCGCTGCCCTCCTGTAGGGCCTTTGCCGCTTCGGCCTGGTCTCGCGCGAGGGTTGAGGAAGGGGTTGTGGCTCAGGCCCAGTGGGGATGTGGCCCCCTGGCCTCGCCGTTCTTTCACTATTCACTCGGTGCTCCTCGTGAGCACCCGCCCATTTTTTCTTTTGTCCAAAACCAGCATCAACACAGCCTTTGGACGCTGTCACGTTATATCACATGCGACGACACGACTTGACATACCCACATCATTCAACGAGGCGCTCAGGGTTTCCCGCCTCTCCCAGATACCCCTCGTGCGCGTGCGCATGACGAGGAGAGACGGGCTGGTCCTCGAGCCAAGCCAGCAAGCAAACAGCATTTCTACTTCTTCTTTTTCCGATGTCGAGAGCTTGGCGTCTTTTTCGCCTAATGTTCCCTTGAGCCCGGCAACACACCTACGCCTGCATTCCCATGCGCAGGTTCACACTTCACGCATATTATTTGGCTCGCCGCACTATTCCCACCCAGCCCACGTCAGATGGCGGCGGGCGGTGCGTTCCAGCATCGTGCATAGCCGGCTGGGCCTGTTTTCTGCTTCTCCACCCCCTTTTTTTTTTCTACTGGCCATCTCGTTGTCCCAGGACGGGGGCGTCGAGGTTGGTGACCACGAAGGCCCTTTCCACCGCTTTTGAATCTTGATTCCACCCTTTCACCACTTCGACGCCTTCGTGTTGTTGAGATACCCCATACCATCTGCTGTTTGCTTGTTGACGCTCCGCTCGCCGGTGAGGACCGGTCCCCCCCTGAGGCGGCCCGGAGGAAGGAAAAGGAGGAGCAAAACGCACTTGATAAGCCATTCACGCCGCCCACAAGGTGTCGTGAGTTGCATCTGTTTGTTGGCTTTTGGCAACTTTCACCCTACCACCCCTTTACCTTTTACGGTACTCATTTTTTTATTTTCAAGTGGCCGTTGATATGAGCCCTCATCTTGGAGAGACGATAGCTGTTTATGATTGAACCTTTTACCATTAGCTCAGATAGGGGTAGAGGAGGGTAGCTACGATGAGAGGAGTGAATTGAAGCCTCAACACACAAACATCACGCTTGTTTCGTTTTCATTTTGTGCTGCCGGTGCCCGTCAGCGATTCCAATGGGCGCCGGACGGACCAACAGCCCACTCTGCCTAATCCGTTTCCCCGCGCCTATGAAAACCTCGCTTACACGGACATCGCCAGCTGGATCGGCTGCCGATCCGTAGTCGGCAATGATCGGGTCCGTCTCAGGCCCCTGCGACGCAGCATCGCTGCACATGTTTCACCCTCCCACTCCGCCCCCTTCCGAAGACACTTCTGTCCTCTCCGGCACAAACGGTGGTAACCTGCGTCACGGGCACTCCGCCACGGTTGCAAGGCAAGCGGGCCACCGCGCCGACTCGCACTTCCTGGTGACCGCGCCATCGTCTGTACCAGACGGGAACCGCCTCGTCCCGGTTTGCATCTCGGATATGGAATCTGTTCGATGACGATCTGGCTTAGAAAAGAAAAAGAAAAAGAAAAAAAGAAAGGGGAGACCGGCTCTTCCACTAGCGGGGTAGGGCAAGGGAGGGACAGTGCGGGGAGAAAATACGGGCTGGGATAGCCCCGAGCTGGGAATTGGGGCGAGGGGGGAAGAATAAGGCGTCCCGGGATACGGAGGCGGAGGAGGCTTCGGTATTCGTACGGGGAGCGAGAAAACGAAGTGCGAATCTTTGATGTTGCGCATCCTCCATTTCGAGATGATGCTTGTTGGTCGTCTCTAATTAATTCCGCCGTTGATGTATTCTAGCCTACAAAGTATCGTGGACTGGTTGCTTCGTCACATGTCAAGGGATGCGTCGTGCTTCCTACCAGGAGGCGAACTTGGGATTGATGCAGACTAAAGACTGCGACATACTGTTTCCCCCAGTCGCTTCATTGTTGACTGGCCTCCATGCCTGTTGCATAGTAGGTCGTTGCACCCCAGTTATCCCTTACGCCACTGAATGTGGGCGTAATCGGGCTCGAGTTGTTCCACGTGACTCTGGCGCCTGTAGTGGCCGCCAGCCTTCCCATGATCTGGCCCTCCAGGTCGTTGAGATGATCACGGGGATTCCTTTTCTTGGGTGTCACGTCGCTGGAGTCCTGGTTCTTCATGTACCGGTCCAGGTACCACCAGATACCCACCACCACGATCGTCAGGGGGATCGTGAGGACGAAGTAGATCCACAAGCTCTCCGAGACGGCACCGTTCATATCTGGCCGTGAATGGGAAGTGAGCGGGTTGGTACATTCCAGCAGAATGGAGAGAAGAAACTAGAAGGGAGAGCGGGGGCGGGTTCGAGAGGCGACATACCATGAAATTCGAAAAAGGGTGTGCTAAAAAGCGACGACAAAAATGTCCCGGGAAGGAACACAGCGCCGAGGAGCGTTAAGGTCTTCATAGACGCGTTGTCCTTTCTGCTGCTGTCGGCCAAGGCATGCTGCTCGACGGCGATTTCGGCGTTGAGTCTTGATTCAACCTGGTTCACCATGCCGTTTGTCTGCCGTGAATAAAAAACTTCGAGTCAGCGTGGGAGTCGTCCCAAGCCGGCCAGCCTCGGACCCTGGGGATACTTGCCACTTGACGTAGGTTATCGAGTCTCGACTGCGAAACCTGCGTGTAGCTCTCCAGGCCATCCAGTTTGGCTTGATAGAAGTTGGTGCGGCTCATGACCATGTCGTGAAGTTTCTTCATCCTGGGCACTTGCTCGTCGTCTTCTTTGGCCAGCCGGGCCCAGAAGTATTCCTCAGCCTCGCGCAGCCGCTCGACGACGTGGCGCCAGGCTTGGGGCCGCTTCCAATTGACCTCGGACTGGTAGAGGGCGATGTCGTGGCTGATGTGGTTCAGCGAGAGCCCGTCGCGCGGCCGGTAGTCGGGCGCCGGGCTGGCGTTGCGGTATTGGCGCGTCATGATGCTGTCCATCTCCCGGATCTGGCTGCGGAGTTTGCGCTGTTGCTTGTCGTTGTCGGCGCCGAGCTCGTTGTACAGCATCAGTACGGGCAGGAGGAAAGGATGGCTGACGGGACTGGCGCATTCGGTGAGCTGCTCGATGACATTGCCGATCTTGGCCTTGGCGGTGCCTTTGAGGAACCCGGACGTGGTGCGGGTGCGAAACGAATAGGAGAGGACCATTTCCCAGCCTCGCGAAGTCCCGAACCATGCCACGTCCGACTTGCGGAAGACAAGTTCTACACCAAGAGTCAGGGATATGGTCCATAACGCTGCCACTCACGCTCGTGCGTCAGCAGGGGCGGTCTACCTACGGAGAAAGTCGTCGTCTGGTGTTTCGTGGACAGTCCACCAGAGAAATGGGCCCACAACGCTGTCTGTTTCTATCGTGCGAAGCGGCAGGTGGAACTTGCTGATCAAGGCCTCGTATTTGGCCTTGGGGAGTGAGATGACTCCCGGTTCGAAGGTCTTGCCGTTCTTGGCATTCTCTTGTACACTGCAATCGAGTTCAGCCTGGGTGCTCGTGGGGTCCAGATCATGGCCGGCCGTACACAAGACGGGTGCCGTTGGTGAAGGCGGCCCCTTCAGAGGGGGGAGGCGAGAAGGCGCCCTGGGCAAGTCAGCTGCCGTTGAGCGCAGGGCAGTCTGGTGATGCAGAACGCGCGGACTTGCCTGCTGTCCGAGAAAGTTGTTGAAGTCGTCTTCCAACTTCAGAGAACGGCGCGCCTCGACCAGGCTCTGGCCATCCTGCCAAAGGATTAGCCGGGGGCCTAAAGACCGAGCTGCCTAGCGGCACGGACCGTGTAGTTCAGAGCCTCAAAGTACGAGGTATGTTCTGGCAGCTCCTGCAGGCGGTCGAAATGCCTGGCGAAGAGATAGTCATCGAGGTGCTGGCCCTGGGCTTTCCGCTGCCGCCGCATGGGCTCGCGGCCCATGCCGGGGTTCGGATCGTTGGTCGCTTCAAGCGCCGTCATGGTGATGGCCATGGGGCAGAGTTCTTCACGAAGCATTAACGGCGGTGGCACCTTCTCCTCTTTTCCCGCCATGCGGCTCTCCATGTGGTCGTCGCCTCGTCTCGAATAGGATTAGCGAAACGCATGCATGTCATCTCTGGCTGTCAGCTCATGTAAGGTCTAGTTCGAGCCTGGGCGGGTGGACGATGGTCACGTAGCGGCAAGACGGACGCAGGGCATGAGGGCAAATAGAGCGGGCGCGATCAAGGCGTAAATTTGGTCAAAAGATACATCCAAACCCGCAGGGGCCAAGCTCACGCAAGCTTTTCCCCATTTCCAGAATGCCGTGAGCTGGAGGGGCTGTCGTCCACCACTCCTGCCGCAGGCGACGGGACTGAAGAACCGGGCCACGGCGGTGAGGCTTGATTCTCACACCTCGCAAAGCGATTGACAAGTCGAGCGCTGGGCCAGTCTGGCCGTTCGCCAGGCCGTATTTGCTGCGTCCATTGCTGGCGGCTGCAGGTGGTCAGCGCGAGAAGCTCCACATTTGGCCATGACCCGGTTTCTGGAATCCTCCAAAATCCACAGTAGCTCGCATGCGAAAGTTGATGCTGTGCGTGAACCCCCTCCGCCGCCGTGCCATCTGCAAAAAGAAGAAGAAAAAAAAAGTGCGAACTGCAAGGCGGATTGGGGTTCGCCTCGGCACTTACGAGTACTAACGTACGCCACCAACGGCAGTTGGCGCGTTGGGTTGTCACGATTGGGATGGAAGGCACTTGGCAGCCTCGCAACCCACGGTCGGGTTTGCAGCCGCAATTACGAAAAGCCCGCTAGTGCAATCGAAAGTGAAGCGGTCGCCGGCTCTCGGTTATTCCTAGACGGGGCCATCCCTTGCAGTAGAATGGCTTCATGGAACACATCACCAACCCGGGCATCCTTGGGCAGCCTGAATGGCGAGGTCCTGTCAGCCACGAGAGGTTCGATACTGATGGTGCTGACTCGATTCCGACGAAGTGGCGCATAAAGGACCCGGCGACAGCTAGTACCGCGAAGTGATAGGAAGTCAGTAGTGAGTGTCAAGTGATAAAAAGCCTCCTTTATTTTTAATGGGTAGGGATATATTCTACATATTTCCAGTCATCGCAGTCTATGCTTGGTTAACGAAATGCTCTGTTTACGGCCTCTATATAATAAATGTTGGTTTTCGTCACTTCAAGTACTGCGAAGAGGATGGATGTAGATGACCCCAAGTTCCTTTTTGCGCTACTTCGACGGAATCGCGCGAGCACCGTCGGCTTCGCCATGCGCCGGCGGGACAAATCCAGGAACGCGCAAAGCCAGCAAAGTGCCCGACGAGGCCTTGGCTGGAATTGCCAGTCACCTACTTACTAGCCGTCGGCCCCGCTCGTCGGCACCGAGGCGCTCTCGCCTGCGTCCAGTTCGTTCGCGCCGACCGCCTGGGCCCTCGGTTGGGCGTCGGGACTTGGCACCCGGAAGGATCCCATCATGACGGTGTGTGGGTGGCCTCTTCCCTGGCCTCGCCCCGTCGTCGACTTTCGCCATGCTCCCAACCTTGCGGGAGTGGGGAGGCGTCTGGGGTCCCCATGGTCCCGACCACGTGTGCCCAGCATACCTCTCTCCACCCCCGTTTTCCCGGCTTCTCCACAGACGGCCGCGTCTGCCAGTCACGCGTCGAACCGAGCTTCCTCCTCTCGTCGGTTTCGCTAACAGCAAGCGTCTCGGCAAATAAAAGGCCGATATGGCTCGGTACATGTCCGCACCAAGCGCGCCCAGCCCCCGCGTGCTCCTCCTGCCCCATGGCGGTCATGCTTCGATCGAACTCTGGCCAGAGGGGCGTTGGGGAGTCGGCAGCGAGGCCGGCCGCCGAGGACAGCGTCGGGGCGCCTCCATTGGGTAACGGCGGCGGGGTCGACGGCCATGTACATATACGGCCGTCGCGGCGCTCTCTGGAGGCCCTGGGCGGTGATGTGCCAGACCGTGGGAGTTCGAAGGCGGGAGATCGTCTCTCAGCAGTAGCCCAGCATGTCACCGCTCAGCGCTCTCACCCTCCTCTCTCTCGCCTCCGTCGCCATCCCGACTTGGGCTCGACCTGCTCAGGGGTACAATCCCACCGCCACTGTTCAGGGCGGCTCCTACTCGGGCACCCACAATGCAGCTTATGACCAAGACCTTTTCCTGGGCATGCCTTATGCCCAGCCGCCCACGGGCAACCTCCGCTTCCGCCCACCGCAACCCCTGAAGTCCACGTGGACCGGCGTCCGCAATGCCACCGAGTATTCTCCTCTGTGCTTTGGTTACGGTAGTGACACCTGGGTCCTGGGCAACTACGTGTCGGAGGACTGCCTGACTATCAACGTGGTGCGGCCGCATGGTGTCCAGCCTGATGCCCAGTTGCCTGTTGCGTTCTGGATCCACGGCGGTGGACTGACGCAGGGCAGCGCTTCCGACCCTCGGTACAACGCGTCCTTCATCGTACAGCAGTCGGTGGAGATGGGCACGCCCATGGTGGTGGCCAGCATCAACTACCGCCTGCATGCCTGGGGCTTCCTCTGGAGCAACGAGGTCGAGGCCGACGGCGCCGGCAACCTCGGCTACCGTGACCAGCGCATGGCCTTACAGTGGGTGCACGACAACATCGCCGCCTTCGGTGGCGACCCGGCCAAAGTCACCATCTGGGGCGAGAGCGCCGGTGGCCGCAGCGTGGCCGCCCAGCTCCTGGCCTACGGCGGCCGCGACGACCAGCTCTTCCGTGCCGCCATCCTGCAGAGCGGCACGGGCTACGAGACCAACTTTGGCGAAGTGGCGACCACGGGCGTCGGCTGGCAGGAGTACTACGAGACGCTCGTGAGCAAGACCAACTGCACCGGCGCCGCCGACACGCTGCAGTGCATGCGCGAGGTCCCGTCCTGGGACCTCAGTCATGTGCTCAACGCCACAAAGTCGCCGACCTTCTCTGACAACGTCATCGACGGCGAGTTTATCCAGGCGCCGCGCTGGCAGCTGGTTCGGGACGGCAAGTTCGTACACGTGCCCGTCATCATTGGTAATAACATGGACGAGGGCGCCTCGTTCGGCACCAAGGGCATCAATACGACGGCCGAATGGGAGGCGCTGCTGCGCTCGCACGGCGCCGGCAACGCCACTATCGCCCAACTTTCGGCCTTGTACCCCGACGACCCAGCCGTCGGCATCCCCGCGACGCTGGTCGGCCGGCCCGAGGGCGCCCTGGCCTCGAACGGCGCGCAGTTCAAGCGCGTGGCCGCGTACACGGGCGACCGTGGGTACGTGGGACCGCGGCGCGCGTGGGCCCAGAGCTGGGCGGACGCCGGCCTACCCGCCTACTCGTACGTTTTTGACGTGCTGGTCAACGGCGTATCGCCGGCCGGCGGCGCCGGGCACTTCCAAGAGGTCGCCTTCGTCTTCGACAATACGAACGGCCTGGGGTACGAGAATGCCGTCGCCGTCAACCCCTTTGCCGGCAAGCCCGAGACGTATGCGCAGCTCGCCCACCTCATGTCGCGCATGTGGGTGGCCTTTATCACGGGCCTCGACCCCAATGGCCACGGCGTCCAGGGCGCCGGCGTGGCATGGCCCGGGTACGCGCCCGAGCGGCCGCAGAACATTGTCTTTGATACCAACGTGACCGAGCTGGCGTACGCGCAGAATGACGATTACCGCAAGGAGGCCATGGCCTACCTGCAGGAGAAACTGTGGACATAGGACGGCGTGAACGGCCGCAAAAGACGCGGGGGTGCTGCTCCATCTTGAAACTAGTTTGAGGAATGCACGATTTACCCGCTGATCCAGGAGTGCGAAGGCTCCCTATCTTTGAGTGAAAGCTTGCGTCCGAGTTGGGCTGATTTCCGGTATGCCTAGAGGCTACAACCTACAAGCATCAAGGGAAGGCATCTCTAGTTGCAGATCCTATATTTCGTCGTTGCTTGCGTGAAGCAGCTCTCTCGTCAAAGCCAAGCCATGTACAACCATGCCAAGTAGTACGTGCCAAAGAATGCAGGCTTGCGCCGTCTGATCCTCTTAGCCCTGTAATGCCCATCCTTCCCTCGCCTGCGTCATCGTCCTCCTCCCTTTCTCCCCTCGTACCGCCGGGGACCGAAGTAGGGCGGAAAAGGCCTCTCTCTCTCTCTCTCATCGTCCTCTTCACCATGCTCCCAGAGAAAAGGGGGGGGGGGGGGGGGGGGTTCCGCGTCGCCCCCCCTCGGGGTGTACGCACCCCCCTCACGCGTGCCGTTGGCGTGGCCGTCGTGCTTCCGTCAGGCCAGCATGCGGCGAACGGGGCGCGGCCGCGGCTCGGCCCGGTCCCAGAGGGTGCCCGACTGGCCCAGCTTGCACTTGGTGCCCGCCGGCATCGCCTGCAGCGCCGTCCACCGGCCCGACGCGCACTGCTGGTACGCCGTGCCCGCCACGCAGTTGAACACGCCCTCCTCGCTGCACGGCCCGCTGAGGCCCCCGCCCGACGTCCCGCCCGTCGGGGCCGGCGCCGGCGCCGTGCCCGTCGTGCTGCTGCTCACCAGGGTGGTGGGCGCCGGTCCGGCAGCGGGCGTCGTGGGCGTCGGGCCCGAACCACCACCGCTGCCGCCGTTGCCGCCGCCGCCATTGCCGGGGCTGCCACCACCATCATTGTCGCTGCCCCCGCCGCCGCCTCCGCCGCTGCCGGAACCGGAACCGGGGGCGTCGAAGCCGCCGCCGCTGGCCGTGCACTGGCCGCTCTCCACGTGGATCTCGGCAAAGTTGTTCTTGGCGCCCAGCTTCTCGATGTACGGGCCCGGCTGAGGGTACAGCACGTCGGTGCCGGGCGTCGTCTTGCAGCTGTTGACGCTGGCCAGGTTGGCGACGAAGAGGTCGGGTAGGGCGGCCGACGACGTCCCACTGTCGCCGCCACCGGTGGGAGGGTCCGCGTCGCGCTTCTTCAGCTTCTCGCTGCCGCCGCCAGTCACCGTAATGGGGGCGCAATTCATGTAGTACTGTCAAGAGGGGGAGGGGAGGCAAAGTTAGCAAGCTTCTTGGTATCGTAAGGGATGAGACAGGAAGTGGAGAGGCGAAAAGGGGGGAAGTGGCTCACTTCAGGCTGACCAGAGAGCTTGCTGATCCAGGTCCAGGCAAAGACGTACTCGCCAGGCTTGACCTCGTCGGGCATCTTGAAAGAGTACTCCGAAGGGCCGGAGCCGTTCTTGGACGGGCAGCCGCCCTCGAGGCTAAGGATGACCTGCCACTTGGTGGTCTTGGAGGGCACTTTGTCGCTGGTGACGGCGAGCTGGCAACTGCCGCCGCCGTGTACGGCCGAGCCCCGGAACGAGAGCGTCTGCGTCTCGCCCACGCCCATGACGGTCGGCTTCGTTGTGGAGCGGTCAAAGAAGGCGGCCGGGTCGCTCGTGACCTTGCAAGGATAGTTGGTACCGGTCAGTGGCGAGTTATCCAGCGACGGCAGCCCGAACGGCCCTGGCGTCTTCATGATCATGTGCGCTTGCGCCCCGCTCGGGAGCAGTGACGCCACCGCTGCCGCCACCGCGTATAAGATGCCGCGCATCGCGAGAGTGTTAAATAGGAGGACCGCGGTCTGCTGGGCTCTGTGATTTGGGGTTGGGTGGTGGTAAATGTGAGTTGTGAGGGTTGTTGTTGGAACGACGTCCCGTGGTGAAAGAAAGAAAAGGTTGCGGGAAAGGGCCAAGAACCAGTTTGCCGTTAGGGGGAAAACAGGCAAGTTCCCGAAAGGAGAAAAAAAAACCCCACGATTTTGGGGCCAGGTGTGTGTGTGTGTGTGTGTGTGTGTGTGAGTTGTGTTTTCGTTGATGGGAGGGGGAAATAAGCGGAGGGTTGCCCGTTTGTACCGTGCTTTATATGCCGTTAACCTGAAAATGAAGTAACTGAGAAACTGGCAAAACAACATGGCCGCCTCAGCGGGTGAGCTAATGAGGCCAACGTGTGAGTGTGCGTTGTTCCGTCGGCCCAAAACTCGAACCAAAAGGGGGATTTGGAAGCGGCCGCATGTTCCATTGTTCTGCGTGATGAGACGGCGCGGCCCTACGGCAATCGATTATCTTCTTCGGTCGCCACTGACCCCTTTGTTGTTCTGCAGACGGAGTCAATTCCAGATGGATGGACTTACTCGCTGCCTTTGTTATGTCGCCGCGTATCCATGGCGGCGGTGACAATACCTGACACGAAGACGCATGGACTATCGGGCTTTTCTCTAAGGCCGCCTTTCTCCCACCAGTACGCAGGACCAATTCCAGAGCGGTGCTATCAAGAAACAGGACACGCCAGCCTAATTATAGAGGTCACCACTACGGCTGCGGCGCTCCCCTGAGTCGGGAAGCGCGACTCTAGCTAGATCCGGAGCCGTGGCTTGGGACGCGTTGAGCAAAGCACAAGGACGGCCAGGCTTTTTATCAGTAACAATCACGCAGCGTATGTTAGGCACGACCATGATGACCCTTCCCTTCGTTTGAGCCGTCCACCCATTCGGTAGGTCGGCACCGTGACACGCTACGTCCCGACAGGTTGCGGGGATGCTTTCGAACGATTCGGTAACAAAGGGTCTGGGGAACGGGGCCATGTCGTATATCCTCGGCCGCTTACGCACCGTCGCTGTTCTCAAGGTCGTAAATGCTACACCCTTGTTCTTTGTTGAGCCACGTTGTCGATAACTCCACATGCCCGTGGTATAATTCCTATTCAGATACACCGGGTGGTAGGAGAAATCTGTTTAATCATAACTTGGTTGATTACGTCTTCGGACCGTGAGTTGGGGGCCAAACGGCATCGTATCAACGCTCTTGCTGTGTAAGTCAGGGGTTAAAGTTCTCGTTAGCCTGGCTCCTACATGGCCCCTTTGGAAGGTGTCTTCTCTGGTTTTCTTTTTTGTCCTTTGATAGAAACCAGATGTGAAACCACCATAATTTCATATTCAGTTCTAAACTGTTCTGATTGGGGTGTACATCCGGTCGTAAAAGCGGCTTGTATTGCCGATAGTCACCTCCAGATGAGGGAGGATAGAGGTGAGCTGCAACACAGGACAGATAGGGAAGAAGCCCGTGTTGTCTTTGATACAGGATCAAAATTGCCGTCGACGCTGAGATAATGGCCCGTGAAATTATGCCGACGCCATCCCGGCGTTTGTCTTTCCCCGCGGATGTGCAAAAGACCACTCATTACCTTGCTCTGACTACGGCCAGGGGCTGACTGAGGTTCACGCAACGCCTCGTTATTCACGCCAAACCTACCTTTGTTTGACCGCGATGATAAAATTCAACACGCAAGCTGGCGCCAGCATTGAGCGTTGCGCCATCCGCCACAAGTCCAGCGGTGCGAGTGGCATGTCATCCCTCGCGGCGCCACCAGCATCCCATCCTGTTGCCTGGGCGGGCGTGACTGGACCGTTGCTGAGCCATCGCCCACCGGCGTGTCCGTCCCATCAGGGAAACGGCGAGTAGTGCTAGGTCGCTGTTTATTGTCGACATTGGCGCTTGCTGGTGCTAGTGGCGTCGTAGGCAAGCCGCCGTGGTCGTGGTTGTAAGGGCCCTTCCTGAGGGTGGATGGGAAGGGCCCGTGTTGACGAGGGCGTACTTATGCCTCGAGAAGGATGGGGCATAGGGAGAGGAGGAGTGCATAGCCCGCGAGCTTCATCAATTGCCCCCACCCAACGTATTTGCCCCGTGGTCAATAAAACCCCCCGGGCGCTGCCCCGCGCCCATCGGATAACGCACCCGAGATGCAAGCATCTTGGAACGGGCCACGGTGAGAGATGGGCACCTGGCCCGTCTCCGGTGTGGCAGCCAATAGTGGCAGCCAATACTGGCAGCAGATCGTTATCAAGCCGGCGGACCGCGTGACATGTCGCCCCCTGGCGCCGAGCTCGGCTGTGCGGACGGGCCGAACGGAACACGAGGCCGAGGGAAACATGTGCCCGGCCGGCCCATCCGGGACAGGGAGCTCGGATCATGGATCGTTACCAGTTCCGTCCTTTGGGTCGTCCTGCTGACGTGCGGTGGCCGAGGCTGGTTTTGTTGAGTTGGGGCCAGTGAATCCTGAGGTCCCATGTCTCGCCACCGCAATCAGAGAGCCGTTGCTTTCCGACCCCACCCGACAACGACCCTGCGCTCGTGGCCGAGAATTGCTGGGCGGCCAATGGGAAGCGACGGCTGACTGTCAAAATTTCCATTGGACCCCGGGAAGCTCCGTTGTCGCAATTTCCATCACATCAGCAACGAGAGATCCTGCCGCTCGTCAGCCTCTCCGTCCCTGCTTGTCTGGCGACGCCGTGAAGAAGCAGCGTCCATCGTGTACACGCGTGCCACATCCACCATGGCCTCGTCCCCGGCAGCCCTGCAGCGCTTGCGCGCCCCCCTCCAGCGCGCCCTCAGCGCCGCGCCCCGCGCCGCGACCCTCGCCAGGCCCTATGCCACCGTCCCAACAGATTCGGCTACGTCGCCAAGCAGGACCGGCCCTAGCAGGACCGGCCCCGACGCACCGGAAGCCGCCCCATCGCCGCCGCCCACGGCCCGCCGGCCGACGTATTTCAAGGACAAGACGGTGGCCTCCCTGGACGACTTCATCGGCTCGGCCCCGACCCCCCTGCCCCCGACCGAGGCCTACACGCTGCGCACCGCGGAGGTCGGCCCGGCCTCGAACCGTCGCACCATCACTCGCCTGCCCGAATGGCTCAAGACGCCCATCCCCAGCGGCAACGAAAATTACAAGAGCATCAAGAAGGACCTGCGCGGACTCGGGCTGCACACCGTCTGCGAGGAGGCCCGCTGTCCCAACATCTCGGACTGCTGGGGCGGCAGTGACAAGAATGCCGCCACCGCCACCATCATGCTGATGGGCGACACGTGCACGCGCGGCTGCCGCTTCTGCAGCGTCAAGACCAACCGGAAGCCGCCGCCGCTGGACCCGCACGAGCCCGAAAACACGGCCGAGGCGCTGGCCCGCTGGGGCCTTGGCTACGTCGTGCTGACGAGCGTCGACCGCGACGACCTGGCCGACGGCGGCGCCCGCCACTTTGCCGAGACGATCCGCAAGATCAAGGCTAAGAAGCCGAGCCTGCTGGTCGAGGCCCTGACGGGCGACTTCAGCGGCGACCTGGACATGGTGCAGATCGTCGCCGACAGCGGACTAGACGTCTACGCGCACAACGTCGAGACGGTCGAGGGCCTGACGCCCTACGTGCGCGATCGCCGCGCGACGTTCCGCCAGAGTCTCAAGGTGCTGGAGCACGCCAAGGCGGTCCGGGGGGAGGCTGGCATGATCACCAAGACCAGCCTGATGCTGGGCCTGGGCGAGCAGGAGGAGGAGCTCTGGGACGCACTACGGGAGTTACGGAAGGCCAAGGTCGATGTCGTGACCTTTGGCCAGTACATGCGGCCGACGAAGCGTCACCTCAAGGTCGAGAAGTACGTGACGCCCGACGAGTTTGAGCTGTGGCGCCAGCGCGCCCTCGACATGGGCTTCCTGTACGTGGCCAGCGGCCCGCTCGTGCGGAGCAGCTACAAGGCCGGCGAGGCCTTCATCGAGAACGTGCTGCGCAAGCGGGCGGGCGAGAAGGTGATGACCGCCGGCGTCGACGTGTCGGCGGCAGCGGGCGAGAAGACGGTATAGAATGGATAGAGAGGTCCAAGTAGAAGAAGGCCACACAAGACGACGACGACGACGACGACGACGACAAGGACGAGTCGCGCGGCTTGGATTCGAGGCGAGGCGAGGCGTCTGAGGCGCCCGCATGGCCAGCCACCCATGCGAATGCACGCTGCAGTAGCATCCGCGAGCATCAGCAAGCAAAGCACTGGCCACACACGACGCACGCACTCGCTCCAAGTTCACACGGTGGCCCGCCCCCACCGCCTGTCTGCCAATGAGGCCCTCGAAACGGCCCTCTGGGCCATGAAACGGTGAGGGGGGCCTGGGGTAGGATGCATTGCTTGGTATGGGGCGCATAGACATGGGATGCGCGTGGGGCCCAGGCGTGGGCAGCGTTGTACAATATCCCCCATTCATAGCACAGGACGTCCAGGATAATAAATGGAGACCCGGCACACATGCACACGCAGAGAGTGGGAGAGAGAACTAGCCAAGTTGTGGAAGATGTGGAGCGGAGGGATAGAGACCAGTACAGAGAGATTGACAGATCACGTTCGCTCACGAGGGGGATGAGAGCCGGGGGGTCCCGCCCCGTTCAACAAGGGACCTGGGGACTAGTGGGTCAGCGTGACCGGCAAAAGACCGGGGATCCGGAGAGGGAGAGGGAGAGGGTGATGTGTTAGGATGCGTGCACAGCCCCGGCCTGCCCGGCCGTGCCGTACCTGCGTGGCCCAGAACAACCACGACCCCCTTTCCCCGGCCCCCCCGTAGCTGCCGAGCCCGCGCCTACTAATACACACACGCGTCGTCGATGAAGATCACTGGATATTAGCGCCCGCACCTACTACCGGCCAATGTCCGCTTCTGCCTTTCGCCTTTCCTTTCCAACGTGAGGCGCGCAATGTACCGGGCCGGGGTTGGCCCGGTACATTGTCGATGGGAAGTGCGCGTGAAGACCCGGGGGGGGGGGGGGGGGGGAGGGGGAAGTGGAGGTTTGAGGTTCGGGGAGCGCGCATTGTCGTCGGTCGGAGGAACGAGCCCCTCTCCCCGCATCCAAGACCTCCCCTCCGGCCCCCGAAGGGACAAAACGAACGACCAAACACAAGTGGCTTCTCCTGGATGACGGCCTGAGGGTTTGCTGAACTGGGAACGGTTCCCACGGGCGCGGGCGGGCGCGAGTCGCGGTCTGAGCGCCTCAAGGCCGGCGCGGTCGGGGAGGCGTCCGCGGTCTGAACCTACCCGTAGCCTCCGCACCCTCCGCTCGCACCCTCTTGACTCGGCCCCTCCCCAGCAGGGACGAAACGCCCGTACCTTTTCCGGGGAGGGGGGCGTCCCCCGCGATGCCGCGTGGGCAAAGGGGGGAGACGGGGGAGCACTAAAACGAAAGCAGGCACAGAGAGGGAGGGGGCAAAAGGCGCCCAGAGAGAATGGGAGAGGGCCGAGAGCTCGACAGAGGAGGGAGAGAGAGAGAGAGGGCGAGAGTGACAGCGAGAAGGTTTGAGACGAATCCCGAACTAGATGGAACCGGGCAGCGGTCGCGCGCACTACGGCCGTATCGGGGCTAGAGCAACCAGATGCATCTCGGCCTAGCTGCAGAGGCTGCTGCAACTCTGATTGCCAAGCTTCGAGACGGCGCGCGTGTCCTCCAGAGAGGGGTGGGAGGGGCAAGAAGGTGGGGAGGGGGGGGGGGGGGGGGGTGAGATCCATTTCCGTGGCGCTCTCGGCGCTGTATCTCCACACACAGAGAGAGAGGGAGAGAAAAGAGAAGAGAGAACCCTGTGTGTATCCGCAACACAGTCTGCCCTTACCAGGAATGCCGGTCCCTGGGCTGGATTCGAGGACGAACGCACGGCTCACCCCAATTAGAGAGACAACCTGCATGTACGCACGTACGACAGCAGCAGCACGGACAGACGAGACAATGACAGGCCAAGCAGGAATAGACCCCAGCCCAGGGGACAGAAGCAAAATAATCTTCCCGCTTGCTGCTGCCGCCTCGTCCCAAGCGCCACCCGCTTGCGCATTGCATGCCGCTAACTTTCGGGGGGAGGGGGACCCCACGCCCGGGTTGGGCTGTTTCCATCGCCCGGCGCCCCATCTCATACGATGGTCGTCGCCGACTGGGCTGATGTGAGGAAGAGGGGGAAAAAAAGAGAGGCTCTGCCGGCCCATTCCTGCGGCACCGTCTCAGCAAGACAGACAGAGACGCGCGCGCCCTTGGTGTGCATTCTAGGTGGGGAACTACGAGTAGCGGCTGGAGGCCCAGCTGGCAGACCAAAAAAGCAACAGGCCGGGCGGTTTACCACCCTGGCCCTCTTCCTGCCCACAATCGCTACGAAACCCGTTTCGAGAACGATAATAGAAGCCTGGCCGACTGGGGTCGTGGAGGAAGAGAGGATCAGCCACCAAGATTGTTGGGAGAAAGAGAGGGCCCACCCCAACCAGCGCCGGGCTAAAGAGGAGAGAGTGGGAGAACGAGGCCTTGAAGCCCTGGCCGGGGCGTGTTTGCCAAACGTTTGTGTGCGTGCGCTTGCTACCGCGCTACTACAGCGAAAGCCCTGGAAAGTGAGATGTGGCAGATGTGGGTTACGCCCGTGGATGTGGGCAGGGCGGGCGGGTATGCAGGCAACCTAGGCTGGCCCCGGAGAGCGGAGAAGGGGAAGAGAGGATCATGAGAGAAACAGGAAAGCCCCAAGAGGGGGGGGCCCAAGCCGGGGGGGGGAGGGAGGGGGGCCCTATCTTGAGAGCCCCTGGCCCTGGACCGCTGAAGCGCTGCCCGCCCCCCGCCCACACATCACAAAACCCCCACCGTTTGCCGGAAAAAGGTGGTCGGAACCCTTCTTCATCAACCCTAATAGCGACGCGTACGGAGTTTTGCGATGCATAGGTCGCCCTACATGGTCAGAGTAGCAGGCTATAGGCGTCCGTGCGACCATGTCGGAGCAGCGACATGGGGGCCGACAATTGCGTGCTACGTGAGCTGCCAGCCGCGTAGTATAGGAAGGCGTGGGGCCTGTGTACGTACGCCCGCCCGCTTTGCACTGGCTGACCCTGTTACCGGCTGGTTTGTACACGTTGCTGGCATGGGGGCTTCGTGAGCGGCGTTGCGCGTTCCTGACGTCTCCTGGGCGAAGAGGGCTATACGCTCCCCCGGTTGATTTGTTGGTGACCGTCTGCAGTCGAAAAAGAACGGTCTGCCGAGGGGGACCACTGAGGGCAAGCAAGCTGTACATGCTATAGTCTGGGCCTCGGCGCAAGTGCTAGCCTGGCTGCTAGACTGCCTCTAGTCAGGCGGCTAGTCACGAACCGGGACTCAGGGTCTTGCTATCCCGGAGACGAGCTTGTTTTCTACGTGCCGACTTTGACTAGCGGCCACCCGGCCGCCCATCTGTCCCTGCCCGGAGCGAAGAACTACGATGGGGCTCTGCTGGACGCTGGGACGGTGCGAAGTTTCTTGAAGAATCCAGGGGGCCACCGGCCTGCCTCGCCTGCGACAACGCGGTGCCGGGCGCAGGTCGCCGTTGGGGCCAGTGCATGGTGGCTTCATAGTCGCGCCGTTTGGTTCCCTGTTGACGCGCAACTGTGTGCTGTTATTTCTTCGTCATTTCATCGCGGTTCGTACGACCGGCGAGTTCCAGGCGCTGCGATGCGCTGCAGCACGATGCATGGTAATCTCATACGGGAACTGACCGGGTTTAGTCCCTCGTCCCTTGCCGCCGGCCATACGTATGCGCTGCCACGGCTGCGGCGGCGGCCATGGCCGGCAACTTCTTGTCAGTAGGCAATCAAAGTTTGTTATCAACCTTTTTTGACTACGGGCTATCCCTATGGGTCTCGTGGGCGCGACTCTTTTCGGACCAGCCGGCTGGTCCGGCGGGCGACGAAGGGAGGGAAAACAGCCGCGATGCTCGAAAGCCGAGCGGACCGAGGGGTTGGTGACAAAGCAACGGCCAAAGCGAGGGTGGGCGGGAAAAAAAAAAACCACCCGTCCGGAGGAGTCATCGGGCACAATGGTGCGGACATAGGACATAGGCGGGGGACGTTTCGCCCGTCCGTTCGCGGTTGCGCGGATCACGATGGCCTGCTTATTGAGGGCAGAGGGGCAGCAAAGTGGGCAGGCGCTCTCAACAGCTTAGGCGGTGCTCAGCAGGCAGGGAGCTTGGGCCAGGCTGGCTCCTCCAGTCGTGGGTCGGCCTGTTGCAGCCAAGACGCGTGCGGTTCCAGGCCCTGTGTCCATCCACTCTGTATCAAAAACTAGCAAGTCATATGCGCTTAACTGGGGCAGCGAAAGATTGGGTCACAGTGCGATCGATCGTCGTCCTGCTGTGCTTCGCTGCCCTTGCGGCAGACAGACAGGCGTGCGTGACGTGGCCAGGGATGGGCTGGCGAGGCCGTGAATCTGGCACCCCCGCCCACTCTTTCCTCGCGAACTCTCACGTTTCGCTCGCCCGGAGAGCCGCTGGGAGGTACGCGGGTACTGCTGCTACTGCCGCCGCCGCCGCCGCCGCCGCACTCGCCCCCCCCCCCCCCCCCCCCCCCCCCCCCCCCCCCCCCCCTCGCAGGCGTGCTCTCTCCAACTGCTCCTTCCCTGCCGGCCAGCCCTCCTGCTGTCAGGTACGTACTGCCGCTGTACCTGCTGTACGGGGCTCCTGCACTTCATCGACTGGCACCCACACATTGCAGTGAGAGAAGGTACTTTGCATGGTGAAGAGTGGGCTGCTTGAGCACCACCCAGCTCTCGCCAGGATGTACCTCCCGCATAACTGTAGCGGCTCCATCCACCCAAACCTGGAGCCCATCCTCAATGTACCTGAACTTTTGCTCCCACGTTTTCGTCCCATTTCTTTCTCGTGAGATCCGTCGTCCATGGTCTTTAAAGCTGCCCTCGCTCTCCCCTCCTTCCCGTCCTCCTTCCCCTTCCCTCTCCAGACCACAACATCTTATTACACTGCACAGCTGCACAGCTACAACAATCCCATCACGCCGCACGCAACCAAGTCACCACTTACTGCCAACCTCTCGGCACAGCTTACTATCGAGACGTTACACACATCGGCTCGCCGTCTCTAATAGTCCAATCCACGACTATCGTCGCCAAACCCCCCATATCAAGACCGTTTCGGCAAACTTCACCCCCTTCACCAGGAACCCCCCATCTATACACGGGATATGCCTTCCCAAATCTACCTGCCCGTTCCCTCCGCTACGCAGCAGCACACTTCCCGTAAGTTGACCTGCAACTTGACCCCCATGGTTCTTATCTCCGAAGCACGGCACTAACACGGGTTCCACAGGATCTGAATCCAACTCGCCCCCCAACTCCAGCCCTGCCTCTCAGGCCAACCTGTGCGAGAACCAGGACCCTGACTTCCTCGCCAACGAGGAGCTCCACACGATCCAGGTTGCCCTCCGCGGTGGACGTCACCGACGCGGCAACCTGTCGCAGTCCGATTTTGAGAGCTTCCACATGTTCCGGAGGGACGTTCGCTCCGGCTCTATCCCCGATCTGGCCTCCCTTTGAAAGGGGGCGTCACGGGCATCTCATGACGACTCTCTCAACCGCCCACCACGCCGGTTGAAACCACTCCACTCTACCTCTCACTTTCGGATCACTCACGAACCCGAGAGTTCTCACCCCTCCAACACTCTCATCATCCCGCCCTCGTGCGGTTTTCATGCGATTCATGTCACCCATACTTGTTTGATTTTCCATCAGAGTTGATCCCGTGTGGCGCAAGCCCGGGCGCTCGCGGCGTTTTTGGGTTTTTTTTTTTATTTCTAGGCAAGGGAACAACGAGTTGCGCAGGCGTTTTCCAAAGACAGGCACGGGTACCAATCAACTACAGATCTTGGGACAGAAGATCACGGGATCGGGATCGGAACGGAAGGGAAAGCGCGCCTTACTAGCGATTTGAGGATTACTATGAGTTTTGACATGGGCATCATCATCATCATCGCCACCACCGGCATCCTCGACCGCGAGAGCGAAGGTCGAGGCAGACAAAGTATTATTAATAGCCATTTACCGTGGCCGATAATACAAGCTTTATGGAACAGAAACCGAACCAAACGTGAATGTCCCTCTTTGACCTCGGATGCATTGCGACGAATCTCTTGAGACCAGTCTTGCCAGAATCCATTCATGATGACAGCACACAAAACACCACGGTGAGCATACGCTCGAGCCCCTATTCCCCCCCCAAGTGATCGCCGCCCTGTAATTTGGGTACATCGACAAGCCTCGCGATGCTGTTTTGTCATGCATGGGGCACGATCGCGAGACACGATAGATCTCGGCCTGGTCTTAATTTACCCCACACAATGTCGTGCGGCACGCTGCGACAGGCTGTCAAATCTAGCTCGGGCACTACTGCTCATCCCGTCTTTTCGCCCTGATCTGCCAACCTGTATGTTGGGGGGTGTTTGTGCGTGTGCGTGCGTGCGCGTTCTGCGTTACGGAGACACATGCAGCGAGGATCTGCGGGCAGGAGGGGCAAGGCTGGCTCGGCATATCGGGGGAATCCCAGGGGGACAGATGCGCAGAACCAGGGCGGATGGGGCGCGCAGTTCAGTCCGTGGGTGTCCCGGAGCCTTTCCTCCTCGCACCCTCGCGCATCCCCCGGGAATCGTCTGGGATGTTCTTTTCGATGAGGTCGTTGGCTCCCCCCGGGTTTGGACCGGGGGCGGGTGGTCCACCAAGTGTGTCCAGCCTGCCGTGGGCGGAAGGCGAGCCAAGGGGGGCAACGAAGTGCGGTTCGCTGCACGGGCCCGATGGCCGCGCCCGATGCTCGATCCCGGCGCCTGCTGGAGCCCCGCGCCATCGGCTTCTTGTGCTGCGTATCGGCGCCCCGTCTTCGATGCGTGTGTGCCGTCGGGAAAAGGCCAGCCTGTCCCAGTGGCTGGCGGCGCGCGCACCGCTGGAGCCCGCCCACGCCTCGCTGCCGCCCTCGCTGCCGCCCTCGCTCCCGACTGGACGACGCGCGGATCGCCGGCCGATACTGTGTCTAGATAGGGCGCGGATGGTGGACGCCGCCGAATGGGCCTGGAGAGAGATTCGAGGCCTGGCCGAACGCTGGAGAACCCGCAACAGGGAGAGAGCAGGACACGAAAGGCCCGGCCGCCGCTAGCGAAGCCAGTACCTCGACCATTGCCGGGCTATCTACCGCTAGCCAAACTCTCGTGTGCCCGCGCCGGTGGCCTGCCTGACTAGAGGCGAGGCACGTCCGCTACGGCAGCTAGTGCTGGCGGCGCGGCACCGAGAGTGCGGGCGGCCCTCCCAAGCGGTAGGCACCGGGCTTCTGTACGTCTAGCCTGCCTTTGCGGCGACGCGAGCGCCAGGCTGATTCGGCAAGGCTCGCGCGCTGGGCTACGCGGGATTCCTGACCGAGACGCGCGCATCGTGATGCCGGTCGGGGGCTGTGGTGGTGCCTGGCGGCCGAAGACGCCTGGGGGCGGACTGGACGCCATTTGCTCCGCCCCCCCCCCCCCCCCCGACTTTGTTGGTCCCTCCCCTCGGGAGCGACGATGTGACATGGCACCCCGTATCCTGGGGTTCGTCGTGCCAGCGAACAACCTCAAGTTTGCGCGTCCGTCCATGCATGAGGGATCGTGATGGGCCTCTGGCTCTCTCTGCCCCGGCCGCCAGACCGCCCGCAGCTCTTGCTCCGTGGCTTGCGTCTAGCGGGCGCTTGTGGGCTACGGGGCAGCTACCGACGGTCGGACGACCCACGCCCCGTCTGTTCCTTGTCGAAGGCCCCCCTCCCCCCTTTCGCCTGGCTGTATGGGCGTGTATGTGTGTGTGTGTGTGTGTGTATGTGTGTGTGGCTTTGCTGGCGTGCTTGCGTGCGTGTGCTTTGGCCCCCAACCCGAGCTTGGCCCGGATCGCTCGATCACCTGTACGGCCCCGCATGACTTCATACCGGCTCCAATCTTTGCCGTCCGACCCTGTGGCGGGCCCCCGGAGACCGGCCAGTTCTCGCCTTGCGTGTTCCTCGCTCTCTGTCCCCCGCGGGCTTACTCGCCGGATGCCACACTCGCTTGTGGGAAGCATGTACGCGCAAGTCCTTCCTCTCTCTCCCCCAGGCCCAGACCCGCTCCCAGGAATGACGAAAAGAACGGGCAAGCTGCGCCAACCAGGCCGCCAAGCCACAGCTCGGCGGTCCCCCAACATGCGGCGGTTTCTCTTTTCGCCTCGCCAGCCCTACTTCGCCTCCGCTCTTTTGCTCGCCTCCTTGTGGGCCGGCAACATCATACCTCATATTTATCGTGCGCTCACCGGCCGCACAACCTTCACGTATGATGTCTCATTATGGGCCTCGGACGCCGATCACATCTCAGGGTCTTCATTCTTTGATCTCTCTACGGTCCTGCCGGGGGGACCCGCCTGGTGCCCATCACATCTTGGTGATCCGATGCGTCACCGCGAGGCGGTCGCCCTCCCAAGGGGGCATACGCACAGCGCCCACCAACCACCCGCCCAGAGGCCGCCCGGTCATGTCGACAGCGCTGGAAACCTCGCGCGACAGGGGCGGCGTCGGGCTGGACGGGTCGGTCGGCCAAGTGCCGAGTGCCAGAACGAATCAGTGAGCGCCGGCGCCGGCGGCGCCCAACCAAGGCTCTCAAAAACGTGTAGACTGCCATCTGGGGTGACGGTGATGTCAGTACCGCTGGTCTGGGGGCCAGCAGGCGTCCGAGCTTTCTTTCCGGCGCGTTTCAACCGCTCCTGCCGGCTTCCCGCTGCCTTCTAGCCCACGGATAGGTAGGTAGCATCAATGCCATACACGGGCATTGCGGGTATTCTCCTCCTACGAAGCATGGGCGAGGAAGCCCGGACCGCCGCCGATCCATGCCAGGGGCGCAGCCGACGTCATCTGGGGTGCGTGCGAGCTCCCGCCCTATAGCACGGATCAATGGCCCGGCGGTTTTCGCCAAGCGGGGGCTGGTGACGGGCCCGGACGCGGCGCAGGCCCGTCCGAACCCTTACTAAAAGCTGGAATGCCATCATGCAAACCCGCTTCCGGTCGCTCCTTCGTTCGGCCCTCTGTCCGCCCCCTCTGACGTGCCCCCAGTCACCGAGTCGCTCACTTTTCCAGCAGACGACCTGCCCCCCACCCCCGGACACAGTGTCCCCCAACTGTGGCGCAGTCTGGGCGTCGATCAGCGGGCTGTTGACCGGTTCCCGTACCGCCATCGCTGGCGCCGTATCCCCCCTGACGCCGCACAGCCGCTTTGCATACCTTCCTGTCGATGATATCCTCTCTGCCCGCCCGATCCATCGCCACGGGGACCCCGACGGCGTCCCTTGCCGGAACCGACGACCGATCTCCCCGCTGCCGCGCACCAACCAAGACGAACGCCGGGACGAACGCCTCGTTGGGCTACGGGTGAGTGGCGGAGGCCGTGTCATGATCTGCCCCCAATGCCGGCGCGACTCTAGATGATATGTCATCTCACAGAGTCCCCAGGCGCTGGCGATGACGATAAGCTGGTCACGCAGCTCGCTGCCCCCCAAGCTCGCCAAGTTCGATGTCATGATCGGCCAGCTCCGCGCGGCTTCTGCGGTTCAAAAGGGGGGGGGCTCCCCATTCTCTAGGCACCGTGGCTGACTGACGATGAACAATGGCATCCGCGACCAGTCTACCCGGATCGCCGGGTACCGGCCGGTAGGTTATGTCATGGTCTGCAGCCCGAGCTCATGCCTGGCGAGCTGGTGCCCTTAGGGTAGCTGTCATGCCCACTGATGAACAGGGCTGCATGGACCACTATTCCCTGGGCGGCGCAGGACCGATGGGCTCGATGCCGTGGCCTGGACCGGGCGATGGCGCGAGTCGGGAGATGCAGAAACAACGTCATACTGTGTCAGCACGGTAGCGGTGTCGCCCAAGGAGTGGAAAGGCCTGCGGTAGCGCGGCGTCCTCGTGTGTGCATCCGCGCCCATGGATGCCGTGGGTTGGCTCTGTCGATCTTCGTTGGTAGCCCGTGGGGTTTGCCAAGGCCATGCGAAGAAGGGAGGCGTTTCACGCCATGGTCCCCGAGGGCGGCGGGGCCGCTACTCGCCGTCCGACGCCGAGGCCGTGATGCAGTGTCTCGGAGGGGGAAGAGGCCGGAAGGACCGGCCCCTGTGCGATCTGCGTCTCGCACTCTCGGTCCGTGTCGCGCCGTGCATAGGGGGCCGGAAGCCCTCTGTGCTGTCCGTCAGGCTGTCGGGTGGACGACAGGTAGGTCAGGCAAGTCAGTAGCTTGCCGTCCAGTAAATCCATACCGTGAAGCAGTAGAAACAAACCCAGGCAGTTTCGTGGCTCGCGGTGCTATCCATACCGATCGCTTCCGCGTCTCCCGTCTTTCGGAGCACTGGCTTCCCCCCCCCTCCTTGAAATGGGCGTGTCTGTTTCAGTCTTCTAAGCTGTGCTCTCTTTGGCGTCTCTTGTAGCCCCCCCTGGCTGTTTTCGTTTCCACGCGGTCGCGGCAACTGCCACGGCCCCCTGTCGCCCTCCCCGGGGAAGGGACCATACCTGTCAATAAAGGTTGTTCATGAAGTGGATGGCGCACCATGGCTGGTTGAGAAGACCGGGAGACATCGCCGTCGGTAAGTGGGTCTCTACTCTCACGCTGCATCCGCAACTCAGGCGCCCAGGTGTAACGCATACTACTGGTACTCCGAACCTCTCCTGAGAGCCGGCCGCTCTGCCAAGTCAAGCCGCCACTTGCACCCCAGGCCATTCTCCGACCATGACTACATCCTGTCCGTTGTCCTCTGAGAGAGAGAGAGAGAGAGAGAGAGAGAGGCCGCGGCCCGTCCTCTGGCCCAAGCACGACGTTCATCGATTAACACGACTTGCTCAACGATTAAAAACCATCAGGGGATTTCCCTCCCATGCCCTCGTTCGCGTCCTCAGACGTGTATCGGGGGATGTCTACGGCGGCTTCCTTGGAATCCGGCATGCGTCGAACTGCCATCAGCGCCGCGTCGCCGAGACCACAGAACCCAAGGTTCGATGCACGTAGCCGCACCCGGACAGCGAAGCGACCTCGCGATTACTACACCCGGCGCCCAAAGCAGCGGCTCTCCCTGGCCCCCCACCCGCGGCCCTACGCCGCCCGCGGCACCCACCGCAGGCGGACGTCCTGGGCCCTGTTCATCTGCAGCGTCAGGACGGGCTGGCTGTCCTGGGTGAGGCTCAGCAGGTCGCGGCGGGCCTGCGCGGCGCTGCGGCCGGGGCCGGGGACGGCCTCGACGGCGGCGCGGCGGAGCAGCGTGGCGATGACGGCGACGAACTCGACTTGCGACATCTTCTGGCCGGGGCAGGCGCGCGGCCCGAGGGACCAGGGGAAGAAGAAGCCGCGCGGCGGCGTCACGAGGTGCGGCGGCGTCGCCGCCGCCCCCTCGCCGTCGCCGCCCGCCGCCAGCCACCGCGCCGGCCGGAACGCGCGCGCATCGGCGCCCCACCCCGCCCGCGCCGTGTGCAGCGCGACCGTATTGACCTGCGCCAGGAAGGGCCCGCCCAGCAGGAACGACGGCGGGTCGGCCGCCGCGCCGTCGGCCGAGAGCAGCTGCGTCGCCGGCGACGAGCGCTGGATTTGCGTCACCGGCGGGTACAGGCGGAGCGTCTCGAGCTGGGCGAGGGCCCAAAACAGTCAGCGGGGTCGGGTTTCCTCGTCTGGGATCACTTCACCGGCACGCAAGACTCACCATGACGGCCAGGCACCGCACGAGCTTCGGGAAGGTCGTCTCGTAGTCCGGCAGCGGCGCGGCGTTGCCGTCGCTGGGGGGCGCGGGGCCCAGCACGGCGTCGAGCTCCTCCTGCACCCAGGCCTGCCACTCGGGGTGGGCGGCCAGGAGGGTCACGGCGTAGGCCATCGTGTTGGCCGTGGTGTCGAAGCCGGCGGCGGTGAAGATGAAGAGGTTCCCGGCGATTTCGTCCTCGGTGAGATAGGACTTGCTGGCGCCAGCGCCCGCCTCGGCGTCGGGCTTCTTCTCGGAAGAGGCGGCGCGCCCGTCGGCGGCCTGCTCCTTCTGCTGGTCGGAGAGGCGGACGAGCGTCCGCATGATTGTGTCCGAGGTCGGGGCTGGGCCGGGGGCGGCATCCGGGCTGCCGTGGCGCTCGCGGTCCAGCATGTCACGGGCCAGGGCGGGGAGTTTGTCCAGGCAGGCCCCCAGCGTCTGCAGGGCGAGCGGCATCACGGGCAGCTTCAGGAGGCGCACGGGGGCGAAGCAGGCTATGACGAGGAACTCGGTGACCAGCGAGATGGCGTCGACGTAGGACAGGGCGGCCGCCGGGTCGTACTTGTTGGCCGGGAGCGCGAAGGGCTTGCGGCGGCCGTAGGCGATCCGCGTCAGCACGTTGATGGCCACGGCCCGGAGCCCCGGGATCGTGTCGGCGCTCCCAACCCCAGGCGCCGAGGCCGGAGCGGCGAGCAGCACGTCGGCCAGCGCGCGGGCTTGCTCGCCGCTCTCGGCCCAGACGCCCGCGCTGATGCGCTCGCTGAGCGCCGGGGCGACGATGCGCCGTTGGCGGGACCAGTCCTTGTCGTTGTTCTGGCGCGCATTCGGGGGTTGTCAGCAACTAGTCAACATCTACAACCGTTACCTCGGTTATCCGCAGTGCTAGAAGAAGGGTGGGAGCAGCAAGAAAGCCACAAAGCAACTTCGAGCGGAGGCTTTGGACGCACCGTGATAATGTTGCTTCCCAAAATCCCCATGGCTGCGATGCTAATGTCGGGGTGGACAAAGTCTTTCCTCCGGGCCAAGATCTTCTGTGCCACGGCGGGGTCGGCACAGACCAGCCGGTTCATGCCGGTGGTGACGATGATGAAGAGGGGCCCGAAGCGCTCGTGGACGGCGCCCTTGTCGCGGAACTCCCAGCCAAAGGTGCTGAGCTCGAAAACTCGGAACGCGGCCGCGGGGAGGAGGAGGCCGAGGACGGGGCGGAGGGCATCGGCCAGGATGAGGTGGAGCATCTGCTCGGGGGCGGAGGCGGTTAGCTAGAATCGGCATGGGGAGGGCGGCGAGGGGCTGGCCGGCGACGCGACCCGGAAAGGAGGCCACTCACGCCGTCGGGGTCGTAAGGGCACACGACTAGGGGCAGGCCGGTGGCGCGGGCCGCGCGGTAGTTGCCGCTAAGGGCATACAGGATTTTGGCCACCCATAGCAGCGGGATGAGGCCGATGGCGCCATAGACGAGCCCCATGGCGGAAGGTGGCGGTCGGTGTGACAGTCCAGGAGGGCTACCGGCGGGAGATGGGTTGAAGTGGTCTGCTGGTGACGAGGGTGGGCCGGGGAGCCGAAAAGTCGGCGTGTAGCACGCAAGAAGGGGTCTATATAACGGAGATCCTTCGACGCCGCAGGCTGGAGTATTGGCTAGCCCGGGCCGGTTGTCGTTCCTTCGGACAGTTTTCCGATGCGTAGGACGGACGGACGAAATCCGTTACCTCGCAGGACCAAAGGCCGAGAACGGACGGGCCGGCGTGGCAGCGAATAGGAGCCATGGCCAAGCCCGGCCTGTGCCCCAGGCCTGGACGCCCAACCATCGTATCACCCGGAAACCGACTTGCCGCATCCTCTCGACAGGGCGAGCCTGGCTCGCGACTGACAGCCAAAACGACCATCCAGGCGTACCGGGCCCCCTGCACGCCTAACAGCAACTGCCACCCGCTACCCGAAAACAATGTCCAGCGACTGGCTGGTCAATTCTTGGCGAGAGTGCCATAGCCCACGCACCACGGTAAATGGATCTTCTTCTATTGGCTGTGCTTGGTGGACTATCGGGCTGCTGTTAGGATTGGTACTTGGCCCATGGTCGTTTTGGCTGTCGGTCGCGAGCCTGGGCCGGGTTGGTGGGTGTGGTGGAGTCGGTCTTCACCACTAGAGGGCATCGTGTCAGCCGGAAGTCGAGTTGCCGACAGGCGACGGCAGGGATGGCCCGGCCCCACCCCGTGGCTGCCAAAGCTCTCCAGGGGGCAAAGACATCGTATCACCCGGAAGCCAAGCTGCCGGCGCCCTCGTCGGGCTGATATCGAGCCCGAAGCCCCGGAGCGGGGGCGTGTATACAGCGGCTGTGCCGGCATCCAATGCACGGGCTCCTTTAATCTGCCCCAACCCACGTACATTTGGTACCCTTGCTCCGAATTCACCCACCGGCTCGGACCTAGCGCCTTGAGACGCCTTTCGTCCCTGGAGTTCACTCGGCATCCTCGAGGGCAACAAGGTGCGAGCGGCTCGCGGACGGGGGTCCAAGTGGGCGTAGATAGCAGGACACAAGAACCCCTACGTCAATATGTACGAACCAACAAGAAACGAGGGAGGAGTTGATACCCGTGGGCGGGAGGGCGTACATGCAAATCCCTCCAAATGGCCGTTCGGCCCGCTGACTATTGCCCTGCACATGCCGGGGTTACCAGGCATAACCCAGAAAACTTCGCCAATGATGACTTGCCAAACCCGGCTCGTGCGTCGTCTTGGCAATACTCTAGAAGCCGGCCCTGGTATATCTGGGCTGATGATGTCATAACACCCAACTTCAGCTCATATCAGTCATGACCATTTTCCGCGATACTGCAGGAGTGGAATACCTTTTTCTCAGCAGCTACTTACTAAAGGGGTTGAGCAGTGCGAGAAAGGCATGGTATGGGTAGTGCTGCTACCGGTTAGGAAGCTTGATGTGATCTTGAAGCCCCACGAATGAACAAGTATGCACGATGCTAGCTATGTGCCCCCCGTACGAGTACCACGTACGTAACGCCGCCATGCCTGTTGTGTGTAAAGAGGTATTTTTATTTCCTAACTGGAGATTTCCTTCGTGGACGCTGGCCCCAGACCCGGATGGAAAAGTGCCAAGGCTAATTAGGGGATAGAGTAAAGGGGGCAACATAACGATGATGTACATTGGGTCTTAATGGCTCCTCAGCCCAAGCCAATCGAGACCTACATGTCCCAGGCTTTAACTGCGGCCTCAATGATGGGGCGAATGACCTTTCTCCCGGCATCTTTGCGTTCATGCGTCCAGGCCATGTTCCGGCGGCCCAGCTCGTCGGCGCGGTGCCAGGGCTTCGCGTTCAGCGTCTTTTCGCTCTCGATGGCGTGCGAGACGCTACGGAAAAGATCGTCAGCTTGTGTCTCGTTGATGCGGACATCCTTGCGGACACATAGGACAATCTCGCGGATCTTTTGCTTGTTCCCGTTCTCATCCCGGACTTTGTACTTGTTCAGAGCGATGCTGATGTCGGCACCCACCTGGGCCGTCCAGGCGGCCTCGATTGCAAACCAGTCAAAGAGCTCGCCGAACTCGGTTTTCTCAATTTGCTCGTCCAGCGAGTACGGGATCGAGGAGAAGCCGAGGCTTACGGTGGGCGTGCGGGCCGATACTGTGTCGACCAAGTCGCCCTTCCAGTCGCGGCGCAGGAGATCGCGCACGCCCAGGTGATCAAGACGCTTTTTGGCTGCGCCCAAGTCGTCGTCGAGCTCCTTCATCTTGCTCTCCATCTGTAATTCCCGCCAGTTACTCCGGCGAAAGACGCGCTCGGCCGTCTCACGGTCGGCGGGCGTGGCGTCCTTGAGGCCGCCCGAATCAATGGCGATGGCCGAGAGGATGAGGCCGAGAAGCTCATGGGCCATGTGGTACTCCTGGGGCAGGCGTTCCAGCTCGTCGAGCATCTGGCGGGCCACGAGGGTGGTGCAGCTGGCGACTTTCTCAAAGACGCGGGGCTCGGCATCGGGGCCGGCCCCCTTGTCCTGGTGGTGATCGAAGATGCTGAGGATCTTGGCGTGCGACCACTTGCGCAATGGCATGGCGTGGTCGACCAGTACGATGCCCTTCACGTCGTCGGCCAGCGTCTGCGGGTCCTCGGGAAGCTCGTCCAGGGTGAGGAGGTCCGAGTGGCCCGAGGTCATGAGGGCGTTGCGCAGGGCGAGTTTGTTCTCGGGGCGCAGGTCCAGGGCGTCGGTGGGCGTCTGCAGCAGCGCAATGGCCTTGATGGGGCGACTTGTGTTCTGAGTCGAATGCTCCAGGTGGTAGGCCCAGGTCAGGGCGGCAGCCATGGAATCGAGGTCACCGCCCTCGTTGCCTTGCACAATGGTCCATTCGGAAGCCTGGCCGGCCTGCCAGTCCAGCAAGAAGCGACGCTTGGTTTCCCGCGACCATTCGCTGAAGTGGCCGACGCCGACGTGCCAGGCAGCGTGTGCCGATTGCGTCGTTGCGTCGGGATTGACCATGACGTGCTGCTGACCCTGTTGCCCCTGCAGCTTTGGCGCCTGGCCAGGCGACATAGCGCTAGCTGACACGCAGGCGGCCAACGCTCCGGTAAGAGTGTACGCTCGGAATAGGCGCATCGCGTAAGATGCTTATCGGTATGGAAGAAGTAGGAACAAGCAGTGGAAGTTTGGGACTCGCCTAGGAAACTAGGGGAAAACCAGAAACCTTTGGACGGCCAAGCTGAGTCAAGCGGGCCGGGAAGTAGCGCGGGCTGGACACCCGCCGTAACCGCCCGTGCCTGCCAACTAGTGACGCAAGACGAATCTCGGGATGAGAAGCCACAACTTTCTTTTAGACGCACGACGTCAGACCGCAAAGTGCACGGGCCTCGGCCGTGCTTACATTTTTGTGCCGCCATTGACTTCCCATTGTGGATGGCATTTCGCTGTGGGATTCATTCGTTTTGAACTCCACATCCTCTAAGTGACATTGCATACCATAGTCTTTCGAAGCAGAGCGGAGGCTAGCTCAATGTTCTCCAATACTACGATCACCGAGCGGCCACTGCCTACCCGAACGAACTCAGCAAAGACTCTCCTTGTCGCCGAGTCATGTTTTCACGTATCTCCGAGTTCTCGAGAGCGGGTAGCAGTTCGTTGGTGCCTCTACCGTCTCACTGAAATGTGAGGGCCGCGGAGGAAGGTCGACACAAGTCCACCTTGCCCGGCTGCCCATATCAACACCCGGTCCTCAGAAGAACAGGTCGCTCGCCCTGCCCCTGACCACCAACAAAAAGCATGGGGGTCGCTGAACCATTGGTCTGACTCCAGTCTCGGCGCTATCCAGTAAGGGCCCACGAGGAGCAGTAACATGCGTGGCGTTTCTTTGCGGGAGGTGATTGGAGAGAAGGTGGACATCGCTGACAGCCTGATGATGCCGTGATACCCTACAAACTGCAGGCTGTTAATTAAACTGTTTTTGGCTGGCTGGGCAGGGAAAGTATTCCCTTGCTCAGCATAGAGCCGCATAAGGCACTCAGCCCGGTTCAGTTTCAGGCATCAAGCATCAGCTCAAGTATCTTGGGGTCCTGTAAACGTCAGTATCACCCCCGTGCTCCCTATTCCAAACCGTACCCTTTCTTTGTCTCCAGTGCTGTGGTTCGGTCCAATTTGTTAAATATGAGCCAAGGCAAGCATAGGGACCGAGATGGCACCCCTCATCCGTTGCGCCCCTGAGTTTCAGAGCGTGACCCTCTGAAGACAACACGTCACTCGGCTCCGGCAGCCGCACTTGGCTCAGAACAAGACACTGGAGCAAGTTAAGAATTCCATGGAGAAGAAGCATGACTGGCCTGAGTTCAAGTAAGTCCAAAATGCACCAAAGCTCTCGCAGGTCCCATACTCATTGATGGAAAAGGCCCAATACGTACGAAGTCGTTCTACGCGACGAATTCAACCTAGCGAATAACCTGAGGAAGAATTACGGGGTTGAAATTTAACATCGCATCGAAAAAAGGGCATGCGATTTAAGAAAGCAAAGTTAAGTATTCTTCAACGGTCGAGTCGTCCACCGAAAACGAATTGCAAAGGGGACTCGTCGGTATCGCCCCGTTTACATCCGAAGAGGTCTGACCGCATATACCGGCAATTATGGATACGGATCATTGCTGACCCTCTGGAACGTGGATTTCATCTCTTGCGGATGTATCTGTATCGGAAAGCCGTGTTTTCTGTCACCACGGATGCTAGCTCTGCGGAGCTCACGTGGCGCCCAGATGGCCACTATGTCCGGACCGCCACGCAATTTCGTCAGCACTACGGGCTTCCAAGTATCAAGCACGAATAATTCCATCTTTATAATGGCCCATAGTCGCCCCCTAGCACTGGAGGTGATACTAGAAATAAGGACGGTTTCCCCATGCGACCAATCTGTTACACAGGTGCAGGGTATTTGTTGTGTCCTAAAGAGATAAGAATGCTAGAGCCAGTGTTGATATTGGGTGATGCAGATGCCCATATATTGACCATTCTGGAACTCGGCATCGAGGTCAACTGCTTTGGCCCCTTGTACGGTTGGTTATTCCTGATTCATGCCAACCGATATACCTCCTGCTGAAAAGTCTTGAATGATCCTTTAGAACGGCACTTTCTCTCTTGTATCTATACGAGTATGTTACATTGGTTTCCGTAAGTAAACCTAGGTTCTAGGAAGTACGGGTACTGTACTACATTACTTCATAGTCAACTTGGATCAAAGCCGTGGACATACACTCCATGGTGTTTCAGCCAGGAACTTAGAAATTGTCTGGTCAGGCAAATATGATGCGCTTTGCCCTTATCTACCGGGGGCTGGATGCCACCGGCGTCGCATGATACATCAGACCGCTAATTTACCCTCAGCACCCACCTCAACAAGCTCGTGCGTTGATGTTAATTCAGCCAGCCTACCAGACGATGCATGGTAGCGATTTTGTGGTATTACACTTTTCGGTGGCTTGAAGGCAACTCTGGTCGGTCTCTTCCTATGGCTACGGAAACAGAAGAAATCTAGCACCCACATGGCCAATGATTCATCCCTAGAAGCAGTACAAACACCACGTCGCAACGGAACAAGCGATAATCGGGTCTTCCCCTATCCTATGTATCAAAATGACGTCTTCAGGGACCCCTTTTGAGGCCCTTTGCCCATGTGTGATGGTGTACACGTAGATGCAACCACTGGGCTGGGATATCCTGGGTCCACAAACGCCGCCGCCGCGAGCACAAGATGCATCTCTCAATTTCGTGGCACATCGAAAAGTTGCCATAGACCTTGATTCCAGTCTATTCGGTGTAGAGTTGAAGGATTTGTCAACGGGTTTGGGTGCAATACTGTCAGCACTCTCCGACGCCTCCGTTTGTCGTTACAAATACCTAGGTAAGTGCCTAGGTGTCCTTTGGGACCCAAAAAGAGCGTCTACAGCTTGCTATGAAGTGACTGCCACTGAAATCTCAATCTCTCGAGTTAGGGACAGCTTGAATGCCCCATGCGGTTTAGTAAAACCTTATCAAGTTGCCGTGGCCACTGATGGGGTTTTCGCACTTCTTGTTGGGACAGCTTTGCTTCGAAAAACGGGCTTTGGATCAATAGGTAAGTTCCTAGGATATCAGAAGCTTGAGGAATGGAAGATGAAAAGCATGTAAGTACTTATGTGCCTACCTACCAAGGTGGCAACTCGCAACTTCCGCACTTTCACAAAGCTATGCTTGACAGTCGATCCCAACAGCCCCTTTTCCCCCTGTCGCTTCAGTTCAACTCAACAACGCCCCCCTTCCCCCGGACCATTTATCATTTGGACCGGCACATAAATTATCATGTCTGCGCCGCCCTATTGCAACTCTGCAGGAGAATTGGATATCATGAGAGACAATTTGACCCCTTTTCCCTCCATAAGTAACTAGAATTACAATGATCCCGACGCCTTTCAGGCCATAATCGAAGAGTACGGATCGGGTGAAAACAAGAACTTGATCGTTATCATCTTTCGGGGGTCACTGGCCTTGATGATAGCCTACCTTACGGGCGCGGAAGCTCCCATTCTTGGATTAGGCTTCTACTGCTTGCTCGTGGCCACCGCTGTATACATTGCAGAGTTTGGCAAGCCGCCCGAAGAAAGTGCCGCAGACTACCGAAATTTCTCGGGATATGATTTTTTGGCCACTAACCATGCTACCGACAGCGAGCTAGAAACGCATTCCCCCCCTCGAGCCTGCAAACAAGAAAACAAGAAGCCCATCTTCGTCTCTGAGCCATCCACGGACAGGATGCCTAAGGAAACGGCAGGCGCCTCAATGCTTGAGCTAAGGATGCGGCTCGAGGAGCTCTTCGAGAAGTTGGAGGCCAGTACAAAACTTTATATAACGGTAGGAATTCCACGATACCCATCTGAAAGCTTGAATGCAACGTGCTGATTGCTGGCCCTATTGAAGGAGACGACTAAATCGCCGGTTTATGGCACTCGGACCACTATTGCCGAGGCTAACAAAACGGAATCATGGAAACTTGCGATAACTCTGTACCATGACCTGGCAACAGTTACATGATAATGGAGAAATCAACGCGTCGATCCTGGACTGGCAATGGCGAGATGGTCTGGCTCAAGCATGGTAAAAACAAAGACGAAGTAACCGAGCCCCGCAGCTAAACCACCTGGCTCTGCGTCGAAGGGGGGAATGTCTTTTTATTCTTCAACAGCAGCACATCTCAATACCTCTGTGGTCCCGACGTGAATTACGAACCCGCTCCACTCCAGGCGAAGTCTGATGTTGATTACGAAGCGTGTTAGTTCAGGTTCATCGCACGGGCGCACCCACGGGGTGGCCACGAACTCCTGCTGCGGGGAGGCTTTGACAATCTCCTTGCAGTTGCTGTTACCAAGGACAATAGACACCTGCATACAAGAAGGCACGTTCCGACTTTATGGGAGTTCCACCAGGTTCCAAGTAGCTAAAGACAGTGGTGTCTTGTCCGCTCAGGGCTTGCGAGGGCGTTTTTTACCCTCTTCTCCATGCCTCGCTACATTTAGGTGGGAGAATAAAAACGTACCCCTGTTCGCCTTGTCGAGTGGTTGCGTGGGGCAATCCAAAGAGTGCCGCACCTTGGTCGTGGTGCCGACTCTTGGGGGAAACCGCGTGAGCTGGCTTGTATCATGTTACATCAAGTCAGCCACAACCGCCTGCCCAGGCACCAGGGGGCTTGATTACAAATTGACTGGGAGTCGTTGAACGGCGCAGAGCATTCAATATGACAGCCATCCGAGACTTTCACCCGCCGGAATTAGTTCCGCTTCCAAGGGTCCTTCTGACCATTGCCTTCTGTTGGTTTGAACGACGTACAGCAAATTAGGCGATAGCCATCAGCGGTTTCTTCTTCGCAGAACCAGCCCTGCTCCCCGTGCTTTGATCGTTGCACCCTGTTTCGGGGCCTGCGACGAGAAAGCAGAACAACTGTGCCGGCCGCAAGACTCCTGTAGTAGTATAGATTTATATTGATTGGCTAGCCTGCCCCGCTGGGCAGGTGAATGCTCTCACCCTTGAGCATGGGCACTTACCCCATTGATGGCCGACTATAGATAACAAAGACTGGTGTTCACCCTACGGGGTGGGGCCATACCACATTTTAGGGCATGCGGGCTTGGTCGCGGCGAGGAGGAAATGAAAGCCATGCATGCGCATGTCTTATCTCCTAGGGTGTGTATCGTCACGATAAACGGACACTGCCTGTTGTTGACCGTTGTCCAATGGCGATCGAACAGGGGATAGTAGCACAGCCTCGACGAAGTCGCAAGCTGGAGACGCGACGGCAGGAGCTGGAGGGTCAAGTGCAGCCCGGACCTGATGGAGATGGAGCTGCGGGTGCATCAGTTACTTGATACACGCAGCCCTGGCTCCCATTCGCTAACCCAACGGGACGGGCGGGCGGGCGCGTAGTCACGCTATCTCCGGGCACTTAGATGGCGCCCGTTAGAGTTGATGGGATGGAGGGTGGAAGCATGGAAGATGGAAGAACGAACCCTTGTGGGGTCTGCGCCGGGGTTGTCTGTAGGGCTCTATCTTTAGAGTCTGGGCCCCGACGGCGCATTGGGTGGTACGTGACCACACCAAGGAAACGCCCGGCAAAGCTCCCAACCTCGCTCAACTTCTAGGGTATGGAAAGCGAGGCAGAGACAAGCATCGGCAGCGTAGAGGGCGGGGGAAATGGATCCCGTGGATCCATGGGTACTTTCGACCCAAAGTGGCAGCAATGGAGAGTGGGCACAAAGGGGGTCCATCCGCCACTAGATCCATTGGGACGGACGGATCCCATCCAGTCGGGTAGATGCCGACCAAGAGAGTGCAACACACAGGCATTCGCCTCGAGGCATGTTCAAGCTACGCTGGGATGCAGAACTTGGAATGGTGGGCTGAGGATGCGGTGCGTACCGCCTGGCAACGTCGGCGTCGCCTTATCGTCAACTCGCTGGGCTGCGCCTCCATTTCGCGTCGCGGGAACATGGGACGCTAGGGAGGGGACGAAAACGGACCCATGCTTGGCCCCCAGAGACTCCGTACCCTCTAGAGCCCTGTTCGGAGGCCGTGAAGGGTGGCGGGTGGATTCACAGGAACACAGCCCGGGACCACGGCGGCGCGTTTTGGGCGCGAGAGCGGCACACCTGCGCTATGGGTATCCGCTATCCTGGATGCCGACTGAGAAAAAGAGCAAGGGTGACCCCACGACCTACCTCGGCAGGTACCGTTCTCCATTCCTTCCCGCACTCCGCCTCGTATGCCATTGCGGAAGTGTGGCCTTTCCCAGCGTGCTTTTGCTGCCGCCCAGCGGCCATATTGGTGGGTGCATTCCAGGGCCGTCACACGCCCGCCAGTCAATTTGCGACTCTTGCTGCAAGTGACTGACTCAGGCCCAATATCTCGGTCGGGGGGGAGGCGAGGCAACGGTACGAGGCTCGGGGTGATGTTCCGCATGCGGCCTAGTGCTGACAGCCAGGGCTGGATTTCTGCTGGATGGGTGAACAGACGGTGGTGTTCTTTCCCCATCAGTGCGCTCTCCATGGCATTAGTAGTATCCTTGGCGGCCACGGCCCCTGGCGTCCTAGGGCAGACGCAGCCAATGGTGGCCCCAGACGGCAACGTCGCTTTTGGTGGCAGAAGCAATGAATCCTTCAGCGGAGACGCGCGCCGATCCGTGGGAACCTCGTCAGCAACGGCGGCTGCCTTCTTTGCCGTCCCGCACCGATGACCTTGGGCGGCGAGGAGAGTCTCGAGGGACACATGACCACGAAGACTTTGCCGACCCATGGGGCCTGTTTGTCCGGCCAGGGCCCAAAGCCACGGCTGCCGAGCTGGGCACCTGCAACGCGGGCGGAATGTCCACAGTGGCCAGAGACGAGACCCTGACCCTTATCCTTGGCCCCAGCCCTGAGCGCAGCAAGGATGCTGCATGCAGCTCCACGATGGGGGGGAATTCATTTGCTGACGACCGGTACTCTGCAGAATAGCCCCGGCTGCCGTCTCGCTGCCGCCGCCGCTAACGTGAGCGAGCTGCATCTCGAGCCCGCCCTATTTCCTCGTCTCTGGCTTCCCTCTTCATCCTCGTCTCCCCCCGCCGTTTGACGCGCCCTCAAGGCAGCTCGAACGGTCCCGTCCTTTGTCTCCACCCCGGCTTCCGCACCATCGTCATCACCACGACCAGGAGCCGCCAGCAACCCAAGGAGCCATGGCGTCCAGTTCCCCAGCCGTGCCGAGCACCGTCACGGTGGCTTCAGGCACTGAGGTCGTCGTGTCCATCACCGCCGCCGCACTATCAACCACCTTCACGCCGCCGGCCTCGTGCGCCGAGCAGCGCCTGACCCTCGCCGAACCCAAATACTTTCTCTGGCTGAACGACCCGCAACCCGTCACTGGAGCCAAACATTCTGACTGCTACCCCTCCCAATGGATCGAGCAGTTCACGAGCTCGCCGGGCTGGGCCATGTCCATCGCGCCCGTGATGAGCCCCCTCGTCTGCCCCTCGGCCTGGACCACCGTTTCCACCACCTATCTCAACCTTCCGGGCTACATCGCCTGCTGCCCGCAGTACGTTTCTGCCTTCCCCCGGGAGCTTGGAGACGGGCAATGGGCGCCGTGGAGGCTTACCACCCGGAATCTGCACATCTCTTCACCCCGACAGTCAAAGTGGTGTAAGCCATAATTTGCCAACGCGCTTTGATACTGACAAAGCGCCCCCGCAGAAATTTTGAATTCGAAGCGGCGCCAAAAACCATTGACCAAGGCCGACCAGCCTTCGGCGGCACCTGCGTTTCCCTCATGGCCTCAGGCAGAGCCTATACCGTGACCAAATACGACACTCGCTCCCTCTTGGGAACAGAGCAGTGGTTAACCAGTGCCATTTCGGACCATGCCTACGCCCACCCAATGGACGGGTACCGCCTGGGCGCGGTGATGACGAGCACTGACGCAAGCGGTAGTGTGAGTTTCGATCGTCCAGAAACCCAGGGGAGCGACCCGGCGGTACTGACCAACGCAACCAGGTCACAATAATAACACCAAGCGCAACTGCCACCAATACCAGCGGCGCCAACGGGGACCATAATATGGGCACCTCGCTCTCGGGTGGTGTGATTGCGGGCATCGTGATCGGAGTGGTGGGCGGCCTGGCGCTCATCGCCGTTGCCATCTTCCTCCTTTTCCGGCGGCGGCGGAACCTCAGGGCAGGGCAACCCGAGGAGGCCGGCACCGCCAGTGCCGCGGCGCACGCGGCCGAGAAGCAAGACCCCGATGTCAACGAGGCGCCCGATTCACCGCACTACCCGACCGGCGAGCTGCCCAACAACCACTACGTGGCGGAGCTGGGCCCGAGCGAGCGCTCCGAGCTGCCATCCAACTATCATGGACACGAGCTCCGCTAAGGAGGAACCAGGCCGACGGCGAATGATTTGCTTTGGGATGGGTGTGTTTTGGGTGCCCGATTTCCATCTACGGCGACGGCGTTTGGTGTAGCTCGTTTTAGGGGTATTGCTTGATATCATGACATACCCGGTGCCGAGGATGATGACGGACAGTGTAGGTTGCAACCAGGAAGCGAATAGCAGTCACAGACGAGGTTGAAGCACTGCCGAAGGATAGTTATGCTATATATCACTGAATATCGTTGTATGATGTTATTACATCCATCTTCGCTCCAACCAAGGCCACCTTTGAATATCGTCGATTTAAAGGACTGGGCCTATGTTGGGATGAAATTCCATCCCACACCCCCTTTTCACCTTTGATGTAATGCCTCGATACAAACGTCGGCTTTAGGTTTGCCGGAGGCTTGCGCATACATCGAAGAAATTTAGGGAGATGATACCCGTGGAAAGTACGCCTTCATGGTCTCAAAGAATGCATGTTTCTCGTGCCGTAAGCTTATAGCGCCGGAACCCTTTTCTTCTCTCGTCCCACTTGATCGCGGCTGACGAAGCTGACGGTGGTGGTGACCCAGAAGAGGGCGGTGTAGCACTCCGAGAGGTCCCAGGCGCGATAGCCCGTCGCGGCCGGGTGTACCGAGACGCCCGCGAAAATGGCGGCGCAAGCGCCGAGCCCGACGACCGTGGCCAGCCTGATGCCGGCCTAGAAGATGAGACCGGCCGCCGACTGCTTGCGCTTGGAGAGCGAGGACACGACGTACATCTGGCAAAACCCATGCCGTCAGAAGGGGAGAGCAGGGGGCTTGTGCGTAATGATGCGGAGACAGAAATGGATGGGACGGGTTGTGCGTTGCCCACGTTGACGACGTTGAACTCAAAACCGGTTCCGAACACCGCAATGATGAATGCCGGAAAGGTAAAAGCCCAGTACGAGGCCCTCGCCAGCATGAAGGCCAGGGTGGGGCCGGCGGCGCGCCCACATGCATTTACCGCGTGCTGGAAGCTTTGTGCAGTGGTTTTCCCGCGATAACCTCAAGCGGGCACGTCATTGATTCGAATGCCAGGCAGCTGTTGGTTTGCCGTGAGGCTTTTCTCGATTCACGTTGACCACCACGCCCGCCACCGCAGTGGGCAGCAGGCATACGGCCGTGATCAGGTTCGAGTAGCCGGACCAATCTTGCAGGTACAGAGTACTGCGGACGAACGAGGCGGGGAGGGCCAGGAAGTCGAGCAGCAGAGCGCAGATAAGTTACGGCAGGCGGATGTTAGCAGAGCCATCGGTGCGACCGGGGGACAGCGTTATATGTACCAGGCTGAATTCGGGATCACGCCAAATTGACATAGGCAGCAAGGGGCACGGGGAGCGCGCCTCCCACCCCAAAAGCGCCGCGATTAGGAGTGGTCCTGCCACGACGAATGCGATGACGTAAGGCGTCTTACAGCCTTGAGGCGCGTCGGGCCTGATACTAGATATCAAGGGGTGTGCGCGTTCCGACTTGATCCTAGCGGTAAGCAAGCCGATGCCGCTGACGTTCAAGAAGATGCCAACGAAGTCGAACCGGGCGAGGGCCGTGCGTAGAGGTCCCCCAGCGCGCCAGGCGTTGCCGGGATCGCCGCCGCTGCCACCACGTGTCGGCTAGCTTGCCGAAGGAGAGCAGGAAAGAGCCCGACATCAAGCTCGGAGGGGGGGAGGGAGGAGAGGCAGTACAGTGGCTGCGGATAGCGGCATTGCTAAGAAAGGGGCCATGCGAGGTAGGGATTCGGGAGGCCACTCGCCGAACTAATCAGCGAATCTAGTCACTAGCAACTGCGTGTCCTGCACCCATTCGGCTCTTGTCAGAACTCCATCCATCCGATAGACACTCCCATGCTGGCGTGCGTGGCGCGCCGGCAGCCAGAATACGACGCTGGCCTACCCCACGTTGCTGGGCATCATTGTCGCCCCCCTAACGGTTCGGACCACCGTCATCGGACCGCCGTCTTTGGGCCGTGCCCGACCTGGACCCCGGAAGCGCACACCAGGAGGGGCGGGGCCAAAGGGCGATTGGTGCTTCCGCAACGCCTCGGCTCGCCATCGATCATCCCACCCGGGGCCGTGACCGTGCCGCCTCGCCGCATTTCAGGGGCGCGCACGGCCGGACGGCCCGGGATCAAGAGCGCGCAAGCGCTAGAAAACCCCGCCGGTGGCCGTTCTGCCACGACGCGCCCCAAGCATGCATGGAGCTTCTTGTCCGTCTTGTGCCGCGGGGCCGAGTCAACCATGCACAAATGCGCACGCATCGCACGCTGCGGTGGAAAAGCCGGCGGGGTCGGGCCACCTGTGCTCTTCTCGCTCGCTGCCTCGTGGGAAGCCGCAGCAATCCAGGCGGCTCCCGGGCTAGCGCGACTAAGTCGGCCTCTAGCAAAGTCATTCGTTGTTTCTACCGGGGATACCGTGGCCGCTCTGCCTGGGCAGTCGAGCGGTTCGGCCTCCGCGAATGCCGAGGCAGCACTAGATGAACCCTAAAGCGGCCCTGGTTGCCGTGGTCGAGGAAGTGACGTGGCGATGACAGAAGCCGCCGACGCTGCTACTTCTCCTACAGAGGGGACCCCCCGGAGAGCAGGAAGCGCCCACGAGAACCAGGCTCATGGTTGGAGACTCGGAAGGGGCTCGGCGTGTCTGTCGTGCGACATGTTCGAAGACTGGTCGTACGGTCTCGTCATCCAGTTTCCCATGCCCCGGGAATGGGTGCAATTCCTCCGTAATATGCCTCCGCCTTTGGCTCCTCCACGCTTACGGGCCGCCCGTCATGCAGTGGGTACCCCAAACTGTAAGGTTTGCTTCAGGCCGATCCCATCGGGGCCGGCTCCCGTAGGCCATCCACCCCGGGGCGACATTGTGTCAAAACTCAACACTCCCGACCAGATCGGCTTCCCCGCGGAAAACGGGCGCACATCCCATGGCATATAGATTTTGTCCCCGTCGCTTCTGCGCAGGGCGGGACTCAACAACAAATTACCACAAAGGTCCCGAGGACCCAAAAGTCCCAGCTTGATCCCCTTGCAACTTTGATCCAGTCACAATGGTCCGACCCGCCTACTGGGGAGCGCCCCTGCTGGGCGTCTCCATCGCAATGCTGGCTCTGGATTGGGTCACCGTGGCACTGCGGATGGTGGCGCGGCACCGCATTCGCGCCTTTGGATTCGATGATTGGCTGATGTGCTCTGGGCTGGTGCGTGGTGCCTTCTCCTACCCCCCCCCCCCCCCCCACGACGACGTTGGCGCTGTGTATGCTGACTTGGGTTATCTCCTCGGCTAAGGTCGTATTCACCGTCTTCGTCGGGTTGATCATCGAGATATGTTTCCTGGGAGCCGGCTACCCGTCGAAATACCTGAGCGCGGACGAGCTGTATCGTGGCATCAAGGTTCATCCCCCTCTTCTCGTGCTCGGGATGGGCTTCTTCAGACTGACACTGATGGTCCAGTATTACTACGCTGCCGAGCTGATATACGTTGCATCCAGCGTGCCGATCCGGTGTAGCATCTGCATGGCTATGATCCGTATCAGTGGCATTTGGCGTGGCTGCGTGTGGACTCTTTACGCCATCATGAGCCTGACGGTGGTGAATTTTGTGGTCTTCACCATCGCCTTGCTCAACGTCTGCAAGCCTATCCACGCCATGTGGGACAAAGAGGCCGGTACCTGCAACCAGCATCTCAATGTCGCCGTCAGCTACTTCTTCTCCGCCGTCGCCATCCTGACCGACTGGACCATCGCCACTCTGCCGGTATTCTTGGTATGGAACATCAAGATGAAACTAGGCAAACGGATAATAATCGTGTGCATCCTAGCCCTGGCTGCTCTGTAAGTGGGCCGTACCTTGACTTGCAGTGGTGTTCGATCCCGCACTGACGGCTCGTTGGCGAGGGCAGTGCCAGCTGTGCTACCATTGTCCGGATTCAAGTGCTGTATCTTTACAATGTGGAAAACGAGTACATGATAGCGATCGGACGGATCGCACTGTGGTCCACCGTCGAGGGAGGCATCGGCATTTCGGCGGGCTCGATGCCATTTCTCCGCCCCTTATTGCGCAGGCACCCGCTGCCGAGCAACAAATCACACTATGAACCAAAAGCTTCTTCCTTGAAGACATTCGGATCCAAATCCGTCAACCGCGGTCCGGACCCCATGTCGCTGGGCTCTCTCCCAACTATCACGGCGCCCGAAACCGCCTGGGACCCGACGCAAAACCGCAAGTCAAACGACAATGACAGCTGGATGCGAATTCTCCGCGAGACTCGATTCTCGGTACATTCCGAAGGCGGCCCGGGGTACCCGATGAGGGAATAACCCCGGAGGCACAGGGTTCTAGCATTTTGCTAGAGCCCGGAGGGTTACTCGCCACTCCTAGTTCGAGAAGACGCCAAATAAGAACAACAGCAACAGCAACTCTCAACGCGGCTCTCGGCACTCCATATTATGGAACTCGTCCTATTGGTCCGACCAATGCGTGCATAGAAGCATCCATAGATTTCCAAGTTTTTGCAGCCCCGATCCATTACGTTGCAAACTCACGTCAGCCCCGAATATTACATATTGATTCACGCTGGTCATACTATGTGGGCGTGGATCGCCGGGGCAGAGATGTCGATGCTCGACATCCTTCTTCAGATGGAAAGGCCCATCGTGTCTCTCGATTAGGCCATTTCCGTGACAAGGACAGCCCACAACCACACTGAAACCACGATCGGACCTCCCGCAAAGATGCACGAAAACGGGCTCCTCGACAGCGTCACATGCCAAGAGGCCGGAACGAGGTCTGATCCGTTAGACGCGCGGATTTCAACATTCCAGGTCATATGTTGAGGGAATATCTGCTCCTAGATAGACCGGTAGAATACGCTCCCATTCATTTCGAACATTTGTCTTGGCTTTACCACATAGGTGCGTATAGATCTTCTGTCTAAATGGATAACTCCCCGGTGTGAGGATATAATTTGATGAAAGTACCGCACAAGATGGCCGGTGCCCACGTCCTGGAGCGGGTAGGCGTTGGGTTCTGGCTGGCTTGGGTAGTTAGGCTGCCCATCTCTGCTGGCTCGCACTCTGGTTGATGCTGTACAAACCTGGTTAGTAACCCCCCCAGCATGACCGTCACTCCCTGACTGGATATCGACTGCCCTTTGGTTGCTTGTGTGATGGTGAGCATTATTCGTCAGATAAGTGACATTGCCACCGCTTAGGGTCTGGCGCTGGTCACTCCCCCCCCCCCCCCCCCCCCCCCCCCCGAATGCGAAGGGGAATGAGGCTAAGCCTGGCTAGGCCACGCATCTACAACGGCTGTTCGTGAAAAGCCACCAGCGCCGTAAGCATGGCTGGCCCCAGGCCCGGCCAACTGCCTACTTCCGGAGCAAGGGGTGGACAGTATGTGCGGCAGGATGGAGGCGAGGCTGCAAGGACGGATCCGGCCATTCGCCGTGTTCGAGCAGCCGACCTGGCGTGGCTGACTCTAGGCCTTTGGGCCTGGGGATCCCCTCGCTCGGCAGCAAATCAGGCCGTTGGACCAAGCAAATGGATGTGGCTCACGGACGGCTGGCTTGGCATCCGCTGGCCTGGCCCCCAAAGGGGCAACACCCCCGTGATGATGCGGCTGCTATTGAGACGCCATGCCGGCAAACCCATAGCTCCATGCAGCCAAGGCACCCGCGCGTTCTAACCATGGCTCGGGTTGGATTGGCAACCTGCATTCAACGCCATGCATCCAGCTATGTAGCCGGCCATTTCCGGTCGTCGGGCTCCGGCAGTATTCGCAGACTCTTGCCAAAAGGTCCACCCCACGTGCCTCTTCCCGGATCAAGCAATTGGGCATTTCACATGGCCTGGTGTAACGTAGTGTCTCTTACAGGAAATCATCAGACAACGCAAACGGAACTTGGTTACCCACTTATGTATTTATCCATCCAAAGAGCCTGGTTCACCATATTTGCTTGGGTTTCCGAGGGATCCTTCGGTACAATAACATGCTATATAGGTGAGCTTTCCCGCCCGCCCTGAGCCATCCCCGTGATTCTTTATCAGACGTTCACCATGTAACGAGGGCTTCGCATAAACAGGATTCGATGCCTCTGGGCGGATTGGACGATGCAGTCGCACGAGACCCAGCACGTTCAAAGAGGCTACTGGGGCGGGGTGATCCTGACGAGTTTCGGTTTCCCGAGCTGACCGATCTTGCCGAACTGCAAGCTGATTCTGGGCTCCTTCCAGCTTAGATAACGGAACTTTGGACCATACTTGCAGATTGGGGCTGTGACTGTTATCCACAAAATACTGTGGGTAGACGTTCAAGTTGGCGACAAGAGCAGCTGACGGCGAGGGTGGCAGCAGGGTACTTCTGCCTTGATCCCGCAAGTTTGGAAATAGTGGTGTAAGAACAGAATATATCGGAAAGTTTCATCGTGGTTGTTTTATTACGGTTAGACTTCGATACGAAGCGATGAAAGGCAATCTAGGGTGTGATTCTTAAGTGAGATATTAGCGAAATGGTTAGTGGTAACGTTAGTTATAACAGATTTAAATCTAAGCATTTCATAGGCTATCTTTTAGGCGATCCGAAATCCCCTGGATGCTATGTCTGTGTGCCTGGTTCAGCTCTCAGGTGTATCAGTAAGTAGATTTCCAACTTATCACGCTGGATGCCTGTTACCTCTAGAACTAAGGACAGCGATGGCGGTGATCCTGGGCACATTCGCCACCCAAGTGACATCCTGGTAGATGACCGATATATACACCTGCCGCCAATGGAAGTGCCTTATCGATAACAAGACTAACCCCTCGGTTACGCTTAAAACGAATACTTATTAGTTGACCTCCCCCGTTTTAAATCTAAACTACGCGCTTTCAACACATCCATCCACCACCATGAGTTACCCTGCATCGCTGCAGAACCAACAATACTACCTCGTGACGGAGCCCTACCTCGAACATGGGAACAGAGCAGGAGACAGAGCATACCTGGCTGAAATTATGCAAGCCTGGAGCCCCGAAATCGACCCAGAATACGACATTGGGGCGGCCTTGCACTCGGCCATTTTCGGCGGAGATGACGCCGCGGTGCAAATGATGATGGACGCTGGAGTGCCTCCTACGCTGAAACAGGCGCAGGATCCTGGCTTTACACCGCTCTTAGCCGCTTCGCAACATGGCCGGCTTCAGATGGTGCAACTGTTCTGGCGCTTGGTTGGGCCCGGAGGACGCATCTATCCCAGCCGACGAACCAAGCCCGATCCACTCACTTGTCTTCAAGTGGCCGCGCGAAACAACCACGCGGATGTGACGGGCTTTTTCCTCGACGTCTGGGACGGTTGGGACGAGGGCGAGAAAACGCGGTCCCTAAGCGACGCGGCCGGCGCATGGTGCGAAGACGCCGTGGCTATCTTGCTTTCGAAGGTATCATACGAACCAGACGCCATACAGGGAGCCCTGGAGCAGGCTATCCGCCGAAGGATGATTCTCCCCGAGCATGAAACGAGACCAGACCCGGGCGCCCGCGACTTTGACTGCCAGCAGCGCCTGGTTGGTCGGCTTATAGACGGCGGCGCTAACCCAGACGGGGAGGTTCGCGGCAATCATTGGCCTCTGCTCCATCAGGCAGCACTAGCAATAGGTTGTGTTGGTGCCTTGAAAGGCCTCTTAGAAAAGGGAGCGAATCCCAACCGTCATGGCGCCGGGGGCAAAACTGTCCTCCACCTCCTGTTCTCATCTTATAACCGCCAACAGCCGCAAACCGACACTCTCCAATTACTTTTGCAGCATGGCGCACTGCCCGAGCTGGCCGATGAGGCGGGAGAGACGTCCCTCCATGCCGTTTCTAACACAGGAACCTGTGCGCAATTACAACTATGCTTATCGCACTGCGGCGCGCCCCAGTCGGAGAGCATCCAACTGCGAAACGCCCATGGGGAATCCCTGCTGCATTACGCCGCCGCCGGCGGGCAAGGGGACGACATAATGGCGTTCCTCCTGGAGTCCGGCCTAGACGTCGACGTGGGGAGCGACAACGGCTGGACGCCCTTGTTGTGCGCCTTAGCGCCCACCCGGATGAAGACGACACGTTGCATGTGTCGCACTGCCGAATTCTTGCTTCAGCACGGCGCTAGCGCCCGGGTCGTGACGGGCGAGGGATGGACCCCTCTGCACGCCTTGGCGTCGTGGGCTGCGGGACAGAACCCGGACGACAGGGCCGAGGTTGGGCGGCTGGCCCGAAGGCTCATCTCGAGCGGCGCCCCAATCGCTACCGAATCGGCGGTCGTCCGGCGCCCTTCTACGGGCACGGGTACGCTCTACGACGCATGGGGGTTCCGAATGCGCGAGTTTGTTGAGAATTCAACGTCGTCGACGGAAGCCCTGGGTCCAACTGACGATACCACGCCGCTCTTGTGGGCTAAGAGATCCAAGGCGACAGATGTCGAGGACGCCATCATGAAGCACCTAGGCCTGGTGGAACCCTTTCCAGGATTGCCCCACGGTGCCATGCCATCAAAAAACGGGATCCTGCGCTTGCCGAATTCGGCCTCCAGAACGCCGCCTTCTCTCTTTAACCTGTAGCGTTGATGTTGCCAAACCCGGCATATCGACCGTATACGACCTTTCCGCATGCCCAGCTGGCACTGTTGTGGACGTGTGTAAGCAAAATTCAGTAGAAAAGAGAGACAACGAAGTCGCCACTTGAACTCTACTCTTATTTCGGGAGAGGGCGTGTACGCACGCGTGGAGATAGCAGAGTCCCTCGTAATACGAGAGTTGAGCTTTCGCTTGTTCCAAGCCGTTACCGTCCTGGTCCACGGCCGTGGCGAGCTTTCCGCTTCCCTGGTAGTCTATAGGGTGTATGGGAATTCCATCCTGGCCGCTCAGCAGGTCTTCGACATTGTTGTGGTATGTGGCGTAGACACCACCGGGGTTGTTCCGAGGTACCGCGGCCGCCTGGCCCACCAACGTCATGGGCGCGAGAATTACAACAATTTGAGCAAAACGCATGCTGTCGCGGGGGGGGGGGGGGCTGGAGACTGCTGTTTTGGCCTCAGTGCTGTGATGCCACCCGATCTTAGGCGAAATGGCTTGGGACTATGGTCTTATACACAACTACCTCGGGTGTAATGACTCCCCTGCCCGTATAAGACTTCCAACCGGAGCGTGGGCCTACGAGCCCGCAGGGCGCATCTTCTTGGGCAACCAACGTGACCTGAAATCGCCGAAAGAGGGGGTTGGTAACATTCCGGGAGGCGGAGGGTACGACATTAAGAGGGCTTGGCTGCATACCTGTGTTCACCACCTCTCCTACCAGGATCAGGAAGTGGGGGACACGTGGCTGACCTGCCCAATGCGGATGGGAAACTGCGGTGGATCTATCGCAGTTCCAAGAACGAGGGGTCTGATAATAACCTCAAGGTTCTATTCAGATAAAATCCCGTTAGTGAGGGGGGAAGGAGGAGGAAGAAGCTAATCTTAATCATTGTTTAGTAGAAATAAGTGTAGCTCGTAGCGGTATATACCGCTACCTAGTAATACAACTAATCGATATAATTGCCTACGCTTACATATATCTCTACAACCGTAAGTATAATTGAAAAAAGACAGTTGTCATTATAAGGCTTGAAGAAAGCTATAAGCTAGGGTATCCCTTCAAGCGACACCCCCTTCACGCGACACCAGTTTGAGGGTCGTCTCGAGATGCTTCAGGTGAGGTCACTCGACGATATTTAGTCAACCAATAGGCCTGTAGTCATTGTGTTTAGCTCAATCAATTCGCCTCATTCTGCTCTTTCCAGTGAAGCTATCGCCATGGACCCAGAACAACTGGTCGTTGCTCTGGACCTCATCGGAGCCGGCATGCCTATCCGCGAGGCTGCCAGACAGTTCCATGTCTCCAAGGACTATCTGCGGCGTCGCCTTGAGGGGATTCCGACTAGGAAAACGTTCAACAGCTCGCGCCAAGCCCTCTCACCAGCGCTCGAACAGAAACTAGTCGACTGGGTGTTGCTGTAAGCCAGACTTGGCTGGGCTCCTCCTCACAGCCGTTTTCGTCTATTCGCTCAGACGCTGGCCAAGGCCTCTAGGAACTAACAACGCCTCGGAAAACGCTGGCACGTCGGTTTCTCCAGGAGGAATCCTCTCGTCAAGTCCGTCAGGTCTACTGGAGTCGATTTCCTTCGCGTCAACGGCGCCTCACGAGCCAATATCGAGGAGTTTTTTAACCGTCTAGAGCACCCCTAGCTAGCTGAGGTGCTTCCGGAGGACACATAGAACGTCGACGAGATTAGCAGCATGGTTAGCCTTAGGGATAACCCCTTGGTTATCGGACTAGCTACGAGGACCAAGATATATACTATAGACCCTAGCAACAGAGAGTAGGTGACGATTCTAGAGACAGTCAGCGCTAGCGGTCAAGTCTTATCACCTCTTGTTATCTTTAAGGGCTCCGAAGTCTAACAACAATAGTTCCAAGGCCAAATAAACGATCCAGACTTCGATGACTAGCTTTTCAGCGCCTCGGAGAAGGGCTGGACCAATAATTTAATTACCCTAAGGTAGCTGAAGGACGTTTTTTTACCCTAGACGAAGCTATCATCAGATAGATGGCGACACCTTATTCTGGACGGTTATAGTAGCCACGTTACGGAGATATTTATACTGACTTACCTTAAGGCGAAGGTCTGGCTAGATTTCCTCCCAGCTCACACCTCGCAGGTCCTCCAGCCTTTAGACCTTGGCTCTTTTTCAGTGTTAAAGCGCAGCTATCGGAAGCATCTCCGGTAAGCCTGCGAGTCTAGCTTAACGATAACGCCGAAAAAACCAGAGTTCCTAGAGGCCTAGAACAAGGCTCGGAAGGAGGCCTTCACTCCAGCTAATATTGCTGCAGGCTGGAGAGTAACTAGAATCTATCCAAGGGACCGTCTCAAGCCTCTTAATAGTAGGCTGGCGCGGCAGCTTGACTAGGACCGTCTAGACCGACCTTCAACACCAGAAATAAGAGCTCCAGAGACGGACTCACTTGCTGCGATGTCTACAGTGGTGTTCTAGACCCCAAGGAGCGCACGCTAAGTCGGCGATATCGCCAGGGGCCTGCAGTTACTGGAGCCAGCGTATAGTCTACTAACCTTCCGATTATTTATACGTAAGGTGAGGAAGGCCCTTAACGATAGTTACATGTAGATCTCTAGCCTCACGCACGAACGAGACTAACTAGTAGCTGCGCTAGAACGCCAGAGGCCTCAAAAACGGCGCAGAGTACGTCCGACTACGCAGGAGCAGTTTATTGCTATTCAAGACGTCAGACGCGTTAAAAGAGAGATGGGGATCTTACCTGATGACCCTGACCTTGACAGTGACGGAGAAGGATGGCTAGACCTGGCGTATTGCGAAGAAGAAAACAATAGTGAGGTAGAGGAGTGCATCATCATCTCTTGAAAACAATTAGCTAGTTTCCAGCTGGTCTGGTTATGGAGATATCCGTCTTTTCGTCCGAAGAGGCTATCGTGAGACAACCCTCAAACTGGTGTCGCGTAGAGGGGGTGTCGCTTGAAGGGATACCCTAGCTTATAAGCTTACTTAAGCACTTAACCAAGCTATCTCATATATAAGAGCACCATTCGTCTTCGTCTTCGTAACAAGACAGATACGCGCAGACACATATGGAAACAGACAAACCTTAAAGCAAGAGGGAGCCTGATGGAAAGACACGGCCATGAGATCTATCCCTTGTGTGGGCTATGCCGTCGACTGTCTAGTGGTGACCATTAATCAAAGCTGTAGGTAGATCCACTCTGCTCTTTTCAACTTAATATCACGATCATACCTTTAATATAAGATCCATCGAGAAGCCTGTAGGAATATATCCTTACAAAGAAATGGGCTGTTAACTCGTCCTGCCTAAGGGGTTATGCAGATCCGATAGGCGCCAGCCGCGATACGACAAGTCAAGAGCACTCGCTGGGGAAAAACTGCTAGGCTAGCGCTTTGATAAATCATTGTACTGGCATCAGTATGGAAGCGATGCAAACAATGCACCTGCAAACCAGTGATCTATGTACGGAAGAGCATCACCTTGCCACCCAGCAGAGCCTGCCGCCTCTGAAACCTTTCCACCCAAACGCCTTGAAAATGCAGCAGGTGATGTGACCCTAGGGGAGACGGAAGGAAAGTAAGAATGTTTTAAAAAATTCGCTCCTCTACCCTGACGCCGGCGAATCTGGACGGATAGATGAGGCCGTCCCGTGAAAGCTTCGGATCTCAGTTCTCAGTGAGCAACACTGACAAACATATTAAGGATCAAACATGTGGTCATGACTAGGAAACCGTAGATAGCCAGTGCCAATGCACCGCGCCGGAGGTACTTGGGATCCATGTTGTCGAGGCTCCTGCGAAGTCTCTTGCGCCAGGGCCAAAGACGGGCCACGCCGACGCCGCTACTAGGAGCGCTGGCCGCGCTGTGGAGGCTGCCGGTGCTCTGGCCGAGAAGGCCGCCGTCCTCCTCGTCGGCGTCGGAAGTGGTGGGTGAGTTGGCGTCGTCGTCTTCCTTGGCCAGCCGCTGTTGGTGAATGGACTCGGGGTCCGAGATCTTGTAGTAAAAGAGGCCGGGAAGAATGAAAGAAATGCTGGTGCTGCCTGTGCTGCCCACATATGCGAGTACGCGCTCTAGGCTTATGACTGTCAGGGCCACGCCGTAGCTGAGGATGAGAATGAGAGTGGTGAGGATGGCGAAGCGCATGTCTGATATGGAGCCGGCGGGACCATGATCCGATCTGGCTGGCATGGTTGGCAACAAGGGCCGGCCGCCTGGGGAGTTGTTCCGAATAGACGAGGGGCGCGAGACGGACTCGGGCCGCCACTTGAGTACCGCATCCAGAGACGCTCTACAAGGATGAACCTGAAGAGGGATGGAGAATGTAACGAGCACCACAATGGCCGCCTTGGCGATGGTGGAGGCGATCGAGGGCGCATCTGCAGAGTGTCAGCTACGTTCTTTCTTCCGGCATGGGGGAGACATTACACATAGAGACAATGTTTCCGTGGATGTTATCGCCAAAGGTCAGGTAACCCGTGATAGCCACCAGAACATAAATGCTGGCAGCTGAGCCGATGCTCGTCCCAATTACTCCCATAATGCTATGTTCAGTTAGCTTCTCCAGCCCGACACATCTGAGCAGGTGGATTCTGCAACCTACTTCCTCGGCGAGTTGTCCCGCAGTTCATTGAGAATAGAGAACATGTTCTGATGGCACGTATAGGCGAAGATGACGACGGGAAGACTGCTCAAGGCGGTGATAGGACCGCCCCAGGTAATCACCCTCACGGGGCCCCGCTCAATATCGGTGTCGGCGGCGAAGTGGTAGACGACCAGGACGATCAAGTAGCCGATTGAGACCAGAGCAACGATGCTCGTGTACTTCAAACTGTCAAGCCGGCGCAGGAAGGCCAGTGGGATGATGACCAGCATGAAGGCTGTGATCCAGAAATTGCGATCCATCAGGAAGGGGACCTGTTCGGCGCTAGCATCGAAGCCGAGGACGACGCCGGGCATCAGGTCCCCGATGATGATCATGTAGGATATGCCGACGCCGAAGCACTTAATAGCAATGGCGGCGTCAAAGATGACGGCGGCATTGGGGTAGGTGAGCTGCGAGAGGGCGAAGAAGGAGGACGAGCCGCGGTCGAGGTAGCGCGCGCAGCGCGACTGGAGGTAGAGGCCGAAGGCCGAGGTGAAACCGGACCACAAGATGATGATGACGCCGAGGACGATGCCAAAATGCGACAGGGCCGAGGGCATGGCCAGGGTCCCCGCGCCCACGACTGGAAGGGTAGGGTGTCAGCAAGAACAGGCGACCTAACAGCCGCGGATCTTGAAATGGCACCTACTCGTGTTGAGCAGGTTGATGACGCTGCTGGCTACGCCGGCCTCGGTATGGTGCCCGGCATCTTTCTGGTGGCCGCCGGCGCGGCGGCTTCGCTGTCTCGACATGTCGCTAGATCCCGAGCTCCCTGGCAAGACGGCGCTATTGCCATCAGATATGGTCGAGTAGTTCCGCATATGAGCAAAGTTTGGGCCCGAGAAGGTGAGCGCAACTCTGCCGGGTCCTGGTGGCGGGTGGGCTGTAGGGCGGGTGCGTTGGTTTGTGGTCGCGTGCCGGTTCTTGTCGGCTGGCTGGAATGAAGGGGAAAAGAGCCCAGGACCGAAGGCGGGAGGGGGGGCTCAGGAAGTCATGCAGAAATGCTTGGTATGCGCCAGATGAGCTGCTGGGAAGAAGGGACGTCCTTGACTCGGGTTGTAATCATGGACAGCCCCTCCGGTCGCGATGTCCGGGCGTACGAGTCGGTTGACGGATGTCGTGATGCGGTTGGTTCGTCGCGTGCTCGTGTCTGGCCGAGGCTATCGTCGTCGCCGTCGCCGTCTGGGTCCGTCGTCGTCGCGTGGGAGTCGGGAGGACTGATGGTGGAGCCTCGACGGCTGTCCCTCTTTCCGTTGCTGGCGCGCGAAAAGCAAAGGTCGGCCTAGCAATGATGACAGATTGGTTTCGTCAGAAGAAATGAACGGTAGCTTGACGACGGGGGATGGCCGCAAATGACGGCACACGGCCAAGCAATCAAACCGAGGGCGGCACCAGCAACGGCACGACTGACTGGCCGGCGTCCGCGGGGGGGGCACCAGTACAACCTTGCGCAGGCGCCCGACGGGGGGCCAAGAGCTATAGGCTCTCGGACAATTGGGGGTGGCACTCGTGTCGCTCGTGTCCATGATGGCAGATTGGCCAGTGACAGCAAGAGGAGCGGCGACGGTGGGCCGGCGGTCCTGCAGCCGCCTTCCACTCTGCCTGCCAGCGTTGCTGGTGCTGTCCATGAGCCCACATCTCATCGCTAGTGAGCCCCGAGGAGATGTGGGGGGAGAGCACGAAGGATCCAGTGCTGTACCCGTCGAGCCGGGCAGTACCACGCCTCATGTACCCCCTGCCAGACTGTGAAAGAGCTGCCCGCCAGTCAGAAACCGCCGCCCGGCGGCTCCAGCTAATAACCTCGTCCTCAGCCTTGCCCATCCCGTCCATCCGCCGACCTGCCCACCGACATCCAACGACGGGCGTGGCATTGGACAAGTCACCCCTCGATCCATCGGCCCGCTGCCACACTTTGCAGTGCTGTCATCGAAAGGAACGGCTGGAAATCCTCGGTACGTCGCCCGCATCACGCCCACGTCACCACTTGGCATCCGTCAACAAACGTTTGGCCTGTGACAACCACGCAACCGACCGCCGGCCTACCATGTCTCTCGACGACACCACCCTCGATACGCTCGCCCACTTCGAGGAGCGGATCCGGCGCATCGAACACCTGCTTTACGGGCATACGACCGCGCTTGCCAAGACACCCGCCATCACCAGCCTCGAGCAGCTAGAGCGCCGTTTCGCTGCTCTGCTGCAGGATCGTGAGAAGAGCGCGTACCGGGAGGCCCTCAAGATCTGTGCGTATAAGCCGCCTGCATAGCCCCCCCCCCCCCTTCCGGCCCCGGCTCCTCCTGTCTACAGCGTCGCGAACTGACGCTTACCCCCATCTTTATTGTCGCGTAGACCACGCGCACCCGGCCATCTTCGACGGCCCACGCTCGAGCTCGCCGGAGCCGCCCGCGGACCTCCCGGCGGCCGCTGTGAAGGAGATGGTGCTGGCAGCGGCGCCCGCGTACGCGTCAACGGCATCGGCGCTGACGGCGGTAGCCGACACGCCCGTGCCGGAGCCGGGGCTGAGCGCGGGCCTGGTGGCGCTGGCGCCGCGCATGCGTGGCATTGAGGCCACCCAGGCCGCCCAGGCCGCCGAGATCGCCGACCTGCGCCGCCGCAGCGAGGCTCTCGTCCGCCGCTGGTACGAGCACGATGTCGTCGGCTACGCCCACTTTGTCGCCGCCATTGAGGGCCGTGTTGCCCGCGTCGAGACGACTGCCCGCCGCGCCGAGAAGGCCCAGGAGGAGATTTGAAAAGCGCCCGAGCCCCATTCGCCTCCCCCCTTGTCTACAGTTCTGTTCCTATGCCGATTCGTCATCTCAGGCTGTTGGCTGAAAATCAGGGGGCTGCGAAATGACGAACTGGACGGAAGCAACCTTACAAGGGCAAGGCCACGGAGCAGTGGATACACGGCCACGACGCTCTCTAACCACCGCCACGCCACCATCACTAATCTTGCCCACTTGTGCATCTGCGACACAACGCAATTCTTATCGCCGACAATGGTGGTTGTTTCCATTGCCCGCGGGGATCATCCAGGATCCCCCAAGACCGGCACATCGCGTCCTGCTTGCGGTCGACCGAGACTTGTGAGGGTGGTCCTTGGATGGCAAAAGCCAAAATCCAGCCGGGGAGGCAGTCGCAAGCGGACGTGCCGCCGCTTGACAGTCGAGCATTGCTAATCGTGAAGCCACGAGCTCTCGAAAATGTGGCCGATATGAGGAAACCCGGAGAAGGTCACTACCAGCTTCCCGCATAACGCCTGGGATGAATGACCCTCGGAGTCGGGCCTTCTCCGGTTCGGGGTGTCACAGGGCTTCACGGACTTTCCGATCCGTCGCTCGGGTTCGCTCGGCATGTGCACTGCCCTGAACACAATTTCGAATACCAACGGGCTTGTACAGGTGGTTTGCTTTCGCACCGTTGTAGAGCGGCAGTGAGAGCACTTGGCGTAGTAGTGGGAAGTTCTTGAGTCAGCTAGTGCTTGCAGTGGTGCAGTACATCAACGTCGCGTAGTTTGCATGATAGTAATCTCCGCGCTTGCACGGTTTCTCATCCAGCCAAGCCTCCATCGTGCCCATCGCCTGCACTGCCCCATGTGCCGATTGATAGCCACAGATCGGACCCCAAATGCGCACACGTTCATACTATGTATCACCAATGCCGATGCTGTTGCTGAACTGCCGGTCGCTCCCTGAGTTCCTATGGCGATTTGGAAAGAGGTCACTGGGGGAAGGGGGTTGCATGCAGCCACACAGCAAAGAGCTGCCGGCTCTTTTGGCACGGTCCTCTCGCAGCCGGATCGTTGCCATCCCGCGTTTCATGGCTTGGCCTCGCTTCCCCAAAGCCCTTGGACGTTGAAGCGAGGCGGTCTCGCGTGAAGAAAGCACGCAGGGCCGGAAGGCGAACCGTAAGGCTGAAGTGAGGAATGCAAAAAAGGGCAGGGTGGCCCAGGCGTTGGCGGGTTGGCGGGTTGGGGAAGCACACGCACACGATGGCCTGGTCGCGAGGGTCGAACGCCCTTCCCGCGCACGGCAGTGGAAAGGCCCGTGGCCACTGGCGCGCTTCTTGCATGCCGCCCAGCATCCCGTGCGCCAACGGCTTGCGGAAGTGGGATTTCTCGTCCCCGCCGGGAGGCGACCACGGATGATGCCCGAGCCTTGCCAGGTCGCACGACATGGGCGTGGTAGTGCGTTGGCATGTGCAAGCATATGCCAGCGCGTGCCAGTGGCGGGCTGGCGCTATGATTTGGCTTGCCACCACAACTTCCTCTCGCCACGGCTGAGCGATGGCCATTCTTCAGCCGAACTGTCGCCAGCATAAGAGACCGGGAGTATGGCTTTCATGGCCTAGGAGGAGGAGCCACGACATCCGACCGACCTGCCGAGTTGCAGAAACCTACCTACCTCATAGACCACGTTTTCTGTTAGCTTTGGGCCGTGAAGCTGTGGTCTCGGCCACCGGAGAACCGGGGTGTACGCGTCAGCCACCCGTGATGCCCACCGCCACAGCTCGGCAGTTGGGCTACTTGGTGACTGCTTCTGATCACAATGTCGTCGGTACAACCCTTCGAGGCCAATATATTGTACCTTGCCGGGATACATAGGCGCCAATCTGTTTGCGCCCGCCCTTTTCCGGGATGCTCCCGAGGGCACTTGGATCAGCATGCCACGCATGGTTTCTCGGGATATTTGGCGTGCCACGACCCGCTGGCAGGTAAGGTTTGCCGTGCCACTGACTGGAACGGCCCCTCGCGACACATACCTCCTTTGGGTTTCCATGCGTCACATGCAGCACATTTTCTGGTCTGTCCAGACCAGGGGCGCTCAGCTTTCTGCTTTTTGCAAGAACTGCATGAATGGGGAGAAGTGTGGTACGCGATGCAAGCTGAGGCCCGCCGTTGTGGTGGTTCAAGAATAGTGTGCCTGAGGTGAGGGGCGAAGGCGTGCCGATGACCACGAAAGCAAGAAAGCAGGTGTCGATGATGCGACAAAGGACGGCTTCTGAGGCCCAATTATGTTACTGTTTTGCTTTTCTCTATCAGCGGACACTATCACCCAAATGTGGAGGGTATTGCCATTGAATCCGTCGACGGCCGCAAAGCACGAGCAGGTCGACCTGTGTCCCCACCTACTCGGTACTGCCCTTATTGTATGAATAAACTGGGCAATGGCGGCGATCATAACGTGGTAAACGGTGGGGATTTTCGGGCATTTGTTTTCCTTGACGTTCTGAAACGGCGGGTTTCCAATGGCGGAGTTGGCAGAATTGTGGACTGGCGTAGGTAATGGCAGACGCAAAGGCGGACGGACAAAAGGGCGGGCACATTACGTACGGGCGAGGCCTCTTGACTGGGCCTGTTCTTTTTTGGTTTCCGCACACGTTTGCGAAGGCGCTCCGTGCTTGGTGAAACATCTGGGCCAAACTTGTCCAATGGATGGGCAATTTGGCGCTCGGCTTTCAGTGCCTCAGCCTTGCGCAGCAGATGGAACATCAAGACGCCCGCGGTCCCAGGAATTTGGTCGACGACGGCTGGCAGATTGGCAGCTGGCAAAGAGGCGCCAAGCGGTCTGGGTGGAAGAAGATCAACGGTTCAGAGGCGGACGGTGGGTAGGGGGATGTATAGCCGGGACGCTAGACGACCGCAATCTCGTGTGGCCATCTCTGTGGCCCTCTCTGTGCCTCACGCTGCCACGTTGCCCGCGTATGCATGTCCTCGGCGACAAATCGCCCCGACTGCGCGGGTTCGCCCATCTCGAGACAGTCGTTGTTGTTGTGCTGCCCCTGCATATGCTGTCGCGTGTGGTACCAAGCCCACGAGGCGGAGATTTGCTCAGGACGACCGGCCGTGGTTGGCTGGGCCGCGGTGCCACGAACCACGTGCGAGCCGGAACGTGTGGAAGCGGCCGTCGCCAGCCCTTGGCAACCTACGATTGACTGGCGGGCCGTGGTTGCTTACGCGTGTTGTATGTGTGTGTGTGTGCCGTGCCGACCTCGACCTGCCCCTCCTCGGCTGCCGGTGGTGTGCGCCATCCTGGTCGATTCTCAAACAGGCACCACCCCATGAGCGAGCAGGCCAGGCCGGTCTCGCGCCTTTTCCTCTGTGAGGGGAAGGCTGGAGAGCCGGGGCCGGGGAGCGCAGTAAGCAGCCCAGGGAGGTCGTGCTGGGCCGATGTGGTGATTGATGTATGGGTTTCGTGTTGTGGGCGGGTGGGCTCCTTTTGAGCGAATAGCTCGCTTTCCACTGGCCACCCGGCGGTCAACCATGTGGTTTTCCCTGTGCCGGATGAGCCGTGGCTGGGACCCGGGCTAGCCGGTGTGAGCATCGCGGGCGACGGAGGCCTGGACTGGCGATGCGCCGCTTGCTTGTGCCTGTTTCTGGTGGCGCTGCTTGGAAGAAACGGGGCGGCCTAGACAGCTAGGGCTGCTGTACCTGCCTTAGCGCGCGCCCGCGCGTGCTTTCTCTCTCGCTTTCTTTCTCTGTTGGGTTGAGCCTGGGCTGCGCGCCAGCCGTCGCACCCACACGCGGAGCATGTTCCAACAGATAGAGGTATGTACCTACCGAGGTACATCCCTGGGTCTCTGTGTCTACCTACGCACCCATGTAAGTCTCCCGAGATGGTACGCTCGGCGGTATCCCATGTAGCAGAGGCATTCAGTTATTAGTCAACCAACACCAAGGTGCCCAAGATGGCGCGCGGCGAGAGTCCCGTCCTTCTTACTACATGGAATTGTGCGCGCGTGAGCCCAGTGGGCGGACTAACACGGACGGTCCCTGGCAACTGGGATGAAAGTGACCCAAGGAACCCCGACCGGGGCCCGGCCTGTTGTTGTTTATTGCGATCCCGTGTATTCCCAGCGGCTCCAGGGACAAGCTGCGCAGGCGGGCAGAACGGACTGACAGAGTTGGTTCGACCCTAGGTTCGCCTTCCCCTGGTCGGCAGACCCCCGGCAGCCACAGGCCCGGGGCCGCGACAGGGCCATCTGCAATCTCGAAGGTCGAGTCAAGCATCCAAGCAAGCAGCCGGACAGACCAGTGTGCAGTGTGCAAGCCCGGCACTGCGCCTCGATGGCGTGGCATCGCGGCCGGAACGGCACAGGGTACCGGGCCATCCGTGCCTACTACTTCCCGTAAGGCCACTCGAGCATGTGGGTGCACCCATACGTCTACACCATCAGCCTCAGCCTCGGGCTTCGGACGAGGCGGCACACCGTAGCAGCGACGTACACATATCAAATACGATACAGGTCGCAGGCAACGGGCTGGGGGAGATGGGAGGTATACCCCGTTTGCGATCAATGATCGACCCCTGGCTCAACGTCTTTTGAGCGGCCCCGCACTGTCTGGCCGCTAGCCGTCTGGGCACGCCCGCTGGGTGCAAATTGCCTCATGCCCTCACTGTGCGCCGCGCCTGTGCGTCGCCTGGTTGTTCATCTCCAGTCCTGGCCCTTCCACGCTCTCGCACCACTCCCCAGCGCTATGCCCCCCTAAGAGGCCTACCCTGGGTCCCAGACCCGACTCCGCTGGGAACACCGCTGCGCGCCCCATCCCTTCATCTGTCCTCCAGTCTGATCCGTTCCTTTAATTCCACCCAGGGAAAGTCCGGGAACCTCTGCTCCATTCTGCCCACTGGCACCTGATCGCGACGAGACGACCACCGACATCGAAGAGACGGCCGACACGGACGAAACAAAGCCTCCTGCATCTCAACTTCCCCCTCCCCCCCCCCGATTCACGGCAGGCCAGCATCTCCTTCTCCGCTCCGTCGAGCACTTCCCCCCCTCTTGCGCAAACGCGGCATTCCTTCCTTTTCGACCCGTCTTCCAGCGCCGTCAGGAACTGCGATTCAGGAGTAGTCAGCCCGGCGTCCGTTGCACCACAGCCAACCAAAAAAAGATAGGAGACATCGGCCGGCGATAGCGACACCCATCAACAGAAGGAACTGTCGGCCCTTCCAGAACCTGTGCATCGGCTCCCAATCCGCCTCGGCCTTGTTGTTCCTTGCGCCTGCTGCTTGAACCTCACCCCGGCTACTACCATCACCTACCCTTCGATCCTCTCATTCCACCTCTCCCATTTAATTTGCAGGCGGCGTTCTAGCAACACGCCCGCTTACTCTCCCGTTCCCTCCCCCCCCCTTCCCCCTCATCTCTCTCCCTCCCTCGCTTCAGTTCCATTCGTCCCCTCGTTAGTTCGCCCGGACTTGCCCTCTGCACCCACGAGCACGCACGAGCTGTGGGTTTCTGTCGGTCAGAGTACATTCACCGTGCCCTCACTAATCCGTCTATCGCCCGCGGTCACCTGAAGCTGCGACGATTGATCGGCATTGGCCCAGCCCGAACCGATCGACACCACACATTGGACGGGGGTGCCTCAGTCATCATCGCATTACGCCAGCACATTGGTTTTCAAATCTGGCCGTCTACCTTGTAGCGACCCTGTATCGGTTCGTTGGGCTGTTGCTCCCGCGACACAGGAAACCCACGCGGGACGTTCCCATACCGGAGTCGAGGACCACTAGTTTGCCCATCCCCAATTAACCCTACCCGACCTGACCATTGTGGTACCGCCTGTCTACACCGCTGCGCATAAGTCGCACAGCCGAGAACCTCTCGTGGCGTCTCCGCTGCCCAGCCAAGCCCACTCACCACTCGCTCCAGCCGCCAAGCGTTCCTCGGTCCCAACGCAAACAGGCATCATCTCGTGTCGACGAGTTCGATCGAGCCAATTCGTCCGCCCTGTCCCCGTCCTGCCACGCCCCGGCCATCGCCAACAACCAAAGCCTACCCATGGGACGCGTCCAGCTTAACTGAACCCGCCATCATCATCATCATCATCATCACCAACCTTCGTTCCAGTCACTCTTTTTCCTATCTCTCCCCAAGTAGTCTCGACGTGTGCACCATTGCCGCTCCCGGACCTTGCGCCACTACCGCCACCGTACCCGAAGCGACCGCATCTCGAAAGACGATCTACCAGACCTACTGCGTTGCATCTTGCACCACCTCCCCCAAGCCTCCGCATCCCCAACCCCGGGGCCGACAAATCACGGTTCACGTACCGCCTGCAGGATTACCGGGCTCCTTCGCTTCTGCGTTTTCTTCCTGGACATTTGCACTGCCACAGCAAACCGTGCAGCCCGTCTACACCCCCCCGGTCTCGCCTCCCACTCGGCATTGACTATCCACTGCCCGCCCCGTGCTTGCATTACGACTTCGCCATCGACTATTAAGATCGGATTGAGGCCCGCCGCCATCAGCCCTTCGCGTGCACCACATTCTCCGGGCGTTGCAAGCGACCATCGTCAACCCGCCTTCAACCAACATCCGCCGCCTTATCTCGCCATCGGGCTTGATTAAGCCGGCTCTGCGCGCACCTGGCAGCCTCAAAAAGCGCAGCGCAGCTACGACTTTAGCGTTGCTTGCCTCTTCTCTATGCCCTCGTACGGATCTCTCCACTCTCCATCACTGCGGAAAATGGAACATTCTCGGGTCTCGTACGGCGGCCGCCGTGGCATGAGCTTGGGCAACATTGTTGGCGACCCCTTCGCGCTGGCTACTACCTCTATTTCCATGCTGGCCTGGTTCATTGCTTTTATCGGCTGTGTCATTGGCCACCTCCAGGAAAGCAAACCAGAGTTCGAGTTCCCGCGCTTCTCGTGGTGGGCCGTCGTCTTCGAGCTCTTCCTCATCACCGCCGTCACCCTCATCGTTGCCGCCGACGCTGTGCAGACGTACCATGTTGCCTTGGTCGGCTACATGGCCGCCGGCCTAGTGCTGACCTCATCCTCTGTCAACTCCCTCATTTACAGCTCCAGCAGTGGCGCCCGCCAGGCTGCTGGCGCCGGTTTTATTCTGCTGTCCATGGTCCAGGTACGTTCTTGGTCTCGCACGTGCGAATCAATAGTTTGCTGACGCCTTTCCCCCCTGTAGATCTTGTGGATCTTCTACTTCGGCTCCGCGCCTTCAGCAACGCCTCGGGCCTACCTCGACTCGTTCGCCCTCACGAAGGAGTCGACCATGCACCGCCAGACTATGCCCGGTGGCTACGGCGGCTACGGTGGCCGCCCGGAGACTTCGGTCTCCAACCAGCCTCCGCAGATGTACACTTCGGCTCAGCTCAACGGTTTCGAAAACCCGTCGCCCGTGCCGGGGCTGTCGCAGCAAGGCATGCGCAACTCGGGCGCCATGAACGGCGGCCCCTCTTCGCCCGTGAACACGAACAAGCCGCCGAACCCCCAGCAGACCGAGCACGAAATCGCGCAGCCCACAGAGTACCCGTATCGTGCGAAGGCCATCTACAGCTACGAAGCCAACCCCGACGACGCAAACGAGATTTCCTTCTCAAAACACGAGATACTCGAAGTCAGCGATGTCAGCGGCCGGTGGTGGCAAGCGCGGAAAGAAAGCGGCGAGACGGGTATTGCGCCCAGCAACTACCTCATCCTATTATGAGCAGGCCCTCCAAGGCTGTAGTCTGCTGATTTTCTTGCTGCATTGCGTTGCGATTTTACCCTCCTGGCGTCGGCGATGAGCATTTTCTACAACAACAGGCGCCTGGACCCCGCTTAGCAGTCATACACGGCTACACGGTTTTGTTTCCCGCTGTGACGAAAAGCAAAGGCGAAGCAGCCTCCGATCCGTGCTTGGACCTCGACTTTCTTCAGGGAGGATCACGCTATCCGCGCGGGCGCACTCTTGCCGCACGGTGTTTTTGTCCGGCAATACGTTGGGGCTTTCGCAAAACTGGCGGCGACCAGTTGGGGAATGGGAGGGCGCGGGCTCGTGTTTACTTGCTTCTCTCTTCTCGTTGTACTTCTTTCTCTTCTTCCCACACCCCTTGTCTCCATGATTGATTCACTTTTCCCATCACGAACCCCTACGACATTCTACTACCCCATTATATTGTCTTTTTGTATTCTTCCCGTTGCGAAGCGCACAGCCCCTCCCCCCTTCTCGCGTTGTGTATTATACCCGGTGGACTTATGGTTCCCTGCTCGCGTCTCGTTTTGGCCTATACCAGCCGTGCCTCGGCGCTTTTTGCAGAGCTTCGCCTCACACCCCCGCCTGATGTTGGCGGTGGGCGTACGAAAAAGTCACCCGACTGACCCGCCCGGGGGGCACGACCTCCAGGGTAGGGAGAGGAAGCGTCCACGAGCAGCGGATCGAGAGAAGGGGTGGAAATTTGGCCCAAACGAACGGGAAATCACGATGTCACGTCATTGGTTAGGCTCAGGTCCTGGAGCAGAAGAGGGCCTCGGCCACAATTAGGGAGGAGTTGCATAAATGGCACTTGTAAATGAAAGAACTCTTGAAATTCCGTCACCTTTCCTATGCGCTCGGCTGTGTAGGCGTGCCTGGGCTATGTACTGGGGAAATGGCTGGCCATAAGATGCACATATCCCATGATATTTTTAAGTGCTTCCGGCCAAGCCATTGGACCAGCGAGGGCGCGTCGAGGCTGGCACGGGCCGGGGAACTTGGTAGTGGAAGGCTTTGTAGGCCCTGTTTTGCTGTGGTTGTTTCCGTTCATCGTCTATACTCGGGATTGTGGAGCTTCTGTATCTCTCTCGTAGGGAGGCTGGGACTCACCGAGCTGCAGAACAGAATACGATTGGTGTTTCGTACCGGCTCACGATATTGACTCCTACCGAATTCTCTCTATTCATGGTGCGTACAGCTTCTGTGATTCCATCCCCGCGTCTTGCCCCTCAGGTCTTGTCGTGGAATGGCTCCCCTATCTCCCCCTCCCTTTTGTTCTTCTTCTTCTTTCGTAGTAGGCTCTATATCTGCTCCTGCGGCCTTTGGACCGCCAGCGGCTCGAACAGCTCTATGATACAGCAGTGGGGGGTTCGTTGGCACAAAGATGGCGGCTCCTGATTACCGGCGCTCGGGTTCAAGGCGCGCCAGACGGGGTAGGGGCTCGCCTCGTTTCCGCATTGGGTTTCGCTCCCATCTCGAGTCCGTTTCCATTCACGGAGGCCGAAATGCGCCTCATGTCGGATAGCATGCATGGCGCAGGCTGGCCGCGAGGTGAAGGAAGGCCGCGTTTGCCCAACCTTTCCCCGGCTGCGGGCAAAGCCCTCGTAGAGAGACTCAGCGTGTTGCCGAGGAAGAGGCGGACAGGTCTCGCGAGCGACTCGCAGTCGAGGCCTTGATTGGGCCGTGTCCCCTCTACGGTTCGCCAGGGACACGGACCGGCGGTCCTAGGCCACGCCGGGGGAAAGGGGGGGGGGGGGGGGGGGGCAGCATTCCGGACCTATGATGGGCCATCCCCAGGGCGCAGTTTCGCCCGGGGTGGGCATCCGATTAGAGTTGCCTTAGCACGAGAGGGTCGGTGTCAGACGGCCCCTGGCTCTCGTGCCTAGCGCGGGCGGAGCGTGGCATGCATCACCACACGTGGTTGCGCACGCGGCCAGAAGACGGCGGTGTGTTCGGCCAGGACGGGCCCGTGGAGGCCAGGCCAGGCCAGGCGAGCAGGGCTTAGTGCCCAGCGACCCCCCCCCACGGCATCCCGGCCCGGGCTTTGCAGGAGCCGCTCTGCGTCGCCCCGGTGCCGGTGCAGGGATACCCTCGGGTGGCCCGCATGGCCGCCGCCCTTCCCGCCCCAGGCTGTCTCACAAAAGACTCGGTGACTCGGGGCGAGGCGGGGCGCCGAAGCCCAGGAGCGGCGACGGTCGGCCAGCCGCCGGCGGAGGGGTCTTGTGCTTGGCAGACCTCTCTTTTCGTGGCGGGTCAAGAGGGGGGTTGTACTTGGCAAACCATGCTTCTTCCGGCTTCGGCCGGGATTTAAACCGCGGGGCGGGCATGCACTAATGGCTGTCCCCGTCATGCCGAAGAGGGGAGGCAAGATGGCAAAGAGAAACGTCGATCAAGACAGCCCATTGTGCGACGAATTGAGTCGGCGACTTCGGGATCCACATTCGGCTGATGGGCCCCAGGTGGTCTCGGGCCTTCATCGCGATGGCTGGGAGCCCCGTCTCGCAGCACGCCAGCGGGTCGTTCCAGCGCATCAGGTCGCTAGGGACGAGCGGCCGGGATCGACCCTGGGCGAGTGGGACACCGTGCTGAAGCTCCCGCTCCCGGCGCCACGGAGGACCCGCCGTGCGGGCATGCCGACGAGTTCTGGACCGGGGGTTTGGTCGTGGCGGGAGACCCCCCAGGAGAGGCGGCCGGGGCGGTATTTAAAGGCACTGGAAACCCAGCAGCCGGGAGCATCACGTCTGGCGAACATCAGCCACGGCCCCGCGTCAGTTGGCATGTGATGCCCGGACAAGTGATGGGTGGCGGCGGGGGAGGCAGCACCCGTGGATAGGACGAAACATTCTGCATAGAGTGTGGCGGACACCCTGCGCGTGTTTATGCGGAAGCTCGCCACGGCGAAGGGGGAGGGGCGCCCCTAGGCTTCATCTGATAGTGCGGCGTGTGAGCCCCTTACACCAGGTAGATCGAACAAGCCCGTCCAGCCTAGCTTTAGAAGGTACTCTTAGTCCCCCGACCCCGTCCGCACGGATGAGGGAGGGGGGGGAGAGGATGACTGGCAGCCCCGTGCATAACGTGCCGTGGGAGTTGTAGCGTAGTGGCGTCTGGACTCTGGCATGACTCGGGGTCTCCCACAATGTACGGCGGGCCCTGGTACTGCCGGAGCGCCAGCATCAATGAGACCAGGCGACCGAGCCATGGGGCCGCCGGCGTCGGGAACATCCCCCAATACGTGACATCTGGCTGAGTATAACCCTCGACGACGTGATGGGAGACGGGGGAAAGCCCTGTTCAACGACATACCTGCTGATGACAGCTTGGGCCGATGGAAGTACGGATGTCTCCTTTTGCCTTCCACGTCCGTCCCGACAGAAAACCATTGCCCCTCTGCTTCGAACCAGCCCAAGACGTGATGGGGCTAGCCGTGCGGAGGAGGAGGAGTGATCTTGGCATATTTATAGACAGGGCGATATGGGACCATGTCCGTCCCACCCCCTAGTCAGTAGGGTTCAGCCATCATCTAGCACGGTCACTCCGAGTTACACGCTGTGTGTTTCACTGCCCGCCAGCAAATCATGCATAGCTGCATAGAACCGATCCATCTTTCTGGCCCGTATACCACAGGTCACCCCAGAAGCAGATATGAAGGGGGGTCCCTGACGATGATAGACGGGGGGGGCACTGACTTTGCCACAGCCCGGGAGGGATATATGGACGGGAGTCTGGGCTTTTTGACACGCGACGCCGCCGCAAATCGAGCCGAAAGCACCTTTACACGTGGTCCCTGGTTCCCTGTGTCGATGAGGGGCGATTTGCCCCCCGCTGCTACCCCGTGGGCCAAGACCTACCGAATCGGTTGGGGCTCTTTATGTGCTGCGTGTCTAGTGGAGGGTACCCAACCGTCGAGAATGCCTGTTGTAGGCATGCCATTGTAGCACTCAGGTTTCGTGTTACGGCTCTCTGGATGTCGATTCGAAAAAGAAACCCACAACCCTGAGACCCTCATCTGAATGTCTGTGTGTCTGGCTCGCGCAGGGTCCATATAGATGCAGGCCCCATCGCTCGATTGCTGCTCGTCCAATGTTTCCATCGCCATCTCTTGGTTGTCCCTCACGCCAGCTCTTTTCGGTAGTCTTCTTGCCCCTCTCAGCGAGGCAACGCAAGCGACTGCCTCTGGCCTCGACCCGTACAGCAGCCAAATACAGCCCCCCCCCCCCCCCCCCGCTTGGCCGACGAAGACTCGCCAACGCCGCGGGTCATGCCTGGCAAGCTGCAGCTCGTCGTCGCCATACCAACGCTGACCGGGTCGTTGCTTTCTTTCTTGGCCACCACCGTGGCCATTATCGGGCACTTCCTCTCTCCACCCGGGAGGCATTTCCGGCATTCGTTGATCCTGAATCTCCTGGTGGCGGGTACGTGGGCGAATGCCCCCGCTCCCTGCCGCTCCCCCGTGGCATTGTGAAAGACCCGGTGCGGGTGCTGATTGATGGCTCCTAGACGGCATCAACTCGCTAAACAACTCGGTGTCCGGAATTGACCGCATCGTCCATCGGGACAAGGCGTTGCCGGCGTCCCCAGGACCGGCGTGCACTGCCAATGCGTTTATCGGCCAGCTGTCGGTGCAGGCCGTCGACTTCAACATCCTGATCATATCCCTCACCGTGTTGCTGGCAGTGCGCAACCAGAGAGTGGTCCACGAGCCGACTCGTCTAAAGACGGCGTGTCTATGCGCCATCCCCTGGATTCCTGCCCTCACCACCAGTGCGTTTTCCCTGGCACTCCCCCCCCCCCCCCCTTCTCCCTCTTCCCGCTAGGCAACGCACAGGCAACCTAACCGGCGTGCGCTATCGCCATCCAGGCTGCCTGGGATGGGCCCTCCACGCGTACGGGCCGGTGAGCGGGAATTGGTGCTGGATCCGGGCCGACGAGCCGAAGCTCCGGTACGCGCTGACGCACGGCTGGCGCATCGCCATCTTCGTGGCCACCATTGGCATCTACACGTACATCTACCTCCACCTGAAGCGCGTTTTCGACCGCTTCACCCTCAGCACGACGCAAGAGACGACGACGAGCGACCCCGCCAGCACGTTAGCCCCGCGCCGCGCGGGCGGCCCCCCTGAGACCCTCGACGCCGGTGACCCCGCCGCCCGCATCGTCGTCAAGCGTAGCTTCCTCGTCGAGGGCCCTGCGCCGACCCTACCCCCCCTGAATTTGCCGAGCCCGGTGCGGTCGCCGCCGCCGCCGGCGGCCTCACCGTTGCCCGCGTCGGTGTTCGACCCCGGCGAGGGCGACGATCCCGCCTACGACGAATACGACGACGATGCAGTACCGCTGCGGGACCTGGAGGCAGGCGGGGGGCACCGGGCGACGGTGGTAAAGACCACGACAGCGACGTCGACGACAGCGATGATGGAGAACACGACCACGGCGGCGGTGGCGACGCGGCCGGTGGACCGGGTGCACACGAGCGGGCCGCGGGCGTCGCGGGCCAACCTGCGGCGCATACTGCTCCTCAACGGCTACCCGGCGCTGTGGATCGCGCTCTGGATCCCCGGCATGGCGACGCGCCTGGCCGAGGCCGTCGCCGGTCGTTCGCCCGTCTGGCTCCAGGTCGCCCAGGCCTCGACCCAGTACATCGGCCTCGCCAACGCCCTCACCTACAGCTGGAACGAGAGGATGACGCAGCGGCTCAAGGCGCTCGTCCGCTGGGGTCCGCGGAAGGGAGAAAAGCAATGAGAAGAGATCGTGTGGGGGAGGTAATCCCGGAGTGGATATATTCCCTGGGCATCGTTATTATTATACCCAATTAGGCATAATGTCCTTTGACTCGTCGCTTAATATCTTTTACTTAATTTGTGTGACCCTCGAGACTGTGCCCGAGTTGTGGTGGCGGCGAACGGTGGTAATATGTACTTTGATGCCCCGAGGAAGACGGGTCACGTTCGATTTCGAAGCTCTGCCGTGGCAGCTTGCCGTAGTCATGGCTTGGAAGCTGAGTGTTTCTTGAGAGTGTTCTCGAACCCCGAGGGAGTACCTTGTGGCCTTGGCCATTTGGCATCCGGTAGCCTCACTGGATCGGCACAATCTATGCGAGCTGTATATTGAATTTCATAGACAGCAGCGCCGTGTCGAATGTCTGCTCGAAGGAGCCGTTGCTTGAGTCGACTGCTGACTGAGGCGCCCGCCCCGACTCTCTAGCGTCGGACCATTCGTATCTCGCCAAAGCGCGTTGGAAATCGACCCGGTAGCACCCCGGTTCGAGAACATACGCAATGGGCGCCTCGGCTACTCGCTGCGAGTCCGGCTCAGCAAGGCTGGTGGCAGGCTCAGAGCCTTCAGTTTGGGCGATGGAAACCTTGACCAGGGGCAGGGTGTTACCTCCGTCTTTCCGAAGCCACTGCGTCGTCGACGCGACGCGCAACCAAACCAGGATTGTTGCGGAGGGATTGGAAAACGCCAGCAGCAAGTCGTCTGGAAGCTCCACGAGCCGAGCGTAGCCGAGGCGTAGTGCGTGCCCCTGCCTGGCCGCTGGTATCCAGGGGTACAGACCGTCGAAGCGCCACGGCCCATCGGAAGAGCACAGCGGCCCTGTCACGTCGACCCACCAGAAGTCGTCGCCCGAACCAACGGGCGCGAATTTGTCAGGGCAGTGATCTTGTAGCCCGAGATAGATCCATTTTCTGTCCCATGCCGCGCACGGGGACCCGGCCAGTCGGATGGGTCGGCCTCCCGACAGCCGGTAAAAGACGTTAGAGCTGTGGCGGCTCCGGACCAGCGGCAAGGCGAGGCGATCTCGGCTTTGTCGACAGTGGTAGACATCCACGGCGGCGAGAATGACGCCCTGCTCTTTGTCGGCCACGTGCACCGGCATATGTATGAAGAGACCCCGGTTGGTCATGAGGGAGTGTTTCACGGGAAGGCAGATGTCGGGCTGGGAGGGCTGGCCGGCCCAGCGTGCCGTCACCAGCGGCCGGCCTTCATCCTCCCGGCAGTGTGCGCTGCAAAGCATGAACAAGTCGGGGCCGGGAGCCAGGGCCCCCGTCCACGCCAGGAGCTGGTCGTCGGGGTCCAGCAGCCGGCTGGACGCCCAGCACAGCAGCGTCTGATCCGCGGAGTTCTGCAGTATCTCCTGCTGTAAGCGGAAGAATGCGCGCGCGCCGCCCTCGCCGTACAGCAGAGGCATGTTGACGCCCAACAGGCCCAGGAGGCAGTAGGCGCGGTCCTCGGGGCGCGAGGTGGCGCGGCCGGCGGCCCACGCGAGGCGCTCGGCGACGGAGAAGGCGGCGACGTCGGCGAAGCCAGGGCTGAGGAGCGCCTGCGGGACGCCCGTGATGGCCTCGAGCAAGCAGGGCAGTCCGAAGGCGAGCGTCGCCGCATCGTTGACGCCGTCGCCGTCGTCGCCGCCGCCGCCGCCACCGCCCGCCAAGCCGGCAAAGCGCACGGGGTCCCAGGACCGGGCGAAGAAGCGGCGCGCCCGGGGCGCGATCAGCTCCTGCAGCGTCCAGCCGCGCGTGAACCAGCGGCTGCGCCGGAAGGCCGAGTCGCGCCGCGCCGGGCGGTCCGTCGCCGGCACGTCGTCCAGGTAGACGTAGCACACGCGCGCGCGGGCGTACCAGGCGAACATGGAGTTGATGGCCTCGGACAGCTCGGCGCTGCTCGTCTTGTCGATGCAGCACGTGTCGATCCAGACGTAGTCGAGCCCGTCCCGCGCCGCCTGCGCGCAGCAGCCGAGCAGCTTGGCGTGCCCGCGTTTGCCCGCGGCAGCCGCGCCGCCCGCCCGCACCTCCTGGAACGTCACCTCCTCGGCGCCCCATGTGTGCGACAGCACCGCGTACGCCGGCACCGGGTCGACGAATTGCTCGAGCCGGCGGGTGCCGACATGAAGGAGGTGCATCGCGATGCCGTGGTTCCGGGGGGGCCCCGGTGGCTGGTGCGGCGGTCCGTACCAGGGCACCAACACCCGGGATTCCTGCATGCTTGCCTAAAGTCCTCGTCGGACAAATCCCAAGGCCGAGAGCGGCCCGATTCCCGCTAGTCCCGCATCGTCTTAGTTCCGGGGTGCGACCAGCACTCATACCCGGCTCAGCAATGAGCCCTTTTACGCCTGTCGTGCCCCAAGAGGCTCCTGATTATCCCCATGGCTATTGGCGGTGGAATGGTCGAGGAGCAGGCCCTCAGGCATCCCTCTCGCCTGGAGAAAAGCGAGAAACCGTCCCCGAGACACAGCTGGGGTGGAATAAGCATTCCAGCCGGAGAATGGAAATTTATTGAATGTTTTCCTGTGGGGGGTTTTTCTAGCTTCACCACCGCCTGTTCTTCGTGCTCGGATTATGCCCCAACACAACCCGATGTCACTGGAAACAAAATATCCGCCCTACAAGGCGGCCGCACCACATACTAGCCCGGCCGCCGCCCAAAGCGTGGCAACGAGGGCACCCGCGCGCGGCGCCGCATTCTTATCGGGGCTCGACGTGCTCGCCGGGCCCGACGCGGCACCCGTAGCCTCAGCAGGCGCCCTCGAGCCGGTCGTGGTGCCGGCTCCGGAACCAGTCGTGGTGCCGGCTCCGGCAGCGGTCGAGGCCGGGGCGGGCGCGGCGGTGGCGGCGGCGACGCAGGCGGGAACCGTGGGGAGGCGGCCGAGGAGGTCGGGGCAGGCGCTGAAGGCGGAGGCGATTTCGGCGGTGTGGGAGGCGAGCACGGCGACGGCGGCCGAGGTGTAGGAGCTCCAGGCCTGGGCCGTCTCGCCGGTGAAGCTGGGCTCCGCGCACACGTCCCGGGGCAGCTCCGCGTCGTCGAGCACGGCCGCGGGCGTCGGCATCTGCTTGTACACGGACAGGACGCTGTCCCGGGCGGGGGCGCAGTTGGGCACCTCGTCCAGGTCGTCGAGCATCCGCGCCTGCAGGGCGCCGGCGCCGGGGGCACCGGCCACGGGCAGCTGGGCCATGGCGCTGCGGGCCGCGAGGGCGCCGAGGAGGAGGGGCTTCGCGAGCATGGTGATGGGATCGAGGCGGTCTGCGGGATCGGCGCCGGTCGAGAGAGATGGCGAGAACCCAGGAACGGGTTCCAGCCCGAGAAGGAACCGGATGCAGAGCCTATATAAGCACCCTCCGGAGAGGTTCCCCTTAGCTTCGACGTGACGAATCACAGGGCTTGCAGGGGATGGTGCTGCCCCTGAGGGCTGAATCCTGCTACATTTGTCCCCACTAGGAGGAGGAGGTCCATCAGCCCGCCAGCAACCAGGATCATCAGCTGAGCTTGGACTTGGCATGAAGAAGGATTCGAGTCTAGAACGATTCAACCGAAGCAGCTAAGGCCGATCGGGCAAGCAGCTAGGCCGTCTACCTGCGCTAGACGGCGTCTCAGCCCACAGAGAGTGCTTACATGTAATAAGCGCCCCGTCCCAGGAGATTGTCTCGGGCGCTTCGCATGAATCCATGTCGCGGCAAATGGGGAGAGCGGCAGCCTCAGAATGGGCCCCGGGCGGCAGCCAGATGCACAAGTATCATGACCACGCTGGCATCGTTCGTGTGCCTCCTGAATGATCAGCACAGCTTGTGGCGTCGGAGTGCATTTCGGGCTTCGCTGCAGGTGGACTGGCAAGGTAGGGACCGGGTAACACCCCAATGCGGCTGGAAGACAATCTTGATACACTGGCAAACGACCACGCGTACCCCGCGACGACGTGCCCACGCGATGGGGCAACGCACCGGATGCGCGCCGGGGTCAAAGGTCCCGGAACCGCCGCGCCAGGGAAATCGGTTGGCATGGCCGTGCGAGTGGCACTGGGTCATTTCTGTCCACGTATCGCCCCCCGCCCCCAAAAGGATGCCGCACCCATAGATGTTTACCGACTCGTTGCCTACGCTATTCGAGACCTACACAATAGCAGGATCGCCAAGCACGCCATCGGTGACCCGGGACAACGACGGTTGATTGACCGACATCGCCGGCCTTGCGGAGCTTCCAGGGATAACGAGTTGCCAGGGCAGGTACCAGGAATACCCCAACGTTTTCGTATACACGCGGGGCAAGAGCAATAAGGAAGCCGGAAGAGCCCACACCACGGACAGCTGGGGCTGGACGGGAAAATAGAACAGGTCAATAGCATGGGTAGTCGTTGAGCCAGTGAAGCTCCGTTGGAGATCCTACCATATCGTAAAGAATGAGACCCGAATAAATATTGGAGCAGGCAAACCCCAGGTTCTGGAGTTCTGGTGGAAAGACACGGTCATAAGGTCGATCCCATAGGTAATCCGTAGAAGGGGGGGTAAAATGGACAGTATCGTGCGTGCAATCCCTTGACCAAGTTCTGTAAGAGGTCGACGTCACGTAGCAAGGACGCAATGAGGTCACAACTGGATACCACATCGTGAACACAAGGTGGCGAGAGGGAGAATGAAAATGGAATGTCTTGCATTCTTGTGTGTAAGCTATGAAGGGGTCTATAGCACGCGTTTATGGTGGACGCCATTGATCAAGGGCCCTGGTCCCCACCGTGGCTGTCCCTGGTCCTGTCTCAATATTCACGACAAATTGACTCAAGGTCCATTCTTAGTCTGTGTGCCGTCCTGGTCTAGTTTCTTTTCCAGTGGACGTCTGTGATTGCACTGGTCTTTTCAATATGTAGAATGAGCTCTCTTGCATCTTTGGTGTTTCTCTTCATTCGACCCTCGGTTGGTAATTCTTGATGCAATGTTAGGTGGGAGAATCAAGAGGGTCGTGAGCGCCCGAAAAGGATAGGCGAAACAGCAAAAGAACGAGAACTAGGCGTCCGTGTCCGAAGAGGGCTTCTTTCCACCATGCACGTAGACGGCCACGGCCTCACGACAAGGATCCCTATTTGAAAGTCCCATTAGGTCCTTATATGAACGTCCCGACTGATGGATATTGAGACAGGACCAAAGACAGCCACAGTGGGGACTTAGGCCTCTAATTCATAGTGTCTACTGAAAATACATGGCATAAACCTATTTATAGCTGACACGTAAGAATATAACATATAGACTTTTATTACCTCTTTCATGACCATATGGTGAAGATATGACATTCAGTTATAACCTCATTAAGGCTTCATTACATAATACCTACCTCTTCCAGACCTTAATTAAAGGATTGCATATACAATACTACCTATTTTACGGCCCCACCCTCTCTACGGATTGCCCATGGATCGACCTCACGACCGCATCTTTCCACCAGACCTCTAGAACCCTGGGTGTAGCTATAAGCATAGATCGGATTAGGAATGAGGCCTAGCCCGGGGAGGTGCAACACCACATCATTTCCGACCGAGTAGGTCTTTGCGTGCTTGGGCAATGGCTCCTCCGCAGTTTTGGAAGGCTTGGGGTGGAGCTTGGTATCAGTGGGTAACAGAACGGGCTGCAGACCGCATATTGTTTTACTCCGTTTGTTTTTACTCTCCTTGGCTGTTGAGAGTTTGGCCAGCTCGAGTGTATGAGTTTGTTGATCCTATAATTAAAATATAAAACGCATACGTCGCGCTGATTTATGTTGAAAAAAGAAACCAACAAGAAATGTTTCCGAACGATAACGTGTATCCGTCCAAGTTTTAGGAGTTGTGATTTCTGAGCTTGGCGTACAAGCTCCTAAAACTCCCAGAAACCACCCATTCTGCACCTAAAGGCATAGGAGAAGCATCCATGCATCTACAAATTTGAGGATTCCTTTTCGAATAACCCGGATGATATGCTGGTTTCTCCGCACGCATCTCTGACGCACTACGTCACTGTTCAGCTCTATCGTCAACCCATATTGGGCGACAAGTCATCGCCATCGCCCCTCTTGATGCAAATGGCTGCGTCATCAACCCTGAAAATAGGAGAGAACATCTTATAACTTGTAATCATCGACTGCGGGGAAGGACTGGGAATGATCCCTCGAGGCGGCTGTAGACACTATTGTTTTGAAAAGATACATCTTCATTCCCCAGGGCGCGCTGTCATCCAATTCACCCTCTCAACCCACTCTTGGGGGGACATTCTTCTGATTTTGGCGTCTTCATTGTTGTCACGAAAGCAATACCGATCACGGCTCTTCTCGTGCGGTTCCGTTGGCCACTTCCGCCACCCACAGTGAGACCATGGCAGCCGCTTCACAGCACACGGTTTGAGGCAGGGTTGGAGGACGCAAAATGTCGAATTCCTGAGTTCCCTCAGTATCATGCTACCAGAACATGGGATCTGGCGCTCCCTAAAACAAGTGTCTAGAATCCACCTTCCAAACTGAATCTATAGTTTCCGGCGCGGCCATTATTAGGTTGCTGGTGATGCTCCCTTCATCCAGAAGGGGTAAGGGGAAAGGGTGACGGGCCGGGCGGGCCCGGTCACCGCGGTAGAAGATATAGACGGCTCTTTCTGTCTCACGCGCTCACTTCCGCCTCGCGAGCTGCAGAAAGCCCAGCCAGTAGACGGTAATGCAGGCCTTGATGGCGGCGGCGAGCCAGAGCGAGGGCTGGACGGCGCCCATGGACTTGGAGAGCCAGCCGCCGGCGATGGCGCCGACGAGGGTGAGGACGAAGGCGATGGTGCGGCGGTCGCGCTTGGGGTTGGCGCGGGCGAGCAGGGCCGGGTCGCAGAGCAGGTCACAGACCAGGCTGGTGATGACGACGGTGGGCACCTCGCTGACGCCGAGGCCGCGGCTGTTGACGATCTGGCCCGCCGCCTGGAAGCTGAGCAGGGCCACGACGGCGAGGTCGTGGAAGTCGGGGCGGACGGCGCGCGTCGGCGACGGGTACGTCCCGTTGACGAGGCCCGCCTGCGTCACCGCCGCCGCGACCGTGATGAAGAGCGTCTGCGCCAGGAACGAGAGCGCCACTGTCCGCCGCAGCCGCCCGCCGCCCGCCAGCTTGTGCGCCTGCGCGAACGCCAGGCTGCCCGCCGCGAAGCACCCGATGGAGCACAGCGAGTACGCCCACCCGAACGGTTTGTTGTTCTGCCCCGACGTGCCGAGCGCCACGAAGATGGTGTTTCCTGCCCGCCGGGGAGGAGGCGTCAGCATGCCGTCGTCCTGCCTCGAGGGGGGCGGGGGCGGGTTCGGGCTGGGGCTCCGTCCTGCTTACCTGTTTGCATGGATACGAAAGTGCCGTAGGCTGCAGAGAAGAACTCAACGTCTGCCTCGAGACGAAGGCCGGTGCGGCTCATCATGCATTTCATCACTGACCGTTGTATATGGTTCCGTCTGTCAGGCCCGTGACGAAACAGCACACCAGCAGCGGGATGTAGGCGCTGCTGGTCTCGAGCGTCTCTTCGAAGTGCCTCTGCAGGAGCTCGAAGCGTGAGGGCGCCTTGGTCGGCGTCAGCCTCGGGTCCGAACCCGGGTCCTCGGGAGACTCGATCTTGTCGGGGGACGACATTCTGGAACTGGGGGCTTTTAGTGGGTTGGGAGGGACGACGGTTCCTGGGGGTGGTTGTCGTCTTACCAGAGGGGAGGCCAAGTGCCGGTTCTGGCGAGAAGACACGGGGGGGGGGGGGGGGGGGGGGGGGGGAAGGGGGGAAACCAAAAGGTGACGAGGCCCGACACCACCGTATAGCTGTCTGAGATCAAGGGGAGCCAGGACTGGCTTGTCGTTCCAACTGGTTTTCGGGTCTTTGTATGTGGGAGAGGCTGACGTCCGGAGCTCGGAACGCGAGGGAGGTCATCCATGCACGGGATATCTGTCCGTAGCCACCGTTGACCGAGGCTGGACACGTCACAACGAAGGACTGCCGGTGGCAGGAGGCCCGGGCGAGCCAGTCATGACAATGAAGCCCGTCGTATCGCAGATGCCAGGCGCAGCCCATTTCCTTTCTCCGAGGAGGCAGTGAGAACGATCCCGCGGCAGCGCAGGATGACCGAGTGGCAAGAACGGCTTCCCCACGCCGGGGCCGTTGATGACACGCAGGCTGGGCGCCGAGCCCTTGGCGTAGATAAGCCGTGGCAGGCCTATCCTTGCCCCCCTGGACGCGCAACTTTGGAAACGGGCCGTCGCGGGCTTGGCAATCCCCGTTGCGGCCTTGGCAATCCGCGTCGCGGGCTTGGTCACCCCCGGAGACTATGCGTGTTTTTCCCGCCAATGGCGCCGGAAACCAAGGCTTGGCCGCCAGCCTGTGCCGGCGAGGACGCCGTCCTCTGGAAGCGAGGGATTGGCCGCCCCACGGTACTTGCAAACTTTCAGCTCGTCGGCAGCCGTGGTCTCGGCGGCCCCCCATCCGTCGAGAGGGGTGAATTAGGACCGGCTCCAGTGGCCACGGAGCGACCCTAATAAGCTGGTCGAAGTCGGACACGGGCCTTGGCGGGGAGGGGAGGGGGGGGGAGGGGGGGCAATAATCCCGACGGTGTTGACCGCATACCGACGGGGTGGAGCAGCAAGGAAATTTCTTTCGGATCGTTAGGCCGTGATCGGTGGGTTCGTGATATCACGCATAGTTCCGCACCGCCAGGACATAGCATGTGCATAGCTAGGCTGGCCCTGGCTGGAGTTCCTCCCTCCACCGCAAGTGGCTACGTTTGACGGCGAGCCTCTAACGTGAAGCAACGAGCCTCACGAACCGTCTCCTGCGTTGTTTCAAGAGGTCCCGAGGCATCCCGCGGTGGGAGGCTGCCAGGGCGCTCGCTACGGAATCCGAAGGGAGGTGGAACTGCACAGACTCCGAAGAGCATGCCATTCGACCGTGAAACAATGACAACGCGCTCCCCTGAACGGCAGGGATCCGCCACACCGAGGCATGAATCGTGAGGTGCGTCAACGTGGTACGGTCTGGGCACGGTCCAATGGCTTCTCGTGCGTTGTACGGAGCCCACTGACGATTCCAGGGATGGAACGGTCGCGGTTTACCGGAGTGCCACGGGCGTGGTCGCAGCGGAGGCGTGGGGCACGCAAAAACGTGGACCTGCGCGTGTGGATGGGCCGGCAGACCGATCGCGTCCCCGTGCGGCTGCGCAATATACATTCACCACAGGCAGAGTACACGGCAAGGCGGGTGCCCCGAGGATCGTGCAAGGCCAGGTGACACCTGGGCGTGGTAGAATACACCAGGGCCTGGAGAGCAGGGAGAGCGCCGTTTCCGCGCTCCGGGCGACGAGGACGGCTGCCGTCTCTCCTTCAAGTACGGGTGGGAGAATGTGGCGGAGTGAAGGGTGCCTTCAGTCCCACCGCGTCAGAATGCGGGCAACCCCGTCGGAACCAGCCGTCGATGGTTATAAGGTTTCCCGCGGGCGCCGGGCTGGATCAGATTTGAGTGGTGGCGCGAATTACGTTTACCCGACTTGGCCTCCGCTTGGCCGCGCTGGGACTCTGCTTGGCGAGCCCCGGGCCCGCCTATAGGCTATCTTGGCCTTCCCCCTTCCCCCCCGGCCGATAGAAGGGCCGCTTGGCCTTTCTATCGAGCTGGCTTGGCGTCTCTGGGCGCTGGCCCACGCGGCGGATGGCAGATGGATCGGCACTCTGCACGGTTAGCCCTCCGCAGGACGACCCCCCGCCCGGTTGCAGCAAGGATGGGCACCACAGGTGGCAAACCGGGCGGAGACTCCCACTAGCCCGCGGGACGGGCCCTGGGGTTCCAGGCCCGGCAAGGCGCCTCCAGCGACGTCCTGTCATCGTGCCTACCCCGGCCCCCAGCGGAGCCTCTGCCGCCTCACCCCGAGCAAAGCTGCCCAGCCACGATCAGGCCGCCGCAGAGCAACGCGCCGGTGGACAATCTGGCGGGCGCGGGGGCTCCTTGCCCTGCTATACCAGAAACCCCGGTTCGCCCTCGAGCTTCAAACATCCAAGCCGTCGCCACGGCGTCCGACGTTGCCACGGGGAGCTCGGCCCGGGATGGCTGTGAGATCCGCCACATTGGGCTCCGATAGCCAGAGGGCCCCTCCCGCGGGCCATACGGCGTAAAGGCTGACGTCCGCGAGTCCATTTCCAGTAATCCAAGCAGCGTGTGCTGCTTGGCTTACAGATGTGCCACCCTCAACCCCCTACCTGACCCGAGTTGGCCCGCTGCCGGTTTCGATCGGGGGGCATGCCCCGTTCTTGGCACGCTGCATTCGACTATCTCTCTTCTTTCTTCCGGGCGCGCGGGGGGGGGGGGGGTTGGCTCTCGGTGAAACGCTGGCATCGTCGCCACATGCCCAATAGCGCTGGGTTTGATGACTCTATTCCATACGATCTGCGGTGGGAGGGGGGAAGGGGAAACGAGATGGGTGAGGCCTCGGCTCAAGCATGAAGGCCACATGACGAGGGATCTGCTTGCAACAGCAGCAGCGCGTCTTGGTAAACGACACCAAGTGAAGATCCGGCCTACCAGGGGAGAATGGCACGAGTGTATAAGTAGACCGCAGTCCCACCCGAGGAAGCTGTCTGCATACTCCCATCTTCACCAGATCCAACCTTCCCCTTTCCGCCTATTTTTGTACGGCACCTTTCTCGTTCTTTTTGATACCCTCGCCTCTTCCCCCCCCCCCTTCTCTCTTCGCCATCATGTCTACCTTGGCCCCCGCCCAGCAGCCCCTTTCCATGCCGGAAAGCGAGTACGTCGCGGACAGCGGGCTGCTCGACGTCACCAAGCCGCGGTCCTTGGTCCAGACGAGCGAGCTCGTCAACCTCGACGGGAGCGCGCCGGTGACGCCGACCGAGTCGGAAAAAAACTCCAACTCGTACCTGCCCCTGAACCACGTCGCCGCCAGCGTGGACCGGCCCTCGTCGGGCGCCACCAAGCTCCGCAAGATGCTCTTGGAAAGCAACGACATCATCGTTTGCCCGGGCGTCTACGACGGGCTCTCGGCCCGCACCGCCATCGAGCTGGGCTTTAACGGCATCTACATGGTGAGTGAACGTCCCACCAAAGAGCCTCGCCAGGAGTGGACACAACCGATGACTGACGTGCCATAGACGGGCGCCGGCACAACCGCGTCCCGCCTCGGTCAACCCGATCTGGCCATTGCCCAACTGCACGAGATGCGTGAGAATGCCGAGATGATTGCCAACCTGGACCCGTTCGGCCCTCCTCTGATTGCCGATATGGATACAGGGTATGGAGGTGAGTGACACCCCGCTCCCCACCCGGCCTGTTTTCCCCTGCGTGTTCTCCTTTCCACACGGCCCCTTTCCCTCCTCCCGGGGAGCCCCCGCCGAGGGGACTTTTCCCTGGCACGGAACTTCCCGCCCATCTCCTCGCCTGCCCCCCGAAAATGCGCGGGAGGCCAGCGCTGACACATGCCTCCACCAGGCCCCATCATGGCGGCACGCACGGTCGAGCAGTACATCCGGGCCGGCGTGGCGGGGGCGCACCTGGAGGACCAGGTGCTGCAGAAGCGGTGCGGGCACCTGGCGGGCAAGGCGGTCGTGTCGCGGGACGAGTACCTGGCGCGGATCCGGGCGGCGCACGCGGCGCGGGTGCGGATGCAGTCCGACTTTGTGCTCATCGCCCGCACCGACGCGCTGCAGCCGCTCGGCTACGACGAGTGCATCGCGCGCCTGCGGGCGGCCCGCGACGCCGGCGCCGACGTCGGCCTGCTCGAGGGCTTCACCTCCAAGGAGCAGGCGGCCCAGGCCGTGCAGGACCTCGCGCCCTGGCCGCTGCTCCTCAACTCGGTCGAGAACGGCGCGAGCCCCGTCATCACCGTCGACGAGGCTCGCACCATGGGCTTCCGCATCGTCATCTTCTCCTTCGCCACCCTCGCCCCCGCCTACGTCGCCATCCGCGAGACCCTCCTCCGCCTCAAGACCCAGGGCGTCGTCGGCACCCCCGACGCCATCACCCCCCGTAAGCTCTTTGAGGTCTGCGGCCTCGCCCACACCAGTACGTCCCCCCTCCCCCGCAGGGAGACGTCTATGCTAACCCGCAGCAGTGGCGGTGGATAAGAATGCCGGTGGTGCCTCGTTTGCCGGCGGTGTCTAGGCCCTCCAGCCTTTTTCCCTTCATCTCAATTCTGTCTTGGTCGTTCCATGTGGTGGGGCTTTGTTGTTTCCGTCCTGCAGTCTCTGCCCCGGCGGGCTTGGCGTGGACTGGCCTGGAAACCGGGGCCGGATCTTATATCCCATGTTGTCTAGTGTGGTAGATTATGAATGTCACCGTCCATCTTGTCGGACCTCTCGCGCACCTGTTGCCCCGCCCCCCCCTCCGCCCGGCATGCCCACTTCTGGCCCCTCCACGAAGGTGAAGTTTTCCCCATCTACCAGAGTATGGAATCTCCTATAAGGTTCATCGACCCCCACCGATCTCCACCGAGCTGCAGCTTGGCAGGTCGTCTCCACCGTTCCCCCCCCCTGTCCAGCCTCCCCCCACGCTGCTCAAAGGTACCACAAGTGCGGGCAGCGGTGGCTCATGGGTGACAACGAAAACGCCCCTTCTTGGCTATGGGGTGAGTAAATGCCTAACCGTGGGCTCTAGCTTCTACCCCAAAAGAGTAGCTTCTGTGGGGCATGTGCTGTTAGACCAGTACCTGATTCCGAGGTGGAAATGGGCGTTTTCGTTGTCAGGCGAAAGGGTGGTCACTGCCACAGCTAAAACGCGGGTTCAGCCGCGTCTAACCGCAATCAGCATCGTGGGCAGGACGGGGCCGGGTCGAGGGGCCTCGGAGAGCCCTGGCGGTTTCCAGGCTTGGCATCCGGCCTCGTCCGCGCGCGTCGTCCCGTTGCGTCTTCTGATTGGGAGCTGGAAGGGGGGGATCCTGGACGGCATCGCGTTGCCGTGCACGCCGCGTCGGCGACCAGCGGAAGCCGCCAAGTCGGCAGAAACGGAGAAAAGAAAAAAAAAGGGCCCCCCCCCCGTCACATGCAGAGGGACCCTCACATCCGTGTCCAGATCCGACCCCGGTCCTGCTCAGCCTCCCAGCTTTTCACTGCATCTAGCCAAGCGGCCGCGTCCACAACCCGCACAGGGACGGGGGAATGACGGGCATCCGACCCCGGTTGCGCGAGCAGAGATATGGCCGTCGTGCATCCACACCAAAGCGGGAACCGGAGCCGAAGAAGCCAGATCTGCAACGTTGGATCGCGCCCGCTAGCCCGACGTTGCGTCCTTGGCTTACCACTGACCTGCCCGAGTCAGATTGCGCCAAGCCGACCCGTGAGATCAGGCGGTCATGGCTATCTGACAAGCGTCAGCCAGTCTTATCTGCATGGCTGCCCAGACGTGCCAAGCAGTTACATTTCCAGCACCACCAAGATTCCCACCCAACTAGTCTGGCCGGGACGTCATGCAACATGCCTAGGCTGTCTGGGCTGCTGAATGATGCAGCATCAAACCAATAGTCCCATTTGGCGTGGCTGGCCCTCATTCTTGGGCTGGTAGGGACGCAGCTTCTCAAAGCTCGGAGAGCGGACCAAAACCCCATATTTGACCCAGCCTGCATCCAAGGCCCGGATCGGTTGCGCAGAAAATCCACGGATAAATCCCAGGATGAAGGTGGATCGAAGCCTTGGATAGCGACACGCCCATGGTGTTTGCCTCGTTCCGGCTAGAATCGAGATATAACGATACGAGGAGCTCGCAGGACCGTGCATAGCGTGTACCGCGCTGGCGCATCTCCCGATTTCTACCCAAGTATTGCAGATTCCTACTTTAAGAGGTAAAACGCCAAGGTATTACCACCGTGGCATTACGCTGCCCTGCTAGAGTCTTGTAAATTCACGCCTAATTCCACACGTCCTGAGAAGCCCCTAGAGAACCCGTCTCCAAGGGGGCCCTGGAGGGACGTGGTCAGAGCGCAAAAGGTCCTCGTAAAGTTGGCGCGGCGCTGGATACCATCACTAGGGCTCTTGGCAGACAAGGATACGGTGTGTATTCCAGCGTGGATTCAAGTGTGGATTTACTGCGCAACCGACCAGGGCCTAATAGACGCCATTCGCTCATCATCAAAAGAGAGACGCTTCATCGAGATAAGGGTCTGGAAACAAACGTGGGTCCCAACACTGCGCCGTCACATAGAGCCCCGGCGGCGACAAAACGGCCGTCTACCTCCGCCGTGACCTCCACGCCATGGCCAAGAAAAAGAGGAGATAGGCGCCCGCGGCAAAGACAACCACGATACCGGTGCTGCGCCACCCATCGGCGTACGTTGACACGTTCAGTGAGCCCAAGTAGTCGGTGCCATCTCCGTACTGGCACACGCGGCAGCTGGACGCACTAGTCGTCTCCGGATCGGGGCGCAAGAGGACAGCACCCCTCCCCGCTCGCCCGAAGTAAGGTGTTAGGTAGGCTCGGCACGTTGTGTTGGCCGGCCGCTCGAATACGGCAAGCTCGGCCGGAGCGCAGGCCACAGGTGCGCCCCAGAGATTGAAGGTGAGAAGGCCACGCATCAAGTGCGTGAAGGGATTGGCAGGATACAGCCATGTACGCCAGGCGTCGGGAATGTACGCGTACGGTACCAGGACCCCGCAGAAGGGTACCATGACGCCCAGAAGCACGGGGCTGGCCAGGGCCGCCGCCGCCGTATCCGAGGCCATGGCCCCGGTGACGTTGCCAATCGCCGCGACGAGAAGTTCGTAGGTGGCCATGAGGAGGAAGGTCGGCCCTGCGCCCGCAGGCGACGGCGCGACCCCCATTCCCAAGCCCACTGTCCAGTACCAGCAGACGAAGTACAGCGCCGTACAAAGAAGGATGTACGGCAACTCGGCAACGACCAGTGCGACGCAGAAAACAAACCAGCCGTAGCAGTGGGTGCGCGCGTCGCGGGCCTCGAACAGCGCCCGACGCTCCAGGACAAGCGGAACCTGGGTGCCGAGCATGCCGACCGACAGGAAGATGAAGGCGAAGAGGGTAAAAATACGGGATTGCAAACCGGCGATGGAAGAATCGATTTGCCAAAAGGAAAAGCCATTGAAGAGGGCCAATCCCACATGCATCAACACCATGCCGTTCAAGTAGCCCGTGTTGCGGTACAGCGTCACACTGGTACGCCGGGTAACCACCCAGATCTGCTGCCAGAGTGTGGCGGCGGGCGCTGGTTTGAGCGCAGCGCTCACGGGTTGGGACGACGGAGGTGCCGTGACCAAAGCCATCTGTTCTAGGGCCTGAAGTCGTGAACAGACGTTGGCATGCTCCGGGGACGCCATCCAAATCCTGGCCCAGTCGCGATCCTGCCTCAAGGGGCCGGATGCGATATCCACAAGATAGGTTGCGGGATTGCCACTCACAAGCCTGGGCGCGCCGTGGCGGTCAAAGTAACCCTTAACCGTCTGGGCATTCGGGCCAATATCCCCAGAGTAGGCCATCCGGCCATGGCCATCGAGAAGAAAGAGCGTGTCAAATTGAGAGAACACTGGCGCCGATGGTCGGTGCATGGTGACGATGACGGCGTGGCCAGCGTCGGCCAGCTTGCGAAGGATTCGTGCTGTGTTGTGTGCGGCACGCCCATCCATTCCCAAGATGGGCTCGTCCAAAAGGAGCAAGCGAGGCTTGGCGACGAGTTCGACGGCGATGGTGAGGTGCTTGCGCTGCTCACGAGACAGACTGCCCGGGGCGCCGGGTCGTCCGATAAGAGCATGCTCGAGGTGGCGCAACTCCAGCAGGTCCAGTACCATGTCCACGTATTGCAGCTTTTGCGCGTGCGGCGTATCGCGGTCTAGCCGCAGCCGGGCCGAAAACTCGAGGGCCTCGCGGACTGTCGCATAGGCTTCGTGCACGTCCTGCTGCTCGCAGTAGCCCACCGACTGTGCGAAGGTAGCAGCAAAGGGCCGCCCCCCTAAGCAAACCGTGCCCTGGACCCAACCGCGCGTGGCACGCTGCGCGAGAACCTCGAGCAGCGTCGCGTCGCTCGTGCCCGATGCTCCCATGATGATCCCCAGCATGCCCGGCTGGATCCAGCCTTCGACCCTGTCCAGAAGAACGCATTCTCCCGCCGGTGTTGGAACTGTGTAGGACAGGTCTTTCCAGGTGAAGGCGCTCGTGTCCCCTTCCACGTCGCGATTCCGATGGGCAAGACTCGCACCACGACCATGTCTGCTGTTCCTTGGACCAGGGAGTCGACGCTTCTCGGCATCTGTGACAAACACCTGCGCCTCCGTATCAGTGCGCGTCGATCTCGCCCGCTCTGCAATTTCTCTTGGCACTCGCGGTGTGTGGCCCTGCTGTATCCGGGAGCGCCAGCGTGCAGTAGAGAAGATGGCGACTGCCGCAAAAAAGACCCAAAGCGACCACAGGATAGCAAAATTACGCCAGATGTGACCGGTGCCGTAGTTGAGCGAGGCGAGGTGCTTCTCGCCAGCCAGCACCGCCTGGCCGGGCACGGCGCCACCCACTCCGGCACACGACTGCTCTCCTGCTCCGGCGTTTCTGTAACGAGACCCACGAGGGACGAGATGGATACCCATGCAAGCAATCGTAGTGCCACGCAGCTCATTAGACAGCAGCGCGTCTGAGGCGTACGCCAGTGGATTCAAGTAGTAGATCCAGACAAACCACGGGTGTATCTGGTGGTATTTGATCATGTAACCCTGGAATGAGACGAATTAGCGACGCGCCTGGGAAGCAAAACCACCCCAAATGAGAAAGTTTCCGCATCAGGTAACATCCACCTCGGATAGGCGCCGTTTTATTGGCGTACTCGTGATCTGGCGCATGACCAACACCCACGAAAGGAATTCCACCCGGAAAAGGGTGCATTGCACGTACTGTATACAAGCTCAAAACTCCGACTGCAATGACCGACCATCTCAAGGCCCGATTGAAGCTCAAAGACATGGCTGCTAGCGCTCGAAACACAGCCGTGATGGTCTAGAGAAAGGTGCGTTAGCGTGGCGTACTGATGCAGATACCACAGATGGGGAGTTAGCTGCGTACCAACGTCGTCACAAATAATACCACCCAATAGGTGAAGAAGGCACCCGCAGTCGTATGGAAGCCAATCATGAAGTAGAAAACCAGTGAGAATAGGGTGATCTGGAGAGTAACCAGGGGCACATCCGCCGCCATCTGGGCTAGGCAATGTGCCACGGGGTGGTGAAAGCCCAGGGCCTGGTAACGCAGCAACACGGATCGGTGGCGAAAGGATCGTGCAACTTCGGTCAGAGATCCCAGGGCGTTGAGTAGCAGCGCACAGAAGATGCTTCCCGATTTCAGAAAGAGACCCTCCGAGTTGGACGGCTCGTCGTAGAAGAGAGACCCGAGTATGAGTGCCAATACGACGGTCAAAAGCTGTCGCAGAGCAAAGGTCCATTTGTTGCCCAGAGTAATCTGGTACTCTCTTACCAGGCAGGCCCATATCTGTGCGGCATATCCGACTGTGTAGGGGCTGCCGCGCCTGAGGCGTGGGCTTTTCTCGTGTGTAATGGCCCTCTGAAAGAAGCGGGTGCGATACCGAGCCAAATGCGACCTGGGGTACAAGCATTCCTCGGCCATCTGTGGGTACAGTTTCGACTTTTGGTAAGCACGACGTAGTGTGTAAGCGCTGCGTGGGAAGGTGATTTCGCTTCCGGGGCGAATCTCGCGCTCGTTGGGCGCCGTGACCCCCATGAGGAAATCGGCAACGTTACCACCTTCCCGGCATACGAAACCCAGGCTCTCCATGAACGGCTTTGCGGTATCTCTGGGCCCGTAGTACACTTGTTCGCCCTGTTCCAGCACCAGAGTTTTATCGAAGTGCTCAAAAGCCGAGTTGCCAACTTGGTGCAGCGCCACGACGGTGGTAAGCCCAAGAATGTCAGTGAAGGCTCGTAAGGTTTTGATGAATCGCAACGTCCTATTGCATCGTTAGAGGCCAATTCTAAGACGAGCCATGAAACCAATGCTATTTTGGCATGGCTCTGGGAGGGTAATGAAAAGGACAAGACTTACGCGTCCGCATCCAGCCCCTTTGTCGAGTTGTCCCAGCAAAACACCGACCCTCGTGTAGCCAAGCATTCAGCAATCGCCACACTTCTCCTCTCATCACTGGAGAGGCCTGGCACCGTGGCGTTTCCAATCTTGGTGCCGGATGTATGCTCGAGCCCCAATGTCTTGAGCAAAAAGTCGCGCATCTCTGCGCGAAAGGCGGCCTCGGTCTCGACCCCTGCTGGTAGCTGAGCCGGAATTTTCAGCCGTGTCGCGAAGTCAATGGTTTCCCCGACGGTCAGAGTTGGGAACATGACCGCGTCACTGTCTCCTGGCTCGTCGACGTGCAAGCATATTTGACCGGAGTATGCGCGTGCCGCATCTGCATCCATGCAGCCGTAGTGCACTTCGCCCGTAACCGAAGCATAGTCGCTGCGGTCTCGGTTACCCAAAAGGCGCATTAGTGTCGAGCAGCCGGCTCCAGGCCGACCCAGAACGAGCAGCATCTCGCCTGGCTGCACACAGCCATAGCTGTTGCGCAACAATGCTCGGGTGGGGGCCTCACGAGGGCGGTACAGCACTTCGCGTATCCGTCGGGGAAAATTGAGCTGTGAGAGAAAGTTCTCGTGCTGTTCAGGTAACGCCGATGGGTCGGGTACTTTGACGGTCAAATTCTTCCATGTCAGACCCAGCTCGCGGGGCGGCAGGCCCGACGCTATCTCTCGGTCGCGTTGAGCTTGGATCTGGTTAATGAAGTCGAAGCCGTCGCGGCCCCTGTCCTGTGTATCACGGGTAATGCCACGCGGGTTCAATCCGTGGTCTTGTTCGAGCTGGGCAAGATATTGTGCCCAGAGGCGCCCGCTGCTGGCTATGGAGGGTGCGTAGCCGTTCCGTGTCTGATCCGAGTATACTGACACGCGATCATGAGGGTCGTCGTAGTACATGGAGCTCTTGTCGTCGTTGGTATAGCGCGACCCCATCGTGGCGGTAGAAAAGAATGCGGCAGGAAGGAAACAAGCTGGATACGTGAACAGCGCCGGAGTCGGTCATGCATACTGATCAGTTGACAGCAACATACTGCAGGACAGCTGGACAAATAAGGGTCCAGAAAGCAGGACATGGCCATGGAGGGCGATGTGGATTGGAGGCTGGGCCAACCCCCTCCCCCCTGCGATGGATGCGCTGCAAACCGAAATCGATGCCAATGTGTTGCGTAGCTGGGAGTGGTGTGCGCCGTTCGAAATTCGGCGCGACTGTCGACGACGCAGCAGGTCTCATGAAGTTTGAAACAAGAAGACTGGGCAGTGTTCAAGGGCGCAGAGTCAAACGATAAAAGCTGTCTCACACAGGCTGGCTGGGGACACGTCGGCCGAAGAGAGAGGCTCAATCGCGCCAGCCTTCATTAATCCGCGGTTATCGGCACCTCGGTATTGCTTGGCACATTCCTGCCATCTTTGCATTCATTGATTCTGATGAAGCTGCCGGCCCAAGGCGTAGGTCCGCTGATGAGGACGGCGCAGCACGTCAGCCGTATGCCCGCCACCTGGATTTTCCGTCTCTCCCTTGTCGGCGTGCCACATCAAGGCGATGGCAAGTCAATGCCAATGTTCACAGAGCCAACCTCCCCTGCCACCAAAAGCTGGAGTGGAAATGTTTGACTGTTTACGTCTCAGCTCTTTCGAATGGCGCTCTGGATGCAATGCCCGGTGCACACGCCACTGTCGAGTTCACGTGGAAGCGCAGGCTCAAGGAATACGGGCAGATTTCGGGTTTTCATTGTCAATCTACTTTTGAAAGCCTAGTAGCTAGCACACAGAGCACAAAACCAGGAGTAGGTACTTATCAGAACTAAGCTATCTGGATGATGTTGCTTTTCCTCCATGTCAAGTAGCGTGCATGCACAAGCTTTTGCGGCCAGCCCCAGCCCAGCCGATGAATTTTATCACACCGGCATTCAAGAGAGCCGTTTCTTGGACGATGCTCTTCTTCCCCACTGCTCTCGGCATCATTGCCTTCCCCAATGCTTTAGGTGACCATGCAATGAGCGTGCGAGTAGGTTTGGACTAGTGTATGGTCGGTCCTTCGTCGTCCCGATCGCATAAAGAGAATTTCCTGTCCCTGTTAACGGCCGCGTTGCTACCATTCCAACTCTCCATGGGCAGAGTGTTGTTGAAACCCTACTCACCCCGGAGAGACTACTTTGCATCTCTGGGCAATTTCTGGAGGCCAGCCTGGCACGGCCAGGCCGTCTTTCCCTTGTCCGAGACGATACGAAGGTTTCCGCGGTCCATGATATGTTCGCCCGTCTGGGGGCTCAGAGAGCAAAGGCCCTCTAAAACCTCAGCCGCTTTTGGCGAGATGGCTTTGTAGGAGTTATGCCCCAGTACATGGAGCTCCTTCAAGGCATTGGGATCCGCAGAGTCCAGGACATTCTTCGTGGAATCCATGTCCCTGACGACATCTTCACATGACTGGGAGTACATTGGCTTGCCGGCGCTGTTCTCGAAATGGATACCCGTCAAGATGAGGTGGGTATTGGGGACCGAGCGACCATGCATGAACAGAGTTCCGTGGGGTGCCACAGTGTTGGTGCGCACCCAGCAATAGCTGGCCTTGATCACCGCCCTATTTTGGGCAGCAGCGGGCAGCCTGTCGATGTACTCAATGCGCGTTGTGAGCTATGAACACAGAACTATATCAAGATCATTTATCTTTTTAACTATAATTAAATGATTGATGAAGTCGAACCTCCGTGTCTGTTTGTTGAGAGATGCGGAATGAGAACGCCGGTGCTATGAGAACGTGATTTTGAAAGCCCATAAGATGTTTGAGAAGGCGCGCCAGGAATACTTTTCTACTTTTTATGAGATAGATTTTGCAAACAATAAGGACCAGTGCTATAGATTAGTACGCAGCGAGTACAATGCATTCCCTTATTAGTTATGCCGTTGTAAGCGTTGTCACACACGTTAGGAGAGCTGGAACATATAAGCCGAACAAGTCGTTGTATAATGAAGATACTATGGCGTTTTGTCCTAGGGCACTAAGACATTGCTTTTGAACAACATTGGGTCAAGGGTATTCTGGAACGAGCGCAAATGCCCCCCCGATTGTCTAAATTTATCGACTTTATACAGTGAGTACTTTCTATCTGATTGGAATATTCGTGAATATCTGGTAGCCTTTTAGTGGCCCTCTCTTAGACGAAAACAAATTGAAGTTATAGGGTGTAAAACCGGCTAACTCGCTGAGCAACCCTGATGTGCGTGGAGCCATTACAGGGTAAGCATTGCAATAGAACAAATAGGTTAACCTATTAAGAAAAGCTAGTTGGTTCCATTACATGAGGTAATACTTACGAGGATCAACAGTGGACGTCCCTCTCCTGTTTAGAAAAAGCTATGTTACATAGTCGCTCGTAAGATAGACTTGGCGTCTGGACCGAAAAAGGGCGGGCGTTGAAGAACAACCATAGCCGGCAGAATAAGGCACGAGGATTGCTTTACACACGCCAAAGAATAAATGGTCGCGTGGGTAAAAGGGCCGATCGAGAGGGAATAAACCTGCAATTACACAGCTAGTATCCGTCTTCGATGCCTATAGGGGCATGGAAATATGATTCGTCATTTAATATAAGTACAAAAATGATATAATAGTAACAGCAACACCAGGCACGTATGTGTAACAAGGGTCACCTCACTTCCCTTCATGGTTCACAGGCCTTTAGGTTTAGAAATCTGAGCATGTGATCTTGCTCATCTAGGTACCTACATTTTAGAATCTGTCAAATCACTCCATATTCCATCATTGCACCTTCCATATGATGCAAGCAAGTCACAGTGAAAATGGCGTCTCAATGCGTGCTCAAGGAATCCTATCGCAAGGCCGAGCGTGGTCCAATTCTCAGGGTCACAATCGCTCTCGCCCGGAGGCGGGAGGTTCTTAATTGCGGTGGACAGGGCGGCAGATAGAAGACGTGACAAAGATCAAGTGTGAAGCCACGAGAACTTGCTGTGGACACGTTGACGGGTTTCCTAGCGGAAGGGTTTGATAAAACATCGGTACACCACCCTGCCGTGAACACTCATCTCACCTTATACAACCCTTCAAAACATGTGGGCGTGCCAGGCGCGCATTTTCTCGACGGATTTGAGTGGAAACTATTCTAGAAAAGTTTACGTGCAGATATAAACCCGGCTTCTGTAGTTGTGAGTGGTGCTGGTGTTCTGGGCTGGGTAGGTCTACGGTGCATGGTACCTAAGGTACTTTGGCTGGCTGTCCCATGTACTCCTACATGGATTGGAAAGACTCGGGGCAGATCGGAATCCAATGTTCAAGGCGATCGACTTAAGATGCGATGCGGGGGGTTTCAAGTTAGTCCACCGGGGCCATGTATGAACTAAAAAACCGATTGATGGATCATCGATCTATCTTTGAGGTCCATTTATCGTTGACGGGGATGGCCCTCGAGTGGTCCATCCCCCGCAAACGTCCACAAACGATGCACTAGGGCGCGTCAGCCACGCGCTATCGTGAGCGTCCCACACCCAACTGTAAACAGACGTCAGCCCTCGGCTCCCACCAGCTTGGCCTCCCGACCCAAGCCGTCGCATGGCAGCACCTGGCGCATTGTCGCCTTCTCGCCTTCATCACAGCCGCGCCATACCGCTTCAGACTCGTCCAAGATGGCGGGACGTTCGGCTTCGTACGGCGACTGCGTCCGATCGCTGCAGAACTCCCTCTCCCACCTCGAGAGCTCCGTCTCGACCCTTGGCGCGGGCGTGTCCGACTTCCCCCGCCTTGTGAACGTGCTGAAGACCGTCCGCGTACGCATCGCCTCTTCCTCACCAACCACGGCCGACCGCAGCTGACCCAGGCTCTCCAGCACTACGAACTCATCCCCCAGCCGACCCTTGCGGCCGCCGAGGCATCTCTCCGCGACGAAATTGGCCCCGCCATCTCGGTTCTCCTTGACCGCGCCGACACCCACATCGACCGCGTGGAGCGCCGTATCGAATCCCTCAAGGCGCGCGCCGAGCTGCAGCAGGGTCGCCTGGCCGAGACCTCTGGCTCCCACACGTCGGCATCATACGGCAAGCGCAAAGAGCGCGGGTCGGGCAGCGGCGGCGGGAGGCTGGGCGAGGAGGCGAAGCTGCGCGCACGGGTCGTCAGGCAGAGGAAAGAGGCACTGAAGTACAGTGTTGAACGACTGGAGCTTGAAGTCTTGCAGAAAGAGAGGGAGCTGCGCAAGCAGATAGAAAATGCCTGATGCGGTAGCGAAACGATTTGGCCCAAAGGTCCGGGGATGCTGAAGCTCGGGTGATTCTCGAACACGCCTGTGAAGGGCTGCGAATCTCTAAAGCATGAGCAACAGGCAGAGTGACCTGGCGGAGGGAAACCGGCCAGTGCCCCAGAACGACCCCGATTCTAGCAACATTGGCGGTCCCAGGTACGCCTCTCAAGGACACCCGGGCGCAACAAGATGGGCGGTGCGCAGCAGGTGTGAGCGGGCGTTTTCGATCGACCGGCTCTTACTCTGGCGACATTCGCCTTGTTGTTTTCCCACCCTCAGGATTGGACCTAAACAAACATTGGAGGCTGGTAGATCATGGCGTGGAGTTGAACCCGAAGGAAAAACACAAGCTGCCCTGATGGCTACCGGGTTGTCGATCACGGTCTAATCCCGACGTCAACGGCGTTTAGCAGGGATTACTATTTTAACACTCGCCGCCTCCCTTTGCTGCCTTTTCAGCTGAAGGAGGCGTTCGCAGCCCAAGTGCCACTGGCCTTACCGGCTCCCGATTGTGGGCTCCCGACTGTGGGCTCCCGAACGTCAACTTGTCAAGCATGCATCAATACCGCTGCTGCTGCCGTCAGGTCTGCCCCCCCACCAAAGTCAGCCACCTGTAATCCCGTTCTCAAGTCCGAGGTCGAAGCAAGTCTCCTTTTTGACTCCACATCCAATCCCCCGCAGCCCCGCATCCAGGACAAAGGCGTTGATGGCCCACAAGAGCACCCCAGCCTAGGCGCAATCTTGGATCAATGGCATTGTGGGTTTCCGGCCAATTGGCCGGCCTCCGGCGGTGTATATGGCCTGCTTGCGGTGCCTGAGAGTACCCAGTCCCTGAGAACTAGTGGCTTGGCGAGTGGTATTGCTATTTAGCCGGCGCAGGCTCTCGATATTAACCGTACCTTTAGGGCCTGACACCTCGGCTACCGCCGTTGAATCTCGCGAGAATGCGTAGGCCCAGGAAAGGAATGACAACACGATCGGACGACCCTCTGATGCTATTCGCCAACGGTGATGGGCCAGATGCTTCGGCGGGCCGGCCGGGCAGCGAACCCGCACCCGAACCACTGCTTCGGCCGTGTGATCAGCAGACCCGAGACCCCTCTTCCCCAGAGGTGACGGGCAGAATCTGGGGTGTCCCCGGGGATATCTGGTAGGTATAAATACACACCTGCGGAGCGTATCATCGTATGCGGTCTTTTCTCTCATCCCGTAGGCTCCGGTCCCCGCCATCTACTTTCGTTTAGCCCGTCACACCCCCTGCGACAGTCGCCATGGTTCGTACACTTACTGCCCTTGCGGCCTTGTTGCCCTTCACCTCGGCACAGCTTCACCTGGAGGCTGTCAAGGCCGGCCTGAAGTACTTCGGCGCCGCCACGGACACGCCCGGCTTCCGCGAGCGAGGCGGGCTCCAGGCCGCCTACCCTCAGTACGACGCCATTCTGAGGGACGGCAACGAGTTTGGGCAGACCACGCCTACCAATGGCCAAAAGGTTAGTGCTTCTCCCATGTTTTCCATGCGCAGACGGCCAGAACCCACTGACAATAGCGATAGTGGTTGTTTACCGAGCCGGAGAGGGGCGTGTTCAACTTCACCGAAGGCGACATTGTGACGTCGATCGCGCAGGAGCAGAAGATTTTGCAGCGGTGCCACGCGCTCGTGTGGCACAGCCAGCTGGCGCCTTGGGTTGAGGAGACGGAGTGGACGGCCGAGGAGCTGAAGTCGGTCATCGTGGAGCACGTGACGCAGGTCATGGAGCACTACCGGGGCAAGTGCTACGCATGGGACGTGGTGAACGAAGCGCTGGAGGAGGACGGCAGCTACCGCGAGTCCGTCTTCTACAAGGTGCTGGGCGAGGAGTACATCAAGTTGGCCTTCAAGACGGCCGCTGCCGTCGAGCCCGAGGTCAAGCTCTACTACAACGACTACAACCTCGAGAAGCCGTCGCCCAAGACCGAGGGCGCCGTCCGTATCGTCAAGATGCTGCAAGACGCTGGCATTAAGATCGACGGCGTCGGCCTCCAGGCCCATCACACCGCCCACCGCTCCCCCTCCTTCGACGAGCAGCGTGCCGCCCTCGCCAGCTACTCCGCCCTCGGCGTCGAGACCGCCTACACGGAGCTCGACGTCCGCATCGAGCTGCCTCTCAACGCCACCAACCTCGAGCTGCAGGCCGGCGCCTACAAGAACGTGAGTTTTCTTTTCCCCCCTTCCCAATTTTCCACGCGTAAGCTGCGCTTGCTGACAACGCTCCACCCCAATCAGGCCACCAAGGCATGCCTTCAGGACGAGTCCTGCGTCGGCATCACCATCTGGGACTTCTACGACCCCTTCAGCTGGGTGCCCCCCGTTTTCCCCGGCAACGGGGCCGCGCTGCTGTGGTTCGAGGACTTCGAGAAGCACCCCGCCTACTACAGCATCATCGAGGCCTTCCGCGAGAAAACGGGGGCCAAGCCCCCCTGCAAACCCAAGAAGCGCAGTTTCACTGAGCGTCGCAGCAGCCAGCTCTACTAGGGATCGTACCGGAGTCCCAATTCCAGTACATACCCGTTGGTGGCCGAACATGGTTTATTGAGAAAGAATAGGGGCTATGGAAGGGGTAGTCGCTTTTGAGATTAATGTTAATATACACATGTTCGCCATGCACACCACTACAGTTTCAGTTTGGCCGTGCCCATGCAGATTTGCCTTAAGAGAACCATGGGTCCTCGCAACAGGCCGCACCTCGTCATCCTTCAAAGGCGCGTACCGTGCCGTACTACTGACTCGCGGACTGCTGATCTTGAGCTGAAATAAGTGCCCTTGGTAGTAGGGCTGAACCTGGTAACGGTGCTCACGTCCCGCGTGTCTAGCTATGGACTGGAGGCCTCCATGTGAAGAAACGCATCTTCTTGGTACTATCGCGGCGCGGTCTTGTCCAGACGCTTCCATTCACATGTGCGGCAGCTTGGCATCTCTCGTGTCCGTTGGCAGTGAAGAGCTAGTTGGTCAGGCCGAGGCCTGGACCTCAACAAGTGCCGGTGGTCCCTTTCCGAGAGTAACCAATGGAAAGGTTTCGTCACTATTAACCGTTATAACGGGCAATAAAATGGTGCCAGCCGCCCAGTAACACAGCCAAGACATACGGCCTGACGACGAAGGAACGGCAATACGTAGGACTTTCGAGAGAGGCGTTGATTGGCAGTTGTTACGAGCGTTTTTATTTAGAGTTTGTCCGGCCTCGCGGAAGTTCCCACGAGGAGCTGCGGCTGAAGATGAGTTCACCGCAGTCAAGCATGATGAGCCCTTATTGGTTGGGCTCTTTCGTTCTAGGCCCGGCAGGCAAGAAGAAAGTATGGGGAGGTAGTTCGTTGATCCACGTTTGAACGACATTGGACCGGCTGCTTGCGATGGTCTTGTGATGATATCCCGCTGCGACTCTCGGCCTTAGGGTATAATAATCGCCGCCCGCCCAGTATCACACCCATGCGGCCTCCATTAGAGCCCCATTTCTGAGTTCCCATCAACTCTCGCTTTTCCAAGACCAGAAACCATGACATCTCACATCATGAAGACGGAAGAAGACCCGATAGACGAGGAGAAGGATCCCCTGCCCAGGCTTTCAATTCTTGCGGACCCCAGGAGGGAATCAAGCCATGCTACGGACTTTCTCCACGTCGAGTTTGACGTATGCCAGCATTCCCGCGCAACTCGCCCGCTTTCTGTCTGACACAGTCCAGCTGTTCTTTGATCTATGGTTTGTTGCAAGCTTGCAGCTTCTTGCCGAGGTAAATACCCTGTCCCCTTATGCCCTGCCGTCCCCTGGCTCTTGGCTGACCAAGCTTAGAACAAGGACATCTCACAACTTCATGATTTGGAAGTTTATATCGGATTTCTATGGTATGGCTTCCCTAGCTCCTTCTCTGGCTGGTATATCGGTGCCTGATGCTTCTTCGTGACCACAGCATTCTCTGGTTCACATGGTTCTCGGTCTGTGTGTTCGACGTTCGCTTCATGACAGACTCCATCTTCGAGCGCATCATACGCACCGTCCATTTTGGTGCCATGGTTGGCTTCATCATCGTTCTATCGCATTTTGACCCTCAGAAGCAAGCCAATGAGGAATACCTTAATTCATTCCGGTCTCTATGTTCGTGCCCCCAATATCTTTCCTCGGGATGTTCGCGCTGATCCGATCCAAGCCGTGACTCTTGTGGTCTTTCGCCTTACATTGATGGCTCAGTACTGCAGCGTGTGGCACTACTACCGAGGTCGCAAAGATAGCAAAAAGGCTTTTGGGGCCGCTGCCATGACGCACTTCGCCGCCGCCATGATATACCTCGGCATTGCTTTTCGGTTCGACCACTATCACAACAGCAAGGCACACATTGTCTGGTATGTCGTGTCGGCTGTCGAAGGATTGATTCAACTTGGCCTGGCGTGGAAGTTCGAGGTTCTCAAACTCAATGGGCGAAAACTTCCAGAAAGATTGGCAACCCTGACTATCATGATCATTGGTGAGGGCGTGGCGAAGATCAGCAAGAACATTTTTCTTCTTGCAGAGAACAACCAGAGATGGAGTGCGTGAAAAGGCAAACCCCCCAAAATCCTCAATACAACGCTGATGGTGTAATAGCATCCACGACAAATGGTGTTTGTCTCTCTGCGGTGGCTACTTCGTACATATTGTTCTTGGCATACTTCGACCTGCTGAGGAACCGTGCACATCTCAAGGATTGTCGCCAGCTTATCTACTCATTATTCCATTTCCCCTTTCACGCTTCGCTTCTCTTATACTCCATTGGGTCTGCGACGTTCATCCAATGGTGGCAAGCTGTAAGCACAGGACGGTTTGTACGCAACTGTATACATCTAGCTAATGTGCTAATATAGTTTTATGTCGTGTTGAATCTTGGAGATCAGCTCAACCACGGCTTGGATCGATTAGCCGGAATGGATTTCCAAGACTCAGACTATCAGAATTCAAGTGAAGCTTATTCTCAGTCAGTGTCGCAAGAAATCGAGCTCGTAATGTCCCAATTTCCGGTCAAATACGTCAAACAGCAGAAGCCCATGGACGAGGCATTTCGTGAGCTCAATCAAATCCCAAAATGGTACTGGGAATCGGACGATGTCAACAACCAAACAATCAAAGCGTTGCGCGATTCTGTGGAGGGAATTGAAGATTCTCTCTGGGCATCAGTCGGCAACTCTGTCTTCATCCATTTCGAGATCGACCCATACAAAGACATCGATAAAAATGAGACCGGGAGTCCGACAACAGAAAATGCCACTGAATCCACTAGCAATCGCCTGAAAGATCCGGAATTGGTTTCGAAAGAAATCAGTAAGCGTGCCGATATAGTGGTATGAGCTCCCCTCCCCAAACACGTCCAACATTCCCTTTTTACTACCTATCTGCCGAGCTATTGTTTATCTGGGCTGATGAAGATTTCTTTCAGTATAAATATGTCTTTGTCTGTGTTGGAATGGTTTTGATGTTCATGGTCATTCTACATGCACTCACTTTGACCAAGTATCGTTGGAGGCCGCTCGACTATATTCGCGTCGGCTTTTTTGTCTTGGCCAGTCTGTTTCTTGGATTTGTTCCCGTGGTTATCCCTGGGGATGCGTACGTGCCAGTATGGGCCTTGCCAGTCATCTGCGGCACTGTGTTCCTTCTTTTCCTCATCACGCATCTTCGATGGCCGCGACGGCTGCATCGGCCACGCCCAAAACGGCTGCGACTGTCGTCCTCCAAAGCAACAGGACAAGAGAGCAAAAGCTTGTTTGCTTCGTCGGTCTATCATTTCGATACCCATGGCCAAGGGACCGAGTATCACAGCAACGGCGGGCTGGAAGTGGATCCCCCCCGGGATTACATCAGCCTGCAGAACCCTGAGGACAACGGTTATCGCATGTACGTTTGACTGACAGACCCCCCAAAGCTCGTCCATGCCCGGTTCGTTTCAATGGGTTTCCAATTCTGTTTGTGACGCAGGATCCCGGAAGCTGCGGCAGATCACCTTAAATGAACTACAAATTGTAGCATTTGTGACAACTGTCAACTTGTAGCCATGGGATCGCCGCGTGGAATGCCATGACTCGGCGAAGCCCTTTGTGCGCAGTCTTGAGAATCCCCAGCCCTTTCATCTCATGAGCCTTCGGAGCTCGCATTTTTAAATCGCTTAGAGGTCCGTCTACTTCGCGAGTGTCGATGCGGGAGGCGGCGGGTGAACCGTCCAGGGAGTAAGACACGGCTCACAGGGAAACAGTGTGTTGGCGATGCGCTGGGTCAAAACCATATCGAGCGGACCGGTGCTGAGCTTTTGACTCAAAGGTCCCCTGTTGTGTCGGGCCCGCCGACCTGGTTTATGCATGTCTTGGCCACTGGAAAACTGGCTGCACAGGTGGCTGTCCTGAAACATATTTTTCAGCCAATATCGCTCCTGGCAACGTCTCCATAGGGTTCATTGTGGCCGAGAGATGTTGGTCCTGCTGAAAGTATCGAGTGCCAGGACATCTAGATGCTCTTGCATGGCTGCCTACTTGCATCGTTGTCTTGGCTGTTCGTTGTAGGCTGGCTGCGTTTCGGAGAAAGGCGCTGTCAGGCCATATCATCACCCATGCTCCGCTATTTGTCACGAAGTTACCTCCGACCTAGCTCATGAATACCAATCTTCAAGATTCTTCGTTGGTCATATTGGCCTGCGAGTATTTCTGTCTGCCCACTACCCGCACTTGAAAGGGGCAGCACGTCCTAGTCTACCACATATGTGAGATGCTATCCATACCACCAAAGTTGCGGCACAGCGAGGGACCGTCGCATACAGCTCAGACAAGAAGTAAAATTCGCTGTCAATGCATAATTGCGTAGACGCAGAGGCCGTTGGCAAACCAGCTCGCCAAACGCGGCATCGAAAGTTACATAATTCATGAACACAGAGACAGCATTATGAGACATGTCTTAGACCCCAGAATCCGGCGTGGCGGGTCGATGCGCCTGGTTCCTGTGGCTACGGACGGTTGGCCAAGAGGCATCTCGCCACAGAATTTCCGGGAAAGCCTGTCCGATCAGCTCCAGAAAATCATCTGGTCCTTGAAATCTCCGTCGTATCTGATGCTGCGGCGATTCTTTTTGCACGTTTTGGCTACCCGAAATCGTCTCACGAGCCCAGCTGAACGCATTTTCCCACGGTTTACCGGCTTTTCTTTTGCCGCCTCCTAGTCCTTTTACCTTTTAATCTTTTACCTGTCAGGACTTTCTGCAGCCATCCTTGGATTCTTAATGTGGTGCCCTATGAAATGGCAAACACACTCATTCTTTTCGGCGACCAAACAGTCTATACATCATCATGTTTCCACTCGCTGCAGCGCCAGGCCCGACGCTCAACACTCCTCCAAAGATTTATAACAGACGCTACACTGATAGTGAAGAGAGAAGTCCAGACCCTGGACCCCGTCTCTCGGGGTCGCTTCTACAATTTCAGTGATTTCGTCGATCTGGCAGACCAATTCAACGCCATAGGACACCCAGATGACTTGGTCGCCACAGTGCTGATGACCGTTGCTCAGCTGGGGGAGCTCATCCTGTGAGAGTCCAGCCATCCTTTCCTTTGATGGCGTCTGCTGACAGGAAGGCTCTTCCAGTCAGGCAGAGGACGATGCATCGATTCTCAACAACGACAAGGTTGTCGTGTTGGGCCTGTGTACCGGCGTCCTACCAGCAGCCGTATGCGCCTATTCCAGAGGACTGAGGAGCATGCTCCATCTGTGTTTAAAGGCCGTTTCGTTAGCGTTTCATTTCGCCCTCGAGTCTGGTCGACGATCCCAAGCAATTGAAGATAGCCCTGGGTACTGGGCATACTCAGTCGTCAACGTCGCCACCCAGGATTTGGAATGCATCATCGATGAGTTCCACTCAGAAAAGGTAAGCCCGTCAGGGGCGAGAGGCTGTCAAGAAGTGGATTTGGGCATTGACATGGTGCCAGTGCACTCCGCTGCATAGACACGCCTATTTGAGCGTCGTCGCTGATACCTGGGCAACAATCAGCGGGCCGCCAACCACATTGGACGAACTCTTTGCCTACTCCGAAGCGCTCAACAGCGCACCCAAATTGCGGCTTCCCTTCGGCGCAGCGGCCCATGCACCGCATCTGCCTCCGCTGAACGTGGATGCTCTGTTGGACGTGAGCGGGATCGGTGATGAGACCATCGGCTCGCGCTCCCGTCTGTTTTCAACCAGCACGTGCGCACCACATACCGGATTATCCATCAAAGACGTCTTGCGTGATGCTCTTGAAGATGTCGCGAGTATGCCACTCTCGTTGAGTGACACCCTGCAAGGTATCATCGCTGCTCTGGGCGACGGGCACGAAGAAATACGCCTGCTGCCTATCGGGCCTCTCGGACATACAAATATGGTGCAACGTACCCTGGAGCGTGCCGGGCTGCCCGTGAACGTTTGTCGGCTGTCACGCCGGAAGCAGGTGCCAAGCGGCTCTCTGGAGCTGCCGGAAATCGGGGCCGGGGATAATATAGCCATTGTCGGCATGTCGGGTCGTTTCCCCGGCAGCGAAAGTGTGGGCAAGTTCTGGCAATCTCTTCTGGACCAGAAAGCCTTTCATACTCCAGTATGTGATGGCTTCCTCGGGCCACGCTGAAATGCTTGACTTGTCGCTGACGCTCTATCCACTCAGACAACCATGTTGAACTTTGAACTCGACAGGCATCCCGATCTGTCCGGGCACAGCCAAACCTCGCCCGAGGATTCCTACGGAAGCTTTCTGGAGCGACCCGGAGCCTTCGATCGCCGCATGTTTAACGTTTCGTCCCATGACGCTTCGCAGATGGACCCCTTACAGCGCTTGTCGTTGATGTGCACGTACGAGGCCCTGGAAATGGCTGGCTACAGCCCGGACGGAACACCGTCCACACAAGCGGCCCGTATCGCGACCTTTTTTGGGCAGGCCCGCGATGGCTACCACGTGAAGACGGATGAGGGTGCCCGTGTGTACTTCTTGCCGTCCTCGCAACGCGCTTTCGTGCCCGGGAGGCTGAACCATCAATTTGGATGGGAAGGGCCGTCCTATAGTGTCGATACAGCCTGCACCTCAAGTTTGTCTGCCATTGTGCTGGCCATGACGAGTCTGGCTTCGGGGCAGTGCGACATGGCAGTGGCGGGCGGTGCCTCGATCTTTTCCGATTCAGCTGGTGAGTGGGCCCCCGTGCATTCATAAACATGACCAGGAAGAGAATAACCATATTCATAGCCGGCGGGAACAAAAGCTCGGGTTTCTCGCCGGAAGATTCCTACAGGGCTATGTCGGAGTCAACAGGCGGCTATTGCGCCGGAGAAGGCGTGGGCGTAGTCATCATGAAACGCTATGAAGACGCCGTAGCCGACAATGACAACTTGCTCGCCGTGATCCGCGGTGCAGTACGAAACTCCTCAGGTGGTGCTACGTCACGCTCGCATCCCAGCAGTGCGATACAATGCTCCCTGTACCGCGACTTGCTGTATCAGACCCAGGTCGACCCGAGGGACATTGGTTACGTCGAGATGCACGGCACCGCCACCCAGGCAAATGACATCGCCGAGGTGACGAGTTTGGCCTATGTTTTCTGTGAGAACAGACCTCCAAATTGCCCGCTCTACATGGGCGCTGTCAAGGCGAACATCGGGAATGGCGGGGCGGCTGCTGGCATGGCGTCGCTGATAAAATCCGTCATGATGCTCAGAGAGCGCATTATTCCTGGCCAGCCCATATCTCGTCCGGAATCTCAAACAAACAGCCACGGCTATCCTTCGTTGCAACACATGGGTGTGCAAGTTGTACAGCAGCAGCAGGAGTTCGGGGCGCCGGAGTCAGGGGACCGGCGGAAGATCTTGATCAACAATTTTGATGCTGCAGTGAGTGGATGCCTTTGAAGAAGACCTCGGAAGCAAACCAAAACTGACCATACTGAAGGGTGGCAATGTGAGTCTGCTGCTTGAAGAGCACGTCGCAGCATCAGCCCTGGAGAATCGCCCGGCGAGCGCCACCGAGTCGAGAGACTACCACATAGCCACCATCTCTGCACACACGCCCAAAGCATTCATGGCTAACAAGGATACCCTCCTTGCACACATTGCCGTGACGCCAACTGTTTCTCTCAAAGATCTGGCATATACAACGACGGCCCGCCGCATGCACCATCAATACCGCAGGGCCTACGTGGCAGATTCGCTAGCTGGTCTTATGAAAGACCTGGCACGAGACAGCGATGTACCCGTACCCCTGGACATAGAGTCCAACGTGAAACCGAATATCGTTTTTACCTTCACAGGCCAAGGTCATGGTTGCCGTATCATGGGCACGAAGCTTTACCGCACCTCGGCAAGCTTCCGCAAATCAATCGACTCCTATCACCGCCTGTGTGAATCGTATCGTTTTGACCCCTTCCTGGACCTCATTACTGGCGACCTACCACCGGACGCGCAACCGACTACTGTCCAGACGCAGCTTGCCACCGTATGTCTTGAACTCGCCCTGGTGGAACTCTGGAAGGACTGGGGTGTCCGGCCCAGTCTCGTCATTGGCCACGGCCTCGGGGAATATGCCGCCCTCTACGCCGCCGGGGTCCTTTCAGCGAACGACATGCTCTACTTGGTTGGTACCGGCGCCAGCTTGCTACAACTGAGTGCACATGCGGAAACGCACGCTATGCTATCACTCGGCATGGGTCTCCATGACTCACTGTCTGAACTTCAGAAGTTTCCGTCATGCGAGATCGCGTGTGTCAACACCCCTACTACGACGGTCGTGAGCGGCCCCATCGAAGCCATCGTCGGGCTGAAAACGCTACTTAAGAGCGAAGGCCACGATGCTAGGCGGCTGGCAACGCCGTATGCCTTCCACAGCGAACAGATCGACCAAATACTCGGGGACTTTTTGTTGTTGGCGCAGCAAATTCATTTCGCAAAGCCCAGTATTCCGGTGGCTTCGACACTAAGCGGCACCGTTGTTACTGAAGATGGGCTTTTCAACATCGACTATTTGCTTCGCCAGGCTCGAGATCCGGTGGACTTTGTCGGTGCTCTGGAAGGCTTGTACTCGTCTGGAATGGTAGACGAAAGCACCCATTGGGTGGAATGTGGACCGCACCCAGAAACTCTCGGCTTCGTGAAAGATACACTCGCAGTACACCGATCAAAACTCTTTCCCTCAATGCAGGCCGGTCGAGACGACTGGGAAGTCATATCCTCCACGGCAGCAACGCTCCACACAGAAGTCGGCGTGGTCGACTGGACTCGTTTCCATCGAGAGAACGCCAGTGACGTGAAGCTTCTTGAACTTCCCTCGTACTGCTTCGACCTCGAGGACTTCGGGCTGTCTCCCGAAGACCGTCCAATGGAAAGCAGGCCCGAGATGGAGCCGGTAGAAAAGAAACAAGGGGGGCAAAAAAAAGGGATCGGCAACTTGCTGACCAGTTCGTTGCAGACCCTGGAGCAGGAAGACGTTTCCGAAACACACGCCACCTGGATCTTCTCCTCCTTCGTCTCGGAGCCCGAGCTCGCCGCCGCCATGGCAGGCCAGGCCATGGAAGGCCACGCTCTCTGCCCCGTGGGCGTCTTCCTCGACATGGCCCTGAGCGCCGCGCGGTACGTGTTTCGGAGTACAAACCCCGACACCAAGATGCCCAGCTTCTCCGCGTATAACATGGAGATCACACAGCCGTTTGTCATGTCCGGTGCCGGGGCGGACGATCAGACCATCGTGGCGACGGCCACACGAGCGGGGCCTCCGGGGGAAACCACGGCGATCTCCTTCGCCTCTGTGCAAGGGGGGAAGAGACGGGACCACGGAAACTGCACAGTAGGCATCGTCTCCAGCGACCATTTGGCCCAGCACTGGCAGAAGACGGCCCCCCTGGTCAGTCTGGCCCGGCAGGGACTTCTTGCCGGCGTGGGCAGACACTTGGGTCATAGGCTATCCAAAGCCATCGTTTACAAGCTATTTTCCCACGTGGTAAAGCACAGCACCCCTTACCAAACACTGGAGGAAGTTATCGTGTCCGAGGACTTCACCCAGGGGTTCGCACAAATACGGCTTGGCGCTGATGCACCAGGCTCCTTCATGCACAGCCCCTACTGGACGGAGGGGCTCGGCCATCTGGCCAGCTTCCTTGCCAACTGCGACCCGGCGAAAGCCGACGCCGATGTTTGGGTGCCGACGGGGTTTAGACAACTGCATCTGGCGGAGACACTCTGCGCCACCAAGACGTACACGGCTTTCGTCTCCTTCGGGGGACCCTGCCAGGCCGCTTCCACAGCCCTGTGCGACGCCTACCTGTTCGACGGCAGCGAGTTGCTGGGAATGGCGAGCGACTTGAAATTCACCAAGATGGACAGGGCGCACTTTGGGGCGCTCGCTCAGACGCCAGCCATCAGATATCCTCGCAACGCAGCGGAGCCGCCGGCTGGCGCGGGGGACAGAGCCATGCTGGCTGTCTCGCATCGCCCCTTGGCGCTCGATATCAAGAAGGCGTCGCCGCGTACTCTGTACGTTCGCCGAAGGCACGCCAAAGAGCCTGGTGGTGACGCAGCGCTGCTCGATCTAGAGAGCCAGGCGAAGTCTCCCAGTGAAACCGAGAGCCAAACAGCCATCGATACCCTCTACTCGCCCGGATCCAACAGCAACCTCAAATCGCCCTCGCTATCTTCGTTGATAACCGACCCGTCCGGCTACATGACGCCCTCCTCGTCATTCGGGTTTCCCAGCCCCGTCGACACTGGGAAAATGGACCCAACGGCGCCGACGGGGTACACCAGTCGCGCTGTACTGCTGCAGGGGCGGCGGCGGTCGCCCGAGACGCCGCTGTTCCTGCTGGCCGACGGCACCGGAAGCGCCACGGCATACACACAGCTGCCAGGGCTGCCGCGGGGGCGGGCCGTCTACGCAGTCGAGTCGCCGTTCCTGCACAATCCAGACGCCCTGCCCGGCGGCGGCGGCAGCGTTGAAGCTGTCGCCGGCCTGCACGCCGCCGAGGTCCGCCGCATCCAGCCCCAGGGCCCCTATTTGCTCGGCGGGTGGGCCGAGGGCGCCATCTTCGCCTACGAGGTCGCCCGTTGCCTGCTCGAGGCGGGCGAGCCCGTCCAGGGCCTCATCCTCTTCAACATGGACATCCCACCCGCCGGTGGGCGCCCGCCGATCATGGACAGCCTCGAGGCCAGCGGATGGACGGCCAGGATCCACCGCAGCCAAAGCGGCCGGGCTGCCGGCAAAGACGGCTCGCCCTGCCCCAAGGAACACCTCCTCGGCGTCTGCCGGGCCCTATCCCAGTACCAACCGCAGCCCATGGGCCGCGGGAGGCGGCCGCACAAAACGTACCTGATCTGGGCGCAGCAGGGCCTGCCAGTGCCCACGGGGGAGTGTGACGGCGCGGACCAGGCCCGGGGAGGGTGTGTACCCGTCAAGAGTCAGACTAACGGCCGGGATTCGGACGACAAGCTAAGGGACAACGATGCGTTGCGTGGGGTCCAGGCAAGGATCATGAGCTGGGCCAGCACACCAAATACTTCCTTGGGATCCAACGGGTGGGAGGCGCTGGTGGGCGAGGGTCTGACGACCCGGGTCGTCGACGCCGATCACTTCTCGATGATGGCGCCGCCGCACGCGGCAGTGACGGGCGAGCTGATCCGAGAGGCTGTCGAGGAGTGTTTTGCTTGATGATAGGGCCGTAGTGTTTCGTCTCGGTTCTCCCCCGGCATCTGCCAGTATGATAGTTCCATATAGAACCCCTTCCTAATTCCAAACCCAGACCAGTAGTTAACATAATCGACTCGCGTCTAGGAAACTCTTCTGAAACCCTTGACCGCTCGAGGGGTACAAGGCCGAATTCCTGAGGATGCCCCGTGCTGGAAAATGGCGTTGCCTTGCATGCATGCTCGTGGTCGCTTGCCAAGAGTGGCAAAACAATTTCAAACAGGCTGCTGGTAATCTCTTGTGATACTGATATTCCATGAATCTAAAAGCGCCAGCATGGCATAAGCCACGTCCCACCGCGCGGCGACCTACGTTGGATTGTCTAGGCTTGGGTGCAAAAGCTCTAGACATACAGGGTTTTGTGGTTTTTCCCACTGAACACCCGTACCGTGGAAGATTGGATGATGCGATGCAGGGTAAACGGTATCTCACTGACGGCCGTCATCCTGGCTGTAGCCGTTGATATGGTACGATGCGGCGTGGCGTGGGGGAGCCGTTCTCGGTGTTTATGGCTGCTGAAATTGCTTTTCAGCCTGCAAGGTGAGAGAAAAACAACCTTGTAACAGGTAGCCTACGTAAGGAGGCATGGAAACAAGGTCCGAAATGCCAATCAAGTTTCATCCGGATTGATGGCGGTCGCCGGTCATTTGTGAGTAAGTCGCGACAATTTGCCGGCACTGCCGGCACTGCCGGCACTGTAGGGACGACCCTTACCAACGGGGGGGGGGCGCGCGGGCGTGTCCCATGAAGCCGATCCGATCATACAACAGGCATCATTTGCAGAGTATCCATCCGATAAACCCCTGGGCTACACAACGGCCCGAAAAACACAGCCACATGGGGGCCTCACACTGGCCAGGCCCCTGGGAAGGCCGCCAGGCCGCGTAAATCCCGGATCTTGGCCGCGACTTGGCGGGGTCCCGTAGCCCCTGTCACTACAAATATTGGAGGGGGCGGGCCTTAGCCAAGACCGCGTTCCATCGATCGAACTGATCAAGCGATCGGACCCCATGGGCGTGTAATACTACAGCAGTTGCTATAGCCCGTTTTACCAGGCAAGCTAATTCTTGCGACAGTCCCAAGAAGCCCAAGACTCTTAGTATGCCTCAACGCATCAAATACCACGGCGGCGTCCCTTATCGAGAACGACATCGGAACGCTGCCTTCCAGAAACTCTGGGCAGTTTTGATTATCAATGACGGCAGTGTGAAGCGTGGCAATACCTCCCTTGGCAATCGGTATTTGTGAAAGCGATATCTGAGAGGCCCCCGCGTCGTGTCACTGTCGCCATCCGTGGCATCATGGTATATAGCGATAGTCCTTTAGGTCGTCCGGGGCCAGCTCCCCCATCGGATTGACGTGAACGAAATTGCTGTGCAAAAAACGCTTCGAGTGAATGCCCAAACCTCTGCTCCACCCCTCACGATGGACCCGCCATCACCCCTATCGACCCAGGCGTCTCCTGCCTACCAGCGTGATGAAGCCGTTACCATGGGACGCGCCAACTCCATCCCATCCGGATACCCACCGCCCCGGCGCGGGTATCCAGATGACATTGGGTCTGCCATGGGGTCCCCGCTTAGTCGCCCGGCGTATCCTTCCTCCCCCGGCCTACCGACGGGCGAGTGGGTGAGGAGTTCGCGCCAGCCGACGGCTCCGGCGATGGCACAGTTCCCTCCCTTCTTCGCACCTCCCCCCAGTCACGCTCGCCATGGCAGCAGTGCCACGCAGCCCGAATTCGAGAGAGCCGGCGTCCGCGAGGCGGTCGGGCGGTCCCGCAGCGCCACGCAGCCCGGTCCGGAACCGCCTGTGTCCGCCTACCCGGCCCGCTCGCCGTTCGAGGACCCGGCGGACCCATCGGACACGGAGCTGGAGGCGCCGCAGCCCACACCCTTTCGCCGTGCCAGCGTGTACACGGAGCCATTCCCGGAGCCGGGGCGGGGGCCCTCGCGTGCGCGGAGCCTCTCGGGGTCCTCGCGGCCCTCCTCGTCCCGTGCGCCCTCCCGCTACGACCCCTGGCGCACGCCCTCGCGTGCCAAGCACCTGACCCGCGTCCCCGAGACGCACGAGAGCGTCGACGACGCCCGGCTGGCGGCGGCGGCCGCCGCCGCGGTGCCCGACGCCGTCCCGGCCGCCCTCCAGCCCGGCCGTCCGTACGGTCCGGGCCCTGCCCCCGCGGGCGCGCCCCCGGGCCGCGAGGACCCCCGCGTGCAGGCCCTGCTCGAGGCGCTGCGGATCGACGCCCGGGACGGCCCTGCCTCGCCCTCCGAGGCGGCGCCGCGGCCGCCCGCGCCGCCCGCGCGCGGGGACAGCCACCTCGAGCTGCGCACCATCCTCGACGCCATCCGCGCGCAGCCCCAGCGCTGGTCGCTTCCGAGGCAGCCGGACCCGCCCCTGCCGAGCGATCGCGCGCGTCAGCCCAGCGTCGGCGAGCGGCGCGCGGGCCCGCCCCTGGAAATCGGCGCCGGTAAGCCCGAGCCTACCGTCGCCGCCACGGCGGTGAACAGCGCGTCCACCGGACCCCCGCCGGGCTGGGTGCAAGTGCCAGCGCCCGGCATCTCGCCCGCGTCCAAGGGCGGCGAGGATGTCAGCCACGTCGAACGGGGCCGGCCCGGCAACGGCGTCGGGGATGCCGGCTGGTTTGTGGCCGACGCCGATCAGCCGGCCGGCCACACCAAAGAGTTTGACCGGCCCTCGGACGAGAACCTCGTAAGCATCTGACCCCCCCCCCCCCCCCCTCTCTCCCCGACGTGTGCCGGTTCGCAAAAGGCTGAGCTCTCCCCCCCCCTTTTTTTTTCCAGGTGACGTGGGACGGGCCAGACGACCCGGCCAACCCGTCCAACTGGCCGATGGGCAAGAAGTACGCGACGTCGCTGATCCTATCCGTCTTCAGCTTCATCGCGCCCTTCTCGGCAACCATGGTGGGGCCGGCGCTCGACGTGATCGGGGCGGAGCTGGCGATCCCGCCGGGACAGCCGCGGCAGCTCGTCACGGGCGTACAGGTGCTTGCGGCCGGGCTCGGGCCCTTCCTCTGCGCGCCGCTCATCGAGGGCTACGGCCGCGCCCCCATGATCCGCTACGGCCATATTTGGCACCTCATATGGAACACGGCCTGCGGCTTCGCCACCACCGGCCCGCAGCTGATCGCCTTTCGCTTCCTGGGCGGCATCGGGGCCAGCGCCACGCAGATTGTACGTCTTCCCCCCCCCTTCGCACCTATCCCTCCCGCACGCCCTGGCCTGCAGAAGCGGACCGAAGACTGATCCTCTCCCTTGTCCTTGTTCTAGCTGCCCCCCGGACTGACAGCTGACGTCTACCCGGCACGCATGGGCGGGCTGGGAGACTCGGTGCACAACTACTTACCGTTCTTCGGGAGCGCCGTGGCGCCCATCTTTGGAGCGTTCGTGACGCAGGCGAGCACCTTCCTTTTTTTTTTTTTTTTTTTTTTTTTTTTTTTCTTTTTTTTTTTCTTTTTTTTTCTTTTTTTTTTTTTTTTTTTTTTTTCTTTTTTTTTTTTTCTTTTTTTTTTTTTTTTTTTTTTTTTTTTTTTTTTTTTTTTTTTTTTTTTTTTTTTTTTTTTTTTTTTTTTTTTTTTTTTTTTTTTTTTTTTTTTTTTTTTTTTTTTTTTTTTTTTTTTTTTTTTTTTTTTTTTTTTTTTTTTTTTTTTTTTTTTTTTTTTGTTTTTTTTTTTTTTTTTTTTACCCTCAGCACTTTTTTTTTTTTTTTTTTTCTTTTTTCTTTCTCTTTTTTTTTTTTTTTTTTTTTTTTTTTTTTTTTTCTTTTTCCTTTTCGCGCTGGATCTTCTGGGGCACGTCCATCTTTAGCCTCTTCGCCATCGCCCTGGCCTTCTTCTGCCTCGACGAGACGCTCCACCCGCTGCTGCTCGAGCGCAAGGCCGCGCGCCTGCGCCGCGAGACCGGCAACCCCCGCCTCTACACCCCCTTCCAGACCCCCGGCCAGTCCCAGCGCGAGTGGTGGACCAAGAAGGCCACGCTGCCCTACCTCATGCTCCTCACCCACCCCATCGTCTATCTGCCCTTTGGCTACAGGGCTTACCTCTTCGGCATCATGTATCTGATGTGGGTCGCCTCCTTTGTCCGCCAGAGCCGTGGTTCCCAAAACAGTCGCTGACAGCCAGACAGAATCTCCATATTCGACAAAAACTTTGTCGAGTTCTACAATATGGACAAGGGAAGTGCCAGCCTGAACTTCCTGGCCCTCGGCCTGGGCTTCATTGCCGGGCTGCACATCAGCCGTTACGCCATCGACGGGGTACGTAGCACCGGGCGTTGCCCGCCTTTCGGACCGGGGCGTCCGTCCGCCGCGATGTTGTTGTTGTCATTGCTAACACGGGGGGGGCCGTCTTGGCCCTGCTCCTCGCAGACGTCCGCCTACTTCCGGCGCAAGAAGAATACGGACGGGCACCAGCCGGAGTGGCGGCTGCCGGTGAACGCGGGGGCGGGCCTTCTGGTGCCGCCGGCGCTGATGCTGTACGGATGGTCGGTGCAGCGAGGGTGGCACTACATCGTGCCGGACCTCGCGGCCTTCCTGCTGGGCATCGGGCTGATCCAGGGCTTCTTCAGCCTGCAGCCGTACGTGACCGAGTCGTACGGGCTCGAGTACGCGAGCAGCGCGCACTCGGTCGCCGCCTTCCTGCAGCACGTCGCCGAGTTCACCTTCCCCCTCTTCGCGCCCCCCCTCTTCGCCGACCTCGGCCTCGGTTGGGCCCACACCCTCCTCGCCATCCTCACCCTCGCCATCTGCGTCCTCATGCCGCTGCTCTTCTGGCACTTCGGACCCGCCCTCCGCCGCGCCAGCACCCGCGGTCTCCCCGTCGCGCCCTCTGCGCGGCAGTGATGGGCTGGCTGTCTCCCCCCTTTTTGCTTTTATGGAGTTGGGGCTTAGTGGTTGTTTCCAAGCACAGGAACAAAGGAGAAGAGCACATTTCATTCGATAGAGGATTCAGGGACCCGCCGTGATCTCGTTCTGAGCAGTGGGCTTTCTGCTGCGCAGTCCCCCGCGCCGCTCTGGCAACACCACGTAAGGGAGTCAGGAGCTGTATTTTTTGGGGTCAGCGTTGGTTGATCTACCTGTATACTATACGTCACTCCTTTATCCTCTTTCGAGGGGGCCTTTTATATACCAGTCTTAACTCTGTAGAAAATTTTGGTGCATATTTAGATACCCAGATGTAAACCGCTGCTCTCCATCCCCGTATGCTACTGGGCTGTGTGTTGAGAGCCAAGTTGTCCTGACCAGCAGTGCATGAACTCCTAGTGTTGCAGCAAGTACGATACGGTGATACGGCGTTACTCCGATGGACTGGTCACAGACTGGACAAGAGAAAAGAATCGAACGGATGAGTCCCGTAAGATGTGTGGATTTCGGCCCATCCTGCGGGGGCCTGCGGGGTGGTGCCCGGTCATACTCGACGACTACAAGTGACGCCAGCAAGGGAGGCAACTTTCCAATCAGGTCTGAAGAAGCGAGGTCCTCGATCAGGGTTGGTGGCTGGCAGGCTTCGTGTCTCACGTGGCGGTGCGGGAAGATTGGCGAGACCCCTGCTTCTGATCTGCCCCGGCTGACGAGGACGCGGAGGATTCCATCACAGGCCCTGCAGGCAGGCTGCCCAGCTAAGCGTCTTGGCCACGGGCTCCGCCTCTCACTGAAACGAGGGGTCCTTCGAACCGTTCTACGCCCGGCCGCGGTATTGAAGATTCCAGGCCGGCGGCAGTGCCGGTGGCGTATCTGGCGTCCTTGGCCCTCTCCGGTATTTGAGATTGCTCCTTGTCCACCAGGCCCCGTCCCGCCGCCGTTTGATCGCCATCTTGCCTGCCGGTGTTGTCCCGAAAAGCAAAAGACAGGCCCGGCCGATCTGCGTCTCGTGCAAACGACGAATGCCCGGCGCTCAGACCCATGGTATGGTCTGGGCACGCATCCGGAGGGCCCAACCGCCGTTAACGGTCGTCGGTTAAGCTTGGGGGGCATGCATGCACGGGGGCGGCTTCGCCGGCAGGGCCAGTCAGAGGGTCTTCGGCACGCGCGGTGGGACGATTGTTCTGCAGCCAAGTCTGCTGGCTGATTGCCGACGATGGGGTGAAGCGCCCGCCGTTGCCATCGACCCTGGCCCTGCCGCCTGGTCCTATTCGTAAGCCCTCGTCTGTGGCGGGGCTGTGGCCGCGATGCCCTCCACTTGAGATCTGACGGACGGGGCAGGGGCAGCTCTTGCCCCCGGCCCCTGCCACTTTTCCACGCAACCCCGTCTGCAGCGCCGAGACGCTCCCACCGCCTCTGCTGGCCTTGCGGCGCCGTCACTCTGCTTTCTGACTTCTGACTGATGGCGACGGAAAGATGACGGGCGGCCGGTCCGGCCACCACTTCCAAATCCCCATACCCCGATGCGACGAAAACGCGTGCTTGGGGGCCTCGGGCAGGCTTGGCCGCCCCCGCCATCGTTGCCGATGGAATGCCACGGCGCGCCCAGGCCCTAGGGCCGTCTTGCCGAGTGCCGTGTGCAATTGCCTCAGCAGAGGCTTCCATTCTCGTCTACGCTATATCTGCGCCGGCATCACCACGACGGTGCGCCGACAAGATGACCGGTTGACATTCAGAGTACTTTGCGGATCGCACATGCCGTGGCCCTTGAAGCCCCACCGTCGCTAGCAACCCCGCCAGAACACGAACTTGGCCGCGTCCACCATGAACGCCGACGAGCGTCCGCCGCCGCCCGACATCAGCCGCATTAGCGATTGGCGGTCCATCCTCACCCTCATCGTCTTCATCATCACGAGTAGGTTGCTCGCTTTCCATGCGGCTCCTTGTCGGGCCCCCGGCTCACACGCAAACCAGACGTGATCGTCAGCTTCCCCTTCCACATCCCCATTCCCGTGCCGGGGACGCTGTGGGATGTCTTCGTCGGGACATTGCGCACGCTGCGCATTATTCCGCCTCGCGATCCGGAAGACCGTCCCCGGGATGCCGGCCGCTGGAAGATATTGCGCTTTCACGTGAGCACCGTCATGGCGCCGCTCTACGCCTGTCTCTTCCTGCTGGCCACGCTGGCCATCGGCCGGCGCGAGGTCTACGATGGTCCGTTGCCACCCACGCTCTCGCCCATCTCCAGTCCCGCTTGTTAACAGCAGTATCAAGGCGTTGTGGGCGACAGCAACATCGAGCCGTACGATGTCATGTGCTTCTTCATCACGCTGGCGTACGTTGCCATCTCCATCGACGCTTCCGGTAGGTGGCCCGCCCTCTGCGATCTACCATGTCCCGCTTTGCCTCCCGCTGACATGGACGCTTAGGCCTCCTGAGGTACCTGGCATTCCGCGTCCTCCAAAAGGGCGGCGGCCATGGCCGCAGGCTGTACCTGTATCTGTACTGGTTCTTCTTTGCCCTGGGCACGGCTATCGGCAATGACCCTATCGTGCTCTCCGGTGAGTCACCTCCGCTCCCAATTCTCCTTCGAGCGGGGCCGTCTCCGCTGAACCACTCTCGCCTGTAGGAACGGCCTTTCTGGCCTACATGATCCGGGGTTCGAGCAACATTGAGTCAGCGCGGGCCTGGGTGTTCTCTCAGTTCGCCGTGGCCAACATCAGCTCGGCGATCCTCGTATCGTCAAACCCGACGAACCTGGTGCTCGCGGGGGCCTTCCAGATCAAGTTCATCGATTACACGGCCAACATCATCGTGCCGGTGCTGTTCACAGCGGCATTCCTCTGCCCGTGCCTGCTGTTCCTCGTCTTCCGCAGCGAGAAGCTCGTGCCGCGTGCCATCGGTATGCACCAGCTGCCCGACGCCGAGAAGGACCGCGACCCCGTCAACCCCAACGTGCCCTTCGCCGGCGCCGGTGAGGACCGCAGCCCCGTGGCCGAGATATTGAACCCCTTCCTCGACCGCCGCCATGCCGCCATTAGCTGCACTATCATGGCCGCCACCCTCGTCTCCATTCTGCTCATCAACGCCATCACCGCCAGCCGCGGCGGCCACCCGACGCCCGTGCTATTCGTCTCGGTCCCCGCCGCCGTTCTCTGCTTCGCCTGTGACCTCGGCTCGGGCTGGCACAACCGCGCCGCGACGCGTGCCCTGGCCGCCCGTGGCCGCCTGTTGGTCGAGCGCGCCGAAATCGAGCAGGACTTGCGCCGCCGCGCCGCCGCCGGTGGTGGCGACAGCAACAGCCCCTCGACGGCGGTCGAGCACGACTCGTCCTCCGAGGGCCCCGACGCTGCCGGCCTCTTTGAGAAGCCCCCCGTCTTCGACACGAACGACGAGGAGATGGCCGCCGCCATCACACGCGAGCTGGACCAGCGCAAGACGCGCGAGGCCGCGCAGCCTGCCACATTGGTCTCCAAGGCCCGCGAGGCCCACGTCTGGTGGCGCGAGACCTTCCCCGCCGCGTCCATTGTCCTCTCGCGCCTGCCCTTCCCCCTGGTGCCCTTTGCTTTCTCCATGTTCGTCCTCGTCGAGGGCCTGGTAGCCAAGGGCTGGGTGTCCGTCTTCGGCTACGGTTGGGACGCGTGGGTGGAGCGGACGGGTGTTATGGGCGCTGTGTCCGGCATGGCGTTTCTGGCCGTTGTTTTGAGTAACGTGAGTCCTCCCCCCCCCCCTCCCCTCCCTCTTCCCCTGCCTCTTGAATGGGCCTTCTATTCTCTTCTCCCATTTTTGAGACTTGGAGCCTAACACCCCGTGGACAGTTTACGGGCACAAATATCGGCACCACTATCCTGCTCTGCCGCATCATCCAGGCCTGGGAGCAGATCCTGGCTGCCGAAGGCCGGACCGTCAGCGACCGGACCTTCTGGGGCGCCGTGTACAGTATGGCGCTGGGCGTCAACTTCGGCGCCTTCAGCTCCGTGCTGTGCGCATCGCTGGCCGGCCTGCTGTGGCACAGCATCCTGCTCTCCAAGGGGGTCGTCGTGCGCCGCCTCGATTTTCTCCGCGTCAACGCCCCTATTATCGGCATCGCCACCGCCGTCGGCTGCTCCGTCCTCGTCGGCGAGATCTACATCATGCGCACCGATGATCCATACAATTCGTGAGGCTGGGCGCTCCGAAGCCGAGAGTTCAGTGAACCAGGCTCGTGATCGCGATCGCGTTTAGCTTATTACACTTTTTGGGGTGGGGGGAGGCGTCAGAGTTCAGGCGAAAGGTCTAGACAAGGGTCTTTACTGCCGATCGAAGTGAAATAAAGCTTGAGAAAGTCGATGCGTGGTCGGCTTAAGCATTAGACCCTGATATGAATATAACCGTCATGCCAACAGTATGTACCAATACCCCAATTGAAATTGGCTTTATCCGGAGCCCGTTTACTTCTTTGTGATTTTGAGGATACTGGACCCAACTACACTGTCGCGGCAGTATCTGCCATCTTTAGAATTTGAGTAGTTTACGTGCACATAAACCATGACGGGACACACTCAGTTGCCCCGAGGAAGTTGGAGGGGCACTGGCTCTCCCAGCTGACAGCTAACCTTACATGAGAATATCTCTGCGTTGTTCCATGAACTGCACCGCGAGAAGGGCACACGTAGTCGGCCGGGACTCACACAGGGCTGTAGAAGAATCCTCTGTAGCGAAACCCCTTCCCTGCGAAATCTGCGATTTCCATCCCAGGAGGGCGCTATACAAACATTTGAGTGTAATCACGAGCACCCGCACTGGGGGCGAATGCGCCACGCAAAAGACTCGTCATGACAAAGCCTGTAGGCTTATCAGAAAAGGGTTCCGTGGGAAGCACGAACAAGGCCGTTGAGAAGGGGCTGCAGTACCTTGCGTGGATGTTGACCTTCCAACGACCCCCGTCACACGTGTACCGACCTCTAAGCAGGACATATGACGTAAATAGTTATATAGGAGGGCAGGAAGTCCTTGTTCCGGAGGTGGTTCCGATCCGCAATATTCTGGGCCGTGTCGCCAAAGTCGGCGGCGATATCGTCCAGCGTGTCATTTGGGACCACCCAGTACCAGCCCATGCCCGGGGTTTTGGGGTCGTGTCGGCAGCCCCTCTTGGCGGCCGCAAGACCGCAGAGCGCAGCCGAAGCGAAGAATGTGGCGCGCATTTCAGAGTGGTATGTTTGCAGATTGGGAATAAATGATCGTGGGGGGGGGGGACGCACTTTAGCTTTGGAAGAGACATGCGTCCTTTATATGTACATGGGGCATGTGTAGAGTGTGCACAGACACCCATCCCCCATGATATTAGGCATATCCCGTGGTTTCGACTAAACTTTCCGTTACGCCAACCAGGATCGAAACATAATCCGTTTAAAGCATAGGTAGCCTCCAGGCCACGGTACAAAGTTGGCACAATGCCTCATTGATGTGCAGGGCTCAGGGGATATATCCTCTATGGGCAAGCGACGATCCAAGGAAGATCTAGACCCCAGGGTCCATCATAACCTAACTTCGTCATGAGACCTCCCTGCCGGGAACTGCGGACGGATCGAAAAGTCCCGCATAAAAGCTCGTTGGCTGAGTCCTTGGCTCACGGGGACAGGGCGGCTCGATCGGCACCGGATAAATGCGATTGGAAGCAAGCGTGACAAGGGTCTGCAGAACGAATCGGCGGTAGGGTTTGATGTCGTGGGATACGGATCCCCGGGGTAACGATCCAAGGACCTCCGTCCCATGGAAAAACCAGTGGGGGGATATTAGGGGTCGTGAGACCCACTTTGCCTTTTTTTTAAACGGCACATGGCCGCTGTTCTCACTTCGGAGGCCAGGGCAAATTGTCTACTCTCTTATGTACCAGTACCTTCGATCGCCAGCACGCGCAACATTTGATTATCAGCTGGGTAAAGAGCTTCTGTGCTCTTTCTTGTAACAAGAACTGGGGCAGAATCACGCTGGAAGCTATCCGGGTACGCCCGGCTGAGATACCGGCTTGGACCGTCTATGGATTCTTGAGAACGATCTGCGAAGCCGGTGATGTCCCACGTAATTAACCGCGCAAAGTTCAAGGTCAGCACGGAATATTATGGAGGAAAAGGTTTCCATGAAAAAAGCAATGTTGGCCGGGGCTAGATCTATTCTGGTCCACCCTGTTTCCCCCTTTCCCCCCCCCTCTCTTACCCACCATGGGTGCTAGTATCTTCAGGTCTATCTACACCAGCCACTTTGTGGTACATTTCATCCCGCCGCATTCAAGATGTGGAGGTCTATATGGCCAATCGTGATCTGACCACGGACCGCCACGACAGGCTGGATTCCATCGCCAGCGGTGCGAAGAGCGTACTCGGAGACCTGGACACCTTCCTCGAGAAGAACCGCGCTGGTCCCGAGAAAGGCAGGAAGATCCTCAAGCGCGTTTGATCTCGCTTCTTCCTGGCCCCCGGCGATGTCAGAAACCTGCGTGCCCGGCTCACAACACATGTCACCTTGCTCGGCACTTTCCTGGACCAAGACCTCCGAGATACTATTTCCAAAGTTCACGGGGATATGAGCGAAGAGTATCGACAGCGGATCCTAGATTGGGTTTGCAAATAAGACCACAGCGCACTGCGAGCCAATCTTCTTCGCCGTCGCCAATCCGGTACAAGGAATTGGTTACTAGAGTCCGAGTAATGAACAACCTACACAAGCTCACGGGGCATCACGACGTATTGTCCCGGAATTTCCGGGGCAGGCAAGACCTTCACGGCAGCGATGGCCAGCGAAAGGCTACATCAAATGACAAAATACGAGCCATCCATTGCACTGTCTTATGTATTCTGCAACTACAAACGATTTGAAGAACATGAAGCTGGTGCGACCCTCATGAGGTTCCTTCTGAGAGGGGTTTTGGGGCAGCGTTCCTTCCCCGCCGAGCTTCGTCGTGTATACAAATCCTCTGTGGCAGCAAAACTGGAGCTGGGGCTGGACGACACTGTCGACCTTTCCCGATTGATTTCATCCCGGAAGTGACGAATTTTCTTGGTGGTAGATGCTCTCGACGAGCTCAAGCGGGATCAAAGGGTAATGCGGATCCAAACCACTATGAATCCAGGAAACCCCCCCTTCTGGAAGGCATGTGTTCAGGGAAACTTGAGCCTCGTCGCGATCCTACTGGGGAAGGCCACACTTGACGTCAACATCGTGGACGACAACAACCGCTCCGCCGTTTCTCGTGCAGCTTCGTGGCGATGAATCATCGGCTCTCGCAATGTCTCGTGTATTGATCTATCGCGTTCGCTCCTTTCGGGCCCTTTCACACCGCATCCGCCCTCTCTATACAAACGTTACATGGCCAAAGAAGGGCGTGATGTGGAAGTTGGCCTCATCGGGCGGGCTCCAGGCGCCGAGGCGCTGGTCGGGGAAGAGGGCGGGGGAGGTGACGGTGCGGAAGAAGTTCATGCGCCAGCGGGTGCCGCGGGCGCAGCCGTCGTCGACATTGAAGAGGGCCAGCGGGACGACGAGGCGGGACTCCCAGGTCTCGGCGGCGCGGTCGAGGCGGGTTTCGGCGCGCAAGCCGTCGCCGACGGGGTCGGGGATGAGGAAGTGGTCGAAGGGGGCGCCGGGCGCGCGGACGCGCGAGGGGTTGTAGATGAAGGACTGGTAGGTGACGTTGTTGGGGGCGACCTCGAGCTCGAGGTAGGTCTGCGGGTCGCCGGCGCCGCGGTGCAGGAAGGCCTCCAGCACCTCGTACTCGTACAGCGCGTCGTTGGGGCCGTACGCCGGGTTGAAGAAGAAGTCCGTCTCGTTGTACGCCGTCAGCGTCAGCCGGATCGCCGCCGCGTCGTAGCACAGGTCCACCGTCGTCAGCGGGAAGCCGTCGCGCCCGCCCGGCACCTCGGTCGTGTACGCGACGTGCGCCTGCGCCGGGCACGCCGGCACCTCCAGCGACGGCGCCGCGGCGGCGCAGGCCGACAGGGCCGCCGACACGGCCAGCAGGAGGACGGGGACGAGCATGGCGAGGGCGGCGAGGGCGGCGAGAGAAGATGCGCTCAGCGGCGGGAGACCGTGGCCGGGGTGGTGTCCCTCAAGGCTCCTCCCACGCAACACGGGCCTCCCCTCTTATAGGATACGCACTCGGCCCCCGCGAAACCAGGGCGAGATGGGACGGGGCCCTGCGAATCAGCGCCGGGCGGATTGCACGCGGCCGCATCGCCCCTCACGGCGAAGGATCAGGAACAAGCCAATGGGACGGCCAGGATGACGGGCTGGGGCAGCGCTGTCCGCCGCGCAGGATGACCGCCGAGGAAACGTTGGATTCTTGGCGCTGCGGAGTCATCTCCGACGCGACGGCCATGGCACGTTACCAACAGCACGCGGCAGCCGGGGGGGGGATGGCGTTGCTCTCTTGGCCCGCAGGAAGACGCCGGCCATGCGTGTTGCTGCGGGCATGCAGGGGAGGGGGAAGGGCTGGATCCTCCCCTCGTCCTGCTTTTCACGAGTCAGCCCCCGTCGTGGGAGGAGATGCGCGGGCGCCCGCGCCACCGACGCCGCCCGAAGGATCCGACCTGGTATCGGGCTGCATGAAGTCTACGATCTGGTCGGAAAGCCCGGCCCGGATGGCGGGTCGGTCAGATCCGCCTGCCCCCCAAAACAAGGGACCGTGAGACGGAGCCCAGAGAGAAAGAAGCGGGCACCGTCGCGGCCAGGGGCGCTGGTCGGAAAGAGAGAAGATGCAGACATGAGGCCAAGTCATCGTGGGGCAACTAGGGATTACAAGCTACAGCTGGCATCGGCCAAGGGACCACGAGGCCTTTCATCTATGGGAACGGCCGTTCAGGCCTTTCGCTCCGGCCAGGCGTCAAAGAGGCCCTCGTGCACCTCGACGGGGCCGAACTGCACGTCGCCGTCGCCCTCCTGGAAGAAGCGAATCTCGGTCGAGTTGGCGTACCAGGAGCTATAATCACACGCCGCCGTTAGCTTCTCGTCACCTCTTTGGCGCGCGCGGGGGGGGGGGGGGGAGGGGGGTCAGGCACGTACCGGACCCAAGTGCCGAGGGCAAACCGATCGTTGGCGTGCACCTCCAGGATGGCGTTGTCGACGACGAGCAGCAGCTCCAGGGCCTCGATCTGGCGGGCGCCGTCGCGCACCACGTCGAAGAGGCGCAGCCGGCCCGTCTCGTCCGTCGTCAGGATGCCGCCCGTCGTGGCGGCCGCGGCGCTCGTGCGCGACCGGTCGACGACAAGCGTCTCCCGGCCGAGGTCGTACGTGACCGTCGTGGCCTCGCGGTCCGACGCCAGGATCTGGAAGCCGGCCTTGAGCGGGCGTCCGGCGGCCGCTGCCGCCCGCGCCGACGGGGGGAACCGCACCGTCGTCCGCAGCGCGAAGAACTTGGAAGCCGGCGAGCGCGCGAACGGCACCGCGCCGGCGCCGCCCAGGACGCGCGCCGGCTCCGTCCACGAGGCCGCCGCGCGGTCGCGCAGGGCGGCCAGGGGCTCGCGCGCAATGGTCTGGCGCAGCGTGACGAGGTCGACGGTGCCGTTGGCGCGCGCGCCGGCGCGCTCGTCGACGCGCCAGGCCGCGCCCGCCTCACGGGCCAGGGCGTTGTCGACGACGCCGGCGATGCGGCCGCGGCTCAGCTCGCGCGGCAGCAGCAGGGCGCCCTTCCAGCCCTGCTGGGCCTCGGCCACGTGCGCCTGGTCGTAGTCGTCGCCCGTGAGCCAGACGTAGGTGACGAAGCGGTCGGGGGCGCCGCTGGCACGCGACGCCCGCGCCGCCGCCGGCACCTCCTTGCCGGCCGCCGCGTAGGCGCCGGCGCCCCAGTCGAGCGTGCCGGCCATGGACGGCGTGAAGACGGGCCGGCCCGTCGCCGCGTCGACGCCGACCGTGCCCGCCGCCCAGAGCTGGTCGTGCGCCGTCGTGCGCTGCGGCGGCGCCGGCGCGCGGCTCCACTCGGTGCCGAAGGTCAGGAAGACCTCGCCGGCCCGCGCATCGTAGCCGGCCTCGCTCAGGCCCACGACGTTGGCGGCCTCGAAGTTGAAGCCCCAGCGGCCGGCCCACGTGCCGTCGCCCCACGTCGCGTTGGCGGCCTCGCGGAAGAACGGGCCGTGGTAGGTCCAGTTGGTGAAGACGCCGGGCGCCGCCTGCTGGTACAGGAACAGCGCGCCGCCAACGCCGTGCTCGCCGCCCGACACCACGGCGTACCAGGTGCCGTTGGGGGCGGCGAGCTGGGTGTCGAGCGCCGCGTGCTGGAACACGAAGGGGTCGCGGAAGCCCGTAGCGTCGACGCCCTCGGGCGGGGCCGGGATGGCGGGGGGGCCGGGCAGCTTGTCGACGGTGCGGCCCGTGTCGTCGTGGACGACGGCGAGGGCCTGGGTCTCGCTGCCGCGCTGGTAGGGGATCGTCCAGTGGATGGGCAGGTGTGTGACGGCCGTGTAGAGCAGCGTGGGCCGGCCGTCGTGGCCGGCCGGCACGACGGAGCCGTCGAAGACGGCGACGGGGTCGAGGGCCCCGCCGCGCCGGATGAAGGGCGCCCCGTCCGCGTTCAGGTCCCGGTACGCGATCAGGTCGTCCGTCGTCGCCCCCGCGACGCCGTCGCCGTGCAGGAAGCCCACGTGGAACCGCCCCGTCGCTGGCGACACGTAGTGCATGCACGGGTCGTTCACCGGGCCCCGGGGCGGCAGCACGTGCGCCCGCGGCCGCCAGAGCTCGAACAGGCTGCCCTCGGCCAGTGCCGTGAGGTTGGGCGGCGGCGCAGTTTGGTCGATGCCTGCAGGGGCGGAGGCCTCTTGCAACGGGACCGCGGCCGCGAGCGAGGCGGCCGCGAGAAGGGAGGCCGTCTTCATACTGTCTCGGGGATCGCCGGTGTCAGGTGGGCGAGATAAACGAGCGGAAAGGGCAGCAGCAGTCGCGACAGAGCCCGTGGCATGAAGCTCCCCATCCCGAGCCCGTGGCGCCATCGGCGCGATATATATACACAACTCGCCCCGCCAATCCTGGGCTGGTGACAGTGCTTCCGTGCCAAGGCCGAGCGGTCACGTCGCAGAAGAGGAGCGGACGGTTTCCGATAGCTCTGAGGCCCGCAGTCGCCAAGCTAGAGTCGCTCCTTTGCTATTTCCGTGCAAGGAAAACGATTCCGGATCCTACTGTCTGTGTTTGAAGCGAGCAGCCCATCCGTTCGGCCCGGACGCCAGGAAGGAGAGGGAGGGGGGGGAAAAAGCGGTGCCGCCGTCTCTTCGACTATCGACTCCACCGGCTATCGGCCCTTAACGAGCCTCCCATGCGTCCGTCACCCACTGCCGGTCAAGACTAAGCCTGCAGGACGTCATCTTATGGGCTAGGACATACGGATGCGGATGCAAAGTTTTCCCCATCCAAAACGGCATGTTTCATTCGAGGCTTTGGGGCGCAACTGCAACGGACGCGGCGGCTGGGCACAGGGGCGACGGGGCTACCCGCGCCCCCCTTTGAAATAAGCATCGCCGGGTAGCATCATGGTGATCATAATTACACTAATGCACACTGTGACCCAGTCAGCCACTTCGCGCCGGGGCACTGGTCGCCTAGCATGAACATCCGACCGAAGATGATGTACATTCTTGACATTTAATACAAAGCTCTGCCGACCAGAACTAGGAAGGGAAAGGGGAGGGGCGCCTTCTGGGCGCCAGAAGCAAATCCGAATTCGCGCGTAGACCCTCTAGCCATTCCGACCCCGTGCTTCCTGCATTTTGCTTCCCAGTCGTCCAGCGAATTCCCCTACGATTCGGGCTCCTTCTCGAGCGGGATGCCGAGGGTGCGGGCGATGACTTGGTAGTTGCGGCTCCGCGTCTTCTTGCCCTTGCGACGGCTGCGCTCGGGGGCGACACCGGCGCTGCGGCCGCCTTCGGTCGTCTTGCCTGTGTCCATGTCCATGTTAACGACACGGGGGCCTGACTTCTTGTTGAGGGCCTGGGCGCGCATGTCGCGGACGCCGCCGTCGTTGGGCGCGACGCCACCCTTGCCGAGGCGGACGGGCCGCTGCACACGCGTCTTGGCGCCCAGCGCCCAGAGGTCGCCCCATTTGGCCTTGCGCGCGTCGTGGTACGCCTGCCGGCTGAAGCTCTTGGGCACCGTCCAACGCTCAATCGTGCCCGCCGGCGTGCACAGGTCGAATGTCACGTGGCCCTGTCGCTTCAGGGGCTGCATGATGTTGCGCGGCAGCGCCAGAGGGTTCGGCGCCGAGTCGGCCTTCTCGAAGCCTGCAAACGCCGCCGTGGTGGAGTCCTTGCCCGAGGTTTCCCGCTGCGCCGGGCTTGGCGAGGTCGGGGTCACACCGCGCTGGATGGCGACGAAGGAGAAGTCGACGTCCTCATGGTTGCGGTGCGCCGCGTTCAGAATCTGCTGCAAAAAGGGCGGCCGGTGGAATCGTTGGCTGAAATGACAGAAGTCCTTGCGGCCGTGGGCCAGCCCGGGCGTGAGGTACATGGGGCACTTCTTGTGGTTGGTGCAGGGCGCAATGATCATTCCCGGCTCGCGGATACGTCTTTTCTCAGGTTCGATGTCCAGCAGGGGCTGCGGCTCCGAAGTTGGCGACTCAATGAACTCGTCTAGAAGGCGCTGGCGGACATCGGCAACGGCCTCAAAGCCCCGCGGCATTCCCTTCTCGAGCACGATCAACACGCCACCCTCGGGTGACAGCATCTCCCACAGGTTATCGAGCAGGTCCCTGCGCTGATAGTCCTGCTTCAGGGGCAGCAATTGGTGCGACGCGATGATGACATCGTACGTCTTGCGAGGCTGCGGGACTTCGGAGTCGTCTAGCTTCTCGGGGTGGTCACCTGAATGCAAATAGTCGGGCAGTCGCGGCAGGAAGGTAGTGTTGTCCAGGAACCGTGAAACGCGGTGGCGAAGATGATCCGACCCAACCACAACCGTCTTTTTGCCAGGGGGGCCAAACTTGGCTCCTTTGGACTCGGGGCCGTGCAGGAGCTCATATTCGGCCTTCAAGACCTGCTCCCATGCGGCCATTCCGGCACCGGCCGTGCCAACATCCAACACACGAGGGCCCTCACCATTTCCGCGGGCAAGGAGACTATGCAACCACTGAGGACCCATACGTCTCCGAGTCTCCACCAGCACGCTCATGGTCGAGGCATACATGCCAGGAAGGTTGGTCGCAATGTAGGCGTCGGCATTGATCTCGTTCATCCTGTGGTGACCGGCCTGCATGGCGATGGGGTTCTGGCGACCTCTACTCTTGCCGATCTGCGGGGTAGCGACCGAGTCGGGTAATCCAACGCCGCCAAAGGCCTTTTCAGCAGCCTCTTGCACATGCTTGTGGTCGGAGCGGCCCAGAAGCTGAGTGATGGGTTCGACAAAAGAGGCTTTAGGTAGCTCAATGGTGCTCGGGTTGGTCTTCCAATGGCCCATCTCGGTAAACTCGTGAACACGGGATGTTCGAGAAAACTCGGCATCTGGTACCTCTCGCTGCTCATCGATGTCCTCTTCTTGCCTCTCCCACTCCTCTTGTTCCTCGGCAGGTTCCTCTTCTTCGCCCTCCAAGGAAGCCTCTGCTTCTTGCACGGCTGCCGCCTCCTCCTCCAAGGCTGCTTCCTCTTCAGCTTCGGCTGTACGCAGCGTGGCCCGCTCGAAGTCCTTCTGAAGCTTCATAAGAGCATCGAATTCACGCTGGTTCCGCGCCACCGCTTTGACGTAGTCGACACCGGCATCAGACGGCATGCTTGCATCGTCCACCGCAGCATCGGCGGCAGTCGAGACACCCAGCTCCTCGGCGGCCAAGGCAACCTCGGCAGGGTCGGGCGCGGTCTGTTCCAGGTGGTATTCGATTTCTTCCAGCTCACCGGCATCGTTTTCTTTCAAGATGACGTTCCGGTTCTTCACGAAGACGTATTTATGGGCCTCGGAAAGCAAAGCCTTTTCGATGGGCATTCCGATGTCTTCGGGGCGGGTGGCGCGCAGCGGCTTGCCATAGAGTCGTATATAGAGTTTCAGTTCCGCTTCGTTCAGGTAGCCCTCCGGCAGGGTATCGCCAAACTGGTGCTTGGCCTGTCGTACTACCAGTTCGATATCGCTGAGCTTCGCGTGGGCGACTGGCGGTTCCTCGACTGCCAGCCCCTCTTCGGCGACAGCTGCATCTTCAAAGGCTTCGGGAGACGTCGACGGAACGGTAGCCGGTTTATTGTTCGAGTCAGGCTGCACATCTTGGGACCGGCAGCGCGTAGTCGTGAATGGCCTTGCCTGTGATAACCTGAGGGGTAACGTCCTCGTTCGTAGAATGCGACTGGAAGTGAGTGGGGTGGGTCGCGAAGGTCGCGCCACTGTGGAAGCGAATCCATTCTCGAAGATGTTCAGCAGATGCGCCCGGCATTGCGGGCATGCCTTCTGGGCTTTCCTCGCCGCCAACATGATGCCACCGGGTGAGAGACGGTCCGAACGCCTTTCCTTCAGGTAGAGATGGAAACAGGGTCTGTTGTTGGAACCGACTGTGCTTCATGAAGCAAAGAGCTTTCCGACTTTTGAAGCTCGAAATTTGGAAAGGCCCGTGCTGGGCGGCAATCAAGGGTCTAGTCTGCGAGAAACTGGGGACCGGGCCAATCAGACAAGCTACATTCCTCATCCCTCCATCAGCTTCTGGATCCTGCTTCAACTTTGGATGCATGCTGTCGGTCATTCAACTTGGGCCCCATTTCGGCATGTGGCAAGTGCCAAACGGGTCCGTAAGGGCAGCGAGAGTGGGCACACGCTTCCCCTCGGTATGGGGAACCAAACGGCCAAGGGACACGACATTGGGGCGCGAGTGGTGGTAAGACATACGTAGGGTGCATGAGTGGCTACATACACGTAGGAAGTAGAAGCAGGTTGATGTGAGAGGAAGGTATCATAATAGCAAACGCTCGATCTAGAAGCTCGACACACCCGTCCCCCTTAGCTGCCACCCAGGTCGGCCAGGGTCCGGACGCCGGCGCCAGGACGCGGCGCACTCTTCGGGGCAGCTTGGCCCCCAACCTTCTGCCCCCCTGATCCTCTTCCAAAGGTCTGGTCGCGGGGTTTGTGCACATTGAAGTCGGAGTTTTCGGCGGCCTTGTAGGGGTCGAACTGACAGACGATTAGCTTCATGAAGGGTAGCGCGTAAACGCCCAGACTCACCGAAAACAGCGAAACCAGATACAGTCCCACAAATGTCAGGATGGCGTTGAGGAACTTGAAGGAATCGAAGCGCCAGGCCGAAGGTCGGCCCAGGGTTTGTCCACCAGCGCGACGGGGCGCGGCGCCGGACGGACCGCCGAGTGTGCGGCCGGGGGTGTGGAAGGAAGCGCCGGCAGCGGCGGTACCGGCCAGCTTGACGGCCTTTTCGACGGCGGCGGTCAGGGCGGGCGGGTTCGCGCCCTGAATGGTCTCGATGACGGAGCCATTCTTGAAGATGAGGAAGGTGGGCATGGCGCGCACACCGTGGGCCTGGGCGATGGGCTGCTGGTTGTCGACGTTGACCTTGCAGAAGGTAATCTTGCCCGGCTTGGAGTACTTGGTCGACAGCGATTCGAAGGCGGGCGCAATCATCTTACAGGGGCCGCACCAGTCGGCGTAGACTACCGGGGCGGTGGTTAGTACGACGCGGGGTGCGGGGGCGTAAGACGACGGAGAGCGCGGGATGCATACAGTCAGTCACGACGATGGTCGACGACCCAAGAATGCGCTGCCACTCATTCTGGGAGCTGATGTTCACCGTGGCGCTCATCTTGTTGCGTCGGTGGGTCGGCTGGTGTCGTGTGTTGCCGCGAGTCGCGCGCCGATACGAAGGGATGCAGTGGGCTCGTGGCAGCCGTCAGATAGTGGTGGTGGACGCCGGCGGCAGGGCTGGACAAGCCGAGATCATGCGACGAGATGGATATGTAGATTTATGGTGGAGAGAGGGAGAGGGGAAGGCATGGGATCCAGCCGCTCGTGATGGAACAGGCACGACGGGACGGGATGCGACAGCTGGCCATTCGCCCCTCCACTTTCCCTTTCCCAACGTCCGACCGCCCGCTCCCCCACCTGGAGCTGCCAAAAGCCAATGCTGACCTCGGTGGACATGGGGAACCACAGGGAACCACAGGGATCCGCACGCGGCATCCAGGGAAACGCAGAGCCTAAGCTGCCCCGGGTAGGCGGTCGCGCGTGATTGGCCGATAAGCTTCTCGGGCGCGGCAGAAAAGTGTCCAGGGCCAAATTTTGGCGGACTGCGACGCTGGTTTGCAGGCTCAGACGATGAAGGCCGAGATCTAGCTGGCCCCGGACACACATAACCTCGTACGGCCCTGACCAAAAGCAACCTGCCCCTCCTGTACGCCTGGATACCCGACCTGGTAGTTGCCATCCCATAGCCGACCATGTCTTACGACGAGAGAACTCACAAGGTTGCTCCAACCCCACGCCAACTTCCACTCCCCGCCCGCATTCTAACCAGGGCTATAGAAACGGAGGTTAAACATCGACGAGGCCGATACCTCAGCCGGCCGTCCCTGGACCATCTCGATTGCGGTGCCCGGCAGCATAATTGATATGTAGGACTTATATACCTACCCGGCCTCTCTCGCCTCGTCTCCACGGATAAATAGACATACTAACTGCTTGGCTCTCCCCATCCCAGCTGCCGCCGCGATGACCAGCGCATCAGCATCGTGAACCACCTGGCGCGGGCCGCTGCCGTGTTCGGCGTCGACGAGATCGTGGTATTCGACGACACGCCGGTGGACAAGCGACCGCGCGACACGGACCCCGAGAGCTATATGGGCGAGACGGACCCATGCCGCTACGTCGAGCACCAGCTCAACTACCTCGAGGTGCCGCCTTTCATGCGCAAGGTGCTGATGCCGCTGCACCCCAACCTGCGCGGCGCCGGTCTGCTGCCCTCCATCGACATGCCCTCGCACCCCAACCCACAGGACTGGCTGCCCTACCGCGAGGGCGTCACCACCTCGCAGAGGCCGCCCGGCAAGATCGGCGGCACCGTCGTCGACATCGGCCGCAAGGCCACCGTCACCATCAAAGAGGACATCCCGCCCAACACGCGTATCACGCTACGCATGGACGACCACGACGAGACGAGCGGCGTCCCCGTCCACCCCGACGCGCCGCGCACCGAGGGCGGCCTCAACTGGGGCTACAACGTGCGCCGGTGCACGTCGCTGGCCGCCGTGTTCGAGGAATGCCCCTACGAGGACGGTTACGATCTCAGCGTCGGCACTTCCGAGCGCGGTACCCCCATTCACCAAGCCATATCCGACAAGAAGATCAAGGATCTGTCACAATTTAACCACCTGCTTGTGGTCTTTGGCGGCCCGCGTGGTCTCGAGTACGCCGCCGAAAACGACCCGACTCTGCAGGAGGCTGGAATTATTCGAGGCAAGACAAAGGAGCTCTTTGATCACTGGGTGAATATACTGCCGAAGCAAGCCTGTCGGGCTATTCGGACCGACGAGGCTGTCTTCATTGGTATGACGGGCCTGGCGAGACTGTGGGAAGATAAATGTTAATTCACTGCGACGGCTGGCAGAGCCGTGTCGCAACGGAGCAACACTGGCATTCCGCGGTCTGCCTGAGCGGAACTTTGGTGTATTCGGGCTCCTCAGTCCGTTCCTCCGCAAAAGGTGTCAGTGCCACGAAATGAGCATCTGGGAGACTTTGCTGCCCTGGGTGGTTGGGGGCCATCACAGGCCTATCGACGTAAATCGGTCCTCGAACCCTGCTCGGCACCTGAATTATAGCTTGCGCATTTAGACAATAAGGGCTGGAGGTTGATCTACCTTGAGCGAATGGCCCATCCCGGCCAGTAAAACAGCAGTGGATGACCCTAACATGATGGAAGATAAGTGTTATACACCGTTTACATCTGCGCCACCGGTACTCTCAGCTGGCACTAGCACCCAGTCGCGAACGCCACCTTTCCAATCACTTGTCCGTACGTCGGCGATCTTGACGACAATAACCCGAACCTCGTCACCAGCAAGGAAGACCTCGCGACCGCCGTCGCCCGCTTGGTCCCCCTCACGGTAGTTGAGCATGGGGTTAGGCGCGTCCGACTCGAACGTGTTATTCTCGAGGTGCTGCTTGCGGTAGTAGGCCTCCTCTTCCGAGCCGCTGGCCACCAAGGTTGCCGTGCCGTTGATAGTGGCGCTGATGCTGCTGATGGCGGAGTTGTTCAGGTCCAGGAGCAGCGATGCGAGACTCGAACGATGCTCCGTTCGCGAAGGTGAACCGCCGCCCGAGGGCCTTCGCCCCTGTGTAGGCGGTCGGTGCGAGACCCCTGTGAGGCAAGGAGACGGATTAGCCTGTGCTTACAACATATGCGGCCGTGTAGGGAAGGTAGCACAGCGGGAAACACAGAGGGGCTCTCGCAGAAGCACGCTACACCACGGCGGTGACTCCTCCGGGACTTGCGCACAACAATTGCGCGTGGAGAGCGGCAACAGTCCCAAAGCTGTACACGTGAGGGCGGAACATACAATCATGCACCAGCAATGATACGTTCGGGTTCTCGACGAGGTTGTTGGTCTTCTTGGACGACGGGTTCGTCGTCATCACGATGACGGGAGCATGCGGCGAGAATTGGGACGACGGCAGGTACGTGTAGTTCATGAGCGAAACATGCGGCTGGTTGTTGGTGCAGGTGGCCAGGTGAAGCTGTCGGTGCGATCCGGTCAGCCGTTTCGACTAGCAGGACAGACACGGGGAGGGGGGGAGGGGGCTACGCACGAAGCGCGCGTTCTCCAGGCACTGCACGACATCGGGCGGCAGCGCCGACACGACCTGTTTGTGGGTGTCGCCGGCCGAGGCCTCGTGGCGCATCGGGATGTGGGCGGCCATGGTGTTTCGGCGATGGGCACGGGCGGGCAAGACGCCACGGTCCGGGACGAGGGGCAGAGGGAGTTGGTGCAGAGGGCAATGTGTGACACAGGATCCGGCCGGCGATGGGATTTGGCGGTGGTTGGCAAGCTGGGTGGATGACAGAGCTTTGGCTGGGGATTAGCGGCGGGCAGATGCCGTGCGGCAACTCACCGATGGAGGGGCAGCAACGCGCCAGGGGACATCGGGCGCTATGACGATGCGGGGGGACGCGCGAGATGGTGTTCCCATTCCGTTCTACTTTAATGGCCAACACGCCGGCCCCATAAGGACAAGGGGTATGTATACACGCGGGCAACACAGGGGGCACCAGCTTCCTATAGCCCGCAAGCCAATGCCAAAGCCAAGCTGAAGCGAAGCTGAAGACAGGAACGGAACGGACTGGCGGGGTAGCCGCTGGACCAAGAGAATGAAGGTGCATGTACCTAGTGCCGCTTAAGCCACAACGCCATCGCGTCCCCTTCTGTCGGCATTGAACGGCATCCCATGGCGCATAGCATCGGCTCCGTGAACACCGGCAAGGGCGTCGCACATCCGAGGTATGTCGCGTGGTGGATCTTTTGATACGATACTGTCCTCCCGAGCGCATGCCCGACGAGAAGACAGTTGCATCCAGCTCTTGCTTGCACCCCATAGAGCCCAATTGAACACCCGTCCAGTCTCGAGATGCGTACCATCAAGCCCCGGGCCTTCCGCCGCCCGCCCGCCCGGCTCTTCGCCTCGAGCTCGTCGGCCGCCTCGTCCTCGGTCACGCCCATCACCTCCTTGCTGATCGCGAACCGTGGCGAAATCGCCCTGCGCATCAATAAGACGGCCAAGCGACTCGGCATCAAGACCACCACCCTATACACGGACCCGGATGCCGGCTCCCAGCACGCCGCCTGCTCGCCCAACGCCATCGGCCTGGGCGCCGCCAACAGCTATCTGGACGGCGACCGCATCGTGACGCTGGCCAAGAAGCACGGCATCCAGGCCCTACACCCGGGCTATGGCTTCCTGTCGGAGAATGCCGCCTTTGCCGCCCGCTGCGAGCGCGAGGGCATCATCTTCGTGGGGCCGCCCGCCCAGGCCATGGCCGATATGGGGGACAAGGCCCGCAGCAAGGAGATCATGACGGCCGCCGGCGTGCCGTGCGTGCCCGGCTACCACGGGCCCGACCAGGCCGAGGCCGAGCTGCTGGCCCACGCCCGCGCCATCAAGTTCCCCGTGCTCCTCAAGAGCGTCAAGGGCGGCGGCGGCAAGGGCATGCGCATCGTGCTGCGCGAGGAGGACTTCGTGCAGCAGCTCAAGAGCGCCCGCGCCGAGGCCCGCGCCTCCTTTGGCGACGGCGGCGAGGTCATGCTGGTCGAGCGCTACGTCGTGCGGCCCCGTCACGTTGAGGTCCAGGTCTTCGCCGACCGCCACGGCGGTTGCGTTGCCCTCGGCGAGCGCGACTGCAGCGTCCAGCGCCGCCACCAGAAGATCCTCGAGGAATCGCCCGCCCCCGACCTGGACGAGACCACCCGCCTGGACTTGTACGAAAAGGCCCGCACCGCCGCCCTGGCCGTCGGCTACGTCGGCGCCGGCACTGTCGAGTTCATCCTGGACAAGGACAGCGGCGAGTTCTTCTTCATGGAGATGAACACGCGTCTGCAGGTCGAACACCCCGTCAGCGAGATGGTCACCGGCACCGACTTGGTCGAGTGGCAGTTCCGGGTGGCGGCAGGCGAGAAGCTGCCCCTGACGCAGGACGAAATTCTGCAGAGGATCAAGGAGCGCGGACACGCCATCGAGGCCCGCATCTATGCCGAGAACCCCGAAAAGGGCTTCATGCCTGACTCGGGCAAGCTGGTGCACTTGACCACCCCGCAAACCAACGAGGATATCCGGATAGACGCCGGCTTCGTCGAGGGCGATAGGGTGACGGAGGCGTACGATGGCATGATTGCGAAGCTGATCGTTCGGGGCGACGACCGCGAGACGGCGATCCGGAGAATGGAAGTAGCGCTGCGCGACTACGAGGTAGTGGGCCTGAGCACCAACATCGAGTTCCTGAAGCGACTGTGTCGGTCGCCTGCCTTCATTGCCGGGGACGTAGAGACAGGCTTCATTGACAAGTGGAAGGAGGACCTCTTTTCACCCCTCGCCGTGGACTCCGAGGTCTTTGTCCAGGCAGCCCTGGGTATGTATGTCTCGTCCTCGTCCACCGCGGCCGACAAGGCGCCGCACGGCACGGCCCTGGGCTTCGGCGAGGCGGCGGCGGCGGAGCGCAAGTTCGCCTTCAAGACGCTCGACGTGCTGAGCGAGAAGGAGGGCGAGGTGGTCGAGGTGGCTGTCACACAGAAGAGCCATGAGCTGTTCGACGCACGCGTGACGCGCGCGGGCCGGGAGCCGCAGACGTTTGCGAATCTCGTATCGTCGCCGCTGGCCCGCGACCCGGCGCCGCCGCTGTCGTCAGGGCCCCCGCGCACGACGCTGAAGACCTTCTTCCCGGACGCGCGGGTCGAGTCGACGGTGGTGCGCGACGCCAACAACGACCATAAGATCACCGTCTTCCAGCGCGGCGCCAAGACAGAGCTCGCCCTCGCCGCGCCCTCCTGGTACGAGAAGGCGCTCGGCCTCAAGGAGGGCAAGGCCTCGGTCGCCGCCCCTATGCCATGCAAGGTGCTTAAAAACGAGGTCCGCGAGGGCGACCACGTTCAAAAGGGCGCGCCGCTCGTTGTGTACGTTTCCCCCTTTTCCCCTTCCCCTGCGCTATTCCCGGGCAGGCCGAAAAACCACACCGCAAGGAAATTGCTAACCTACCGCCTCGCCGAGATAGTATCGAGTCCATGAAGATGGAGACCATCATCCGCTCGCCGCAAGACGGTGTGGTGAAGAGGCTGGCCCACAAGGAAGGGGTGAGTCTTTCAGCCACGGCCAACAGCACACACACTGGTATGCGACAGAGAGCTAACCCTGGAAAACAGGATATTTGCAAAGCAGGCACGGTTCTCGTTGTCTTCGAAGAGGAAGAGGGGACGGCGAACTGAGTATTGGTTGACAAAGAGGATGCTGAGGCAGCGGCGGACAGAACAATGCCGAGCCCTAGCTTATATCCCTCCTTGGATCCAGAGTCCTCGCAGCGTATACGGAGATGACACACGCGAAGCATCGTGACAACAACGTGTGCCTCTACGGGACACCGAGGCCAATGATGCTCTGTTTGGTATGATGACGAATCAGAACTTGTCGATTTCCGGGGTGAATACAAGCAAATTACAAGGTATAGCATGTGGACATGATCAAACCCATCGTACTTTGCCTAGAGGGTAGCTGCTCTGGTTGTCAACCGCACAACCAGTCTGCGTACCGAGCCCTAAATCGCGAGGCTCTCGCCGGGTGCGGCACGCCCCTGTTGATTCCCAGAACCTGGGCCAGATGCTGTAACAATTGTTTCAAGTATCGCTCGTATAGTACAGCTAGCCTGCATGCGACTCTGCGACGGAGCGAAGCCCCATCTCACCACGAAAACAAAAACGCCTTCGCATGCCTTCTTCGTTGTCCGTTCCAGGGCGTGCGGCGGGCCGTGGTATCATACAAGTGCCGTTCCGCTTTCCCGCCCCCGCCTGGGGCTCGACGCCCTGGCCTTTTGCTCCCTCTCCCTCCCTTCGCCCCGTTTACGCCACCGGGGGCTTGGCTTTATTGACAAGGTCGGCCGGCAGCGAGGGCGCCGTCCGCTTCGGCTGGTCGCGCCATTTGGGCTCGATGAGTCCGACCTGATAGGGGGGAAGGATTGGCAGGCCGGGGTTAGCTACTACCTCCATTCTTTGCGGGAACCGGCTCGGGAGGGGGGGGGGGGGGCTGTTTTTCGCTCACCATAGCCAGTAACCGCCACACGGTGTCGGAGGGCTGCACGCCGCAGCCGATCCAGTACTTGGCACGGTCGCGATCCAACTTGATGTCCTTGTGCAGGCGGCCCGTCTCGTCGTACGGGTCCGTCTTAGGCAGCGGGTCGTAGGTCCCGATGACCTCGAGCGGCTTGCTGTTCCGGGCTGTCCTGTTGGGCGGGAGAAACGGGTCTAGGTCAGCAGGGAGGGCGAAGAAACGGGAGGGGCGCTTCCGCCGGGGTGTCGTGATGCCGCAATGCGGCGCCGTGGGTGGAGGGAGGCGGACCTTGCGTGTTGGATGACAATGTTGTAGAAGGGCGAGTTGCGCTTGCCGAAGCGCGCCAAGCGCATCTTGAGGGTCATCTTGGGCGGCGGTTCCGTGCTGTCGGCGCGTGTGTCCTTATTTCGCGCGGGGGGGTGGCTCTCCCGGTTCGGCCGTCTTTCCTTTACGTGTCACCGGGTCGCTCTTCCTGCCGACCTCTCTCGCCGCCCATCGTGCGCCGGACGAGCTTCAAAATCGATAAGGAAATTTACCGCGGCGGTGTCGGACGGCGGTTGATCCGCCCCCGCCAATGGCCAGCACCTCCCGAGCTGGCAAGGTTAGCGCCCCACCATGTGCAGCGGATCCCCTGTAATGACAGGTGCTTGGCTCATGTGGAAGGTGGGCAGTCGCGGCCGGGGAAACCGGTGATGTCAGTCACGGGGAGCCTGTGTAAGCCCAATGGGCCACAGGCGCATCAGGAAGGTTCTTCGGCATGGGATCAGACCCGCGGAACCTCGCGTTACGGGGTTTCCACCGCTTCATCCAGTTTTATCCTCATTGACAACCGGCGTGGTCGTCTAGAACAACGTTTTCTTTTCTTCCGAGTTTCTCCATTGCCCGCTACATCCGCCAACCTACGTGCACTTCTTCGTCATGGCTCTCAAGGTCAGCCGCGATCCATTTCACGGCCATGCTTGCCCGTCGGCGACTGACAGACCCGCGTCGCCAGACTCTCTCGGCCAAGGCCGCCGCCGCTCTCGATAAGGAGCTCATGAGCAGTGGCGCCTTTTCAATTGACCAGCTGATGGAGCTTGCTGGTCTTTCCGTGTCCCAAGCCGGTGCGTACGCTGCGTACCTGCTTTCCTACCTATTGCACAGCGCCGGCCAGCCGGCCACGCTGCATGGTCTGGCAAATTGGGCACCATGATGATCCCCCCTGGCCATGATCCACGCCACTGACAGGCGGCACTCGCAGTCTACAAAGTTCACCCACTCAATAAGGGGAACCGCATCCTCGTGGCTTGTGGCCCGGGAAACAACGGTAATTGAAGAGGCTCGTCTTTCAAATTGCGGCGGCTCACGCTAGTGGCCCAAACCAGGAGGCGATGGCTTGGTAGCTGCTCGTCACCTCCGACACTATGGTTACCAGCCCACCATTTACTACCCGAAGCGCAGCAAGAATGATCTTTACCAGGTATGTCTGTGTTACTGGAGTGGTTTCCCGGGTGGAAAATCGATTAAACCATGCAGCTATGGTGTTTCTATCAAGTGCCACCTACATTCTTGTGTTCGGTGCGGGTGTTTCATCCAAAAAGTACCCTGTTGTATGCGAACCCGTCGCTAACCCGCGGTATGGTAGCGGCTGGCCAAGCAACTCGAAGACCTTGAGGTCCCATTCGTCGACGATTTCCCTGGCGCTTTGAAGTCCACCGACCACGTTATCGATGCCATCTTTGGTAAGGTTGTTTGCTGAGTCGGATGGCAGCATGCTGACGATGCTTCCTCAGGTTTCAGCTTTTCGGGTGAGGTTCGGGAGCCATTTCCAGCCGTAATCAGGGCGCTCGAGGAAACCAGACTTCCGGTGACGTCGGTGGATGCCCCTTCTTCGTGGGACATCGAGGAGGGCCCTCCGGAGTCCGGGTTGGGAAGCTCTTTCAATCCCGAGTGCCTCGTCAGTCTGACGGCGCCCAAGCCTTTGGTGAAGTACTTCAAAGGCCGGCATTTCATCGGAGGCCGGTACGTGCTCGAATGAGGCCCACGCCCACTCGCTCGGCCAGGTCGCTTGCTTGCTGACGTTTCCGTAGTTTCGTCGCCCCTTCCATCGCCAAGAAGTACGAGCTCGAAGTGCCCGAGTACGAGGGCTTAGATCAGGTTGTCGAGGTGAGTCCGTTGGGGCAGAAGTTGTGAGGCGTGCGACGGCGCCTTCGACGCCGGCCCCGTGAGTCCCGTATGGTCAGATGACCTCGCATCCCCCTTGACGGCCAAAGGGACACACACGACTTGGGCACTGGCCTTCCTGCATTTCATCCGTCACGACGGTGACGCCGACCGAGCACCGCGTCCGCGGAGGGTGGAATTCGGAACAGAATTCGACATAGACGAGGTACCTTTTTCCGCAGACAGGGCATTCCTCCGTCCAATGCTCAACGCACATGAAGAGGCGTGGTGGTTTCAGAGAAGGCTGTAAGGGGGTTGCGTGACAGATGAGTCCCTGGAAGGGCAAGAGTCGGCGGCAGACGTTGAATGGTCATAACATCAACTGTCGACACGCACGAAGAAAAGGACGATTGTTGTCGCAAATGTGTCTTCTTTTGGACGTCTCTGCGAGAAGACCAACGCGAAGCAAGTCGAAGGTGCCAGGGCGGGCGGGCGCGGTGTCGCCACCAAAGCAAATGCGGCGACTGGTGACGAGAAAGTACGGTATCGTAACCCCTGGAAGCTAGGCCAGCAGTGGTGTAACCAGCTGGCACCTCGGAATCAACCAACACACCGAGATGTTGGGTCTGGACAGTGGCGCCCGCGGGGAAGCTGTCGGAAAGGGAAAGATAGGGCATTCTAACTCACAGCCAGCCGTCAATATTCTGCTACCGTACAGTAATGACCTTTTTCTGCGGCCGTCTCCAGCAGTAGCTGCGAGGAGACGAGCACCGGAGCAGATGCTCCATTGGCGCGCTGATTGGACGCCGCCACTTAGGCCGCATTTCCCACGCGGGCGGGTCCGACGCTGGGAGGGGGGGGTGGGAGAGTGTGGTACCTGTAGATCAGAGTGGTCCAGGCGATGGGACGACGTACCGGCGTTTTCCAGGGCCTCGGGGGAGAGTGTGGCTATTTCGTTTTCTTCCTTCCAGCTCCTTGATATTCTGGATGGGTCGCATGGCGTCGCGGACGCGGGCAGGCGAGATGTGGAACGGGGCACTCTGTGTCGTCGACGGCACCGGCGCAGGCTATAAGACGACGTCGTGCTGCCCACGTCGTCCCGACGACCCATCCCGATCGGCATTGCTCGACGTTTCGAGCACTTTCTGGAAGCAGTGGCGGTGCGACTTGACCGGGAGCTTCCTGAGGAACCAAGTCAGGGGGCCATGGCAGAGGCACAGCCAAAATTGGGGGCATCCAGGCATGCCACTGTGGTCCATGGTGGCCTAATGACGACGTCAGGCCAGTCGCCTACACACGGACATGCCGTGCTGTCGGGTCGGTCGTTGGCTTGTCTCGTTGGAGGCGTTGATTTTCCGGCAAGATTTGGCGTCGTCATCCTGCACCGACCACGACCAGGACACCACCGGAACCTTCCGTCCTGCCAGCCGGCCAGCCTGCAACGACTGGGTGCTCATACAGAGGCGATCCCTGGGGGTGATGAAGGGGGCGTGGATCGCTCTGTGACGGGCATCCCGCCGGACGCCCCAGCCTCGCCCGCCCCAGCTTCGGCGACAGCTTGAATTGGGCCGGCCCCGAGCCCTCGCACGTTGTGATTCTCATCCTGCCACTATGGGCACGAGACACGGGACATGTCAAGAGTCGCACCCGCGGACCATTTCATCCTAAGTACCCAGAATTCAACTTGGGGGTTATGTTAAGTCGAAACCGGGTCCGGCCGGGGTTTTGATCGAGCCGGGTAATCAAGGACCACAAGTGACGAAAGGATTTTCACGACAGTCCCTTGACCAGTTCTCCCCCCTGGACTCCCAAGCGCCCACCCCATTAAACAATGCCTGGAGGCTGGCAGGCTGGCAGGCTGGCACTCTTTGATCGGGTTCTTTCTGTCGGGCTCTCAAACGCCCCACTGTCCCATAGGATCCATGATCCATGAACCGGGGGCCAGTCCCAGATGACGCCGCGACCGCATCCTGCAAATAAACATGGGATGCAACCGCTGTGTGCTTACGTATCAGGGGACGGCTATCTACCCCGCGGTCGGACCTGGGCCTCGTGGCATTATGGGCTCGCCTATTCCAACTCCTCCTTGCCTGCTCGCCACCCGATGTTGAATTGCAGGCAGGCAGAGTTGAAAAATAATAAGAAAAGTTCCGCGGCAAGCGGGGCATGCGACCGAGCGACCTTAACCCGCCAATTGCCCATGCCGTCTCTGGCACGCTCGGGAACGCCTTGGGGTCCGCTCGTGCGATCCAATCTATCGAAGCCTCCGGGGTTTCTTCTTTCCACCGCGTTAAGGGAGGGCCCCGGGGTCTCCGTACGAGGCCGCGAGGGTTGTCTGGCTCGAGCTGAGCTGAGCGTCTTCGGCTTCCTCGTCCGGCAGTCGAGTCAGGCTTCTGCAATGAGTCGCATTCATCCAGCTACAATTGCGAGCCACGCCAGCTTATGAGCCTGTGTCGACTGCGCGGAACATTTCCACTCCCGACAACATTCCTCTGTCATATCTGTTGTGCGCGCAAGCCGAGCCACCGCCACTACTGTGCCACGCAGCAGCCTTTGCAGAAACGGGCCAGTCAGCCGAGATAAGACGCCACTTAGCGTGGGTTGTTTCCCAAACAGCGAAGCCACAGAATGCATGACAACAACAGTCCATACGGCAGCTAGGCTCTGTTTGATAGCTCTCCCGAGCTTGCCGTCTATCCCCGCAATTCAGTGTTCTCGAGTCTACTAAATGGGCCCTAGTCGGTAAGGGAGGGGGCACAAGTGCTGGATGGCGGTCTGGGGCTGCAGCTCGGTCCACCAAACGGACGGCAATCCGTGCAGCGAGCACTGAGCCGTTGAGGCGCATGGGGTCGAACCTGATGTGTCGTCCAGGTCTCGCCCGGCGGCTGTCAACGGGGCGTGGCGATTTTCGATACCCTCAGACGCGCAGGGGGGAGCTATTTCAGGCCGCATCTGGAATCTTCGGCATGGGCACCACGGTTCACGATCAAACAGTGACCCCAACACGAACAGTGGGTCAAGGCGCCAGGGCCCACAAAGTCTCTGGGCTGGCTCGATAATCTTCGAGCGAACTTGGCGATCAGCGCCAGGCGGCGAGCCCTAAAGTCTGTATTCCACAGCCCGGCACCAGCTGCAATCCTTGGCCAGAACTGCAAAGAAAGGCAACCTCGAGGACCCCGCGAGCCCCCGTCGCGGTTCTGCTCTTGCCCAATGCACCGGCTACCGGTATAGACACGTTACAAGTCGTCGCCTGAGGTGACGGCTCGTAGATTCATTCGGTCGATAGCATCGTCGCCGGCGCTTGCGGTACCCACTGCGCCTGGACTCTTGGTAGGCACACCATCTCCACTACGGACGTCTCTGTCTTTTTGCCCCTCGACACCTTTTCGCCCTGGCCATCCACATCGGCTCCTCTTTACGGGTAGCCAGCCCAGCGAAGCAGACCCTGCACTGGGGTCCGCTAGCGAGGCGATGGCTTCGTGAGCGGAATAATGGATGGGCTGACCCTACTGGTTACCAATTGGCCAAGTGCCTCGTCTCGCTTGGGCGGATTGTTTTGCCGAGCCCTGGCGTCTGGGTAGGCGAGCCGGGCTCTTCCCTGTCTACTCGTAGTCGTATACCACGACACCACGGCCTTTCTTTCCACCTCTGGGCTGCGAGATCCAATGTAATCTGCACCAGGCCATGCGACGAGCCCAAAGCCACGTTGTAGCGTGGCTAGGTAAGGTAACTGCTTTGGTACCGCTGCAGTAGCCACTGCTGGGACAGCAAACCGCGATTCGGTGGCTCTCCTAACCCAACTGCTAAAACCCCCGAAGAACGGCTAGGCCCTACCGGCGGAAAAGGGGTCGCGGCAGGACAGCTCTGCCGCACGGTGCCCCTCCCCATCGGACCACTCACTGGTGGTACCTTTTACCGAGTCAGATGAAGCCTGTCTGCATTGTGATGCCGCCTACGCAGGGTTCGGACCAAATGGTCCATTTGCTGGTCCGGCACTACCTAGGCTGTGTTTGCCCCATAATCTGCCTAATTTGACGCTGAAAAAGCTGTACCGAACACGGACCTACCGGGCGCCCGCGAGACACACCTCCGAGTTTACACGGATCCGCGCGCCGATGTCTTTGCCCCGGCCGTGCACAGCCTCCGGGCGTTGAACGACCCTGCTGCGGGACGATCGACAGCACACGACTCTTGGCTGACATCCATGCCTCCAAGCAGTGACTCTGGACCACCCCAAGAATTTTCCGCCTTTTTCATTGGGCCCCTTGTGATCCAGCTGGCGTGTACCGACATCTATAGTTTCTCTGATTGGCTCGCCTTCCGAAGCCACCGCCGTATTGTTCCACACCGCCGTACCAGGCACTCGAAGGTTGCGACGCCATTCTTGCTTAGTCTCGTTACGAGTGGGAGATCTTACTGCCTGCGTGTTGAGATACGGTTAGTCTACCCCGCGTGACGAAGGGTTACAATCTCAGTGCAGGTGTCATAGCATCCAATCCGCCGCAATCCCCCGACTGTAATATGTGTCCATTCGCCATGACTAAGGGACAGGAGGGTGGGGGGGGTTGATGCGGCTCTTGGAGGGCTGAACAGTGGAAAAGACGATATTACTGACAGTACCCTGAGCTACAGTATATGTGTCTATTTGCGCCGGTAGACGATGCTGGCGGCATGCGTCTTGCTTCGCCTACCCCGTTTTGGCTGGCCGCCCTCTGTTGTATGCTACAGACTAGAGGGGCTAGACCCGTCGATCCCTTCCTGATGGGGCTTCTGCTGCCATCCAGTCTATAACCGTGAGGGGACCAGTATCACTGTTTCAGCTTCTGGCCCGGAGGGTTTCTTCCGGGCTGGAGGTGATGGCCAGCACGTGGGGAGGGTGAGCGAACCTTCCCCTCGGTGTTGTGAACTAAAAAGCGAATATCATGAAACTATTACCTAGACCTAACCAGCCCAGGGGTCCTGTCATCCTGAGCATCAACAACACAAGAACTACATGCGCCTTGCCAAGCATCAGTGGACCATCTGGGCGCTGGCTGAAAATATTGTCGACATGTGTTAGGCTGGCACGAGGTCTCCGGCGGGCAATCGCTTGGACGTGCTACAACAGACCATTGCGGACGTCAGGCTTCATTGCTGACCAAGGAACGAGCCATTTTCAGATATTGTCGCCGGGACCCTGCATACTGGTGGTTCTACCTACACGTACTATGCCTCGGAGCATTCGTCCCGGGAGGAGCGACGGCATGCGGCGGCCGAGTCTACGCCCATATTTCAACCGAAATAGTCCAGGCCAGTGCTATTATCCTTACTGCTGCCATAGCCCCTACTCGTCCGCGAGCTATCCGAGAATCCCGGACACCCCCCCAAGAGGCTTCCTCTGGGAACCTACCCCTAGGCTTCCAGCCCTCCCTCAGTCCCGCCCCCTCGCAGAGAGAGAGAGAGAGAGAGCCAAAGGATATTCTTTCCCTTTCTGCTTCTCATCTCCCTTCTGCCTGCCCCTTTAGAAGCCATTGGTTCACCCGGCGAGCACCACACCGTTGTCTTCTCGCACATCTCCAGCGCCTGCTCCAACGCCTCCTGCCGTCCGTCCCACCCCCACCCCCACACATCCTCCGCTATGAGGGCCGCTGCGTGCCATGGGCTCGAAGGAAGGGGCGGGTACGACCACAACGATGCGGACGGACGAGGGGCGGATGTCGCGCAGGTTTCATCCTCGGGGTCCGGCCCGGGACCGGGACAATGAGGGCGGCCGGGAGGCGGCTATATGGCTCCGGCACGGGTAGTGCTTCTTCTTCTTCTTCTTCTTCTTCTTCTTCTTCTTCTTCTTCTTCTTCTTCTTCTTCTTCTTCTTCTTCTCCTTCTCCTTCTCCTTCTCCTTCTCCTTCTCCTTCTCCTTCTCCTTCTCCTTCTCCTTCTCCTTCTCCGCATACGGCTGGGGCATGGGGCACCGCCACTTGCCCTGTCTGGGCCGCGCCGGGGACGGCGGCCCTTATGGCCCCAGCCCAAACCTGCAGATAGGAGTGTGTCGTGATCGCTGAGGGAGCGGTGGTCCGGTAAGGTATGGTTTTTTGTTTTGCATGAGTGACGACGAGGAGGTCCACGGGTGGTGGTTGTCGCGGGGGCAGCCGTAGCAAAACCAGTGAGGCAATGAATCCGGATGTAAATGGGATGGTCTGATGATGGGGTAGGAGTGTGGCGTTTCAAGGCTAGTCGTTTGCGCCTCGCTTACGAGACATTTTTCAGCTTTGCTACGTTGGCAATGTGCTGTGTTTGGTATTAAATCCATAGCAAATAGCTGTTACGCTATCAACGAAGGGAAACAAACAGTTAAAATAAAGAGCAACGCTCTTACAAAGACATGAAACATAAGTATTTTATATATCAGAACTAGTAGTATAGGGGTTCAAAAGCAGTACACGCTTATATTTATAGAAAGTTTATAATCAATATAATAGCAATCTTACACTATTATAATTGCCACAGTTCGGGAAACGAAGAAGTCTTCAGGACTACGGAGTTCCGGTGTGGTATGAGAACTGCAGGTGAGGAAGGAAAGAGGTATGGGCTTCTGTGCACATCTGATGTCAAGTGTGTGATCGTGGTAATGTGTGAAAAGAGCGTGTATTCCAAAAAGTGTAAGTCAAACTATGAACGCGTACCGAGATATCCTTTATCTCGAACTGGCAACCGTATCGGACGTAGATTATGCACCCTACATCTGAGACACCTACGACTGCCACCACCTGTCTTATGCGACGCTACACAACCCTAATGCACTACAGCACAGATGCTACATAGGACGACCCTGTATGCCGACAAGAGGAAGCCGAGACGAAGGGTCCCCGGCTCCGAGAGTAAATAATACACAGGCCTCTTGCCAGGCAACGACCTCCTGCCATCCCATTGCCGGATCTTCACCCCAGGCCAGTGCCTCAGGCATCCGCTAGGCAACCGCATGCCTCTGTGATCGTTCATGTGTGCCGCAACGGTGACTGACCCGGTGACAGCCACTGCGACCGTCAATATCGTAACAATAATACATAAATGCTTTGTAATTAAAGGTTGCAAAATGAAACAATTATATATAAGTATATATAGAGTAACTCGCTTTATAATCAAAGAACTAACGCCGAGTTATATATATGAGATAGGGGGGGGAAGCAAAAAAAAGTATGATGTGTAAAATGTAAAAAGAAATGCTCATTTATTGCCCACTACTGGAATCGAACCAGTGATCTCATCATAGCAGATAAGTACTAGTGATGCGCTTTACCACTAAGCCAAGCGGGCTTGTATGATTTGTTGAAAAAAGCATCTCTTATCAGGATATACATAAGTAGAACAGAGCCAAGCCACCACACAAAATGCTCACGACTCAACACTTTTCTTACTATCACGACTTCATTTGCAGAATCTACATGACTGTGTCTCTACGCAACAAATTATCTTCGCATAAAATTAGACGCTAGAACAGCTAAAGCAACACTGCTTTCTGGGAACTTCTCTATAGTTTACATGTCGTTCCAACCAGGCAGATAATCATCTATGTCTTTGTGTGTTCGGAGGGCCATAAGTGACAGGATGTGAGCGGGCAGGTCTAAGCCGCTTCTCTTTTTTTCCCCCGTGAATGTTTCTCATCCAATCTGAGTGGGACACAATTGGTGTGGTATCATCCCGACTGAGCCGTCGCCCACCAGCCATTGTGATCGTGTCTCGGTAGGGCCCGGGGACCGCGCACTATCCTCTGCAACGATGGAACACCATGAAGGGAAGAGAGGCGGCAAGAGAAACATGTTGGCTTGGGTTGTCCCCAGGCAGCCGAAGCAAATAATTGCGCTGGCCACTTAGGAGCGGAATGCGTGCCCGTCGAAGCCTTCGCAGCTTCGCACGACAGAGGCATCGGACCACGGTGTTTCCATAAGCCTCACCTGTACCATGGCAAATGTACAGATCCCAAGATGTCGCACCGAAGGCTCTTATGTGTCGCAGCGGCCGCCAATCATACGGACGGCGAGGAAGACAAAGGTGCTGAGAATGCATACTCCCGTTCGGTGGTTTGATGTTTTCGACAAGAAACGCAATAGCAAGATATTCGGTCATCAAATCATCGCCTCGATGGTCTAGTCGTATGATTCGTCCTTCGGGTTATTTACAACTCCTATCTTTCAAAGATACTGGACGAGGTCCCGGGTTCAAATCCCGGTCGAGGCCTTCGATTTATCTTTTTGCCCTTGTTAGCAGCGGAATGCCCAGCCACATAGAGGGGACTAACTGGCTCTTATATCGTTTCCTCTACTGAGAGGGTATTGTACGAACGTCGAAGTTGGCGTCTCGACGGTTTTGGATGCACGAGGCAAGTGGGCACGATGGAGTTTAGAAGTGGAGCTTGAGTCAAACAGTCAATGTGAAAGAAACGAAACCGCCAAGTAGCATGACGAGATGGTGTATAGTACAGCTGAGTTTCGTGCTGTCGAGATGTATTCCGATTTGTTTTCCATCATCTGTCCGATTTCGAACCAAACCCGATGGAGTAATTCCAGTGCGACGGACGCCTCCAATCCTGTAAAGAGAGAGAGGGCGGGACACTCTCATTCTTATTGGAGTAGTTCATATGCCATGAATACATAGCATCAAGGGGTCTCGTCTGTGGCGGTCCCCCAGGCTTACGCTCTGATCCGGGGGCTCATGATTGTCAGGAATCCTGGAAGGTGAACTTCTTCCTGGCAAGAGCTGACGGACAAGGGGTTTGGGCATGCTTCGTAACGAGGCTCTTTGCTCATAGCATGTATAGGCACTCAGGGTCGGTGCCATGCTCGGATATGGCCTCGAGGGTTTGGAGCCGGCCATTGGCTGCTCGGAGCTGCTGGTAGACGGCGGCCAATTCCCCGAGGACTGGACCAATGGCGGGAGCGAGTGTTGCTAAGCTTCCCGCTTTTTTGATTGCTTCTCACCATTCAAAGGGCATCACTCAAGTGTCTTCCTCTTCCAGGCGGCCAAATCGCCCGCTGGGGTAGAGCATCACCTGTGTACATGTATTGGCGGTGAACCGGCGAAAAGAGCAATCATTGTAATGTATTGTTGGATTCCCGATAAGCCAAAGAATCACGTTGACTACCGGTAAGTACATATCCTGGTTTCGTGAGGCAAGAGGTCTGTCTACCCGGGTCCTTAGCTTTTGCCCGCGCATGAACCGCGGGATCAAGGACGGGTAGGAATTCCGTAGGACCCGGCATTGACAGCATCTTGTAAGCACACTGCCGACATCTTTACTCCCTAATAACGATTAGCTGGGTCTTATGAAGTGTGCATGCATATAAAGCGCTTGCTCAGTATCTAACGAGGTGGTGTCGTACACTCCCCGTGGACGCTAGAGCCACGTGTACAAGAGGCGCGTAGCCTACTTGAAGCAAGGGTAGAGAAATGCAATTACATAACATCGGCTTAAAGAAAGGTATATAGTTGCTTGCATTGGTACGGAACAGTGGTTGGTGTAAAGACGTCCCGCATTTATGTATGAGTAGCATTACTAAGGTGATCAATCGTGTTAGAGGGGAGTGAAAGCCCTTCGCCACCCAACTCACTCCAGAGAGCGGAATTTCTCACTGATTCTCGTGCCTCATACAAGTGCTTGCTTGCGAACATTACCTCCTACTGCCTGAATGAAAACCGCAACAACTCCCCAAATCACTCCCAAAGCAGACCGTCTCACCGCAGACCCGCTCCGGTTCTTCTCACCAAGCACATCATGACGTGCCCGCCCAGCGTAGAGAGCCATAGCCCAGCCCGGCATGCCGCCATGGCGGGCCGCCGCTGTTCATCCCCACGCTCCCACCGGGCTGAAGAGACAAAAGGCTTCTGTTTGTGAAAGAGGCCCGACGCAAGGCCGGGCTCGACGTGACGGCGGGCCCGACAGTTGTCGTGTCGTAAGCCGACTGCGTGCGCAGTTCGGGCGGGGTTAGCCGGAGCCCGGGGAAAAGGGGGGCGGGAGAGGGGAGGTGGTGAAAAAGAAAAGGGACTCACCATTCTGCGCCCCATATCTCGCGCCCCCCCCCCCCACGTATCCACCCTTTCCTTACCACTCCTCCCATTCCTCCTCCTCTTCCTCCTCCTCCCCGGCGTCTTCTGCCATGCCGCGGTGATGCCGCGCGTCGAGCTCAGGGGCGTCACGCGTCTCGACCCCGCCGCCCGGTTCCTCTCCTCCCTCCATCTCTTCAGACTGCGTCGCGGAGCCGTCCTCCCCCCCCTCGGCCCCGTCTTGCGCGTCCCCGGCTTGCCTGGCCGCACGCGCCGCGATACCAGTCTCGTCGTCCGTGTCGGGCACGGCGTCAGCGTCTTGCCCCTCGGCCTGGTCGGTCTCCTCCTGGTCCTGCTCCGCCGCCGGCCCGGCCGCCCGGGCCTTGAGCCCAGCTTCCTCCTCCCCGTGGGTCGTGGCGCCGGCGTCTTGCCCCCCCGCTGACCTCGCCTCGGCGCCGTCGCGGCTGACCAGCGGCTCCGCCGCGACACCGTTCTCGGGACTGCCCGCAATGTTGTTGTAGCACGGCTTGCCCTTCTCGCACGGCGGGCGGTAGGCGCCGGGTCCAGCCGGACCGGCAGGACCCGCCGGGCCCCCGGCACCTCCAGCAGGACCGCCGGGAACCCCCCAGCCGCCGCCGCGGCCCGCACCCCCGCCCGCTCCCGCTGAACCGCCCGCCCCGCCCGCACCACCGGTACCCCCGGCGCCCCCAGCAGGACCGCCGGGGGCTCCCCAGCCGCCGCCGCCGTGGCCGCCACCTCCAGGATAGCCAGCACCACCCCCACCTCCGCTCTTGGGGGGGCCGCCTTCCTTGGGGGGGCTAATTTCTTTGGGGGGGCCGACTTCTTTGGGGGGGCCGACTTCTTTGGGGGGGCTGACCTCTTTGGGGGGGCTGACCTCTTTGGGGGGGCTGACTTCTTTGGGGGGGCTGCCTTCTTTGGGGCCGCCCTTCTTGCCGCATTTCTTCTTCTTGTGGCACTTCTTCTTGTGGCCCTTCTTGTGGCCCTTCTTGTGGCCGCCGCACTTCCAGTGGAACCAGCGCCGGCTCAGCGACGCGTGGTTACGGGCACCGGCGGCGGCGGCCTCGGTGCTGTTGGCGGCGGCGGCGAGGCTGCCGTCCCCGCCCGGGAACAACCCCGGCGGCGGCGGCGACGGCGGCGGCGGCGGCGACAGCATCATGGCGGATATGGGGGTGCGCGGCGTGCGCGGCGAGGCCAGGGCCCCCGCCTCGTCGCCGGCGGCTGCGCCGTTGCTGTTCTCGCCTTCGTCGTAGATCAGCGGCGACAGCGGCCGCGACATGCCCGGCAGCGCCAGCAGCGACACCAGGAGGAGCGACTTGGGGACCATGGTGGGCCGAATGGGGATCACAGGCCACTGGGCGGATGAGGACCGAAGTGAGAGCGGGATCGATTTGGCCGGGAAAGTGCAATGTCCAAAATGAAGAGCAAACAATGAGGTGTGAGCAGAAGTGACTGTGTGGTTTTGACGGGTGTGTCTGGCGACGTGATAAACAGGCTGATATTGTGGATGTTCGCCAGCTCCAGAGTATCGGGCAGATAGGATTGTCGAGATGTAGGTGATACAGAGAGAGACGGCAAATGAAACCTCTGAAGAGGCGGGTAGGGAGGAAAAGAGAGTAAGAGACAGGCAAAGGGGGGTTCAGGGGACGTATTTGTATGGACGATTTACCCAGTTGGGTGAGCCTGGGCCCCTGAGCCAGCGACGTAGTCAGATAATCACTGGTTCGGAAGCGGAAAAAGAGGCCGTCTGGTCTGTTGTTATTTTCCTGCAGGATGGTCGCCAGTCCTACCCTCGTTGGCCCGGCGAGGACGTGTTGATGCTCGTCAGGACCGACCCCCGGGATGGCGCCGCTGACGCGAGGGAAGAGGAGTTGAACCCAGTGCTATGGGAATATAGCGAGCGACTACAGGGCTGATGGGATCAAATCGCGGTTTCGAACTTGGGACCTTTCATCGGCCAACCGCATGGTCTTTGACGAGCTGGTAAATTCGGCGAAGTGGCCTCCGGCCAAAGTTTGCACTGCAGACAGTTGAATTCCGCTTTGGGTCGGCGAGGGCGGTGCAGCATGGAATATAGTGGACAATACCGATGACAGCCGGCGGTTCATCGTCTAGGACGACATATAGACAATCCAAGAGCCCCCCGAGATCTGGCATCGGTACCGCTTCTGAATGCACGGGGGGTAGGGGATACCTCCAAGGGTCACTCGTGCGGAGTGATCCAGCCTGGCGATGGACCATGATCGGATCCAGTCTCGTATCTCTGTTCACAACCACGCTGTCGATCGCGAAACTATGAGATTCCACAGGGGACTGAAAACTGTCGTGGGCCCCCAAAGTCCAGATCGCATTCGTAATCGGCGGGCCCGTTGACACGCCCACGATAAGGCAGGAGTATGTAAACAACGGCCTCCTCTGCTGTTGGTGGTTTCGCAACATCAGACGACATCAGCCTACCAGCACCAACGGCCTCCGTCGAGGACGCCCCGTCACGCAGGGCATCCGAAGGCAGAGAGGCGAGGGGACAAGACGCTGGCGGTGCGGACGACGTGGGATCGGTTGACGTCGCATCCGAGCGCGTGTTCCAACCGGGATCCAGCCGGCAACTCCGGAAATGTGATGGGTGGCTGCAGCGGCTATTCTGGCGCCCCTGGCCACGGACGTGCCCACCATCTTTGCGCCCCCCCTTTCCGAGTGTCGGTCCTTCTGGAGTGTCTCGGGTCGCTTCGGACCGCGTCCACACAAGCCTTTTGTTCCACGTGTGGGCCGCCGAGAGGGCTGGGTGCTCTCGGAAGCTGTAGCCAAGACGGCCGAGCTTGCACGAGCCAGGCTGCCGTGGTTGGATGAAGGGCTGTTTACCGATCTAACGGGTGTGGTTCGTCTGAAAGTGGAAATCATCACATCATGACAAGCAGGCAGACAAGCCACCGAGGGGACTGTGCGTCATGTTGTCTGCACTGCGAGGTTGTTGATGAGTGAGCGGCGCACTTTGCAGGCTTTTCACCCCTTGACCCCCTGTACGATTCGATGCGAGGCCCTCCTGGGCTCAGGCCCGGCCGGGATCTCGTCAACAAAGAACGGCGATGATCAGCATTATCACGAGCAAGTGACATGATCGTGTTCGTAGTTTAGAGTCGGCATCTCATAGCGAGAGTGAAGTCACGTGTCCGTCTTGTAAAAGGAAAGGGGACTGGTATTGTGCAGGGGAATGCAATATCTGACGTGGACTCGTAGCTGCAAATCGTCGATGCACAGGACGTTCAAATCCCCGCTCTACCCAGAAGCCGGCCGGCGCAATGCAACTCCAACGCCATTATCACGGAATCCAAGATGGTCAAGATCCTTCAACGCCTCCCAAATGCAAAAGCTAGAACGGGGAGCCACGAGGGCTGATAAATGCTTCGTTGCATCTCACACGGCGGGTACGGCTTCCGAAATGCCCATGTCTAGGCCGTCGCCGACATCGAGCCCCTGGAAGCCGTCCTCGACAACCCAGCTGCGGCTCTTTTCCCTTTGCCACAGGGCCTCGCAAGCATTTCCGACCACCAAGAGTCCTGGAGGTCGGCTGCCCTCTTGCTCAATGGCCTCCACGACGCGGTCGAGCGTAGTTCGGATCACCCGTTGGTCGGGGCAGCTGGCGCGTTCGATAACAGCACATGGAGTGTTCGCGGGCCACAGCGTTCGCTTCGGCAGGGTGCGCTGAATGGAGCCGCCGATCTCGCCACTCTCTGGTGCGGTGCCCGCCTCCTCTGTCTCAGCATCGGTGTACCGGGTGAGCTCCCCTACCAGACCGGCAATGCGGTGCAGAGCCATGAGGAATACCACAGTACGGCTGGCCACGTACTCGGGCGGTGATGGCGGCTTGCCCTTCTTCCCGGTCCCGGTGCAGATGAGCACCTGATCAGCCACATCACGCTGCGTGGCAGGGATGCCCGAGAACAGCGGCGCCGATAGGGCGCTGGTGATGCCGGGCAGCACCATGACGCGGTGGCCCAGGCCCCGCTCGCGGAAGTAAGAGACCTCCTCGCCGCCGCGCCCATAAATGAAGGGGTCACCCTGCTTGAGGCGTAGCACCGACTTGCCCTCCTGAACACCTGCTAGCGCTTGCGAAAGAAGCTCTTCCTGGGCTGCGTCGGCATTGCCGGGGAATTTGCGCGCGATGTGGACCGGCGTACGGCGGGGGATGAGATCCAGGACGCCTGCAGGCACTAGCTTGTCCGCCAGGATCAGGTCGGCTGTCTGGATGGCCTTGTGCGTTGCGCGGGTCAAAAGATCGGGATGCCCGGGCCCAGAGCCGGCGAGGATCAAACGACCCCGGCCGGAGGGGCCGGCGGGCGTAGCGGGCTTGCCAATGGACTCAGCGGGCGGCGCGCCCTTGTAGGACAGGAGGATGGCGTTTACATCCTCGTCGCTAACGGCAGCTAGGCGTTTGAGCGGCCAATACTCACAGATCTGGCTAAGCCAGCGCATGCGCCGGTTTTTGGCCGCGTCGAGATCCGCCTCTGTCACCAGTTTGTTGAAGCTGGCCGCCTGGTCCACCGAGTCTTCGAGATCTTCGCTGCCGTCGGCCAGCGTCGTGTGCAGCAGGTGGTCCTCTTCTTGTATGCGCCGCCGCACATCACCGAGGCGCAGGCAGGCCGAGCCGAGACTTTGGGGAAGGGAAGCGGCGATCTCGCGGCGAATGCGCGAGGCGAGCTTGCAGCCGCGGCCGTTGGTCGTTACGCCAATCTGCAACGGGCCGTCGGTGTAGGTCGAGAGGAGGGCGAAGGAAGAGAGTGCGGGCGAGTCAACGACGTTGACGGGAATGCGGTTTCGCTTGCAGAAGGTGGAAATGCGTGCGCCTAGATAGCCCAAGTTGTTAGCAGGTGGTCGCTGGGATCAGTGGGAAGCCGGCAAGTGCCTACTTTGTGCGTCGCGAGGACCCGACGTGACAAACACGGCATCCACGACGCCCCCGACGTCCTCCCGGCCCAGAGTCAAGGCGTCGCTCTCCTCGAACGTCTTCCGGACCCATTTGACTTGGCCATCGTCGACGCGCTTCTGTAGCGCATAGTGCAGCACCGCCGCCTCGGGCGCGAGAAGAATAGGCGCTGCGCCGGCCGCCAGAGATTGACCGCAGCGCGTGGCAGCCAGCGGATTCGACCCCACGATCAGATGAACATGGGAACGGGCATCCGTCGCCGTGAGGAAAGAGGCGTGGCCGGTCATTGTCCGGCCAGACAGAGGGGGCCTGGGGCGGCTAAGGGTCAGGTGGGTGGGTGAAGGCAGGGCGACGATACACGGGCGGCGGTACTTTGGCCGTAGGTTGACTGCCAGAAGAGAGGACTACGCTGCCACGAAGCCGCAGATGGACACATGGGAAGAGAAAAGGAGGAAGAAAGCGATGGGGAAGATCCCATGTACGCGAATGGTGAATTAGTCATGGTCACTGTGGTCACGCCATAGGGGAGAGTGCGTAGACGCGCCGCCGTGGTGCCCGTCGTGGGCCTTCCCAACCCAAGCATCCATGTTGGACTCTATTGATAAGCAGGGACGAGCTGCCTGGCTGCTGGTCTCCGGCGTCGCAGGTCCAAAGAGCTCTTTGCCCCACGTAACATGGGAAAAGTTGCGATGGCGCAATTGCGAATTAGCCATCTCCTGCCGCGGGGTTGCTCGCCCCAGACGACCAGGGCCCGATAAGAACTTATCGCGCCACTGAGAGGGGGCCTTTTACGGAGCCACCAGGCGACAGGCCCATTCCCGCGGACTTGGACCGGAGAAATGATGGGGGGTTCCAGGGTCTTGGGCTTGAGCAGCAGCCCTACATCGACCCCACTTCCTCGGGATGGGATATGGGAGAACATGGGAAGTTTGCGCTTCGGTTAAGAACTTCCAACCTCCCTATGTCCTTTCGACACTGCCGAGTAGTTCGTGGCCGTGCAGGCTGATGTTGAGAACATCCTGTGGGCAGCACGAGCCATGAACGGTATCTGAACCGCTAGCAGGCCGAAGGCTTCATGACGCCGGTGTTCGACGTATCTTCTGGTTTGTTGTGGCCAGGTACCCCTCCTAGTGTTTGACGCCAATGAGACGAAATTGGCAGAATACCGGGAGCCAAAGGTGCAGTGAGGGGACATCGTCAAGTATCCCATCTGGTCGGTGCTTTCCCCTCAAGGAGCCCCGAGGTTAAGTACCAGGAGATTAGGTCCAGCGCGGGCCCTTTGCCCGCAGCCCCGATGCGCTTCGTATCCACAACACCAACTACCTGGCAGACTCACAACGAGATGGCTATTCATACAATCTATCGATGACCTGATACGATAGAGACGGACAACGAGAGCCATTCCGAGCGGTTACACTTTCGATGACTGCCACGACAAGATGCCGGGGCGCGCCGTCAGCATCGTGGCTGCCCCTTGCTGACAAAGCCTTCGAGTGCCACGTCCCCGCGACCCCTTTCGCAACCAGGAATTCGTGGCCATCGACGGGCACGGTCCCCGTCTCTTGCTTGGATCTTTCAGAGCGACAGGTTTGGGGTCGGGGGACGGTGGCTTGTTCGCATGCCAATCGACCTCACTAGATGCATGATTGATCGCCGTACCTCGCATGGCACGGGTCATGTGGGGTACCATCAAGCAAACCAGGCGGCTTGTCCTACCCGTTTAGGCTGCGCCTCCAATCCAACCTCAACTGCTGTACCCCGGATGCACCGGCACCTCCTTTATCTTCTTGCTATTCGAGTGCAAAGTCTCCGGCCATGCCACTGAACATCATCATTGTTGGGGGTGGTATCGGAGGGCTCGCAGCGGCCGGCTTCCTGCGCCGAAACCACAAGGTCACCGTGTTGGAACGCGGCCAATCCGGCACCGCCCCGAACGACTATGGCATGGCCGTCGTGGCCAACGCCTGGGGCCTGCTGCAAACCGCCGGGGTGAAGTACGAAAATCTCGACACTGTCGTCATGACGCACATCTGGCGTCGCAACCACCAATGCGAGGAAATCGGCACCATTCACTTCGACACCCGCTCTCGCTATGGCGGAGCCCCTTCTGTCATGGTGCGACGCAACAAGCTGCAGGCCGAGCTGCTGCGCTTCGCCACGAGTGCTGATTTCGAGGGCCAACCAGCCCAGGTGGTCGAGGGGGTCAAGGCCACCAAGGTCGACCCGGCTGCCGGCAGGGTTTGGACCGACGATGGCCACGCCTTGGAGGGGGACCTGGTTATTGGTGCCGACGGCATCAACTCTGTCGTGCGCCCAGCCGTCCTGGGCGACGGCGGCTCCCCTACCAAGCCAAATACTCACAACCTGGTCCTGTTCATCACCCGCTTAACCCTGCACGACGTGCGCGCCGAACCCGCCTTGGCCTACCTGGCCGAGCCGAGCGAACGGGCCGGCCTGTCCACCTTCTCCTCCTCCAACGGCCCGGCATCCCGGAAGAGAATTCTCATCTACAATGTGTCGCCCAACGAGTTTCACATGGCCGCGTACACGAGCGAGAACGAGTTCGCCCAGAAGTTTGACGAGGCCAATTCCAGCATCATCAACAACGTCCCTGCCTCGAGGGTGATGGACGAGCTCGCCCCCGAGTTCAGCCCCGGCCTGGTCAACCTCTTCCGGCACTCCCAGATCGATGCGTGGCGCATTCGCGACCTGCCGCCCATTGACACCTGGTTCCGTGACAAGGCCGTCTTGATTGGTGACGCCGCCCACGCGGTGACGCCCCACGCCGGCCAGGGCTGCAACATTACCATTGAGGACGCCGAGGCGCTGGGCTATCTTCTGCGGGATGCCGGGCCCGAAGACGTCGCCGCACGCCTGGAGCAGTTTGTGGGGCTCCGCAAGGAGCGTGCCCAGTTCGTGGCGAGGCGTTCGCGCGAAATGGGCAACATTCTTTCCGAAGAGGAGAAGAAGCTGGAGCCCATCGGACAGGAGATGTTTTCCAAGCTGATACACGTGTACCAGGGGGCTGAGGCTGCACTCAAAGCAGCGCCCACACCGACTCCGTGAGGGCGGATGAGAGTTACTTTGCTGAGATCCCGAGGAAGGCAGCAGTGAATTTTCGGGTACAATTTGTCTCTTTGTGCCCGCAATTCCTTTCACGACAGTTTGTCTCTGTTTTGGGGATGGTGGCCGTGGTGCAGGTTTCTTTCTAATGCTACATTTTTCGCACACCTGAGTTCCATGGCTCGATCAACTTATACCTGTTTTCTCGGTACATTTTGTCCCATCATGCAGCTCGGATAAAAGTTTAATAAGGATAGTTTTAATGAAGTCATATATTTTTGCGGAGCTGTATGAATTGATCAGCGTCAACGACGACTCTAGAGGCAAGTTCCCGCTCAGCATCGGCCTAAGCTAAACAATTCAAAAACAGCTGAGGGGCAACCAACAGCGTGAATATATATGTATTGTGCAATGAAATCATTCAATGTATTTCACCATGTGAGTTTCAAGGCCACGTGGTGGTACTTGGGGCCCAGGGAGCTGATTGGGATGGCTTCACCTAAGGGTGCCTTTCTCCTTTAAGATATGAATCTGCTCACTTTATGGTTTTATATATCGATCTGGTGTATGTTTCTATTGGAAGAATTAAAAGGCCGGTGGGCGTTTCTTTTTTCTTTTTTTGGCGATACATTCACTTCAATCATTTAGGCAATGAACATTTACTGCCGCGATTCGTGCAAACATGCAAGAAAGAAAGGCCAAAGGCCGAAGAAAGGCGCAATTCACCCTGCAGCCCCTCACGTTACCTAGCAGATTAAAATTCACAGCTCCCCCAAACAATGGCTGGGAAGCCTTCCAAATATAATCCAGACGATTCACCTGAACAGCAGCGCGTTTGTCCGTCCCGCCGGGGCCATAATAACGACATCCTTTCCCATTGGCATCGCAGTACTGACAACGTTTCCTCTTGCATTTTGAGGTGGGTTGGCCTCCCTCTCTCCCCCCCAAAGACAAAAGTCGTTTCTAATCGAGGCCGGTCGGGCTTTCCAGACAACATGCCATATTTCCATCACAACTGATGCCCATTTCCTTCGGGAAACGAGAACTTCATACGTCCATCCCTCTACACATATTCTCCAATAATCCAACAGTTTCCACTCCCTTGATTCCTTTGTCATCCCGAATACTTTCCTGACCCAAACCTGCATCCCTCCATCACCCGTACAATGGATTGCCTACCCACCACGCCGGCACCATTCGCACCCGGTGAGTTGTGGGCTGACGACGTCGAAGATCAGATCCAGCAGCAGACGGCCAGGTCACTGTCATCAGTCATAGAGGGGGGCCCAGAGGACTCAGACGGGCATGAGACGGGCTCGACGGCGTCAGACAGCGACGAAGATAGCTTGGATCCCACGCCTGCTTCAGCTTACAACACGGGAAAATCAGTCAAGAAAGGGAAGGGCGGGACAACGCAGACGACCGAAGCGGCCGACGACCTGACAAAGGGGTCAAGCCCATCTGGAAGGAAACTTGTCATCAAGATACCGGCGACGAGCACTACGCCGAAAACCCCGTCGCCGGACAACAAAACAAAAGCTCCAGCTGCTCCTAATGTGGCTCAGAACAAGCGTTCTTGGGCCGCGGTGGTGGGAAGCCATAATGCACCCACATCTGGGCCGGTCCAGCAAACGGGAACCCAGCTAGGCACGCCCGAAAGTGCCCCTCCTTCCAGAACAGCCACAGCAGGAAAACAGGCAGATCTCAAGAACAGGCCGATCCATCCGTCGACTTATCCACCATCCCCCACTTCACCCCGTTTCGCTGTTCAACCCTCTGCCCGGCCTTCCGTCCAGCCTTCAGACCATGCTCAAGTTGGGCCGTCCATCATGAAGCAACGCACGTGGGCCGAGATGGCCGCGATGAAGCCGCCCGACTGGCCAGAAATCCCTGCGCCATCCTTAACCGTTCAACCTGCTTCTGTCAATATGGCCTCTTCTGGCACAACAGCAACCTTGGCGGGCAAGGGGAACGGCGACGGCAAGAACGCGGCCTCCTTCAGCCCGAACGCGTCCCTCCAGTCCAGAGCTGAGGTCCTAAAGCAGGTATCAACCCCGCCCATCGCCACTTCTTCCATTGTCGCGACTCCCTCCGCCACCGCCGCATTGCCTACCGCGGCATCTCCCCCCGTTGTCGGAACACATGCCCAAGCCCAGACCCCTTCCACAGATAGCAAGCTCTCGGCGACAGCAAATCCCTTCACACCCGGAGACCGACATCCGGCTCCATCTCCTCCAAGCATGCCCTCTAGCTGCCGCGGCCCGCGAGACTGGGCCGTTCCGGTGGAAGAAGCCTTCCACGAGCCCTCTCTGATCCGACCACCGCCCAAGGGCCCGCCGGGTTTCATACCTGGTGGCATCGTCGGCTACACCCAGGGTGTGCACTTCACCATTGGTGAGATCCCTCTGCCGCCCGGCATCACGCATCAACAGCTGTGGGATGAGTTTCAGCAGACCAAGCGCCCATCGACAGCTCGTAGTGAACCTCCCGAAGAGGAGACAGCCGTGCCCCCACCCCCACAGCCGTATCCTCGACCGTGTCCTGGAACAAATAACCCAGAAGCTGCCATGGTAGAGAGAACAAGGCAGCCGCCCCCTCCTCCCCGTGCGTATGCAGAGGTTGCCAGTGCAGGCATGGCCCTGCCTCCCATGTCGCGTCCCCACAGTGGTGCCAGAACAGCCAGTTCCGAGTTGGCTAGGACAAAGGCAACAGACACAACAGCCACGCCGCCGCCTCGTTCGACGTCTCCTTCAGAACCCCCGCTTCCCTCTCCCATCTCACCCGTCCCTTGCCAAACTTGGGAGGGTCCTGTGGCCGGTGAGGGCGATCGTTACGCGTGCTCCCGCCGGGATGGCCGTGCCCAAACACTGCAAGACAGAAGCGGTGCCGCCTCGGGGGGGCTGAGTATGCCTGGTACCCTTTATACCATCCACCAAAGAGACCGGAAGGGTGCAGTGACCTTGATGGGAGAGCCCCGCCTATGCGAGGTGCGGGGAGTCGTGGAAAGCGACGGCGAGGCAATCGGTTCTTCTCTAACCCAACGTCCCACGCATGATATGGCTGTCCAGACGAGCCCCCGAGGTCGCTGTCACGTTGCCACCCAAACCCGTGGTGACCGGCCAGGTTGGAGGGCCACCTCGCCCTTTCCTCCACTCCCTACTGTTGAGACTTCTGACGCCATGGTGCAAACAAAGCGGGTCAAGACCAAGTCCGAAGGCACATCTCCCAGCCCAGTGGAAAGCTGCGCCAGCTCGGGCTTGGGAGATTCACGTCGGCCGTCGCTGGCAGAACCGTCGCCCCGGGGCACAGCAAGCCTTCCAACCGTGGCTCCTTGTTGGGGTCTACCGGAGCCGGCGGCGTCTGGATCGTTGCAGAACGTTAGTATAACTCGGGCGACCACTGCCGCGCAGCCTGAAGATCCTAACCCGCAGACTAGTCCCAGCAGAGGCGGCACTGGCGAGTCGCGCCCGAGCAAGACGAAGAAAAAGAAGGGCAAAAAGAGGACAAAGGCGAAAAGGGCCAACAAGGAGGCGATGCCGAATGCCTCGGCCTTTTTGTGTTTGGCAGCCGAAAACACGGGGCTTGAACAGGGCGCCGCCAAGGAGCGGGTAGCCAAGCACTCTACCGCAGGGGCGGCCGTGAGCTCGGCAGACGACCGGAAGGAGGGAAAGGAGAAGCCACGGGAGGAGGCGGAGGCGGAGGCGGAGGAGGAGGAGAGAGCACCGCAGAGTCTCTGGGCGCGAGCGCGGGCGTATTCGCCCGGCTGGCTCTTTGGTCGCTAGATGGCCTCCCGATACGGGCCATGGGAGAGGAACGAGACTATGGCAACGGCGCAATGGCCGTCGTACGTTCCCGTAGCTTTGGGATGGCTGGCATGGAATAACGGCTTGGCCCTTTGCCTACATGATGCATTTTGCCGAGCAGGCCGAAGGCAGAGGAGAAAACACCTGGCAAATGTGCATTATCCAGCCGTGGCCGCGTATTTCTCGACAGCCCTCAGGCAATCAAGACAACGCCCGCCCTCTCCCCTGCAACACCGCCGTCCCGGGGCCAAAGGCGCTAACGCCCAATGGGGCCCAACGCGGGCGGCGTCCTCGCCTCCATGCAAGCCGCCCACGGCTCGGGCCGGCGTCCTCCCGCCGCATTCCACCCAGCGGGCGACGCTGGCCAGGGGGGTTAGGATGGGTAAGAAACGGCATGCCATTGACCATGCCAGCTCACGCCTTTCTCGGCCATGCGGGGCGTGCTGTGCGGTGGGTACCCTAGTCTAACAACAATAAACCAACAGAAAACTGCACATCAAACTGTGCGCTCCTTCAGACAGCCTCACACCCCCCCCCCCCTCCTCATCCTTTGCTCTCTCCCTCTCTCCCTCTCTGCGCGTCCACGCCCCTCGAGGGAAGCCCCCAGCCCTCCCCTGTCTCTCTCGCGCGGGGACAACGTCAGGCCCTGCAGGGGGGGAGGCAAGGGCAGTCCCTACGGGAAGGCAGTGGCGGTATTGGCGCATTGCCGGCGATGCCGGTGTTTCCAAAACAGCATAGGTTCTTCTCTGCACAGCTGGCGGGGGGACCAGACTATTTCTCCTCCAGGCTACCCAGGGCGAACATGACGAGCAGGAATACGAACAAGACGCCCGCGAGCCAAGGCCCGGCCCGTATACACGCCCTCTTGGTGACGCGCCTTCCCGTGGCGTAATTCCGCAGCTCGTGCTCAGCGGCCTCGTTGACGCGCGGGAAGGGGACGTTGGGAACGGGCCGGTCGAGGAAGGCGCAGAGGGGCTCCCAGCCGTCGCCGAGGCGGTACTCGAGCCGGCGGTGGGGCGGGACCGCGGCGCGGACGCGGCGGTAGTAGTCGCGGTAGCCGTTCCGGAGGCGGCGCGGGTCGCGGAGCTCGCGGCCGTTGTGCGCGCCGAAGCCGCCGAGCAGGATCTTGCGCACGGCGGCCACGACGGGCACGACGTGCATGAAGAAAACGTCGTTGATCTGCGTGAATATGGGCCCCGCGACCCCCCGCTGGAAGCTCGCCAGCCAGCTCTCGCTGTCGCGCTCGACCACGACGACGCGCGCCTCCGGGTACGCCTCGACCAGCGCCTCGGCGAACAGGCTGCCGATGTCGGTTACGACGTCGTAGGCTACGGAGCCGCGAGCAAAGTCAGTACTTGCTTGGCCCGGGGTTCCGTACAAGCATGCGCTATCGGAGCTCCGGGGAGCCCAAAATGGCGGGGGGCGACAAAAGAGTAACGGGACTACGAAGCGAAGGACCCGCGCCACATGAGGCAATGGAGAACACGGAAAATTGCTTACGCCCTAAGAGGCGGTCCCATTCCTCCCGGGTCCAGCGGGCGCGTCGCAGCTTTGGACCGCGTCGCGCCCCTGGCACCTCCGGCCACATGGCCTCGGCCGCCTCCTCCCACATGCCCCAATGCGTGCCGTCGTCGGCCGGTATGTCGTGGCCGTGGTGCGCCCGCAGCCCCAGGATCTCGTAGGCCCGGGCCATCGACGCCGTGCCTGTCCGGTACATGCCCGCGTTGACGACGGCGAGGCCTCGGCGTTCTTTTGCTTCATCCATTGCTACGGCAACAAAGTACTTGTCTGGTGGCTGGGCGTGGTCGACGCTGCGACTTCAATCGAAAAGGCGCGCTACTGCTTCGTAATATCCCTTCCCCGGTGCCCCCCAAAAAGATAGACGGAAAACAAGAGTCCCTGTTGGTCGGGGGTCGCAGGAGTTGTGATTCGGCGACCCCAGTGCAAACACCGCGCCGAATACCTACCTAATTATGGGAAACTTCAAACACCGCGCCGAATACATACCTCCCAATCATGGCCAGAGACGTAGTAATTCGTATCATCGATTTCTCTTGGCGGAACGAGCAGTCGTAAGACGGCTTCATTTCTGTCGTCAGCGTGACGAACCCAGGCCAAGGCGGTTAAATGGTAGAAAGTCCGGGATGTATCCCTTGCGTGTTGCGCTCTATTAGAGAGCACCTCCTTTATCGTTTGCCTATGTACGTCGGGGTATCAGGTGAATGGGTTTGCCAAGGTGACCAGGTAGTGGCTGTGGCCTATCACACCGCCTCAATGTATCGCTTGATCTCCCATTCGGTAACAGCCTCGTCCCAAACCTGCCGAGAGTAAGCACGAAAACTCCGATAGGAAAAGTCCGATAGGAGAGGCCCGTTGACGCGGCACGAAAGGCGCGGGCCCAAAAGCCCGGCTTCAGAGGCCCGGCGTCAAAAGCCCGGCGCGAAAAGCCCGGGACCTACAGCCCGGCGCAGAAGGCCCGGCCTTCAAGGCCGGGCGCGAAACGCCCGGATCCAAAGGGCCGATATGAAAAGTCCGGACGGGCTATGCATGTGGCTTGTGGGGGGAGGAAGGTAACTCACTCGAATCTCGTGCCGCCGCGTACCACCGAAGTGGTCCACAAATTCGTCGCCAAATACCTCCCTCGCAATGCTGTCTTTGGCCATAAACACATCGGTCGCCTCCTTTAGGCTCTTGGCCAGACGCTTGCCCTTATCGGACGCGCCACCAACGTCCTCTCCCTTGCCAAGAGGCGGTACGGAGATTTCGAGTTTCTTCTCGATGCCCCGCCACCCAAGACCCATCAAGGCAGCCATCACGTAGTGAGGGTTGGCGTCGGCGCCGGGCACTCGGAGTTCGAACCGCGTCGCGCCAGGCTTGGCCGTGGGTGGCGCAATCAGGCGGATAGAAGCCGCGCGGTGCTCCAGGCCCCAAGAAACCGTTACCGGGGCCCAGAAATTCTCCACCAAGCGCTTATACGAGTTGATGGTAGGCGCCAGCATGGGCATCACATAGGGCAGGCCCTCGATCAGGCCCGCAAGGAAATGCCGCCCCATGTCGCTCAGGTGCGCGAGGTCGGGGTACGGGGGATTGGGGTCCTTCTCCTCGCGCACAAAGAGGTTCTTACCGTCGGCGTCCACGATGGAGAAGTGAGTGTGACCGCTGTTGCCCGGCAGGCCTGACCGTGGCTTGGCCATGAAGCAGGGTACGATGTTGTACTTGGTAGCGACCGACTTGACGACGTACTTGAACATACTGACCCGGTCGGCCATCTCGCTGACTTGGCCAAATTCGAGGGCCGCCTCGTAGACACCAGGCCCGCTCTCGGTATGCCAGCCCTCGACGTCGCAGTTGAAGGCAGCGCATGTGTCAAAGATCTCGTAGTAATAGTCTTTGTTGTGCACCGGGCGGGTGATGCTGTAGCCGAACATGCCCTCCGTCAGCGAAGGAAGGGCCTCGGCGCGGTTCTTCTGCAGGAACGCGGCTGGGCTCGTCTCGTTATCGGGAACCTTAAACTGGAAGAACTCCAGCTCGCCTGCCCCAGGGTCACGGTTAGCGCATGGTGGCTAGCGGGCGCGGGGCCGGGAGACGAGGGGCAGTCGTACCGCCAGCCATGCCATCGAGGTTTTTAGCCTTCAGCTTGTCCAATTGCAGTTTGAGCAGGCTTCGTGGGTCGGCCGGGATGGGTTGCTGGGTGTCGGGGTCGACGAAGTTGAGCAGGAAGAAGGGGCAGTTGTTCTCCCAGGGAATGCGCCGGAACGTCCTCAGGTCGATTTCGGCCAAGACATCGTGGTAGCCGTTCTCCTTGTTGCTGACCTTGAGCTCCTCGATGTAGAGCGAGTCGTGCATGTCCCAGCCGAAAATGACAGAGCAGAAGCCCAGGCCCGACTTTGCGACGGACAGGAACTTCTTCTTGGAGACGATCTTGCCGCGCAAGATGCCGTCGACGTCGATGCCGGCCAGCTTGACCTTGTTGTCATCCTTGAGCAGGTCCGGCAGCGTCTCCAGCGTGATGTTCTGCGGTGTCGTCATGTTGGAGGGGGACGGAGGGGTCGCGCGCTCCGTGGGTTTGCAAGCGAGGAAAGCGAGGCAGGAAGTTCTCAGGAACAGGAAGGTATGAGCGGGACAGGCCGAGGCGGAACGGGAATGCCAGGGACAGAACAAGAACCAGACGAGACGGCCCAGCAACGAACAGCGTACCTAGTGCGGGATGGAGGGAGTAGCCAAATGTTGTTTGAAGAAGACGGTGAACCTTGGACGGAGCCGGGCCACCCTCCTCACGCGCGTTCTTTCAGCCCCCAAGGAACCTAATGGAGGCGCTGCAATGACGTGGGGCATCGGCCTGGAGCTAGCCATCATTGGGGCATCATGCGGGGGGGGGGGGGGGGAGCTGCGATAAGAGCTCTCAGGCCCTGGCATCCACCACCGAGAGAGCGCCTGCCGGGCTGGAGGGCTCTGCTGCAGCTGGGCGCGTATGTAGCTAGCACGCGGATGGCATAGTGTGACCGGCCGGTCCATGCCAGCTCCTGGTCCTCGGCCGAGTCGCGTGATCCCGATCTGCGATGCCATCGCCCATGACCCTGGCGGTTTCAGCAGACGGGTCTCGGCTCGAACGACCTGTTTGGGTTATTGGCCAAGCAGGGCCGCTTATCAAAGCATGTCGGAGCATATCACGAAGCTTGCCCGCGTTGGACCCCGAGAAGCCGCTGGGAGGAGGGGTCACAGGAGCAGCAAGCGGGAAGCTTCCGGTACCCTCGGCGTCCTTGTACCGGCATGCTGCCCTGTTCTCTCGCGCCCCCAACGGCCCCGTGCCGTCGGACCTGGGCGGGTTTGTTGTCTTCTCTGCCCCATCGACCGCAACCGATTGGCCTTGGTGTGACCGGACACGTCGAACACGTACAAGTACGGAACAGGAGAAGGGCGGAAGGGGTCTGTGCCGATGCCGTCATCGCAGCCCGGCAAAGCCAATGGGGAGCGGTAGGGTAGGCGGGGCTCGCCTCGACGGCTGCACAGCATCCAGAACGAGGTACGAATGCAGCGTCCATGGGCCCGCCGCGACCGCTGGAGGCTTTCTCGGCCATGCACCTGGTAGGGCAAGTCGGGAGCTGCGTCCCTACTTACATATGCACATGGGGAAACTATGGAACGTTGCCCTTTTGCGCAGAAACAAACTCCCGCGGCGACACGCCTACCTATTTGATCCCGGTCCCATCGGCGGGAGCAAGCCACTCTCGCTCACGTGTTATCGTACAAGCGCGTCCGGCCCTCCCCATCCCCCTCCATCCCTGCGCTATCGCCCAGCCGGATGGAGCCTCCCCGCGGTTTCTATTACGATGCAATTACTCTCGTAATGACTGCCCGGAGAGAGTGCCGGCGCTGCGCCGACCCCGCAGCCGAAACTGGGACGTCCACCTGCCCGACGGCTGATTCATGACTGACCGACACGTGTACCCGCTATCACGAAGCCCGGCATGTCTGGCTTCGCTGGGGGCTGGCGGTGCCTGGCGGACCTAATTGGAGCCCGGTGCTGCTGATCCGCCTCTCCCTGATAAGGCGGCCCCCCAAAAGCAATGGAAGGGCTACCTGCTTATCTCGCCCGCCGTTCTCGGACGGTGCCCCTCCAATTGCCCCTCCATTCATTCCACCATCCGGGGCCCTCGCGGACCGCCAACACGGATGATGCTAACAAACTTCACTGGGCGCCATACAGACCACGCGTGGGCTGGTCCCACGAAGCGGTTGGTTGGGTAGGGACAGTTCCCCAGTGGCATGACGCAGTATTATCGCCATAGCTATTTCTAGTTTGCTTGACTCATGTCTCCCCAACCACCCGCCTGTCCCATCTCTCAACTCCCCGCCAGGTCCTTTGTGCTTGCTTCCTTTCTCCACGAATTTGTTCCTCGCATCGTGATACCCTCCCCTTTCCGTTGTTCATACCCTCTCCAGCCCCATCAACACAATGAGCTCTGCAGGTCGCCTGTCCGGCAAGAATGCCGTCATCACTGGAGCCGCTGGGTAAGTTCCTGACCCTCCCCTCCCCCGGGGCTGCGACCAAAGCACCGTGGCCATGGGAATCCGGGCCATGCTGACTGACAGGCGCCTTCCAGCGGCATTGGTCTTGAGACCTCGATCCTGTTTGCCAAGGAGGGCGCCAGCATCCTGATGACGGACATTTCCGCGCCCGCCCTGGAGAAGGCCAAAGCCAAGGTCCAGCAGCTGGTGCCCAACGCACCCCGCGTCGAGACCAAGGTGCGTGTGTTTTCTTGTTTCGTCTCGGCGCTCCGTGGCCCGACCGGCATGTACCGGCACTAACGGCCGCCCTCGCGCCCACAGGTCTGCGATGTATCCAAGGAGGCGGACGTGCAGGCGGCCGTCGACGCGCTCGACGCGTGGGGCGGGCTGGATGTCATCTTCAACAACGCGGGCATCATGCACGCGCAGGACGACGACGCGGTGGGCACGCCCGAGAACATCTGGGACCTGACGATGAATATCAACGTCAAGGGCGTGTGGTTCGGCTGCAAGCACGCGGTGCTGGCGCTGCGGCGGCACGGCAAGACCAAGGGCAGCGTCATCAACACGGCGTCGGTGGTGGCGCTCGCCGGCTCGGCGACGCCGCAGCTCGCCTACACGGCCTCCAAGGGCGCCGTGCTCGCTCTCACGCGCGAGCTCGCCATCGTGCACGCCCGCGAGGGCTTCCGCTTCAACGCCCTCTGCCCCGCCCCCCTCAACACCCCGCTCCTCCAGGACTGGCTTGGTGACGACCAGCCCAAGCGCCTGCGCCGCGAGATCCACTTCCCCACCGGTCGCTTCGGCGAGGCCGTCGAGCAGGCCCAGGCCGTCGTCTTCCTCGCCAGCGACGAGGCCAGCTTCGTCAACGGCCACGACATGGTCGTCGACGGCGGCATGACCAAGGCCTACGTCACCCCCGAGGGCCCCGCCACCCAGCCGCCCACCAACAACGCTCTGAAGACCGAATTGTAGAGGGACGGCCGGGAGGCCCTCCTCTTTCCCTTTCATCGGGGCCCCCTTCGCTTCGTCGGGGCTCTTCTCGGATTATGTGGAGAATGGAGTTGGTTGGGTTCGATATGTTTACCCCTGAGCCAACAAGCCGGGGGTCGGTAGGTGGGCATTAACTTGAAGTTCTACGTCATTCCTGTCTGCACGTGTGGCGGAAGTGGTCTCGCCGCTTCGTAAATACCGTCAAGGTCCTATCTCCAATCTTCACCAAACACCTCAGTCACTTCTCCGGCGTGCTTCTGAAAACCGGTGTTGCGTCCAGTGACGTAGGGGCCCTGTGAAATGCATTGTTCCTGAGCTATGCTATTGCCAACTCATTCGTATCCCAACGCCGCCCGATGCTGGCCAAAACAATATGCTGCTGTGTCCAGAGCTGGATCAGTGCTTGCTCTCTCCTACTTTCGAAATACCCCAAACGTACACTGTGGTTCCGGTTGTGACCGTAGCCATCTGAGCTGCCGCCGCGCGCTAATGAAATTGGCCCTCGGTATTGCCTTCGCCCATGCTCTTACTGCCGCTGCTGCCGCTCTGGATGGCACCCAGCATGCCGTCAATGTAGCTGGCGCCGCTCCACTTCTGGTGGGTGAGCACGTCGCATCCGAGCTCCTTCTCCGGGCGCTGGACCAGGTTCACGTAGGCCAGCATGCCGTCCTCCTTGTAGGCCTTGGAGAGCTCCGTCGTGATGGTGGCGGTGCTGTGCAGGCCGGCGAGCGAGATGAGCTGCAGTACGAAGCCCTCGCGGGCAATGTCCCAGATGAACGACTTGAGCGTCGCGTCTGTGAAGCCGTGCGCCATCCAGTTGAACGACGGCGAAAGGTTGTACACGAGGCCCTTGCCGGGCATCACGGAGCGGACGGCCCGGCCGAGCTTGCTGGCCACCTCGACGTTGGGGTCGCCCGTCTCGACCCAAAGCAGGTCCGCATAGGGGCCAAAGGCAATGGCGCGCTTCGTGGCGGCTGACATGCCGGCGCGGAAGTGGTAGAAGCCCTCGCGGGTGCGCGGAATATCCCAGTCAAAGTAGATGGGCTTCGAAACGAAGGAGTTGGCAATCTGGCGGCGCTTGGCAATGCCCATGTTGCGGTTCGCCTGTACTGCGGTGGTGTACTCGTCGATCTGGCTTTGCGAGACCCCCTGCTCCTTCATCTGCGCCACGGCGGCCTCGTCGAATGTCACCAGGGTCGTCTTCTTGACCCAGCTAGCCTCGAAGGCATCGATCTCGGGGCCGGTGGCGCCATTGGCCTCCATCTCCTGCAAGGTCTCGGCCAGCGGTGCAATGCCCTGCTCGGCGACGCCGAGGATGAACTCGTGGTCGCGCACGTCGATGGCGCTGGAGATGAGCCTGCCGCTTTCCGAGTCGGTGCGGGCCAGGACCAGGTTCTCGACGCCCATGACGTCCCACTGGAAGCGCGCGGCCACCAGGCGGTTGATATGCTCGCCGGTCGGCACCAGCACCTTGCCGGCCAGATGGCCGCATTTCTTGCCTCCGTGCAGCTGGTCCTCGAAGTGCACCGCGGCCGCGCCGTTCTCGGCGAACAGCTTGGCCAGCTTGATGACGGCGCTCAAGCCACCATGGCCCGTGTCGCCGTCGGCGATGATGGGACGGAAGTAGTCCACGTAGGGCGTCTGGGCGCGGGCTTCCGCCGTCATCTTGCGGCGCAGGTCCCACTGCTTGCGGTCGTGCATCGACTGGGCCTTGGCCATGCGTTGCACCTGGTTCGGCACCGTGTTGTAGGGGTAGTCGCCGAAGTCGGGCGACACCTCGTTCGTCGACGTGAGCAGAGAGGAGCAGGCCCACCCCGAGAGGTAGAGGACCTCCTGGTGGGGGGCCTGCTGCGTCATCTGCACGGGATCGATGGCGCCCATGGTGTGAATGGGCTCGCCCTTGGCGAGGCGTTCCTTGACCAAGTTGAACAGCTTGCGCGCCATCAGCGAGCTGGGGTAGCTTTGCAGCTGGGAACCGCGCTTGGAGACAACGTCGGCAGCCGTGTAGGGGCGCTTAATGCCCTCGAATCGTGGCGACGCCCACCAGGCCTCGACATCCTTGATCTGCTGCTCGTACAAGGCGTCCTCGGCGGTGCCCGCCTTGGAGGCTTCGGGCAGCAGCTGGAAGCCGTCGGAAGGCAGGGCGGTGCTGACGGGCGGGTTTGCCGGCGGGAGCGACATCCTCGAGGCGGTCAGGGACAGGCCGCGCACCACCGAACGGAGGGGAAGCACAGGCGACGCCGATGCTGCGGAGGTTGTCGACGCCGTAGGGGCCAGCGTCACGCGGCGAGGCGCCCGAAGCAGGGTCCGGCGAAGCATCTTGTTGGCTCGCGAATAAAGACTCGCATAAACGGAGGGGCGTACAGAAGAAAACAAAAGATCGGACGGCCCTCGCGGATGACGCGGGTGTTCCGGAAGGGGGGGGGGGGGGGGAGAAAAAGTAGCGGTTGCCAGCCTCCAGCGGCCAGGGAGGGGCGAACCTCGGCGGCGTGGCGGTCGGCTTACGAGTGACACGAGTGCGGACGAGCGGCCGAAGCTCGGGGATAAGCTGGAGCCACGGGCGTCGATGACGATGGCGGCCGGGCCATGGGATGTCGCTGCAGGGCCGCATTTCCCCTGGCAGGCGCGCCGTGGCTATCGCTGGCTGCCACACATGCGCCGTGCCCCCATCGCATGCCGTGTCCCTGCTTCGGCCCTGGTGCAGTCGCTTGCACGGCACCCTGTGGCAAGCGGGCGCCAGCTTTCCGCACACGATGCGCTCGCACTCCCGCCCGCAGCCAGCGGTAACCGCCAGCTCGCTCGCCCCCAGGAACCGCGGCACAACGGGGCCCGTGGGCAGCCCGCCAATCCTCAATCCAAGGTATTCACTAGTACACGGCCCATGGAGCCATGGATGGATGGGGTGGGATGGAGACCCGGCTGGGGCTCCCCCCGAAGTTTGCCGAGAAGGATAATGGCTCATTGGCCAATGGCCACGGGCGACGGGGCTGGACGCCCTTCCGGCTTCCCTCGGTTGATGCGGGGGAAAGGCCCCACTTGCTCTCGCTGGCGGACTTGCACCTCTAGGCCGTGCAGTGAATGGCCATCCCCTAGGCTCGTAGGTTCCCATCCCCCCCAGCACGCCCGCCGGGTCAGTGGTTAGATCAGCACTGGAGAGCTACCCCCCGGTCTCCACACATGCTTGCGAGCTCGATGCGGTCGGTCAGTCGGTTGATCGGTCGACCGGGTGTTGGGGAGGGAGGGGAACGGCGGGAGAGACGAGAGGCCGTGATTGAACGGGAACAAAAAGCCATGCCATCCAGCTCCGACTTGGGTTTTGTCCCGTCCGCTTGCTTGTCCTCGTTCCGTCCCGCCTTTTGCGCAGTCTTCCCCTTGCACTACGTGTGTGTGCCGTCTCTCTTTGCGAACCTCGGAGAAGGCCACCTTCTCCTGTTTACCCCACGTCCGCTTGCGCTGCTTAGCCGAGGCCTCGGGGACCCAATTGTGCGCGACTTGTCCTGAAAAGCCTCACTCCCGCCATGGCTGTGAATCTGCGAGCGGCCAGGACCGCCTTGGGCGTCTTGCGCGTACGTCCTCACCTCTCTTTCCAGCGGCCTTTCCAGCGGCCCTCCCATGATGCCGTCCCGCTGCCTGGGTAGCTCGGCAGTCCGGCCCTGAGCTAACGTGTCCCGGCCCCCAGCCCCGAGTCGGTGCCCCTGCCGTCGCCATCCCTTCGGCACGATGCTATTCATCGTCGGCCGAGCCCGGCCTCAAGGAAACCCTCAAGGAGGTCATTCCCGCCAAGCGAGAGCTGTTGAAGAGGGTCAAGGCCCATTCCGACAAGGTCATTGGCGAGGTGAAGATCGAGAACACTCTCGGCGGCATGAGGTACGACACGAGGGCCCCGTTGCTCTCCGTGGGGGCCAATGCTAACGGCTGCCCAGAGGCCTGAAGGCCATGGTCTGGGAAGGCTCCGTCCTCGATGCCAATGAGGGCATCCGCTTCCACGGCCGGACCATCAAAGACTGCCAGAAGGAGCTGCCCAAGGGTCGCTCGGGCACCGAGATGCTTCCCGAGGCCATGTTCTGGCTCCTTCTCACCGGTAAAGTGCCCTCGGTCAACCAGACGCGCGAGTTCTCGCGGCAGCTGGCCGAGCAGGCCGGTCTGCCCGACTTTGTCAACAAGATGTTGGACAACTTCCCTACCGACCTGCACCCCATGACCCAGTTTGCCATCTCTGTCAGCGCCTTGAACCACACGTCCAAGTTCGCCAAGGCCTATGAGGCCGGTCTCAACAAGGCCGACTACTGGGAGCCGACCTACGATGATGCCATCAGCCTCCTTGCCAAGCTGCCCACGATTGCTGCCAAGATCTACCAGAACTCGTACCGGGGCGGCGGTGCCCTGCCGGCCGATGTGGACATCAACGAGGATTGGTCCTACAACTTCGCCGCCATGCTGGGCAAGGGCGGCAAGGAGAACGAGAACTTCCAGGACCTTCTGCGACTCTACCTGGCGCTGCACGGCGACCACGAGGGCGGAAACGTCTCTGCCCACGCCACGCACTTGGTCGGAAGCGCTCTGAGCGACCCGTTCCTCAGCTACAGCGCTGGCCTCCAGGGCCTGGCTGGCCCTCTTCACGGGTGAGTACTTGTGCTGTTGTTGTCGACCGGACGTGAGGCACTGACCGTTTTCAAAGACTCGCCGCTCAAGAGGTACTGCGATGGATTCTGCAGATGAAAGAGAAGATCCCTGAGAACTATGGCGAGAAGGATGTGCACGAGTACCTCTGGTCCACCCTGAACTCGGGCCGCGTCGTTCCCGGCTACGGCCACGCGGTGCTGCGAAAGCCCGATCCCAGATTCGAGGCCCTCATGGATTACGCCTCCTCGCGGCCCGAGATCGCCAAAGACCCCGTGTTCCAGCTGGTTAAGATGAACAGCGAGGTGGCCCCCGAGGTCTTGAAGAAGCACGGAAAGACGAAGAACCCATACCCCAATGTTGATTCTAGCTCGGGTGTCCTCTTCCACCATTACGGCTTCCACGAGACTCTGTACTACACGGCCACGTTTGGCGTGAGCCGAGGTCTCGGTCCTCTGGCACAATTGATTTGGGACCGCGCCCTGGGCCTGCCCATCGAGCGACCCAAGAGCATCAACCTGGAGGGTCTGCTGAAGGCTGCTGAGGCCTGAAACAGAGAATTGTGTTTGCTTAGATGGCGATAGCTGGCGTTTAGGTCTGTTTAGCGAGAAGCTAGATGTCGATATGCGAATGAATCATGACTTAAAGTCATTTGAGGGGGATACTGACTGGTTTGACCCCCTCGCCGTACATTCGTCTTCCGCAACCGGGTTGCATCAGCGTTGGTCGCGTCCCGAAACCCCTCCATTCGAGCTCGTACAGAGAGCAATCAGCTCATGCCCGTATTACGATCACGGGAACTTTGCTGTCGCTGGTTGAGACGCTTGGCTTACTTGGCCACGGAGGTTCATTTTTGGGTATCATCGCGTGGTTCGACCGCGTCGCTTGTCTGTCATCGCCGGCGTCTTCCAGGCATCATCCTCTGGGCAACTAGGAAAGCCACTCGGCCCGCCATACCATATACTTCCAAGGGTCTGATCGGGCCATTCATTGCTGGCCTCGGTCTCGGCGGGCCCCACCGGCGACATCTGGCTCAGCTCAGCATGGAACGGAGCAGGAGTCGCAGCCGGCTCCGGATCAAGATCATGTGCCGCCTCGCAGAGCGGGACACTAGCTCTTAAATTTCTCCAATAAGTCCAGTGGCAACTGTTGCGCCATGTGCAAGTGGCTGGCAGACAAGGGCGCGGCTGTTCAGTCAGCCACGAGCCGCTGACGAGCCCTGGTGAGCGGCAAAGAGGCTAAAGGGGGCAGCGAGAGTGCTGATTGGCCGAGGCCGATATTTGCCGCGATCCCATATACACTGGCAATATACAGAGGTCTAGACCGGCGTGCCCGCACACGGCCGATTATCCATCTTACTTTTTTGGTTCCAGGGTCCTTGGAGCCCGGCTCGTTCCACACTCAAGATCTTGCCGCCGACTCGTGCATACCGCAGCCCTGCCAAACCCGCGGTTTTCCATGCTGGGGTCGTGTCAGACCGACACTTTCAAGACATGGGCCGGTATACCACCGGCAGGCAGGCATATTGGACCGACCCGGAAGAGGACACGCTTGCTGGCACGGCTGAGCGTTGCATCAGCTGACCACCTAGCCGTGGCTTTCGGCAAGCAGTTCCGCGTGTTGCGTCCAGACTCTCCCTGCACACCCCGCTGGCCGTCACATCCGGTCTGTGGGCATCATTAAGCTTAATCTATGAGGACCCTAGTTTCAAGTCTAAAATAGTATCAAAGCAACGGTCCAGCCCCGCCGGACGGGCAGTAGCGCCACGGTCGTTCGCAGGCACTGCTGGAAGTCTAGATTTTAGGGGTGCCGATGTATCTTCACATTGTGGATGGGGGGAAGTAGCAGGAGGGAGAGAGAAAAGAGGCGGATAAAAATAGCTCAGTGGAAATCACCCGTACAGGTTCCGAACACCTTCAAGTCCGACTCTACTTGCAAAGACCCCTCACCTCTTGGGAAGCCCTGTTGGATTTTCGCCTAGACCATCCGCTCGCAACTTCAGTGGACGGGTCGCTCGATCCGTAAGATCTCGTTCGTGACAGAAGGGCCTCGGATTGGCATCCGCAAAGGCGGTTGTGCTCGGGAATGTGGCTGCCTGGAGTTGTTTGCTTGTACCTGTTGATGCCTGGGGGGTTCAAGGGCGTCTTCTCGTGAGGCACAACACAACGGGAAGGAGGGCCGCGTTCGGAGTACCTCACATGGATTTTCAGTAGCGGGCTGGGAAGACAGCTGGATAACAACTCGCAGTTGGCGAGACGGCCGGTGCGTTTGAGGGTATCATTGCCTCCGCCATTCCGTTTCCAGGCGTCGCTCCCCGCAGGGCCCAGAGCAACCCGTGCTTATATGGGAAGGCTGAGATGCCCTACGCGTATTAATCTATCTTCATCTAAACCCCCCTCGCTTCCCAAGTCCCCCGCCAACCAGCGCAGGCTAGGACCAAGCGCAGGCCTGCGCCATCCTCCCCTCGGCCTGGCGTGTCGTGCCCCAAGGCCGCGAGCTGGAGCTGGGTAATTTATTTGCCAGACGGCGTCTGCTCGCCGAGCGCGGCTGGCGATGTGACCCGTGACGGCCGCCGAGCTGCGCCGCGCTTGTGCGGGGCCTTCGCATCGTGGGTGGGACATGGGCCTGGCGACGCTGGCGCGAGCCGGGCAACATCGGGGGCCCGTGTATAAGTATAAAGAACGACGTGCTTCACGATGGCAGGTCGATCCTTTCCAGTCCGGCAGCTTCAACCCAGCAAGCAGCCAGCAAATCCCGTCTCCAGCCCCTTCTTTCCCACCGACGCCCCAAGCTGTCTGAATCCTTCATTTCTTTCCGTCCGCCCACGGCCCTAGACCTTTACTTCCCCTTCCGAAAATGCGCCCCTACGCCGCTTTCCTCGCCCCTGCCCTCGTGGCCGCTACGCCCCTCGGCCTCGTGGGCCAGGGCGACAAGCCCTCGCCCGACGACATCCAAATCGTCAGCGCTTCGACCTCGGGCAACGGATGCCCCCAGGGGACGGTGACCAGCGACGTGTCTCCGGACCGCACGGTGAGTGGCAGTCCCCGGCCGCCTTTGGCGGAGGCTCGGAACTGACTCCTGTTCCCTGCAGGTCATTACCTTTGGCTTCGACAGTTTCCAGACGTACATTGGGCCGGGCACGACGCAGGCGGACCGCAGCAAGAACTGCCAGATCCACCTGAACCTCAAGTACCCTGGCGGCTTCCAGTTCGCCGTCGTCGAGTCGACGTACCACGGGTACGCCCAGCTGGACGCGGGCGTGACGGGCAACTTTTTCTCGACGTATTTCTTCTCGCAGGACGCGGGCGCCACGGTATGAGCTGCATCCTGGCTTGTTTCTTCTAGCTCGACGCCTTGTGCTCCAGCTCCATGTGTCTCCTCCCCCCTTTCCCCCCACGCTTCCCCCTTTCGTTTTGTCTTTGTCTCTTCTCCTTCCTCGCTCCCACCCCCCCGGTTTCCCCAGAACAAAATACTAATGGGTGGCAACGCAAAGACCACGACCCAAACGTCCCTGTCGGGTGGCGGCATCTGGACCAACGGCCAGGTCTACACCAAGCAGGATCAGGTGCCGACAACGTCGGTCATCTGGTCGCCCTGCGGCCAGACTGGCCTCCTCAACATCAACAACCGCATCGCGCTGACCAGCCGCAACGCCAGCGCCTACGGCCAAATCTCCGACGACGACGCCACCGTCGCCTTCACCCAGCAGATGCACCTCAACTGGCAGCCGTGCAAAAAATAAAGTAACGCGGCTTTTGCTTTGTCTCCCTCCCTCTCTCTCTCTATCACTCACGTCGGTTGATGCCTCTGGGTCGTCGGATCGGAAATAGGGGGGGGAAGGGAAATGGGACGGGAACCCGGGGGGGGGGGGCCTCCGTTCACTCTTTTGGCATACTTGCATCACCTTGGATTAGGCATCACTTTGAGCGACAGGCTACTTCTGTATGTGAGGCATACTTGCATTCGGATGCTTGTTTTACTTTCTGATTCTTTTCTTGCTTTCTCGCCACACAAGTAGAGGAGATGGCGGGGTTGGTGGTGTTTTCCATGTAACAGACTCTCGCAGAGCCTCGCCACCCCTTGCTGGGCCTTGAAAACACGTATCCTGAATATATTTGCTGCTATGGGTCCCGGTACATCGATCGAAAGGCTCTGGGCGATGCCCGAGATAAGGCTGTGGTGTTGCTTTACTCATGCAGAGTCACTCCCCTTGATATGATAGTGATCTCTGGTACTGGCAGGTACCCCGAAGGCCTGTCCGATACGATGTTATAGTATGACCTCAGTGGCACGCCACTTTAAACACGGGATCCACTACGATAAGGTCGTTTTACGGTCACCACAGGTTTCTTTTAGTGTGGCTCATATTCCCCTCAGCGTTTGAAAGCAACCATCGGCTCAGCGATTGGTCAGATTAATTTTGTGCTCCAACGTCTATTCAACACGCCAATGAACTAGGCCAATTATTTACGTTATCCAACCCCCATTTGGGACACAACTACAAGCCCAATGCCCAAGCCTCCGCATTTATAATTCGAATTCTTTTTCACCCTCCATGTATCCACATGGCGATGTCGATTCGGGACCCCGTGGGCTCCGCACCAGTAGCGCCATCAAGGCCACGGTGGAATTTCTGTCAAAAGGTTGAATGGCCCGGGAACCGGGCGTGGGGTTGGTGGTAAGGAGAACAAACCCGGCGACAGCCCTGAAGAAGCCCAATCATCAAGCCTATATCGTTCAGGCCGGGTTATAATCATTAGTTTGCAAAGATGAACAACCTCCCCAGAACGATAATCTGCACTTTGCATGGAATGCTACAACTTGTGAAGACAATGCCATAGCAGAGCAAAGACCTTGCTTTCAATGTTAGGGTCCAAGTAGAGATTACAAGGAGGCCATTCTGGCCCCTCTCCGGAATTGCGCCGTGTTGCCAGCCAGCCAACGCAGGGCGTGCCGAGAAGCCGCGGCTCGAGCAGCCCCTCCGTTCTTTTCCCCACGGGGCCGTGGACGAGGAGGCGGGATCCGCAACCGAGGAGCTGCCCCAGCTCGCCTGAAGGAAGAGAAACTGGATAAAGCGCCCAACCACCAGGAACGCGACCCCGAACCCCCCCCTCCTTCTACCCCGCACCTCCTTTTCGGACTGTCTCACTTGCAGGACTCGGTCTGCCCGTCCCACATCTGGCCGCCGAGGCAGAGCAGCCTCTTCAGGGTGCGCGGCGCGAGCTCGCCCTTCTCAGCGTCCACCGGGGAGGCCGAGACGGCGGCGACGAAGACGGCGACGACGGCAAAGGCGTTGGTGAAGAGCATTTTGCAAGGAGTGGGTGTGGGGGTTTCCAAAAGAAAAAAAAGAGGGCTTGGGAGATGGTGCTGGGAGCGAGTACGCTGGGAGCGAATTGGAACGTGAAGGCTGTGGCGAGGCTGCACCTGTGCGACTACTGACGCCAATGAGGAAGAGAAGGGGTCGCCGAGTGGGAGATCAAGGGGCTTGTATACCCTTTATCAAGTCCGTGAAGGCGTCATGCCCACCTGCGCTCTGAGCGCACGACCGAGGCCGAGGCCGACCAACGCCAGCACGTTTGGTCTAGACGGCCGTTCGGCCGCGACTAGATCCTTTCGCAGTGGCCGCCTTTGCCACCTCATTCTGCGCGGTATGGGTGGCTTGTCCCGAGGACCAGGAGAGTTTCGCTGGCTTCTCGAAAATTGCCCGAGTGCACGGGGCCGGGCTTGAACGCAAAGAGTAAGGGCGCCTGGGGGGACGGCCGTTGGGCGTGCCATGGGAGTTCGGGCAGGACTAGACTTTAAGGAGGGGGCCTCCAATGCGATCCGTCTGCGTAGAGGGGGCCTACGATTCATGCTCCTCGTTCATGGGCACCGCCTTCGCTGGCTGGACGACGCCGCGAAGCCAGAATGCCTTCGGCATCCCGGCAACCCAGGCTCCGGCCCGCGTACCACCATGATTTGTGGTTGCCCGGCCGGTCGGGTAAGAGCCCTGGAAGCTCCCCCCCCTTTTTTTCTTCATCACCTCCCGTTGACCAGTGGCGCTGTCAAGCACCTGCCTTGAGTCTGGGGCGTATCATGCTATGCGCCCACGGGTGGTCTTGGATGGCCCTTGGCCCGAGGTCACGGAGGCGGACGGCCATCGCCCGCAGGTCGACTCTTCGGAAAGGCCCATGTGTACCTGATGCCGAGCCGTCCCTCGTCCACACTCCGGGGCGGGTTACCCCTATGAAATAGTCCTCCGTAAGGGCTGACGCACTTCTCACCCCGGTACTTACACCCCCCCCCCCCCCCCCCCCCCCCCAAAAAAAAAAGCCCATCCAGGGGCCGCCTGCCCTTTCCCCTTCTCCCGTCGGCTCTCCCACCACCGTTGAGCGGGAGCCCAACCTCGTCCCCCCTCGGTGCTGACCCGACGCCAACGTCGAAATAGAGTTTTCCCCTAACGGCCGCCGCCGCCGCCGCCGCCGCCGCCTTCGACACGTGCGCCCCCTGGAGGGAAGCCAAGGCCAAAGGACCAAGCGTCTCCCCCCAAAAGGCTGCCCCGTCCCCGTCCCTAGCGGGCGCGGGCAGAAGCCATAAGGGTACCACCTTCATCGCCGGTTTGGTGGAAGAAGCCCGGCGCGAAAGCATTGGCGTCAAATCAGGGGACCGTCTTCATAACACGGGAAGAGGGCGAACCTTCTCGGTCCCGAGGCCTCCCGTCGCCCCTTTAATTCGGTTTGTCAAGGGCGTAAGCTGGGAAACGGGGGAGCCGAGGGAATGCGAGAGCTCGTCTGGTCGTGCAGATCTGAGCGCGTCCGGCGGGGGACTCTTGTCGCCAAGACCAAGGGGTCCCCCACCAAACCGAGAATGCATGCGAAAAGAAGACATGTTTGCGTCTAGCGGAAATCCAAAACTTCATTGGGTATACGGAGAAGTCTGCAGCTCCCGGACATCTACACCAGACGACCAAAACCACAGCCGCGACCATAACTACAGTCCACTAACCCATTGACTCCCGTGCTCTCGTCCCGCGCGGGATTGAAAAATAAGCCAGCACGGATTCAACCGGAGAGACTTTCGTCGTTGGTTGTTTCGAGGAAATTATGCTACAGGAGCTGGGCCCGACCGCGTAAGCGGCGATGATGCTCCTTGGGGTCATATGTGCACGCGCATCTGCTCCCCACCCAGATGGCGTATAAATCAAATAGCCAAAAAAAAAAAAAGGGAAAAGAATAAAGAAAACCCTAGAACCCTGAAAATGGCAACAATGTTCTTCTATTGTTCATGAGACCATCATTACCGCGCGACTTTCAGCCCGTTACGGTCACCCGCTCACCGGTGGCCGCCCTGGCCGGGGCTGCCAAAGTCGTTGCCACTGTACGGGCCGGCGCTGTAGCTGCGGTCCAGGGGGCCGGGGCTGCCAGTACGGGTGGGCTCGAAGCCGTCGGCGCTGGGGCCGCCGGGGCGCATCTGGGCATTGGGGGTCGACATGCTGTGCGTGGGGGCGGCACCCGTGGGGCTGGAGAGCAACGGCGCCGCGCTCGTGGGGTCCCAGGCGTTCTGCGATACAGGCACGTCGTGGTTGCTGGTCAGAGAGTTGCTGCGGCTGGCGCTGGGCATCTGGTACGTCTCGACGTTGGGGCCCTTGCCCATGGCGGCCGCGTTGTACTCGACACCCTCATAGTCGAGCGCGTCGGGGTTGCGACCCTCTTTACGGAACTGCTCCAGCTCCAGGCGCTCTTTCTCGGCCTCGGCCTCGCGGGCGGCGGCCTCGCGCTGGCCCCGCTTGCGCTGGCGCAGGTAGTACATCAGAAGCGCGATGAAGGCACCGGCACCCACAGCGACGGCGCCCACATAGACACCAGACTTGGCGCCCTGCGAGAGGTCATCCCACTTCTCCGACAGCGACTTTTTCGGCTCCGGCGGCGGCCGGTTGATGTTCTCCACCGCGGTCGAGTTGGCCTCGGGCCTGCAAGGCGGGTTAGTACGGGAATGCGCGACTTGATGCCACGGGTTGACTCACTCGACAATCTTGATGCTCTCCCATTTGCCAGAGCGGTCGCCGTACACGTATTCCTTGCCCTTGGAGAAATCCTCAACGCGGCAGCTCTTGACGTACATGGTGAAGGGTCCCTCCTTGTAGTCGGTCTCGCCCTGGGCCCACTCGATGGTGCCCTTGGGCTGGTCGGGGTCGCCACCGGCCCAAATGCCGAGACTGAGCATCATGGGCGTCTGGGGGTAGTTGTCCGTGTTGTTGGCATCCTTGGGCAGCAGGGTGCGGACGTGGTTTCCGTCAATGTACCAGTCGAGCTTCTCCTTGGTCCAGACGGTGGTGTAGTTGTGGTAGTCGTCGAAGATGCCGCCCTCGACGGGGTGGTAGATGGCGTTGTGGAAGTCCTGGCGACCCTTGCCGAAGTAGTTGGTCTCGGCGACAGTGGCGTTGCCGCCCAGGAACTCCCAGTCCACCTCGTCCAGCACGTCACTGGACCACACGATGGAGCTGACGATACCACGGCCCGTGGCGGGCTTCATGATGACCTCGGTCTTTCCGAAGAAAAAGTAAAAGTTGGACTTGATGGTGGGAGAGTAGCCCTTCTTGGGAATGGTGAAGGCGGCGCCCGTCTCCGAGCTGTAGTCGACGGTACCGGCCTCGGTCTTGAAGACGCCCGAAGGCGGGGTGGAATTGAAGTTGAAGGTGTGGGCGGTGGCGAGCGCGGGGTTGGGCTTGCAGTCCTCTTCCAGGGGATTGCAATCCGTGTGAAGCTGGGCAGCCGCGGGCGTGGCCAGCAGCGACACCAGCAGGGCCGAAGCCGAAGCGACGACCGAGGACGAGCGCATGTTGGCGGTCGTGACAGATCCCCCACGGCAGGATTAGTGTGAATGCGAAAACAGGGCCGCGAGGACTTCGTCAGCCGGTAATGATTGTCGTGAAAGAGTCGGCGGTTGGTGCAAGGAGCGTGGGCGTTTCCGAATCAACAGAAAACAGAGTAGGATAAGCACCGTAAAGGCGACGAGGGAGCGTGTGTGAGAGAGTGATGATATGCGGGTTCTACGGCGCAGCCAGCATGTTCCTCGCCCGTGGGTCCTAATCTCGCAGGTCGACTATGAGCCCGAGGAGTGGCGGGACTCGGTCCAAGGCGGCTCGGGAGCGAGAGAGAAGACGGGGCAGCGTCGCAGTAGGGCGACAGCGAGGGCGGAGGGACAAGGGCGGGTGGCAGATAGGTCTTTCGGGTAACAAAGGAGTGGCGTCGCATAGGGCGAGAGGAGAGGTGGGAGAGGGATAAAAAGTGCCGGCGGCAGGGGCGACCCGGGACCAGGCGCTGTTTCTGGAAGGCAACTTATGCAGCAGACATCTCGGGGCAGGGGTCGTACGGTGCTGGCCGTTTCAGATGGATACCCCAAGATATCCAGATACTGGCGCCGTGGCAGGAAATGGGGCCCTCTGTCCGCAATTCCGTTCGTGTTGGGCCGTCGTAGACGCCGCGGTGGATGAACGAGTGGCCGAGGACCGGGCTGGTGCCCAGCGTGTGGATGGGAAGCGCCGACCGGGAGGGGGCTCGTTCACTCGTCGCGGTGATCCTTTGCCTCCTCGGGACCGCTGGGCTATGGAGCAAGCCTCGAGACGACGCCGATTGGCGAAGACGGCGCGCGGGCGGCCATGCTGCTCCCTCCTCGTGCCGGCTGGGGACTAGGGGACGGACGGAAAGGGGCTGGGGGCGTTGGCGCTGGCCGCCCGCCCGGCGGCGAGGCGGGAAAGAAAAAAAGGAAGGGGGCCGTCAAGAACGGGACTTCATTTCTTGGCGACTGGGGAAGAGACATTTCTCTGCAGATTGGGTTCCCGTTCCTGCAGCCGCCTGGCAGTTGAGCGTCAATGGCGGCACAGGGGGGGTCGCACCGCTGGAGCAATCACTGGAGCACCACTGGAGGAGCCGTTTCATCGCCGTAGCGCGCCATGCCGTCCCAGGCTTAGTGCCGCCCTGCGCAGTCCACCCGGGCCCCAATCGCCTGCTAAATTTGAGTCGCCTCAAGATGATCCCAATTAATCGGCGCTGGGCTAAATCGGATCCGGCCATGGGTCCATCGCCAGCCCAAACCGATTGCGAGCCGGCACGCAAATACCCTGACCCAGGGCAAGAGGGAAGTGGTTAATTTGGGATAGCATCCTCCAGTTTTGGCCGTCTGTTGCTGGCCTCCCGGCCGTGGCAGCGGAATGGCCCATCCGTCGGCGTGGAAGAAGCAGCCGGCCAAGAGAGAGGGAGAGAGAGAAAGAAGGGACGGCGGGCTGCCCGATGCGGACGGGATGGCGGACGGACATGCAGGTCATTGGGTCGCATTGGACTTGCCACGACACGGGGGGCGCATGTGTGCCGGCGTCGGGGTGAGACATTGCGACTGGAGATGCCGGGCTCGGCAGCAGTTTGACAACGTTACGGCGAGCCACAACTGCCAAAGCAGAGCGTGGCAGAGCGCGCAGAGGCAGCTTCAGTCGCGCCCCCGCCGGCGAACCAGGAGCGCGCCCGCTCCGGCAGATGCGACGCTCTCCTGTCCACCCCTTGCACGCTACGTTGGCGACGGTAACCAAAGCTACGATGCTGGACGGCCTTGGCCGGAGCAAGGCCCCCCCCCCCCACCGACACAGCCCGCCAAGACTCAGGACTGGAAGCTGGGCTGGCTCTCCGGTCTGCCTGGTCTGCTGCCGGGAACATGCGCCGCATCCGTTCGGTCGCTCCTCTTGTCTGGTTCGCCGCCCCCATGGCCCGCCCCGTCGTTGGCGCGCGGAAACGGCACGTCGTCGGCCATCTCCTTGCCAAGCAAATTTGCCAACATAGGACCTGGCCGCTGGCTCCTCTTCTAATTACGTATGAATGTAGACGGCCTACTACGGGCATATAGTAAGCTGCCCAGCTCAGAAGACGTCATAGGTAGTGGGCCTTGATCTCCTTGCCTTTACCGCGCGCTCCCGGGGCCAGAGAGCGGCACGTCCGGGCCATGCTGCCAAGGAGAAAAACAGGACGCCATCGTCCCCCCCGGAGCGAGCGCGTCCAGCTCCCAATCGCTCCGGGGCCTCCCACGCACGCCGCACGATCGTGCGGCACCGTGACCGCCTGGGCCCGAGGACGCGCCGCTGTGATGAAGTTATTCGGTACGGGTTGAGGAAGCCGCTAGGTGCGGCTACGGCCAAGGGGCAACGAGAGGGAGGCGGAGCATAGGTTTGTCTTTGCCCCCTGTCTTGATCCACAACCCGGCGTGCGGCGTGCCGGCCCTCACACGCCCGGCCATGTCGCTGTCGGCGGCCTGTTCTAACCCAGCGCCACCAGTCGTGTCCAAACTGGGTAATGTTGACTGTCTATGGCTTGAGACGGACTGTCCCAGCGGGCCGGCAGCGGGCGTTGATCGCCTGGGGCGGACCACCGCTGGCGGCCTGAGCCGTCGATTGGGGGTCATGGGGGGTGGCGTGTGCAGGCTTGCCAATCCATGGCGATCCCGGTGGTGATTTGTCGCGGCGGGTCCCTCTGCAAACCTCGCTCCAGGGGAATGCAAAGTTAAAAAAAAAGTGATCGCCGTAAGGTGGTGGCGATGCCTGTTGGCGTCCCCCAATACCAACAAAACCGAGAACACGAGCGAAGGGACGATTTATTGATTGCTACGGCCCTGGCACCCTGCATGAGGTACTCACATAAGTAAGTAACTGGCCAGTCATATCATCCCCTGCCCAGTACACGCTACTGCCAGCTCCCGGCCCTCTCGCTTCCCCATCCCCCTATTCGTGTTTGGCCTCGCGCACCGCGTACGCAAACATGGCGTTGGACCCCTCGGCGCTCTCGTCGGCCAGCTTGCGGGCGCTCTCGACGCCGGCCACGGGGAGGCGGTACTCGTACGCCCGGCCGTCCTTGGCGCCCGCGTGCGGGTAGGGGAAGGGCAAGTAGTCGGGCAGCAGGCCCAGCTGCCGCAGCAGCGTCGCCTGGTCCCAGCTGATGTGCTCATGGTACAGCCGGTCGCCGCGGAGGTTGACCACGCTCGTGAACGGCACCGCCACGTATTTGCCCGTCGGCGGCACGCCCGGCGCCCTGGCGGTTCGGGAGGGGTAAGTCATACGTGGCCGCGATTGGGGATGCAAAGCGGGGGGGTAATGGGATGGTGGCATCGGACTCAAGGTCCTCGAGAAGGGAAAGGGAAGGAAAAGACAGGCAGGCAGGCAGGCAACTCACAGCCAGTCGATGACGCGGTCATGCGTGAACTTGAACAGGAACTCGTCCACGACGCGGTCGATGCCCGTGGTGCGGCTGACGAGCTCGAGCTGCGTGTCGGGCGGGTTGGCGAAGACAAAGTGGTTGGTGTAGAAGTGGGTGAGCTTCTCGCGGCCGACGCCGCCGGTGAGGGTCGGTATGTGGTTCACGTACGGCTCCTCGACCATGGTGGCCATGGTCTGCTCGACGTCGCGCGCCTCGAACTCCCAGTACGTATGCTCCTCCCAGATGGCCTCGAGGTCGAAGTAGGGCCCGCCCAGCAGCGGTTTGAGGAACTGCAGGCTGCGCGTGTGCGCCACCGCCGCCGCGCCCCCGTGGTAGTCGGCGTGCGCCGGCACCGCGAAAAAGGCCGACGCCGCCTGGGGGTAGCGATGCTCCTTGGCCTGCGCCGGCAGGCCCCCCTCGCCCGCCGCTCCGTTCCCCGGCCGGTGCACCAGCATCGGCTTCACGCTCGACGCCGGGTGCGCCCCGTAGTACACGGCACCGCGGATCTCGTCGCACGCGTCAATGCACGCCCCAACGCTGGACAAGTCGTCGGCAAAGTAGGCTGGGCGCGGGCGGTCAGCAATCAAAGCGGCACGACGTACCGGGGAGCGACTCGTCACGGCTCACCAACCACGCCGAGCTTCTCGCTCTGGTCGCACGAGGGCAGGTTTGCCAGCGCGGCAATGACTTTGCGCAAGTCGGACGCGCCCAGGTGCGAGCCGGGCTCCTTGAGCACGAGCTGGGCCACGGCATAGCCCTCTTCCGCCCATTTCTGCAGCGGCGGGGGGTCAAGCGTCCTGTCGTGCTTGGATAGGTCCAATGACCCGTCCACCAACAGGATGAGGCCGGGCCCGTGTCCGCGGCGCGACAGCGGCGGCTGCACCGTCAGCACCGGACTGATCTCCAGTGCGGGCGCATGGGGGCGTGAGACAGGCCCCAGCTCGAGGCTCATGATGGACTGGCTGCTTTGGCGTGGAGTGGCTTGGAGTGCCTGATTAGTATCTACAATGCCTTGGTCGCTGAAACCACCGTGTCTGTATGTCATGTAGGTTCAAGTGGGATGAATGGGTGTGTGGCGTCCCGTGCGAGTGGGCAACGAAGAGCTTATTATTGGACACCAGCCTAGATTCCATCCCAAAGGCTTTCTCGGTGCGGGGTCGATTGGCTGCCAAAGCCAACCTCATACGATTCTGCGACGAGAGAGGGGGAGTTCCTATGATGCCAAGTCCACATCCCGAGTTTGACATGTCTGCACAGGCGAGGTGTGCATGCCGTGGCAGTGGAACGACGGAGCAGGAGGTCAAAAAGGTAAGAATCATCACCGGTCACGTGTAACCCGAGCAAAAATAAGAATCGAGAAGCGTAAGAGCAAACCATGGTCATCATGATCTCATAAGGCATCGCGCTTGAAAGGACGATCTACTTCTTGTGATCGGGACCATTCAAACCGCCGTACGCCCATCACAGCCTAGAGCATGTTCTGCACCGGCTTGGGGGGCTTGGTGTCTCTGCGGCGCACTAAGTAGCCGTGCCGTGGAGAGCGGTCCTCTTTGAGGGGGGGGTATCACAGTGGTGGTGTCTGCTGGCCGAGGAACCTGCCATGATCGACTTACAGCATTGACTCGATCTTCTTGACGCAGTCGGGGAACTCCTTCCAGTCGTACATGATGACGGCGGCCTTGCACTCCTCCTTGAGGACCTTGGCCATCTGCTCCATCTTCTCCTTGCCGTCCTCGATACCGTAGACGCCCACGTAGCCGATGAGGGGGATGCCAGCACGCATGGCGGCCGTGGCGCCGCTCTTGCTGTCCTCGACCGTCAAGCACTCCTTCTGCGAGACGCCGAGCTTCTCGCAAGCGAAGTTGTAGATGGCGGGGTCGGGCTTGGACGAGGGCTTTTCCATGCTGGTGGCGGCGCTGTAGACGTGCTCGTCGGGGAAGTAGTGGTCGATGCCGACCTTCTTGATGGAGGCAACGACACGGGGCTTGGCCGAGGTGCTGACGACCGACATGGGGTAACCCTGCTCCTTGGCCCAGGCCAGCTGCTCGGGGACGCCCGGGCAGGGCTGGCACTTCTCGCTAAGCTTGGCCGTGACGGCGCCCAGCTCGCGGTCGACGTAGGCATCGACCTCTTCGTCCGTCATGCTGAAGCCGTGCTTCTTCTGGAGGCCGACCAGCATGCCGCGGAAGTTGTGGCCGACAAAGTCTTCGAGGAGCTGCTCAACCGTGTAGCGCTCCGACTTGCCGAACTTCTCGAGCACCTCATTGGTCAGGTCGGTGCAGGCCTCGAAGGCCAGACGCTCCGACAGGCAAAGCGTGTTGTCGCAGTCGAGGAGGATGTACTTGACCTATGCGCGGGCGGGAGGGAGGGGGGTGGTCAGCACTGGACGATCTCTCGGTGCGCTTTTTCTATCCCCTCCTCCACCGTCCCTCTCCTTGTCGGCAGGGGGATGCAAGGTGGAATGCGGCACAAAAACTTACACGGGCCATTTTATCGGGTTTGGACTAGGCGGGCGGCGTGCACGATGGATGGTGTTGGAAGTGAGAATGGATCTAACCGAAGGGCGGCGACGGAATGGGAGGCGAGGTCGGACGGGACGAAGATGGGGTGTCAGAGGGGGTGGTGATCGACGAAGAAGGCCGTTTCTCTCATCGGGTTTGGGGAGGGGGAGCTTGGAGGGGTGCTTTATAGCCGGGGAGGGCTGCAAAGCAACCACTGACTTTGGGCCGATTCTTCAATGTTTGTTGATTCCAAGTTACCTGCATCGCGATTGCCCGGCCTGCCCGGCCTGCCCGTCCCCGTCTTTGCCCCTCCTCGTACTCGATTGGGGCGCCGCAAAGGCTGGGGTTGATGCCGAATACGTCCATCTCATTCCACCCATTCACCATCCATGGAGGCAGCTGCCCCTCCACCACTACTGCGTCATTAATCATGGACGAGTTAGCTCAAGGTGCGGGCGCTGGTGGAGGCGGGGTAGGCACGGCTCACGCGTGTCCGCGCCAGCCCGGACACTGCCGACCGAACCTGTTGTTACCTCACACAAGTACCAACACCGGGTGCTGGGAACTTCTTCCAGCCAAACCCACACCACCACGTTTTGCTGTTCCCCTTCCCGTCCCATCCTAGGCAAGACCGTTGCGGCAACAACGCCAGCGGCTTTCTTGGCTGCCTTCTCATTGCCTCATCCCTGCTTGCACATGGTCGCCTTTCGATCGGCGTAAGCTGGTGTCTCCCATCGGGTCGCTGGGCCCTCCCACTGGCCGGGGCGGGATGCAATGGAAGCCCTCTCCAACATCAGGCCACTTCCCGAGTCTTTACCCAGGCCGGCAACCCACCCCATGCCTACACACTTCCCCGACTTTCGGAGAACTGCGCTAGGTTCCTCGCCAACCGTCGTCAGTCATTGTCAGTCTGTGGGAGTTGAATGAGCCCTCGTAACCCACTTGCCCGTCGATCAGAAAGGTGGCTGCAGCCATCTCCAATGCGGCCCAATCGAGCAAGCGTGAGAGACAACGCGTGCTCGCGGACCAGTACCCGGGGGGCGTAACAGAACCATCAATTGCCCTGCGCCGAATGCGCCTGAAGCGCCCTGCCTTGGCGCTTCACTCAGGAAGAAGCCTGAGGGGAACTTGGGCTGCTATTCTCCAGGTGTTTTGCTGGAGCCACGAGCTTGAAGATTACTCAGCAGTCTCGGCTCCTCACAGGGCTACCAGCGGCGGGCAACTTGAGTGCCTTTCCCCAGCCCACCAGATTCCGCACCTTGGCTAAAAGCAGCAGCGGCAGCTCCGACCACCGGGTCTTCGGTCCGCAATCGCAGTGTCCCGCCATCGGCACAGTGATGCCCGTTCCTCCAAATTCGTCCAAGTCCTCATGCAATTTCTAAATTGCCCTTCGGGGCGCCTCTCGTGGCCATTGCCATTATTATCATCACCATCGTCCCTTTCCGGAGGACGGTTCCGGACTCCAACGAGGAGCGCGCATGCCTACCGCTGGCACCCTCTTTCTATATACTCCTCCCCGTGACTATGCGGCCTTTTTGATGGCTGGTGCGAGGTTCCGGCCACTTCCCTCGGGCAAGGATCCAGTCTGTAGTGGAATGGAGAAGCCAGTGCCACTCCTCACAATCTGGCTATGGATTGCCTGTCCTTCCCGCTTCTGGTCTCGTACGCGACCTTATTAATAGCCATGTGTCCCACTGGGCACAGTGGGCTGAGGCTGAGGAGGGGCCCCGTTGCGCTAATGTAATTTTAGGACTTTTATATCGTTGGTTCTCCCCGTCCCCCCCTATGCCTCCAATCAGGTAGTTGCTGGCTGCCATTCCGGTCTAACGGGGAGCGTGGACCTACGGTTAGAGTATAGCTGTCGGTGAACCACCGTCAAGGGCTTGCACCCCTAAGCACCATTCACATTCGCCCTCGCAAGAAGTCTGCATGGCTCTCTGCCCTACAGAGTAGCTGTAGATCGGCATCTGCAATAGGGGCGGTGACTTCAAAGGGCGGGCTGTGTGTGGGACCAAACAGGCGACTGTATACAACAATAGTATAAATGTAAGCGCTTACCTCCTAGTACGCATGTACGTGCTCCACTATTAACCAGCGGGGCCTATGCAATGTTATCTTTTCAGCTTCCGCCGAAGTGCAAAATCACCCAAGCGATGGGGTGCGACGTACGTTAAAAGACAGAAGGGGAGCCGCCTGTTTTCGTCTCGCCCCAATTCGCCCATCCGTCCTTTGTCAGCATGACGCCGCCAATGAGCGCGACGGTTTCGCCCATCTCGTCGTCTCCTCCCACGCCGCCGCCCGCCATGGCTGATGGAACTGCCAGCCATCCGATAGGGCGGGACTCAGATCAGACGCCGCCAGCATTAGGCGCTTCGCCGCCTTCATTTACCCCCACACTGGCCACCGAGCCCCTGCAACCGCTTGTGACCGCGCGCGGCAGACCTGTACCCAAGGAACCAGCTTCGGCGACCTATACGGCGCTTCCCACCGAAGACGGCCAGGTCGGTAGCAAGTACACGGGTGCACCATGTCAGAAGCCGCGACGAGGCTGTAGGGAGGCTTTCCAGGACTTGACATGGGGGTTCGAGCTCCTGGCGCTCTTGTTCGCCATAGGCTCGACCGTCGCTGTCTGTGTGATCCTCCGGCAGGCAGACAATCGGCTGCTCAGCGACTGGACACTGCCGATCCAGCCCAACTCCCTGATTTCGGTCTTTTCCACTCTGGCCAAGGCAGCGTTGATGGTGCCCATTGCCAGCGTTGTCAGCCAAATGAAATGGATCTGGTTCGAGGAGCCGCGGAGCCTGGCCAACCTCCAGTCATTCGACAAGGCGAGCCGCGGGCCCTGGGGTGCTGCGAACCTCATCTGGAGTCTTCCCTCCCCAGGAAGGGGCTGGATCACCAGGGCTGCGTGCATTTTGACCATCGCTGCTTTGGCCTTTGACCCCACGGCACAGCAGGTCATCGGCTTCGAGACGAGGGAGACGAGGGTGTTCAATGCCACAGCATTACTGTCGGTTACATCTAACTGGACCTCTTCTACCTTCAGGATGGGAGCCGATTCCTCGAGTAAGTTACGTTTTCGAGAAGCCTCACGTGCCAAAGTAGCCAGGAGAGGCACCCTTATTGATACGAGGTCGATCCACTGTAGAACAGATCGGAATACAAAGCGCCCTACTCAGCGCCGTTGGACCACGACCCCGAGATCTGGTGCCTAGATTTGAATGCACCGCGCCTACCTGTACCTGGGACCAAGTCGAAACATTAGGTGCCTGCTCTGCCTGTTGGGCGTCGCAGCGCCCGACCTGGTCCTTGCTGCGCAACGACAGCACGTCGTTTATAGCGGCGCCTCCAGCCAACCTCACCCTTGGTCCGACACTCACGGAGGCACCGTTCAGCAGTCTCATGATGCAGCCATTTGTCTCAGTCTTCGACATGAACACGGATCCAATGATGGGAGCAGGACAGTCCCTCGCACGCTTCGTTGCTGTGAACTACAGCGCCAACACCGACGCGCGCGATGAGGAGCGGGGAACCTGGACGTGGCAGCAGAACGACACCGTGGACTACTTCATGTGTCGTATGCATCCGTGTACCCAATCCTTCGAACGCGTCACGGTCCGAAACGGCGTGTACACTTTTGACAATCGAACCACGAAGTGGCTCGTACCCGAGGAGAGGAACAGGGTATCCGGACAGATCATCTACCACCCCGAGGAGCCAGGATCCACGGCAGACTGGATTATCGACTTTGACACGGCGCAAAAGGTGAACCAGGTCTTCGCCGCCATGTTTCGTGAAGGCAGCGTCCCTCGGTTTACCCACTACAATCAAGATTACTCGCAGGCCGGCGACATCCGTCGTCCCCTGGCCCGCGTCATGTTTGAAGATGGCCCGGCCATGGTTATGAACGCTTTCTCTGAAGTTCTGTCGGCGGAGATGCGCAGCGACGACAGCGTTGCTGCACAGAACCAAGTTGGCGTTTCGTGGGAGCCGCGCACGTTCATCGTCGTCAACTGGCTCTGGATGACCTGCCCGCTGGCTCTTGTGGCGGCCACCATGGTTACGCTGGCCGTGGCCATGGTCCGGACTTCCAAGCACCCCCTGGCGTACAAGGACTCGGCCGTCGCTCTGTTGTCGCTGGGGATCGGACACATGGACCCCTCCAACAGCAACAACGCCGTCAGGGGCGACACGGTGGGCCAGCGCTACACGGCATATCAGGTAGAGGCCGAAGCGTCGGGAATCACGGCAAGGCTTTACAAGGACGCCAATGGCGACTTCATGTTGCTCAAGTGTGAAAAGGGCGCAGCGCGCACGTCATAACCCGTCACGTCGCATCTTGCTATCAAAGAACGATGGCCCGCCCCTCGTCCACTCGGCCTGGGGGAGGCTCCGCTATCGACTTGATCGGTCTTGTGCCTGCGATACGCTTCAACTACAAGGGCCGGCCCCGCTGTTCAGGAACTCCGCGACACCTCGTAACTGCTCCGGACCTGGATGCCCTCCTCGGTGATGTCACTGACGACACTGCTGGCCGAGACGGTCGAGTGGCCGCCCTGGACGTCCGGGTGGGGACGGGGGTTGAGGGGGCCGTGGCTCTCCACCATCTTCTCCTCGCTGTCGTTGTCGATGGTGGTCCAGCCGAGGCCGCGGCGGATGCGCTTCTGCTTGGCGCGCGCCTCGAGCACCGACAGCTGGTGGGCGCCGCCGGTGCCGGCGTGGCGGGGTTCCCGGCTGCCGCTGGTGCCGTCCTCGCACGACCGCTTGGCGGACCGCGTGCCCCTGCGTGGCGTCAGCTGGCCCAGGAACGACGTCACCGCCGTAACAAGCGGCGTCAGCACCGGGATGTTGACCGCGATGATGCCCACGAACTGCGAGAGACGAAGGAGGTATCTGGTCAGTTGCCTGGTCTCCCTGAACGGGTGAGGGGTTGCAAAAAAAGAAAAGAAAAAAAAAAGGGGGGGGGGAGGCTGCAGCTCACAGTTTCGCGGATAGACCAGATGGTCCCGAGGTTGATCTGCGTCTTATCCCCGAGGCATATTACACATCGCAGGATGGTGGCCACGATGATGAAGATGCCGGTACAAAGCCACAGGCCGTAAAGAAGTTTCCTGTTTCGAGCTCGTCAGTTCCGGCTTCGGTATCCCTGCCATCGCAGTCGCGGACCTTCTCATGGGAATTTTGACGGTCCAGAGCAGAGGCAATGGAATGTAAAGGATCATGAGATCGGTCCTGCACAAAAAATCCAAGATGAGTTTTCGGTACTTTGGACGGGGTACAGTGGGGGTTGGAAACTTACGAGACGTTGGTGACCACCAAGGCAAGGTAGCTCGGTATATTGAGCGCACACGAGTCTATGCCGGCGCAATGGTGAGTACGGCGTCCCGTATCCTCGATGATGGCCCGTGCCACTTACCACCAACATAAGGATAGACCTGCCAGTTCCTTTCGATGGGCCCGCACTTGGAGAGAATGACGATAATGGTGGAGACGTATCCGAGCACGCAGAAGACGGCGGTGACCTTGACCGAGCGTTGCTGCTGCAGATTGGAACTGATAGGGGGCGAAGGGTCCGGGGTCAGCAGGGCGCGCAGACGACGAGGACGACGGGCCAACGAAGCCGCCCCGCTTCGTCTTCCTCGGCCTCTGGTCTCTTTCCCTCCCCCCCTTCCGAGGCAGCACTTACGTGAGGCGGTTGTACAGGAACAGCATGCACGCCTTCAGGCACCAGATCAGGGTGACGTAGAGACACCAGCCGGCGAGCAGGCACTTGCTGCCGATGATGGTGCGGCGAACCTGCTCCTCGGACATGGCCAGGGCGATTTCGTCCGAGATGCCCGTGATGGAACCGTTGTCACCTGAAGACGCGGGTCAGCGGTGGTGTCCGGTCCAGCGTGGGGTCGGGTCGGCGTGATCGAGCCGCGTGGAGGGAACCGTACCTATCAACTGCAGCATGCAGAGCTCGCCCTATGAGATGAGGAAATGGGTCAGTATAAGGGGCGGGGGGGGGGGGGGGGGGGGGGACGGTATGCGGAAGATGAACTCACCGTCCAGAAAAGGACGGCCGCGGCGGCGAACCAGTCATCGCCGTCCCAGTTGCGCCCGACGATGCGGCAGCGGTAGAAGATGCGGATGAAGAGCACGACGAGGCCGGCGCCGTACTCGCTCCACGCCTCGACCGTGAACGGGTTGTAGGCCATGGCCCGCGGGGACGTGGCCCTCGGGTCCCGGCGTTTGTTTGGTTGGCCGCCCCTTTTCTCCCTCTTCGCGTCCGGCGGGTTCCTGTCGCGCGCGTTGGGGTATCGGGGATCCCGGCCCAAGAATCTGCGGCGAGGTCGGGCTCCCGGGCGGTTCGGTTTGGGGGGGGGGGGGGGGCAGAAGGACGTGAATGGTGTTCCCCGGCTCAACACAGGATCTTCAGCCGACGACGGCCATGGAGAGAATGCGTGGCTCAAGTAGTCGCCGTCCGGAGACGCAGAGGCGAAACAAAAACGCAAAGGGGGCGGACGGGGGCGCAGGGCGGCTGCCCGGCATGTATTCGCATCGTCGTTCTGCTACGGGGGCTGCATTGGAGAAAGCTTGCGACCCGCTGTATAGGGCCATGCGAACTCCATACTGTGTGCTGTATGCCGGCGGCTGGGGTGAAGGGGGCGGACCAAGCTTGGGGGGCCGCATTGACGCTCTTTCACGCCTGGATTGCTTGGGTGGTCGCATCGTCGGTGGGTATGTCCATTGTTTTACACGCGATCGCGGGGACAAGACGGGCAGACTACGATAAAGACTCGGCGTACCGGAGCCACGCCGGGACCGTCCAGCTTTACCCCCCCCCCCCCCTCCCGAGGGAGCGGCGATGTGCACGAGAGGATGCCCGACGGCACCCCGTCCCGCCGGCGCGCGTGCGAGCGTGGCATTCCGAGGACGGGACAGTGCGAAGCAGGTCCAGCGATGCACGGATTGACCCCCATTCATGCCAATGCCGTCCCTGGCACACGGCGTTGGAACGGTGGCATGGCGTGATGGGGGAAAGAAAAACGGGCGAGGCGGCACGGGGTTTGCGGCGGACGCAATTTCTTTCTGCGCGTGTTCCCACAATCGGCGAATGCATTGCCCGATTCGCTGCCGAGGCGTCCCGCCCAACCCCCAACCGCAAGGCGAACATGGTATCGCGACTGGCGCGACGGCGCAACGATGCCGGGCGTCGTCAATCCGCTCCCGGCCAGGCCCCGGTCGGTGGGGTCGGCGACAGGGGTCATGACTAAGGGACGGGTAAAAGATCCCCTCCCCGCTCCCAGGGTAGCAGTCTGATCATCTTTCTTTCGCCTCCACCATAGCGCCGCGGGAGCGTCCCCGGCGAGCCAGGACGCCGGTGGATCCCCCTCAACCCAAGGGCCTCCAAACTGCCCGAGACGGGCGAAGAGGGAGGGGGGCCGTCCTGGCTGCCTGGCCGCCCAGGGCCTTCACCCTTGGACGCCCCCTGCACCGGGCAAGACCCGCCACTCCGTAACGGTAGCAGTGGGTGGTTTACGGTTCGGCTGCGAGGTGGTTGGCCATGCAGCGTGACCAGTAGCCCGCGGGACGGGGCGATGGTGCTCCGAGGCCCATTTCATGGCCGCATTGATGTGCCGCCGTGCCATCGCTTGGCTAGGACGCATCCCACGTGCCGGCCTCGACGTGGCGCGGCCCATCTCTTTCATGTCAGCAGCACCGGGGGGTTCCTGCAGGATCCCGTAGGCCTGGGCGTCTGCCCCAAGGAAAACGTCCCGCTGATGCAAGGCACACGCGAGGGGGGGGAGGTGTAAGCCATGTCAGCCCGGCTTGGACTTTCGTGACCGATCCCTGGCACCGCCGAGGCGTGGGTCGCTCCGCCAGGGGAGGGAGGTCAGGGCCCCATTGGGTGCGAGTACGGCATCCGATCGGACCAAACTCGGCCCAGACGGCCCACGATGGCCTCGGCCTTGGATGGGTCGAACCAGGCGCTACCATGGGCCTCAAGGCTCCCGGGAAGACACAGCGGTGGAGCTGCTGTCCGGGATCAGGCGCCCGATGGGGCGACTGTGGGCAGGCACCTGCCGCACCCACGCGCACACGGCCGGTCAGAAGGGCTCCTCTCCTGTCCCCATGGCCCGGCATGCAGAGCCTGGGGGCGCGAGGCCGCCCCGCTCCCCCCCGGCCAACTACATAGCAGCAGGGCCAGCGGCGTACATAAGGGCTCGGGGCCAGGGAGCGGCCGTTGCTGGGCCCTTTCCGTATTCCCGCCGCCGGCCTCCTGTGGACAGACGAAACGAAAAGTCAAACTGACGCAAACGGCCCGATCAGGCCGCGTTGTTGCCCGTCCCCCTCCCTCCGCCATCTGCGGGTGCGACGTCGCGTCGCCTCACCCGGCCATCCGACCCCCACACGGCGCACGCCTCGGGCCGCCCTGTGCTCCCTCTGCCCACGCAGCCATGACGACACCGCCCAGCATGCTCGAGAGCGCCATCCCGGACCACCTCGTGCGGGCGCGGACGTGCCCGGCCAAGACGCCGGCCGACTTCCAGCCCGCCTACCCGGGCTACATGGCCCGCTTCCCGCCGACGGCCAAGGACCTGGTCATGGCGGTGGTCGGCGCGCAGTTCCCGGCGGGGGCGGCGGACGCGGCCGTCGAGGCGGCCGTGGCGCGCCTCACCGGCTTCCTGGCGCCCGGCGGGGGCGCGCGGGCGGGGCCGGCGCCGGCCTTCGCGGAGCTGGCGGCCGTCACCGACGCGCACGGGTACGAGCACGTGGCGGTGCTGGCGTACTGGCCGGACGGCGCGGCGTACGCGGCCTGGGAGGCGGCGTCGGGCTTCGGCGCCTGGTGGGCGGGGCTCGACGCCGCCGCACAGCCGCACGGCTGGTTCCGCGAGGTCTTCTTCCCGGCCCTCGACCACCTCGAGACCATCTTCTCCGACCCCGCGCAGCCCGAGGGCGCCGCCCACCTGCGCGCCGCCGCGAGCGGCCCCGTCCGCGAGCACGTCTACTGGGGCAGCATGCGCGACCGCCTGCCCGCCGCCCAGACCGACGCCCTCGCCGCCTCCGCCCCCGCCGGCCCGGCCATGCGCCGCGCCCCCGGGCCCCCCCGCGCCGTGCCGCGCCGCGTCCGCGTCCCCGGCCGCGCCAACCTGTGCGTCATCCGCTCGGGCCAGGACTGGGGCCCGACGCCGCCGGCCGAGCGCGAGCTCTACCTCGCCGAGATGGTAAGCAACACCCCGTGTTCTCCATTCCCCCTCCCCTCCCGGGACCCTCGCACGGCGCTTTGTTCCCGGTGCGCCGGCCCCGAGGGCGGCCCCGAAACGGGCTCGACGAACCGCCGGTCTGGGAAACGACTGACCCTGGACCCTGGCAGCACCCGGTGCTGCGGCGCGGCATGGACTTCCTGCGGGACGGCGGCGAGGCCGTCGGCTGCTACAGCTGCCGCTTCATGGACCTCGTCGACCCGGCGCGCCCGCGGACCACCGACCAGGACCGCACCTTCGGCCTCGCCTACTTCGATGAGCTCGCCTCGCTCGAGGCCTGGAGCCGCGAGCACCCGACCCACCTCGCCATCTTCGGGGGCTTCCTGAAGTACAACCAGAAGCTCCACAACGACATCAGCCTGCGCGTCTTCCACGAGGTCTTCGTCCTCCAGCCCGACCAACAGCTGTTCGAATACGTCGCCTGCCACGAAAACACCGGCATGATGATCGCCGCTGACCCCGAGAGCGAGTAGCCCCAGCTCGGAAGACGGCAGTGCGTACGGATGGGTGGGAACGGGGGACAACTGAAAAGCCTTGGGTGGGATCGGGCTGCATATATTTGAAACCGGCCGGGGCGACTCCTTGTTGCGATATGGGGGGTGTGCATGCTTTTGTTTGAATTATGTCTGTATTCTTACCCGCCTATTTCGGTCGTCCATTAGATGCCAGCTCAGAGTAGCTACAATGTCCAACGTCAGCATCTGGACGCCACTCGAGATTTCTCGTTGCTCCATGTGACTTCCTTGCCTGTGAACTCCGATTTCAGGTTCGTTGGCGTGCGGCCCGAGAATGCCGACGCCATGCCGTAGGGAAGAAGAAGAAGAAGAAGCAAGGTATTCCATCGTCATGACCGGCCCGCCTAGTGGGGTGAGGGGGTTGGCCTTCATGTGGATGGGCCTTGAAAAGTGAAGACCGCCCCCTATTTCCTGTTCACGCCAGTTCTGGGTAAGCAATCGGATGGCCCTTGGCACGCCTGCTAGACAGTTTATCATACAGACCCCAAGCCATGCCGTGGGCCGGGATGAGAAGATACGTAAACGGATCTTAGCAATACCAACCTCATCCTGCAAGTTGCGCTGGTCCTTTTCTCGGAGCGCCCGCTTCACGACAAAGTCCCGCGTGGTTCCGTCCTGGTGGTTGTGCCGGATTAGACATGCGACGCCAAAGGAGCCCTTGCCCAGTGTTCCCTGGTACTCGAAGCGGCTCCCTTGGGTCGCGAGGCATTGCCGTACACGGTCGGCCTCTTCTTCAGCAGCCCAGTCATCTGCCATTGGTCGTCAGTGCTACGGGGATCGAGGAGGAATCTCAAAAGGCTCTAGGCCTCAATTGCACGGTAAGTACCAAAATGGGGATTGCCGAAACCGCTATCATCATGAATGGCAGCCACGCTGAGGACTAGGTGTTCGTGTCAAAGGGGGTCGCGGGCTTGGCGAGCGACGAGGTAGCACGGCCCAAAGCGGAACGAACAATGAACGAGTCGGTTCTGGACGACGTGGACGTCGAAGAAGGGACGCGAACGACACCCCAAAGTTTTGTTCCGTGACCTACGATCAATGCATGCGCCCAAAGGGCATTGTCTCCGCCGCCCGCCGGGACGGCGCAACAGAGTCCCACTGCAGACATGGCGATAGCTTCGGGTCCCGAGTCCGACATCAATCACATGCTCATAGAAGATAGTCTGTTCTATGCCAAGTCCGCATCGTTGGCAATATCAACGAGCACGCCGACTTTGCCCTGTCAGGAGGGCAGCTGAACGTTCGACCGCCGGGAAGCTCACTAGGGGCCAGGCCTGGGGTATTTGGCGTGCCGAGGCTCAAGGACGCGCCTTGCATGCCCTCTTCCCTTTGGACGGCGATCAAACCCAGTACCACGTGTCAGTGAGCGCGTGGCCGCTTATCCGACCGGGTAGGAAAAAAAAAGAAAAAAAAAAGAAAAGCCGCTCTGGCTCGAGACCGAGAGGGAGCGAACCATGGCGGGCAATCCACAGTCGCAGGACGAAAGCACCCCGTCCGCAGGCAGGGCGGCGGGATCTTCAGATGTCCCCTTCGGACATCGCCCACGCCGTTTGCTCGGCCAGCAGGCCTTCCCCCCTCCCTTTCTTCGTATACGACAGGGCCTCGACAACGCCAATGAAAAAGCCCACCAGCCAGGCGTCCAAGCAAATTAAAGTTTTGAGGTAATGGCTACGGTAAATGGCCCCGAGATGGCCCCGTGAGCAAGAAGAGGTTTCAACGCGCCGCCGTGTGAGTGAGTGAGTGCGTGTGCGACTGTTTGTGTTACCTGGGAACTTTTAGCGGCGGCGACACAACAGGGAACGAAGGCGGGCCACGGCAGAACGAAGTGGCAGGCCTATTGCTTTTCGCTGTGTGTTTGTGTTTGTGGGTGTGGGTGAGCGTGTGGGTGTCTCTCTCTGTGTGTGTATATTTTGTGTGAGTGAGTGAGTGTGTGTGTGTGTGTGTGTGTGTGTGTGTGTGTGTGTGTGTGTATGGGTGTGGGTGTGGTATGTGTGTTTGCTACCCGGCAAAGCGCGGCTGTCAAGTAATAAGCCACTCCCAAGGCCCCGCCGGCCTTCGTAGAACGCTCCTGGGCTAAGAAAAAAAGGAAAGAAAAAGGCGGCAGCGACCGGGGGGCAGGTGGCCAGGCACCGGCATCAAGCCGACGTGCAGGAAAACACTCGTAACTGACTGGTCCAGGCCGGGGTCCGAGAAGGCGCTGCTTTAATGAAGGCGAGCTGTCCGTGGCCGGATGGCCGTGGGATGAATGGCTCTGGGGGAGGGGATGTCTGAGAATTCGGGGATCCGGGCTTGTGGTGGTGAGGGCGAGAGAGGCTTGGTGAGGGCGACTGGACGGGACTTTCTCACGGGCTGGGCTGGGCTGGGCTGGGCTGGCGCGGGCGCTTCATCATCGTGCCACACTCTTCCCCAGACCGGTTTCAATAGCGGAGGGGCTGCGGCCTGTCAGGACGTCCCAGCCGCTGCAAGTAGTTGTCGCTCCTGCAACTCCACGTAAGTGCCCTTTGCTCCTCCTCGCACGGCCCCCCTACGCAACCCTATACGACGGGCTCTGGGAAGGACGCGAGGTGCTATAGTCACCGTCCCGCAGAGAGGACCCCATCTCGATTCGTGCGTGCGAACCGAAAGACCAGCGGGCCGGAAGCGAGTGCAACCTCTCTCGGTCCAGGCATGCCCTGGGCCCATATCCCCTGTCCCCCCCTGTGCGGGAGCGTCCCATTGGCAACGTGACGCCTCGTGGCGAGAGGCCCGCGTAACGAGGGGCAGGGGCGTGGGCGTGGGCCGAAGAAAAGAGCGCCGGCCAGTGATGGAGACTCGGGCGTGTGCTATAGGTAGCCGGCTGGGAAACGCATCCTGGCCCCCCCCCGTCGGGGCCTAGTGATTGTTGGCTGCATGGTAACTGCAGGCTCTTTACGGCGGCAAATAGAAGGACGGAAAGCCTTTTCTCCCCAATGCACTGAAGGGGGGGTGGGTGGTGGTGGTGGTGCTGCTGCTGCTGCTGTCACTGCTGCTTCTGCTGATGGCCGGGCTGGCCGGGCTCCCTGTGGAGGGAAGATTGGCCGCCGGACCGCCGTGAGACACGGAGTTCCACCGACCACTTGACAGGTCAATTGGGGGCGACCCTTGGGCCTGGCGGCCGATATCATCATACCACATGAAGCTGCAACTGCGCCGCGCTCCCGCCGCCGTGCAAAGGCCTCGTGTCCGGTTCTGGGAGGTGCTACAGAGAACCGCGGCACTTGGGGAGCGCATCATCGCGCATCCCGTTGGCTTTCCGTGACCGAGTGTCCATATTGGGGGGGTGCACCACGGCTTTGCGTGACACGCATCGTGGGTTTGGCTGTCAGTAGCCGCTGCTTCGGCCCGGCCGTTTGCTGCTGGCCCTCGTGTTCCCCGGCCGCCTCTTCTTCATGCTCATCTTCTTGCCTTGCTATCCTTGCCCATGGGCCACCACTGGGAAGGTCCCGTCCGAGGCCAACCCAAGCCGCAGCATTGCGGCTGCTGCTGATGCCGACCCCATGTGTCCTCCCGGAGCGCTCGTGCCCGCTCGACGGAGGGGCCCTGCCAGATCCACCCGACCACAAGTGGCGATGCGGGTCCAGCCCTCAATCCCTCCACGCTAGTTCAGGGCTGCCTGCGTACCGTACGGTTGGAGAGTACGCAGATTAGCAACCAGCTCCGGGTATGGGGCGTAGCAGGAGGTACTGGTCGCAGCACCGCAAACCAGACCAAAGATAGGCAGACCTCGCCCACGCCGGCCGACGCATGCCTTTCGTTTCGGCGTCAACGTGTCCGCGGCCGAAGCCGTTTTGCGCGCGGGGGGTGTGTGCAAGATCGTGATATCCTCCGCCCCCCTCCATCTTCTCCGGGGTACGTCAAACAGTTGATACCTTCGTGTGCCCGAGCCCGGCCACTGCCCCAGCAACGTGATACATGACAGCCGTCACTGCAAACAGCAGAAACGGCTGACGCATGTTGTTGCGGTGCTACGTGCTGCTGCTGTTGCTACTACTGCTACTACTACTACTACTACTACTACTACTACTACTACTACTACTACCACCACCACCACAGCCACCGGCTCTCTTGTCTACGGGTCACGGGGAAACGGGCGGCCATGCAGGCAGGCAGGGCCAAGACGGCGGGAAGTGAGAATTGAATTTATCCCAGAGCCCTGAGCTTCCATGGTGGGGTTCTCGCCTGGCGTGAGCGGGCTCAGGCGGCGAGGGAATCCATTCCGATTCACCAGTTTCGGGGCTGCCGGGGTCGCTGGGACTTGCCTGGCCAGGGCTCAGGGCCGGCTCGCACCCAAATACACCCCCCCGTCTTGCATGGATGGAGAGAGGGGGTGCAGGCGGGAGGCCCAGCATTTTGCATGGACTGGATGACAGGACCAGCAGGGCAGCAGGATAAGCAGCCCTGGCTCGTCCAACATCCAGTCTCGATCTACCGGTTTTATGCCTCCCCTGGATGGAAAACCTGGGGGGCCACTGGCCGCCCAGGATTGGCCGAGGCGCGCGAATGGCCAGCGGCCTTTGGTCGCATTTGCGTGATAGGGGAAACCCCCCCCCCCCCCCCCTTGATGTGACCTCAATTGACCGCACTGCATGGACTGCATGGGCTTCTGCAGAGCCATGTTAGCCGTCAATGAAGCTTGCTCCTTATCTCGTCCCGGCCGGCCTTGGCTCTTTTCATTGGCCACAGCAGCGGTGCAGGGCAGGACTGCGTGTCTTGACCCGGGCCAGTGGTTGGGGGCTTTCTTAGGGCTCCTCCCACGGACAACGATGATTTGCTTGAATCCAAAGCCGGCAGAAAAAAAAGGCTTCCATCGAACCTGATGGACCATGAATCGTCGATGGTGATGTGCACTGTACTGCCACTGCTACTGCCCCTCTCCTCTGCCCAGGGAGCAGGGGGCATTGCATATGCCGGGTAATCTTCCCAAATACTGGCAGTGCTGATACCGCCGTCAGTCAGCCCGGACCGTTGGTGCCTTTGGCGTGTCTCTGGTCTCCAAATGGCACATGTACGTACTTGTACGCAAAGGAGCAGGCATGCCTGTACGACAACTGAGTGCGCGGCGGCGGTCGTCCGTCTGGGCACACATCTTTGTAGATTGCGACGCGCAGACATGCAAGGATGGGGATGCCGTCGGGACGGGTGCCTAACAAGAGAGAAACGCGTCCCGGTCTTAGTCCAGTGCAATCTCTGCTCTGCACGATTCCATCGCCATGGGGCCTGTGGGGTTTGACCGGACCAGCAAGGAAAAGAAAGGGAATCCCCTGCCAAGGCTTGTCAGGTCGACCGCTGCGCACACGACGACAAAGGAGTCGCGCGATGGATGAGCTGACGAGGATGACCGAACGGCGAGACCCATGTCGATTGCAGGGCAGTACGGTGCATTCACTAGTGTGCCATGTATGAGCTGGCGATGGGGGCACGCAGGTGTACGGGGATGGCGGACGGCCGGGACATCTGCCCGGGAGGTGGGGGGTGTGTGGCAGAACTGGAGACTGGAGACTCCATTCATCACTCGGGCATTGTCCGGAGAGATTGAAAGCTGTAGACTAAAGAGACGCCGTGGGAGCAGCAACACCAAGGACTGCGGAGGGTGCCGAGGGTGCAGGACAAGCCACCCAATGCCTCGGCTCCGTTATCACGGCACGAACGGCCGAATGAAATGCAGGACGGCGTTCTGCCCCATCTCGAGCCGACCGTGAATGGGCGAGAGGCGCGGGCGACCTCGGCAGCCGATGGAGACGCTCACAGGGGACCGACGACGAGGGCCAGGGTTAGAAGGCCGGACCCTGAGTCCGTTGCCATCCATGGCTCCCCATCTCCTTGGCCCTGCGTGCCTGGCCTCGCTGGTTAGCGGTACGTAATGACGCATCCTTGTATCGTGGCATTACGGAATGGAACGGAGCTTCTTGCGGCGTCGGATGGGTGGTGGGACTGTTTTCCCACGGTTCGGAGGTCGCCTGCCGTCGGCTCCAATCAATCCCCCTAAATAATCGGCCAAGCAGCGCGCCATTGACCCGGCACGCAGCCCTGCCCTTGGACCTAAGAACAATGGGGCACGGCAAGCGGTTGTGAAGCATCCGACAACCAAAGGGCACAGGCGGGTATACGAGGCCACAAACGGGTGTGCTATCCGTTTCAAGCCAGGACGCAAGTGTCGACATGTGGTTCTACATCGGAGATAATTGCAGATCTGAACCATAGATGTCGATTGGGAGGGAGGAGGTTTCGCTGTGTGGGTGCCGGTTTGGTGACAACCGCAAGTGGCCTTGGCACCGTCTGGATCCACGCACTATGGCTGCCAGGGTTGCGTGCGGCCAGAGCCAGTCCGCCAGATCATGAGAGACCAGACGGGATCGAACTTCCAAATGACGGTCCCAAGCCCAAGAGGCTCTCTTCTCCCGGGTACTTGGCCGCTTTGATTACAAGGCACAGTACCTCCTTGTGGAAAGCGCAGGTCGACACCCTTCATTCACAACTACCTACTTACCTGCCTGGACATCAGGGAACACCTGTATCGATAGGTTACCCAGGTCCGCTGCGGAGGTGGGCAGACGAGGCGTGGAGTTGTTTGCTTGGGCGCGTTTCGGCGGCTTCGACCTTCGGCTTGATTGATTTTGCCCCGACCCGACCGCATCATGTGTTTGTCCCCATTGTTGCTGGTCACCTGAGGGTGCATGTGGGTTGGCTGACCGGGATGTCGATGTCGCCGAACCCGTGGCGGTCCCATTTGGTTGGGAGAGGATGGGCCTGGAGGGGAGACGGGCTGGGACGGCATAGGGAAGAATGGGGTGTCGACAGAAATTGTCACAGCTTTGACTTCCCGCCGCTACCTCCGGCTGATCAACCGGAACCCGACGCCAGCCTGTGCCCTTGGACGGGGTTTTTTGGGTCTCACTAGGTCGGTTTGATGAAAAGGCCCATATGGATTAGTATGGATGGATCCCATGGGATCCAATGCCCACCACCACCACCACCACCCTCACCACCGCTGGCCCAAGGGCGCGCAGGCAAAAACGCCAGAAAGCGCCGCATGGAGAGGGCGCGGTGCGCCGTCTCCCAGGTATCGTTGCTTCTTTTTCCTGCCGCGGCTCTTACGTACGAATCACTGCCTGTCCTGGCAGCCTACGGGGGACGGTCGCGTCGATCATGGAGTGGCTGCGGCTGTTTGGTCCCGTCTCCACGCTAGCCGCAACGGCAACGACTGCCGTCAGTGTCGCAAATGGGCTGGCGGACGCGTGGTGTGGGTGGTGCTGTTGTGTTTCCCCTCGTTTGCATATGCTGAACCCCAACCCAGCCAACGTCGCTAGCCCGTCTGCCGTAAGCAGGCCTGCAGGGCGTCCGTGGTGGGCCAGCGAGCCGTCCAAGAGGGCCAAGCTGCCTGCCCTCTGCTCTCCCGCCCCCCAAGCGCCGCCAGGTCTCACGAGACAACCCCCCCTCCGGGGTTAGGCATCCTACCCATCGTGAGATGTATCTGGCTGGTGGACATAGCATGTTGTCATGCGGCGCACGGCATGTGTCGATGGGTGGATGGTGGTGCAAGCGATGTTGTATGAAGATTCCAGGCCGCAGGATGGCAGGCCAACGAGAGCGTTTCTCTCTCGTCCTCGCTTTTCTTCTCGGCCACCCCTTAGCTCGACACACGTTGGCCATGCGGAGCCTCCCGCTCGCGAGCGAGCCCGCCTCGTCGCCGTCACCGAGGCCATGTAGGCGTCGGGCCCGCGCAGACCCAATGCCTGTTCTCGCTGTGCTGCGTCAAGCTGCACCGGCATGATCGAGCGCGTACCTGGGGGCGCACACACACGACTCGTCCGCATGTACCCCGAGGCTTTCTTTGACCGGATTGCAGGAGAGACAGGGAAGAAGGTGAAGGAGAATAAGACGCAGGGCGGCTTGCCTAGGGCGCGCGCCCGCCGCCCTCGTCCGGGGGAGGAGGAGGAGGTACAACATGTTTGTACATGCAGGTATACGCCACCCACAGGTACAAGGGTGCGATTGGTACCTTGGCCTGCCTAGTTTCGTTCTTAGCTCCCTCCAGCGACGATACTGTAAGAGCCCCGGGCCTGGCGGATACTAATAAGCCCAAGGGCAGGCATATGGGTGACAGGCAGACCACAGGCTGAGCAGCGAGGGCCGGCGGAGCGGCGGGCGCTCCCATTCTTTTCCCCATCGTGGACCGACCGGGAGGTCAACGTCAACGTCAACAAGGGCCGCTGGGCGAGATGCGGATCTGGACCGACTGGACGCGTACTTGAAATAGTGCTGCGCTACGGGCCCGCCCTTGGCCTACGGCTTGACGACTTAAGGCTGACACGAGGGCTAGCAACGGGTCAGCGCAAGTGAAGTGCTGCTTCGTGACCAGGTCGAACAGGCCGTTGTGGAGCGCTGTGTAGCTTGGGGAAGACTAGCTGCAGGCATAACGATAATGCCGAGAAGCTTGCGACTGAAGCTAGGCAGCCTAGGGTGGATGTGGGTGTATCGCATCGGGGCGAGCCAGGCCCTCCAGCACGGATGGTGGATGGATGGATGGATGAATGAATGGATGCCAGCGGAGTGTACACCGTACCCTGCCTGTCCTTGTCCAAGCTGTTCTCGACACCCGCGGTACGACGGTACCGGGATACGTCCCATCCAGGGCCGGAGAAATTGTCTGCATGGGACGAGCAAGTACAGTTTTGCATCTGCACGGGCACCCGGTACGGCGGTGCCAGCCCGGCCCCATCCCGACGGCCAGATGGATGTCTTTTATATCCACCGCCGATGATGTACGGGAGGTTATGGTACACAAGCAAGTAGAGGCAGGTGGACGGAGTACATGATTCCACCACCTATCCGCCCGGCTCGTTTAAAGGACCAACAAGCCGGCCGCCATCGCCAGCCAGCCCGCCAGCCCAGCCCAGCCCAGCCCAACCAAACGGACGGACAGAGCCATCCATCCATGCATCCATGCATCAGACCATTGATCGCTTCGCTCAGCAGGCCCTCCGCGTGCTCATAATCCCGCCCATCCCGCTCCCCTCCTGCCCTCCTTCTCAAGTCTGCCCCCCGTCTGTTCACGGCTGTTGTCCAGATCGGTCTTCTCACACCATATTCACCCACCTACCTGCCTCCTATAGCCGTATCCAGACCCCCGTGGCTCTCCCGAGCTCTCCCTGCCGCGTCAGCCTGCTTGGTGTGTCGGTGTGTGTGTGTGTGTGTGTGTGTGTGTGTTTATGCGTGCGTGCGTGTGTGCGTGAGTGAGACGAGACGCAGCACCAGCACCAGCACCAGCACCAGCACCAGCACCCACGCCGTCTCGAGCCTAACCGGAGCCGCTGCGCCCGCCCACCCAACCTGGAAACCAACCAGACGCCTACTAGCCCAGCCTGGGTCTCTACTCGCCTTGTATTTCCGTCGCGGCTCGTCAGCGCCTGCGCAGCAACTTTTCTTATAAACGGCTGTGCCAGCAGCGCAGCACCTCACCGCTGGGTCGGGCACGTCTTGTAAGAAAGAAAGAAAGAAAGGAAAGAAAGGGAGAAAAAAAAAACCCCCAAGACTGCTCTGCCTCCCGCAGCGTAGGGAGCAGTGCAGCCGCCACAGGAACCTGCAGGCATGTTCCAACCGATGCCGACACCGTATGCCTCCTTCATACCGCTGCCGTATGACACCTACGTAGGAGGGAGAAATGCGCCAGAACCATCGTTTGCACCCGCCCCGCCGGGCCGACAGCAGCAGCCGCCGCCAGGTCTGGGGCTGGGCGGCAGCGGCGGGAACGTCAATGACAGGAGCAGCAGCAGTAGCAGCGGCAGCGACCGTTTGGCCGGCCAGCATCCTGACGCGGCCCCGGATTACGATGTCATGTTCAGAACGCCTGGGCTCTTCTCCGACTTCGACAATCACCCACCCTTCCACCAACACCACCACAACAACGCCCAGCACAACACCCACCCCCTCCACGATCCCAGTCTCGCCGCCGCCCATCGCCAGCGACTTCCCTACCAGCCCAAAACCCAGCACCAGATCTTCTCCGACATCTCGTACGGCCATCGCATCAAGATGGAGCAGCCGGGCGACCTTGCCGAGCAGGAAGTTGCCGCCCGCGACTACAAGCCCCAGCTCGAGGTATGTGACCTCAACTAACACCCCGCCTCTTCGTCGCCCGAGCAGCGCGCTCATGTACATTCATTCGACCAGGGTCCGTTTGTGGGCGACAAGACCACCAGCCATGCCATCGCCGCGGAGTACGCGAAGGCCGACCCGACGTATGTCGCCAAAACTTTGGTGAGTAACAGCCCGCCGCGGCACCTCATCTTGCGTCGCTCATCCGCCTTTTCCTGCTCGGCTTTGCCTTTCGTCGCCCCCCCCCCCCCCCCCCCCCCCCCCGCTCGTCGCACCCGGGGCGCCCGTACCGTGGGCACCCGCACCTGCACCTGTGCCTGCGTCGACAAGCACTTGCAACCGTGAATGGATGGAATGCCGTCGCTAACTCGATTGCAACCCCGCAGGCCTTGCCTCAAACCTACTCGCACTACCGTCCGATCCAGGGAGACGGCAATTGTGGCTGGCGAGGTGAGTTGACGCCTTTACGCTTCTCGGATGCAACTGCATGTCCCGTCCTGTACCCCGCAATCCCCCTCTTCCCGTGTTATCATGCCGCGCGCCTGCCCGGGGTCGGGTGGAACGAGACATGCCGGTTGCCGTTGGTCTCGCCCGCATGTCTCAAACATGACTCGTTTTGTTTCCCGACCCCCTTCCTTCTCGTTCCGTTGCCTCGCCCTGCCCTCAGGACCATGGCCGTGCTGCCGACTTGGGATACTAATGATGCGGCGCAGCAATTGGCTTTGGTTACTTCGAGTCCCTGATACGATGTGGGGGTGTCGCCCAGCTTCAGGCCGAACTGCAACGGCTCAAAGCGCTATGTGACTACGTCGAGAGTGCCGGGGGCTACTCGACCGACCTCACCGAGGATTTCACCGATGTGACTCTTGGGCTCTTGGAGGAGCTCATCCAGGCCCTGTCTGACGGGCGCGATGCTATGGCCCTGTTGGTGCTCAGATTTAACGACGAGATGACATCAGCAGCCATCATCTACCATCTGCGACTTCTGGCAGCTTCGTGGCTCAAAGGGAACTTTCCCGACTACGAGCCTTTTGTGCCCAGCGATATGAACAGCTACTGCGACGAGTGGATTCTGCCCGTTAATCGCGAGATTGACCACCTAGGCATCGTCCTGCTCTTCAATGTGCTGCTGAAGCCCGCCAACATGGTTCTGGAGATTGCGTATCTTGACCGCAGCGAGGGCGACGAAGTCAATGTGCACCGCATGCCCGACGAGGCCAACGGCAAGGATGCCGCTTCGGTCGAGCCCATGATCCAGCTGCTGTATCGCCCGGGCCATTACGACATTTTGTACCGCGATGACCCGGCCGCCCATGAGGCTCCGGCGCCCACAATCCCTACCGATCTGCAGGTCCACCGGGTGTCATCGCTTTCGCACCAAGTCGACATCCAGCAAACTCCCGGTCTCACCGAAATGGACATGAGTGCTCTAGCCATGATTCCCGGGTTTGGGCCAGGCCTTTCCCCTCTGGGCTCCCCGTCTCCATGCTCGCCCTTTACGGATGCTTACACACCGCCCCCGGTCTCGCCGTGGATGGCCCAGCCTTACAGGAGCGAGCTACCGCCGACACCAATCACACCGCAGCAGCCTTCACCACCGGCCCAACAGGAGCCTGCGGCACAGCCGCTGAACTCGCTCCGGTTCAGCAAGTACAACTACCCCATGCCGGGGATAGCCGATGGCAGCTCCTATGCGCCCGAACCGGCCTACCAGGTCACCACAACCATGTTTAAGAACAGCCATTTCAACGTGGCCCACTACCGGAACCCGCACTTCCAACCAGAGGAGTACAAACCCGAGGAGGAGGACAGCCCGCCCGCCAGGAGCATGGGCCGGAAGCGCAGTCATTAGCATCATCACATCACATCACGGGAAGGTCGGCATCTCTCACATAATGCGCGGTAGATTGGCACATGGTGTTATACGGCGCTTTCTTTCCCCCACTACATCAAATGGAGCCGCTCCCGCGGAGGAACGGACACAGTAATCGATTCGGACCAAACAAGGCGTTACGAAAACGGAGTTTATTGTACGGGACGGCCTCTCCGCCACACGGCGACCGATCCAAAAACGCCTCCTGACCACTACTATACGCTTCTGGGTCGGTGGCCGGCACTGGTTTTTTTTTCTTTCCCGCCTTGACTTTGTCAACCAAGGGGCTCCCGCGTGGTGTTCTACTACTCGGCGTGGTCGGTTCCCGCCGTTGTACGAGAGGTGACGCGATATGGACGGAGTCAGATTGGATTTATTCTTGGGTTTCGCGCAGGACGTCAGACTGGGCAAGAAGGCTCAGACGAGCAAATGACAATGGCGGTGTCGTAAGATGGAGCAGTTGGTGCGGCAGCGAGTGCGCACATTTGACGGCATAGCAAGTTAATATCACGAATACCACGTTGGCGCTTGGAAGGAACTTGATGATGCCGCTTGTTGCTTTGCTGGGCTATGTCGCGCCCCTGCCGTGTGAGGGCATGGCTATAATCTCACCGCATGGCCTGGACGGCTTGTGCGCTCCGTCACAGGCGCGCATCGCAAGCAATCACGTCGTCGAGACTCGGCTACGTCAGCCTGCTAGCGGGTTTTCTGCCGGGCCATGGCGGGCATGACACGTCAATAGCCGACAATTCTAGCTTCGCTACTAACAGCCGTTTTCGGCGTTTGGCTCGGTCGCGTGATTTCTCTAGCCCCCTTCCTCTGGGCCTTTCCTCTCGCCAGGTGGGGGAGCTGAGCCACGCCCGTACGAGCCGCCGGGATTGGACGGACGGGTTGGCCGCCCATGACACGGCCTGACGAAGCGCCTAGCCTTCCCTGGCCCGCCCGCCCCATGGCTCGCCACAGCGTCCGATGCCTTTCCTCGGATGGGACCGGGGCGAGGCGTGGGCGGCTGGGAGCAGGCGCGCTCTCGGGCGATTGGACCTGCGCGGTGGCGTTGGGCGTCGTGCGCTAGCAGCGTTACGGTATTGGACGGCACTGCTCCCTCCTTCCTCTTGGGCCCCCCCTTCCGAAAGGCCGTGCCGACGTCTGGGTGCTTTGACCCAGGTGCTGGGGACGGGCTGTCCGCTTGCAGGCGGGACAGGCGGCGTCTCGTTGCCATCGACGCGGACAGCGGCTATACCCGGGGATTGCCGGCCATCCAGTTGTCCTCTGCCTCGATGTCGAGCTCGAGGCTTTCCGGATCGACGTTGAGTACTTGGGCCTTTTCGCCGTAGAGGCTTTGGGCAAAGATGGTGGCCCACTCGGACGTTAGGTAGCGTATGTATTCGTCGGACCGATCGGCCGGGTCGTCCATCTCCTTGAGCACGCTGGTCACGCCCTTGCCCTCAATTCCGCAGGGCACGATGCGGGACCACGGGTTTTCGGACTCGGGCCCGTCCACAGCGACGCCGCAGTTGATGGCGACGCCGAGGCTCGTGACGTGGCGGCGCAGGTGCACGCCGAGGGCGGCGATCTTCCGCGCCTCGCCCGTCGGCTTCCCCTCCGGACGGCCACCGCCCAGCTCGCGGGGCGAAAAGGCACGGTGGTCCACCCACACGCCCGGGTTCTCGGGGTCGGTGAAGCCCGCGATGGCCGGCCGCTCCGGATCCGGCGCGACGCTTTCCTGGCCGGGGGGGAGCGAGGGCCGAAACGCAGCCGTGGCGAGCCGGAGCGCGGCGATGGTCGTCTTCTCCAGCAGACAGGCGTAGCCCTGCACCGTAAAGTGGCGGTGCGCCGGCGAGTGCAGGTCGATGACGGGCCACAGCACCAGCTGGCCCGGGCCATGGTACGTCGCCAGCCCGCCGCGCGGGGCCAGGTGCACGCTCGGCCGGAAGGCGAGGCGGCTGCCGGGGCTATCCCCGGGTGCCGACGGCGGCGGCGTCTGGACCGCCACCTCCAGCGGCCGCGTCAAGCGCGCCATCTCGTCGGGGCCGAGCGGCGCCGTCTGCCGCCGACCCAGCGTGTACGTCGGCGCGGGCGTGAAGCTGAGCAGCGTCGGCGGCGGCGGCGACTCGGGGCTCGGCGCCCGCTTCGCGGCCTTCCAGGCGAGTAGCCGCTGCTGCAGCACCGTCTGCGCCCGCACCGCCAGGTCGTACGTCGGGAACGCGGCGGGTCGGTGCGGCGGCGGCTGCAGGTGCAGGTGCCGCAGGATGTTCCCGCGCGCGAGACCGGCCATGGCCGAACCGGGACGGGGCGGTTTCCGGCAGGCGCCGGCGTGTTGGTCGTACGCGCCGCGCCCCCCCTCCGTCGTTGGGTAGCCTACCCCGGCGCGAGGCAGAGGACGAGAAGGCCGGCGTCGAGTCCGGCGAGTCCGGCGGGTCCGACGTGGGCGGGTGTGATGGCGCGCCGGTCGAGCTGTGGTGATGGCGTCGCGGAGCGCAGATGAGGTGAGGTCGGGTTGAGTTTCTAGCGGGGGCGGAGTTTGTCGGCGTTAGGACTGGTGGTGGAAATCCATCTCAGGCACGAGCCAGTTTAACTTGGTTTGTTGCCCTCTCTGCCCTACTCATGACGATCCGGCCTGGGGATCAGGCCCGATGGGAGGAGCTCGGGCCAGCGCCCGCAACCCTTCGAGGAAACAGCGAACCTAATTTCAGCCCCGGGAAGCTGGAAGAGGCAGGTACACGACAGGCAGGCCATGGGATGCATCTAATGCATTCCGGGGACTTGCGTCTTCCTCTCTCCCCCCCCCTTCCCAACCACGTAGCAGGTCGGTCGTCCCAGGGCCAGCTTGACGCCTCGCTCTTTTCTCGTGTTGCTCTTTTTCTCCCGAGGAGCCCGCACGAGAGGGGCGCAATGGCTGTCTGTAGTCCCCCGATGGCTCAAGTCCGCATCAGGCGATGGTGCCAATGGGACTGCTCCTAAGATTCTAGATCGCCTTAGTGCGAGCGGCGCAGCAAAGACCAATTTCCCTCCGCGCTGGGACAATGCAATAGGGATCGCTTAATGGCGGCTGCCCGCCTCCCTCGCGTTCGGAGTCTCGTCGCTGGCCTCGTCTTCCTCGATCAGACCGCCGAAAAACGCTGTGCCCGACCGACGCTGTGCACTTCGCGCCCACTCTTCTTGGTCCCGTTTGGACGGCATCGATACCAACATGCGCGCTGTCACGCTCACCTCGGTCGTGCCGCTGCTGCCGCTGCTCGCCCGGACGGCCCACGCCGTCTGCGGCATTCACAGCTTCACGTCGTGCGACGACAACATCGTCCACTGGTTCGACCCCCTGACGGGCGAGGTATGCGACCCCGTCGACTGCGGCGGCGGCCGCGCCCCTCCGAAGACGGGGCCGGGCTGTCCGGGCTACACGGGCACCGTCGTTCTTTCGGTGTCGTACCTGTCCTGCTGGACGCCCTCGTCGGCCACGCCGCCGTCGACACTGGCCACGTCGACCGTCGCCGCCGACGAAGCCCCCTCGGCAACCTCGCCAGGCTCCGAAACCACCACCACGCCCACCATGGTTCCTACCACGTCGATTGTCACCACGCAGGTGACCGACGGTGGCAGCCTGGTCACGCCCTCGACTACGCCACCAGCTACTCTGCCCACGGTCTCGGCCACAGGCGCCGGTGGTTCCGTTACGGGAGGCACCACCGCTCAGGCTGAGCCCACTGCCAATGCTGGCAACTTGGTTGATGGGTCATGGCATGCGATTCTTGGTGTGGCCATTGGCGGTGTCATTGCTCTGGTATAGAGAGGGGGGTCCGCAATGGCCACAAAATGTGCCAGGGGGTGAAGAAGGATACTAGCCCGCTGGAACTGGCTTCGTACTAGTCCGTGCCATTGCCCCTGTATCTTCAATTGAACGGCATCCGCATTCTCCTATCGCAAACACCCCCAGGCCGATGTATGCCCCCCCAAGACCGCGCTGTTTCTTAACCGGCACCGCTCGCGAGCATGCAACACATGCATGGGAGCATGCTAAGATAGCAGCAAAACCCGGACTTCTGGTCAGGATGCCAGGTCGATTTCTTCTTGGTCTGGCCCGACGATGACGGCTTGGCCTGCCCGTTATCGGTCGACTTCACGTCCTTGCCCATCGGCGGCTCAAGAGCGTAGCCTTCTTTGGGCGCCGGGTCGCCAGGCCGTGTCTGTTGACCTCGTGGTCAGCACCAACACTGACCCCCGTGGGTTGTTCCCGTGGGGGCACGGCATGAGTCTTAGCTCGGTAGGAGCAGACATGGCTGGCTGCTGAGCTAAGAAGCAGGGCGGTTTCTCGCACGAGCACGACGGCGGCTGGACCCTGGCGCCTCGTAGAGATGCTGCTAAGGCAAAGCACCCGCCTGTTCAAGCTCTTGGGACGAGGAGTGGATGTTGAGAGTGAGACGGCAGCACGATATATACGCCTCTCGATGTCCACGACGCGCCCCGTCGGTCCATCTCGATTTACTTCCTCTGCAGATAGCGATAGCGATGATACCACCCACGGGAGACATTGCCCCCACAGGCAGATGTCCTCGCTTATGCACAGTTCGCATGGGGGGGCAATGGCCGTCTGCCCGTGGTGCAGTGCAGCGCCATGCGAACCGCTCAGTGACTCGTCTAACGCTTGGCGTGCTTGTTTGGGACGCCCGACGTCACGGCTGGCAGGGAGGCCGCAAGGTCGAGCCAACACGGGAGCCCGTCGGGCTGTTGGTTGCATCCAGTCATGCTGCCACGCACGGGGGTTTATGGGTGCATGAGGTCATGCCTCCTTTGGCCAGTGTCGTGGTTGTCGTGGTTGTCGTGGTTGTCGTGGTTGTCGTGGTTGTCGTGGTTGTCGTGGTTGTCGTGGCGTGCTTACTTATCCAAACGGGATGAAAGTTGGGGCTGGCATCGTCGGTCTCCAACGCCCACGTGCCCTAGCGCTTCCCTTCCCGCAGCTCTGGTGGCAGAGAGGAATCCCTCCGTACCTTGGCCCCGCGTGGTCGCTGGGGCCAGAGACGGGCCCTCCACCGCCATGGCGCAACTATTCATCCCCGGCTTCGGGCCGGGTCCAGTCATCCGCACATTCGCCTCCGGGCCCAGTCTTTGCGGCGCCGGCCCTTGGCGTTCACGGAGGCTGGCCCTTGCAGCTTTTCCCGCCGCCCGCCGCTGCAAACCCAGAACAACCTTGAGGGCCAATCGCGCGGGGTGAGCTGAGCGAAAAGTCTGCCTCCCGGACGGCTCTTCGCCCTCGCGCCTCCATCCATCGCCGCGCCGTCTGGCTCCCGCCGCGCCCTCGTATCTCACCGCCGCCGCGCATCGTCATGGGTCGCACCGAACCATCCGTCGGCCAACCACCCGCGGCCTTCCGCAAGGACGCCCGCGCGAAAAAGGCCCGGGCCACCTTGAACAAAGTCATCCCCTCGCTGCTCTCGGCGCACCCGCGGGCCAAGCGCGGCATCGACGCCTCGGAGCTGGTCGTCGACCCGCCGCCGCCGCCGCCATCGTCGGCGTCCCCGCGGTCCGGCGGCGGTCCGGCTCAGGGCGCCCCGGCGGCCACCGCCCCCCGACTCGTTCTGCAGGTCGCCGACACGCTGACGGCCGCGCACGCGCTCCTCGTCGACCCGGCCACCGGCGCGGTGGACCGGGAGAACCGGAGCGCGCGCGTGGGGCTGCTCAACATGGCATCGGCGCTGACGCCGGGGGGCGGGTTCCTCAACGGGGCGGGCAGCCAGGAGGAGGCGCTGTGCCTACGCACGACGCTGCTGCCGGGGCTGCGGGACGGCTTCTACCGGCTGCCCGAGGCCGGCGGCGTGTACACGCCCGACGTGCTCGTGTTCCGGGCGGGCGGGCCCGGGGCCGCGCGCGACCTCGCCAAGCGCGACCGCTGGTTCGTCGACTGCCTCTCGGCCGCCGCCCTGCGCTTCCCCGACGTGGTCGTGGACCCCGCCACCGGCCGCGGCGCCTACGCCGACCCCGCCGACCGCGGCCGCGTGCGCCGCCAGATGCGCGCCGTCCTGCGCCTCGCCGCCGCCCGCCGCCGCCGCCGCCTCGTCCTCGGCGCCTGGGGCTGCGCCGCCCCCCACGGCCATCCCGTCGGCGAGGTCGCCGCTGCCTGGCGCGCCGTCCTGCTCGGCGGGCCCTCCGCCCGGCCCAAGAAGACGGGCGCCCGCAGCGGCCCCGTCGAGTCCTGGGCCGGCATCGAGACCGTCGTCTTCGCCATCCCGGACGCCGGCCTGGCCGCCGCCTTTGCCGCCGCCTTTGGCGAGGGGCTGGTGCACGAGGAGGCCCCCGCGGGCGCCGGCGACGCCGAGGGCCATGCTGACGACGACGACTACGACGACGACGTGGAGACGCAGAGATTGCGCGAGCTGCAGGACAAGATTGGCGAAATGCAGATCCGCGTGCAGCAGGCCAAGAGCCCGCACCTCCAGGCCGGGCTGCGCACCGTCTTACAGAACCTGGAAGCCCAGTTACCGCCCGGCCACGCCGCGTCGCCCCGCGCTTCCACCAGGCACGTGGGCTCGGACGGCGGAGACGAGGATGAGGACAGCGAGGATGAGAATGAGGACGACGAGGACGAGGATGAGGACGGGGACGCGGACAGCGAGTGACGAGGACGGAGGAAACTTGACCGGGACTTGGGCCGACGGCCGGGCATCAGGGGCAGGCCACCCCCGTATCTTGGATTGCATGCATTATGATATTTTCTCCAGCCGCAGGGCGAACCACGGCGGTGCCGCACCCCGATCCCGCGCTTCCCATTGACAGCACCGTAACTCCCCGGCCGGACCCCTCCCCGCCGCGGCCTTCATGCTGCTTTTCCCTCTCCCCTCCCGCCGCGGCCGCCGAACCACCGCGAGAGCATGGCGGCTCCCGCCGAAGCCAGGCCTGGTCGGATGTGGCGAGGTGCCGAGAAACCTGTAGGTCTCCGGGGCGCGGGGGGGAAGAAGAGAAGGCCCAGCCGTTCCGGGAAGTGCGGCGGCACCCGCCGAGACGGCGGGCTGCAGTGCGTGGTGGCGTTCCGTAGAAAGCACGGCTTGGAAAACGATGCAGCAGGATTCGCTCTCCAGAGTCGTACCCGGGCACTGCCTCGGTTGGAAGCGGGCGTGGGTCCCCACCGTGGACGGACGAGTACGACAAAGAACATATTGGCTCGTGTCGCGTTGCGGACGGCGCGGGAGGGCGGCTTCAAGACACGAGGATGAGTTGCCGGGGCACTGTGAATGGACAACACGGCGACTACAAGGACTTCCCAGTCGCTCCAGTCGGGGCAGTGGCCATGTAAACTCTCGAGGTGCCCTCACTCGCTTTGCAGGCAGCAAAGACTCGAAAGAAGATTACCGAAAGACAGCAACCAGTTCTCACTAGTCGGGTTGGGCCAATGGCGTTGATGGAGCTCTGTAGACGACTTCTTTCCAGATCGAGGCCGCACGGATCGGCGTACGCCCCTCTACGAAGGATTCTGCGCTGCATAGAAGTGTAAGGGGAAGGGAAGCGCTTCTTCTTCAACCCCGCATGTTACTTCGCGCATATTACCGACGGGCATAGCAAAACTCAAGCTTGGCCTAGCCGAAGCAACTTCCATCCCCCGTCGCGTCAAACTTCGTTCTCGGCAGATTGTTGCCACCCCCAAGCTGACGGGCCGGCTGGGGCTGTGCCGGATGGTATAGAACAGTGCAGAACAGGAAAATGAACTTCAAGGATCATCACTAGCTCTTTCCCATAGCACCGGGGGAATCAAACTTGCCACGCGCAAGTTCTCGGTTGGGCTCGACAGTGAGGAGAGTTTCGTGTCCCATCACGCGGGTTTCGCGCTGTGGTGCCAGTGAATGCCTTCCTGCTACCTCGGATTCACTGGCTCCCAGCGTCTGGGGCCCGGCGCGTCGGCCTGCCCGCCCGACCATGTTCTGCGCTCTCTTGCCTCCTGGATTACGCTGTACTTGCTACGCAACACAGCAAAGGTTCACGGCGCCCTGCCCCGGAAGACTTCGGGACGGCAGTGGCGCGCCGGAGCATGAATTGCGCAGCGAAGGGGACAGACAGGCCTGACGCGCGGCACATCGTGGGGCCCATTGGGCGGGCTACTGAAGACGACACCTGGGCCGTACCGGGGACCAGGAGCGTGGAGCCCCGGCGGTCCAAAAACGCACTTCTCCTCGGGCAGCCCATCGTGGGGTTTCACAGAGACCACAAGGCGTGCTGGTGCACTCCGAGGCCCCGAGACTCCCTTTGCTGGTTCGCCTCTTCTCGAGGCACGGCGCGAAGGGCGGAGGTGGTAATACGGAGTGGGCGGATTGGGGGGGGGGGTGTCCTCGTATAAGTGTCCCCTTTATGGCCGCGGGCCGCCTAAAGCCGGAGAGGACCCTGGGGACCTACTGTGTACACACACACCGCCGCGCACAAGAACGCGCGCCGTTGGGTCGAGCCGCCCAGCCCCCGTCCGGGTGCTTCCCGGGCGAACGTGGGTTCCTTACCGGGGGGGTTGACGCCTGGGCCAGCGCCATCACGAGCGCGCCCGTGCTCTCTCCGCTGCACCCGGCTGCTCTACGGACGCCAACTTGGGCTCGTCTGGCTGCGACAGCGGTCCCGGGCGGGCGCAGGCCAGCGTGAGTGTGCTTCCCAACGCCAAGGCGGCTGAGCGATCGGGGAAGGCCTCGGCGTAGATGCACCCAAGTGCAGAGGCGCCGCAGCCGCGGGCTCGACGCACCGCAGGCGGGCAAGACAGCGCGGCTAGCGCGAATCGCCCCGTTCTGCCCGGGTACCAATACGTACAGACCCTGCCGTCCTTCTCACCGCGACCCAGGGCTCGAGGGGTTGGAGAACGGCCCCAAAGCCGGGCCGAAAGCGTCGGTGGGTGGGGTGGGAGCGGGAGGGCACCCCGAGACGGTCTCTCTGTACTGCGAATACGGCGTGTCCAGGGCTGCGCCGCATCCCGGATCGCGGCTCCTTTGATGTCGCCCCGCAAGCCCCAGCTGGGCGTCACGGGCGCACGAGGGGCCCTGGACGGCAATAGTCGTATGCAAGCAACGTCGTCAACGAGAGGCCGGGTGGACAAGGCGGTCAAAGGTGCACTTCGGACAGTCGCCTGACCCTGCCAAACCATTGACCCTGCGGGGTTGACATGGTGCCGGTGCAGCTTTCAAGTACGGCCTGGCATGCAAGGTGGCGCTCTCTGGGGAAAGCAGAAACATATTCCAAGGCGGGAGGCATGGAAGCAAGGCGTGCTAACCCTAAGCTCCATATTTGACAGGCCCAGGAGTCATGGCAGAGGTACAAGGGGACAGCGCTGCCCAGCCCTGATGTCGTCGACTGGGGGAAGCCGTCAGCTACATGGGTAAGTAGCAGATGTCATGGGCGTGCTGGCTGGGGTAGCTTGGGCCTCGGGCACCGTCTTTTCTTTTTCTTGCTGGCCCGACACGCTGGCGAAGAAGCGCTACACTCGGCGTACTGCCTCTGGACCCACCTCGCCGAGAGAATGGATCATGTACCGTACTCACACATCACCCAGAAGAAGGCAAATGCATGTTGGTGGCCACCGGCTCACTGCACGGTATCGACGAGGCCCACCAAATAGATTGCTCATGCCCACCTTCTCCGAGGCCCGCAAAGACGGCCCGCTTGGGGGTTGGCGGGCCGGGAGAGGGGGGGGGACAGAAGCTGCTTGGATCATGGATTCATTTTGTATCCAAAAGCTTTCACGCCGCCAAGGGCCCAGCGGTAGAGAGATGGATGGCAAGGCGAGGAAAAGTGGCATATACCCCCATCCCTAGATGCTGGCGGTCGTAATAAGCTTACCTGGTCGCCGCCTGCATGCGCCAAAGCCGCTAGGGCGGGGTACATTAGAAGACAGCCCAGGCATGAAATGTAGACAGCGAGCTGGGTGGCCCGTACCTCTCGTCTTATGGGAGGCCCTGCCCGGTAGTCCCGCGGAGCTGGGATGAAACAAGGGCTGGGATTGCCGGGCGGCAAGAGCTCAAACGGAGACAGGCTGAGGCCGCGAACCGCGTATAGCAGATGCAGCCCGGAACACATATTGCAGCAGCGCTGTAGGCCTGTTTGCAGATGGGCGGTGGTGCCAACGATGTACGCCATCTGGAGCTCGATCGCCCCCCCCCCCCCGGGCAGCTCAGTAACAACCGCCGCGCTGGAAGTGGGCAGTTGGAGAGCGAGAAAAACGGACGCTTCTCTGCCCATCCGTCCCGCATCGGCGCAACGTGACGCCAGGCCCACGAGTGCTCGGGCGGCCGTCCGTGACGATCGATCAGGCTCCCTTGAACGTTGCCCATCGGGCGGGCCAGCGGTAGCCACCATGAACGCACGTATTCGTACACAACCACGGGCTAGGGCCGAGGGTTCGGGCCCCTTATCTTTGGGAGGGGGGTCCTTTCCGGTGGTGCCGAGGGCGTCTGTTGGGGGTGCGCAGAGGGCGCACGCCATGGCATCGTTCGTGCGGGAACACGGGGGAGGGGGGGGGCACGGCGCAGGTGACGGAGGCCGGGGCTCAGCTGGGCCGTCGATGCCGTCGTCGTGGCGTCTGGGTGACGGCGACGGGCGTCGCTGGGGCCAGCGGCAGCAGACGCAGCGTTCATCGCCGACAGGACACCCTTCACCAGGCCTGGACTCGGTGACGTCGAGGTGTGCTTGTGTTGATTCACTGCCGTGCTAGCTCAGCAGCAGCGGCGCAACCAGAACATGGCACCGTCTGGCTGGCCCCCAGCGGCGCGGCGGCGCGAGGGTGCTAGGCCGCAACGGGCCAACCGCTGTCGATAGAGCCCGGCGCGTGTCGTCATACCGTCCCACCGCCCGGCGCCGCCTCGCCCGTGATCCCTGCGCCTCCCCATCACCAGTTTTTTTCTTCTCCCGCTTCCAGGCTCGGTCGGTCCAGGGAGCGCGGCGGGCTCGTACGTAGACAGTAGGCGCCCGTGGTGAGCACCTCAGGAGCCCGGGTTCCCCATTCCGAGTGGGCCGCCGTCCACGTTGTGGCGGCTGCTGCTTCCACGGCTGCTTCCAGCGCCAGAGCCAGCTCCTGCTACAACAGCCGAGGCCCGCTTAACTGGACCATGTCCATTTGACCTGCTTCCGCCCCGTTCGTCCCGTTCCACGAACCTGTTGTTTCTCTCCCGCGCTTCACCCAGCTCGCCTGCGTGGTAAACGAAAGCCACCTCCTCGCCCCGATACCTAACCCAGGGCATGCCCCCTCCCGCCCAGAACATTAATATCTAATCCTCTGCGCTGTCGCCCTCGTCGCACTGCAACCTCGCCAAGAACCCCCATTCCACCCTTTTCGCCCACCGCCGGGCCTCGAATCGCCAAACCTGAGCAAGCCCTAGAGCCTGTCTTAGACACCACCTACGGCGCACTTCGCTCTCCGCGTTGCCTTGCCTACCACGAGAGAGAGGCCGCGGTCAAAAGCCCGTGAGGTATGCTTGTGACCGTCGCCCTCCTTGACTTTATCCTGGCCATTATCCCCCCCCCCGGCACGCATGCACCCCCTTGACGAACGACGGCGCACCATATGATCGCAGCCGCATACTCGATACTTACCAGCACTGGGACAGACAGCTCTCCTCTCCCCGCAGTACCTGCGACAACCCGTTCGAACCACGGGGCTCCTCCCGTAGCAACCAAACCCAGCAGCAACTCTACCCAATAGCCCAACAGGCAAAATGGCTCTCACTCGTAAGCAAACCCCGTTCCCAAGCCGCCTCCCGCGCACCATCGCGCAAGGCCAGCTGCCCCCCTCCCCTTCGCCCCGCTGACGCCTTCCCGCTGCTAGACGCCTCGCTCGGCTCGGCGTCGCTCATCTTCCTGGGCGGGTCGCTCGTGCTCCTGTGGTTCGTGATCCTGTCCGGCGTGACCAACACGAGCCCGCTGAACCGGACCTACTTCCTGAGCGCCGACACGGCGGGCATCTCGGGCGCGCGGTCGGTGACGCAGTGGACGTACTTTTACATGTGCGGGCCGGGCAACCGGGACTGCGGGCCGGCGTGGCCGGCGCCGCCGTTCGGCTGGGCCTGGGACCGCGACCCGACGGGCGCCAACCTGCCAGACGCGCTCATCGGCGGCCTCGGCGGCGGCACCACCAGCACGACCTTCTTCTACCTCTGGCGCTTCGGCTGGGTCTTCTACCTCATCGCGCTCTTCTTCATGGTCGGTGCCTTCTTCACGGGCTTCCTCGCCTGCTGCGGCCGCCTCGGCAGCGCCCTCGCCGGCCTCGCCAGCGCCGCCGCCCTCTTCTTCTACACCGTCGCCGTCAGCCTCATGACGGCCACCTTCGTCAAGGCCCGCAACGCCTTCGCCGCCGCCGGCCGCGACGCCCATGTCGGCACCTGGGCCTTCGGCTTCTCCTGGGGCGCCTGGGCCTGCCTCTTCATCAGCGTCATCCTCTTCTGCATCGGCACCCGCGCCGGTAAGGACACGGCGGCCGGCGGCGCCGGCTTCGGCCGCTTCGGCCGCAAGAAGAGCGTCCGCAGCCGCCGCAGCTACGACATGGGCAGCCACCGCGTTAAGGACAACTACTCGTAGGCGAGTCCCGAGAATGGGGACGAGGGGTGAGGGCGATGGCCGCTTCCCCCGCCTGCCGCTGCCTCCCGCCCAACCTCCGGGCGCCGGCAGCGTGGGATCTAATGAACTTTGGAGGGTCCGAAGAGAAGAGGGGAAGGGCCAGCGACAAGACCACGGCCCGAGGTGGAAGGGGGCAGAGGGACGGAGTCTAGGATCGACACAGGATCGCGCGATCGCTTTCGCCGCCCGACCCTCCTCCAATCCCTGTTCGGCACTTGGAAGCCGACTGTCACAAGCCGATGATGGCTTTCTAATGTAACTCGTGGGTCCCGGCCAGCCTGTCGGGTCCGACGGCTCTGCGGCACCTCTCGAGTCGGCGTCATGAATGAAAGGACGATGAATGACGGATGGCGCTCGTTACTTATTCCTATTTTGATACCAAGCTCAATGCTGAACCCCGTTGATAACGGTCCAGACCCGCCAAACCCGTGCGAAGGGGGGGGGGGGGGGGGGCCGACACGTTAGAAGCCGAACCGGTCGGCTTATTAGAGTTCGCTGTGTGATCCTTGGCCTCCATCGCAAGCCATACCATTCATGACGCGTCTCCCCACGATGATCTCGCCGTGGGCCATCATCTCCAAGGCAGGCCGAAAAAGCGAGACAAGCAACGTAGCTTCAGCGGCGAGAATGCAAAAGCGCTCCCCAGGGAACCGGGCGCACGGGCGAAGCCCAGGCGCCGTCGTCTTCTTAGCCGGCTGCTAGGCCATACGGCTCCCGGCTGGCGAAGCGCCAAATCATGGCATCGTCAGCCACGCACCAGCTGCCGTCATGAGGGTGAAATGTTGGACCATTTTGGTCTCGGTCGTCTGTCTTGATAAAGAACAATCTAGCCACCACCTTCTCCATTTTCCCGGTTTTCCACGTCCGGCGCGCCGTAGGGCTTTTTGAATCCACGACCGTGCATATACTCTCGTACCAGCGGTCGCCTTCGCCTCGTTTCCTCCTTCCCCCCCCCCCCTTCCAAGGTTCCCCTCTTCCTCTTTGGTTCCCCGCTTTGTCCGCCTCCCTCGAAATGTTGGTGACCTGCACGAGTCATGCAGAGCAATGGCTATCCGGATCCCCTCCTAGCTTTTTATTTTACAGCAACATCACAGGGGTGTGTTGGGTCCATGGTGCAACCCTCCCCTCTTTCGAATACGTGGACGGGTATGCGCAGGTGTAACGTGCTTTGCCTGGGAAGGAGATAGATACGTATGTTGGTGGCATATCCTCTCGGGCCGTTCCGCCGGGTGCAATGCCGTTTCACCCTCTCGCTCTTTCGAAACCCGGGCAGCAGCTACGGCGCCAGAAATAACCATCAAGGTGTGCTGATGTTAGATAATGGACAGGAAAGAAGAAGATTGAAGAGAAAGTAGTACAGGGGGGGGGGGGGGGGGGGGGGGGGGGGGGGATTAAAGAGACAACGCTCCGTTTTTGCGAGCAAGACAAAAACGTTAGAAAAAAACGAGATTTATTTCCACCCTGCCCGCTCGCGCCGTCCCAAGGCGTCGTTTACACGGGACTGGCCCATTCCCATGCATTCAAAAAAAAATAGACCATTCTCGTGGGAGCGGCCGGTAGAAAAGAAAGCCCAACCCTGAAGGGAGCTCCAGCTGTGTGCCAATGTAAAAAAGTCGGGAGACGAATGAACCTTGCATCGTACGCCATTTCATGCTATGCGTCATGGAAAATCCCGTGTCCCAGATTCGACGGGCTGAGGAGAGAGAGGCCTTCTCCCGTTGCGGCATGGCCCCTCTTGCGAAGCTTCATTGTCGATCGTGCGGCCGTTGCGCGTAGGCACACACTACACATCGTGTTCGAGAAGAAGGTCGGTGGCGCATGACCAAGGACACGCCTTGGCACGCCTCACTGCGTCTGTGGACTCGCGGCGGGACTGACGGCGTCCAAAGGTGCATTGTGCAATGCTGGCTTGGCGTCCAAGTTGCCGTACTCGCCTGTTTCCTTCTTTTGCAGGACGTCGCGAACCCAGGCGGCGATCTCTTCGTCTTCGGTACCCGACGTAACTTTGACCTTGTCGGCGGCCTCGGCTATGGCTTGCTCGCTAGCCTCCCCTTCGGCCGCTTCTTCGTCTTCTTCCGTGATCGTCTCGGGCTTCGTGAGAACGTGCGTCAAATCTGACAACCACTCCGATTGAAGGAGTGCCTGGTAGGTGGGCCGTAATTTGGCCACCTTGTGCAAACACGCCTTCACAAACGCCGCCGCCTGATCCGTGTAGCGGCCTTCGGGCAGGTCCGGCGGGTCGCCCTCCACGATAGCCTGTTGTGGCAGCAGTCAGCATCATGGACAACCTCCAATCACGTCTTCTTCCGAGGGCGGGTAACTTACGCTCAGTTGGCTGAAGATGGTCGACGAGACCTCGGGCGGGTACGGGTATTGGCCCATGGCACATTCGATAATGGTGAGGCCCAAGCTCCACACATCGCTCTGTACGCTGTACGTGCCGTCCCCGGCGCCTTGGGTCATGAAGGTGCCGCCGGAAATGCGCTCAGGGGCCATGTAACTCTGGCAGCCAATATTTGTCTTGGCCATACTGGCGACCAAGTTTCCACTGACGCCAAAGTCGCACACCTTGATCTGGCCGCGGCTGTTGGCCAAGATATTGGTGGGCTTGACGTCTCTGTGGATGATGCTGTGCTTGTCCTTCAGCTCTTTGAGGCCCATGATAGTCGAGTAGGTGATCTTTTTGAGGATGTTCTCGGGGATGCCGCCCTTGTAGAGCTTGTCGATAGAGCCTCCGTCCATGTACTCCAGGCACATGTACACGGCACCCTCCTGGAAGAAGGCGCCGTAGAAGTCTATTATGTAAGGCGAGACGCAGCGGTGCAAGATAATCAGCTCCTTCAGAATGGTGCCAAACTTGGCCTCGTCGAGCTCGAGGCGCATTTCTTTCATGGCCATGACCTTGCCGGATCCTGACTTGGGCGGGGGGAGAGCACCGTCCTGCTCGGTGGCTGACAGCGCGGGTGCGTTCTTGAAGCTGGCCATGCCCTGGCCGAAGCGCGGCACCGTCGGCTTGCTATGCCGGACTTTATAAACGGTGCCGTAGTTGCCCTTGCCCAGCTCGTCCAGCTTTTCTATCTCGTCGAGCGATATCCTGAAGACGGTTCCGTCGGAGAAGTCGACGCCCTTGTTGCTGATGATGGCTTGGCCCTTGAAGGTCAGGTAGCCCTTTTCCGTGTCGAGGTACTCGGCAAACTGCTTCATCTGCGACGGGCCCCCGGCCGCGTCGTGGGTGGGCGGCGGTTGCGACCCATCACCGGGTCCTCCTCCAGCGGCAGGGTTCGCAGCGGGTCCTCCACCGCCACCCATGTCGCCCAGCTTCAGGCCAAACTTCCTCTTGCCCGCCAGTCCGCCGCCCGCGGCTTGTGGCAGCGAAGGGGCCGATTGCGGGAACGAGGGAGCGCCGGGTCGCTTGATTCCGCCGGGGTTCATCTGCGGGCGCAGGTTCATGGGGAGCCCACCGGGCACGGGGGCGGCCGCCGGAGGGCCGCCGGGAGGTTTGGGGCCAGGGCTCATGGGATTGCTGCCTTGGCGGGACAAATGGAAGGCCCGCATTTTGGCGCTGATGTCGTCGGGCAGCCGGGCGCTGGACATGGCCTGGGGCGCCGGGGGGCGGCGGGCATTGGACAGGAGGCCCAAGGCCGTCGAAGATGCGGACATTTGGTGGCCGGGGTTGTGGGGATCGGAGAGGGAGCGCAATGAGGGCACTCTTTTGGGGAGGGAGGCGGCGTTGGCGATGTCGTTGGGAATGAACTCGTCGGGTGTGGGCGTGTCGGGGGTGTCGGGCGGCGACTGCGGGGTGGTCGGTGAATCTGCCATTGTGGCGACGGGTAGACCGGGAACTCTGTGCGGTGTGATTGGTGTTGGTGGTGGTGATGGGAGATGACGGCAGGATGGCGGCGATGTGGACGGAGTGAAGTCAAGTGGAAGTCGGCGGGGGAGGGGGGGCAAGAAGACAGGCCCGGCTATCACACGTCGCAGCGGCAGCAGAAGTAGTAGCGGTAGCGGCAGTAGTGGAAGTGAATGGCTCCGGATGGCGGGATGGGAGTAAGTGGTGTGTAATAGTTGTAGTCAGGGCGGGACCCGGTCCAACCCCTCAGCCAGCGGCAGCAAGGAAAGCTCGTGAATGGGTTCCAAGTGGGCTGTTGTTGGACGGGCCAGCCTGGGCGGCTACACGGCGCATTTGTTTCGTACTGACGGCGCTTTCGTGCCCAGCTAGGATGAAGGCGGGCAGGGGGGCGGCGGCGGCGGGCAGCCAAAGAGGGCAGGCAGAAGGTAAGGAGGAGGATGTGCGGCACTTCACGTAGCTGGAGAAAGGCCTCATGGGATTCTCTCGATTTACAGCAGCCGGCCCATCCAGTGCGGCGGTTTGCCAGCCCGAACCAAAGCAGAGACGATCGTCTGTCTGGGCTGGGATTGCATGGCTGCAGAGTGGCCGTGCCGAGCGGCATGGATTCTGGAAGAGTGGGCTGGTCGCAGCTTTTCACCCGCTCTCGTCGTAGCGCAACACGGCGCACCCCTCATTTTTCCTCATGGGGATCATCGGCCAGCCAAATCACAAACCACCGACAGACCTGAGCTGAGGGTGCGGCGGGCCGGTAACGTTGACAACCGCACCACACGCACTATGACCACCAACCACTTACCTCTCTGTATTAGTACTCTCCGTACGCATTCACTGCACCGTTGATCGGCAGCCGCCGCGCCGCTCCAGGGGCGCAGGCCGACGTCACGACCGCTGGCCAGCTCTGTGCGTCAAGCCACAGGAAAAAAAAAAAGGGAGGGGGAAAAAGGGCGCGACGAAGCGACAGGGGCTGCCGCACCTGGGCATGGAGATGCGGGCACGGCGACGTCATCATCGACGCCCCGTTGTCTTCTCCATGCCGCCAAAGCGACCGTTGCTGACTTCATAGCAGGGAAACAGCGTGGGCAGAGCGTGGTAAGCGTGGGGTCGCTTGCGACGTTGTCTCTGCCACCACTTGCACCCTGATTCCGCCAGCGTCGCATCGCCTTTCGCTGCTCGTCTGTCCGTGCAAATCAAACGGGCCAGCGCCAGCCACGGCGACGTGCTGGCCGGATCCCCCAAGCAGGCTATCTTGCTGCGCATATTCCCGTCCAGCGACTCCCGTGCCGTACTTTGCGCACACCGCATGCAGCCACCCCTGCGCCCCCCAAGCCCGACTATACCGCACATCATAGGACCCTGGTCCCAGGCGATCAAGTTTCAGGATAATTGGGAAGGATCCCAGCCTTATCCTTCCACCCTGAAGATCGACGCCCACCACGTGCAATAGAGACAAAATGAGGATACATGGCTCGCAAAATCCCATGCTGCTGCCCACGGGCTGGATAAGCCACGGCTGCCGCGGCTGGGGGTCGAATATTAGCCCCATCTCGGATGACCGTCTTGAAACACGTCGTCCATAGATCGCAAGCACCCACGTCCTGGTCTCTTGGCCGGGTCCCCGCGTCCCCAACCGTTGCCTCTCTGCAGCGCCTGATTCCGCTCGGCTTCCTCGGAGCCTTCCATGCGATGCGCGCCCGGCGCATGTACGTCGCGCACACGCGCCAACCGGCCCCTCGGAGACGTTGCGGTCGTGCCGCGTCGTAGCCACGGCCGACGGCTCCGGCCCGCCCAGGCGCCTCATGACATACGGCGATGTGCGCGGCGACCGCATCCTCAAATACACCGGCACGTCTTGACGCCCAATGGGAGCCCGGCATGTCGCTTGTTTGATTGCGCAACTTCCCGTCGGGGTTGACGGGGACTTCACGCATCTCCCCTCCCGAGGATGACGTCAGGCGCGTCAAGACGACGGCATTGGGCCTGCGTTTGCCAATTGGTTGCGCGGGCTTGCGTCCGTGGCGCTCAATTCTTACCCGTCTTTCACTACCCAGACGCCCCCGATACCCTGATTGTCTGGTCTGATACGACCTAAATTTGCTGTGTTGATCTTAGCCTCCGCCGCATCGACGTCATCATTCTCTCCGCCAGCTGTTCGTCGCCTGACAAGCCGCCGTTTTCTGTTGTCCGAGCATTGGGTGTTGACGGTCCGTGTAGTCGTGATGCCCTCTCCCCATGACCGTGCCACACCGTCGCCAGCCTCGTCCCCTTTGGCCAAGTTGCCTGCCGTGCTTTTGCATGCCCGCACGGCGCCACGCCACGGCCCAGCATAGCTCTGCTGATTGACCGCGCCTTTCTGACCCTGCCCAGGCCGCCGGTAGAGAAGTCGAACGATACCACTGCGTCACTTCATAAGTGTCCCGCTCATTACATGGCCTTCGACGTACAGTGACGACAGGTGATCACTCGCCCAGAGATCTTGGTCGAACCAGATGACCAGTCTACCTTGTTAAGCCGCGATGGCTACACAGCAGCATCGTGCGTTGATAGCGTGACTTCGTGGGCCGCCTCAAGGTACCTACCTGCCATTGGTTGAATCGATTGCAGGAGTTCTAAACTCGCGCCTAGGTCGATGGCCATCGCCAGCAAGCCCGGGGTGGTTCTTGGGCCCTGTTTCATGGAACCACGACTGCGTCCTCCAGGTCCTTTGTGATCGACGGGGCACTGGTTATGATGGGAACCCAACAAAGGCAATGAGTCGATGTACCTGTAAATTGGCTATCCAAACTGGATTAGAACATCCCACTACTTATTTAAATGAATGGCCTCGACTATTGCGACATAGCAAATGTGAAAGTTGGGGGCATGCGACCGCCCGGATTTCCCAACATCACCCTCCAGGGCCGTCTTCACGGCTATAGGCAAGCCTTATGGCCCGACCCCCCCCCCCCCCCCCCCCCCCCCCCCCCCCCCCCCCCCCCCCCCCCCCCCCCCCCCCCCCCCCCCCCCCTAAATCCCAGTGATCATGCCATGCGCCTGAGATGGTTTCGGAAAGCACGGGACAACATTATGGACTTCGCATGCATGAGCCCCGCAGCCCATCCGTTGACAAACTCGTGGAAGAGGGTCTTGAAATATCTTCGGGCCATGGAGCGCCATGCGTTTCTCATACCCGCTACTCGAATAATGCCACGGCCTTATGGACATAGCTTCGTCGTTGCTATCAGTGAGGTCGGATCGTGCAAGCCGCGGGTTGGCCATTGAGGTAGGGTGGCCAGTGTGAAAGAAAGGAGCAGCCCTGTAAACAATCTATGCAGACTCCCATGCTGAAAAGACACGATTTTGGTCCTCCCACGATGGGTGACAGGTCCGAGTAGTGTGAAATGGCAGTACTGTTATGATGTTTAATTGAGCGTAATATCACTGTGGGCCAATGTTGAGAGGGGCAGGTTGAAAGAACATGGTACAGACGTACAGAAAAAACAAAACCGGTATTATAAAGACATAACACGAGATCCTCCCTAAAAAGTCTAGGCAGCGGTTTCCCCTTTCACCCAAAGCTACCTTCTTAATCTCCCCCTCCCCTCCCCCGGTTCTTCCATAGTCATGACTTTCGTCGAGGTAAGGAGTGGTCAAGGTAATTTTCCGGCTTAGGGGAATGCTGCGTGATGCCCCGCGAAATCTTCAACGTTCTTGCTCACGATAAGCGAACATACAGAAATGAAGCGACTTGTAGGCACGTTTACCTAGTGTGTCGAAAATGTGTCTGGTCGACCTGCGCATCGCTTTTTGATTTCATGCGAGTTGATAAGACAGTGTTTTGTCACGCCGTCTCCTTGGCCCCTCTGGCCCGGGGAACAGTATTCTCAGCAACCTATCCATATACCCACTCGGAATGAAACCTGCTGCTCCCAACACTGACTCTCTAGTCTCCATATGGACTTTTCGGAGTGCCGTCCATACCGGTCAGCCTACGAAGGTGACCTGCAACCCGACAATTTGTGAGCTTATTCTTCCACAAGGCGAGGAATTATTGGAACCATGAAGATACGCTGCAGTGGTTTTGAAACAGTCGGTTCTTCCCGCATATTGCTCTTTCCAAGGCTTCCTCCCTTATCCCCTTTCCGGGCTTTCAAGGGTCTTCTCTCCGCCTGGAGCGTTTCGTTTACTGGTGTCATATCAACACGGTACTGTTCTTAGATAGAAGCACACTTGACTACACCCTCCATCTCAATCTTGCCCCTGCCGTGAATCATATGCCGGGAAACGTCCCATAGAGCTTCCCTTTGTACACCCCCGGGCCTGTTCATATGATGTTGACGGAGCGAGATGAGATTGACTACCAGTGACGCTGACCTGCCCACGGGGAAGGCCGTACGCCAGCTAGCTCGGCTGGAGGGTGGCGATCGAGCAGAGATGTGCATTTGCCTGTCCGTCCTCTTGCCCCATCTTCGTTGCAACCCACGGATGAAGCCTGTGTCCCATCTCGGGGGTGGTCTCTAGAGCCCTCCGCTTATCGTGGAGCTTGGTGTCTACACAACGCGGCTTGGCGATCTAGCATGGCATGCGATGTAAGATGTCTTGGGGCCTTCGCAAAGGGCCGAGCGGCCAGGACCCGATGGTCACAGGAACGTGAGGGGCATGGAGATCTGCGAGGCCAGAGGACAAAGAGGAAAACCGAGATGGCTCCTTCCTCGTATCGGACCCCAAGAATAGAATACAAAAGCTTCCCCTGAGCCTTGCCTACTTGAATCGCTTCCCTGACAGGGGCCAGGGACCGGCGGCACCAGAACTCGCAGTTTAGGGGTTGGCAAGGACGTGGGCAACAAGCATGTCCCTTGGGCGTACGAAATGACAACGAACTGTTTTGCCCCGCAGCTGGTGACGGGATGACCGCCAGACCACCCAATAGTTGATCGAGGCGGCGGGTAGTCGCGGTGACCGGGCTGCAAAGGCATCGGGAAGTTCCCGAACACCGACCGGGGAGTGACGGAGTTGACCCCTAAACGGCAGCGAGAACAGAGATTAGCATGAGAGGATTAGGTTTTCTATATATATATATATATATATATATGTCGGAGTTTTCTTTACGCGCGGACCTGCCACAGCGACCCGAGGAGTTGGGAGGTCGCCAACTGTCCTGCCAAGAGTTCAGCTCGCTTGGGTCCGCCGAAGAAAGACTGCGCAACCAGTAACATTGTATCTGGGAGGGGGGTGTTTGATAATAAATGACAGAAAAATCGGTTTTTTTTTCTTTTTTTTGATAACGTAGACATGGTGGTGTGCTAAAGCAACATGCAAGGCCATGAGACCCCGTCGCAAGCTCAAGATACGATGCCATGATCAAACCGGCTATTTATAGTCGACGTCAATGGTGATGTTCGTTCTCGACTGGGACACAATTGTCACATTGACGCCGAAATCGGGCACGACCAGGGACTTCGTTCCGTTGATGCTGAGGGTGGCGTCGTTGAGGGGATCGCCGTCGCAGCCGTTGGTGTTCGGGTTGGCGTCGATGACGCGGATGGGGCCGTGGCCGGTCGGGACGGCGGTGGAGACGGTGTAGAGCAGGAGGCCGGGGGAGCAGGTGGCGGTGTCGACGCCGCCGTCGATGCGGGCCTCGGCGACGAGGGCGCTCGTCCTGTTGCGCGCGACGATGACGGCCTTGGTGCCGGGCTGGTTGAGGTACAGCGGCGATAGCACGTGGCGGCTCGACCCCTTGGCGGTCACGCAGTCGACGGCGGCGTCGTTGATCCAGCCCAGGACGTACTTGCTCCAGGCGAAGTAGTCGGGGCTCGGCCCGCTCATGGAGCCCATCAAGTCCCAGCCGCCGACATAGAGGCCTACGGGGCCACCGTTGCTGGGGTAGAGGTCGGGCAGGCCCATGGCGTGGCCCGTCTCGTGGTTCAGCACCGGGAAACCCCACGTCTCGTAGGCGTCCTGGCCGAAGGTAATGGTCCTCAAGGCGATAGGGCGGCCGTCGCGGTAGAGGATGCGGTTGTTGTACGTGGGCGAGAAGCGGATGTCCTTGGCGCTGGCCGTGGGTACGATATAGAGCACATCGGCAGCCGGCATGCTTTGGCCGTTGAACGTGTAAGCGTTGATGGCGTGCTGGATGTATCGCTGGTGGGCGGCAGCGGTGAAGCCGTCGGGCCGCATGTTGTACGAGTCCGAGGATGCGGCCATGCGGTAGAAGGCTCCCACGTCCGCCGTGACCTCGAGGTGCAGCTGACCGTACGACGCGTGCTCGTACCAGTCCGCGGCGTCGGGCAAGAAAAGGTCGTAGAGGCCCTGCGCCGAGGCCTCGCCGTGTGGTGCGTCCGGGAAGTCGACGAACATCATGAAGGCCGTTAGATTGCCCACCGAGCGCACGGCGTCGCCTTTGTACCCGAAGCCGCTGCCGAGAAAGACGGTCTTGTCGACGGCCAGCCTACAGGCCGATGCGTCCCTCGGGGCGAGCGGCGAAGCATCGGCCCGGCCCGGCCGGAGCATGGCGGAGAGCGACAGCAGGGCTGCCTGGGCGGCTCGGAGAGACATGGCCGATGGGTCGCTGAAGGTGTCGCGAGGTTCCCCACGGGAGAGCTGGACGCAACACCGTATACGGCCAGCTCAGGACGGCAGGCATGCCGCACGCTCTCTTATATAGCGATGCGCGAACCGGCCGCCGTTGGGACCTTGGCGTCTCCGACCGTCCCGGGTGGCATGGCCAGAGTTCGCGTGATTGTTGGCATCCCATGCCTTGCCCCCTTGCCCTGGGCCTCGGTGCCATCGGATATGGCGTCTGGAGCGGCGGCTGCACACCAAATGAAGGAATCTAAGGACGGGGGGGATGGTGGAACGCGGGGAAACCTACGGAAGTTACATGATCACGTACTTCTTGACACCCAGCACATCGTGGACAGCGCAGCCTTGACGCCGGGTCTGCAGGCGCCTCTCCTCTTCCTATAAAGTTCGGAGCTTCCCAAATCCGATGCTTACCTATTTCGAGCGTGCATATTCACCGGGCCGGATCGAGTGCATTGCATGGGCCCGAATGCACGATGCGGATGTGACCAGCACTCTCTCGCGATGCATGCCCTGTGGTGGCCGCACTATCTGCCCTCGCTTGCCCACGACCGAGAAGGTGCGGCACCACATTGCTCTTGACCGCTGGCACGTCAGCTCTCTTCACCGCTCCCCCCTGCAATGCTGTATCCATTCATGGGCATGGATATAGTCCCGAGGAGTGGATGGGTGCGCGGGATCTCGTCGGCACAACCTGCCGCCACTCGGTCACCAAAGGAGACACCCCGGCTCCCTACTTCGCAGCGTGCTCCGATGCCTTCATTGTGCAAATCCAAGCGTGCAGTTCTGCTGCGTGCCGGCCGCAGTCGGACAGGAAACAGCGTTGGATCGTGGTCGGCAAAGGCGTTGCGGAGATGGCGATGGCGCCGGGCGGCATGACGTTCTTGGGCAGGAGCGATGCCTCACCTGTGCAAACCCCTCACGCCAAGGGCGGTTTGGAGCTTTGGACAGTACCGCCTTTCCGAAAGTCCATCTAGCTGACCGTCAGAATTATCCATGGCCGCGTCTGGATAGTCGCGTCAGTGAGGCCGGTTTAGTGTGGACTGCGGGCGGGCAAGTACAGGGTCAAGCCTGACTCCCCATTTCGTATGGCTCTAGCATGAGCTCGCACGCAAAGCATGCTCAATCACTCTACCCGCCGCCAGCATCTTTCTTCTTCCCACTTCCTCGCCACGCTCTGCAGGCCAACCGGCAGCCCCATCCGCACCTTGTTCCTTTTCCAGAAGCCCTGATTCCACTCGTCCGGCTCGTTCCTCGCCGCGCATCCCCGCTCGGCGTCCCGGTCCTTGGTTGCGACCTTGCCCGCCGGGATGACCAGGATGCTCCGGTCCAACAGGTTCCAGCTCTCGGTGACCCGTCCAGCGACAGCCGCCGTGCGGAAGAGGCAGCGCCATGCTATTCAGGGCTCCATGCCAATTCGGCTATGTGAACCGGAATGATCAGTCGACTGCAGCACTCATCGAATTGGGCACCAGCATCGTTATATGCCTTCTTTGCGCTTCTCCTGCGCCTCATGGGCCCATCAGTCAATGTGATATCACCAACGCTTCGGGATTTTCTCTGCCTGAGGCCAGCAACTCGACCACGGCCTTGGCTTCGGCACTTCCAGGGCATGGCATTTGAGTTCCACCGCAGGCTATGGCGACGGATGAGCACATACAACGAGCCTGTAGACTCCACGCATTGGAACCCACTTGCCCGCCTATGCTGCAGCACCGGACTATCTCGGAGGAGGGGGGGGGGGGGGGGGGGGGTTCTGCTGGGCCCAGCAGGTAGGAGAGAAGGACATATCAGGCGCCTCCGCGCTGCCACTCTTGGACAATCTCTTCCTGATGGGTACGGAGAGCCGCCACCCAGGGTACCCCGCGAAGCCTGAGCACGTTCCAAGAGGTCCAGACAACCATCCGAGGCACATGAGAAACACGCTGTCCGTTCTCAACCACAAGAATCACAGGCTGGTTGGTTTAGTGGTGACATGCCTCTCGGGCAGCTATTATAAGTCCTCAATTCAGCCGGGTCCGCCTTCTCCGGATTGGGGGGCCCAGGGCGAGAGAGGAGGCCGAATTCCTCGACCGGCCATCTTTAATCTTGGGAAGCTTTAATCTTGGGAAGCTTTCGTTGCAGGGCGGCGTCCGTTTGCTTCTATGCTAACAAGGTAGGTCCCGCAGCGACCGCCGCCACCCGCCGCGCGCTTCACCCACATTGTCCTAGGCGCGCCCTCTCCAGAGCCGTCAGCCGGTGTAGTGCAGCGCCACGGCTGAGAGAGGCGGTGGGAGCATCAGCGAGAAGCCGAGAGATGGCAGGGGCCGCCGGTAAAACCAGCAAAGGCTCACACATTGCACCCAAGGGCCCCACCGCGTCCTCGGTGGCGGATGCGGACGGAGGTGTCGCTGCCCTCGCGCGTCTCCCGGCGGGAGACCACTGCACGACGACTCCGAAGCGCTCGGGGCTGGGATTGCGGGGTGAAGACCCCGGGGCCTGGGGACGTGGGCCGGAAAGCGGGGAAGCCGGCAGGGTCCAGAGTCAGGCTGGGTTCCGGGTATGGTCCAGGAGGAGACGCCATTGGGAGGTCCGAGGGGAAGCAGGGCACGATAGAGTTTCCTCGCGGGCGTCACACCAACTCCACCGAAGGTTTCTCGGAGTCAAGAAGAGGCCTTCTCTCGCGCGCGCCCCAGGTGGTAAATCGGCCCCCCGGCGTAGATTCGTATTGACCGTTGGCCGTGCTCCCTCCCCCCCCGTGTTTGGCACCATGAGGCTTCCGAAGCGCCAGGTTGCCGAGTCCGGCTCGTGGCACCACCCCATTTCCGGCCTCTGTCGTGATCGGGGCGCGTTCTACGAGTACGCGCGCGGAAATGAAAACGGCTGGTCGCAGGGCTTGACACTCCCCCCCACCCAAGCCGCGTCCTCTACGTCATCCAGCTGGTTAGTCGGCGGTCCATCGCCGCGCCAGGGGCACTGGCGCCGAGGTACGAAGGCAAGCGACACAAAAGAAAAGATGGGAACAACGGGGCTCGCATCTACGAGACCAGGGGATTGGGTCACGCTTCTTGGCGCCGAGCGGGATATCACGGTGAAGGGGGAATCGCTGCGAGCCTGCCCCCGAGGCTAGACCGTGCTCCCGCGGCTGGTAGGCTCCGTCGTTAGGTGAGGGGGTGCAGGGGAAGGCGGAACATGTAAAGATGGGATGACCTGGCCTGCAACGGGCCGTGTGCTTCTTCTCACCATTTCCTTCTCTCTCCTGGACATACAGCCTTCCCCATTCCAACGAGAAATGGCCACCAAGAGCGAGACAAAGCGGGCGGTCGAGGATGGGACCCATGCCGTCCCCACGAAGGGGCCGTCGCCTAGGGGCTCCCACGGTCCGACTGCCGCCGGGATCGCCGGCGACGGCGGCGACGAGGCGGCGCACCACTTCTATTCGAGCAGCATCAGCGACTCGTACCGGCGCAAGTCAGAGCTGGTCTCGCAGCAGCTGGCCGAAATCGGCATGGGCAAGTACGTCGGCGTCTGAGCCCTCGTCGCTCTCGTCCGCCCCCGTCCCCGGCGCTGTGTCCACCGTGCCAGCTGTGCTGACAACGGCGGGGGCCACGTGCGCACGCAGGTTCCAATGGGTACTGTTCGTCGTCAATGGGTTCGGGTGGTGCGTGGACAACTTCTGGTCGCAGGGCCTCACGGCGGCGCGGCCGGCCGCGGGCCGCGAGTTCGCCGACGTCGCGAGCCTCAGCTTCAGCTCGGTCGCCTACTACGTCGGCCTGATGGTGGGCGCGTCCTTCTGGAGCCTCTCGGCCGATCTCGGCGGCCGCAAGCCCGCCTTCAACGCCACGCTCCTGCTCGGCGGCGTTTTCGCCTGCGCCGTCGCCGGCGCCCCAAACTTCGTCGCCTTCTGCGCCCTCTGGGCCGTCCTCGGCACCGCCGCCGGCGGCAACGTCCCTGTCGACAGCATTGTCTTCCTCGAGTTCGTCCCCCCGGGCCACCAGTGGCTCCTCGTCACCCTCTCGGCCTGGTGGAACCTCGGCCAGATTGTCGTCTCCCTCCTGGCCTGGGTCTTCCTCGCCAACTTCGCCTGCGACGCCACCGACGCGCCATGCGCCATGCGTGACAACATGGGCTGGTATGTGCTCTGCCCCTTCCCCCTCCCCTGGAGTTTCTCACCCCTCCGGGGCTCGTGGCGTGTTGCAGCTACTCACCCCCCTATCCGACCAGGCGCTACATGATGATCACCCTGGGCGCGATCGCGCTCGCCTTCGGGCTCATCCGCGCGCTCCTCTTCCGGATTCCCGAGTCGCCGCGCTATCTGCTCTCCAAGGGCCGCGACGCCGAGGCTGTCGAGGCCGTCAACCACATCGCGCGGTACAACGGCCGGCCCGAGACGCTGACGCTCGCCATGCTGCAGGCCATCGACGACGACGTGCACCGCGGCAGCACCTCGGAGCTCGACGGCGGCGTCGGGCCTCCCCTCCCGAAGACGATGGCGCAGGGGGAGGAGAAGCGGCGCCTCTCGTACGCCGACCTCGTTCGCGAGAGCCTGCGGGACTACCGGGCGAGCAACGTGCGTAGCCTCTTCGCCGGCCGCCGCATGGCGCAGCACGCGACCGTCAGCTTCCTCGTCTGGCTCATGATCGGCGTCGCCTACCCGCTGTACTTCGCCTTCATCCCGTCGTACCTCGAGGCCCACCGCGCCGCGGACGCCACGGCCGATACATCGCTCGACTACACGTACAAGGTGTACTGTATCGTGTCGGCGTGCGGCATCGCCGGGCCCGTCGCCGCCGGCTTCTGCGTAGAGACCCGCTTCGGGCGCCGGTGGATGATGGCCGGCTCCGCCGTGCTGACGGGCGTCTTCCTGTTTGCGTACACGTCGGTCCGGAGCCAGGCGTCGGACATCGGCTTCCAGGTCGCTACGGCCATTTTGGGTAATTTTGGTACGTCGTGCTATTCCGGCTCACTGCCCCCACCTCCTGGACTACTGCTAACCCGGCGCCCGTCCTCCCAGAATACGCCATCATGTTCGCTTTCACCCCCGAGTCCTTCCCCGGGCCCGTCCGAGGGACCGGCACGGGCATCGCCGCTACCCTTCTGCGTTTCGGTGGGCTGATTGCCTCCATCGCGTCCATATATGGAGGCTACACGGCCACTCCCGTGTACGCGAGCGCGGCAATATGGATCCTCGCCGGCTTGGTCTGCTTCGGGCTGCCGTACGAGACCCACGGCCATGCCTCCATCTAGGACGAGCGCCCGCTAGAATTTTCAGCGTAGATAGATTGCATGCCGCTCCGCTGTGGTTATGGAGCCTCTTGGGGGATGTGGAAGTCGTGACTTCTTTTGTCTATCGTCTCGTGAATCATGTCGCATCGGGCGTCCTATGCCTCGAATACCAGGGCGATGCCGTCGTCGCCGGCCGTCACTATCCTCTCGCCAGAGCCTCCCTGTACAAATCCCAGAACACCGCCGCCCTCGCCGTCTCCGCGGTGGCCGCGCAACTCCTTGACGAGGCCGCTCACCTCAGTTGTGCTCACGGCACCGCTGGCCGTGGCGCCACGCACATCCCACCTCCTCACCACACCATCCATGCCACATGTCGTAAGCAGCCAGCCGTCGCCCATGCCGGGCACGAACTGCACCTGCACGACGGGGAACTCCTCGTGGGCCTCACGAAGGTGCCTCCGGATGGCGAAATTCCGGGCCGTGTCAAACACCACCACGCTGCCGTCCACGCTGCCGGCGGCTAGCAAGGTCTGGGTAGGAGAGAAGGAAAGCGTCTCGACGCCGTCGGTCTGGGCCTGCAGGCTGGCCAAAATCACACCGCCCTGGCTGCCGCCCGCCTCAGCACCCTTGGCTTTGGGCTTGCTCTGGCGACTGGACTGAGGCTGGGCTTGCGGGGCGGCCTCGTTGGCGATGCGCGGCAGGCTGATGACGCGGATGGCGCCGCCGGCGCCGCCGACGGCCACAAAGGCAGAGCGCGGGTCGATGGCGACCGAGTAGAGACCGCCCTCGACAGCGAAGCGTTGGTCCTGGGCCGTGAGGGACACGACGGTCTGGCCGTTGTCGTTGGTCAGGCCCTTGGCGGCGGCCTCGCCCCAGACGTCCCAGACGCACAGCGAGCTGTCCTCGGAGACGGTGGCCAAGAAGACGCCGTCGGCGGACCAGGCGCCGGCGGTACAGGACTCGGTGTGCATGAAGTAGCTCTGGACGATGGGGAGCGGGTTCTGCTTGTCGGAGGCGTCGATGGTGTAGACCCAGACGGAGCCGTCGGAGGCGCCCAGGGCGATGGTGTTGGGGTACCGGGCGGCGGGGCACGGCACAATCCAGTTGACCTCGGGCACTTCCTGGGCCTCGCCGACAAAGGTCATGGAAGGCTTGTTGCGGGCGTCGGTGGCCAGCTGGTAGGCGCGCAGCTTGCCGTCGAGGCCGCCCGACACGAGGTACTCGCCGCGCGGGTAAGTGAAGGCCATGGTGTTGATGGAGTCGGTGTGGCCCTCGATGGTGAACAGCGGGCTCAGCTCCGTGTTCTGCTGGGCAGCGCCGGGGTTGGAGACGTAGCTGGGCGGCAGGACGGGGCGCCCGGCGACGGCCGACGTGTCGAAGACGTAGCCCCGGCCGGGCGCGTCGTCGCCCTCGCCCTCGGAGCCACCGGTCGCGATGATGGAGGGGATGGTGGGGTGCTGGGCGATGGCGAAGATGGAGTCCTTGTGCGCGTCGAAGTAGGCCACGCTATCGTTGACCAGCTGCACCTCCTCCTGCTCGTCGTCGTCCGAGTCCATGGCGATGTCGCCCTCGACGTCCTCGACCTCCTCGGCCGCGTCCTCGGCGTCGAGGAGCGCCTCGTCGTCCATGTCCTCGTGGTGGTCGTCGTGCGGGGCAGACATGTTGTGCGCCGGTGGGTGGGGGCTGAGGGCAGGGGAGGGAAAGTTGATCGAGAGACTTGTTTCGCCGCGCGATTGCTTCTCCTCTTGTATTCGCTGCCGGGCAGTAGTCGGAGAGGCTTCGAGGAGTGTCTAGACTGGTTTTCTGCAGCCTTGACGTGCCCGCTGCTTGATAATCAAATCTTGGGAACTTTTTTTGCGCCGACGGGTGGGGCATGCGCTTGCCAATACATCACCCCGCCACTACAGATAAGATACTTGGGTACGTACCTCCAGCTCTCTTGCTTGCCCGCTCAGCCCAAGTGTATTTCTATTGCCCGGCATTCATCAACACCGGTGACTAATACAGCCCCCAGAACTCTTGCCAGACAGGCAGCATCTTCACCCGTTCTCTAGGAAACCATAGCATTGTATTGAATGGATAGCTAACCGACCGGGCGATTGTTCCTAGAGAAAAACAACTCGGCCGAGCAGGAACAGTTCAGCCTCCCCTGCGGGCTTGCCGTAGTCATCGCCAGCATCTTCGTACTACAAGACCAACCATCGCACCAGGAGCCGGCCAAGGGGAACCATTAGCAGGCCACATAGTGTGCACATATTCAGTTGGAAGCGCAGCAGGCATTGCCCGCATCGGGGCACTGGCCGGTGCCCTTGGGCAAGCACTGGTCGGGACCGCCGCAGTAGCTGGGAGGGAAGCCCAGGCCGTTTCCGTCGCCGGCGCACGCGAACAGCGTGTTGTTCATGTGGTCCTCGTCAGGCACCCAGCGGTCCGCGAGGAGGTTGGCGCGCATCAACGGCCGGTACTTGGTAGCGTCTGGGCCAAACGGGGTGGCAGGTTCGCTGTCAGCTGGGTCACGCCAAATCTGCGATCGAGCCACGCAGGCGTCGGTGGTGGAGGGACATACCGTATTCGTCGCTCAAGAGAGTCCACCCACAGATGCGCTCGCCCGGCTGGCAGTCCTTTGCCGAGACGGTGCCCATGAGCGCCGCGACGGCGGCGGCGGCGACAGCGGTGAAGTGGACCATGGTGGCGTTTGGGGGGCAGGGACGTTTTGCGAGAAGGTGACGTTGGGAGGGGGAGCGCGTACGTGTCTTCTTGGTGGCAGCGCATGGATGGACTTGTCTGGCACAGAGGTCTTGGGCTTCTTATAATACCTGTCTCCAGCAATGCTTCCGGCCGTATCGAGATGCGTTTTCGAATCCTTCCGGTGTAAGAAAGCACCTCCCCCCGGGGTGCTATTACTGTACTTACGCCCGGAAAACTACACTGCCTCTTGCCTCCTTGTCTGCTTCGCAAGTATGGCTCTGGGTAGCTTGGCCCAGCGGTCGGGGATCGGAGAGTCAAAACGCCACCTCGACGGCTGAATTGATGACGGTGAAACCCCCGACCGGCATGAGCTACACCTACCGTGGAAACTCGGCATGGCAAGTGAGAAGAGGCGCTTAGAACTGAGGGGGAAACGATTGCCCAGGTAGGTCAGCGCGGACGAAGATCTTTACGTTATACGGGCCCAATATAAGAGCGAATGTCTGTGCTTTGCTGATGTGAGAGATACAACACACCGTGAGCAGGGCGGGGTTCTTGACTCGGCGAGAATACGAAGAAAATACACGGAATAATGATGGCGTTGAGGAAGTTCGGGTCGTAAGGTCCAGGAAACTGGAGAGAAGAGTATTGTTTTGAAGCCTAGTCACTAAAACAAATCGGACCTCGAAACGATCGACTGGGCCAATGGAGTTCCTTCCATCTCCAATAGACGGGATGTTCCACTTCGCGTCGGCGCCAAGCCATGTCAGGTGAGACGGAGTGATGGATGCTTAACCGGGGCTGAGAACAGGGAGGTTGCATCATTGGATCCCCGGAACCTGCGCTTCTCGTAACTAACGAGAATCAATGCCAAACTAACAATGCCGCCGTCCCACTGGGCTGTGTGGGCGCGTAGGATCACTCAGCTTACGCCAAGGGGTGGGCAGCTTGGGGGACGAACAAACCGAGCAGCTTCAAGGACGCTGATCTCAAGCTCGGTGTAGTTCTGGAGGAAGGTCTCCCTCGGGTGTTCTCGTGGCCATCGGAGACTAACCACTTTGTTCATATGGATTCAGTTAACATAAGGGGGGATCTTCACAGACGAGTTTGGGGTCTTCGAGCCCGGATCATACTGAGGCCCTCTTTGATGCAGGTCTGCAGGTAAAAAAGCTGCGTGGCGTCTTCCTACGAGATAACCTCGCCCTGGCAGCGACCGTGCTGCCGAGCCGCCTCCATCTCGTCAAGGCACCGCTACCAGCCCGCCGGGTATCGGATGAGGTGGTGACTGCGGCCGCGCAGGTTAGGCTGTTTACGTCCCAGACAAGTAGCTACAAATCTCCCTCCTGGTGACCTACATAAAACCCTGGAGCCCGGTGGACACAGTGTCGGAGCCCGCACCGACAAGGGCAGTAGCAACGCTTTGCAGGCAACAAAGTTTGAAGAGCTTGGACTTGTTCTCCTTGGCCGTTTCGAGCCCCTTGAACCAGTGGGATGCGAGGTCGGCCCTGGCTTCTGGGTTCTTTTGCCACTCGGTGAGCACCGCATAGTGGTGGCGAAGAGGTGGTCCATGGGCAGGATCCCCAGCCGAGCAGCTTCCGCATGAAGGCGAGCGGAGAGCTTGCAAGGAGATGGCCGATTGGATGCCAGCCTTACCATGCCTGTCGTGCTGTTCAATCGGCTTCGGGTTCTGCTTGCCACTGGACACCTGCCACAGGTGCCACAGTCGCGAGAACGAGGCCAAGGCCGGGCCGGGGATGTGGCTGACGGGGAAAAGTAACGGTACTTGATGGAGACCAGAAAATGGTCGTAAACAGGAGCAGGGGAGACCTGAGCGCCAATGGAAATCCATGATGCAGGCTGGGGGAAACGGCCAAGCTCAGAAAGTGCTTGACGCGCCCCCCACATCACACCTGGACGGAGGGGTTACGCAAAGATTTGCGTGTGGAGTGAACTGAAGTTACAGATGCAGAGAAGGTAGAGACCCCGTTCAGCAACACGTCCAAGTGTCTATGGTGTCTGCCGATCAATATATAGGAGCTAAGCCGAGGGGCTAATAACAGACTCTGCGTGCCACTCCCTCTTTGTCTCCAGGTCAATAAATCCACGATTTGTAAGTAAGTGCGGAGTCAAGGGGTGGCCCTTCTTTCTGCTCAACTGTGAGCTTTGCTCCCGTGCAACTCCGGCTGTACAGGCCGGACAGAAGCCCAGCAGCCAGGACAACACTCCCTCCCGGATGGCCCATATGGGGCAGCAGTGAGAGGAGAGAAAAAAAAAAAAAGGGGGGGGGGGGGGGGGTCATTCGTGTTAAAAGATATTGGGCTCTGTGGTGGAAGTCCTGTCACCCTTATTTGCTTTGGTCCCCCTGGTAGCCCCCTCCTAGCACTTTCGGGGCTCGAGAGGTTGCATAATATGCTCGTGAGCCCGTGGCCTATGGAGAATGGCGTTGTATAAGCGCATGTCCGTCATGGTGACCTTTGGTCTTGTTTTAGGGTTCGTTCGGGTTTTCATTCGTCACTCTCTGCCCTAAAACAGAATTGAGTCGCATGCTGACTCTCTCGTCGAAGTGGATATGGCCGACATGACCTTCACCATCCACCTCCCAATCTGGTGGAGGACCCTGTAACCCTGCCTCGGCATAACTCTGGCCTGCATGCCTTTACTCTGGCCTCTCCTTAGCAGTCGTAGCCTGCCGGAACCAGCAAAGTACGACTCGCTTGGGAACACCATTGAGACAATAGGCCGAAAGCGCAGTTTCGGCCGGTTTGCGAAGCTTCGAGACGATGCGTCAGCAACATAACTATCTACAGTGTTCGACCACCAATGCCCCCTTAAGCCAACAGAGCAGTTTCGAATTCATCCGACAAGCTATCAAACCCACATGAAATCGCTCGGCTCGGGATCGTCCAATGCCTATCAGGCTGAAGACAAGACCACCAAACATGATATTGAGCTTCAGCCCGTGATAACAGAAAAGAAATGGGTAGTAGGAGACCATGGTAGTCCGGCGGCAAAAAAGGACGACTTGTCGAGAGGGTCAAAAGATAAACTCACTCTCTGGCGGGGAATTGAACCCCGGTCTCGAGCGTGACAAGCTCGCATACTGACCACTATACTACCAGAGAATCGTACTTATTGGTTGAAAGACGATGAGCTTATCGGAAAATAGAACGTGTTGTAACGGAGCCGCTAGATTGTGCTAGTTCAACATCTCAAGCGAGGTTGTCGACGAGTCTGTATGAGGGAGTGGAGGAAGACAAAGTGAGACCCACTGTACTCTTGATGTTCACAGACAACTTCTCACCGTACAGCTAAAGCTGGAGTCACTTCAGTGGCCTTGGAGGGTTCATGATTTACTAACTGCTATCCCAATAGGCCCAGAGAATGCAAGTTTCAGCAAAGACACCGATTCGACTAATTGGCGGACCGCGAATGTCAAGGAAACGGAGGCTCAAGAAGATGCACATCTTACTTTGAACACGGTGCCGGTTATGACGAAGGTTCGAGGTAACCGGTCTCATTGAAAATTCAAAATTGCTAGTTGTTAGCCTTGCTCAAAATTTCCAGGTCTGTTGGAATACTAAGTATTTGCGCAATGTACTCTCAGAACCAGTCGAACTCAATTATTCTCAAGCTATTCTACTATCGTACCGCTACGGTTTGGAGAAAAAGAAATGACATGAATACTGCTATTCGTTTAGTTTCAATATATACCGGTAGAAAAGGGAGGACTAGCTCATGCTAGTACCAGGCAATATAATTAGATGCGAGCTTGCTACCGCTCTAGGTTTGAAATAATATATCGCACTTCTATGTTGCTGATTTCTCTCTCCAGTAGCCGTTTTCCGAGAAGCAATCACATGTCAAGAACTGCGAGGGTGATAGCATCATGGAAGGGGGAAGCTCCAGAGGTATCTTTGAGCATCGCCATGCAGGCTGGCAAAGAAAGGTGCACATGCAGACAATTCCTTTGATGGCTGCGTTGTGTTACACCTGGTCATGCGTAGCACGTTGGTCGGGTCTGCATGCAGCGACTGGAATGTTGGATTGTCACCCGTGAACCAACAACACTGTTGCACCTAGCGAGGGGCTGGTCCATCACGATGCCACCATGAAGCATATTGGAAACAACAACAAAAAGACGCATGGGCAGAACAACCACAATTTTTTCTTTGCAGGCAAAACACCAGATCCAATGCTTTGGTGCGACCTTGGTGGTGCCAACCAACGCTGGTGAAGATGCCCATCTGCCGAAATGAGATGCACAGCGTCAAACCAACAACAAAGAACACATCGTGCTCCCAACTACGCACTCACCGGGGACAGGAAGCCCATCGCCATTTTGCCCCTTCAAAAGACCAATAAATACTACGCCCCGAGCCCCAGCTACTGGTCTTCTGTTCTTCACCCCGTATCACACATCGCCGTCAAAGCTTATCCAAGATTAAAACCCCCCCGGCTGCTTCGAAGCCTGATCTGACCCCAACCATCAGACCCGACCACCGAAATGTTGTTCCTGGCCACCGCCGTTACTCTCTTCGCCATGTGCGGCGTGGCCCTCGGCGGCCCCGTGAGGAAACGCGGCTCTCTCCAGGGCGAGGCTGTCAACATGTTCGAGTACTGCACCGAACCCGACCTCAACGGTGGCTGCTCGGCGGACAGCGACAGTAACGTCGACGTCTGCGGTGGGGTTCTCCCTTGCCACCCACAAAAGAAATCGAGGAAAGCCGCCTGGTACTGATTGATGTCTTGATTTCATCCCCCGCAGAGCTGGTCCACAGAGCGAGTTCCGGGGCCTCCACCCTGATCTATCGCCACTTCGAGTGCGCCTTTTACCTGTGAGTACCGACACGAAGGAGTACCTTTGCCTTTTCCCCCGGGCTCCTGGGCACTGGTCGCTAACCAGGGTCCGCGCCCTCGTGCCAGTGGCGCCGACTGTAAAGGAGAAAGGCTTGTGCGGCCGTCGGGCCAGCACAACCTGCCCGACAAGTTCCGTAACAGTTTCCGCTCCTACAAGTGCTACCGATTCTGAGTACTACAGACCGTCTCGATCTATGGCAGGCTTCGGTGGCCTCTCGAAGAGGTCGATGATGGCCAGTGGTGGGAAGAACAAGGCCACAATGGATCTTCGTAGCATTGCAAGGCGTCAGTCGATACATGCTGTCCCAGATCAAGAATGATTCGTGAACATTATGTCCCAGAGGTTCTTGGGCCAGTGCCAGATGTGTGTACACCCCTGTACCATGATTCCATCATGATAAAATGTAGGTCAAGTATCTGAAGCATCAAACCTGCACCAGAAGAATGAACCGACGTTTTCTATACCAAAACAACCAACCACAGTATAGTCTGGCCCCTTTGAATCTGCCGTCTTGCACTCTTATCTATTTTCTTAGTTGCTCGCGGCCTGCTGGCCCGGGATCTCGGTGAGCCCTGGTCGCAGTGTCAGCCGTGGACCCTGGATCTGTGCTAGCGGGAAAGAAAGATGAAAACAAGAAGGGGTAAATCATGAGCAGAAAAGCCTCGTGGGGCGGGACTACCTTCTAGATCGTGGGAGCATTGGTCGGGTCTCGTGGCAGCATCAAAGTTCCAATCACTGCTGAATCTTCAAACTTTTGCTAGGACTGCTATATTCTTTAATATTATGTCGACAGCTATCATATCACACCTCGAGAGGCCGAACCCCCCATCCCAGTTACACGCCGGAATCTCACTTCCGTCCTGTTCAGGTACCTGTTGGGATATAAGACAAGGTCAATGAAACCTTGAACCGGCCGGAGGGGCCGTCGGCATATGGGGAATGACCGAAGCCCAGGGACACATGTCGAGACACGGTGGGTTGACCGACTCTACCTGCAGGCAACAAACCACATATTGTGCAAAGCGTTTGACGTGCCAAGGGCACCCCGAAAGGAAGCCACCAACGTGTGTATGAGGAGGCTCGTAGCTGGTTTTCGACGCAAGCACCGTAGTCCTAAATCTGTACCCGTTGTTGTCTCCGCCATACGTGGCAGTAATATCTCGAAGATGATGTCCATACTCGATGGCCAAACTAGAGGCTGCAATCAGGCACCTTGGCCTTGATAGGGTCCTCTATAAATACCAATAGCCGGCCCCTTGGTAAAATTCCTTTCTCATCACCAGAAACGGAAAAGGAATGCCATTAATTTGTAAGTATATGTCGATATTCATGTTAGGTCACCGGGGACATGTCTCCGGCTTGCCAGTACCCATGCTAAGTTCATAGTCAGGGCAAAGATAACTGCCATCAGACTTAGATGTCTCATTCACCACGCATCCATCACGGGGGGGCTCTAGGGATGGGTGGCAATATCAACCCGGTTTGCCTGTGCGCGACGCCCCCATAAAAGAAAGACAGCCGTCAACACGCCGGCGTGTCCTACTGTACGGCACATGCCTGATTTGCCCATCCCTCAAAAGACAGATACCCCTACCCTTAACGATACGTCGCTATATCCCGAACCATGACCAAGAAGAAGACGGCGCCAGGGTAAAAAGATGCGAACGGAGAAATAAGGCCGTATGTGAGGATCTGTGTTGAATACGAAGCCCGCCCCCCCAAGCACTCCCTACTCTTCCGTCATGGTAGCAGCCCGACGGCCCAAGCTGGCTATACGAAGGGGAAGGGAGCCGGAATCGCCACAGCAGATTGGGAAACTCGCCCGCTCTCGCACACCAGTGGGCAGGTGACGCGAGGAACACTCCCGGCCGAGAGATAAAAGGCCCCCCATAATACGAACCGCCAAGTCACCGCCACCACCGTCACGGCCATCTCTCCCCGACCCGGCCGTCGGCGCCGAAACGCGACCGGCATTTGACTCGGCGGGCGGACATGCCAGCGGCACCGCCCTCATTTCCGCTCCCCAAATGTGGTGCCTCGCCCCCCTCCTCGGTTCTCACTTACGTATTTGGGGAAAGGGGGGAAGCTTTGGTTCGTGAAAACAAAACCCACCCGTACCCAGGTAGTGGTGGTGGTGGTGGTGGTGGTGGTGGTGGTCCGTCGCACCTGAGACCACCGACCCAGCATTCCGGAACAGGTACAACTAGACCTGCCCGTCTTGGACCAAGGGATAGGGCGCAGTAGAAGGAGCAAAAACAAGAAAGAATCAATTACGAGCTCTTCGGCAAATGCTTCCCCGGGCAAAACACGGGTAAACGCCAGGGGGGTGGCCCAGAAAGCCGCCGTGCCTGGGCCAGTGAAACCCCATCCATCATGTGCCGCCCCTCTTCTCCTTCACCCGCAGGACCCATGGCAGGCAGAGGAAAGGAAGAAAACACATTGGCATTGTACTGGTGCGGTGGCTGCATTTCCCGCCATCTCTTTCTGTTTGCTACCCGCCGGCCTTGTTCCGCTTCAAGCAGCGCCGGCACGTGGTTTGGCCAGGTAGCTGCCCAACGGGCCTGACCGTTTTCAGTGTGACCCTCGCCCACTCTTCGGAACCACACGTTGCCTGGAACCCCCCATCTCGCTTAAAATGATCGACGGCTGGGGACCCTGTGTGCCCGGCTGCCGCAAAAAGCCCGTTCGTCGTGACTGCGACCTCGTCATTGTGGTTGTCACGGCCATCGTGCGCCCTGTCCGGCGCCGAACTCTGTCATAGGACCATGCTCGTACATATGGCAGATCACGGCCAGCGCTTCGAGCGATGTGACTAGCAGCTTGGACTATCAAGGACTTATTGTGATGGAACCCGCTAAAAACAGTTGCGAAACCATGTAGACTTGCTCACGCAGCAGCGACGAAAAACACTGGGCCATGGAGATGAAACCAAGTGACTATGCATTCCCAGACGAGCCTCTCCATACCATGCAGAAGGGTAAACAAAGAAAAGTGGTGAGAGCAAATATATCGAAAGCCAAAATAAAACTGGGCGGCACTGGGCAGTGTCCGGCGACGAAGAGAAGAAATGCTGACTGATTCCCGCTTGTCCCACCCTCCATTCACGCCAGTTGGTTTTCATTGACTGCTGCGAGTCGTCATCGTAAGGCAAAGCCTGTCATGCAGAAACGTCGATGCTTAGGAACATTTCATGATGCTGGGGGCGGCGCAGATGTACCGACCAAATGTGCATAGTTGTTAAGACAAAGGCTGTGTACAGGACCCATACACTATGAAGGGAAGAAGATTTGGCTTGCGCGTGACCGTGCAAGGGCACGGCACGCGTCGTCAAGACCAACCAACCTGTCGGACAGGTACTTAGCTCGAGGGGTTGGTGACGGTGGCCTTGTTGAGGGGCCTCAGAACGTTCGTGCCGTAGCCGCCACCCATGTTACCACGCGGGTGGTAGTTGCAGACCATGTACCAGGCGTCCATATCGTCGTACATGGTGCCCTTTCCGCAGAACTGGGCGTGGCAGCCGACGCTGGTCGATTCCTTCCAGACGAGCTGCGAGAAGTGACCCCACTTCTCGAAGGTGGCGTCCATGTTGGGGGGGTTGCTCTGGCCGTACCAAGAGGGGTCGAACAGGATGACCTCGCCGTTGTACCACATGTCGTGGATGGCCATGCCAATGGCGCCAGCATCGCCCAGCTTGGCAGCACCATCCGAGACACCCCACATGGCGATGTTCTGGCCGTAGTCTTTGTCACCCTGGTCCCTGCGTGACTGTCAGTACACGGCCACCATCACGGGGGCGCCACCCATGCCTAGGAACTTACATGTCGTGGGCGAACTTGCACGAGGCAGCCGAGTTGGCGGCGTAGCCGGCGATCCTGTCGTTCCACTCAACGGCGGGGGCCGAGTGGTTGGAGCGGTGGATGTTGTGGGCGACGACCGACATGCTCTTCATGTCGGTGGGCTTGGCTTGGGGCTCCTGCTGAGGGGGGGCAGCGGGGGACTCGACCACCACGGGCTCAGGCTTGGGGGAGGGCGAAGGCAGGGGCTGGGCCTTGTACGTCTCCTTGGGCTGCTCCTGCTGGCCACCAGCGGTGACAGTGACCCAGACCACGTTGTCGTCGGGGGTCGACTCGGGGGTGGGCTGGGGTGCGGGTGCCTCCACCGTTTCGTAGACAACGACGGGCTCGGGTGCCTTGGAGACGACGGGGCGGGCCTTGGCGGCGGGCATGGTCGGGGCCGGGGCGGGGGCCACGGGGGTAGGGACAACGGTGGGAACGACGTCACCAGCGGTGGCCGTGACGGTGACCCAGACGTTGACGACCTCGGTCTCGGTGTGGTACTCCCTCTTCTCGAGGGGGGTAGCCAGCACCATGGCGGCCGACGAGGCGGCGACGAGGGTAGAGGACTTCATGTTGTCGTGAGAACTGAAGATTCAAGTACCAAATGAGTGTCTGTGGGTTGCGTGAGTAAGATGATCAATCACGGCAGCGTGGAAAGCAAGCGCGCATGGAACGAATGTGAAGGGCCAAATGAGCGTGGGTGAAGGCGAAGCAGACGACCACGAAGAAGGGGTGGAAGTGTGAAAGGCCCCATGAGGCTCGATATAACCACGGCGGCCGGCATCCAAAGTGGCCCTAGAGCGACACGGAGGTATGGGGTAAAAGGGTGCGCTGGGGGCTGCCGAGGGACGGGGATATGATGCCCCATTGCTGGAGCAGGGGATCTCGTATTCACCGAGGCGGGCATTCACACTCGCTTGGCGCCCTCTTTGTGGGAACGTGCTTCGAGCCCCGTCGGCATTCTTTATCCTGGGGGGATCAAGACGCGCCGGGAGAGCGAGAGCCCCACAAGGCTAGGGTGGGAAATTGGGCAATCTTGGGCAGGAGGAGAAGAGAACGGGTTGAGATGGAGACATACCTCAGAAGGCAGGCAGATATACCCTGGATCAGAACGAGCCGATTCAAGGGTCCACGGAGGGCAGGTTGGAAGCGTGGGTTATATATCAAGCTGTGGCTGGCGCTGGTGAGGCACGGGAGTACCGAGATGGGCGGATCCGGGTACGTAGATTGCTCGTCAAGGAGTGTGGGTGGACAACAGCAGAGGCGTGTTGTCGCAAGGCAGCGTGGTCAACTCCGGGTTGCGGTTGCGTACGGGGAGGTGTACGGCGTGTGTGCGGGTGGCTTGTCCGAAGCAGAACCTGTGCCTCGGTGGTGCAGTTGGGCAGAGTTGGCGACTGGCGTCCAAGAGAAAGAGTGACTAGATCAAACGAAAGAGAGGCTACAGTGACCACGAGGGACTGACTGAGGAGTGACGAATCGGATGGTAAAAGGAGTGGAAGAGGGCAGGTTTTGAGCGTTGCGAGAAGTAGGTCTCGAACGTTGGACAAGACAAAAACCAAACCGGGGCTGGGGGGGGGGGGGTGCAGCTTGCGGGTGTGGGGAGGGCGCAAGAGGAACCTCGACTCGGGATGGAGATGCGAGGGCTGGGGGGGCACGGGGGAAAAAGGAGGGTGGGTTGGTTTGATCTGGAACAAGAAGAAACACAGCGTCAAGTGGAAGTCTGCCAAAGGAGTGGAATGGTCGAGTATCGGCCGCGCCTGCTGAATGAGGTGAAGAGGGAGGGAGAGAGAAACGGACGGCGGTTGACGGGTAACGAGGTGGAATTAAACTAAACAGGCCCGGCAACGCGTCCGCTACTGGCTGTGCTGGACTACGAGTCGAAGAGCAAGCCGGCGACAGGCAAACGGGAGGTGTGGGGCGCCGGCGATCCCACGCCAAACAACAGACGAACACCACGGAGATTTGCCGCCTCGCCAGTGCCAGCCGCCGCAGCACCGCGGCGGACAGGAGCAGGCCAGTGGGTTGCTGCTACGGGGTTGGGTACTTGTCGCCCATGCCCGTGGTGCTGCACGCGGCCAGCCCAGGGGGCGCGTGCCGGGATGTACCAGGCACGCTGGAGGCTTTGCACGCGCGCCAGGCACCGCGGCGGCAGGGACAGGCAGGGCACCAGGGACACAGGCCCGATCAGGGGGGCCGCCCTCTCCAAGGGGTGTCCGCCTGCCCGCGTCGACGAACGCGCCTTGGCCAGCCCCAACCAGGGCGTTGCTTTAAATTGGGGATCAGGAGGGTCCCGCCAAGCACCACGCCGCCTGTCAGAACTACACAGGGGGGCCGTGAGATTAAGTCTAAGCTCCCGACTCCCCCATCCATTCCCAGGGATCCAGCGTGATTTTACGGCCTGCGTATGGGCGGCGGCTGGCCGGCTGCATAGAATCCAAGGCCTGCCCGCTCCTCTCAGCCGCCTGCTCATGCCCGTTGTCGATGCTGATGCTGGGCCCGATGCACAGGTCCCTCTATCGGGTACCTCGTAGGTAGCTAAGGCTGCTCTGTGCCTCGCCGTCCCATTCTCGCCCGCCCGCTTCGGACTTGGCCTAGCTGGCTGTCCCTCGTCAGCATCGAGTGCCGCAGGATCTGAGCACCCGCACTGCATCTAGAACGTCCGCCGTCCCATCGCAGCGAGGCCCGTCGCATCCTTCGACCGTGCTGTCGTGTGCTGTCCTGTCCTGTCCTACGCATAGCGCCATCATCTCAGCGTTGTCCTCTGCCCATCCACCGTGGAGACTGGCACGTCCGTCACAAATGACGCAACCGCCGCCCAAGGTGTGCGCTCCATCAATCGTCGTCACAGGTACAGTTCATGGAACAGTGACACGCACTCTACCTGATCACGCTACCACGCCTGCCGAGCACAACGCGTTTGGCCATGAAACCCGCAGCCTGGGCGGCCTTATGGATGGGGGGGGACACAAACACGCACCGGGCGACCTCACAGGCCCCAGCCGGCGAGGTGAGTGTCTATCCATGCCAGCGGCGAGGGCGGTGTTGGTGTTGCGTCCTGCTGGTCCGGGCCGTCCGTTCCAGCCGGCTGGTTGCCAAGTAGGCAGGGAGAGGCAGGCAGGTAGGTAGTAGGTAGCTAGGGCGAGCTATCTTTGGCGAGCGCCAGAGCGCCGCTCGTAGGTGCGACTTTATTTTGGGCGGCGGATCTGCGTGCGCATTTCCAGATGTCCAATCCAGCCCCTAGCCGGCCACGGTTCGGGCGCTTGTGCCGGCGGTTCAACCCACCCCCAAGAAATCCAACCCACGCCCATCGTAATTCCTGGTAGTTACCCTCCCGACGTAGGTCGCAACCGGCACGCTATACCTACGCATCGTATATTCACACTACGTACCTACCTGCTGTGGACGGAGGGGCGGGCGAGCGAGTCGGTCCGGCGTCGTCGTGCTGCAGAAAACCACGCTCAGGCTTCTCCCCGCCCGGCCACGCCAGGCGCAAGATCACACCCGTACCGACTCGCCTATCTTCGTTTGTGCACAACGTCGCTGGCGACAATTGGCTCGTCCGTCTCCGGCCCCCTCGCGTCATTGCATCGACCTGAGAGCGCCCTCTGCGCCGTGTCTGGCGTTCGCCCGCGCGCCCTGGTCACTTTTTACAGGACTAGACTCGACGGCCGGCCCAAGAGCCATGGGCCAGGGCCCTCCCTGCCGCCCCCTTTTCGAAAGCCGCCTGCGCAGGCAATCAGCCCGACCCCTGCCTGCGCCGTCCCCTGCCCTGCTTCCGAGTGGACAGATCCCCATCTCTTGGCCCCCGTCACGGACGATCCCTTCCCGTACGGTACCTTGCAGAGACCGCTCCTCTGCGATTCTAGGTCCAATGTGGCTGACAGGGGGGCCCGGGCCCGAGGAGGGGAGCGTGAGGTGCAGGGGTAGACGCTGGCTGGCCGGGCTGGTAATCCAGGCTGGGTGGAGTTGGATGATGATGGGATGGGCCAGAGAGGCTAGTTTCTGTCCAGCCAGGTACTACGGCAGTGCTCTCTCTTTCGCGCGCTCTCTCTCCCAGAGCACGAGCGCTGCTGACCAGCAAGCGTGGGGCCCTACCTTTCCTTGCGAGTCTGGCCGGGGTGGGTAGTTGGAGCTGGCGGCCGCTGTCATGTCCATCTTAACCCGACCCTCCCTCGCCTCCTCTCTCTCCTCTGCCCACGTATGACAGAAGGCCGTCCGTAGGGGCGCGCCCTCCTGGCTGGCAGTTTCACCTCTCCCTCGCCCTCGCTCGCAACCCACGATGCAATTTGGGTGAATCGGATGGCGCGGGCGCCTCGGCCGCAACACGAGACGGGCACGCGATTTGTTTTGCGCCCCAACAGAGAAAAGAGGCCTGCCAGTCTGTCCTTGTTGGCAGCATGGCTGCTGGTAGGTGCGCTGTTTGAAACGGCACTAAGCTCTTAGCGGCGCGTCGCGGGCTTGCCTTGCCGGCTGTGGAAGGCGGTAATACGGGTCGGCAACTTCATTCGCCAGTCAGCCACTGCTAATGCCAGCAATTACGAGCCCGAGCCTTCTTTTGACGAAATCTATCCAAGCCCAGGTCGTCCGATACGATGCCCCCCCTCGTTGGTGGCGTCTCCGGCCATCGCGGCCCCTCCCTCGACGACGACGGCGACGACGACGACGGCAACGACAATGACGACGGCGGCTGCCCAAATTGGGCACGATGCATGAAAGAGGCGGCTTGGCCCCCTTTGTCCCCGATGAGGCCCGAGCTGTCATCGGAAGCGCCGCGCCCGCGGCGTTGGCAGCGGGGAAGAGGGGCCTGGTGCATCAGCGTCGGGATCGCGAGAACCACTACCATGGCGGGCGCATAGCTGAACACGGACGCAGCGGCCACTCATGGCCGCCGGGATGGGGCCGTACCCGGCATGGCATTCATCCCACAATGCCAGAGGCGCCGGCACCATCATTGCCCAATGTGCTTCTGTGCCCGTGTTTGATGAGGGTTTGTCTCGATGGCGTGCCACAGCAGATGATCAGTCGGCGCCGATGAGGAGAAACTGTGTCGGCGGCTCGTTGCTTCTGCGGCCTTGTGCTCCGTTCACCCTCAGCCTCGCTCCGCGTACCAGCGCCGCGGCTCAGGGATTACACACCTGGCCAATCTCGTTTGACTGGCTCGCCTCGCCCTGACTCAAAACGCCACTATCAGCTTCCGTTTCCGACCCATGCCGCCGGCCGGCCCTGCCAAGGTCTGCGCGGTGAACGGAACAGTCGGCTGACAATGAGGGGGTCAGGATGACAGTGGCGTGCCTCTTGGCCCGGCTCTCTTAGTATCCTTGAGCATCTCTCGCGGCCTGGTGGTCTCGAACACCCTGCCTCCAGTTTCCGGCTTCTCTTCCTCCGCTCGGATCTCTTAGATCTATCAGATGCCCGCTGCATTGGCCCGGTCGTCCGCAAGGGCTTGCCCGGCCTCGGGTGGGCCCCTCCCCACAAAGTGAAACACTGACGCGCCAAAGTACAATGCCCGTTGGTGGAAGTTTATTTGGGCTGCAATGCGACCTCAAGTGGCTGGAACAGACGGGACCTGGATAGAGGGCGCGCACGGGGAGTGGGAGGGAGAGCCCTCGGACGGGGGTACTACAGGCGTAGCATCGATCCCGGCACATCCTCTCCTTCCCGCGACGGGCTGCATCTAACAGGGTATAGCCTTTCCTTCTTGGCCCACGGGTCTCCCGTCAGCGGCGTGGTAGCCGAGGCGGATTAGCTGGAGCGTACGAGTAGATGGGGACACGGTGGTTCGGTATTGCCATGCTTTGCTCTCTCTACGTAGCAGAGGCAGGCTAGTCCAACATGGCCCGAGGCGCAGCTTACTACCAAGTACTAACACACCGACCAGAGGGTCGTCCATCCACGCATGCGTACGGTGTGCCAAGGGCCGATAGAGGTTACCAAGGGAAAGGACGTTGGGATGCCAATGGCCATCATCCCATGCCCTCCCGTCCCAGCCAGCCTCTTTGCAGGCAAGGAGCACAAGCACTGCCGGGCGCAACGCTGGCCAACCGACCCGCGCACTTGGATCGTCTAGACTCGCGCGGCCTGCACGCAACTGACTCGTCGAGGCTTGGTCGTCGTAACCTCACCCGTTTCCCGTTCCCGGGCTGCTGGCCTTGCCAGGCACAGACAGGCACAGACAGGGAACCGGCGCTCGGTACCTGTTCAACGGTATCGGCCCAGCCCAATCGTTCGCGCGCGCTAATTTCATGGCGTTGCGATGCGGCCCATCGTCCAGACTGCCACAGGGGCTCAACTTCCACTCGCTCGCAGGGCCAGGTGTCGCCCCCTTTGGTTGGCGGGCCGGGCCAAGAGATGGGAAGAAGTTGCGACAGCTTCATCTCGTCGGAGGGCAGAGGCCCATGTCGCCTGTGCCTGCCTCGCGGGGCCCCATTGCCTGTTGTAGATTGTTTAATCAAGCCCGTCTAATGTACCCCTTCTGCCCAGAGGGGCATGCATGAATTACCCCGCGCTCTCGCTACACGACACACCCGGCTTGCATTGTTTTCCCTCGGCGAATCTGGGATCGGGGGCCTGACAGGGCTACAGGAATACTACGCCCCGGACATTGCTGAGGATCCCCGGCTGTGGGAAAGCAGTCCTGCAATCTAGTGCCATGCAGCAGCCTGCCTTCCCGTCGCCTTTGAGTGGCACTCGGGCACTTGCTGCAGGGCCACCGACCGGGGCCGGTGGGCACGCCATCCCTGGCATCGCGAGCGAGCGACAGCCGCAACTTGACGACGTCGCATGCCCGATGATGATGATGATGATGATGATGATGATGGTGATGGCGGATGGATAGTGGTCCTCCCCCCCCCCCCCCCCCCCCCCATCCTGCAGCCTACAGGTTTCGCCCTGGCAGTCGGGGCCCCGCCAGGATCGGGAATGGACACCATGGCACGGCGGCCGCGGGGGCAAAAAGAGGCCCAGCTCGGCCGAAACTTGCGCGGCCTATGGGTCGCTGGCGCCCTGGCTGGCAAGTTTTTGCGCCTCATCCCAGCATGCGCCCCGCGATTTTCGCCGACCTCCGCGCCTCGGCGGCGGCGTGGAACCGGGCGAAACGGGGCCTCTCGTCTTCACCACCACATCGGACTGGGGCCCGCCACGCATCGGCGCCAACAAGGCTGGCTGGCTGCATTCGGTTTTGCGCCTCTGCCTTGCTTGGGCGGATGGATGGGCTGGCCGAGAGCACGTGGGCCTGGAAACCGGCCGACAAACCCCCCAGGGCCGCCGTCCCGCCGAGCCCTAGATTGTCTCACGGCAACCCTAGACACAAGGAAGCAAGTCGCCCCCCCTTCCAAGGTCCCCCGTCTCGGTTGGCGTAATCCGACGCTCGCCCACGCTTTCTTTTCACGTTTTCTCCTCACAAACCGGGACGCCGCGGGTCGGCGTCCCGCACCCCTGCTTGTTTCGGCTGCCGTTGGGACGGCGTCCCGCCCGTGATTGCGTCGACCAAGGACAGGCCGTCGTTGCCAGCGCGGTTTGCATGTACAACAAGTCCTCGTGCTCTGCTCTCTGTGTACGCGCACGCCGGGGCGCCCACAGACGCACTCCGTCATATCTCTTCTAGTTCCTTCTGACTCGTCCCACCCGCGCTATGCCCACGAGTTGCGGTGTGACCGCGGTCTTTACCGGCACTGGCCCTGAGGTCATCGTGTCTTGTCACCAACGCGGTTGGCATACTCGGCGCTGATTGTCTCGTTTCGAAGCCGAACAGACAGAGGTAATGTCACCCGAAACACGGCGACAAACCAATCCTAACCGCCGCCCCCCGGGGGGCGCTGGCCGAGACACCCTTGTCTTAGAGTCCCGGCGGTGCTGCGTTTCTTTTGCAGCTGTCTTGGGCTCAAATCTCCCGAGCCCTGCTTTACCCAGATATATCGGGCATGCCACGTCGTACGAGAACGATGGGACAGCTCCTGGATCCCTCCCCTCCTGCAGGCGCGCCGCCCAGAGCCGGCCATCTGCTGTGGCCGCACGCGAGCAGTTGAGGCCGAGGCAGCCTCGCTTCAAGCCTATGCCTGCCTTGCCGCACGAGCACCGCAGCTCGCACCAAAGAGACGGCTCTGCCTGCATCGTGCTACCCGCATAGGGCCAGTAGCTGCCATCGCTCTCCTCCGATGCTGTCCGAGACAGGCGGTACCGACCAGTCACAGTACGGAAGCCGTCGCGGGAACGGTTATGTGAAAGGTCGTCGGATGCTCTGGTCGTATTCAACCACGTGTCGGTAGTTGCACTGCCTGCTTGCGTCGCCGTCACCGATTTCAGGCACTGGCTTGCCTACGTACAGCAGCGCACACGGGCTCGACGGCTATGCCCCGTCGCGTATTTCTCCCTTCCCAATGGGTGCCCGCCCGAACGAGATGCTCCTACCCATCGGCCGAGGGGCCGTTCTCCTATCCAGGGGAAGGCTTCCCCGGCAGACGGCAGTGGCGTCAAGAAGCCGCCTGGTCTACTGCAAACGACATGAAGTGGCTTGACTAGTGAGTATGAGATATATTGCGCCGCTGAAGGCCTCGCGGCAAATCTCCGGGGGAGGGGAGAACCCCCTTGGATGGGAGACGGCAGAAAATCCCCCTCTCCCGGGCTTTCACCGTGCTTTTGGGCTGGGCAACCTACCCAATGACTGGCTCGAGCATAGACGTGTCTTACGGCAGCTATTCTGGCTCTTCCCTGGAGTCCGCGTAACCGGGATTTCGTGTTCGGCATGTGACAACATGCCACGAGCTCTCGATGGCAGGTTACACGATAAGACTCATGAAGTGTTCCTGGGAGCCTTTGAACTCCCTTCAGTGACTTGGCGGCACCGTGGACATCAACGCAAGATGCCCAGGGGGGGTGATGGACGGATAGAGGACCATCGTCGATCGGGCGAGCGTGTTCCTAGGCACCTGGGGCCTCGGGACGCGCTCCATCTACTGACGCATGCGACCGTTCGCCGCGCTGGAAGTGGGGTCTAGGTGCGGCGATACGCAAGCATGCGACTGCAACTGCACTAGCCGCTGAAAGGCGACATGGCACAATCTATCTGCCATGGCCTTGGTGGGCGGCCAGAGAAGCCACATCGCAGACGACAATGCTGACGTCCAAGTGGGCGACGGGTCATATCCGAACATATGACCCATGGCCTTCGCGGCGCCCGTCTGTCAAAGGCTCTTCATCCTTGCTGGCGACACAGGAAACCCCGCAAACCAGGTTCCCGCCACAGCAAGACGGAGACGCAAGTTTCCCCCCTCCCCCAGCCGAAAGGCTTCCTGCAGGCAAGTGGACGGGCTACCGCTTGCGCCCGGGGAAGTGCCTTTTCCGGGGAAACCCAATCGTGAGCTTAGATCGGCTGATCTCCCACTTTTGGTGCCACCGGAGCGGGGCTCACGACGGGTGCTGCTGCCTCATGGTTTCCCCTTTCTCTCGCGTGCGCATCCGGGCTGGCTACCGCAAGAGAGTGGGAAGCGCGGCAGGGAGGAGCCGACCAAGACGGATGGAGGAGAGATCCCTCCCCCGGGCGGGGGTGATGGCGTAAGCGCCCAAAGAGCGGCACGCGGTAAATAGGTGGGCGAGCCTTCCCTTCCGTCTGCCAGGGCTCGCCGCAGATGCCGGCCTCTCCGTGCCTGTGGGCATGGAATGGACGGATACCATGCCGGCGCAGATGGGGGAGACGCGGGAGCGGGCTCCCCGCCGCCATCGAGGAGGCCGGCGAGCAGACGTTTGCCCGGACGCCATAGAAGTGGAATCGGATCTCGGCAGGGCGCACAGAGAGCGTCATGTGGCCCACGCAGACTGGAGCTGCTCGGGCGGCTGCTGCATGGGCGGACGAGTGTTGTGTTAGCCGGGCCCCCGGGAGGGACTGCCGAGTGCATCTTGTACTCACGTCGATTGTCAACGGGCCACACTCCCTCCCTTGGGATGTACTCCGTGCGCACCTCAGCTGCTTCCAAAGTCCCGTACGCAGCTCTGTAAGACCCGGGCTCTCTGGCTTCCGCGGGACAAACCCAACGTCCCCCCCCCCCCCCTCCCAATCCGGTTGGGAGAAAGGCAAGAGGAACACCGTGGCGTGGCCGGTTATGAAACCTGTCGGCCGGCTTTTCTTCTTGTCTTCCAGAAGGTCGGACCCCAAAGAGGGTTGTGCGATCCCACTCCCATCGGTGTTACTTTTTTGGCCAGGCGGCCGCCGCCCTCGCCGTTGAGGCTGCTTCCTCATCGTCGATCCACCGGCCCGCCGTCTCCCATCCATGTCACGTTGCTGGCTGTGCAATGGCGGCAGTTGGAGGAGCCCCGGTACCATAGGGGGATGTGAAATCGGCCATAGGGCGACCAAACACCGGTGCTGTTCTCCATCCGAGCGAACGAGCACCACCCCCCGGTGGCCCGACCATCGATCAAAAACCCAGACGTCGCACGGGGCGGCGCCTGCAACGGTGGTGGCCATTCCGGCCTTGCGAACTGGCTCCACCTCCCCAGAGCGCATTGGTGCTTGGCTCGCCTGGCACCGGGTTGAAGACGGCCGGATATCATCCACAACCACTTGCGGGCACCGGGGGGGGAGGGGGCGACCGGAGCCCCCCCCCCCGAGAGAAATGGAGGCCCCCGGCCGGGCGGTAGTTTCCTCGAAACCCTTTGGAGACGGCTGGCATGTTTGCCGTTTTCTCGAGACACTCCACCTGCCCGAGCGGGGCGATGGCAGTGTTCCGGTCGATCTGGACGGGGTCATGCGAAATCGAAGCAGCTTGCTGGTATCTTGGGAAGAAAGTACCGAAGGGAGGGTTGGGGGGGGGAGGCATCGGAAGCCTCCCCCCCCGATATTGGTAGAAATGGCTGTACCAGCGCCAGCAAGAGGCCCCAAACTAAGCCCCAGGTCGTGTGCACAAGGCGCATTGAGAAACGGAACGAGGTTTTCATAAATGAAATGTTTACTTTCGAGTTAAAGTGATAAGTAAGCTATGTACAATATGTAGGTGAGAAGTCGTCCAAAAAGCCTGTCGTCGGTGTACTGGATCCCATCATCGTCGCGGGTGTCTCGTGTATGCCAAAGCGGGCCCGGAAGCCCACCTCGAGCGCTGTCGTAAGTCCTTCGGGCGACGTCTCTAGGGAATGTATCCTGAGGCCGCGTCCGCCGGACACTCTGAGGAGGGACCGACGTCTCCCGCTCGCCGTCCATTACGCGCCCTGTCGCTCGCCTCTTGCCCCCCCCGCCGCCGGCCCCTTCTCCGCCGTGTTTGTCTCCTGCCCTTTCCTCTCCTCGCGTCGGGCGCCGGACCCCCGTTCCGCTTACAAGCCACTGTCGATCTGGTTGACCACGACGCGGCTCGTCCACTGGTCCCACTCCCGGCAGGTCTGGTAGACCTTCTCGGGGATCTCCAAATCCATGACCTCGTCGGGCTGGAAGACAACCTGCAGGAAGAAGCCCTGGGCGGCGTGCCACGCGATGTGGCAGTGGATGGCCCAGACGCCCGCGTTCCACGTATCGATCTGCACCACAATGTGCCCGAAGCCCTGCACCATCTGCACGTCGCGGCGCAGCGGGTTCTCCGGCTTCACAATGGTCACGCCGTCCCAGTCGCCCGGGCCCTGCGACAGCACGTACATCTCGAGACCGTGGGCGTGCATAGGGTGGGGCCTGAGGTGGGGGGGAGGGGAGGAGATCAGGTCAGCATACACATCGAGTCAGGAGGGGGTTGAGGGGAACCGGGGGTGTGGGTTGACTCACGCCGGGTACGGGTTGTTCATGATGATGCGGATAGACGTGTTGGTGCTGCCGTAGTTGTAGATGCCGGCACTCTCGGGGAAGCTGGTGATGCCCTCCTTGACCGAGAACATGGAGGGGGCGTTGTAGTTGACGCGCGGGGATTTGTCGTCCATGGTCCACAGGAAGTTGTCGGTCGCGTTGATGATGACGCCGATGTCCATGTGCTGGGTGAAGGAGGGCTCGGGCAGGGCGATGGCACAGAGCGGCGACGTGAGCTCGAGGTTTTCGTTGGCGCACGTGTTGGGGTCGGCGAGGTGCTCCGGCCACGGCTGGCTGGCGGGCACCGTGTTCTCGGCCGTGTCGCCGTACAGGATGGAGGCGCGCGAGAAGCGTTGGCGCGCCCCTGAGCACGTCGACAGATCCGACCGCAGCCAGAAGGCGCTGCCGCTGTCCGCGTTGGCCGTCACGAGCACGTCGACACGCTGGCCCACGCCCAGGGTAATCACCTTGGTGTCGTACGGCACGATGGGCGTGAAATCGTTGGCGATGACCTTCATCGTGTGCCCGTCGATGGACACGCGCTCCGTGCCCTGGGCGCCCGAGTTGATGAAGCGGAGGCGGTGCGTCTTGCCCTTCTCGAACCGGAACTTGGCGAGGCCCGCGTGGTTGTTGCAGCGCGTCGCGTCATTCGGCGCCACCTTGGTGCAGTCAAAGTTGTTCTTGCCCTGGATGAGGTTGTTGTCCGAAGGCGTTTGTCCCCGGAACCCAGGACGCATGATGTCCTCGATGACGGAGTGGTAGTCCTTGTGCCACCAATCTGGGTCCCGTTAGCAATGCGTTCGGCTGCTTGAGCTGGGCTGAAAGGGGGGGGGGGGGGGGGGGGGGGGGGGGGGACTCTGTTCATACCAGAGAGCATGATGGGACCGAGATCAATATCGTAGTCGACGTGGTTGGGGCCATAGATGATGAGAGGACCGAAAAGACCACCGGCGTACTGTGCCGAGTAGTGGGCGTGGTACCACGAAGTTCCGTACAAGGTGGCGCGGAATTTGTATGTGAGGCTCTTTCCGGGGGCGATGGGACACTGAGTGACACCTGGGGTGCCGTCCTCCCAAAGCGTGTTTTCTTGAAGGATGCCGTGCCAATGCATGGCCGTGCCCTCCTCCTCGTCCACGATGCTATTGGTGACGGTCACTTCGATCCAGTCGCCCCAGTTCGCCTCGATGAGGGGGCCAGGGAACTGGTCGTTCACCAGCAGAACCGACTTTTCGTAGCCGTCGGGAGCAATGATGGCCCTGGAGACGTTGAAGTCGTAGTGTCTAACAACACCCGTGTCTGGGTACGTCTGGTGGTGGTTGCGGCACGACGTCTCGGCCGATTGGGTCCCCCAAGGCGCTACACCACTACCACTGTTGCCCAAGAGCCAGAACGGCAAGGTAGGGGCAAGCAACGTTCCCCATACCGATTGCCTAAGCCGGATGTCAGTGGCTTTCGTCACCATCGAGCGGGCCATACTCACGCATTTTGCCTCTCCTGTGTTAGAGCCCCCGCGAGGCCCCTGCAACTTTCGAAGAAACCCATGCTAAGGAGTGTCGAAATACGAGTGTGAAATGTGCTCAGCAGGGAACGAGTGTGAAAGATCTGGATGACGAGGGAAAAGAGCAGCTTATACGAGGGCCCGGGGATGGACAATTATATCAAGGCCTGAGTCTGTAATTTGGTGACTTCAATGTCGCCCCTGAGCAGTGAGGAAATCCAGTGCGCACCGAATTAGACAGAGGCGCAGAATCGCCGTGGTGAGACATGCTGTCGGGCTGCCGATGGCCTTGGCGTATCTCGAACTGTATTTTGTGAGTTGGTGGTTGGCCGCCGTCACAAGCCTCGTCGGCATTGCTTTTCGACCGTGAGCAGCAAGACTCAAGACAGCACTCAGCGGGTTAAACCGACTCCCCTAATGGAGATCGACATAGACTGTACATAGCCACGCCCGGCTCGAGGAACAACTAAGCTTTTTGGGCCGGGGAAGATGCACCGGCTCGCGAAAAGACCACGGTCGAGCCTTGTCCAGCCTCTCGATGCGGCCCCGAAGGCGCCGCCGTTGGCCCGACGATGCATCGACCATCAACCGGGTTTGCCCGCGCCCGGTCCGCCCATGCTTGCCGGCTTGTAGGGAAATCGGCCAAGACGGATGACTATGAACCCCATATCGTTACAATGGATTCAGAGGACGGCAGGTGTGCCATTGCAGGCAGGGCCAGCCGTGTGGAGGGCGTGCCCTCTCCTCACAACTGCCAGTCCCTTGCCAGTCGCGGTAAAGGGTAAGGCCGAGCGAGACGTCGCATAGCCATTACAGATGCTTCCTCAATCCGGAGGGTATTCGTACTCGGAAGGCCGAGAACAAGTGCGTTACTTCATACCCGCCCCGCATCAGCTTTTCAGCTGGGACTTTTGCATCGCACAGGTACATCAGGCACGATTCCCAACCAGATAGTGATTCACAAGGATACCAGCCCTGTCATAAATGTCTCCGTCTGGATTATGACCTTTCCAACTGCTCGAATCCTCGGCGTTGTCGAAGAAAGGTTGGCGGGCAACGGGCTGGCAACTGGCAGGCTCACGCAGGGCCCACTGAGGTCTTGTTCATGGACATGTGAGTGTATCGCGGAGAGCTGTCCGGTGGCTGGGTTGCCTCGAATCAGAATGCCGGATGTTTGCAGAGGTGTATGGAATGTACTTGGGGTTGGCGAGAGGGACCCCCCGCCTTACGTTTTGCCCTCTCAGAGCGTCTGGGTGGTCGAGTAGTCAGCGCGCGAACAGACCTACCTGAACAACCACCCATTTTCACTCTCTGTATGAGTTGGCAGTGGCAATATACGGGACAGCAAGGGTCGGTAGTGGGGAGCGCTTAGCGGCGGTGCAGGTCGCTAGGTGGCGAACCGTCCAAGCGGCCGCGCTCGTTCAACGTTGCTGCGGTGATTTCGCCCGTTGTAATGAACTGTATTCCCAGCCCCCGTTCTGCGCAGGCCCCGAATCGTGGTATGCCATCTGACGGGGAAGTACGTAAAGTGGTAGTGCTCTGTGGAGCTCGCGACCTGAATTATGGATCAACAGAATAAGGTATTCTCGTACAAGCCGTGGCTCTCCGAACACCCCTTGTGTTCAACCTATAAGCCGGATGGCTATTCGTCCTGAGCACCGCCTTATAATACACGTCCTCGTATCATACAGGGCGAGCCGCCTTGCTCCACGACGGCTCGGCATAGTTTCGCGACAGCGTGTCGGTACAGCGTGTCGGTCGTGGGGAACCAATCTACAGTTCGCGAGGCCGGTAGGCTTGCTGAGCAGCCATGATGTAGGGTCGTCGCTGGGCGGCCAGGAATGCCTGGTTCGCAATGGGTGACGCATCGGACCGGATGACGCTTCCAATGCCCATGAAGAAGCTTTGGGAGCCAAGGCGATCAGCAAGATCATCAGCATGTCGGGGGGGTGCGAAGAGGGCCAACTCACCCGAATGTGGCGCCGGAACCGGCCATGTACTGGCCCAGAGTGCGCATGATGCCGTTCGTTCCGGCACCGTAGCGGAAAATGTTAACGGTTCCTGGGGCGTGGATTAGCCGGGGCGAGTGCGGGGGAGTGGTCGCAGGGGCGCACCGAAGATGAAGCCGATGATGACGCCGACGGCTAGAAACAAGCAGGGTCAGCAGGGCGACAAGGCCACCAGCGGTCCAGATCATGACATACTTCCGCCCATCATGGCGCCCATCTTCACTGCAATCACGGTCAGCTCCAGTAGCACGTGCGGGTGTAAGTCGGCGGGGGCGACGGACTCTTGTCGAAGGGCGAGGGGCCATGGCTTCCATGGCTGACGGGAACGGGCATGTTGGCGGTGGTGGGGGACGGGGATGCCGGACACGGGCGACGAGGGCGTTGGTTTGGTCGATGGATAGCGAGTCTTCACAGCTACCACTGGCGATAGCTTCGTATCGGCAGCCGGCTTCTTCTTCCTCAGCAGCTTCTTCGGCTTCTCGTCGGAAGTGGAGAAAACTTTGGGACTCCAGAGACCGTCAGGCAGGTGGTGAAGCCGGAGCGGCGGAGCTTCCAGCAGACGCCAAGCCGAGTGAAGCCCAGGTGCGGCCAGTCAGTGCTGGTCAGAGAGGGGATAGTCGAGGCCCCGCCAGCCAGATTGGAGTGCAATCTGCCGCTAAATTGGGGACGAGGCTGGACCAGCGGAGCGCGAGGCTGAGCCCTGGCCTGCAAGTGGGCGGCTGCGGTCGGCAGCCGTTGTCAGGCCAGGATCAGCTGTTGGACAAGTTGCAGAGCCCACCAGCACAGATCGTCGTCGGCAACGTGCGACACGTGTCAGTCGGTCGCCCCCCTCATCGCAATCCCAATCGCAATCCCAATCCCAATCCAGGGCCGGCTGGAGATTAGATAACCAAAATACTAGCAATCGAGGTGATGCGAAGACACGCATCCCCGACCGTCTGCCATTAGCTGCCCGTACCTTGCCGTCGCGCTGTTCCAACTCCTGAGCACCGGCGGGTAGCCGGCTATACACCCGTCTGGCCCCCCGAGGGATGGAGATAAAGGTACCTGGGGTGTCACGTGTCCACTGGGCGCTGCCAAAGGTTGGCTCCGGGGCTTACAGCGCCGCTGCGCTTATGAGCATCGATGACATAGGGTAGATCTCCAGAGCCAACAGTTGCGCAACGTCGTGACGACCGCAGCGTGGGTGCCATGCAAAGTATGCACATTCGTTGCAGCGTACAGGCTGTTGCCAACGTCCTGGAAGTAAAGCAAGTTGCCCGTTGGGTAGGTAGGTACCTACCTAGGTAGCCCGTCGACAGCACTACCTAAGGTCTCCGCGGCCGACCCCGACCCCGACCCGGGACCGCGGTATACCAACACGAAGGGAACGGCGAGACAATCCCCGGTGGAATGCGGCCCAGAATCCAAAGTAATGCATGGCAACCCGGACCCAGCGTGATACGAAACCGACAGCAGACGTGCATCCCCTGAGAGGGTGCGGCTCTGCGGCGGCGAATGGGAAACCTGGCCAGGACGGTCGAGGGCCCATGTTTTTGTTTGGCTGGTGCTGGCGCTGGTGCTGGCGCTGGCTGACGACTGGAGTCCGCTAATCAGCGCTTAGCGAGAAACGGGAGGCGACGTGCACCCGACGCAGCAGAAACAGACTCCAACAAATCTTGAGCAGACTTCATCCCAGCGCTGTCCGACCCGGCAACGAAACCATGAGATACCTGTAGTCGCCATCGAAATCCCCAGCCTGCCCATTGCACGGTAAGTCTGAACACCACCCGCCCTCGCCTCGCGTGCTCTCCCCTTCGCCCCCCCCCCCCCCGAGCCGCTGTCGTCCGGGCCTCGCCCTGCCCGCTGTATCACCTGCACCCACGGCATGACGCCCACCCGTTGACCCGACGGGCCTCGACATCGCCGGCCACTTGCAGCTGACCACATCTCCATCATCCTCATCACAGACGACCGGCGGCTATTGTGCTGTCCGCGCCTGCTGCCCTTCGCCCGCTTTGTCTCCCATCGCCTGCCGTCGTCCCGTACGCCGCGCACCGACGTCGTCGTCATCCCCAGCGAGGTCGCGTGGAATGGTGCATCTGCTCCCGACGCCCTCGTCGACCTGCATCGCCCACTAGAGCCCGACTCCTCCCTCGAACACCCCCAGCCCACCCTCCAATCTCTAGTTCCTCATGACCGCTGTCGCAAGCCCTCCTACACTGACACAGCACAATCGGCCGGCATGGGGTATGAATGGTCACGCCGCTGGTCAGACTCTTAACGGGCAGATGAACCCCGACGATGTGAACCGCATGTTCATGCCACGCAAGAACCTGCAGCGGACCAACTCCTCCTCGTCGATTTCCTCCAACGCCTCCGCCTCTACTGTCGTTGGCCCGACGCCGCAGCAGCCGCAGCAGCAGCCGCCGCAACTGCCGCAACAGCAGCCGCAGCAGCCGCAACCGCCGCCGTCCCAGCAGCAGCCGCAGCTGGCTCCGCCCAGCCCAGCGAATGGTGGTGGTGGTGCGACCATAACGGCTGCTGGGGATCTTGCTTCGTGGTCCAATGCTGCTGGCACCAAGAAACGCCCCCAGGGAAAAGCTCCTTGGCCCTCGCAGAAAATCGAGTACGCCTCCCCCGATATGCGCGTTATGCGGCGCGACATGGTACCCGGCGGCGGAGGTGGCCCTGCTGGAGGCGGTGTCCTGAACGGAATCAGCCCCATGCACGTGCCGGCGCCCGTGTTGCCGTCCCAGGGCCAGATGGTCGCCTCGCAGCAGGTCATGCCACGGCCCCCGATGCCTGAGGGAGGTCCCTCCGGCAGCCAGCCGGTCCTCTACCTGCTCTCCCTGAATGGCACCTTCGAGCGCAAGACGATATCTGTTCCCTTCTCCCCTGACACCCTTAGGATCGGTCGTCAGACGAATGCGAAGACGGTACCGACCCCCATCAATGGCTTCTTTGACTCCAAGGTGCTGTCGCGCCAGCATGCCGAAATCTGGGCCGACCGACAAGGCAAGATCTGGATACGCGACGTCAAGTCCTCCAACGGCACCTTTGTCAACGGCACCCGTTTGTCCCAGGAGAACCGCGAGTCGGAGCCCCATGAGCTGCAGACGGGTGACCATCTGGAACTCGGTATCGACATCGTCAGTGAGGACCAGAAGACGGTTGTCCATCACAAAGTGGCCGCCAAGGTGGAGCACGCCGGCTTTCTCAACAGCTCGAGCAACCTGCTGGACATGAATTTCGGTGACCTGGACCCTGCGAACGGCTCCATGATGATGCAGCCCGTCGGTGCCATGCCTTACCGAGGACGCAACGGCAGCCAAGCATCCATGGCCAACAATGGACGCATGGCGGCGCCGGGCAACATGATGGCCCCGCAACCCAACGGTATGCCGCATCAACGCCAAGGCTACTTCTTCTCGCCCATTAGCACGGAGCAGATTGTGAAGAGGCTTCAAGTAAGTCCCCCCCTCCCCCCCGCGGGCCCCGCGCCCCGGCACGAGCTAACCCTCTTCGTTCCAGAACGAGATGCGCACGGCACGCCTGCAGTCCCAAGATCTGGGCCGGACGAACCAATTCATCAGCGCGCTTCTCTCTAAGGACGACATACGGGACATGGAGAAGCTCGACCCGGCCGAGAACCTAAAATCCCATCTTTCGAACGGCAACATGAACTCGATGCCCTTCATGAGAAGCGACAGCAAGGCGCGCTTCACCGACCCACCAGCGCCCCCTCCGCAGCAGCCGTTGCCCGAGAAGCCCGATGTGCCCCCTCTGAAGCGTGGCACGACAGAGCGACCCAAGGCCAACACTCCCAACTCGGCCGCTTCTCCTGTGCGTCAGGACGGCAATTCGAGCCAGATTTTGCAGTTGACCCGTGATCTGGACCAGGTGAAACGGGATTACGAAGCTCAGTCGTCTCGTATGCGGGACCTAGAGCTGAAGTTGGATCAGGAGCGGAGAGCAAGAGAGCTGGCTGAAGAACTAGCAAGGCGTCTCGAACAAGACGCAGCCACGGCACAGATGAACGGCGTCGCAACAAAGCCTGCCGATGGAGAGTCAACCTTGGAAGCGGCATTCGAACCGCCAGTCGAGGCCCCGGCGTCTTCCAAGGACCAGGCGACCCCGAGCGTTCAGGCTGAGGCCGAAGAGTCGGCACCCGAAGTAAGCGCGATCGAAACATCTGCGTCGCATTTGCACACGCAGCTGGAATCCATGGTCAAGGAGATCCGGCAGCTCAAACAGCAACTCGAGACATATAAGCTCCGCGCCGAGACGGCCGAAGCGGAGCGTGATGCTCAGCGCCAGACGCTGGCCGAGATGGCTCTGCAAATTCGCAAAGACGCCGAAGCTCGAGAGGCGGCGGCGGCCAAGGAGCACAAACGGACGAGGTCGCGCTCACGCACCCTGCGGAGTTCGGACGCGGGCAACCCGATCGCGGAGAGGCCATCGACGCCCGCCAGAAGCCCCTCGGGCCGTAAGGAGAGCCACGAGCCGGCTGCTCCGGCTGACATGCCCAGCCTGTCTCGGGCCAGCACCATCACACCGTATTCGAACCAGGCTAAAGGCCTCGTACACGACCCGGTAGTGGCCCACAGCCTGCCGTACGCGTCGATGCTCGGCGTTGTCCTGCTCGGCATGGGGTTAATGGTCTACATCAATGGCTGGCAACCTCAGCCCTCGCGGCTCGACAAGTGAGGCGGCCCGGGGCCTCTCACTACTAACGACGCTACGACTCACGGCTACCATGGCATGGCAGCTTTCCTGGACATCATTAGCTCTCAAGCCCAGTTCTGCGGGCAGCGGTTTCTTTTGTGGATATCCTCAACGACGCCTTCCCGCCTTCGCCATCATATCTTTTCTTTCAACGCACATGCAAGCGCGCATGGTCATGTAACATGAACGACGGTGGATTTGCGGGCGCACCGGCAGGCTGGCGGCTTTTTGGTAGCATATCGACCGACCGGAATGGTTGGTTGGCTTTCTGAACGACTGGCGGGGCGGCTGGCGAGGGGCGACCGCTTGTGTTATTAGGACATTATCATAGGCAAATCCCTCGTGGGACTCGAGCGATTTTTCGAAAACAGGCAGGCTTGGGCGTTGTCTGCTGTGTCAATGCCGGATTAGAGATTGTATGGGGCGTCCTCAGCTCGGTGTACGTCCTTCCAAACAGAAGGTCGCGCTTTAGGTTGCATTAATCAATGGTACGAAGCGAATGATGGTTCCCATTTCCTACCGAGGGGCAGCACGGCCAGGCCTACTTGCCGCTTGCCGATTCCCGTCATCATGTGGGAGAATCTTGGCTCGAGTGACCATGACACTCCACACCACGGCGACCGAACACAAACCGCGCGAGATCAGGCTTTGGAGGCGGGGGAGCACCCACCCGATGTCTTCGTCCAGGAGCACCACGCTTCGCTTCTTCCGCGTGAAGATACGGCGCTTGTGGCCGTCGAGGTCGAGCGGGGAGCCGTCGGCGAGGCGGTCGAGAATGGCGAGACCAACCTCGACGCTGCGGCGCCCCGCACACGCCCTCGTCCATCAGCGACTCGTGAGCCGGCGCGACTCCCAGCGCGAGCTCGGGCTCCAAGGCCCGCGCCAGAAGCTTCTCGCGCGTCCTCACGAGGCCGGCGAAGAACGCCGTGCGCGACAGGCTCATAGTGCTTCCCCCTTTTTCCGTGGGAGCAAGGGAGGGGGGGCACGGGGTGATGAGCCCCGAGCCTCTGGCGGAGCGAGGCGTCAGCCTCCTAGGTGAGCCTCACCAACGGCTCGTAGCGGAGCAAGTAACAAGGACCAGAAAAGGACGAACGATCCATGGTTCTTCGCCAGGTTGTAGAGATCGCTTCTTCTTCGAAACTCGCAGTCGTCTTAAGTGCTAAGTGGCAGGGCCTGTCAAGGAACCATATCTCGAGGTTGCCAACACAATTGCGCTCCTGGAGCCGCAGAAGGAATGGCCGCACCATGTCCAGTTATACGGAGCATCCGTGGAAATCTCGGGTACGCAGGGAACCGGCTGCCTCAAACGGGATGGCGGCGACGCTGGACGCGAAGAGGGCGGCAACGATGGTGGAGAACAGCATAGCGTTGATGGAATCTCGGTAGGTCTGAGGGGAGTTCTTGTTTTACAAATAGGCAGGTGGTTTTGGATTTTTTTCACGTTAAGGGAGAAGAATGAAGGAAAGAAGTCACGGATACGTTGGGCATTCACGACAATCTACAGTCCCCGTTTCGCAAAATTCAGTCTCATAGTTCGATGGCAGACACGGATAACTCGGGCCACTTCTCGGCGCGAATCAGTCATTCATGCAGCTATTGTAAAGCCCGGGATGTCGCAACCCATCGTAGCGCAGCCGATCGTGTTCCTTGTCCCAGCTGAAGGCGGCGGGACAAGTCCTAAACATGGCCTCTACGCTACGACGTAGGCATCGTTAGATACTCGGAATATAAGGAAACGGCATCACCAGCGTAGTCGATTGTTTCTCCACTGCCCAATAAAATATGAAGATGGGAGTTCTAGGTCGACCGAGTCTGACTCTGCTCGCTGCCGCTTACGGAGTCTTGATCCTGTAAGTTCGAGGACCCCCATTTCGGCCCCCCCCACATTTCGGCCCCCCAAAAACACCACGCTTAAAACCAACCCTAACAATAGAACTTAAGATGTAGCCTTAATTAACAGCAACTCTAATGCAGGAACTGGCCTCACTTAAGCTTTCGCTATCGCTCTCTTCATCTAGACCACTTTCAACCTCCCCGACCGCTAATTGAGCTCGGTGGATATCTTCAATATTCGCGAACTTCGAATTAGGGCTTAAATCCACCTTCTTCCTCTTCCTTGGTTTAATAGTCTCAATCCTCGCTTCGAGAGCCTGAATTTGCCTTTACGCAGTAGCCAATTGGACATTCTTCTCATCAAAGGCCTTTTGAATCTTCCGGAAGAGTAGCCGTTATGTGGTTGAGTGTTCCGCTAGCTGGTTCGAAAGCTGTACTTGGTCCTTGAAGTCTGACGTCTTCTTTGGAGTCGACCAAACCACTATAGAAGTATGGGATCTCTTCGGAGGTGTTAAGAAGGCTCTATTCGAGTGGTATTGCTTCGATTTTGTTGTATCGGGTGTTGTTTGGTGTGCATTTTGAACCAAATTCCGGCTTAGAAGCGGTTTAGCTATACTCACTGGCCAGAGACCGGCTGCTTTCCACCCATTCCGGATATTCTGGCTAGTAAGCCCGGCTAAACGAGCCTTCTGATAGCAGGCAAGGAAATTTCGCTTGCCAACTACTGTAGAGTCCGTTAACTGAGTTAGAAATCCGAGCTCTTTCCGGTACGCCGATTTCAGAGAACTGAAAACGGCTAAATCGAGAGGTTAGAGGACGTGAGAGGTATGAGGGGGCAAAAACAGAAGGTAAATCCGATGAGAGAAGCACTGAAACATGAAATCAGTCGTTATATGGCTTCCATGGCCGTCCATAACGAGTAGGCGGTACTCGGAAGGGTCCTCGGGGGTGGTATTCGGGATAAAGACTTTCTTAAGCCACTCGAGCGCTGTTTCGTCTGTGATCCATCCGTTTTCGGTTGCAGTGAACTGCCAGCCTCTAAATTGGCTTAAATCGACCGGGAACCATTGCTATTGAACCGTCTTGCCCTTGAAAATGACTAATGGGGGCAGGGCGTGGCCTTGAGCAGAGATGCATTCAATGAAGGACGTCCAAGCACGAGAACCTGGCTGTTTCTTTCGGACTGAGCGTTTTTCCGAACCTCCAAGTACTAGACCATTCGATCCAGCACCTTCTAGGAGTCCTGCTTCATCCATGTTATGGCGGTTAGCCGGTTTCACCCTCTGGATCTCCGGCAGCTGAAGATATCGGAACCATGGACGAATTACCTCGACTGAGGCGCCATTAACACGCTGCGAGTCGATAGACCGGCTCTTCTGGACCCGTACGGCTGGGTTCCTGCGTAGGAAGGCCTGTAGCCATCTCTTTCCGAGTGGCTCGCTGTCGCCCTGAGCCCGGAGGATGCGTTCGGCGAACTCCTTGACTTGGGCGTGTGAAGGCGGAAGGCCTAGGGCAGCTTGGGTCAGGATCCAAGTCGTAAGTAGCTCTTCCTGGACTGGTCTGAGCCTCTGTTGGTCTGCGAAGGCTTCCGGCCTAGGTTGATGGCCTTTAATTCGGCTTTGTAGTGTTGACTTCGGTATGCCGTAATCTCGAGAGGTCTGCTTGATTCCACCCCCAGCTGCAATAGCAGTTAGGGCTTGTTGAAGGTCGGCTTCTGAATATTGCTTCATAATAAGAGATTAAATGCAGATATTAAGTTTTAGATAGATTGAAGCAAATTTGCTGAAGTAAATTCAAAAAGAAGTCGAGGGGCTGGAAATTCGGTGGCTGGTTTTTGGGGGGCCGAAATGTGGGGGGGGCCGAAATGGGGGTCCTCGAACTTAGTCAGTATCGCCAACACGCCGCCAGCATTGTTACGCGGACTTGAGGACATGACAGTCGCAGTCCTCTCGGGGACAATGACTTCTAGTCCTGCATCACCGAAAGAAAAAAGATTCGGGCAGCATTTGTTACGTGCCGATCTATCGGTATGCGAAGTGGAGTACAATATTCACCAGTTTGGAGCCACGCTGGCTTTGGTGGTATTTTGACTCGGCGTTTTTCTTTCAATAACACCGAACCCGTGTACCTCATACATGGCTGCTTCTGCCGTCAGAGTGTTTTCATCGCGGGAACATAAGCCAACATTCTTTGGCCATCCAGTATGTTTGCGGGCCCAAAGAAGAGGCTACAAGGTGAGAGGAAAGAGGACACCCCCCATTTCCGGGATTTGCAACGAACCCGACTTCCGGGTTACAAATAAAGTATCCGACGTGGTTTTTCCGTTGCTTCGAAATTTGAATTCCAGATTAGAACGTTGATTAGTATGTCTTTGCATTGTCACCCATGGGCTAATGCTGTCATGTTGGAGGTTTCCGTCACGATAAAAATGAATTGTCCATCACAACGCAGTCGGCATACTATGAAGGAAACCATGGAATAACAACGTGTCCTGTGAAGCAAACGTCTCCTTCGGCCCATGACGAGGTGCGATATGCCAAGGTGGTATGTCGCCCAGCAAGTCAAAATAATGAAACCCCAAGCACGCTCTCATTTAGACGACCTTTTCTCCATCCCTCCGCCAACTCGTCATCGGGCTCTTAGAACGTCGACGAGTATACCGAGGCCCTGGAGCGTGCACGGCACCAACAATATTACGTCTGCCACAGTAGCGGCGATTTTCTTTTCCAGAGGTGTCCCACCTGCTTCGGTGCTGTTTCGCGTGGGGAATCCCCCAACCTCGAGTGGCGGCGATGGGAATCCAGCGGGGGCATTCTTCCCATGACGTCCAGCTTCAACATGTGCGGCGGGAGCTAAGGCGACCACGCCGGCGGTGGCGATGCAAGGATAGACGGCCAAGAGTACGGGGGTGCAGGGAACAAGCTAGACGAGTCCGAATGGTGGCAGCTGTACCGGGAGGGGGGCCGTCGGGGGGCCGTCGGGGCGCCTCAGATGGGGCACCACTACTACCACCAGCAAGACCCGGGGCAGCGCATCGGACTCGGCGTCGATAACCCGAGCGGCTGTCCTCCTGTACGCCCCGCCCCAGGCCCGGCGCCTAGCCAAGCAAACCCGAGGGCGATACGATGGCGGCATGGACGGGCGGGCGTGTTTTGTCACCCGTACGCGGCAGTCGTGCTGGTGAGACAGAGGCGCAGGGGCCTACGCAGACGGGACGAGCTGGCGCCTACTCGGGTTCGCGGGACCCGTGGGGGAATGCACCTCTGCCGGTTCTGGTGGGCGGCCTCTTGGTCCTCTGCTTCGGCCGGCGGCGCCGTCGCCGTCTAGAGCCCCATGTAGAATTTCCTCTGGGCGTCGGTGGCCCAGACGCCGAGCTCGGTCGGGTGGCGGAGGCACCACAGGGCCAGCTCGCGGGCGACGAGGCAGTCCTCGAGGCTGCTGTGCGGCCGGTCGGGGCCGGTGCGCATGTCGAGGCCGAGCAGCTCGCGGGCCATCTTGGGGAGGCCGTGGAGCTTGGAGTGGGCGGGCGCGAAGCCGACGGCGGCGTCGCTGGCGAGGATGGAGGTGTCGAGAATGCGGTCGTGGCGGAGGCGCAGCGCGCGCAGGTCGTGGCCCAGCGCGTGGCCGACGACGAAGGTGGCGCGGTCGAGGTGCTTGAAGAGCTCGGCGCGCGCGGCGCCGAAGCCGGGCAGGGCGCGGCCGGCGCGGGCGGCCGCCTCGAGCGCCGCGGCCGTGATGCCGTGCACCTCGCTCCGGTAGTCCAGCATCTTCTGCGCCGGCGTCGCGAGGCTGTCGACCAGCACCTCGCCGCTGAACAGGTCGATGGCCGTCACGTGCAGCAGCTCGCGCGACGACCGGTTCTTGCCCTCCGGCACGCCCATCTCGCAGCCGAGCACGACGGCCGTCCGGCCCGGCGCGGCGCGGTCCGCGGCCGGCGCGTCCTTGAACCGCTTGCCCCGCGGGAAGCTGTACTGCGCCGCCCGCAGGCGGGGCAGCGGGTGGTGTTGCTCCTGCAGCAGGTCGCGCACCCGGGCGCACTCGGCCGGGCCCAGCCGCGTGTACTGGCGGCCGCGGAAGCTGAGGGGGTCGGGCCGGCTCTCGTCTGCGGGCGGGGGACCCGGGGAGGGCCGCGTGGCCTTGCGAGGAGGCCCCGGGCCCGGCCGGGGCAGCGGCCGCGTCGGCGAGGCGGGCGTGGCGGTCGGGCAACCGGTCCTGGTCCAGAGAGCGGGCCGCAGGCTGGACATGGCACGGCGGCCCAGCGCGCGCTGCACCGGGCGGATGCACGGCGGCGCGGCGCCTGTCGCGCGAAGCATGTCTGGGATCTTGTTTTCCGATGCTCCCCGGATCGAGGCGGGCGGGTGTGGTGGGCAGGAGGCCCCGAGTCGCCGGTGCACGCGTGGCGGGACAGCGTCGGAGAGGCCCAGCGGTTGGGCGGTGGCGGCAAGAACTGGAGGGCGTTCGCGGTGGCCCCGTGGCGTGGGTGCCGCGGCCGCTGCCCCCACATGTGCAAAATTCTCGGGGTCCCCTTCCCAGCCGCAGCCGAGCCAGGCATCCGTGTCGGCGACCCGCGCCGGCCTCGGCTCCGCGTGCGCCGTGCTGGTCGGGGCCCGTCCGGCCTTTCGCGGGCCCTGTCCGTCCGAGCGCCGCGTGAGGCCGTCGTCGGCTTGCCCATGCGGAGCCCGGCGGTGAGAGTCGGTGCCGCCCATGGAGGAGCGGGCCATGGTTCGCCATCGGTCGCCGTATGCTACCGACGACGCCGAATGCATGGGTGCCTCTGCGAGCTCTTCCCCGCCCTGTTGGTCATGGCATTCGCGTGAGCCTGGACGCCTTCGCAGCCGCCGGCGAGGGCATGTTCCAGTCACGCAGACCGACGGCGAGCGTCTGTTTTGGCAGCGTTTCATCCCCCCCCCCCACCTCCACCCGTCTCAGCTTTCGCCAAGGCGTCTCACAGCCCGGCATCGCTCTTGCAACTGGACAGGCCATGCCCGAAGCCTTCCCACCGCAGTGCTCGATATAATTCGTGCTCCGTCCCTCCTCCGCGTCCGCCCGGTTTCCCCAACGAGCCCGGCGCAACAACACAGACCCCCACCACGCCTTCTCACTTCGCGCCATGGCCCTCCCTACGCCCGCCAGCCTGGCCCGGCTGCTCCTCGGCCTGCTCATCGCCACCTTCCACGTCGCCGGCGCGGCCGCTCTCCCCGTCGGCCCCGGCCGCCCGGCGAATGCGCGACGCAGCACCGTCTACAGCGGCCACGGCGTTGTCCTCGGCCCGGGCGGCACCAGCGCCGGCATCGAGGGGACCGGCGGCGTCGTCATCACGCCGGGTCGGGTCCAGCCGGTCGATTTCGGAGCGTCGTCGCATGACGTCGACTTGGGCAATGGCGTCCCCCTCCGGCTAACGGGCGGAGACCTCTCGGTGGACGGCACTTCGGTGTGAAGACGTGGAAACGGGGGCGCATCCTCGGCTTGCCGTTTCCCCTCGCCATGGCACCCGTTCCGGACGAGGCCCGCTCTTCTACGTTGTGGACGCCCATGCCGGCCCCCGAACGCCGACTTGGCGGGCTCTCCGACGGCGGGAAAAGCGAGGCCAGCGATGCCCGCGTATGCCTCGACCTTTCCCACCCGGACACCTACGACGGCGGCCTGCTCTACCACCAGGGCCGCCACCTCGCCTACATCCTGGTGCCCCCAGACGACGCCGAGTATGCATTCCGCAGGAGAGCGCGCCCGCAGCTCTGCATCCCTCCCCTTGAGACTTATCTTTCCAGCTGGATAGACCTGGTCCAAGATCGCTCAGGGCAATCCCGGCTACCAGGGCCTCCGCGATGGAGCTCTGTACAGGGTGGAACCAGCCGAGTCTTACCTATTCTTATAGGCTACCGCGGATACATCACAAGAGAGAAGCATTCTCCCATCCAAACTTCTGTAATTTAAAATGCTATACGAGCTAGCGCGGAAAGCGGTTAGTATGTTTAAAACACTGGCTTACCAAGACAAACCTATACAGTTATCGAAGCGGCTTTGTAATCTTTCCCTCACTAAACAGCTAGTCCAAGTTGCTTAGGCGGTAAATAATACGTGTTGGTAGAGTTTGCACCAAGTGGTTCTTATGTTGCAGTGGGGGTTTGTAGCCGGGGCGAAAATCTATCTCCTGAGCGAGTACTGGAACATTGGCAGCACCATACATACCGAAGTACTTATGGTGTCCATTAATATTCGCGGGCCCGCCAGAAGGATACGAGGGTCTTGATTGAGTGCATAGACGACTCTATGGGCAAGCTGGCACGCTGGCAAACAAGGCAGACCCGCGGCCACGACCCTTTGTAGTCACACGCGGGGGCAAGTCAACAGAGGCTGTATCTTGGTCCGCGTAGGCTAGCCAGCGACCCAAACCGCCGGGTAAGGAAATATGAGCCATGATACGTTCTAGGCTAGGGTATATCTCAGTACGCAGAAAAGGTGGTGCCGATAAGCGGCGGGGTGGATATGTGACCTGCTTTTTGCTTTGCACATGGAACAGCCCAGCGCTGAATAGACAACGAGTGAGTGGAGCAAGCCGAGAAATACTCTTGACAATTTAATGTTATGCCTTTACTAGGCCCTCTCCTTGTTGACCTTGATCCTTGCTGCACTTCTCTTCTGTACTGTTTCCCCTTCGACCCATTGTCCCTTATCATGTTTCCATGTCATGTTTGATTCCCCCCCCACGCTAGGCCGTCCCTGTCTCTTGCACCATTCCATGTCCACCGTCGTCCAGTCCACCCACGAGCTCAAGTTCCCTTGCCGGCCTACTGACTCTTATGGCGTTTATATGGATACACAATACGGTAAAACAGACCGGAATGCGAAGGTGAATCGCATCTAGCGCTTTCTTCTTGCTCATCCTAATAGGTTTCGTGTCCCAAGTGTACTCCGCCAGCGACCTCGAATCATGCCGGGCAGGAAAAAACCATACTCCAAAGGCAAAATCATTGCCTCGATCTATAAACCACGTGGTTTCGGCTGTTAAGAATGTCATTCTTGGTGTAAAAAAGCGCATCCGCTCTTCCTTTCCTGTATCTTGCCTGCACTGAGCCCGGCCTCCCCGTGCCTCTGCCTGTCGCCCCTTGGTATTCTTGTATCCAGAGTTATTCTGCATAGATAACTTCCATTGCATTTCCTAACTATTCCACTAAGAAAACCCTAGTTCGAGGCTATCCTAGTTTTCTCCAGGGGCTGGTGTACTCCTTGGCCTAGAAACAGCCGCCGAACTAACAGGCCTCAACTACACGGTCCCTCCCCAAACCCGATAATAGACGATACCGTGCGGTTTTTTTTTAGTAAAGGCAGGTGAAAGAAAGAGCGTTCCCACACCACTGACTGTTTAACAGCAGCAAAGCATGCCTAGCCTATTCGCACTTGCTCGAGTATGTCCTCGGCTTAGGCTTGGAGACAATGCTTATCAGAGGACGATGTGAACTAGGGCGTAAACTTCCGAGCGAGGCAGGTAGCGCTGGCTATGTAAAGCGTCTGTAGTTTCACTCGACTTTGGTTCGCCGTTCGCCGACGTCTCGACCTTATCGCCCTACGGCGACGCCTAGGACAGCCTGTGGCTGGACCACTGCGGCGCCGAGATACGGCCGGTGCCGTCGATGCTGGTCCTTGGCTGGGCTCCATTTTTGGTGCCGTGCTTCGGTCCCTTACGCCTGGGTGGCACCAGGGTCCAGTGGCTCTGGGATGCGATCGGATGATGAAGCGACGGCTGGCCGTTGCCCCCCCCGACGGCCTCTGTCTTATTCAGACGGCGGGCCGTCTGCTCCTGGGCCTACGCCGCGTCTGGGCACGGCGTAGACATGATGCTGGCGCGGATGGTGCAGGGCGATAACACAGCCTTCGATATCGGCCTCGAGCACGCGTGCGATTAAGATGCGCTCAACTACGTCACCGTCGTGCGTGGTATCATCCCGTCGTACTCGCCGCCCAGTAACCTTGCATACCAGGGTCTGGTCTGGGCAAGGGACGGCAAGGGGGTGAAGGATGACGGGGCACGTTTCGAGGGTGTTCTGGGCACTACCCCGGATCTCGCGTCCAGTGTGCGCTATGCAGCACTGTTTGCTGAAAAGTGCATCCCGGCTTAGAGTTCACACGTAGTTCTCTAACGTTAGTGGCATGTTCACCTCTAAGAAAGCACCCCAGGGGATGGATGGCTTGTGCAACCGGGATTCGATGGGATGGGAATGGCAATGGCAATTGGCATGCGATGGTGCTTGGAAGCGCTCCTGATTAGATAAGCCGAGGCAGCCACCAGAAGGCACTCTCCCCCTTGTGTAACGTCAGAGTCGCGTCGGACAAGAATCCATCGACTTTATTTCCATCTGCGCCACCGAGCCTGCATCGGGAGGGCAAACACTTGTCGCAAACGCGCGCCGACCGTTTTTTTTCTCTCGCTCTCGCGTCCGATTAATTGCTAAATAGTGATATCCATATTTCTGCCGTCGTAGACATACGGCTTCCTTTCTTCGCTCTGGCTTTTGTCCCACCTACTCAACCCACTCGCTAGACGGTGCGACCCCTCCGACACAGGCCGCCAAAATAGGTCGCCGACGAGAAAAGAAGAAGAACCGGCACCAGAAAGAGCCCCGTCGCCCCCGAGCTTTCTGGCCGCGCAACATGGGCAACGAACACTCTTCCCCCATAGACCCCGACACCCCGCCTGCGACCCTGAAGGACCGCACCCTGGCCGCGGTCGCCGACCTGGTCAAGGATGGCGGCGTCAAGAACATCGTGGTGCTGACGGGCGCCGGCATCTCCACGGCCGCCGGAAGTAAGTTGGCCACGCCGAGTTGGTGAGGGACCCATGGAGAACTAACTGACGGGCGCGGCCAGTCCCCGACTTCCGATCGCCCAAGACCGGGCTCTACCACAACCTGCAGCGCCTCAAGCTGCCGCACGCCGAGGACGTCTTCGACATCGATTACTTCCGCGAGAACCCCTACCCCTTCTACATGCTGGCCAAGGAGCTGTACCCGGGCAAGTTCCACCCGACCGTGTCGCACGCCTTCGTCGCCCTACTCGCCCAGAAGGGCCTGCTGCGCATGCTCTTCACCCAGAACATTGACTGCCTGGAGCGCCGCGCCGGCGTGCCGGGCGACAAGATCGTCGAGGCGCACGGCAGCTTCGCGACGCAGCACTGCATCGACTGCAAGGCCGAGTTCCCGGACGGCGCGATGCGGGAGCACGTCGAGCAGGGCGCGCCGCCGCGCTGCGGGCGGCCCGGCTGCGACGGCCTGGTCAAGCCCGACATTGTCTTCTTCGGCGAGCAGCTGCCGCCCGTCTTCTACGAGCGCCGCGACGAGCCGGCGGGCGCCGACCTCGTGCTGGTGCTCGGGACGAGCCTGACGGTGCAGCCCTTCGCCAGCTTGCCGCTGCTCGCCGCCGACGGCGTGCCGCGCGTGCTCTTCAACAAGGAGTGCGTCGGCGACCTGGGCCATCGCGCCGACGACGTGCTCGTCCTCGGCGACTGCGACTCGGGCGTGCGCCGCCTCGCCGACGCCCTCGGCTGGACGAGCGAGCTCGAGGCACTGTGGCGCGGCGTCGTCGGCGACGAGGAGGCGGCGCGCCAGGCTGCGCGCCTGCAGCAGTCCCAGGCCGAGGCCGAGGACGAGGTGGACCGCCTGGTCCAGGGCGTGGAGGATAAGTTGGAGATATCTGGCCACCCCGCCGACGACGGGGATGCTAACACGGGACAGGTCGGCGAGCCGGCCGCTGCGGCACGGCACCAAGCTGGAGAGGATGATGCGGCGCCGTCGGGCCCAGAGGCAGCGGGACGCCCAGAGGCAGCGGGACGCCCAGCGGAAAGCCCGCACGGTGCTGCGCTTGGTACTGAAGGCACGGGCCGAGAGGATGATCGGCCTGAGCGCGACGCGCACGATGCAGCAAAATCGGAATCGCGTGGGAGACCGCCTCGCGCTGAAGGCATGGGCGACACTGAAGAGCCGACAGCTCGAGAGGCACCGGCGTCTTAAGCCGCGAGCCTCTCTGGGCCCTAACAGGCCTTAGGTATGGTCCCGTGCTGCCGTATGACACTCATTCGGAAGCCTTTCGTTCCGGGGGTTTCTCTAGAAGGAAGCACTGGCACTCTCGAAGCATTCTGTTTAGACGGCGGGGGACCCCCCCCCCCTATACAACATGGAATTTGCGGTGGCTGGCGAAAATGCCGGGGACATTTCCCGAGCGGGAACACGCGCAAATGTGTACTTATACCCATGAGCTCCGGCATGGCCAGATCATTGCTGGCCACGCGACGGTTTCCTTGCCCGTCCTTAGCGTCCAGGAAGGGACGCCCAGCCGTGCGTTCTGGTGATGGTAAAAGCCCCGTCGGTGATGCCCGACGGACTGGACGGTCGACTACTTACTTACCCCGTCTCCCATGCGCTTCATTGTATACGTAGCGCCCTAGGCGTTTCCCAAGGCACCCGAGAAACAGGCACCCATCACGGGGGCAACTCCCGCCCTGGGACGCTTCTCTGTCCGCGGTACGCAGCAGCAGCCCGCGCTCTCGTCCGCGCGGGGCCCGGCGCCCCGACCCAGCGACGTGCGCATTCCTCGTGACGAAGACGATGTGCTGGATCACGCCGATGGTTCATCACAGGACGCCTCACGGACAGTCGACCGGATCGGGCAGCAGCCCCTCTTTGTCCTGGCCGTACAGCTTCCATAACGACCACCGGGGGCGAGGGGGTGGTTCGCTATCAGACCGCATCTTGGCAGTGTTTACAATCTGGACGAGTCTTCAGGCGGCTGTTTCCTCTTTCCTTGGGGATTTTAGGCTCAAGGTTGCCGCCGGGCGGTCCGAGTACATGAGGTAGCCCTCATGCATGTCGGTACTGGAAGCTGCAGGGGGCGGACGGGAATTCACTCCCGGGCCCGGCAATTCCTCTCATGCATGCGCAGGTGCATTGTACCTGAATAAGTAGAACGTAGTGCATCTTGGCCACCGGCGTGAAGTGGAGGCCCGCTGACGGTGAGCAGGCTTACTGGTGGTGAGTTGCCAAATTCAAGCTCAATTTATGGTTGCTTGGGGGTATCATTACTTGTAAGCCTGTCCGTATCCATCCGTGTCCTGTACAGTCTGTGTTGGTAAAACCAAACCAATCCACGACCGTACCTAGTTGAAGATCTTCTTCCGCAACCCGTTGACAAATTCCTGATCTCCGTACTTGCCCGAACGCGCCCTGGCCTGGTTGTCTGCCTCGCGGGCCATGCGATCTCGTTCTTCGAGGGCGGCAAGGCGCTTCTCTCGGTCGCCGTCTAGCTCGGTTGCTGCTTCTTGCATCGCTGCCAGCTTCCGGGCTCGTTCCTCGTCTGCCGCGGCGCTGGAAGCACCACCACCGATTCTGCTTCCACCTTGCCCGAAATCGCGTCTGTCCCAGCCGTTGGGACCTCGCTCATCTCTTCGCGGGCCTCGGCTGTGGCTATCATACCGCTCATCCCTGTCTCTTCTTGATCGCTCGTCGCGAGGCTCCCTAGCATTGTCCTCCGGGCTACGGCGTCTACGATCGCGGTGGTCGCGGCTGCCTCGGCGGTCGTCGTCGACCGAACCATCTCGCCTCCGTCGGTATGATGAGCGATCTTCAGAGTGGTCCCGTCTCTTTCTGTGCTGATCCTCACCTGACCTGGACGGCCTGGGGCTTCTGGAGCGCGAAGGGCCATCTCGGGACTCCGACCGGTGTCTGTACCGTCGTCCCCGGTCTCTCGACTCATCCCTTTCTTTCGAATCCGAGCGGCGGTGGCGGCGATGGCGCTCGCGGTCTCGGGAGTGAGACCGATGCCTGTGGTGGTGGCGGTGTCTCCTTGAGCGTTTCTCTTCACTCCTGGACGAGGCGTCATCGCTCTTGCCCATAGACGCCAATAATTGTTTCCTTCTCGTCGGGTCTCTCATGATGGCTTCGTAGGCAGCCTGCTCCTGCTTCTTCATGGCCAAGAGGGGATCGTCTCGAATCTTGGCGGCTGTGTCGCGGACCGAGTTGGCGTTCTGGAGGGCCATGAAGCTGTCTTGACCGGCGCTCTTCTCGAGCTTTTGGTGGTCAGTACCTTTGAGCAGGTTGTCGACGCGGCGTTTTCCCAAGAGATAGGCCTCTTGTTCCTCGGCAGTGCCGCCGCCGTTGTCGCTAGGCCCCTGGTACATCCAATCGACGCGATCAACGCGGCGCCGGTTACCGGCAGCCTCGAGCTTTTTCTCGATTTCTTCCTTGGCGCGTTCCTCCTTGAGTTCGCGAATGCGCTGTTCGGTGCGCTTGCGCTCGTCCAGAGCCTTCTTTTCCTCCTCCCACACCCGCTGCTGATTTTTCATCAGATGCGGGTGCCATGACTTCTTCAAGTTCAGATCTCCGCCACCCATCTTGCCGGTATTGGGGGGGAGACTGGTTTCGGGTGTGGAAGTGGCAGGCTTGTTGGACCTGGCGGTTTGGCGCGAATGGTGTTGATGTTGGGTAGGACTGGCAATGACGGCGGTTGGGGAGCTGCGGATACCCGCTCATTGATATGGGAAACCACCCATCGAGTAGGCGCATTCGCGGTGCACGGGCCCCCCGGCCCAAGTCGCCACCAGCGCAGAGTCGACAGGCACCAGCCACCGACTTGGCTACCGTGAAGGGGCTGTGTGGCGGTGAGTAGATACCTAGGTACTTTACCATCTGTACTCATAGCGCGTACAGAGACCACCAGGACTAGGCTCCAACTGCCCCTCTGCCCCGCAAAGATGAGTGCATATCTCAGCTCCGATAAAGCGATAAAGACACCAAGGATCCATACCGGGACCCAGGAGTGGGATGCCATCCATTCAATAGCCGTCACCTGGAGCTCCAGCTTCCCGGTCCTGTTCGTTGGAACCCTCCGCCATTCCAACATATCATTGACGCGTCCAACCCGGGCCTGGTACCCTTTCTCCGCGCATACATCTTCTCCAATTCCAGCATAGCAGCCAGAGCATCCATTTCCCTCCATTGCGTTGCTCGTTTGGCCGTAGCCTGCTTCGCCCCGTCCATCCACGTTCACCCATCTCAGCCGCCCGCCTCACCGATCCCGCCGCCACCATGTCTGACGACGACTTCATGCAGGAGTCGGACGAGGAGCAGTACGTGCGCTTCACCTCGTCGTGTCGGACCAACTCTTGTGGCTGACGAAGCCCTTCGCAGGTACGATTTCGAGTACGAAGACGACGATGACGACGAGGATTCCGGCGACGTCGACATTGAGAACAAGTACTACAATGCGAAGCAGATGAAGGGCTCCGAGCCCCAGGAGGCTATCGACGAGTTCCTAGCCATACCCCCGCTCGAGAAAGAAAAGGGCGACTGGGGGTTCAAAGGCTTGAAGCAGGCAATCAAGCTGGAGTATAGACTGGGTCAATACGACAATGCCGCCGCACACTACTCGGAGCTCTTGACCTACGTCAAGGTCGTCACCCGCAACTACTCGGAGAAGTCGTTGACCAACATGCTGGATTACGTGGAGAAGGAATCCGAGAACCAAGAGGCCCAGCGCTGCCTGGAGAAGTTCTACTCTTTGACCCTCGAGTGCTTCCAGGCCACCAACAACGAGCGTTTGTGGCTCAAGACGAACATCAAGCTGGCCAAGCTCATGCTGGATCGCAAAGACTACCTTTCCGTCTCCAAGAAACTCAAGGAGCTGCAAAAGGCCTGCCAGAGAGAGGACGGCACCGACGACCCCAGCAAGGGCACCTATTCTCTCGAGATCTACGCCCTCGAGATCCAGATGTACTCGGAGACACGCAACAACAAACAACTGAAGCTGCTGTACCAGAAGGCCCTCAAGGTGCGGTCGGCTGTTCCGCACCCGAAGATCATGGGCATCATCCGCGAGTGCGGCGGCAAAATGCACATGAGCGAGGAGAACTGGGAGGACGCGCAGAGCGATTTCTTCGAGTCCTTCCGCAACTACGACGAGGCTGGCGACCTGCAACGCATTCAGGTACTCAAGTACCTACTGCTCACCACGATGCTGATGAAGTCGGACATCAACCCTTTCGACTCGCAAGAGACCAAGCCGTATCGGAATGACAACCGCATCGCGGCCATGACCAACCTGGTCGACGCCTACCAGCGCGACGACATGCACCAGTATGCCAAGGTGCTGCGCGATAACCAGGACATCCTGGCCGACCCCTTCATCGCCGAGAACATCGACGAAGTCACGCGCAACATGCGCACAAAGGCGGTCATCAAGCTGATTGCCCCGTACATGCGCATGAAGATCGCTTGGATTGCACGCCAGCTCAACATCTCCAACGCCGAAGTCCAGGACATCCTTGGCTTCCTCATTGTGGACGGTAAGATCCGCGGCAAGATTGACCAGCAAGCCGGCACGCTCGAGATAGAGTCCGACGCCGACGGCGAGCGCATCAAGGCGCTGGATGGATGGGCTACCGCCATCTCCTCATTGTACAACACTGTCTTCAGCGAGGAAGGCTACAAGTCGATGAACGGTGTCTCGGCCCCGGATGACGGTCTCCCCTCCAGCGTGAACTTCTTTCTGGAGGGAGGGCGAGGGCGTGCGCTTGGTGCCAGCAGAGGGCGCAAAGGCAAAGACTTGTACGGCTTGCTAACCTAGGCCCTCTACCTACTTTCCCGAACTCGGAACATGGGGAGTCCCTGGGCCCGTCCCCGTCGTAATTTGGGGTCTGCCTGGGCCGCGTGAAGAATCACACGAGGAGGATGGAAAAGAATCACGGATATCTTCTCGCAGGGCTGCTGGGAAAGGCCTTGACGGGCGTGTTGCAGGATCCCCATCGATCGGCAGAGCGACGGGAACATTGCATGTCCTGACAGCAACTCCATGCGAGGCTCGCGACCATGGAGTTCACGCTAATACGGTAGCTGTACGCGGGTCATCCCGTAGTCACACTGCGCAGCTACGAGGCTCCTATATGATGCACTTGACGACCGAAATGAATTGAGCGTTTGGGGTATTGCACACGTCCCGTAAAGTGAAGATGGCGGGCTCAATGCTTTTGGGTGCTTCGAATTACAACCACCTGCTCGAGACGCGCGGATAACATCAACCGTGACGTCCCTCTGCCCCGTCCACCGCGCATCCACCCTGGATGGGATGTGGATTTGTGGAGCGCGGGACCTTGGCGAGGGATGAATTTTGGGATCGGCATCATGGCGGACACGCACAGTCGCACCAGTGCGTTGGTGTTTTTGTTTACGAGCCCGGTGGGGGTGGGCGACGCTGTTGTGCAGATGATCGACATTCCAGGTTGCATGCATGGGGGGCTGCCCGGTTTGACTAGGGAGGGGCGATGCGACGACAGTGCTTGTACGCCCGAACATTGCTCTCTCTTATTCCCACCCTCATTCTTGTCGGCCCCCCTCCTGGAGAGGATGTCTAGTTCTCACGGATCTATTTTGGGGGAGGGGGGAGACACAATGATGCTTGGTACAGATGGACGAGAAAATGTGGGGTTGATTTGCTCTTTGGCTCAACAAGATGTTACGTGTCGTCGTATCCCAGCGGGCGCCTTTGGAGGGCCGCGTTGATCAATCAGGGGGATTATAGTACAGAAAGAATATGTAGTATTATTAGTATTAAAGTACCCGGCAGCGCGTCGGCGCCGCTGCCTGCCCGCGTGACGGCGGCATCGCGGCCCCCCTTAATCGGCGTCCCGCGTCTGCACGATGCTGTGATTCACGGTGATGTGCCAGGGGCTCATGGGCGCCTGGGGGGGCGGTAGGCGGGGGGCGGCGGCGGCGGCGCTCGGGTTGCCGGCGGCGTGGCGCGGCAGGTGAGTCTGGCTGCTGTTCCAGCCGTCGTCGTCGGAGGAGAGGTCGGAGGAGAGGTCGTCCTTGGCGGGCGCGCGGCGGGCGCGCTGGTGGTGCTGGTGCTGGGCCTCGAGGTCCGACGTGGTGGTGGCGACGTCGTCGCCGTCCTTGCCGTGGTCGATGACGGTGGTGACGCCCATGCCGCGGGCGGCGCTGCGGCTGTGCATGGCGAAGGCGTCGCCGCCGCCGTCGCCGCCGCCGCCGCCGCCGCCGTACTTTTGCGCCAGCGACCCTGTGCGGTGCCACTGCCGCGCCGACGTGGCGCCGCCGCCCGACGAGCCGCCGCCGAAGACGCTGCGCATCAGCGGCCGCAGCGTCGCCGCCGCCGCCGACGTGATGCCGATGCCCGTCTCCACCGTCGACCAGATGGCCACGTCCGACGTCGAGTACAGGAAGTCTTCGATGTCCGTCAGCGTGTGCAGGAACGGGAACCGCACGATGGTGGCACTCGAGGCACTGGGGCAGAAAACGCCAGGTCAGCGGGTTGGCCCGAGAGGAAGAGGGGGAGGGGGGGGGAGTGAGGAGAACGTACATGGCGCCGGCGGCCAGGATGCACACGACCGAGACCTTGACGCGGAAGCTCATCTGCAGGCCCGAGACGAGCAGGATGGGCAGCAGGCTGAAGGTCCAGTCGGTCAGGCAGCTGATGGCCGAGTAGCCGTAGAAGCAGTTGGCCACGATGACGGCGTCGATGCAGTGGCCCTCGGGCGGGTTGTCGGTGATGCGCTCCCAGAAGAGCGAGGTGGGGCGGCACTGCAGCACGAAGAGCAGGAAGAAGAAGGCGCCGTAGACCTCGGTGAGGATGAAGACGAACCACACGATCATGCGGTGGACCGGGTGCACGAAGAGGCGCAGCAGGAAGATGGCGATGCTCGCCTTGATGGCCATGTTGGCCAGCACGTACGTCGGCTCGCACGTCCACCACATCTGCATAGCCTTGGGCCAGCTGTCGGCCCCGAACGTGGCAATGATGTCGGGCACGTGCAGTCCCGTGCCGTAGTGCACGCCCGCGATACTGTAGGACGAGTAGACGATGAACAGGGCCTGTTTATGGGGCACCATTTGTCAGCAAGTCTGGTTATCTGTGGGCGTTTTGCCCCCGGAGGGGGAGGCGCGCTTTCCCCCGAGACCCAGGGGAACGAGACGTCCCCATGCCCTTTCTCCTCCCCATTTTCCAAGAAAAAAAAAAAAAAAAAGAAAAAAGGAGGGGAGGGGGTGGAACGCGAGGGGTGTGGCTTACCCAGCCGAGGACGGCGAGATAGTCGTCCAGCAGGAAGCTCTTCAGCATCACGCCGCGACAATAGACGCGCAGGGCCGTCGCGATGGTCGAGACGACGATAAAGGCCCAGGCGATGCCCTCCACTTGAGGCCCGCGGTTCTGCATGGTGGCGGCAGCGGCGGAGAAATGGGAGAACGGGCTGGCTGGCTTCGGTCGGGAGGGGGTTCAGCCCGGTGTAGTCCCGTCGCGGAGAGGAGGCGTCGAGGCCGTCGTGGGCAGCGAGTAGACGATATATTTGGGAAGCCTCTCGGGTCGATGAAGCAGATATCCCAGCCTCCAGTGGTATCCTTTTTTTTCTTGCACAGACAACCCGGGGCCCGGGGACGCAAAGCTTTGTCTGGGGGGAGGCAGACTCTTGTATGGGAACCCGAAAAGAGGAACCCTCTACGTCGATGGCGAAAGAGACCCTCCCTCAGGGTGTTTCCCTGGCTCTAGACTAGCCAGTGGGTGCGTCCCAACTCGGGGGAAGCTGGGCACACAGGAAGCCCCCCCCCCCCCCCCCCTGGAGGAGGAGTCTCGGAAGCGGGAGGGCATTCCCGGCCAGGCACAGCAGCTTCGTAGCGACAGGCGTCGACGAGCGATCGCTGCCCGTTCGGGGGTCGACGGCGGGGATGGAGACCATGCCCTGGCGGGGAGGGACCCTCCGGCTCCTCCTTCTCCATTTTCCCTAGTCGCGGTGGTGGTTTGTAAGCCAGCAACGCTGCTGAGCGGCGTGAGCCGTCCATGGTTGGGATGGGGCTCGGAGGAGCCAAGAGACCACCCGAAGAGCTGGTACAACTCCATCGCCAGGCCCTACGCTAGCGGGCCTCCCTCCCTGGGCCCCAGCAACCGTGCGTCGCCGGCCAATCAGCGGGTGGGTCGGGGGCGCATCCGTCGTGGAGCCGGCCCTCTCGACCTCCGGTATTATGACACGCCAAGCGTCGGACGCGGCAGGCGGCCGCGAAACCTGCCCGATTTGTTCTGGAAATTCGGGCGTGGCCTCGTCGGCGCCCTTCAGGCTTGTCCGCCCTGCCGAGCTGGGCGGCGCCCGTGGGGGACCCTGTGCCTATAGTGCGCCTATGGTCGTATTGTCCGCCGCCTGGGCGCCCGGCTCCAGGGCCGCCCCCGGGGCTGCGCCAGCCCGTCGGGATCCTGGGCAGCGAGCGCGCGAGGGCTAGCTCGGTCGCGCCATCGCCGGCGAGGCCAACGGCGCGGGCGGGCATTGACTCGTGTGCCGAGGGGCGCCCAAGGTCTCGACGCGGCTGGTTCGCCGCGTGTTGCCGCACGTGCAACCATGGGCGGCCGAGAAGGGGCGCCGGCAGCCGCCAGACGACGCGGCGGCCGCGTGCGTCGGTGCGCGCCGCCGAGGCATGACTCCGCGCGACGGCGCGCTGGGCACGCTGGTCAGGTTGCCACAGGAAAACCACAGGAAAACCACGGCACCGCCCTTTCGCCCGCTGTCCCGACCGTTGGCGGTGGGCTTGCGAAACCTGCGTTCGCGCGTTCGCGCGGGCCCGCCCCATTGGGCCAGCTGGGCGAGATCTCCGGGTCACCCGGGGTCCTTCCCACGACCGAGGTTTGGTCCCACCGCCTACACAGTATCTGCTCAGCCGCACCTGTGTCTCCCTGGTCGCCCCGGTGGAGGCGGTGCCCAGGCCCCTCTGCCCAATTCCACCGCGCCCGCAGACGGGCGGATGGGCGCCGGGAGCGAGCAGAAGCAGCCTCCCGGTGGTCTGGCGCCCGCCGTCCGAGCCCTGGCGTCCGAGCGGTTGCGATCTAGATTGCGTGTTGCATCGTCGGCCGGCTACTGGCTTCCGCCCGGTATTTCGACGAAGATGGGCAGCGGCGGCTTTGCACCTCCGCCCGCTTTGGGGTTGTGGGTGTGGGAACCAGCCAGTCCAGTTAGTGTCCACCGGGATAAGACTTGCGGCCAATGTCGCTTGCCTCGTGCTCTGCATCGTAGCTGTGAACCTGTGTGAAAAAAAAAGCGAGTCGGCTCCACTTCGCCCCACGCCAGTAGAATCGGGCAAACGGTCCGAAAGGGGGCGAGGCAGAATTGGGGACTGAACTCCGGAGCCCCCTTGTTCGCTTTCTGCATAATATCCCGGTGTAATGGCAACGATGATCGGTCATTTCTGCCACCACACGGCCGCGGGCGAGCTAGGAGGCGCCGCAAGAAGCACCGTCGGTCCCTAGTGACAGCTGCCTCCCGTACATTAGACCGCCGCAGTCGCGTGGCCTGGCGCTGCACGCAGTGCTTTTTACTCCCTGGGGGGAGGGGGGCTAGACCTGTGGACAGCGGATCGGCAGTGGAGTGGCGCCCGTGTTCGTCGTGGAAACACGCATGGGGCGTTGTCCAACCCACTGGGAAAACAAACCGACCGAGTCTTGCGGCGTTCCGGTTTCACAGGTTCTACGGCCACGCGGGGGTCCTCAAGACACTGCCAGCCAATGGTAGCCTGCGTGTGCCGAGCCCGGCGTGAGTGCTTATGGCACGTGTCAGGAGGCTGCTATGCTGGACCACGTGCTATTATCGCAACCCATGCACGTCAGCGGTATAAGGGGGTGGCGCTCCAGTGTCGCCCGGCACGGAGCAGCTGCTCTCGTCATGCTTCGCTCTTCAGCCTCTCTAGCCTTCAGGGGCTGCGGGTAGCCCTGCACGAGAGAGCAAGCAGCTCATCATACTAGCAGAGGGCTCATTCCACCCCCGTCGTTGGGTGCAACCCTATACCCTACAGCATTCGGCATAGGCGCCCAGCACTGGGCGCAGTCGACCGGTCTGAGACGGGTCAATAGGAAGGGGCAGCCGCCCTTGCCGGCCTCCTTATGCGTTCGTTATTACCCCCGGGGAGCAAAAGCGGGCTGAGATGGGTCAAGGGGGTGCAGGAACAGAGGAGGGGGAAATACCACGGCCACACTAGGGGGTTCATGGATTTCTGCCCAGGCTCGTCGCGGCGAAGATCGACCGGGTGCCTCTCAGCCCTGCAGCTAATAACGAGCAATGCCCGCTTCCTGCAGCATCCGGTGGACCGGTCGTTGTCCTCGCCTAGCCTTCCCCCAAACGAACAAAAAAGAAACCTCACTGGCCCGGCGGTGTCTCCGGCTGTCTCAGGAGATTGGTAGAAGGCTTCCATGCCGCTGCTTCCACCCGCCGTCCCGCGCGCGGCGCGCCGCAACCACGCCCGCGAGCCCTGGCAGGCCCAGCCCGGCTCGTGCGCGCTCCCTGTGACGATCCCACATTGATCCAACATGTCTCGTGCTCAGGCTACTCGAGCTGAAGGGGGGCCCTGGTCCGCCGCTTCGAGCCCGACAGCCAGCATCTTGACGACGGCCCCTGGGCTCTGCCTCGCCGCCGCCGCCCGGAACGCCTTGACCGTCTCGCCGACGCGGGCGGTGCGGTCCTGGGCGTCGATCACGAGGGTGATCTGGCGCAGCTGCTCCAGGAGTGCCCCGAAGCGCTACAGGCAATCCTCCTCCGAAGCCCCCGCCCGCAGCGCCTCTGCCGGCGCGCTCCCCCCATCCATGAGTGAGTTCCCGACCTGGCCCAGTGTCTGCTGAATCAGCGACTTGAGAGTGCCAGTCATGCGGATCCCTTGCCCCAAGGGGCGGTTGCGCGTTTGGCTTGCCCGGGGTGCCAGGTACTAGATGACACCGAACCCGGCCGCTTGCAGAGATTGGATCAGATCCATGGCCAGGTCCCCGCGTCCGGATTTCGCAGCCGTGCGTCTTGGAGGAGACGGGACAAGGCCGGCATGAAGATCCAGCCGCGCAGCTGGGGCGACGGCTCAATAGCCGAAGGCTGAGATTAGGTTCGCGAGCGTCGCCTATCTCGTAATACGAGGCCGCTCCGCAGGATCTCGTTGGCGGCAAATGGTATTCCTCCCAAGCTCGCGGCGAGATCAGAGCTCAGAAGTCTTGGCAGCCCCTGCGTTAGTGCCTGCTGCGCTGTTCGGCTCAACGACCCGCAGAGACGGGGGAGTTGTATGCACGGGACTGGGTCCTAGTAGGTTATGGACGTCGATCATTCTCAAATGCATGTCCCGCAGCTCAGCCTGACAGGCAATCACGCATGCGCCGGACTTGGACCTGGATTTCGAGCTTGACATCGGCAAAGTCAAGTGGTGTCCGGCCTATTGCTCCTAGCACCTTGCAGGAAAAGCCCTGGCTCAGCTGCATACGCCACGTGGTGGCCCTGATACATGCATTCGAGATCTGTGCGTAAATGTTGGCCAAGGTTGCTTTGGTCGATGGGACCGGGTACAGTTGTTTAGTAATGAAGTTGACTTCTGTTAGAATGCTGCTGGTATCTTCCGCAGCCTAGGCTATTCTTTCGGAAATTTCCTCGTAACCGAGAGGGGCCTTGCATTGGAAATGGATACGTTAGATCCCGTGTACTGTGCATGATACTAGGGTGGTCGGTCACCTCTCACCTTAAGGAGGAATTTCAGGGGCCCCCAACCATAGCAGCATACTCGGGGGGAGACGAGACCCACACCCCGATTATCGTCTTGTGGTTTAATGATAAAGGAGTATGTCGCCTGCCAACAGATTCGCGATGTCCGTTTCGATGGCTTGGAAAGAAATTTGATTTGTGCCTATACAAATGTCTCCACGATGTGATCCAGCGGTACGGTGTTTCCGAGGAAGCCTTGAACTTCCTTTTCTCCAAGTTGGGCCCGAAGAAGTTCTCGTGTACAATTAAACGCTATCTTTGTGATATCACCAGTAACAGTCCGCCCCAGGTTAAACTGTGTCTTGCTGAACAGATTCTAGGAGTGCTCACTCCGCGTTCCCGGCGGGATGAGAATACTAGGCTGTAATTTCCATGCCTATGCTCAAAAACCACGCCAAAAACCATTGGTTCTATAATGCATCTGTTTGGCGACGCTCTGATGGAGTAGGCGACGGTGACAATAAACAGTCTGCTGCCGAGGTAGTGGAATCTCGAAGAGCAATCAGACCATCTCCGTCAAGGCCGCCTCCCGGCCATCAGGCTGCATTGTACCCGATACTTGTGATGTGATGCGTGGCACAGGTCTTCTGCTCCCAATAGTTGTATACGAGCCAATGTCTGCGGTTTACGTTGTGCAGCCTTATGTGCCTTGTTACACCGAGCCGATGTAGAATACCTGCTATCACGCGCGAATACGTGAGCACTTCGACCCCGCTGCATGTTTCCTCCAGGACCTACGCTGATGCACTGATGAAATGTATAGGTAGGGTACGTTCAGTCCACAATTTATTGTGTTTGTCCCTTATTGCAACGCCCAATTCGTAACTACCCTGCCTGTACTTCGGTTCCACAGCTGTACCAGCAGTCGGTGTTACGTCTTCCTACAGCCCTGCCAAGGCCATCGGATCCTATGTACACCCGAAACTGTAGAAGACAATGGAATCAGAAACTACGGAAGTATGATATGTTACTGATCCCAGCCAGCTACTAGTTGAGAGACGATAGCGGTCGATACATCAGAGAAAAGTGAGCTACATAGGCTGTATGTTAAGTCTACGGATACAAGTATGTCCGCCTATGCTTTGTTGAACTTGACCCTACTCAGCTCACTATATTCAATGTGGTAGAGGGGAGCCAGACATGGAAGAACCTGACAAAAACGAAACCTCGGTTCCAGAACCGAGAACTCGGAGACGTGATTCATTTTCCAGCTCGTCTGGGGCGTCAGCTGCCTCGAAACGTGGGCAGAATGAAGAAGATACACAGCACCATAGGCGTGACGGGGTGAGAGCTGCTCGCTCAAGGGAGGTATTGGATAAAGTCGTTCAAAGCGGCAACCGCAGTGAGCACGTCGCCAAGCTAAAGTCCCTTTTCCTCGGCCTCTTTCGATCTGCGACGGACAATGGAATCAACGAGCCATTGGACGGTCTTCTTATACAATCTATTTTAGACCTCGCAGCAGAGACTGTCTCTCTGAGAAACGCACTGGACACACCGATGGTAGTAGCTCACCTAGTAGACTAAAGCCTCGCTGACCAAAAGAAGCAACCGGACTATTCTGTTGAGACCCGAGCCACTTTGAGTGACGGAACTGGATACCTTCTGGTCCATCAAGTTATCTGCAAAAGCAACTCGTATTATTATTCCTTGGATATCCCTCAGATGTTAAAGGGTAGCACGAGACGGGATCCTTTGCGCGGCCAAAGGGGTATTGCTAGCCTCTACGACTTCACGGAAGAGAACCCCGACATGGACTTCCTGATCATCGCACGGTTCCATTGCTGGTGTTCCTTGTGGCCCAACTTTTACCGCGTGATTAGTTACAAGGATGGCAAAATGGCACAAGATTCCCCGCAAGCACATTGCGACACGACCGATGTGTACTTGACAACACGGCTTAATAATGCCCTGGGGAGCATTATGAAGAGGGTTCCCCCGCGCTTTCCAGGATACGAGCACGCCTGGTACAGCCTGACAATAAGAAAACCGTACATTGAATCATACTCCTACGACCGCGCTCTTCTCGACTCTACAGAAAATCCCGAGTTAGAGATTCCGGAGTGAGAAAGAATCCGTCCCGTCTGAAATTGACTTGAAAAGACTCACAATGAAAACTGGGGTGAGGCGGATGCCTTACTCGCCAGAGGAAGATTCAATGAAAAACACATAAGCAAGCTTTAGCGACTAGGAGACATCTTGACGAAACGACCTACGAGTTCTGATCTTACGACTCAAGCTTACCAAATCACTGGCAGAAGGGAGCTGATCCGACTTTCGAATTGGGTTTTCAGAGACCAGTTCTCCCACTGTGTAACTCAAATGGACCTGGATATCACCAACGCTTAAAACCGAAGTGATGAGGTGGCCATGAATTTATCAGATTACTATGCACTACGATATGAAGAGGGCCTCCGAGAAAAGCTGATTCGTCGATGCCCGAACTCTTGAGGTTTAGAAAGCCGAATTTGGTCTCGTTTGTGGATAAAGATCCTCAAGACAGAGATCACCATGGGGTGAGTGTTTGAGAATGTCACTGATCATAGCCAGCCACACCAATGATTTAAGCTGGAAAACCATGCTAACAAGTAAGCAGTTTATAAGAGAGCATAGGCATAAAATGAAATACAATATACTTCGAAGCTTGTTCACTGGCAAGGATATCTTCAAAGAGAGGGACGACGATGAAGAATTTCTAGTCCTGCTTCCGCCCGAGACACACGCTCTTGACCTTAGCAGCAAGTTATGGAGTATGAATTCCATTTAAAGCACAGCAATTTCACCGTGGGCTGGCTAGTACGTTGACTTTCGTAGAGAACTTGCCGGTCGATCGTCTTACGGACGTAACGTGGAACAGGGAGTCTTTCCAGAAACTAGTGATTCCTCCGGACACAAAGGGACTTATTCAGGCGACAGCTAAACTTAAACTTAGGGGCTTAACCTGCAACTTTCTTTTTAGCGCCCTACAGTTACGCCACGCCCTCTGGGGGGGTTAAGATGAACTGCGCCCTCCACAACAAGCACGGCTCAGCAGCGACATAACGGCGGCTCGGGCCTGAAAACAGAAAGTCGCAGGGGCTGTGAGCGGGCATACAACCTGTACTGTATCTAGCGTGCTTGTTTACCATACCCCCCCACAGCAATTTTCCGTGACAGCGCCGTTGGAATCCAATATCAGGGTCCAGTTGGGTCAACGTACCGGGCCATGAAAGCCGTATTAGCCGCCTGCAGGCTCTTTGCTCCGTACCGGCACCGTTTACAGAGAATTTTTTATTTCCAGTTATTCATCTCTTCCCTAGTTCAACCCACCAGCGTCGTTCGAGACCAGCGCCATGTATCCATTCGTCTCTTCCACCGCTGCTACCCTTTTCCATTACTTCCCTCGACTCCCCTCCGACATGTGCGGCATCATCTAGGGCCTGGCTGTCCCCACTCGTGCTTTTACCTGCGCCAGCGGAAGAACGCCTTTCGTAAGCTCCTGCCTTGGAAGCGCGATAAGAAGGAAACATGGCATAGGTTGCCCCAAAGATCACCATAGTTTAAAGACTACCGGAGAATAAGCTGATGAGAGCAATATAAACGAAAAGTACCATGCCCTTTATCCTCCGGCTTGCTAACCAGGAACATTTTTATTACCGCCAAATTAAAAGGAGGGAACTTTAGATCTAATAACACACACTCATCATGTACTTCCTGTCCTATTCGCTTGTCCGGAGGGTTCAGCTGGTTGATATGGTAGGCATACCATATCCAGACTCGCTCGTAGGCGCCTGGTCTCCCATTAGCCCAGACGAGCTTCAGCAGGTGAAAGAGGGTATCGAGTTACAGCAAGGTAAACATGAAGAAGCTAGTCAGGGGCAATCATAATCCTTAGAAAGAAGGACGGGCGTCTCGTTATTTGAATTTCCAAACCGACGGCTAGGAAATACTCCACTAAGAATAGAGTGTCGTTATAAACTATCATTAGATGTGCCGGTCGTGAAGCATGAGATCATACGTTTATAATCAAGGTCATCGAAGTGGACAGCCTGCCTGCACTTTCTTTCGCCGGCGGGGAGACTGTGGACTATTTTCCCCCTTAGGGGTAGCAAGAGGGAGGGGGATCGGACCGGAGGTTGTCCCTAAGCAATACAAGAGTTGTGGGTACAGTTGCATTCCGCCGAAAAGCAAAGACTCGATCAATACTTTTAGCAATGCTAGTCAATGCTTGTCAAGGCTTGCCAAGGCTTAGTAATGCCTGTCAACAGCCATTTCAGGGACCTCAGTTCCAAGGGTGGACAGAAATAGATTTCGGGTGCAAGGATTGTGCGTCGGACGTGTCCCAATGAGAGGCAGTGTGGGGATCAACCCATAAAAGCAGCGGTTGAGGGATCCATCCGTTGTGACCCCGGCGGCCAGGGTCCTACTGGATACCTCCAAAAGGACTGATTTGGATTCGAATGCCTTCGGCATGGGGGCCGATAGACCTATCTCAGTCATAAATCAAACGGCGCTAAGCACCCTTTTTGTCCTTGGGAATTCGCTCCAGAACCCCTACTAGCAATAGATACTTTAGGTGCTCCGTATGAGCCATGTCATATGGCGACTAATTAAAGCACTTACCTATACGATGATAACCTTTACTTAAATATCTTATCGCACTTGGTCCTCGTCTCTTGAGCCCTCTCCACGCCCTGCCCCATCTTTGCCTCTTTACCTGGCCTTGGAGCATCTACCGTATGTGGCTATATTCTTCTTAGTACTTTCGATGCTTTTAGGGGTTCTGCTCCTAGCCCTTCGGGCAGCCGCCGATAAATTGCCTCACATACCGTACGACCTGAATACTTGGCCGGGCTCTACGTAGAGGTATGATAACTACAGTGACATGACCTATCTAGAAGCTGTCGGCCATAAGGCTATAAAGCTAGAGAGAATAATTAAATGGAATACTAGTCCCTCGAGTGATAGCACTAATTATATCCCTCAGACGAGTTACCTGTCGTATGTCACCGCATCCACCCTTTAACAATAGGTTTATATGTATAATCATGTTGAGAATGGGCGCTGGTATTGGATAGAGAAGGAAGGATACATCATTGTGCAACGCCGCTGGAAGGACCTGGGTTCGATATCGTCCAATGGGGGTTTCAGGGCAGTTATTGAGTGTATCGTGGTTTGTCCCCTACAATTTCGAGCAGCTGCACTGTAGCTGCGGCAAAGGAATACCTCCACTATGATCTATGTGCCTCTCTGCTGTGGCTCACATAGGGAAGCTGCATGTGGTCTTAGCGAGGCTGCCTCTTATTGAATGTGCAGGTTGTAGGCTTTACCAGTAGGGCTGTGTGGAGTTGACCTCCAGGGTATGGATTTAACAAAATTGCCGTGCAGAAATAACCAACACATGCGAGGCTTACCGCATATGGTACAGCGCATCATCAAACCCCTGTTGCTGACAGGCATGAGAAGCAAGGGTGGCGTCGTGTGGAGACCAAAGCGTCGAGCCGTCATTTGATTCCAGATGACAGTAGGGCCGGCACTTTGGTCGCTTGCTTTTCTCTCTCCTTCTTATTGCGCCTTCTTATAGCCGCCTTAGCCTCTGCAGCAACGACCAGGGGCACCCGTCCCGACCGAGAAACGCATGTGGACAGACACCTTGCTGCCCATCCATTTGGCGCCGGGGAACCACGGCATCTACTTGATGGATAGGGGTGAAGAAACCTCAGCGCCGCATTCGGACTCGGAGCTGCAGCTTCCACACCACGCTCCACACCACCCCTCCGGCCTCGCTCTCGTCGCCCATGGCAGCCAAATTGCAACCGGCGATGCGGATACCCGTGAGCGCTATGAGAGGACGAGGATCACGCAGAGTGACTGGAACATACATCGCGAGACCATCGTCTACTTGTACCGCGACTGCATGCAGCCATTGAACCGGGTGCGGGAGACCATGGAGCGCGAATACGGATTCTTCGCCACGTAAGTCGCGGGACATTCCGGCCCCCTTCCCGCGGCCAGGCCTAGGCCCGGCAGGCTAATGGAACAACGGCAGGGAGAGAATGTACAAACACCGCTTCAAGCAGTGGCGTATATTCAAGTACGCGAAGCAGGGCAGCTCAGGCCAACCCCGTCGTGGCGCGGACAACAAGGTAACTGAGCCGCAACCTTCCGAGGCTATAGTACGTTGGTCCAAGAATACGTACCCTACTAGGATTGCCACGCCCCTGGTGTTACCCGACGGCCTACGCGACCTCGAAGTCTGCATGAGCCACCTGCATTCCTTTATACTGGCCACCTGTGGGGATTCTAGGAAGCGGCCGAGGACCGTCGATCCCTCGCCCGACATGACATTGAACCGCTCTCTTTGGCTATTCACCGTTAACAACGCTGTCCTCCAAATACACCAGGGTCGCCTAACTACGGGGTTTAAGTTGCTCGATACCGTCTTTAGCGACTTCCGCCAGAACATTAACGCCCAGGACACAGCGTTTCTAGCACGACTAGTTTCATGCCTTTGTCTATTCGCAGACCATGGCTTACCGGGGCTCGCCGCTATCTTTCTACAGTACGCCTATCATACGTTATGTCTTGAGCTATCACCGGTGCATCCCTTTTCTATTGTAACCCGAAAGATACAAGCCGCGGTATTTAAAGACGGGCGTATGGATGCCGCCTGGGACCTCCTAGCCAGGTACTCGGAGCTGCTATGGGAGTCTTCCGATCCAAGCCCGACGGCCCCCCTGCCCCCGGAGCCCATCCCCGGGGTGACCAGGCTTTCGTGGGATCTGGTGCGCGGCGTGGACCGCGACTTCATCTCGCCGCTCGCCGCGCCGTCGGAGAGCTTAGGCTGGGCCAGCCAGGTCTCGGTCAGCGTATCAGTGGCCCACCTACATATGTCGCAGCGTTTCTACAGGTCCGCGCGCCGCGTTATCGAGGATATGCTCGCGCATCTCGACCCCGCGCTCTACCCGCTCGATGTCGCGATCGGCTACCGGAAGCGCTGGCAGATCAGCCATGCCGAGGGCCGCCACGCGCGAACCTGCGCCGACGCGTATACTTACGTCGAGTTTTGCCGCAACTCGCTGGGCCTGGACCATTACATGACGGCTCGGGCTATTCACGATTGCCGTGACTACCTCGGTGAATGGCGTGCCGCATACCCCCTAGATACGGCAACGGAGGCAGATCTTCTGGCAGATATTACCGTATTACCTCCGGAACCGGAGGAATAAATGATAGTCTTGAATTCCAAGCCTATTTTGAAACATGCTTAAAAAAGACCATGTGATATCTATAGATAGGTAGGCTGTTGTCGTGGCGACGTCCAATCTGAAACCTCTGTTAGATGGCCAAAGGTGGGGGAGGAGCGTATGAAAGACCTCAAGACCTCCTGAAAGGCTCGATGGAAGGGACCGGAGAACTGGATATTCGAAGGCAAAGGACGACCGGAGAGAAGATTGAAATCAGAGATCAAAAGACTACTATTGAATACTTGGCTACCGGAGGAGAGAATAGATGAGAAGGACGCTCGCACAGGTCATGTTCCCTTGTTACGCAGAACATCCATCCGCAAAGCAAGTGAGGCTATGATTTTGAGCTCAGTGACGCCAACAGATCATCACTAGGATGCCACGGATTCGGCTCTGGCCACTAGTGGTCTGAGTTCTGCCCACCTCCCCCTCTAACTCGACCATTCCCCTCCGCCACACTGGTTTTGGCATCGAGGGTGATAAGGCCCTTTCGGGTCGAATTCGCGAAACCATTCCCATGACGGTGCATTGGCTGGAGGATTACCTAGGCGCCTGTGTCAGCTTCCACGAAAACGAACGCGAGGATGGCTACGTTATGGTTTTCAGCGCAGGCGGTTACTGATACCAGCCCCAATTGCCGTTTTCATCTTTCCAAGTGGCTGCGCTAATCACGGGGCAGAAATGCCAACTTGAAGAGTGAAAACTTTTGGGTTTAAACCTCGACAGGCAATGGCAACTATGTCGATGGCAACCAAAGGGCCGCCGCGATCCCCTGCCCGTAATGACTTAGCTGATCTATGCTAGTGCGCTGGGAGCATGCCACATTTTTGTAAACTTCCAACGACGGGAAAATTCAGCCTCAAGGAGAGTAGCTGGAGGCCTGGGGTTGTGTTTCAGCAAAACGGAAAGATGGGCTTCCGCATTGATAGAAAGACGGGCGTTGGCCCGGCACAGCCGATCTGGCTACGTATTTTAGCAGAGAATAACATCACTACTGAATGCAGAAAGTCCTTTCCAGAAGTTCGTCTTGGTCCAAAGCCGACCCATACATACACCCATCCAGAAAGCATTCCCCTATGAAGACGAAGTTTGCCCCGTCGTTGGATTTCCTCAGTAGAACAGGGACACTGCATCCATCGAGCACACAGACCAAATCTCCCTTCTCTGCCTTCTCTGACACCATGCCAAGACGTCCATGGCGGCTGACCATCAGGCGGAGGGCCATCCTCAAGACAGTGTCGAAGAATCGGCCAAAGAACGAGTCTTGGATGAATTCGTCTTGGTTTGGCTCCGGGTCCCGTGAAAAGTCCACCTCGCGCTGACCGTCCCGCAGAATCGTGCCAATGCTGCGTCCGTCGATTCGAAGAGCTTTCGTCCGCTGGAACCATTCTGCCAACGCCTCAGGCGCTGATGCATGCGCCTCAGTAAGGATCATTGTACAGAGACGGCAAAAGTCATGTAGGAACTCGTCGGTGGGCATGGGCGTTTGCAGGAATCGGTCCTTGCGGTCCAGGGCCAAGCACCTACAGATGCTTTGGATTATATCAGCAGTCGAGCGGACTGAGGCCGAAAAATTGTTTGGTAATGGCTTGGGGTTCCAGTCAGAACTCTGGACGAGCTCGGCACCCCCGCTTCCGGCCAAACCATCAACTGCGTCAATGACGACCCCGCGAGCGAATAGAAGCGAGCCTTGGAACTCGCACCGGGCTTCTCTACCCCGCGAGGCCATGTAAAAAACCGAAGGGTCGTGGTCGAACTGATGCGGCGCTCGAAGATTGCCGATCCTGGTGTTGGCGCTTTGACTGACCATTACCGGTACGACCAGATACGCATCCCTTTTGTGCCAGTCCGGCACCCAGGACGGCAGCCCCGAAGCTGCCGCAGCACTGTAAACCGAGGCGAAGCATATGATATCCAGGGATCTGTGATGCTCAATGAACGACCTGGCGAATTGCATGTAGACCTCCTCCAGACTGAGAGAGTAATCGACGGCCGGGAGGAGGGCGCGGTCGGTCGAGAGGGCCAAGAGACCGTACAGCCGGTCTCGGTCGTCGGTGGAGTCGGAGAAGCAGAAATACGCCGCCAAGGAAACGAGCGACCGAGACGGGGGGACATCCCGCTTCTGCCCTGCCATGTACAAGGCCCATACTCTTCTGCGGTTAAACCCGTGGCGGAAGGCGATGGTGTTGCGAATCCCAATAGCGTTACACTTGTCTGTCACCGACAGACTGTGGCAGACGGCTGTCCTGCCGACCTCCTCCGTGCCGCACCAGAAGGAGAGACTGGGCGGCATCACGAATTCCTGGATGGTCCAAACCCGCGTCCACCACTTGCGAGCAAAAAAGTTCGACAGAGCCTTCCATTCGGAGATGTACTGTTCTTGATCCAGCATGAGGCGTATTCTGTTGACGTCGTACTGTTGCCGGAAAATCCCATCGAGAACTTTGATGAAGCCGATAGCGAGGTTGCTGTCGGTCGACTGCGCGCCTAGCCAGACCACGACTTTGTGGGCTCGGCAGTAGATATGATGCATGAGCTGCACTTGTTGGGCCCTCTCCTCCAGGCTGGATTGATCGATACAGATCGAGTCGATCCACCATCTTGTGCCGTTAGTCAGCGGGCCCCTGGCTTCCAAGGCCTGGACAAAGGGCCGTAGCGAGTTCAGGACGGGCAGGTTCTGTTGATCTATCTCGAGAGACCAGTCCTTTTCGAGCCCTGTTTGATCGCAAGCCCACGTATAGGATAAAGTGTGGTACTGCGGGAGGGGCTCGTCGACTCGGAAAGTTTCGAGGACAGCAGACACGTGGCTTTCATCCCGTAGAAATGTTAATAGTCGGATTTGGTTTTGCTGGAGAGGACGGTACAAGTAATTGTTTCCTTCCTCCATTGGGAAAACACGTTCGGCAGTGAAATAAATCGCGGGTCGTGCAAGCACACGGAATTCGCAGCACCGATGAGCTGAATGCGGCAGCTCCAGGGATTGTTAGTAAACCGGTCAGCACTTTCTCGGAGCCGAAGTGGATTTAGCAGCGGGGAGCCCCCCATTATAAATAGATGTAAGTAGAAATGCGCAAGCATCTAGCGGGTGCTGTACCTAAATACGTTAGGGCCCATTCTGCCTGCGGCCAAGACATGCCATCCCAACAGTATGGAGAGGGGGAAAAAGGCCATTTTGGTTTCGACCAGTAGAACAGGGCGCTAAGATCCAAATGGACGCCGAGGAAGCGTCAAGGACTGTTGTGTCAGCATTATCTAGCAATCACATGACTATCTCCTTCCTTCGGCCTTCTGACCTACTTTTGCCATGAAAGCAAAAGGTCCATGTACTCTGCTACATGAGTCTACAGCGGGAATGCCCATTGTCCCTGCACCATCCACCGCCATAACATCCACCACTGCAACACCCGCTTTGTCCATCTTCAACTGAGCCGGCCATGGGAGCAGCAGTGACCCCGGCCGCCGTCCCGCCAGCTACGCCAGCTACCACGTAGCCCGCGTTCGACCGAGTTCCATCATGTTGCCCGTTGGAATTAGGGATTGGTCTTTGCCGGTGATCGCCATCCCGCCCGTCTGGTCGACCTTGTCGAGAATGGATGTTATCTTGTGGGGTCCGGTACTGGTCATTCCGAAAGCTCGATGGTTTCCACATGGGGTCTAACTCATACGACTGATTCCCGGGAACGGAGGCGGAAGACTCAAGACTCTCTCTCCTGCCCTGTGACGCTCGAATGCCGCCTTGGTGGAGGTAGCTGGAGTCTCGCTGAGGCTGTCGTATGGGCCTTAACGCGTGCCTGCCAGGCGCCACCGTATTTTGTGATGGGGTGGACACATGCTCAGCCGGACCGCGTTGGCTCTTCTTGTCATGCGGTTGGGACTGGCCGCTGGATAGCAGAGCCTGTTCTCTCGCTGCAGGGTTCGCCGGGTATGGTAGCGGCACGTTCGGGCCAGTATTCTCACCAACCCCAGTTGTTCGGGTGGCGCCTTTAGGGGCTGTATTCTCCATACTATGCAGTTTGTACCTGCCAAGGGCCTCGCGGTTGTCCTTGGATGCAAGTAACCCATCTTTGCTTTTGTTTGATGCGTCCCCTTTCGACAGTCAATGTGGTGCGAATTAAGACGAGGCTTGTACTTACACCATACCCCATAAATGGCTATATGGACAGTTTCCCAGTGATGTTCAACGTCTTGTCTCATTGACATAAAGCAAGCTTGCTGTTCCTCAATGCTTAGCCTCCTGCTGTAGAAGAGAGTTTTTAACTGTGCGACATCTTGTGAGACCACAACCTCGGCAGCCCGAATCATCATTTGCAGCTCATCGAGCTCTTGTTCTGACACCTGAGACTGGCGGGTGTAGATTATATCGCTTTGAAAGCCATCAGCATTAGTATGAAACCCGTGTCAGGGGAAACATACATGACGTATAGGAGAAGGAGGGTGTCTAATCCTTGGAGGTATGTGTTTGTTTGCCATCTCAGCCCCTTCAAAGGCTCAATGATCGACTCTTTGATTAGGAGTTCCAACTGTTCAAAGACTACCGGGGGTACATTGGGCTCACAGCCTCGACTCAAGCTGGAAGTATAGGGTACGAGGACAGTGTAGAAGGAAGCCAGGGGTTTCAGCACTGCCTGTATTAGGAGATTGAGCTCTTGACTGTGCGTGAAGTCGGCATCAATCGGCGAACAGGCTGCAATGCTCTCGAGAGTTATTTTCAATCTTGAGCTGAATTTCAACTCGTCGTTCCAATCCCTGGGGACATCTCTGTTTTGCTGACAGACCTGCAGAGCTTCAGATACGGTGGATAGGACGGCGCAACCAGGCTCCAAGATCTGCATTGTAGAAACGAGAAAAAAACGCACAGCGAAATTTTCAAAGAAGTCGAAACGTTACAGGCTGCTGTCAGAATAGCGATTTCATGCAGTAGCGGGAGCCGCTGAAAGCGATCTTCGATATTTAAGCAGAATATCACCTACGTTACGAGGCAGGCTCGGGGTCACTTGTTCACCCTTGTAAACCGCCACCGCCTGCTTGAGATACGGCCCCCGTGCTGCCTTGCAATCTCTTCGAAACCTCTTCAATGTGTCTCGGGGCTTTTCAGGTCTCTTACTCAGCGCGCCTGTGCGGGGTAGAACAGTAAGTATTAATAGCCTACCGAAGACAAGGCTGCGCTCACTGCACTGCTGATTCGCCCGATACGAAGCTGAAGCGCTAGGCTCCCCGTACTGCTTACGCGTCTGAGATCATATCCTACGTGATTGGTGCCAACCCGGGGTTCACCGCCCCTGTGGTTGACTCTGGGGCCGTAAGCAGGAGCGAGAATTGCCAGTTTCTGTGCGAATCGAGATGTCGGTCAGACAGAGCGTCAACGGTTCGTGTCTCTAGACCGAGAAATGGAGGTGATCTACGGGGGAAATATCCCTTTGATTGGCTTCGTACGCGCTGGGGCGCTGCCCATCGCCCCAGAGGAGCCACCGCGACCAATGGTGTCGAGGTTGTTAATTCACGAAATCGGTAGCTCCCAGCCTCCTTCCTCGTCTGAGTCACAAAGTTCCGGGGTCACGAACTACGGTTCTTACCAGTGAGTCGGCCGGAGAGAGTTCATTGGTCATACACAATATACGCCGGGGTGCTGAAACAGGCGTCCGCAGTACGTAAAACACCCTTGTCAGTAGGCACGTTCAAGATTGGCCGCAGCATCGCCCCTCAAAGGGAAAGAAACTCGATTATAACAAGACAGCTAGTACCTGTTCTGCATGGCACATCGAATTATAGTACCTCGTCTCTTATATGTCATTATGCACAGCTCTCTTCTGGGCGTCAAGTCAACCATCAGCTGTCCGAATCCACGGCAGAAGCAGCAATATACCTTACGTGTAAGGGTCTCCGTCTCGTCTGTGGCCTAGTTTCCAGTCGCAACTCCGTCATCCCACGGTAATCACAATGGAATCTCAAGCGGCCTCCTCGGCGGCAGCTCCTGGGTCCGTTCACAGGACATTCACACATCACCGAGAGCATCCAGCGCTACCCAGAGGGTATGACTGGAAAACACAGAAGAAGCGCTACTCTCCACCGAAGCTACCAGGAGATACTTTCCCTGGTCCGTACAGGTTGAAGCACCCATATGGCAGCGTGTTCTGTCATCGCGGATTGTATGAACGCTCCTCGGGGGCCCTGGATAACTCCCAATCGGCGATTTTGAACGGGATAAGGCAAGGCCTGTTCTGTCAAGAAGTCGACGCCTTCGCCCCGCAAAAGTTGGATGAGGCATTCATAGCCCATGACGCAGTTGCCAGACGCGTCACGAAATTGCCAATGGAATGGGAAAGATACCCAATCACCGAAATCCTCAAAACAGTCCTCGTGACGAGGGGTGTTGATACGAAAGACTTCGCGCCGTCCTCCAGGAATCAACCAGACTTTGCTAGCACTTACCTGGAGACGCCAGATCTTGTGCCTGGTCTATTGAACACATTGTGGGGGGAAAGGAACCGACCGACCGGCCTCACTCTTCAGATCGACCTGAGGGAGGAGGACCTTGCCAAGGCAATGGCCTTCTATTCCTACCACGTCTCCAAGCGAAGGACCCAGTACCGCAATGTCCAAGGAGTACAACATACCGCGGCGTGGATGTTGTTCGAGTCAGCAATGCTAAAGGGCTACAATCAGCAATTCAATTCGTTCGGCGACCTCCAAAAGGCAGTCGAGAAAAGCTTGGGAGAAGTATACAAGATGGGTTCGACAAAGTCTTCCAACTTCCGGTTGGAGCACCTGCACGTGCTTCCGCCCTTGATCATGGTATTTTCTGCCGGGCCGCTGAGGAAGCTCGCAGAGAAGGCACACCCACCAGGCACCCAAATGACCTACGATCTCCTATATGCCACTGTTTGGAAGCAGGTGAAATCATTTGTGAGGATTGACACTGGGAACGGCCGCAGCTACAGTTTCATACTGGAGATTGGCCACAGCGGTCTCGGTCTGGGCTACGACCGGGACACACAGATGGCACGCAACCCCTTGAACGGGGCTACTCTCAGAGACCCAGACGTAATCGCCGAAAGCTGTCTTGACCGAGTCATGATCGACGTCAGCCTAGAATTGAGGGAAAAGTACCCAGAGCTGCTGTTCGCGTCTTGCACGCGATTACCCGATGTTATTACATCGCACGGCAGATTCAAGGCGTGGTTCAAGACGTCAAAATTGGTACGCTGGTACGATGGCGAGAAAGGTCTTTCGAATGAACTCCGAGCGATCCATGGAGGACTGTACCCCCAGTCACACATCGCCATTGCCGACAATCCGTTGGCCGAGATTGCAGCACGCACGTGGATAGATGAAGAGCTGAAGCTGGACCGAAGCGATCTACTGCGAGTTCCTTACCGCGAATGGCTCGAAGGCGCCGGGAAAGAGGATGCCGTCAAGGCCATCGACCACCTCAACAGCGAGTTCCTGCCAAATAAGTACGGAGGCCCGGTGGATCATACTTCGGCCAAGGCTGGCGATGGATCTTCCAGCTCCGCAGAGTCGCATGCTCGGACCTTGGACTGGGTGATGCAGATGTTGGAAAAGCAAGGGCAGTGGCAGAGCCCGGAAGTGATAACCAGCGTGCAAAGCCCAGAACAGACCGAGGAGGAAGCCGGCCATGACGCCCACGACGCATCGATCAGCGAATATGGAGGGACACAACCACCCGCCGGCGCCGCCTCCGAACCCGTAGTGGTGTTGGTAGCGGGCAAAAGGTACACATTCACGACCCCCGCCAGCGCCAGGAACGCAGTTGCCGGTCTAGCAGCGTACAAGGCAGCCGAGGAAGGCAACGAAGTGGCCCTCCAACGATACATCTCAGACGGGTACAACGTCAACACACACAGCGGGCTCTTCGGTACCGCACTGGGTGCGGCTTGTGCCAAAGGCCATACTGCCATAGCCGAGCTGCTTCTGCATTACGGAGCCGACATCTACGCAGAAGCCGACCTCTACGAAGAGCACGCCCGGGCCAGTCTCTACCCAGAACACATGAAAACGCCGCTAGAACACGCAGCTTCTAATGGCCACACCCGGATTGTCGAGATGCTGCTCCGCCGGTGGGGGCAGAACACGAAATCCGGCGGTGTTCTTTGGAGGCGATTCAACTTTGCGTTCATCGATGCATGCAGGGGTGGGCATAGCGATATTGCTCAACTCTTCCTCGAGCGTGGTGTCGATGTGAACTTTGTGGGGTTTTGGGAACGAACCGCCCTCGGGGGCGCCTGTGCCCACGGCGATATCAACCTCGTCAAGGTGCTGCTCGGCAAAGGAGCCAACGTGAATCCGCCCCGGGGCCTCTCCCGTTCTCCATTGATGGGCGCCTGCGAAAGCGGCCACCTGGACATTGCCGAGCTACTGCTGAGCAAGGGGGCCCACGTCAACCACACATGGGACTCTGAGAAGCTCGAACCGCAAATCATCCAGATGCTGCAAAACGCCGGCGCGATCATCGGAGTGCAGGCCAGGCAAGACTACCCGAGCCGATCCGGGTCGTCGCTCGTGTTGAAACAGAAAAGGCGCAACAGGGTCAGTTGGGGGGGGATGAGCAAAAGAAATATACTTACCAAGGAGCTGAATGCACCACCACTGAGACCACCCCGCCGACTCCGAAGCTGTGGAGACGAGTGTTTGGTATGCCGCATCGACCAAGCAACTCAGGCCCCTTTGAGCAGAGATGGCCGAGCGAGTGTCAGCAATCCGGTGGAGACCACCCTAAGAACGCTCAAAACTCTTTCGATTGTTCCTGAAGGTGACAAGCTATTCTCGAAAGATGGCTCTGTATAGCGCACCATCAGGTACGCGATATCATAGCCGGCCCAGGTTGTGCCAGCGGTCGACCCCGAACTGGCGGCCCAGGTCATATAGCACGACATGACGAATGTGTGTGCGTGCATGTATGCGAGACACACGAGGCTTGCGGTCCGCCTCGGTACCCGGGGTGGAAAGGCACACTCGGTACGGGAGGTACTCGGAATCAGACGTCGTTAGTACCCACGCCACCCACGTCCCAGACAGCCATGCGGGTGCGAATGCATGGCATCTTGCGGCCTCGATGCTTCTCTTAAAGCGGCTTTGAAGGCGTGCGGCTTGACTAGGGAATAGTGCGACGCACCAGGCCTCGTATCCCGTTGGCCCTCGGGGTAGCACAAGGCGGGGTGCCATTTTGCCGTTGCAAAAGGAGGGCCCGAGGTGATCATTACTGGAAAGTCTTGCCGAGCTTCGGTGAGGCTGTCATATGTGACGGCTGCGGCGGCTGCTGCCTTCACAACGCCCATGTTACCTAGACGCGGTGAAGATTCCGGGCGTATCTCTTGGCCGAGTGCGGCACTCGTATTGGCGTGCTGGAGCAGCAGCCATGGTCACATGCCAAGGTATTGTCAGTGAATGCATTGATGTCCATCAGCCTCCAGTCTCCCGATTGGCCGGCTCCTCCACAAGGTGATAAGGCAAGATGCTGGTCCGGTCTGGTACGATGCCGTGACAGACATGGCCAAGCCAGCCTGCCGCTGGCCTCATCATGTCGACGTTACCAACCGATGGATCTCCCCAATAGCATCTCGAAGAAGCCTGTCGTTTCAAACCGCTACTTTTCCTCGGGGCTATTCTCGCGCGTTGGGTCGCTACGGGGGTGGATGAGATCCAAAAAGGGAAAGCGATGCCGAAATTTAGGCGTTGCCGCATAAGCTAGGACACCCCTCCAAGCACCAGCCCCTTCGCGTGTCAGCTGTTTCGGCCTCGTCTCGAGATGGCATCCAGACCTTCACTCGTTAACATATCAACAGCTAGAATAGCTGCAATTATGGTTTTTAACTTAATCAAATCGTGCGCTTCTGCTATTTCTCGTGAATCTATTGCTATAGACCTAGGCCAACTAGAGCTTGCGCTGGCGGAGATCACAGCTGGCCAGTCCATCAGAAAGACCGCAAAACAGTTCAACGTCTCCAGAGAGTACCTGCGCCGGCGCATCAACGGTACGTTAACCAGAAAAGAGACCAATGCCTTGAGGCAGTCTTTATCCTCATCATAGGAGCAAAACCTAGTCGACTGGGTGTTGTTGTAGGCTAGACTAGGCTAGGCACCACCTCATAGTCGTTTTCGCCTCTTCGCGTAACGTATCTATCGCCAGTCTAGCGGCGAAAATCGCCTTAGAAAACACTGGCACGTCGTATTTTTTTAACGCTATCCTGAGGTCCGATCTATAAGGGCCACTAGGATCGACTTTCTTCGCGTTAACGGCGCGTCACGCGCTAATATCGAGGAGTTTTTTAATCGCCTTGATAACCCTGAGCTGGAGAAGGTGATGCTAGAAGACACCTATAACGTCGACGAGGTTAGCAGCATGATAGGGCTTAGAGATAACCCCTTGGTTATCGGCCCAGCTGCTATACGCAAGGTCTACATTATAGACCTAGGAAACAGAGAGTAGGTGACGATTCTGGAGTGCGTGTCAGCTACTGGTCGCGTGCTGTCGCCCCTGATTATCTTCAAGGGCGAAGACGTGTAATAGCAATGGTTTCAAGGCTAGGTCGACGATCCAGACTTCGATAACTGGCTGTTCTGCACCTTAAAAACCGGCTGGACTAATAATTCGATCGCCCTTCGCTAGTTAAAAGATATTTTCCTGCCCTAGACGAAGCTACCGTCGGACCGGTGGCGACACCTCATTCTGGACGGTTATAGCAGCCATATGACGGAGGAGTTTATACTAGCTTGCCTTAAGGCGAAGGTCTGGCTGGACTTCCTTCCGGCTTATACGTCGCAGGTCCTCTAGCCTCTGGACCTTGGGTCCTTTTCGGTGTTAAAGCGCAGCTATCGAAACGAGCTGCGTAGCTCTTACGCGTTTAGTCTGACGATGACGCCTAAGAAACCAGAATTCCTAGAGGCCTGGAATAAGGCTAGGAAGAAGGCCTTCACGCTAGCTAATATTACTGCAGGCTGGAGAGCGACTGGCATCTTCCTAAGGGACCGATCGAAACCCCTTAACAGCAGGCTGGTAAGAGACCTAGACCGTGACCGCGTTAAGAGGCCCTCAACACCAGAAAGAAGGGCTCCAGAGCTGGACAGCCTAGCAGTAGTGTCGGCAGTAACATTCCAGACCCCGACTAGCGCGCGTCAATTAGCTGAGATAGCCAGGAACCTACGTGGCATAGACGACGCCTTCGATAGACCAACCTTCCGGCTGTTAACGCGCAAGGTCTGCAAGACCTTTAACGACAATTCCACGCAGATCGCCAGCCTTACGTAGGAACGCGACCAACTAGCTATTTCTCTAGAACGCTAGAAGCCTCAGAAACGGCGCAAGGTCCGTCCGACTGCGCAGCAGCGTTTTGTTAATATCTAGGACGTCAAAAGAGTCAAAAGAGAGATGGGGATCTTGCCTGATGAACTTGACCTCGACTTTGACGGAGAAGGATGGGTAGACCTTGCGGGTTTGGAAGAAGAAACCGATAGTGAGGTAGAGGAGTGTATTATAGTGTCTTAAAAATAATTAGCTAGTTGCCAGCTGGTCTGGTTATGGAGATATCCGTCTTTTCGTCCGACGATGGGATTGTGAGACGCCCCGAAAACAGCTGACACGTGAAGGGGCTGGTGCTTGGAGGGGTGCTCCACCTTAGATGGCAAAGCAGCGTTGCGGCCCAATGCAGACATTGGGGAAGCCTCCTCATCGCCCGCATCTGCAGCTCAAGCCGTTCCCCTGCTTCCCCCATTGACTCCTGGTGTTCCTCACCGACCAGGCCTTGGCCTATCCGAATTCCCAGTCCGTATTCCCTGGATACTGCAGCTTGGGCCCACAGCCAAGGATGCGACCAATCGACCTTGCCAGATGGCAATCTGGCAGGCAAAAACACCATCACGCCGCCCTACACAGGCCCCTCTGCCTCACACGCGCGCGAGGGCTGATGTGCGCTTTTTGCCTTATTATTGGTCTGCCGCCGCTGCTTCTCTCCGTTCCGTCACGGCTCGGACCTTGTCCCGGATTTACCACCCCGTTTGGTGATGAGCCATGGGTATGTTTCCACTCTCTCATGGCGAACCACCGTCTAATATCCCCCCCCCCCAGCAAATTCCCGCTCTAATGGCCCGGAGCCCACCGAAGGCAACAGCATTTGTCCCGTCCTACCGATCCAGAGGCTACCGAGGGACCTCCCCAAAGGGACAATCTTCATTCAAGACTTCTTCGAAGGCCCCCCGACGTGCAAATGCTGCACCAACTGGGTGGAGAGGGAGCCAAACGTGGTCCCACCCGAGGTCCAGGAGTATTATACGGGGGCCGCCATACTTGTGTTCAAGGCCAAGGACCATGACTCCAGTACCCTGGGCGGCCTCAAGAAATACAAGTTCAAGTCCATCGACATCCAGAGTCCGATTATTCGGAAGAATATTTCGCCTCTATTGGCGGAGATGGGCTCTTTACATGAGGAGGGCAAAATGGTCATTGATGCCCCTTTCGCGCCACTATTCTTCTGCCGCTCACGGATTGAGGATCTCGCAGCTGGTCTCGATAAGACGAGTGAAGAGAGTGAACACATGGACCTTCTTGTCAAATTGATGGCGTCCCTTTTCCAAGACCTTGCCCCCAGGGTTAAGGAGGTTCATGAAGGGGGCACTATCAGCCACGCTTTGCTGTGGACACTATTTCCTAAGGGTGTCATCGTCTACACCAAACGCGCCGGGATGCATCGGGCCTTAGAGGTTGTCAGGGTCTCCCCTTCATGTTTGGTATGCCGTTACATCGCCTTTAATGGCTCAGCATTCGGGTGGGATCACTGCTACATCCCACTCTTCTCATTCGATGGTGCCAGGAAAATCACAGACCTCCATGTATACCCCATCAGCTTCCATCGGGACGCCCAAAGCTTGATATCCGACATGGTGCAACGGGGAAAGGAGGTACTCGACCACCAATCCACCTCCTTCCGAAACCACACGAATACTGCGATTATCGACGACCGTAACGACGATTCTGACGATGATGAGATACCGGAAGCTCAGAGACGAGTGAATGTGGGTGTTAGTGTGCTTCCATATTATCGTTAACCTAATTTCCGTAGGTCATTGGTCGGGTGGTGATCGACGAATTCCAATACCGTCAAGAAAAGACCCGTTTGTCCCTGCTTCCGATCCAGGCAGACCCGCTTCTTTCAGAAGACTCCTTGGACGAACCGTATCTCCCTAATCCAATTGGACGGCGCCCTGACCCTGACGAGCAAGAGGAAAACCGTCAGAAACTTGGGGCCTCGCAGAATTGGCTTCTGCTCATGAACCCGACGATTCATTTCTATCACTTGAAAGACATGGCATGGAGTATGTCCCTCATACCTATCCCAGCCTCTTGTTTTGGCTCATGTGTTAACATATATACTAGTGGTTTCGAGTATTAGCCACACCTCCGAGACAGTGTGGGACGACGAAGCATACAAACATCTTGCTCTGGAAACTGAAAAGAAGGACATTATCCTCTCTTCTGTTCAGATGCATAAGGAAACCATGGAACTTGGTGCTGATATCATTCAAGGAAAGGGTAAGATACAGAGATAAGTTCAGTCTGAGTTGACTTCGACTAAATCCATCTTTAGGGAAAGGTCTTGTTATCCTACTAAGCGGTCCAACGGGAACCGGCAAGACTTTGACAGCCGAGTCAGGTATGGTCTATGAAGTTAAGCGACCTAGGATTTTGCTTAATATATACAGTTTCAGAGGCAGTGAAAAGGCCGCTATACCATCTTCAGGCTGGAGAAATTGGTTCCGATCCAGCAGCAGCCAAGCAATCATTGAAACGGGCCTTCAGGCTATGCGAAGAATGGGACGCAATTCTTTTATTGGACGGTATACTATCAAACCTCACAGAATGGAGAGGCTCGACTGACACCGTCTAATCTAGAGGCTGATGCTTTGATCCGGTCCAGAAGAGATGAACGAAGGTTGACTACCACTGAGGATCTTTGTTGTGGTATGATTCTACGTTTTGAGTTGGCAGACCCTCGTGCGCTACTAATTTTATTCTCAGTACTTCTTGCCACACTTGAATACTTCTCCGGGATCATATTTCTCACTACCAACCTCTCTGAAGGGATAGACGATGCGGTCTTGTCCAGGATTGACATTCATATCCCATACCCGCATCTGACATATGATACACGGCGCGCGTTGTGGGAGGATTTCATCAATCTTCCCATGGGAGAAGCCTTCATGTCTCACCAATCGAATGCCCTCGTCTCCTCTGACGACCTCGACAACCTGGCCACATGGGAAGCCAACGGACGTCATATCAAGCACGCAGTGAAAAATGCTCGAAAGTGGTGCTACGCGAAGGGCATCGCATTGACCTGTAAAGCATTGGAGACTGGACTCATGATGACTGCTCCCAATTGTGCAAGGACGGCAGAGGGTGGCGTGACTGGGGCAAACCCACGGAAAAGGAGACGTGAAGTGACCGACACCGATCAGACATAGAGGGAAAGCGAAACACGGGAAAGGCGGTGAGTAACGTCACCCGCTAGGTCAAGAGAAACGTTTGCGATTTGTATGGAATTCAAAGCGATCAAAGATTTTTTTAAAAATGAAAGTGTGCCTAGTAAGTTAGCTCCCAGAAATGCATCCGTTGAATGTAAGAAGGAAACCATACCCCTCCCTTACCTTAGAGTGGTTGGAATGTTTCCTTGTGGTCCGGATACATATCAAAAATCTCCGTTCCTCGGACCTCGTGTGGACTGAAGGGCTTGAGTTGCAAGTTGCTGCAAGCGTGTCTTTCCAGCGGAAATGCCTGAAACGTTTCTTGACGATCCAACACTGCAAGGGGGTCCCATACTCCAGGGTCGTGGATAAACCCGTCTCCAATCTCGCAAACATCATCTTCCAAGAGGGTCTCCTTCTTCCTGCAGGGCTCCAAGTTTTGATGCCCCAGAATGCGTCTTGTCACATCTCTCCAGGTTCCTATGGACAAGATCGTATCGAATTCGTTTATAGGCTTATTGTTGAGGGTATGAAAACTTGTGGGAAGTGGGGCATTGATTGCAATGGCTCCGGATGCGCCGAAGAACTGAACCGTTAACGAATCTGTTTCGCAGGTGTGACACACCAGGGAGCCCAAAGACCCGACACAAAGCGATATCTTTGCAACAAAGGACTCGGTGTTCTCTGTACTGGCTGAATGAATATAGAAATCGATGTATCGGGAGTCATGGCTTCTTGCCTCATCCCCGTCAGCTATTCGGTTGATGTGCGCTTTGAGTAGTGTTCCATCTTCGTGGCTTAAAGCTGTCCAGTTCGGCGTCCATTGGTCTGGCCTGGAGAGGAAGAATGAGGCAATGTGTCGGAAAAGCTCCCCATACTGTAGTGGGAATATGATGGAGCTTTCGGCCCCGACGCTCATGATACCTGCGTGCCAGTCGGAAGTCACACACCAATTTACCGTATGCGTTCCCAGCATGGGCATAGCTGGTGCTTCCCACTCGGTCGGTAGGATGGGTTGTGACAGCACATCTCTCATCTCGACTCCTGTCCTCGTTGCTTGCTGTATCAGGTATTCCTGGAGGGAGGGCCCCAGCTGTAGCTTTGCGAACTGGACGCCAACTTTCCCGACCCTGTGCTTGTGGGTCGGGTTCTCAGGCTCCGGGTTGTGGATCCGGTTGTATCCCACTCTCGTTGTGATGGGACCCGGAGGTAGGTCAAGCTCTCGGACAGAAGTGAGGTCGAGGTTCGATTCCGCAGCCGCAATCGAAGAGAGATTTAGGATGAGCTCCGCGCCCGTTGGAGAATATATATCGAGGTTAAACCCTACACCCGCGGGAGAAATGAAATTGAAGTTGAATTCCGCACCCGCAGGAGACGAGAGATTGAGGTTCAACCCGCCGCCGGCAGGGGACGAGACATTGAGATTGAACTCCCCGCCCGCAGGGGAGGAGAAATTGAAGTTCAATTCCCCGCCCGTGGGGGATGAGACATTGAGGTTCGACTGCGTGCCGGGAGGCGACGCGAGGCCGAGGCTCAAACTCGCACCCACAGGGGTACTCGGTTGAAAGGACTCTGGCGTTCGGTAGATTATTCCAGGTGGTGTCTCTGACCGTATCGTCAATATCAGCTGCACCAGGCTTTACTTTGACTGGAATACATACTTGGTAAGATAGACAAAGCTGTGTCTGCGTTCTTGCCCCTGTTGTTGAACCTTTCCAGGCGCTCTTGCGCCAGTAGCTGCCCATGGAAAAAGAACTCGGTTGGTTTTCCCTCTCTCTCAAGTCGTTGTTCGCATTTGAGCATGACAAATAGCATGTATTCGTGTTTTAAATGTTTGCGAATGGCTCCCCAAGCTCGCAGCTTGTTCATGAGCGTGCGTTGTCTGCAGCAGAGTCGTCATGCGCTGTTAGCTCCTGAGGTAGTCCATGGGTGCAAGGTTGGTGACTGACCCGGTCTCGAAGCCATGATGACTTTGAAGGAGTGACAGGACGGTTTTGGCGTCATGCTTTTGCCACAGCTGGAGGATGGTGTCTTTTTTGCTCGTCCACTCATCCTCAGTATGCCGATGACGCGTCCGCCTTTGTTGGTGCGGGACATCGGCAGCTGTGGACGTGGAACCGCCATTCGGCAGGAGAACTCGGTAGGACGACATATGGCATCAACAGTGATATGAAAGTCGGCGATGTGGGATTGTGAGTGGCGAATCCAGCGACAGAAAATAAGGGAGCACGAGAGGTTGGGGAAATCGGACAGGCAACGAAGTTAAGTACAATTGACCGCCCCCACGAGCCAATGAGATTCCCAGAGAATTATGCAGTGAGGACAAAGAACCTAGGCCAATCAGATGGAAGAACAAAACTGCCATGGCTACAGTGCCACCAGCCTTAACCGATAAGCCTCATACCCACTCGCTTGCTTGAACAATCCAATAAGACGGATGGAAAAAACTGCAGTCGATGCTGTGTCACCACACCTCAGCCGGTGTGCCTTGGGCCCGGTTGCCTGCTTGTACAACCCAATAGGATTGCAGAGCAAACAGGCACTCGATGCCGTGTCACCCCACCACAACGGATTGGCCCTGTTCCTAATGGAGTACAGATCCGCAATACAACAGTACGCATTAAGGGAACAGACCGAACAGGCGCCCAGTCGCCCGCTAGAAGGGTAGTATGCACGAGAAGTCAAGTACAGAAGGGCAATATACTACCCTGCCCCACATGGCGCCCTTAGGCTAACCACGCTAAATCTCGGCAGCTATTTATATGCATGTCGACGCGCATAAGTCAGGATCCAATGACAGACAAGGGCATATGTGCCGTATACTCTAGTTGTGCCTGGAACCAAGATCGAGGTGATACGCACGAGGCCTCTCAACCCGCAGCGCGACCCAACTTCCACCTCAGTGCGCCCTGCGGCTTACACGTAATAATTTCTAGCCAATGGCATTTTTTTCAGGTACGCACTACTTCCCCTAGGATCCGGATCCTCTGATGTGATGTTGATATCCCTGTCACCCCTTTTCCCTAGGGGCCACGCAAGCCGTCCAGCGCTCAAACACGGAAGGGAAGCTCGCTGCCTTGCGCCATTTGACTACGGTACTAAGCTATTGCTTTGTCTATCGCATGGCCGTTTCAAGGCAAATACCCTCGTTTGACCACAACTACAGTCTCCTTCGTGGTCTATTTAACGTGGCACTCTTCCCGTTCTGTACTGGCAATCTGGTCTTCTACGTAGAATTACCACACAGCTTCAACCAGGCAGCTTGAACTGAGGTTACGCTTTACCTCCTGCCAAGCCCCACTGGAATCCCACTGAGCATCTTCATCCATCTCGCCCTCTCAGCCAGGCTTCAAACTCCACTTTCACACACTACTCCCACATTCTATCCTACTATCGACAGCGAACCCACCAGGAATCTGCAATGGACCGAGGCTCTTTCCAACCGGGAGAAAAACCCCTCTATCAAGGGTAGCCACTCGCCCGTCGCGTATTGGAGAACGAATTAAGCTTACTAACGTTCTGTTTGCACAGGTCCTCCCATGTCCGCCCCAGCGACCTGGCTGGCATTGGGGCCTGGGCCACGAACAGCTCTACGAATGCCAGCAAGAATACCAGCCAAAGTAAAAGCAGTACTTTTGCTGTCCCGTGTCCGCCTTTCGATAGCCAGTCCGGCTCCCAGAGCTCTCAGAAACATCAGAGCCCCATGGCTCGATGGATTGGCGAACCTAAGGGCAATAGTCCATGGAATGGCCTTAAATAGATATGGGAATGCTTCGTTTCTTCAAATGGCTAGACCTTACCAAGGTGTTATAAAGGCAGTGTCGCGCCATGAGGGCATTCCCAGACTTACACCAATTAACAATAGGTCACGTGATAAGCACCACAGCAGTCCTGGCCAGCTACACCATATAGTCTGCCATGACTGACACCTTCCCTTGTATTAGTTCTCTTTTCTAAATAACCTTGAATTCATCTATCTTGCTATGGCCTCTTAGGTGGGATAGGTAATGAGTAAAACAGGGTTATCTTTAAACATCGAAAATGCCGGACAAACGACCTTTCGTTGTCTTACCACTATGGCCCTTTAACCAAGTTTCTTCTGTTTTATGAATAAAATATAACTTTAGTTTTGTACAAGCGCTATTCAATTAGAAATCCACTCAATGTAATAACGTGGATGTCATATCAGCCGGACAGTCAGAGAGCGGGTCTGCCAAATGCAGGGTAAGAGGGCCTCTTCCTGTCATCTCTTCGCAATCTCCACCTTCATTGCATATGGTAGTGCTTGTTTGCAATCCGGGAATACTTGCTTATCTACCTCTTATGCAGCTGCGTCGCACGTCATTCACGTGACAACTGACAACGTCGCAATAAGGTCTCGTGGTTTTTAAGTGGATGATTCGATCTAAACGGCTTCAATATTGAAGCCCCAGAATAGTTCCGGCATACCCAAGGCTTCGAATCGAAACTATGAAGGTTGCGGCATCGATACCACATCTTCGAGTAGCCGTCGTCGGCAGCGGCCCCGGGGGTCTGGCAACGGCCATTGCTCTTTCCCAAGTTCCTCAAGTCACCGTCACGATATACGAACAAGCCTCCGTTCTCCGCGAGGTGGGTGCCGGTATTCACATTGGAACTAACTCCTGGAACGTCCTCGAGGCACTGGGCGTGGCCGATTCCTTGGATACCGGTCACCCTACCTGGACGGTGTTGAACATGTAAGCAGTGCGACCCTCTCAGACCTACAATGGGAATCAAGTCGCCCTCTCCCGAACAGGAATGGCCATTCGGGCGAAGAGCTGCACCGTAGTGAAAGAAAGCCCGGGGATGCTAAGCGCCCAACAATCCGCACGCAACGAACGGCTCTTCGATTAGCTTTACTGAAACCTCTCCCCCCTGGGATCCTGCAGCTGTCGAAGAAGTTGGTAAAGATGAGCGACGAGGGCGATGAAGGTGTCGGCCTGTATTTTGCTGACGGGCCCTCGGCAAGAGCGGATCTGGTCGTCGGCGCCGATGGCATCCGATCAGTCGTCCGCGACACGGCCTGGCCCGAGAATCAACTGTCTTTCACGGGCACGACCAATTGGCGCACGCTGCTGCGGGCGCGCGACGTCGCGGACCTGGACCCGCGATTCCAGACGACGGGCTGGTGGCACGGGCCGACGACGCACGTGTGCTTCTCGCCCGTGGGCGAGGGCCTGGGGGAGATGGCGTGCCCGCCGGCGGCTGGCGCGAGTTCGCCGCCTTCGCCGGGCCCCATCTTGACGCCCTCGTGGCCTGGCAGGGCCGCGTCGCCCTCGTCGGGGACGCCTCGCACGCCCTCTCGGGCGCCTTGGGCGCCGGCGCCGGCTTCGCCATGGAGGATGGCTGGCGGCTCGCTCAAGCCCTGCGGCTTTTTGGCAATCATCGACAACGCGCGTTGGCCGTCTTCAACGCCCTCCACGTCCCCTCCTACGCCCGGATGTACCGCCACCTCGCGAAAGAAGCGGCGGCGAGGTCGGCGCGGCTTCAGGCGCTGGGAACCCCCTCCTACGACGAGCGGGTCCGGGCCAAAATTATTCCCGATGGCGGCGAGGACATGGGCTGGATATACCAGCACGACATTTCTGCCGTCTGGGTGAAGCTATGAGCAACGTGTCGCGCCTCGAAGGCGCTAGCAAGATAGTACAAGGAAATATAAGGTTATCTATTAGAAGGAACTGATAAAAGAGATACTAGTTATAGCGTGCTATATATAATTGCTAGCTAGGGCCCCTGTAAGGGCCCTCCACGTGACCTGACTAAGTAATATCCACTTGGGAATGCCCTCACGGTGCGATATATGTCAAGTAAAAGGGGGGGCGCAAGAACCCGTCGTCTTTGGTGCAAGAGTGTCTTGTTCTTGGCTTACTGGCCTCGTCTGCGTTTTCGGGTTTATAGTATCCAAGACGACGGATGCTGCCCCCAGCCAGCAACCTAGAGGAACCGGTCTGCACGGACGGGGCATTGGCTACTGGACCCAACCAAACGGTGCTAGGTGCTCTGTTTGCTTTCCTCAGCCGTCCGAGATAACATGACCAGCATCAATCCGAAAGATGGACAAATGTCCCCGTGACAAGCAACCGAGTGTTTATATGGGGGTTTGCGCTAATGTAGCGCGAGTGAAGTCCGGCCCCCTTGTTGGAGCTCGGGTCGCAGCCGCTCGACCACGCTCCCACCACACCGTGGTCGGTGGTGAGGAAAAAGGAGCGGTCGTACGCGCCTAGTAGCAAGCCGATGTTTGGGTAGCAGAGCAGGAGTCAAGTGCGAACGAGGATTTCGCGCCCTGTGAGCTCGACCATCGGCCAGCCCTCGATCACCCGAAACTGTCGGAGCGGTATTCACATACAACCTAGCCACTTTCATCGTAGCTAAACTGCATTACTACATTAGATCAGAACCCCTGCCTCTCATCAGTCTAGAAAGCAAAGGGCGGTGAAGCGGGGCTTATAGCCTTCTAACAGCCAAAGCAAATACTGCACTAGTGAGAGCAACCGTCGTTTATGCACCCATAATTGTTTCGCACAGAACTTAATGTACTATGGAAAGCTGGGGATAGCCTCATAGCGAACAGACGGAACCTTGAGTGTGATCTACTGTATGTCGAGGGTCTTTCTAAGCCTGGACAATTCCTAGGCTATTCGACAGATAATTGGGAGTGGCACATTGGCTTTTCTTATCGGTGGCCTGGAAACAGGCATGTTGATGAGGTCAGGCAGTGCTACTCTACACGGAAGGCTGCTCCCTGCTCTAACTGTTGTATCTGACCTTTCGTTCTGGCGCCGCTACCAAGAAGCCATTATTACGTATTGAAAGTCCAGACACACAGCATTTGGGGGTACTGACTGGCTACTAGTGGAATGGTTTCTCGTCAACTTTGTTGAATCGACGATCTTGTTCTAGCATGGCAGACCAGATACCGTGACTCTCCAAGAGAAACAGCGCCTTTCATTTCTCGGGGGGGCACAGATACTCTGGTGCATAGCCGTCTCTCTTTTCAGCCTCCTTCCGAGCCCGATCAACCATGATATGACAGACTCTGCCGACGATAGAAAAGACGGTATTTACCTCTATTGAATTCCTAGTTGGTCAAGGAATTCAGTTTTACCATATCAAAATCACTTGCTTTCCGGTCGGCCGATTGGCGCTCAACCTGATCCTTCGTACAGCTTAGTGCCTTTAGGGCTCTGTTTTCGGACCGAATTCCTGTCGCCCATTATGACGAAGCCGAAGCACTCCTGCCTGGTTCGCTTCCTGCTTCCCTAAGACCACTTCGAATTCCTTGTCTTTCGAGTTGTCTGCTGCTTGGAGGGCTTCGTAGGTCTTTTCGGATACGACATGGGCTATGGATTGCCATGCGTTACCCAGCAGCGTTGATTTCGTCCGCGAAAGGAAGAGGAGGGAAATCAAGACAACAAAGATCAAGTGGGCGGAAACTAGGCCAACCACGAACATCAGTCCAATATTCCGGATGGGTATTTCGGCATCCCGTGACCCGAGATATGAAGCAGTAGCATTCCGAAAGCCTGAGGGGTATTTGTTGAAGATTTGCATCTGGAATAGAACCGTCGTCAAAGATTGGATGGCGAACGCGGGATTGTTTGTAGCGTTCAGAATTTCCATAAATAGGAATGAGTGTGTCCAGTGCGCCGCCATCTGTGAAATGTCTTCTCGTAACGGACCGAAAAAGTGTGACTCGTTCGTCATGGCAACGGCGTGCCAGGGGCCAATGCCGATTCCCTGTCTGGGACCTGGAGGAGGCGCGTGCATGGCGAGGATACCTCGATGGCTGTGCAACTCGACGTCGAGGTGACCTGGTACTCCCATCTGGCGGCGTATTTGTTGTGTGAAACTCCCAGGACCCCCCTCCGAATTGAAAACGGGCTCAGATATTGTTGGGGCCCCAGACACGGTCACTTCCACTTTCTGGATCGCACTGCTTGTAACGCAAACGCTTAGTGACATTGCCTCTTGCTGGATTCCATTGAGCAGTCGAATCCAAGGGCCCTGTTTCTGCACGGACCAGTCTTGGCTGGTATTGCCGCCCAATACGTTATCTCGGAGGGGATCCATGATGAGCTTGGTCGCGTCAAACCTAAGAACTCCCACCAGGCCAACAGGAGCCATTCTGAGGGACTCCCCTAAATCCCGCATTTTACATAACACGGCACTGGCGACAAACGAGGAAGGAGGAGGAAACCCGCAGAAAATTTGGTAGGGCGAGTCATCCGAAACCAAAGTTGTTGACCAAGGATAACGAGGGTGTCTGTCGTTGATGTTGAATTTCACTCGAAGTGATTCATCACTCATTCGGGCTTCGGATATATTTGGGCAGAAACAGGCGACTCCTGCATCCCAGACAAGCGTTTCCCCCGAGAAAAAGCGGAGGCCGGTTCGGTCTTTTTCATTCCACCAGGGAAGTGAGGCACGGAAGGTCACCCCTGTGTCGGTGAACTCTGTGTTTCCCCTAGTCCTCTCTCCTGCCGGTTCACCTTGCCACTCGGCAAATCGCCAATAGGCACCAGGGGGCTCAAAAAGATAGCCATGCGATGTGGAACCCTTAAAAGCCCCGCTTGCGTTAGTTACTGGTCCAGTCTCCATAATTGCCGGAATGGTAGAGCTGGCGAAATCCGACACGAGAATGGTTGAGATGAGCTGGCTTATCACTGCGAGCAGCGAGGTGACAATAACTAAGCCACTGGCTAACCCGCGAGAGTATGATGAGGCGAAGACAAGCTTGCCCGTCGTGATCAGGGCAAGTGGAGAAACGGTTACTGTCCTCATCATTGACAAGAGAGGAAGGTGTTTGAAGCGAGTACCAAACGATTCCAAATACAGGGCCGCTATCATTGCCGTGGTAAGTGCGGCCTGCGCTGCCATTACCGTGCGCATGACGGCTGCTGTGATGGTAACGGACTGCGTCATCCTGTCGGCATTGGCGATAGCCTCCCACAGCGATGTAGGAATTTGGTCCGAGGTCGCACGCTTGGCCTCTACCCAAAGATAGATAAGAAAGCCGATAGAGGAAAGCAGAACGAGAGTCCCACCGACGAGGACAACCGACGCCGTACGCCCGACGCGGTCCCAAATGGTCCGGGAACGATCGTTCTGCTGGTAATGATGAGGGTCGCCATCGGAGGAGTGGGGATTTCCCTGGAGTGGCACGGGCTCATCCGTTTGCGACTGCCAGGAATTTCTGTCAGGGCAGTGTAAGGGCCCCTCCGCGAGTGCATAGTGGGAATTTATTGGAGAATTGGATGGGACAGGCGAAACAGCTGGTAAGTCATCTTGCCTTTGGTCAATCAGTAGCTCACACTGCGACAGGCGATCTTCTGAAATGCGTGACGCCAGAGTGGCCATCTCGAGGCCGTTCGCCGTTGGCGTAGTTGGCATTATAGCGGGAGGATGACAAGAGGCAGGGTTCGATGTTTGGATACAGTAACTATGTCTACGAGGAAGGGAGGAAAGGCCATTCTTTTTAGCCGAATTAAGCACAAGGCGCGCTGCGTATGTAGAAGGTGGCTATCCTAGGCCTTCAGTGAGACCAGCCAATGTACAGCGCAGCATGGTAGGAGGAGGGCGGTAGCATGTCCAGCTGAAAGGCAGCCAAGATCCTTCAACGATGCCGTGACTGCGTCAAGCCACGCGAAGTTGCTTTTTCTCTAAATTAGTAATTATGCGAGCAAATTCATCCAACCATCTGCCTCATCGGTAAGGCTGAAGCGGCCCGGTCCCCAACTAGCGTTCACTTCAGAATGCAAGGGGCTCAGAGGTGACGGGTTGGGACGGGCTCTAGGCGCTGTTACAGCGCCCCAAGGCCCTGATGCCGCCGTGGCCGTGCCTCCTTGGCGCGCTTATTGCGCACCCGTAGCGCTTTAACCAGGCTGAGCTGAGGGCGGCAACGAGCCGCGTGTGACATGATCAACTCGCTTGCTGGCCTTGATGGGCAGCCCGCATTCTCGTCCCCACACAAATGAATCAAGCACCCGGGGTGACAAGACGGGAAATCATGCCCCCACCGCAGAAGCAGAAACAGACGCAGCTGCCGCTGTCGCTGCAGACGACACGCCCCGTGGCGGACCAGGCGGCCGGCGAGAGTGGTAAGCGAAAGCCGGGGCGCCGCGACCCGGAGCACCGGCAGCAGAATCTGCGGGCGCAGAAGAAACACCATGAGTGCGAGAGCGCCCAGTCGGGGCAGCGATCAAGTACTCAGCGACCAGCCAGGAGAGAAGATGAAAGACCGCTGAGCCCGCCTCGAGGCCCTGCACGGCCTCGCGATGCAGGGCGCCGGCGCCGGGAAAATGATGACGGGCATCGATCCTCTCCTGTAGTACGGCGCGCGCGTCCCGGCGCCGCCCGCCTCGAGACTGGACGCCTCGGGCGCTGCATTCCCCTCGCCTAGGCCGGGGTCGAGACGCGGCGGCACCGGCATGCCGGAAGACGACTATGCGTCCCCGGCGCCCGAAGACGCCTGGGTCACCACCACCACCACGGCGGCGCCGTCGCCGCCGTCGCCGTCGCGGACCCGTACGCGAACCACGTGCGGGTCAAAGCGCTATGCACCATCGCGGCACTGCAGGCGGCGGGGCGGCTGCTGGGGGTGCCCGAGACGGAGGTATATGTTATAGAGTCACGCATCATCCAGATTCCTTGCGACCCGAGTTGCTATAGACGGGTACTAGAGTGCTCATTTCCCTATGCAGACATAGTAGCCAAGCCACAGGTTACTGCAGCTCGAGTCGACTTGTGTGTTCCAGGCGCGGAGCTGGCTCATCGTAATTCCGGCGTCGTTATGAATATTTCAGCAGCTATCGCCAGCCTGGACCTGGTGGAACCTCTTGCAACTGTCGACGATGCCAGGTATCTGGGGCGTGGGGCTTGAGGGTGTCTAGGTCGGCTGTGCCAGCTGCTACGTCGTCGTAGCCGTGCCGGGCACGTGGACACAGACGTGGTATTCGAGCCAGAGGTTGCTGGACTCTGCGATTTCGGAAAGCCCATGTTCGCTTCCGAATGCCATGACCAAATGGGTAACATAGGGGTAGGAAGGTGGAGGAAGCACGCACTGTCGTTAATCTTGCTGTTCCAGCTCTTGAACTGGAACGTGCTGATGCCATGCTCCTTGGCAATCGTGTCGCACTGGTCACCTGACGATACCTGGTAGAAGCGGTCACAGGTTTTGGCCAGGCCGGGCATTCGGGTGGGTTGTTCGGGGCGCTGCTCGGGGCGTTTGTGGGTAGAGGCGACTTAATGCTTGTTTCAAGCGTGGTGGTCGCCGGTAGCGTGCCAGTAACGCTACCGATCAAGCAGTACAACCACTGATAGGCCCCAGCTGCTCGCAAAGCCTTCGCACGTCGTGCCGCTGTCGGCGGATGCGGCGAAGTCACAGTCAACCGCAGCGGAGAACACGCCGTAGATGAGGTTAGCGGGGACAAACCGTGCCAACTGCATTCAGTCAGGCTGGGTTACTTGGGTGTTGGTGGGTAATTAAGATATGAGTGGGTTAGTGAAGAGATGGAACGCCCCGTGTTCTTCTGGTCATGTCCAGGTAAGGCGTCCTTAAGACAGATGAGTAGTGAACGTTTTATACATTCCCTCAACTTCACTTGACGCCTCGTTTATCCACGGGAGGCCTGTTTCCCCATTCACATAGCTCATGACTAGGCCGATCTTGGGCCTGATAACAAGAATCTCTATCCAGGTATATCTCCCCCTGCTCTTCAACCCATATTGATCCACTATTATTCCCCTAACTGCTCGAGGGGGACCAGTGTCAGTGGATAAAGCAAAGGTAAGCCTTTCAATTGTCAGGCCGCTGACGGAGGAATCTAGCTACATTGCTGCTTATAGTGGGGCGCCAGGACCCCTCCTCCCAAGGACACCACGCCCCATTATCTGGCTAATTCCTATGGCCACGCATCCGTCGCATAAAGCAGGTAGGTGGTGGCAGCCGCAAGTATCTCATACTTAGGGTGCATAGCCTCTGTCCGATATAGCGGCTAGTTCAAAGTAAAAGATATTGATGCATGCCACCAGGGGGGCGGGTGACAACAACCTAGCTTGCTAAACTGGATACCATGGGCATTGACAGGCTGTTAAGAGCAGGATCTGTCAACTGGCAGGCCCCCTACCTTTTACGTATCAGATATCTCGGCGTGCGTTCATAGTTTTACGTGCACCTTATAAAATACACTCTTTCCTGTTCTTCACTCCGATCACAAATTTGATATTCGATTCACTTAGAAGCCTTGATACGTGATGGGCCTTGGCGACCTGCCACGACTTATCAAGCCTATAGTACGTCTATTAAGTTTGCTACCGCAGCTCTGCCTAGTATGTTTACCTTTGGTGTCTCAGGTGTGCCACTAACCATTGCAAGCCGGTGCGAGCCGCAGTGGATTACAGCGGTGCATGTGTCCTTTGCCGTATTCGGCTTAGTCTGTAAGGCAAACAGAGAACGGAAAGTGGAGTAACGCAAAGGCAGCAACGGCCTAGGGGAAAAGCCATCCAGTATAATGGCTATAGCTGAGGGGCAAGATCTTTACGGTGTGTGCCGATGATCCGATAAAGAGGATCTGGACAGTCCATGGCATTGGGCCAGTAAAGCGGCGTCTCCGAAGAATTATTAAGTGCTGCCTCCCTAGCTATATCTCCCCTTCAGTACAGAATCACTTCGTCCATTCCAGCATTCGTTATCACTATGACACTATTGATTACTGACTTTGTCGACAAACTCTACTGCCTTCTACCCGCTCTACTCTTTAGTCACCCTCCTCCCTCCACCTCTTTCTTGTCGGGTCCTCTTCCTCTGGGATCGTCGGCATGCACTTCCTCTCCCAGGCTTTCCGGCTCCTTGTAGCCAGCTTAGCGGTTGTCCATGCCGCTGTGCACGTGGACCTAGCCTTCCCACGGAACCAGACTTACGCGCCATCGCCGACTCTACCTATAATATTCGCCATTCAGAATCCCTCTTTCGCTCGAGCCCTCCGTCTCGAGATTAATATCAATATCTGGAAGATGTCCAACATGAATAAAACCAGAAAGGGAGAATGGATCGGCATTGACCATACAGGCCTATTCAAAGGCGATATGCACTTTGCTTATGTGGCTATGGGAGGGCTTAAAGCCGAGGGCCAGTATGCGCTGCAATGGGATACGAGATCGAAGAATTGCAGCGGGACGCCCCCGGGTGAACAGGCTCTTTTTTACAAATCTAACATGGAAACTCGCATGATGTTCTTCACTATTACCACAGACGAGTCGGCACCGGAGACGGACCTCGCCGCAGCTACAAACAACCAGGACTGCCACCAGGAGCCAGGTGTCAGCTTCGACGTTTCCGGTACAATGGAGGTTCCCGAGGAACATCGTTGGATCATGGGCGAGAGATGTGCAGTGATGGGACCATCGAAGCTTACTGCCGACCCCTGTCGAGTTCAGATTAATGCTTCTGCTGCGTCAAGCATTGCTGCTTCAATGAAACGACAGGCGTGCGATCACTTGTACCTAAATGAGCCAATTGGGTTCGACTGCTCCCGAAGTGCCGCTCATCAGCTAGCAGCTGCAAGTGTGGTGTTCATAACAGCAGCCATGGGAGCCGTCGGTTTCATTTTTATGATGTGGTAACAATGGAAACGTTTTTGAGTTTGGTTCCTGGTGAGTCGTGGACTTGGGTAGTAGCAGAGAAGACGATGTATTCAGTCAGGATGCCAAGATGTGGCCGCTGATGGAGGAATCTAGCTCTAGTGCTGCCCAAGGTGGGGGCACTAGGACCCCTCCTTTATAGACCCTGCACCTCAATAAATAGCTACATCCCAGGGTCACACATCAGGAGCCCAAGTGAATATAATCCGATCTTATTGAAGTGAACGCCGATGAAGCAAAGGCTAAAAGGGCAGGAGATTGATACTCTCTTCATGGGGATTCGTCGTAAGATGCAGTCATCCAATGGATGCTACTGGAGATGATGATTACTGTCCATCCCGGTATCAGTAGCATTCCCTCGACTAGGGTTACTAACTTCGCCCTACTGGGTAGGGTTGGTTACTCACGTTCGGTCTTGCAGGTAAGAAAGCATAGCCACAGCGGTCCCCCTTTAAATACTGCCATAATCGTGAAGTTCCTTGATTGCCGCTATTAGCAATTTGAAGGTACCGGCAAAATCTCCGTCAGCTTACGCGGTAACAGCTGCCAGGATAATACCGGCGGCAATGAAAGATCTCCAAGCTAGTCGGCGTAGCCTCGCTGTCACGTTTCGCCCCACGTGATGCACTCCGGGCATGTCTGGTCCGACAGGTGGTTGAATCTTATAAGATTGTGATCCTGAGTATTGTTAGCGTTAAGTACCAGGTATAGAAAGACTGGATGACGAACGGGATAGTGGAATAAGGAAGAGCATCGTTAGGTACAGCTAGCCGTGGGTTAGCGATCCGAACGCGATATTAGTTAAGCTGGGAACAAATGTATACATTCACAATTGTGTCGACGACTATGAAAGTGCACAACCAGGAACGGTCCAATCCAGTGATGCATACGCCGTTATAACCCTCGTTGGTTCTTCTGGTAGGCTATAAGAATCTGCAGGGGCAAACGGGGTTCCGTAAGCGCTCGCTTTAGTTCACTCACGAAAGCTCGCAAAAGATAAGCAACGCAATATATGCAGCTTCGTGTATAGTCAGTACCCACAAAAACAGAAGGAGGGCTGAAAAATGGACTGACCTAACACGCCTAGGAAGTTAAAGATATATATCCTCGAATTGCATCGTTTCTTTTTAATGTAGAGCACGATATGCTAAAATAATAGTGAGCATAAAATAGAGCAGGGGTAGAGGAAGGCTAATTACAACCCGTTCCATCAAAAACAAGCTGATGAGTGCTTTGGCTAATACGTAGCCAAAAATCATCATGCCTAACGATATCCGGCAAATGCGTGGAGAATCGTCCCATCGGAGGCCAAGGTGCATCAGTGACCCGGTTACTATGAACACGTAGATATAGCAATAGACACATATCGTGACTGGTGAATGTTAAGAGGAATCGTGTGTTTTAAGAAGGCCAGGGGATTACTAACGGCACTTAAAGCAGGGCTTCTTTCGCCAGTCTTTCATTGCACATTTGCGGCGCGCTGCAGAAGGAAGCTCTTGTTAGTCTCTCACCCTTAACAACCTGAAATCATGGCAACATACAGATGAGGATAGTCAATATAGTGGCTCCGAGTATGGATAGGAGTGTATTGGTAACTAAAGCCGCGGTATTCTCCGAGATGCCATTTTGAGACACGCTTACAAACCGCACGGCGTTTCGCTTGTCGATTTGGGCCTGCCACGGCGGACTGGAGAGGATCATTGCCGGACAGGAAGCGATTAACAACTCGACAACTCGTACTTTCAATTTCAGCGGACCAGGGCGATGCAAATGGAAGGAGGCAGCCGACGTGCAGGAGAAGTTTTGCGTTGAGGGCCCTGGAAAATGTGACAGTCCTCCTTCTCTCCGCGCAGTAGGTATTTAGGGAAGTTTTCATGTGGGAAAGGAAGTCAAATGGGAGCTCCTTTTCCGGTTAGGAGATAAAGTAAGGGACCCTTAACTCACCTTGCTCACTTAAGTGGGTTCACCTGCACCACATAGACTACCAACCGTCCAACTTACTTTTAGCGCTGAATACATATGTATGTCATCGAATGCCTCAAGCAACCTAGCTTTGCAATGTGAGCATCCATCCCTCATCTAGATTTTCTACCACCAAACCGTTTCTGTTATGCCACGAGCCCTAAAATTCTTAACGGATTCCCCTCATTTGGGGGGGTTGTTTAGCATGTATCGAGCTCGGCATATGGCTAGGCGTCAAGCTACCAGAACTTACCAGTCCCGGGCTTGGGACGAAGACACACGGGCGGCTTTCCAATAGCGACCCAAAGCTTCAGGTGATCTCAGTGTGAATACCAGTTACGTACCACTTCGAGAGAAGGGAGCTGGACAATGATCGGAACATGATGCATGAATGACGCCAAGGTGGCTATTTCACATGATTGACTCGGAAGTGAGGGTCCGGACTGAAGTAATGTAGATGTCACATAGGTGACGCGCGAAGTCTAGCTCACTATCATGCATCCTATTAGGTAAGTAAGCACCCTACTAAACGGGTAACCCCTTATATAGGCTACCTAAAAAGTATCGCTCTCTTTAATAACACTAATATCGTTATTAATAAATAACTTAATAATTAGCGCTCTTAAATAAATAAAAACTATTTTACTTCTCTTATAATTAAGTATTTTATATTATAATATCTAACTACGAAAGAAAGCTATATATAGTGGGTAAAACCTACCGAAATAGTTTATTTATATAAGCTATAGCCGTTATTTATAAGGTACCTAAAATTACCTTATAGTATTATTTAAGTAATAGTATTTCGTATTATAAGATCTCTTAAAAGCGTTAAAATATATCCTTAATTATGAAGTTCTTTTTAACACGCTAAGTTAAGATATAGATTAAACTCGGCTATACTCTTTTATATTTAAGGTTCCGTTTATTCGTTATTAATCCAGCTTAAGCTTTAAAAGGCTTTATATAATATCTAATATAATAAACAGTGCGCTAATATAGCGTATTTAATTAATATCGTTAAGTTCTTCGACCGGCTAGATAACCCCTCTCTTCTAGCTTGACTGCATTGTTCTGCTATGCTTTGCTCTTCCTCCTGCTGTATAAGCTTTCAAGCGGTGGTCGAATCACTTAATGAATCGAGTAGTTACGAAGCCGATAATGCGCATCAGTCACTTCGACGGGGAAAGACTCGAGAAAGAAGGACTCCGATCTCGATACATGTGGGGACTCAAATTCAAAGGGTTAAATCTGCTAGCACTCAAGCTTCAGGAAGCGAATAACTGTGTATGGTCCGTGGTAGACGGCCCACGGCTTTTATAAGTTGGAGTGACACGTAGGGCCCCTTCGTCGACCGCGAGACCAGCAAGCACGCGGTGGAAGAGGGCCAGCGACGCCTCCGGCTGATAGTATGGGACCTCGTGGCCGGCATCGTAAACCCGCGTGAAGCTGAAGTGGCCGCTCTGGCGCGAAGCCCCGCGCTCCACGCCGTCGACGACGAACGGTGCATAGCTGGCACTGCGGAAGCTAGGCGCTCCAGCGTACTCGACTGCGAGCGAAACTGCCTCTCCTCCGAGCCAGTTACATATGTAGTCCTATATATCAAGGGTTCTGTTAGCAGAAAGTGTACATCTCCGTTTCTAGGCGAATAGCCACATACCGCATCTCCATACACCAGCGCCACACGGACTCCACCCGCCAGCAGCGACTTGAGGTCAGCCAAAGGGCCAGGGGACGCGTGATCGCCGGTGGGGTAGAAGCCCTTAAGTACCTGGACGCTCTGGGGGCTTGTGTAGTTCAAGTCAACGACGAGCGCGTCCTGGACGTATACTGAATTCACGTAACGGACCCAGCTTCCCTCCGAAGGCAGCTCCGCCAGACTGCCCTTGGCCGCGCGGATATCATAGGCACTGCGGCCGCTTAGGCGCTCGAAGGGGCCTTCGACCAGCTTCCGGCATAGCGCCGCCGCCTCGTCACATATAGACTGGCCCCGTCGCTCTGTTGTGTTTGCCTGTACACACCACTCGAGTGACGCCATGCAACCTGTTTCCCTCCCAAAGATGGTCAGCATATAGTGAACATGGCGTTTTGTCGCAGGACTGTCGTTTTGTCTATAACAACGTACCTCCTGGCATCCACAGGGCCATCTTTGTGAAATTGTAGATTGTCTCATTGATTTCCTGGATCCCCTACGTATTTTTGTAAGCGAATTCCGGGTAGTACGGCATTTGAACCTTTTCACTGATAAGCCCGATGACAATACCGAGTGTGTGGAGTTGGAATTCGATGCCTTGAACTTTTTGCCCGCGGATTAGGTCGTTCTGGTTCAAGAAGTATTTGAAGAACGTTGGGCCCCAGTGGCCGCCGTAGCTCTCAGTCCAAAGGTTGAAGCTCCGTGACTTCACTGTAGGATCAACTGACACGCACGTGTTAGTAGTGCTTCTGCATCGGACAGAGCCAAACTGATCATCACGGGAAGGTAGATTCTGTAAAAATCCTTGTACGGCCCTCCATGCCACCACTGCTGCGCGTGGTGTTGTGTCATACGCGTAGGGATCGGCATTTCCGTAGCGACGGTTGGGCTGATCCGAAAACTCCGGGAGTCCCGTCTTTTGGTTACGGATGCCGATTATTTTGTTTGCATACGAAAACCCTGTTCCAATCGGCTGTGACAGGAAAAGCAGATTGCTGACTCCGTTGAATGCATAAGGGTTTAACAGGGTCGTGCCATTCGAGGCAATCCGGCAAGGGCCAATCTCTGCAGGTTCAGTTTAGACGAAACACGCAACGGGTTGGCAGGTCTGCGGTTCTGACAGAGCACTTGCCTTCGAAAAGACCAATGAGCGAATCAGCCCCCGGGCCCCCGTTGAGCCAGAGTGTTATAGGTGCCGTTTCAGCGTGTTTTCTGGCTTCAAAAAACCAGAAGAACATGTGTGTGTCGTCGTCCAGATCTAGATAGCCCGAGTAAATCTTGACTCCCGGTGAGGTCTCGCAAATACCTTGCTCGCCGGGCTCTTTGTATCGCATCGTCACGTTACCTGGTGATATCAGCGTTTTGACGCCGGCAGGCTGGATGGGAACGCCTGGCTGTCTGTTGATTTGGCTGGGCAGGAGGGTGGCCTTCCATTGGGACAGGACCAATGTCATGCAAGGGAACGCGGCCCAAAACATGACTGCGGCTTGCTTGACTCCAGAAGTAGAAAGATTCACCGAGGCATAGGGCATGGTGCTACTTCCTTATAGATTGCTGTGCATTGCAAATATCCAACGCTATTTTTTCATCTACACATATTACGTTCACAAGAGCTGAGTGAACTCATGGAATGCTAATCCCCTCATCTGCTGCTCTTCTCTCCACCAAGGCGGAACGATAGACTCTGAAGCTACTCCATCATTGCACACAGCGGAATTGCTGCCATAGAAACTCTCCAGGCCACTCCGGCATCGGGTGGCCGGATATTCGGCAGCAAAGCAGCGTAAGGGCACTGGGGGAACAGATTCCCGGTTGCCGGATATGCCACATTACGGGACTCGAGTTTCGCTGGAACTCGAGAACTCGGTCCTTAGCCGCATCCGACGTATTACCGCGGTATTTCCGTTGTTCGGCGAGGGTGGCACAAAATCATGCACTGCGTAGCCAACGAATCAAGCTGCGTCTGGTTTTGAATTGAATCTGCCGGTTGAACCAGCAATGCATGGCGGGGCGTGCGTATCACTCCAGCGACCGGCCAATTGTTGAACAGGAATACGCGCTGGCACACTCAGCCAGTTGCATGGTTGCTGATTTCCCTTGCTTCGACGCATGGTTGCTGATCTCCCTTGCTTCGACCGAGCGTATTCCGGTTCGGTGAAATAGAGCGAGATAAGAAATAGACTTGCAAATGCGGCCTGCAGCCACAGCTCTCTACAGATACCTCCAAAACTGTCATACCTATCGTCATTTCGCTTCTTTTTCTTTATAAGTTCGTACACCTGGATATTCCCATGTCTGCAGCGTCCCTCACCACCGACGCCCCGGCGTCGTCACCAGCCCCGGACCCCAAGCCCGGGCGATTCGGCCTGCCCCGGTGGCGCTTCAATGACGAGCCGATGTCCAAGGTCGCGCAGACGGGCGGGTGCCACTGCGGCGCCGTCCGTTTTCGCATCCAACACGAGCCGCTAACGAAGCAGGCGGGCTTCCATATTCCCGTTCAAATGTGCAACTGCAGCATCTGCGCACGGAATGGTTATTTGCTCATCTACCCGTTGCGGACAGAGCTGGAGTGGCTCCAGGGCGGTGGGGACGACGGCACCATGACCGAATACCGCTTTGCTACGGGGAATAAAGCCCACCGTTTCTGTGCACGCTGCGGAAGCAGCATCTGCTTGGACCCCGAAGGCTCATGGAACTCTTGGGCTGGGGACGTTGTGGGCATAAATGTCAGTCTTCCGCGATACACCGTTGGCACCGTTGCTAATTTCATACAGGTACGAATGCTGGATGATTGGGACATTGCGGACTTGAATTTTCATGAAAAGAACGGAAAGAACTTTTATCCCCAGTAATCCTGTGGCTATATCTTGGAACAGCACTTTTTACTACGCTATTTCCCCACGTGCCCCGGGTCCTCGCAAGGCCTCTTGACCACATTCCGAGCCACCTGGAGGAGCCTAGCTGCCGCTGAGAAGAGCTCTGGTGTTAATCGCTTTGGAGCATGGGAAATACTGAAGTACATACCTGGAGCTTCAAAAGAGAGTTACGGCCCAACAGAAAAGCCGATACTCTGTCACATGCGTCGCTGAATACCAAGCTGGACTCACTCGACTCGTTTTGGAGGCACCCATACTGGCTCTCCATCACATGAAGCCCTGCTGCTATCACACCAAGTCCGAGAATCACCGCCAAGGATCCGGGCAGCTGGTCCATTGCCAAGATTTGAGCCGCAAGGTTACTGATCTCATTCTCGTCGAGAAAATTACCCAAACCTGTGTACGTGTTGAACGCGGCTGTCAGAGTGTACCATTCAGGTTAGATTCCGACATCAACAAAATCGCTTGAAGCTCCATGCTGTCTTGAGGGTACCTACATCGAATAGCTTCAAATGTCCGTGTTCGGTCGCGCAACAATCGTAGAATTGCTTGCTTCTGTGCCCCTGGCTTCGGAGCCATGTTCCTCGAGATATGAGCGGCCTGCGCATGCGAGTGCAATTGCTTAAAGGCCGTTTGAACTGCACGCTATTCTGTCTCCGAAAGACCATGTTGATTTATCAGGATGTGTTTCATATCTCGAAAGAGCCATGGATCGCTTTCGTCGCCTTTCGCTTCACCCACTGGTGAGTTGGAGTTGGTTGGTCCCAAGGATGAGGCCGGTGCCCTAATGGTATCCAGGAGCGGCGTGCTATCTGGCCAAAGCCTTTGGTCTTCCGGGTCCATCTGGAAATCCAAAGACCATGCTTCGGAGGTGTTTGTTGTGCCCCAGTTCATATCCCAAAGGTCAAGCGCCTTGACGACGAATCAATTCGTCGACTTTAGTGTCTCTATAACTCCTCTGGGTATTAAACTACTTACATTGTATAAAGTGCCCTGCTGGTCACCGGAAAGGTCCAAAATATCCCCAATGGTTTCTTGATGCTCCATGTAGGCTGTAATTGATCTGCACGATATATGTTGACTGATATCGGTGGGTGGGCTGGGGAGGCGCAAGCTGGCATCCTGATTTTCCGGCTGTGAGTGGGCGATATTGGTGGGAATGGGTATAGAGAGGCTATTCAGTGATCTCTGCCGCGAGGAAACAGTGTACCGGCAACCACGGTTGTATCTCTGGGAGAAGTTCACAATCAAATTAGTCCCATGTGGTCATTACGGGAGTCACGGAACAGACTCACCTCACACGACTCGCATGGCGTCTTGCCATTGCCTAGTTTCCATTATTCGTCATCCGACAACCTCTCAGCTGAATAATATTGCCAGTCGACACTTACATATAACCTTCGATTGTTTGCAGCCATCACACGCCCCCCTACGGCGTCGGAGGGGACGATAGGGGCCCTGTTAGCGTATAAAAGATGACATACTGCGGGGCGACAAGGAGTTTAGGGTAAGAGTGATCTCGAAAATATATAATAATACACATAGGCCGCATGACTGCACCTTTATCGGGACACGCGAAGAAAGTAGGCCAGAATCGTGGGGCTTTAGATGTCTGCGCATTCGAAAAACACCACGCCGATCCTGCTAGAAATCTCCGTTTTAGCAGAAGCGCGGCAAAAAGAGAGTCGATACGCATACGTGCTTACCAAGTGACCTCGATCCTTGGTGTAGCCATCGGTGTACGAAGATTAAAGTATCGGATCAGTGACCTAGAGGACCCCCGTTTCCGATTGGTGTTACCCCTTCCAGCGGGAGCCAGGCCGCAAGCTGATAAGCTTGAACTTATAAACCCGACTATTTATTTTTATTATTTAAAAAGTATCATATAAAGGACGTCCCTTATGCTTATTATAGCCTTTTTTAGCTCTTATGTTAATATATATATTAGTAGTTACGAGTACTAGTTTTGCCTTCGAGATAATATAAGATAATAAAGTATATAAGTATCTTACTTTAGAAACTAAAATAAGGATATTATCCTCTCTTTTATTAAGATATATAAGGAAACTACAGAACTTAGTGAATAGAAGACGGGAAAAGACATTATAAGTACACGTATACCAGTGCTTGTGGATCTAGAGAGTGCTGGTCCCAGTTCTTTTATTGCCTTAACGGCCGACCAATGCTTTGCGATTCCGCAGTGATAGCAGGGCTGTGTGATTGCACTACGTGGCCGCTCCGCCATACCAACAACCCCGCTTTGCTCACAGCATGTTTACATTTTGCCTATCCTCGATACCCTCAGGCTCGTGAAATATTTATCACCCGCTTAATCCCTATCCTCACCGTCGCAATCCTACGCAGCAGACTCGACAAAGGGGCCACCTCACGATACGCAACGAGTTTCCGGAACCTATCGATCCGGCTGCCTGGACTTTTGATACGCCTTTGCTCCACATCCAGGCAGTTTGGCCCTTTTACGAACGATGTCGTTACGTGATTCCCATCGCGTGTCGACAGCAATTCCTTGCCGATAAATCCACTCACGATGATTTCCAGTCATACATCTTATACCGCACCACAGCTGATCTCGCAATAGGCATTGAGAGAGAATGTTGGATCTGTTTGCGGGCAGCGGAAAAACAATACAACAATTACTCAATGCCCATTGTTTTTAACCTCTACGTATACGCAGGCCTTCATGGCAACGAACATTTGCCTGAAATCATAATATTTCCGCACTATATCGGATTCCCAAACTATGATTATGACGCACTTCGCTTCTCAATTAAAAAGTCTCACGATGATGGCCTGCCCAGTCGGCTGTACAAGACATCAAAGCAGCATACTCGAAATAAAGACGACCCCCAAATTTGGAGGTACCTCAGGGATCAGCTTGACATTTGCATGGCAGGCCACTCATTATGCAGCACTGAATCATCGTGGGTTCCGACCAGGCTGGTCGAAATAGCACGGCTGGGAGAAGAAACCCGATATCGTGTCGTTTTAACCAAGGAGCTTACGGAGAAGAAGCCCTACATCTCCCTCAGCCACCGATGGGGAGATAACCTCACTCTCCGGTTGACAAAACATACGTACGACAAGTACAGCCGAAAGGTTCCCCCGGAAGAGCTACCCCAGAAGTACATTAACGCTACCGTGGCCGCCCAAAAACTTAAGATTGAATACCTATGGATCGACTCTTTGGTAATAACACTCACCGTCTAACTTGGCTCCTGCTAGGCGTACTACAACTAACCGGGCATCTTATCCAGTGCATTATCCAAGACGACCCGGCCGACTGGGACAAGGAGAGCGCAATGATGTACCAGGTATACGGGAATGCGTTTTGCAATTTTTCCGCAGCCTCGGCTTCGGCGGAGGATGATAGGCTATTCTACGAAAGGAGTCGTCCGTTACTTCTACCATAAGTAGTAACCGTTGAAGTCCCATCTTTGACGGGCTACCAGAACCTTCAGTTCACGCTTACAGAACACGGCCGCGACAACAGTTGGTTCGAGAAGCTAGACAACGAACCCCGCAGGGCCTGGGGGGGCTAGAAGGAACATCAGCTTTACCCGGGATCGCGAGGGTCGGGGGGGGGGGGGGGGGGAAGGGGGACGGAGTTAGCGGACGGGGGGGGGGGGGGGGGCTGGGCGTGGCGGGGGGGGGGGGGGGGGGGAGGGGAGGGGGACGGACTTGGCCACCACACGGGGGTATCCATCTCGAGATTCATCGGCACGAGAGGAGACGCCCCTCTGAGGGCCTGGGTCGACGACTCCGCAGAGGACCCTTTACCCGGAGACGAACGCCGCTTACCCGCATCGCCCCTTCGCTGTTTCCGGGCCGTGTCCAAACGGGGGAATACGTTTTCTCTTCTCCATACTTCGCTGGGACACCACCCCAACCAGGCTGGGAACACGTCTGTCTCGCGATGCGAGTGACCAAGGGGCCGGCCGTGCTCTCTTGGCGGGCCCGCGTTTCTCTATCCTAGAGAAGCTATCGCCAGGCGAAGAACGATACCGGGGGTAGGACCATTATAACGGTGGGACCTTGCGCCAAGACGCGGATACTTGGCCGTCTTTGGTTTGCGACATATTTTCAGAGCTATCCAGTGAGAAGCGACGCCGCACGGGATGGACCCCTTTGCCGGGCAAAATGATAGGTTGCAAAGGGTCCAAAGCAGGACGGGAATAGTCGCGTTTAGGACCTGCATAGTCGATGGGTCCATGGGGGAATCATATATGGGACTGACAGTAGAGGTATGGGTGCTGACGGGACCCCCCGGCTTACAGCCGTTCCTTTGCTTAAAGCCCGGCGTCTGGCCTTTCCTAGAGAAGTAAAAGAAAGAGACGCATACATAGTCGTCTTAAATTACCCCTAAACGGAAGATGGCATATCATATGTCAGAGCTACCTATCCAGTGGTGTCAGGCGCTCCCTTTGCCTGCAAAATGTAGAAGTTGCAAAGGGTCCCGTCGACGAAAGGCAAATGAAAGTGCGGTGGATGAGGGGGTCGAATCAACCGTTATATGGGACTGACAGTGCAGCAAGATGGTATGGGCGCACGTAGCCCCCCCATAAGAGCCTGTATCTAAATATCCGTGGCCGCTGATACAAAGAGCGTACTTGATTATGCCTAAACGCACATGGTCATATCAACATATCTTCAAAGCTTATCGCGTACTCGTCCTTCTACAAGTAGCCCTTTCTGAAATTGGCCCGTCCTCATGAAGGCTGAAAGTACTAGAGGTGAACGTCGAATGCGCCAGTGATGACAGCATGCCCAGACATCCACGAGGCCCTCGACATAGCCCTCAAAATGTCCGAGGACCCGACTCAAAGCGTGGCGATACTGTGGGTCAGCGGATGGCTTTGGATAGGCGCGCCGCGGCGAGAATCAACACTATTATCGAAGAAGTCAAAGCTTTATCCTGTATCAAGGTCTAGGGCGCATTCCTTCTACCGAAGAACTTCTAGAAATTTGGCCAGGTGCTAGCAATGATAAAGTAAGGTAGGCGAAGCGCGGTGCGGACTCCCTCCCGCCTCCCTCATAACTCGACGCGGATTTACCTAAGATACCTAGGGATACAAGGTACCTCCTTGCTATGCATCTTGGCCGCGTTCCAGGGCTTCTAGAGGTTGTCAATGTTCCCTTGTTGGCCTGTGCTGACCGCCTGCGGCCTGTTCACAAGCCGGCTCGTGGGTGTCTTTGTCTTGCCTAGCTACCACGCCTCTGCCGCGTATAGTAGAGTTGGAAGCACAATCGTCGAGACCGCCTTGCGTATCTGCTGAGAGTGAAGGCCATGTTTCGTGTTAGCGAGGTTACGGATGTGGTTCGCTCCCGCTAGGCCTTTCGCGGCCCTGATAACAGCGACGAGGCATGCTAAAATGCACCGAGACCTATCGAAGCAATCTCTCCTTCTACCTGGGGGGAAGTCAGCGTCCAACAACCAATTCTGGACCCCGGGCGTAGACGCCGTTCGGGCCACTATACCATTCGCCATGGCTACAGGCCGATTCGACGCGCAACAACCCGTAGGGGAAGCGTACTAAGAATACAGCAACAAATAACATAACATCAACTGTTCCTCCGTGCCTCTAAACGTAGGCGCCGCTTCAGCTACCGAAGTTAGGATACTGAACACTTAAATAGAGGACCTGTAAACCAGTTATGAAGCCCCAAAATCATATTTAGCAATTATACCCGTCTATATCGAGCACGAAGCAGCAAATCTGGCATCTCAGGAAGCACTTCGTGAGGTTTATTGCGCGTACGTTGATATCGTATATAATCGAACAGCATCAGCAGCGGAAACTATACCAGCGTCAGGTTATCTATCCAGAAAGGCTCTTCGCTATGTTACACCATATCGGCTAGCTGTTAGAAGAGATCGCTAAAGTAGGGTCGTTCCAGCTTCATACCAAGTAATGTTAATATACTAGCTCGATACTTGCTTACAATCCTCTGACGGCGGCAAAACCCCGGAATAGCGTTTGAACGCTGCATCGAGGCCTTAAACCGTTAACTATTGAGGGGGAAGTGGCGTATCGCTGCGTGATTGGGCTTCAAATGCACCCGTATCACATATACCACACTCCAAACGCGGCCGGCTGCAGCTTATAGGGGTGTACGTAATCATATATATCAATAGAATGAGGGTAAGAGGGCATAAGTAACGTTTTATTCGATGCCCATCCGTGGAGGCCAGGTTGTCTTTCTCTCATTTGCCTCCGAAGTCGCCTGCGAATGAATCCGATTAGCTGGGATACTGGTTGCCCGCACGCTGTTTTCATTCCAAAAGCTCTTCGTTACCTTTTGCTTGACTGAAATTGCAATCAGCGCCTAGTCTTTCTGTTAGAACAAGTCATAGCTGCGCAAGCTTCATTCACTTACGACTAGGAGCGATGCTATTCAGCACCCCAAAGACACACAACCGGCCTTTCTAATGCAAATTCTGCCCAAAGCGGTTCAATAAGACTGAAGAACTTGATTCACAGTTGGCCCGCCACCTAAAATGTGCTTCTTACGGCAAAAAAATTCAGAAACACGAATAGCTTACAACAGCATATGGACGCTAAAGGCCATCGTGAATCACCTGTGCCATCTATTTCTCTACACCATGGTTCTCAACCCAGCCTAGAGCCCTAGAAATTAATGATCGCGAATCCTTTGATAAGTAGAGCTCAAGCGAAGTACTCGGCTCTCACGGATGATGAATGCAATCTGAGCCATTACCATCTTCTACCGAAGCGCCACCCAATCAGTCGCTTGGAATCCAGCAGTTATCTACTGAAGTTAGAGCCAGTCGATGCTCTTAAGGGATTTATTGCGTCTCCCAACTTGACCGTCTTAGGGCCCAAACGGAAAGCAGTCGTCATCGACTGTGAGATGGTGATTGTACATCCACGCCGGAGCGAAGTGATCAGCGTCTATACGGTCAACTTCTTCATTAGGGAAGCTTTGGTTAATTCTCTAGTGTCCCTAGCGGGACGAGTCACGGATTGGAAGGCCGAAATACACGGCATAACACCTACTGCCCTGTCTGTCGGCAAGACTCGAGGGCGGGTGCTCAAAGGATGTAAGGCGACGCAAGTCGCGTTGTGGAAACACGTCAATAACGACACCATTCCAATCGGGCATTTGCTACAACACGATCTGAGAGCATTGCGGATCATCCACACCAATGTCGTCGACACGGCCATTCTGACGTCCGAGGCAGCATTCGGCGCATTCCCGGCCAAACTTCGTTGCACCCTGGGCTTGGTGAGGCTGTGCAAATACTCGGTCGACCTCGAGATTCGTACGGAAAAGGGCGGTACGCACAGTGCGCGAAGGGGTGGGCCACCTTATAAGTGCCACCACTGGTGGCAGTTCTAACAGCAGAGCGCCGCCACCAAAAAGGCCTACATCAGCCCCCAGCATATGCTTTGGATTCCCAAGGACGACCCTATGTGGACCGATGGCGCCAAACCCGGCAATCTCATCCTTGACCTATCGAGCGATCTCCCGAGGCAGACTGGGTCCCAAAGCACACTCACACGATGCAAAAAGAAGTGGCAAAACATACAACACCGAGGATTCCCAGGTCGTCACCGACCCTAGTACTAATTCGGCGCTTTCCAGCTTATCTATGGGAGAGCGGACGGGATCCCGAGCTTTCTGGAAGCTATGGTCGTATGTGGTTGTTCTGCCGTGAATTCTAGATTAAGTACTAATCGTATTCCTTCACTGGCCGCATCTGGTAAGCGGGGGATCCCGTTTTCCGACGGCACGACGCCAAGGGACCCCGGTCGGTCCCTTGGCGTTTCGGGTCCAGCCAATTAGACGATGGCCTGTCCACCCGTTCATGGCGCCCTATTCGCCCACCAGCAGTTCGTCAGACCCTTCCTGCCTTTCCAGCATCCCTCCATAGAAGCCATGGTACCGGCTGGTCCGCATGGTAGTGTGCTAACGCAAAGCGCCGTGGCACGCCCAGCTAATACGTTACGATGTGTATCTTCAGCTCTACATTATGGCATTTGTGCTCTTTCGTGACTTTCAGCCTGCAGCCTAGTGCCTCCCACAGTTAGCTCCGCATCTTGCCCATCCACCGCCTCTCTTCTCTTCCCCTCGACAAACGTGATATTGAGGTAGGACCAGGGACAGCCACAGTAGGGACCAGCGTCCTTGATCAATGGCGTCCACCACACATCCGCACTATAGACCGACCCCTTCATAACTTACACATAGAATGCAAGACATGCGCTTTTCATTATCCCTTTCCCTGCCATACTTTCAAGTTATGACATTCGGTTGTGGCCTCATGAAGGCTTCATTACACGACGCCTACCTCTTTCAAGCCCTGATCAAAGGCTTGCATATACGTGCCTACCTGTTCAATAGCTCCCCCTCCCCCTTTCTACGGAATACCTATGGGATCGACCTCACGACCGCCTCATTCCACCAGACCTTGAGGACCTGGGGTTTGTCTGTTATAATAACCTGCGCCGCGCGCCCTGAGAACCATTCGTCAAAGTCGGAGGATACCGCGTCTTTTCACTTCACCCTTTCATATGTGACCTGCGACCACGCAAGGCTACCCACCGCAGTACGTATGCTCCTGGATGATTGCATTGTACATCCCGAATGTCCTCTCCAGGGTACGGGCAAGTAAAGTTGCACTTTTGACGTCCGCCTGAAAGAACCCTGAGTATTCAGCTGCCAAGCCATGAAGTGACCCGTCTGCCGCCAATTGATCGCCGGCAGGAGCGCCGGCTGAAAGCATGGTTTCTAAATTTAGCCACGTATCGACGCCTCCACCCTCTCCGCGGCCACATCACCTACGGAAGTCGGCAGCAGCAGCAAAGGAAAAAGAGGAATGCAAAAAAAAAGGAAAGATACGGGTTTCTCGCGGATCAATGTCGAGTCTACCCCATTCCGGCCTACACAACCACGGCCGTATATGTCTCCCAGCTGATCACTGTGTAACTACGATCTTGAAGGAGCTACAGTCGGCGGACTACTGGTAAGTAGCCCTTGTATCTCACCTGGAGCTGCAGCCCCTACGTTCCATGGTCGTTGAGGAGCAATAAGACCCCCGAATATGCCCGACTACGCTTCAAGGCGCAGGTAGCCTGACCTCTAAGCTGGTATGTTTTAGTTGTCCGACATGGTTGCTGCACTCCATAGAACTCCGAATTTAGGGCCAAGACTTTGGTGGCATTCCATTGCCCGCCAAAAGAAATATCTCGCGAGCAAGTTACCAGGCTGAGAGGTACTTACGTGAGAGAGCAGGTACTCAATGTATTGCGGTATGATCCTGTTATAAAAAGGGGGTGTCCCACCTCCTTACACTACACCTACCATCAACCCTCCACGCTGCACAAGATCAGCCCTCTCGCTTGTCTTCATAGGCTTCCCGGCTACCGCTCATTGCTACCAACTTGTCTATCATCTCATCTTACATTCTTGTAACTATGCTATCCGCTGAGGCTTTCACCATGCTCGCCACGACATTCCTCTGCCTCGGTTCCACGGCAGCCGCACTGACCATCGAGTCGTTAAACGCTAAAGACTTTGAAGTCGATTGCCCCAATGCATTCGACGAATTGACTAGCTGGACCGGTAAGGGTTACGGCGACGGTTGCCACGACGCCAATTTCACGGGCTTGCCGATGAAAGAAAGTGCGGCCAACCTGCTGTTTGAGATCATCCAGCAGGCCACCCTGCCCAACGATACGGTCTACGAGAACGAACAGCTCGTTGCTTGCCTCTGGCGGGAGAAGGACTTCCTTATCAGCCCTTACGAAGTCACGGGGGGTGGAGTCTCGGCATCCGCGGGCCCAGTCAAGGTCAACCTCGATGTAGAAAAGAACGACAAAGAAGAGACTGTCGAAGGCAGTAAGTAACATCCACGGCAGGCTTTACGAAAGATGCGCTCCTAACCCGACGGAATGGCAGCCCTGTGCGCTTTCCCACATAACGGCCCAGAAGAGGGCCTCACGCTCGGCGAGATCAGAGTCATGGCCGAGAAGCTGAGCCGGACCGAAAAGTGTCAGAAATGTGGCAAGATCGAGACCCCAATGTTCCACCGGAACGAAACCAGCCCCAATGGCACCACGATCACGCTCGACCTGGAGCCGGCCCAGCTGCGCTTCGACTGGAGAGAGAACCCCAGCGGATGCCGGCCCCCTTGCATCCAGGACACCGATCTCCCCCAGCAGAAGGACCTCAAGGACGAGAGCGCCAGCAACATCGTCTTGCCATCATTGGCTTTGGCCTTGCTCAGCTCGCTGGTAGTGTTACTGTTCTGGTAATCAATGCCGCGGCTCCAAGAGAACTGGATAGTAGGGGAGGGGCTGAGCTTTCTTTACACTCTTTTATTTCCCCTTACTGGTATCTAACGACTGCTCTAAATACACAAAGTGAGCGTCAAGCATCGCTCTCTCCATAGCTACATTTCTGCTTTAAGTCAATTTATGAAACCATAGCGGTATAACATAACCGGCTAAATAGATGTGATCTAATTTCCCTAGAAAAAGTGGTAAGGGAGAGGAGACGAGACAGGCGGGAGACCTCATAAATCGCGCATTATAGAGGGATTGCCAATTGAAGGAAAAGTAAGGGAAAGAGGCACGATCGGATACAATAGAGGAGGGAAAGAGGTTAAGAAAAGTTGTAAGAAACGCTAAAAAGAACGAACATATATATCCATAAGGTGGTGCTGACAAGGGAGCGCAGCGGCATGGTACTGGATAAGGAAGAAGGCCTAACCCAGGAGGTGCAACACCGTCTTTCCAATATTGGTATATAGTGTAACAAAACTGAAAACGCATTTGGTAGTCACATCCCCACCGTGCGAAATTGGGTTCCCCTCATTCCAGACGAAGTTTCTGTGTGATTAGCAAACTGTTACGGGCGCCAATATCTTACTCGGCTGGGTCTGTACAATCATGTCTCGAAATAGCCCGCTCCTCATTAACAGTGGTGCGGATGGTCAAGGTCGCCAGCGTGATGTACGGGGGGTCTTTGAAACACCAGCTACGAAGGCGCAAGGGCCTCTGAGGAAGCTCTCGCGTCCGGGCCATATGGAAGCCTTCGAGTCCACATGGTTGAGCTGGAAGGAGATGGGTCAGTCGGAAGTTGAAGGCCGTCAGTGAAGGCAAAGCGACTCACCACGACGACGTAGTAAACTCGAAGAATCGCGGCGACGATGATCAATATGCTAGAGCTAAAGAGTAGCGTGAGACCAACTTGCGGCGGATTGGCATCCTGAGGGTCCAGATGAGGATCATCCAGAAGCTGCGTACGCTCGGGGTTTGGCATGATTTGCCACAGTTGTTGAAACGGCCTATGGAACACCCGTCATCATCGGCCCGGCTTCCGAGGGCGCCATGGCCTTGTTTGTGTCGAATCACCCTAGGTATCTGGACGTGGCGGGGAGTCCAAAGAGGCCGTTCACAAGAATACCCAGTGAGTAGTAGGCCGGACTGAGATTGAAGTTTGTTACCCAGATCGTTGAAGAAGGGCGCCCTTTGTGGCCACTCACAGGCGGCTATATCGCCCGCCAACAACTTGCCCCGTGTGTTATTACTCCCGTTATTTTATACGTCACTACTATCGTAAGAGAAACCTAGCCTTCCTTCATATTAAGCTGTTGTCAAAAACATAACCGGAAGGTCACGAATACCAGTTTCTACTCTCCCCCCCTCGTCAGGCTCTTCTACTAAGAAGAAAAGGCCACATCGGTACAGTGCTCTACTTTCGTCTTGTTATTCTATTGTACTATACGCCACGTCTACTTGAGACTCTGGTGGCCTTGGGTCTTATGAAAGGGAAGACTGTAGGCGCCGAGTTATAGAGCAATATCATCTACAGGGGCGGGACTTGACAATTCGGCGAATCCCATCCAACGCCTCTGCTGCTGCTTGGCCCCGACGCACAGGCGGGGCCGCGGCGATCGGGGTATCGAGTATCAGGGAGCCGCGGCCGCATAGATGGCCGGGTGAGGAGGAGAGCACGGCGAGCATCGTGACTCGTCTGACGGTTGGTCATCGGCTGTCCGCTGGCCGCTTGAGGGCTACAAGGGACGCTGTGGCTCTGTGGTCTCCGCTGGGGCTCCCGCAAAGCCCCGGGGCGGCATTGGAGGTGGAGATGGGGCCGACCCGAGAGGATCCTGGCCCAGGGATATGGGCGGGTACTTGCGGTCGCGGGACGGGGAGGGTGGCACGTGTCTGCAAGACCAGAGGGGCGGTTCTGCAAGCGGCCCGATCCAACGGGTCGAAACCGTGAACATGCCGACACGGAGGCGCGTCGGTGCTCGAGACAAAAGTGCGGCATCATGGGCTCGTTTCTACCCCGGCTCGGCCGTGGCATCCCAACGGCCGTGGCTATTTCCGAGGGCCAGCCAGGCCATAGCGCCGCCATGCTTCTTGGCCTTCTGGCTTGGCGCGGGGGCGTTCGCATCGCAGGCTCATCCCTTGACCGTCATTTTTAGGACCCGTTGCCGATCGGCGTTCGCCAACACCCCCGGGAATGACCGGGTTTCTGGGCATGGAGGCCGTCGCTGCCCCAGGGTTTTGTGGCCGTTGGCGTGACAGAGGGGAGGGCGCGGCCTTTGCGGCAAGACGACAGGCAGCCTGGGGCCCCAGCGCACAAGATTGCCTTGATCGCGTCTAGAGCATCGAGCAGGGAACGACCGGAATGCTTGACGGCACGCCTGGCTGAAACCCGCGTCCGCGGGAGGGGAGATGAGCGCCAAACCAAGCCTTTCCCCGGCCGTGGCCAAGCTTTGGCCGGCGGCTCAGCCAGCGGCCGACAACGGGCCGGCTAGGCGGAATGGAGGCGGAAAAAAACAAAGGGCCACCAGCAGCAGGACGAAGAAGAAAGCACCAGGGCTGGACAGGGGCAGGGGCGTGCCCGCGTCTGCTCACGGCCTACTGCGCATCCGGCGGGCCAAGTCGAAATGCCGCCAGGCCCGGCTATTTTGGGGGGCAGAGCCATGCAGGGCCCGTATCGCTAGCGGAGGCGGCCCACGGCGAGGTGTAAGCACTAGCGGTGCTCCTGGGCAAGATCGGCGCCACCGCGACTGCGAGCCCTGCGCGATGGCTTCAGCTGGCCGGGGGGGGGCCTGAAATGAGCATCTAGATCACCCACACCGGGGCAGGGCTGGCGCCCCCCCTGCCCGAGAGGAGCCGTCGGCGACACGCGCCGGGTCCTCAGTCGCCGCCGAAGGATTCGCTCTACTGCAAGACCACCTTGTTAGGCTGCCCTGCGCGGGCGCGGGCGATCGAATAAAGAGAAGCACCCCCCCGGGCGGGGGGCGCGTCCTGGGGGGCCAGCCTCTGCTCCCGTGCTGTTGTGTCTTGGCCCGTTGCTCAGTCGCCCGGCGTCCGCATCGCCTTTCCTGCCTCCCAGCTCCATCGCCGCCGAAGCCATCGTGAGCAGCCCAACCACGGCAGCCCACGGACCGACCGCGACCGCCTCGCCCAGAGGGAACCCCCCCCCCCCCCCCCCCCCCCCGAGATCAGCACCATGGAGCACAACCCGCAACCGGCCGGCTACTTTGACGGCTCGGGGGCCGAGAAGATGGCGGTCGGGCCCGACCAATACCCGGGCCAGAACGGCGCCTTGTTCTCGCCGCAGGACCACTACCACCAGCAGCAGCAGGCCTACCACGGCGCCGCCGCCTCACATTACGCGCCGCCCGGCTCGAGCGCCGGCGCGCCCCCGCCGAAACGCAACGGCACCATGATGGGCATGGCCCGCGGCGCCTTCGTCGCCGTCCTGCTGCTGGTGCTGCTGCTCGTCGGCCTCGTGGTCGGCCTCGGCGCCGGCCTGGGCGTCAGCCAGGGCAAGCTGCACGACGCCGAGGCGAACCTGGCCGCCGCCAAGTCGGGGTATGTTTTCCCGTCCCTCTTGCTCGCTCTGCCCCCCGTCACTGACCGCGGCGTCCCACAGCGCGGCCTCGCCCTCGGAGACCGTCTACGTGACGATGAACGGCCCGGCGTCGGCGACCCCGACAGCGTCGGCCCTGTCGGACCCGTACTCGTGCCTCAACGCGACGGCCCACGCCAACGGCACCCAGTACACGGCGGAGTCGGCGGGGGGCACCAAGGCCGACTTCACCATCCACTGCGGGCTCGACTTTGGCAGCGGCGAGGGCGCCACGGACCTCAAGACGAGCCAGACCAAGACCATGGCCGCCTGCATGGACGACTGCGCCGGCCTGCGCGACTGCGAGGGCGCCGGCTGGGGCTCCTTCCCCGACGACAAGGACGGCTTGCACAACTGCTACATGAAGGGCAACCTCACCACCGGCCACTCTGCCGATGGCGGCTGGACCTTTGCCGTCCTCTCGCGTCTGTCGGCGTAGTCCGCCCCCCCTTCGCCTGTTTTGCCGGGGGGCGGCGGGTGCCGCCATGAGGAAACGCGGGACGGCAGTTTTTCGGGCATGGTTGATTTAGCCGGGTACATGCAGGACGAGCGTGGGTCCCATATATACACTATACAGCGTGTCTTTGTTTACACGGCCCATTCCCACGGGTGTGGCCCTTGAATATCGATTAATCCTTCTCACCCCTTCGAAGCCCCGTTCCCGCGACGGCCGACTCTCTACCCAGCGAGTCGGGGCCGCATAGCGAGGAACCCTGACCGTCTACATCAAAAAAAAAAAAAAAAAAGGTCCGCAGGTGAGACCGCCTCGGGGTGCCGTTTCCCCCTCCCGGTTCGTGGCGCTTGGTGGTCCATGTGCTGGGACCCTTGGGCACTCCTGGCGCGTGTTCGCCGCCGAGATGGAGGGTTAGCGCTCACGCCCCGACGAACTAGTTCCTCATGCGCAAATCCCCTAACGAGGACGGGGCCAGGGGTCCCACTCCGTCGGTGACCCCCCCGCGCGGCAGTGCCGGACGCAACCGGCGACAGGTGATGAAGTAGGCCGGCACGCACGGCCCGACGCCTCGCTGCTGCGGACAGCGAGGCGCCCGGGAGCCGGCGGGCGGGCACGCGACGCCAGCGCCGGGCTGCCGGGTGGCCCACCGGGCGCTGGCTGGGGGGGGGGGTCGGGCCCAGGCGCGACAAGCACGGACGGCGCGCCGACCCGCCCTCCCGGCCCGGCGTGCGAAACGCCGGATCGAATCGTCGCCGGGGGGGCCTCGTGCCGGGCGACCCGTCGTCGAGGACGGGCCTGCCATCCTCTTCCGGGCCGCGGACCCGCCGGGGCCGAGCCAGCCGGGACGCGCGCCCAACTTCGCTTCCCTGCTTTCTTCGCGCACTCGTCGCAAGCCCCGGGTGGAGGGAGCAGTCGACGCCGGCCCACCACCGGCTTCCTCCCAATCTAGGGGACGGCGGCATGAAGAAAGAGATGGGGCGGCCGCGGCGGTGTCGAGGGGAGGGGGCCAAGAAAGAGAGGGGCAGGACGTGAGCTTACCGCGCCCGCATTCTCCATGGTGGTTGTCTCGCCATGGCACGGATGGGTCAGAGCGGGCAGGAGGGGTGGGGGGGTCTACGGAGCTGGGGTTGGTCTTGGGGCCGTCGTCGGGTCGGGAGCCCCACGACCGAGGACCACGATGGTTTGTCCGAATACTGACGGCGCCGGCTACGGAGGACCGAAGGGGGTGTTTCCTCGTCCGGGCCCCGCCGGTACGGGTTTTCATCGCGGCCCGCCACTTCGGGGCCGAAGCGGCGCCGTGGTCGGGACATGGGCAAGGCACCAAAGGTTCCGCGTGAAAGGGAGGCCATGCGTATGTCGGCCCCAACATGTTCGTTTGGCTATGTCACTTCCAACAGGGCGGGCGTGTTCGCCCCGCTTCTCCCTCTTCCCTCTTACTCCTCGTTTACTGGCTCGTCTCCTCATCCTATTAATCCCCGCCCGCCCGGCTCCTTTCCTCGTTTGCCTTCACCCTTCCGCCCCTCTCGGTGTCTCTCTCTCTCCCCCGTACGCGGGCTCCGCCCCGCGCTCAGCCCCAGCGCCGCCACTGGGTGGCGCCGCTGCCGGCCGTCTCGGAGGGGTCCTGGGGGCCGGGCAGGATCTCGCGCAGCAGGTCGTTGATGTCCATGCCCGAGGAGCGGACGTCCTCCCACTGGCGGGGGTAGCCGAGCGAGACCTCCTCGAAGCGGACGCCGTCGCGCCAGTCGGTGCGCGGCACGTGCAGGTGGCCGCTGACGACGGCGAGGGCGCCGAAGCGCGTGTGCCAGTCCTGAGTGCGCGTGGTGCCGCACCAGAGCGAGAAGCGCGGGATGCGCGGGATGTGCACCACGTCCTCGCGCAGCGGCCAGTGGTTCGCGATGACGAGCGGCAGCCCCGTGCGGCGCGCCGCCTCGAGCCGCCGCTCCGTCGCCGCCACGCGCGCCGCGCACCACGCGTCCCGCGTCGGGTACGGGTCCGGGTGCAGCAGGTACTCGTCCGTCGCCACCGTGTCGGCCGCCTCGGCCCACGCCAGCGCGTCCTCGCGCCGCACGTGCGCCGGCCGGAAGCTGTAGTCGTAGAGCGTGAAGATGGGCGCCACCACGGCCAGCCCGCCCGCGCCGTTCCACACGACGTACTCGTCCTCGGGCGTGATGACGCCGTGCCGCCGCGCGATCTCGAGGCACTCGCGGTACTTGTCCTCGCCGCGCAGCTTCGTCTTGTGCGTCATCGTGTACAGCTCGTGGTTGCCCGGGCACCACCAGACCTGCCCGAAGTTGCGCGTCGCGGCCGCGAAGGCCAGCTCCAGGTGCTCGGCCGTCTCGCCGATGTCGCCGCACAGGATCAGCCCGTCGTTGGGGTGCGGGTTCAGCCCGTCCAGCGCATCGCGGTTCAGCTTGTGGCCCAGGTGCAGGTCGGCGATGGCGTAGAGCTTCCGCATGATGCAAGGGCCGTCATAGGGAACCGACGTTTCCTTCTGCCTCGGTGACGGTTCGGCCGGAAAGGGTTGGAATGGACCTTGGGCCGTGGCTGCTGCCGCTGTGGCCGACTGTTGCTGCCTGCTGGCCACGTGCTATTGTTGCTGTTGGCTGACCCGGCCGTTTGCTGACAACTGCGGCTGACGGTGGCGGCGGCGGCGGCTGCTACTGCTACTGCTCCGGATCCTCTCGTGCGTGGGACGTGGGGGAGGGGAAGCGACCCGGCCAATGGACGCGGTCTGACTCGATGGGCAGTGAGCAAAGGAACCCAGCGAGCGCCCGGGCAATGGTGATGATGGTATGTGAGTGTGGACAAGGCGAAGTTGGGCGAAGGCGAACGGCGGGTTGCAAGAAAGCACAAGCCCGGTCAGCGGAGAGCGTCATCCGTCAGCCAGCCACACACACACACACGCGCGTTCCACGAACGATAGCCCACCCATACGCACGCGCACACGGAGAGCGAGATGGGGCAAAACAGGGGCCCAATCGGCGAGCATCACCCCGGCCCGGCGCATCATCCTTTGGCGCCCTCCACCCTGGGCCAGCTCGGATCCCCGCGGGAACGCTGCCACCGCTGGTCCTCCTGGGGCGCGCGCGCGCGTACCGATGCGGGAATCCAGGAGGGAGAACCCGGGGCCCAAGGTTGGTGGGGGTCCGGAATGCCCCTCCGCGCTCCAGACGGGGGCGGATCGTGCCTTGTGCTCTCTTGCTTCCTCCCATGCGTCTTGTCTCTCCCTCCCCCCCCATTAGCGTCAGGGCTGACACCCCCGTCCGCCGGCAACGCTGCTGACGGGCGGGGCGTCTACCGCCCCGGCATCCTCTCTGCTTTCCCATGTCCGAAATGCCATTCCGTTTCCTGCTTTCCCCCGGTTCCCGCCCGTGGCAGGGCCAGGCAAACGCGGCAGGCCGTGATCCCCGCCGCTCTGCCATCCCCCGGTGCGGTTCCGTCTGTAGAGGGCTGGCCGACCGCCATCCATCTGTTGTCCGGTACCGAAGGCCCCGACGGCGTCTCCCCGCGAAGCCATGGCGTCAGCCGTTGCGCTACGACTCTCCCCCACCCACCGCCACGACCTGGACGCCGGCTAGCGATCGGCTGCCTTTGCTGGAGATGCATATCCATGGCCGTGGTGCTGACAAGGCCGTTGTTGCCCCTCCATCCCGTTGTCTCACCGCGATGGCCGCCCGCATCAAGACGTTCCCCTGCATACATGTAGTCAACTCCGACTGGCAACGTGCAACCATCGCAGCAGGAAACACCGTTCGAGGCGCAACAGGGCGCAGCGGCTTCCAAGTGCTGGGCTCGCCGGCATCCTTTCTCAAGACTGCGAGCGACTCGCCAGGCCTGCCCTTCGGCGGCGGCGGCGGCGGCTGCACCACAGGATGATGCCGTTGCATAGGGCTTTATACAATGCGCCAGGCAAGTGTGCCGTCGCACCTCTATCTAGTCGCTCTAAAAAACGCCCCTTTCGCACATCTCGTCCAGTTAAGTGGACGACCCGCACCATGGGAGGAAGAAGATGCGCTCGGCGGCATGTCTGGATGCCCCCGGAACTACCCAATGCCTTGTCCTCGCCATGATGTGTGCTGTTGAACTCCATCAGCGCCCCGTGCCCCAAGAAGTTGATGAAAACTCCGCTTGACTTTGCGTCAAATGTTTGCGCGTGCCGTGTATGCATGCGAGACCTAGTAACCCAAACGTGTGCCCCTCCCTCCCCCCCCCCCTCCACCAGCGCCGTGCATGCCCTTCGCGCCCAAATGTTGAATGGTATTATCCTTGTTGAAAAATCATCGACACGCCTCTCGCCCCTCCCCGGACCCCTATTCGTCCTTGGTCGTGTCTTCGACGGGCGGACAGGTGCAGAACAGGTTCGTGTCGCCGTACGTGTCATTCACCCGCGCCACCGTCGGCCAGAACTTCTTCTCGCGCAGCCACGGCAGCGGGTACGCCGCTCTCTGGCGGCTGTAGCCCCGCGACCACGCTCCATCGCCGTCGCCGTCGATCAGGTCCTGCATCGGGTGCGGCGCCATCTTCAGCACGTTGTCCGTGCGCGACGCCCGCCCTTCTTCAATCTCTCGGATCTCTTCGCGGATGCTGACGAGCGCGTCCACGAAGCGGTCCAGCTCCTCCTTGGACTCCGACTCGGTCGGTTCGATCATGAGCGTGTTGGGGACCGGCCAGCTCATGGTGGGCGCGTGGAAGCCGTAGTCCTGCAGCCGCTTGGCCACGTCAATCGCCTCGATGCCTGCCGACTTGATAAAGGGCCGGATGTCAATGATGAACTCGTGTGCACACCGACCTTGGTCGTTGGTGTACAGGATCGGGTAGTGCTGCTTGAGCCGCGACAGCAGGTAGTTGGCGTTGAGCAGACCGATCTTGGTGGCGTGCGTGAGTCCTTGCGCGCCTGTGGCCTCGTGTCAGTACCCCGAGATGACGAATTGCGTCATGGGGAAACGCGCGGGAGATGCTTACCCATGAGGGAGTTGTAGGCCCAGCTGATCAAATTGATGCTGGCACTACCGTACGGCGCGCTGCTGATGGGCCGAGCCTCGGACTCGCTCGGGCTGGCCGCGTTCCCGGGCAGGTAAGGCTTCAAGTGATCCTTGACGCAGATGGGGCCAACGCCAGGGCCGCCGCCGCCGTGGGGGATGCAGAACGTCTTGTGCAGGTTCAGATGGCAGACATCGGCCCCGATCTCGCCCGGCGAACACAGGCCGATCTGGGCGTTCATGTTGGCTCCATCCATGTACACCTGGCCGCCGTACTGGTGCACCAAGTCGCACACCTTCTTGATCTCGGGCTCAAACACGCCGTAGGTGCTGGGGTACGTCACCATGATGGCTCCCAACTCCTCCTGGTACTGCTGGCACTTGGCCTCGAGATCTTGCAGGTCGAGGTTTCCCGTTTCCGTGTTGCACTTGATGGGCACCACGCGCATGCCGGCCATGGCGGCCGAGGCTGGGTTGGTGCCGTGCGCCGAAACCGGGATAAGGCAAATATCTCTGTCCTTGTCGCCCGAGCCGTGGCTTTCTGTCTAGCCGTAGATAGTCGTCGCGCATGGCCCGCGACCGCGAGTTTTTCTTCTGCAGCACATTGTCGGACTGGCTGCCCGCGAACTCTCCTGGGCTTTTGCAGTGTGCAAGCGAGGGGTTTGTTTCCTTTTTCTCTGTGCAGCGATCTGCCTCTGCTTTTTCTGCATGCGGCTTTTTGTGCTTTTGTTGCTGCAGCGGATCCGTGGTTTGTGTGGGGAGGTGGTGGGTGGCCGTGTGGCCGTCATGCCTTCGTTGATCCGGAGCCAGCTGTTTCTCCAGCACTGCGAAGATCTGGAGATATGCCTGGCTGAAGTTGTGGGGGGGTGGGCGTGGGAGTTGAGGTTGGGGGAGTGTGAAGGGAGAGAAGTAAGTACGAAGAATTGGGGTAGCGGCGCATCACGGCAGCTGCAGAATCGGCAAGGTTAGGGTCCGAGATCAAAGACATCTCGGTAGTGCCGTTGAGCTTCATGGTGCAGGAGCCCAGCGGGATCATCGAGTGCACCAGCGACAGGTCTTTGGATTGCAGGTGGTGAATGTACCGCAGCAGTTCCGTCTCCGAGTGGTGCGTGTTGAAGACGGGGTGCGTCAGAAAAGCCGATGTTCTCCGGAACGCTGCGGGGATGTCGACAGAGGCGGCCGTCTTTTCCAGTGCGGCACGGACTTTCAACCGGATCTCGCCGCGGGGTACGTAGGGGGTACCTCGAGGACGGGTAGCGTTGAGAAAGTGCGCCGCAATGCCCTCCAGATCAACTCTCGCAACCGCTTCGTCAATGCTGATCCCCAGTTCCTGCTCCCCAATCAACCGGAACTCGGCCTGGCGCAGGCGAGCCTGGCGCAGCACCGAGTCTCGCACTTCACGGCTGCCGCAATCAACGACAATGGTATCGAAGAGGACAGCCGCACTTCCGCTCTTGTCCCGCCGAACCTTGAGTCCACACGATTCGACAATCGACTGCAGAGCGCGCGCGCCCGTAATGGCGTGCTCCGCGATGGCCTTCAAGCCCTCGGGGCCGTGATAGACGGCATACATGGCGCTCATGTTGGCGAGCAAGGCTTGCGACGTGCACACGTTGCTCGTTGCCTTCTCTCTCCGAATGTGCTGCTCCCGTGTCTGCAGCGCCAGCCGGTAGGCTTTGCGCCCCAGCCGGTCCTTGGACATGCCGACAAGCCTGCCGGGGATCTTCCGCTTGTGCTTCTCCGTGACAGCAAAGAAGGCGGCATGCGGGCCTCCAAAGCCCAGGGGTACGCCGAATCGCTGGGCGTTGCCGAATGCAATGTCGGCTCCCCATTCTCCCGGGGGTTTGAGCACGGTGAGAGCCAGGAGGTCGGTGGCGCAGCTCAGTAGCGCGCCTTGCTCGTGCACGACGTTGGCCAGGTGTTGGAAGTCGTCGACACCACCGTACGTATCGGGATACTGCACCATGACGCCCACCAGGTCATCGCCGAGTTCCTTGATCTGCGCAAGCCCGTCGGGGCTAGTGACGTCCGAGACAGGCAGGATGCGGATGCCAAAGCCCTCGGCACGCCCATAGAGCACCTGGATGGTTTGGGGGTGGAGCTTGTCCGACACGACAAGGGTCTTGCCTGGCCTCTTGGCCCGGGACGTAGGCAGCACGTTCATAGACATGGTCATGGCCTCGGCAGCGGCAGTGCCCTCATCCAGCAAGCTAGCGTTGGATATGGGCAAGGCGGTGAGATCACAGACCATTGTCTGGAAGTTGAGCAGCGATTCCAGCCGCCCTTGGCTGATTTCGGGCTGGTATGGCGTGTAACTGGTGTACCAGGCGGGGTTCTCCAGCACATTGCGCTGAATGACTTTGGGGGTGTTGGTCCCATAGTAACCGGTACCGATATAGCTCCGACCGACCTTGGAGGGTACCGTTCTTCCAAACTGCTTCATGAGGCCCGTCTCGGTCATTGCCGGAGGGCCGTCTAGTACCAGCGGCTGCGAGGCACGGATGTCGGCCGGGATAACCTGGGCCACGAACTCCTCTAGAGTTGCCGGCGCAGGCTCGAGGGCTTGGAGCATCTGTGCCGTGTCATTGTCGTCAGGCCCGATGTGTCGCCGGGGGAAGGTGTCGAGCCGGTGGAAGGCCGGGTCGGGATGAGGCACGCGATTCACGTCATGCGCGCCCGGCGCCGTCGCATCTGGTTGGCTGGCTTCAGTAGCAAAGAGCCTCTTGGGCAGAGCCACCACGGCTCGGGGGGCGCATGGCCGACAGGTCCGGCTGGCATTGGCCAATGAGCGCGAGGCTCGCGAGGCCGATGATAGCAGCGACGGTGCCGCCAGTCGGCCGAGACGCCCGCAGAGAGCCCGACTTGCCATCGCGGTGGCTCAGGCGCAAGGAGGGGAGGGGTGGTGCAAGCGCGGGAAGAGGCAACAGCAGCTGGGGCGACGTTGGCTTGCTGGGAAAGACACGGGGAGGAGGGTGTAAGAAGGAGAGGGAGGGAAAGAGAGTGCCAAAGAAGGTCTAGGGACGTCCGCCAGGTGGTGAGCCGAGACGAGACGGGCAGCTTTATTTTCTTAAGCCGAGGAGGACCGACGGCGGCCGGAAATTGTCCCTGGGCGTCGGCGATGTCGTACCGGCGAAAGCGGAAGAACGGAGAGAGAGGTCTCGGCGAGGGTCATGAGTAGACGGCAATTACGGTATCAAAACCATGGATCATCGCTTGACGGCCAAGAGGCTGGTCCGCCATCGGACAAAGTCTATCTCTTGTTGGGTAAGGGCAGAGATAAGCATGACTGATGACGCTACGCCGACAGGACAAGCGACTACGACGACGGTGCCTAGGCCATTTCAAGTCATGGGACGCGGCAATCCCATGATTCAAGACTAGGTCGCCATTCAGGAGGGCGGTGGATTTTGGACGCCATGATAATGGCCAACATCGCCGCCAGGCAACTCGCGGTGGTGCAAACCGATATGGGTGCTGAGTATAGGCCATCCAGGTGTATCAGCTCACGATCCACCGGGAAAAGGCGATTACGTATTGCGTTTGCCCCCGCCCCCCAGCAACTAGGTTAGATAAGTACCTACTAACAGACGTGAGTCTTTGACTTCTTGAGATAAGAACCCCGCGATCCCGGCTGGGGCCGCAGCGCCTGCCCGCCTACTGAAACCCAGACAAATCGCTTCTGCAATAAGAGCAGACCGGTGGTGGCCAAGTGCGGAATGCCTCCATCCCCCCCGTCGGGCGACAAGGAAGCACATGCCGTTTGGGGCATAGGTAACGCGCCGTCGGCGAAGGGACCGTCTGTTTAAGCAGCCGGGCGACGACGGGGCGAGTCGGAGGGTTGGTTCGTGCCTGGGGAGAAGGAGGGGCGAGGGCCAGGGTTTGCCAGGGACCGCGCCAACATCGGATGCTGGTTCGCGACTCGTGGCGAGGGGCCTGAACAACCCAAATCGACGGTGCACTGGCATGACGCGGCGGCGCCGGGCATCGCCAAGGTATTTGCCGAGAGGGTGCTTCCTGCCAGCCCTCTCACGCGAAGCGACAGGGACCTCGAGTGTCGCGATGCGGGCCTCGGTCACAGCCGCCTGCCCTCCCAACGGGGCCCACGCGCCTCGGGGCCCGGGGCACAGCGAACAGACCAGCCGGGGTGAAGCACTTACATGGCCAGGCGCACGCCAAAGAACGGGAAGACCCCGTCAACCGGACTCCAGGCCGGTCCATTTGGCACGCCTGCTGGGCTGGCCAAGGCTGGCCGTCGCTTTGGTATCGTGCCCTCGCGAGGTTGCCGCGAGGTAGCCGCCATCATCCGACGCCAGCAACCAGGCGAGCCAGGGCTCCCGGACGGAAGGCCAGCAGTGGAGAGGGCGCGTAAGGCGCCCGCATCAGCAGCAGCACCCAACGATCTTGCGCCCACGAGGAAATGGGCTTAGTGCGTCATCCACCCGCCGCCGCCCCAGCCAAAATTTTGCGATTAGCCGAGCGATAGCTTCCACCACCACCACCACCCGTATCGTCACACGCACCTCGAACCTCGCCCACGAGTCTGCCACAGCCTCGTCCCCGGTCTCTACCCCCCCTACCCGCCGACGACACCAACCCCGACCTCAACCCCCCTCCCCGCCCAACATGTTCGGAGGATGTAAGCAGAAGCCCTCCCTCCCCCCCGCGCCCTCGCTGCCCAGCCACGGCACACGCAGGCTGACCCGGTGAACGACGCGCAGTCGCCCCGCCCCAGTTCAGCAAGGAGGAGATCCGCGAGCTCGAGCAGGTCGCCGACTCGACTATCAAGAACTTTGCCTTCACGGCCGTGGTCCTGTATCTCTGTAAGCCCAGCCTAGCCTTTCCCCGCGCCGTTCTGCGCGACGGTGACGGGACCGAAGCATGGCCTCGCGCCTCCCTCGCTGGCCCCCCGTGCGACCGCTGACCCCGAGTCCTCACCGCCACAGCGCCCTTCGTCGTCGACGCCGTCTCGGGCTTCTTCTAAGCAAGGCATGCCCGACGGGCGCGCACGCATGGGGCCGCCGCCTTTGCCCCGCCTATAGCCCCTGCCCTCCCTTCCCCTGCCCTCGGCCGCGGCGCGCCGCAGGGGATCCCCGCGGCTCCAAGGTGGCATAGAAGCAGCCGGTCCCGTTCCTTGACCGTGGGGCTCCAAGGGCCTTGCCCGATCCCCAAGGAGAAGAGAAAGAACGTGTCCCGCCGACGCGAGGCACAACGACGATTTCTGGACTTGCTATTTTTCAGCATTCAGGTGCGCAAAAGATGGCAACTGGCACATAGAAGGGGGAATCCGCGGCTCGGAAGGGAGCCACATTGTACAATACGTGTATCAAAAGCATATGCACAGAAAAGAGCAGTCACGGCGGCGGTGACGTCTTGAAGCATTGGGAGAAACACAACTCGCGCCACTCATCGCAGGAAGGGCAGGGATGATTACTCTTGAGGGAGGCGCACTTGAGGCCACTCCGAACCCATAACTTCGCCTCCTTTTCGCTCGCAGTTGCAGTCATTAGGTACCTAATTGTTGGAGCCTGATGTGTGACGCCGCGCACGTCGTATCTGTCCGTACCCAAAGACGGGGGACTTGCTCGAGGGGCATGTACAAAATGGTCCTTACATGGGGGGAAAGGAAAGACTCCAAACTCCCAACTCCAACGTGTCCCGGTTCTATCCCTCCCCGCCGAACCGGGGCTCTGGGAGTACACAGAGTTCCGACGGAGGCACCTCTTGTTGCCTGGTTGCACTGTACACCCGGGGGCTGGGCGCCGCTGCGTGGTATCATTATGCTCCAACGACATCCAAAGCAGAGTCGATGCTCTCTGGCCGCCTCATCATTTCCTGTTCGGGCTCGACTCCTGCTCCCACTCCTCGTAGTCCTCCTTGGCCTTCTCCACCATGGTCTTGAGCGTCTGCAGCTGCTTGTCGTAGTCCTCGAGGAGCTGGTGGGCGTGGAGTTAGCCAACGGAACCAGCCATGACCAAGTAGTGGGAGCGGTTCCGCTTACCTTCTTCGCCTTGGCTTCGGCTTCCTCCGAGATGCCATCGCCCGGCTCGCCGCCCCGCTGGTTGACTTCTTCTCGCAGGTTGTCGGCGTGCCGCCGGAGCATGATGAGCCGGCTCCAGAGCTCCTCGGTGCGGGCGCTCAGCGAGGGGTCGGCGAGGCCGCGATCCAGCGCCTCCAGCTTCGACTTGAGTTCATCCTCGTCCGTGTCCAGAGCATAACCGCGATTCCGCAGGACCTGGACCTTGCTAGCGATGGCCAGGCAGCGCTGGCGTATCAGGGTGTGTTTCCGCTTGGCGTTGAGGGCGCGCACGCTCGTCTCGAGGTCGTGCTTAGCGAGTATAGCGTCGAGCGAGCCGTTGATGGCGTGCAGCACGCTGTTGAAGTGGGCCAGGATCTGCCGCTGCGTCTTAAGCCGCTCGGCGACGGCCGTAAAGCCCGTCGCCAGCGCCGGTATGTATTCCTTGCCCGGTTTCTCGCGGACGGCCTGCTCCCATTCCGACAAGTTCTCGTTGGGGCCGGGCTGGTAGAAGGGCACGCGCGCCTCTTCGACCTTGTTGTAGAAGTAGTGCTTGAAGACGGTGCTGGACGAGTTGGGATCCCATTTCTGATACACCGCCGTCATCTGGTCCAACACGGGCTTCTGGTCTGCATTGGCACGCCGGGGTCAGAAGGAGCAAAGCACCGAGATTGGGGGGCGGAGGGCCTTACGGGTGGACTCTTGGCCAGGCGACCACAGCGAGCTCCGAAGTAGGCTTTGCTGCGGCTGTTGCGCCGGGGCTTGGCCCGCGCCCATGAAGCCCGACTGTTGCTGTTGCTGCGGCTGGGGCGCGAACAAGCTGCTCGTGCCGAATGCGCTGGTCTGTTGTTGTTGTTGTTGTTGTGGTTGCTGCTGCTGCTGCTGCTGGTTCTGCTGCGGTTGCTGGCCAAATAGACTGCTTCCGCCGGCTGGTGTTGAGTTTGCGGGCTGGCCAAACAGAGAGGTGCCGCCAGCTGCTGGTGGCTGGCCAAAGGCCGAGGCCTGGGGTTTGGCCCCGAACAACGACATGGCGACAGAGGGACTCGATTAAAAGGCGCGCCGGGTCGGAATGCGTCGAGATGGACGTTGTTCGCGGGTGCGTCGCGGCGCCGGAACGGGATGCGGTTTGTGTTGTCGTGGGGAGGCGTCACGTAAATAAACCGTCGGTTTCGCAGCTCAAAGCCCGTCGTTGCGGCCGGACCCAGGCGTCTCTGCGGCCTGAGCTGTAGAGACAGAGGAATTTTGGGTACCAGAACGGCGCTAGAGAGGGGGTCCTTATCGATACAACCTCCGCTGAGAGGTACCTACACAAGTACTCAGATCTCCATTCCAGCAAGCTCACGATGGAATCACAATGCATCTACAGGTAGGCCACCGTATTTAAAAGCAACACTCCCTTTATCATTCTTTCTTCGCTCTCTTGGCCTCTGTTGGGGCCTGCGGGTAAAGCTACCAACTAGTGCTTTCTGGCCCATACCTGGTTGAAGTTTCACGGATGCCGACAGGAATATGGGTAGGTACCTGGAGGCAGCTCTTGTGCTTGCTATGGGATTAGGTCCCAGAGACTCATAGCTACTTCCACTGAATGCTTCTTGGAAGCCACAGGCCAGGCATCCCGAGATGAAATTACATGTGCGGCATCGATCAAAGTCCACAGAGGCACATCTGTCATCTGGGTATCGCGAGACCATCAGGGACCCCTTCTCGAGAGACTAGAACCCCACAGTGTCCCAGAAGAAGGCTCCGTGAATGAACATGGTGCTGTTTCGTTTCTTCGCTAGTACGTGTCACTAGACTCATTGGATGCCCAATTGGTCTATTCAGAAAGGGTCGACAGGGAGAACTCGCAGAGCCCCCCAGCTTTCAACCTGGGGTTGCTATGTGAGTGGAAATCGTACCTATCTAGGAAGACATACAGACGCCATGGCCAGGCCTTACGCCACACCCTTGGAAGTCCAATGGGATGTACATTGTGCATGTACTCCACTGTCCCAACAGCCTTGGGTGGCTGCAACCAATCAGCCGGCGCCAATTCCAGCCCGGGTTTGAGCCGCCCGCAACCTCATGAGCCGAATGCTGGAAGCTCAACCTCGAAAACGACGACGCATCAATCACCGACGAGGTCGATAACCCGCAACCATGGCGGCCCGGAAGCCAATGTACGATCCCCCGCTCGGCCGGCGCCTCGGCGACCGCCGGGAAAGCTCCAATGCCCACCCACGCAAGACAGAGAGAGAAGCCAAGCTAATCCGGCCGCTCACCTCCCCAGCTTCAACCAGCAGGTCCTCGTGGACACCACGCCCCTCCCCGACTCGATCCCCAAGGTCAACGAGGTCGGCACCACCTCCGCGCCTCTGCTCTCGGCTTCCTTCTTCATCGGCGCCCGCTGCCAGCCCTACAACGATGACTTCATGCAGTGCAAGACGGAGAACCCCGGCAAGGGCGAGTTCGAGTGCTTGAAGGAGGGCCGCCGCGTGACCCGATGCGCCGCCAGCGTGTACGTACCCCTCCCGAGCACCGTGTCGCCCTGTGCCGACGAGAGGACGTGGACGCGCTGAGTCCCGGCCGGCGAGACGCGGGCGACGACGGACCATCGCTGACATGGAAACCCGCTGCCAGCATCGAGGACATCAACAAGCACTGCCTCGACCAGTTCCGCAGCCACTGGCAGTGCCTCGAGAACAACAACCAGCAGCTGTGGCAGTGCCGTAAGGCTGAGTGGAAGCTGAACAAGTGCGTCTTCGACAACCTGGTATGTCCCCCATTCACATCGTTCGTTTCCCCGACGCGGGGGAAAGAGACACGGCTGCTGATGGACCCGCGCCAGAAACTTGAGAAGCACATCCCCGACGCCCAGGGAATCCCCGTGCACCTGCGCTCCAAGCAGATCTACGCCCATTACCCCAACCTCCGCGACCCCGGCCAGCCCCCCTTCAAGAAGGCCGTCGACGCCCCCGGCGCCCAGGCCGATGCTCCGGCATCGTAGACCAGGCACGCGATGCCATGGAGATGGGTACCGAAGAGCGTCTGTGTACATAGAACAGAAAATATCAGTTGCCTTTCACGGAGCCCACCTCGAAGTTTACCTATCAAGTGCTGGCGGCTGTTCGAGTGCTGTCCATTCGGTGGTGCTAGCTGCACTATGTCTGCGTTAAAGAAGAGGAACAAGATCGGTGACAGCGGCGATCCCGGCGGCACACCCGCCTGAGGAAACTCTCAGCTGCCCGAACTCTAACCGTTAATCTCACAAATAGACCGGCACAGGACCTTCTCTGGCCGGGTAGGGGCTCTTGTGCCGTTATGCACACCGTCATGGCAGCGCAGGCCGCACTTACCACGCCATTAACGACAGCCTTCTCATTAGAAATGCTTAGCACTGGTCTGGGATACCTTCCGCTTTTGTCAATGGTGAGGACTGCGGCCATTTCACTAAGTACTCCTCACGACAGGCAAGCTTGTCTTCACCTCGTCCCCCTCTCGGGGATTAGCTAGTGGTCCTGTTATCGCAACTTCGCTGCTCACAATAACAAGCCAGCTCGGATCGACCAGTCTCATATTAGATCTCGCCACTTTGACTATACTAGCAGCTCTGGAGATGAGGCCCGTAATTATACTTTATCCTGATCCAAGGAGCGCTATAGAAAACAAATATCTTCCCGAGCCCCCTGAATCTTATTGGCCATTTGCAGAGTGGAAAGGTGAGCCCACAAAAAAGAGAGCTCCGTAGCATATTATGGCCTGGTTCCCATTGGCAGCGTGGTAAATTCCAGGTCGATTTCTACCTTTTTTCTACTTTTCGTACTAAAGAAACTCCGTTATGCAGACTCCTGAAATCATCGCTCCAAAATTACGGCCTATCAATCTGGGAGGGGTGCTCAAGTGTGACATAACCAACCTCACCATTGATCCCTTCAGCGACATATTAGGAGGCAGTACAAGTCAAGGTTGGACCGTTCAGCAGGAGTTACCATGAGTAAAAGTGCTTGAAGGACGGCGGAAGAGGCATTTCCACTTGGTGTTTGCATCAGCAACTCACTAACGCACAAAAATAAAGTGGTCGCATGTTACATCATGTGGGGATAGGTCTCCTACTCTTATTCTCTCGAGCGGCTCATGGTCGTTCATCTCGAGTGTGAAGCTATCAGGAGGGTGTGTGGCGACTGACTATTTGCAGCACGTCTTGACGATTGAATAAATGTGTCGATTCAACAGATGGTTCGGGCAAGCTAAACCATTACACGGGAATTTAAGACGACACAGGCTTCCAAAGGATATTTCCTCGCGTAGCACTCAATCTATTGCCGGTTGAGAATTCTAGCCTCTTCCTCATCCAATCAGCTATCATACTCCCGCTCCGCGGAGCACATTGGCTGGGATATCATCTGGTGTGTAGAGGGGGCAGTCGCCTTAAACAATGGCCAAGCTATGGTCGACAAGAAAGACTTTCGAGGTACCCGGCCTTTTTGAGGCAAAGCCGACCTATCCGACAGGAAGCACTTTACTGCATTCGGTGAGTGCGTTCATATTGTTGACCCCAAGCATGCTGAGGCGCACGTATTCAAACACGTAGTCCTAGCCGTAGCACGCACAGGTCAGCAAACTTGTTCTATATTGGATATGCTATGGTTAACAGCAACCGATCTTGTTCTAGTCGGCTCGGTTGGTTCTTTCGACGCTGGACCAGGTGCCTAAGATCGCGGGGGGTGTTGCGAAGTTCTTGCCGCTGGGGGAAATAAGAACAGTAGATTTGTGTCCCTGCAACGGATCAAAATAACACCTCTCGGCAGCTGAAGGTGCCGCCCATAACGGGCGGCCCTGACAAAGAGCACCAAGCCCACCGCCGATCCGTGATAAGTCACTACCTGATGTGATAATGTAAGGACTTCAGTCATATAAGCGATTGCTTGTACGGCGATCTAATTAAACATCTTAAAACAGAGTCTTCTGGCTTCTCCGGTTCTTGTTCTTCCTCGCCAATCAACCGATCCAACCTACTTTCATTTGTTCTTTGCCAGTGTCTGCAAACGACAACGAACGCCAATCTGCCCGTATTCTTGCTCCCTCCATCTGCCACTAGGCCTGCGGAGGCTATGAATGTGGAGGTGGGGTCGCGGAATGCTGGGTAGAACAACAGCATTGATTGGTTGAAGCAAAGATCAGTATTGACATCAGCCTCTAGATGCGAATGATAAATAAGGATGATTCATGTGAAGTAACCACAATCCGTATTTCGACAGCGGCAGCGGCAGCAATGGGCATGTTGTACTCATCTGGCGCCCCGTTTGGATTACTCTTCGATGCGGATTGATAGGCGCTGGAAGGGAGGGGAATTATACGTGACCTCTCTCGCATACAAATGTAAGCTTTATCGCCATATCTGTACACACCTCCTCGTGTGTGATCACACCAGATGTCTTCCCCTCTCACATGGTCGCCTATCCCGAAAGGCTCCAGCTTGTCATCCGCCACAGCGGGGAAAAGTCCTGTAAGCAGGACCTCGACGGCAACATTGAAGAAACCCCGCCAGTTGCTTTCGCCTCCTTCTTCTCGTACCTCATGTAGGCCGGCGGTCGCCTGGGCCGAAATGGCAACCATAAACGGCATCTCCTTCCGCCGGTCCAGCGGCACCGCCAAGTTGGGGGGTGACGCGTTGAGGATCGAACGCATGGACGTGGGCGTGGCGTAGAGGCAGAGGCTGTGGTCCAGGCTGTGGCTCGGGGTCGTAGGCCATAGCGAAACCGCGCCCATCGTTAAACTCTGGTTGTGTAGTGCAGCGCTAAACCGAAGCAGAGGTCATGATGAGCGACGATAAAGTGGGATGCCACAGTGAGACGTGACGTGGGCCTGCCGACTTACCGGGCGACCGACGCCGCACCCACGTCGGCCTCATCCTCGTGGTCGACCCACTGGAACTGCAAATGCGCCAGCGCCTCCTCCAGGCCCGGATAGCCGCGGTACTGCGAGAGGGACTCGTCCACGAGACGTGTGAACCGCTGCTTGCAGGCTTCCCAGGCCACTGCGTCGGCGATCTCAGGGCTCTTGTAGATGACGAAGCCCCACGGCTCCCAGCGCTCGCGCGTGCGTTCCTCGCGGAGCCGCATCGTCTCCACGAAGGGCGGCAGCCCGGACGCCGCCTTTCTGCGGCCCATCTCGGCCAGCATTTCATGGAAGGCCGGCTCGCCCACCTCCACGATCAGGCCCTCGCGGATGGCTGTGATCTGGTCGCCCGACAGCTGGTCGAGCTCGTCTGTAGCGTGCGAGATAGGAAGAGCCGAGTATAGCAGCTCTTACAGGGGGTGCATCGGGACGACTGGGGTCACCTGAGCTGCACCTCGGCCACTAGATTCCAGTTCGTGCCCTTCGTGGAGAAACACATAGGAGTCGGATGCCAAAATTTCAGCATACGCAAAGATGAAGATAGCCGATGCACCGCCGATGCCAAACCATAGGGAGTTTAAATACAAAAGAACTGAGTTTATTTCGAGCGTCTGCAAATCGAACGGCACAAGGCAGTGTTCCATGCAGGGGGGGGGGGGGGGCATCCTCTTGGGCAACGATAAGAAAGCCAGGTAACGGTATTTGGTAGGTCACGTAGGTGCCAAACACGGCAAAAGGAATGCCGATGCGGAAAGGCCAAAGACGTAGGTGATGGGGGGTAAAGCGCGCTTCCAGGCGGCGAGTGAGGAAGAAGCCATAGTTTTCGTCGGGATGTCAGATTCCACGAGAAGGAATTGGGTAGTATCCAAGGTCGAGGGTACCTTAGACTAACAAGGCTCATACTGCCATCACGGTTCTTCTGATCCATACCATAACATATGATGCCTATCAGTAGCCAGGACTCTGCCCTCGTGTCTACTGTTACGTGACAGCGGAGATACGGTGGTTTTGACTCAGCAGAATTCTCGTCGTCGGCCTCGATTGTGAGTTGTAGCGTGCAGTTGAAGTAAAGAGCCTTTAGGAGGCGAAATGAGATATCCTTACTCATACCATGCCAATCTAACCGATTTGGCTCTTCATAGCCGTAGGCAAAAAATGCTTTTGTAGAAGACGAATAGACAATTTATTTATGTTCACTCAAAAACCCGTTGGGCACAATAGTAGCTAACCAAGTTGGGCTTCCTTATCTAACCGCAATTCTATGCACCAAGGTTAGAATCCTTCAAAGCAGGACGCAAAAATACCAAGAAAAAGTCTGAAAACGCGGCGACTTGGTGTGAGGTCTGTCAACTTGTATGAAGTAAAATAGATTCTTAGTAAAATAAGATAGAGTGAAATATAGTAGTCTTTCCTCTAGGAAGCGGGGTGATGCAGTTGGATAGGGCGTTGCCCTCACTGCTGTGACAGTGGAACTTTTACGCCTCGACGTATGAACTCTGGGTATCTTTCCCGCGCGGGAGACAAACATCCGCCTACAGGCTCCAACTTCCGTTTATATATATAGCATTCCGCTGGTAGCTACGGGCACCCTAATGAACTATATGATATGCAACTGCTCATTAATCCGTCGCAGGATATGGTGACTACCGAAACGACAGAACATGGACCATGGAACCACTATTCGTGGGTCCTGAGCATGGACTGGGCGCGCTCACGCAAGTCGAAGACGGCAAAACATATCTGATAACCGTGTCACGACTGCCACTCCGCTTGGGCGTTACGTCAATACCAGAAGATCTGGCGAGAGAGCTATCGATTGAAGATGACCAGCCCGTCATGCATTTGAGCTTCGGAACGAGTATCATGATATGGGAGAGTCGCAACCCAGTTCCCTCTACGCCTGAAGGGAGACGACGAGCCTTACGGGTTACAAGCGACCAAGACAGAAGCAAAGAGATTAGCCGATGATGATAATGTGAAAGGCAACTGGAAGAAGTCATTTGTTTGCTGGTATTCAGTGAGACCGAGTTAAGCTTCATCTAGTTCTGATCAAATACTATTTCCCTTTAACAGGGTGTAAAAGCAATGGTTCGAAGCACAAGATAGCAGAGGAAATCTCCTTTCTCTATTTATACTAGCTCCTCAGTTCTTTCTGCTATCAATGGATCGTCCTCATGCTAGTGACTTTTGAACAGCAACTTATCCCGGGTGTCTATGTTTTAAAAGGGTCTGAAAAACGTGCATAAAAGATATTTTCTTCAATGGTATCACACTCAAATGCTTAACTTCGGGGCTGGAAACCAAAACTATTCGATAAAAAGATGAGTCGAATCTGATAGAGCGCAGAAAAATGGGGTAATACTTTAAAAAGTAAGGGCAAAACAGAAACATACAACACCGAGGATTCCCAGGTCGTCACCGACCCTAGTACTAATTCGGCGCTTTCCAGCTTATCTATGGGAGAGCGGACGGGATCCCGAGCTTTCTGGAAGCTATGGTCGTATGTGAAAGGCTTAGCCGCTAAACAGTCAAATATTGCTAAGCAGTTTGAGTCAAACTAGGCAAACGAGACTTCAGTTACATATTTCTCGGCTGATACGTGCCACTATAGGGGGTCCTGGCACTCCTGGCCAGCTGGCAGTCCCTTGGCACCTGGCAGACCCCCTCAGGCTCCTGCACCTACACCTAGTTCCTCTTGCAGACCTAGTTAGCTCTTAATTCCACATGCTTCCTACTACACACCAACAGACCAGTACCCCTGCCGTCTGTTCCGTGTCATCGGCCTTCAAAACGAGTATCAGAATATACGAGCAATAATTTGATTTCCGATCAGGTAATTAAATAACTTTACATAAGCCTTATAGTTCAAAATTCATTAACAGACGAGTAAAATTCAAGGACGAAAATGAATCATTCTAACTTATGTGGTATTTAATATCCTATAACTAATTACAGTATCTGCTATAGATCAAAGACAAGAAAGCGATACATATGAAATTACGTTAAAATCATTTTTGGGGTTTCTGCCTCGCTCGTTACTTCACCGGGGTGTATTGTAGGACCTTACTTGGCTAGTCAGGGCGTATAAATCGTATGCTACCAAGAGCCATTGTCGTGTTGGCCTTCCGGCTTTCTCCTTGTTACTCTGTTTTACTCACCCTAATCTCTCCAATTGGCCCGTTTGTCAAGTTTCTACGGCGGGAAGCATCTTTCATTTTCGTTCCCCTATGACCTCAGTAGTGACCGTTGTTCAGGTACAGCCGACGGTTGCCCTCTGTCCTCAATGTCTTGCGTGAGGTTCTGGGCTCCTGATAAACCTTCTTTCAGAGCGTGCGAAACTTCCATAGGTCGTTCTTTGAGAATATACGGACCATTCTCGGCACCTACGACTCCAGTGCGCACCAGCAAGTTACCCCGATCAGTGACCCCGTCGAACAGTTGAGCCCGGGGTGGCGGTTCTCCTTCACGATGACACCCACTTAGTCGGCCGTCATTGGTGCTGGAACCGGTGGGACCTCGATAGTCTTAGATACCTACATCGCTAACGCAATGTAGGACCAAGTTAAGTTTTACGTTTCTAGTTACAACATCATCATCAATCTCACACAAGTCAATATCTCTACGCAGGGCGAGCCAGACTGTTTTGTTTTTTTCTTAAAGGGTTGTTAGTGTGAACGAGTCGGCTCCTAGTTCATGTGAAAGCCTTCGGTAACTTAACAACTTCCACTGGTTTCACGAAGAAAATGCATCATGTATTGAATCAAGTATGTACGATGACCAGTCAGCTAGCTTTTCGCTGATCCCAGTAGGTGCCGCGATGAAAACCGAACGAAGCCTGTCTGGAAAGAGTCATGCGTCGTTAACATGGCGGGCCCCGGTAGCATCAAGGTGTTCCAACAAGCATGCTTACAGCTTTGATCAATATGTTGGTTTCAGTCCTACCAGACCCGGTAATGATCGATGGTGCTGACGGACAGTCTCGCCGTGCAGTCCTGACGGCCGTAGACCTCGAAAGAGATCCTGCTCTTGCCCGACCAAAACTCAATGACCTTGCGGCCCGAGTGACCATTGGAAATGATGAGTGTACCATACTTGGAGCCTGAAGTCGGACGTTGGTACGAAAAAAGGCTGTTCGCGCCAACATCGGTACCCGAGCTTCTATATGTGCGATGCTGTGTTTGGTAGACCTTGACGTTCTTGGTGCCTGGGGACACCTCCTTACACGGCTTGGGATCGCGCCGAGGACTAACTTCGTTGGCGATCTCATGCAAGTCCCTCACTTTCACGACAAGAGGAGAAGCCACAGAAGTGGTCGCCGCAGTGGCTAGGAAGATGGTGAGGGTGGACAGCTTCATGGTGGGGTATCAACTGTCCTGAATTTGAAAGACAGGTAGTAGATCTGGAATGGAGAGGGCAATATGCTGACGTTATGGCCTAACCTCCATTATATATTTCTCCAGTTCGTGATCGTGGGTTGATCGATATCCCAGTCTCTTGTCAGAGCTACAATCATGGGGTTCTCCTAGAAGAGGCCCATATCGGCGGCGGAAACTCTGTCCCCCGCATTTTGAACAAGCCTCCCCTGTTTCTCCAAGGGACCAGAGTAGAGGGCGATCATGGGGATCAGAATTCGATGGACTATCGAGCCGCCACGGCCTTCGTCGACTCATGGTGTCCATTTCAAAATTAGACCGGATGTCTCGGAAAGCTTGTTGTTGGGGGAGGTCATGTCGCCCGTTGGAGACTCTTTCAGTAGGGAAGCCCTGTTTGGAGATGGAGAATTCCATTCGGACCTCGGAAGAGGCCGCCATGACAACCGGCGTAAAACCTGTGACATTCTGTCCATTCGCACGTGGGCGGACGGGTGGGATCATGTCCGCATTCCTTGGAAACTCTGGGCTCCCTCTCACCTGGCCCCAGTGGGGCACAGCATGGACATGAGGTATTGCAGAATCGTCCAAGTGCAGTGCCCATAGTGGCATTCTGACTCAGCGCCGCATACACGGGCCAGCTAGTGTGTAATCTCACCACAACAGCAGCAGCGAAGAAGGAGTGTAACGATCATTATCGGGGATAAGAAACGGTAGCCGACCTGATACAAACCCGCGATGTACCCTGGACACGTTTTGCACTTGCTTCTTGATTCTTGGACACTGATCATAAGGACAAAGGAGAGACCATGGCGTTGTGCAACGAAGTGGACATTTGCACTGCTCTCAGTAGCAGGATTGTGCCAACAACGGCATGCTGCGGGAGAGCGTATGTTGCGGGTCTACCTGGTATCAACTATAGTTTCGGACAAAGTTGATAGTTTTCGGAACACTGGGGTTTGAAGGTGCAAAATCCGTGCAAATACAAGGACGTGAAAGCCATCTCCTACAAAGAGGTACCCGGTAATATAAACACCACCTTCTGTCCACCATCGTACGATGTTTCACAGCATGCTACGTCAGGTACGACGTAGCCTGGAACATGTAAACCTCATCCTGTTCAATCTCTGCTTTGATTGTGGGACCGGTTGAGGGTCTTTGGTGGAGGACCGTCATTTGCACCGTGAAGTTCGTGGTATGGATCAGACAAATTAACTTCCAAGCTGATTATGTCATGTCTCTGTAAGAAAACAGGACACCCGCAACAGCGCCACTGCCCCGATTCTCGCGCCTTGCACAGCTACATACTATGCCTGGCCTCAGCTCCGGCAGGGAGCGGTATAATATTATCCGCTCTCTTAGTTCGATCTTACCAGATCATCCGTCCATGATTGGAAAATGGGAGCAAACACACGTTTTCTTTTTGTCCGCCTCAGCCCTCTATTTACTGTCTCTGCATTGCTCCCGCCGTCTTCGCTTCCAAAGGCACTTAACCACTTCGAAAAGGTCTGAAGTAGCCGGTGTTTAATTTGTGGCCAGAAGTATAAGCCAGAGTGCGATAGTAGACGGGGAAATTGGATATTTAGCTCCCTGTTCATAATGCCGTATGATAAAAGAAAGCAGAAATAAGGAGACGGTCGTCGTAAATAAAGAGGCAAGATGCACCAGCCTTGTTGAACAAGTGAGATGAAAGGGAACCCGTACTTGGCTCACCAGTAACGGATGAGGTCTCCCTCTCCATTTCAAGCTCCAAGGAGCAATTACCCCTGCAGGGCTCATGAGGTATACAGACTATGTTTTCCATGCAAGTTCCCATGCGTCCTACTCTGGATCATGTGCTCACCTTTTTGCCAATATCTCCGTCGGCTGCAGGCTTGGAGCCTTTGCTGGTTGGGCTGGGACAGATACATGGCGGACAAGCACACGGCCAATCTTGGCGTCTTGTACCAACATCAAGTACTCTAATGGCCCCCTGGTGCAGCTATAGGTCTGTGGAATGTTCATGGGTACTATTCCTGCTTGATGGGAACACTTGCTAAAGCGTTCAGTTGATCATTGCATTTACTGATCTCCCTACACAAGCGATTTGATCTGACGAGTCATGTCAACGAGGTGCTCCCTAGGAACGGCTTTCGCACAACATTGCCAGTCACACCCTAGCAGAATGTGACCCTTTGTCTGCCTGCTGGTATTCTTTCAACCTGCTACCTGAGATGCCCGGTAACGAGCTGAATCACTTAATACATCTATTTTGACAGCTCTTTACATCGTTATAATCTAGGACAAACAATGGACCGTAGCTTATTACTCTCCTGCAGGACGTAGCGTGAGAAACGCCACGTATACAAATCAGTTCCAAAAAGCCATAATAAACTAAGCATTATTATTTCAACTGGCAAGAACCGTGAGACTTCTGACATAAGTGCATCAAATGGAACAGAGCTATCTTGACCTGGGGTGCTCCGGGCGAAGCAGTTCCAAATTATTCGCGATCGGTCGCCAAAGATAACACGCCGGGTTCCAGTTGTGGTATTCCTCATGTGTTCCATCACCCCCAAGAGCAGCAGCCCCTCAACAAGAGAATCCTGGGACTGAAGTGAGAAACCTGGGTGGCGGGCTACCGCCGCAGGTTGCCTGAGATCGATGAGCTGTTCGAGGTGCTTTTGGCGTCTGGAATGGATATTTCGTCTCTTTTGGTCAGTCGATTGACCGTGTTGCGTATGGGACAAGGGGCGGAGCAACTAGTCATAACAAATAGTAGCCATACCGCAACCAACTTGGAGTTGGAAAAGGTGTGTCACGAGCGCTTCATATCCATTTATACAAGCCTGTCTTTAACAGCTCTCGCCAGGGACAAAATATTATTCTGACACCGTAAATAGCGAGACCCTGTAATTGCCTATCGGGATGGTGGACTTTATGGTAGTAACCGTGAAGGAATCATGCACTCAGGGCTGTTTTTGGTAATTGAGAATGCGGGTATGGAAGAGGCAGTTGCTACAGTGGTAGGATTCGGGGTGGCATATGACTGAGCATAAATAGAGAAATTGCAAGATGTAACTTGAAAGCGCTCAGAAAGCTACAATGAGTTTGGGTGAATATCCTAGAAGGTTTCGAAGATAGTAGACGGTCGTCCGCACACGTCATCTTCCGGCGTTCGATCTCATCAAGTTCTGTGGGTAAAACCCTTGCCGGGATGTCTATTTTCCCCTTACAAATGGATTTCGAGTTACGCGTCACACGTTCAAGTTTCACAGACATATAGCTTGCAGTAATTTGGCTACCGCGTTTGTCGAAACCAAGAAAAGCAAACGCCCACTGCTGCCTGTTCCCAATCTCTCTCGGTAGGGCAGGACGAACGACTCGTCACTTTCCTTCCATTTTCAACATCTCACTCTTGATCTCTGTCCTCTTCATCATCGTCTCTCCTCCAACCTCTTTCGAAGGGACACTGCCATCGTCGAAGAGCGCATCTTCCATCATGCCTCTGAAACCATCCAGAACGCCGCTAAGGACATTGCTGACGTCGCTACCGGCGCCGCTACTAGTATCAGCGCAGATGGCGGCGATCCTCTTTGTGACGCCGTGAAACTCATCTCCAACCGGGTTTTCGAGGCCATGTAGAGTAGCCCTAGAGGCACTGCAGCGATCATCGTTGGAGCCACGGCGGGCGGCGCGATCCTTGGACCAGTGCCGATGGGCCCTGTTCTGGGGGCCCCGGGATTCAGTGCTGTAGGACCAGTTGCAGGTGCCCGGTCGGCTATTGGCGCCGGCGTTCTCTTTAGCACCTTGCAGAGTGCCGCCATGGGAGGCTATGGAACGACCGTCGTGACTTTAGCCTTTGCTGAGGACGGCGCAAGTGTTGGGTGGGCCGTCGGTGCTGCCTTGACCGCCGCTACTTCAAATCCATCGAAGCATGGAAAGACTGAGGACGCCAAAAAATAACACCGAGAGCGAGGCTCAGAATGGCGTCGATGGTGAGGACGGGGAGGCTACTCGACTTTTGACAGAGAAAGGCTGCACAAGTGGGACACCGGAATAGGCCGGCGACTGATAGAGCCTGTGATGAAGATGGACGAAGGGGTTGAGTTCAAGGCAGGAAGAGGTGGCAAACAAACCAGACAGGGCGTACACACACCACGAACAGGCAAAACAATGCCACAAGCCCAGACTTGCTTCGACTCCCCCCAGTGCCTGATCTCTAAGTATCCCGTCCGTCGAGGTACACAATCCAGGGCCAGCCGAGTTGGGCAGGGTGCCGTCAGCTGCTCTTCTTTGCCATCGCTTGACAGTGCGCGGAGTTGGAAAGCCTTATATTTTATTCGCAGGAAGGGAACCCCCTCACATTCTCCTCAACAGAATATCGCCATGAGTTAGTTGGAGGGACTTTTCCCCGTCACGGCCGTGGTGCCATTCGGAGGGACTACCTTGGTGTCTTTCGAGCGAACCTTGGCGGTGGCTTTTGACGATAACTTCAAGGTGGTCGGCCACCTACACTCACCAGGTGGTAGTGAGGTGGGCCACAAGAGCTGCATTTGCCTACACTATCCTGTGCCCAGAAGTTTATTACGGTTGAAATCTCATCAAAGAGATGAGGCATGTGCTACCGGGCTATGTACAGGAGTAGGTCGAGATATGGGAGCGGAAGGGCATCGTGGCCCTCGAATGGTCGTGAGCAAACTGCCAGAGGGCAAAAAGAATTCATTGCATTAGCCGCGAATCGAACGCGGGGCCCATCGATGGCAACGATGGATTTTACCACTAAACCACTAATGCTTCATGAAGGAAACGACTTTATCAACGTATGTATAGAAAACAGAGTCACAAAGATCGCGTACATTTCCCGTCGCCCGTCACGCTCGCCATTGCAGACAGGAACATTCTTTCTTAGTGGGCCTAGTTACAGCAGAAGAGTTGGTTAATGAACGCGAATAAAAGTTGGTTGGCTAACGAGAGTGGAAGAAAGAGTACAAGTCAGTCAGCAGAAGAAGAACATATCCATGACTCCCTCCGCTTGTGTGTGCCCGTCGCCGTGCTTCGGTCAAACCTTGCCCCCAACAAATACTAATATGTGCCACTGTCGACCCGTTCTGTCTTAAACCCGTTCCGTCGTCAACCTGTTCTGCCCTCCTTCTGTTCCGCCGCCACGTTGCGCCATAATGAGCAATATATACCAATACCAAGAGGACGGCACCGCTTCCTTTCTGTTTTCCCCCGCTGTTTTCTCAGTTGTTTCTTCTTGTTTTTATTTGGAGGGTTTTTCTCCCGCTTCGTTTTCCGTTTTTTTTTTCTTCCATTTCTTTTTGTTTTCTGTTTTTTTCCTTCCATTTTTTTGTTTTCTGTTTTTTTTTTGTTTCCCATCTTGATCAGTTTCTTCTGTTTCTCTTTTCTATGCAAGTGTGTGCGAGTGTGTGTGCTTTACAAAAATGAAGGAGGAAATACCATCAAGAACGACACAACAGAAATGAAAAAGCATCAACAAAGTCATCCGAGAGCCGCCACTCAAAGCACATCGTCCTCAGGCTCGTTGCTCTCGGGCACGGTCGCCGAGCTCGAGCCGGACGAGGATACGCAGTACGTCATGTCGTACTCATGCTCGCCGTCACTCGGGTGGCGCTGTTCGTCGTGGGAGGGGCGCACGACCTCATGGTCGCTTGGCAGGCCCTGGGCCTCCCGGGGCTTGGCAGCCAAGACTCCGGCGAGCTGGTCCCGGGTCTTCTCGGGCTCGCTACCGATCCCATGGCGCAGGGGGTGGCGGGGGCCGAGCCGGGCTGCGCCCTCGGCGACTGGTTCCACGGCCGCCTTTTGGTCACGGGCGGTCGCCGCCTTCGAGGACTCGAGCTCCTGGCGGACGCGGAAAAGTTCGAGACTCCGCTTGGCGGCGGATTCGGCGACCCGCAACCGGCATTCCTGCTCGCGGACGAGGGCCTCGACGGCGGCGCGCTCGCCTGCCTGGGCGTCCTCGGCCCGCTTCAGGGCGAGTTCCAGCGCCCAGTATCGTGTCTGGCCCCCCGAGAGGTCCTCCCGCAGTCTCTGGTTCTCCGCCTCCAGCGTTTTGGCCCGCTCGTACCAAAAGTGCGCGGCCTTTGTGGCAAGCTCAGCCTCGTCTTTCTGCTTCTGTCTCTCGGCCTCGGTTTCCTCATACAGGGCTTGCCACTTCCCCAGTTCGGCCGCTTGGGCAGCTACGATGTCCTTTTCCTGCCCCAAGCGCTCCCACAGATCCTCGCGTTTGTGATGGGCAGTGCTCAGTGCACGCCTCAAGGACGCATTTTTGAAAGCCAAGGCCGCGGGGGAGCCTGGATTGAAGGTTCCCGATTCCTCGTTTCTCATGAGGAGCAGGGCACGGCGGGACGATTGCGCCATTTGGCCAAGGAGAGAGTGATAACTGTGGTGGCGTAGTGTCGAATAGGAAGACGTCGCCAATGGTGAACAGTGTGCGATTCCAGCGGGCTGCGGGGCGACGTGGTCAGTTGCAGCCTAAAGGCAGAAAAGCCTAATGATAAATCGAGGGGATTGAGGGATTGCAGTGCTTCGTGCAAAAGTAGTTATAAGATTTCGGATAAGAGGGGGAAATAGATAGGTTGGTACTGCAATATATCTTTCCGCAAACACCCTCGCGTACCGTCAAGTCTCCTGGTATAAATCCCCAAGCGGAAGTGGAAGCGAGAGGGTATTGAAGTTGTTGACTCAGCTTCCCAGTCTCCGTATGAGGGAAGGGCAGAAACAAATTTCTCCTGCGTAGGTAGTTTGTAATAATAGGAAAAAGGTAGAAGCCAAATAATAATAAAAAACTTGGACCTAGGGAAACGGGGAGTTAGGACACTTCAGATGGAGGGAAAGACACTTTTTCAGAGCTGAGCAACAAGGGAAACAAACCTGGCTTTATTTCTGCGTGTTGAACGGTCTTGTAAGAAAGACGAAATGTCGGTGTTGAACTGAATGGGGGGGTGTGGAAGCAAGCTGAGAACAGTGGGCTCGGGAAAGGAGTTAAATACCCGTCAGAGGAGAAGGGGGAGCCCTCCACCCATAGAGAGCATGCAGGCACATGCCAGCAACGACACCTACCAGGGCTTGAGGTGAAGAGGATAGTGAGGACAGCCATGAGGCCCAATGAGGACAGGCTGTATTGCTAACTAACCAAACATGAAAACGCCAGCGGCTGCAGACGAAAAACAATAAAAGCCACCCCGGGATTCGAGGCCGAGCCTCAAGATAAGGTTTCTCCGTGATTTGGAGCAGTCTTTGTAATAGTGTTGCGCCACAAGGGCCAGTTCTATCAACGATGGGCAGTCAACGGTACCAGATGTTTTTTTTTTCAGGAAATCGCCAAAGCAGTTAAAGTCGTTTCACCTCCGTTCACATCTTATTTAATATTTTCTCCGTCTGACTGGTAGACTCATCGATGTTGGATACCTCTGTGGTTGATTTGGTACGGCATGGCCATACACCTTTTCGTTGCATGCAGCCCCCGTCCTTTTCTATTCTGGCCACATCTGCCAGTACTGGAAAAAGAGTCAAAGAGGCGACGATGAGTATGTGACTGCATGTGATACGGGTGACAACCACCAGGTGTAAATTTGTAATGTAAATTTGTAATTTCTCAGGTCACGATCAAGCCACTGTGCTGTGTGGAAGCATCAGTACGCCTCGGAACTCGATAGAGTGTCTCCGATCATGTCACGGTAGTTCCGACCATCTTAGGTAAATGTGGGACCCATGTCCATCTACAAACCCATCTCTCAAGGCCGCTAGCCATCATCCACCACCACCATGTTATAGGATGACGAACGACGGCATTGTGGCATGAGTACGACGAAGTGTGGACAATAACTTTCGTGGCCGGCCTGACTTGACCGGGGCAGGAGAGCCGGACGACCCGTCAAGTCTGATTCGGCCCGCCTGGATGGTCAAAGGTGCCAAAGAACATTCGTTTAAGGTCTACCGTGTGGAGTTGCAGGCGCATGTGGCGTTGACACGTGTGAGAGATGGATGTCAAGAATGAGGATACCTGAAAGATCCAGACAGGTTCGTCGTTACCCAAACGACGACACATAGAATAAGGTCAGCGAAAAGCCCAACTCCGCTACGGTAAGTCCTAAGCTTATTGGTAGAAAAAGGTCACAATACTTGTTTGATCATTATTGTAGCCTATCGGCCTGAGTACATGTAGTATCCTTCCCGGTGAATCAAATGCCTATTTCGATATCGGCGACCAAAAAGACACAATACTCAAAGACAGTCATCTTTTGGGTAAAAACAAGGGGTATAGTACTGTTATTCCGAGTCTATATATCGCAACAGCGTGTCAAGTCTGGCGGGTCTCTTACCGCCCAGGCACGTGAGGGGGGGGGGGGGGGGGGGGGGGGGGGGGGGGGGGGGGGGGGGGGGGGGGGGGGGGGTTGCGAAGCCGCATAACCCGAACCCGTCAGGCAACTACAGAAATGGAAACAGCCGCACCGAGCTTTTCTCTTTCGTGATTGGAGTTCCTTCCCGCAGAGCTCCGGACCTTCTCCGGCCTCGAGGTCCCTCTTAACCAGGGCACCTCGGTAGTGCCACTTGCCACGATCCCGCAGGCGGAGGACCAGCAGTCAGGCTCCGAGCAACTGCAACGCGGCTTTCGACTATTTGGTGACGCTTCGTCAGGCCAGGCCCGATAGGCTTCAGTCGACTTGCTTTTCGCACCCAATCCTGCCCAGCAGTTCCTTGCGGTCACTGTGGCCGGGCAGACTGACGCCCGAAGTCGAGGCGGCCCGCTTGACCCCGGTCCGGCGTTCCCAGTTCTTGAGGTCAATAGCCTCGACGCCGACCTCCTGCTCCAGAGGCTCGGCCTCCTCGTATTCGTACTCTTCTTCCTCCTCTTCGGCGCCCTCGTCGTCACTGCGGACGTCGTCGGCACTGCCGCCCTTGAGAACGCGGACGGCCACGCCGATGATGGTGATGAACCAAGCAATGGTGATGAGTTGGAGGAAGAGCAGGCAGGCCAGGAAGCCGCCGTTGATGTTGCGGTTGAAGCACACAGTGCCCGTGGGGTCCCGGAAGGGCTCCAGAAGGTGACCCCACTTGTCAGGCACGGGGAAGGGTCCGGTAAGGTTGGTGTCAGACCCCCTGTAGCAACTATCGCCAATGATGACGGGAATATCCGCATAGATACTCCAGCATGTCATAAGATAGAAGACGTGGCGCGCCATGAACCACGACACCATGAAGATGCCAAAGAGTACATCGGGCACCGTGGTGAAGCCCAGGTACTTGAAGCACTTGGCGAGCTGCCCGTTCTGTGAGTTTCACATGCCGCAACAGCAGGGGGGGGGGGGCCAGCTTACGGGAAGGAATATGTCAACCAGATCCATAAGGACCAGGATCAGGTTACCGACACGTGTCTGGTGGTAGTAGTAAGAGCACGAGATGAGGGCAATGGTGACGAAATGGTGGGTCAGCATCTGCCAATGGTCCTTGCGGCGTTCCTCAATGTTGATAACAAGGACCTGCTGCAGCCAGAAGGCCCATTGCGCCAGGAAATAGCCTTTGCTCAAGCCCTCCAACTCGCGGATCGGCCAGTTGGTCCAGAGTTCCTTAAGGTTAAGGTAGTAGTCCGAGTGCGAATACAGGTACTGGCGAGGCGGCTGTAAGCAAACGCCCTCCCCGGCGGCAGGGGATAGGGGGGAAACTTACCCAACCGAGAGGCCAGAAAACCGAGTAGTAGATCAGGAGCCAGGCCTGCTCGGAGAAGCGTGTAACCTCCTTCCGCTTGGAAATCCCCCACATTTTGGCGAGGGGCGCGAGGATGTGCTCCATGCAGCCGGCGCGGAGGCCGGTGAACAGGACGACGCAGAAGGTAATGAAGTAGTAGTCATCGTTGCCGGCGGCGTAGCGGCCTGTGGCGGGGTTGTAGTGACCGATAGTGAAGAACTTGGAGGTAACGGGGCGGGCTTTCGACATGCAAAAGTGAGTGAGGAAGAGCAGGGCGACGAGGTTCAGCGCAAAGCCTGTGCGTCCCAAGGTTTTGCGTCAGCTCATGTCTCGTCAAGGGCGCGGGCAGCGCTGCTGCGGAACGCGGAAGTATTTTTTTTTTCAGGGGGTGGAGGGGCACAATGCCTCTCTCCGGTGCCTGTGGGAGTTGTTCGTACCTGTCTGGTTGTCGAGCAGCCAGCGGGCCAGGTTCTTCATGGGCCCGTCGCCTTTCCTCTTGACCCTCCGGATGATGACCTTGTTGTTGGCCGTCTGCATGTACAAGGGCCCGTTCATGCCCGACTTGCGCGAGGACATGCCGGGGCGCGAGCTGCCGTGGGCCGACTTGGACCTCTCCAGTTTGTGGTCGCCAAAGGTCGGCGTCATCGGCGTCGACGGTTGCGAGAAGGGCGGCACGGAGGCGGAGGCGGCGGCGGCGGCAGCGGCAGGCGCGGCAGGCGCATTCTGCGAGGCGGCACGGTGCATCGAGTCGCCCATGGTGTAATCCGAGGCGCGAGCTGCAGGACTCAACTGCGCCAATCGAGTCCCAGGAGTGGCGGCGACGGTAGAAAGGTAATTGGCGACGGTGGAGGGGGGAAGGCTGGCTGGGGCTGGGCTCGCAACTGGGGGGGGGGGGGGGGGGGGTCAGAGGGATACACGATAACAAGTGTTGCGCGCGCCGGTTCTTTTTTGAATCTAGGTTTGGGGCGGACAGGCAAGCGGCCAACAAGCAAGCCGAGCGAAACCAAAACGAGGGTGCGCGCGCGGGTGGGTAGACGAGGGGGAGAGGGTGGGCTTGGCCGGAAGTCGGGACAGCTGTTTCTTTCCGTCTCCCTCTGTGGGTGTCTGTGGCACTCACTGGGGGCTGCAGAGGGGAGGCTGGAGGGAGGGATGCAGGGACAGGCAATGTAGGTATAGGTACAAATCGGGTAGCGTGGATCAATCTAACGAAAACACAATGGACAGCGCGTTTGCCTTCTTTCCGGAGGCGTGGGCGCGGCCAGTGGTGGCAGTGGAAAGGAGGGGCTGACCCGGCCGGTGTTCAACAGACAAGACGGAAAGTGCAAGTCCAAGCCACGGCGTCGTCGAGCAGCGAGGGCCGGCAATGGTGGTGGTCGAGGGCGGCAGTGACAGCTGTCGTGATGCTGACATGGGATTTCGCATGCCTCAGCCCCTCGAAGTCAGGTCGGGCCAGACGGGCAGGTTCGGGCCAATTCTTCCAATCCAATCCTCCGACGAGCTCCTTTGGGCGGCGGCTGCTCCTGCGCTGCACCCTTCGAAATGTTGAATCGTCAAAAAGCGGGTCGGGCGTGGTCGCGGTGGGATTGCGACAGGGGCGGCGCGTCGACAACTACGCATCCGGTACAGGAGGATACACGGCACAGGTACCGCCGTGGGAGAGCGGCGGCGGCGGCGACGGCGGCAACGGCAGTGGGCGTGATACTGGGCGCCTGCATGGTGTCCATTTCTTCGTGTCCTCTCTGGTCCGACTTGGTTTCGCTCGAGGAAAGACCCCGACTAGCTCTGACGATCTATCCTCGAGCTCAGTACCCAACTCGAGGTACTTCTTGATGGGAATTGCGGGTACCTATACAGTACCGCCCATGCTCCCTATCCTCGCGTCAAGCTGGATGGAGGCACAGTGGCACAGGCACTTGAGCCTGGAGCTGGCCGCCCACCCACGCGCCCGGCCCAGACGCTCAGGGAGTCCTCTCAGGGCCAGAACCACTATGCCTGGGATGGATGGATGGGTGGGTGGGCTCCCATCTCCAGTCCAATCCCCAAGGGAAGGCAATTTGGGCCTCTATATTCCCGTAGATAGTGGTCAGAGCCGGAGCCTAGCAATGGTTCAAGCCATCCCGTAAACTGCCTGCCCTCCATCACGCTCGTTAAAATGTCGTGCTTCTCATTCGCTGCGGCGCCGATAGTGGGCGATCCCGCGGCGTGGCAGAGCGGCAGAGCGGTGAATGGCGGGCCTCTTCACATCCCCGCAGCCACGGCAGGCAACATACTCTTCGAGGAAGAAAAAAAAACACCCGTGCGTCCAGCCTGCAAACCGATGCTTACCTGCCTTTAAACACACCCCGTGCACCCCTATTCGACCCTGAGCCTCCTTTCGCTTACGCCCGCATCCATTCCAACGGCCAAGGTCCTGCCGTGCTGCGCAATTTCGCATCCATGGAGGGGCCAGGAAAAGGAGGGGATGGGAGGGCCAATCCTAAAGAGGCACCTCATGCGTAGCTCTAGTTGTACAACAAAGGGAGGGAAAAAAAGTAGAGCTGCATGCAGGGTCCACCGGCTGGTCCAAGTTCAGACCAACCTACCTTCTCTAGCGGGGCCTCCTCGCATGCTAGTGCGTGCTGTGGCCATGGCCTCTCGAATCAAGAGGCGCGTCTCGCGATACTCCAATCCACGAAGAGCCCAGGCTGGATGCATGTGTGTGTGTGTGTACGGACGTCTCGTGGGTGGCGCCCGACCGGCCGAGAGAGGGGAAGTGGAAAGTGGAGGAGAGGGTGTGATCGAGGGGAGAGGGAGAAGACAATGATACTATTGCACCTCGAAGATCGTTCTTTGCCTTGTCTGCGCTTGCATGAGGCAACCGTGGCGACGGGTCGTGCGCGCAAACGCGCTTCAGTTCGTCTCCTCACCGTCTTTTTTTACCCTCTCCCGGCTTGTTTGCTTCCATTCCATCCCATCGCTCGCGAATATCTGTAGACCATCCATCCAAAACGAGCCAATGCCACCACATTCTTGACGGGACACACACACACACACACACACACACTGAGAGAGAGAGCCTTTCCGGCCGCGTGTGTGCGCGCGCGCGCGCAAGTATCCATGCAAATGTAAATCCGAGGGCAGGGCAGGGCACGCCACGTGGGCATCACGTCGTTGTCCGATCCGGCTGGCTGAACCTTGTTGGTGCCCGGCCCCCCCCCTTAAGCCTAGGTAGATGGGCGAAATGGCTGTCCAGCGCCCTTCCTCTTGTCCGTGACTGCGATGTGCTGTTTCTTGGTGACCTGAACACCTGCTGCCCAGAAGGCACACTAATGTAGTGGTACACAGGCAACGCGGGCCAGCTCCCCTGAGCCGGCCGGGGAAGCATGAGGGCTCGCTGAGAAGCTATACTATGCCCCATTGGAGACCGTCCTCATCTACCAGCTACATTAAGAGCGGAGTTTCCAATGGCTGTCCAAACTGCCTACTGGACCCTAGGGGACCACACAAACCATACCATGGCATGGGAACCCCTCCCCCTGTTTTGCCTGCCTGGTCAACGCCTCCCTTCCCGCCGTGGCCACGCTTTTGTTGGGTCTGGGCGGCAGCGAGAGCATGGACCACCCGCCCTCCTCTCATCCATCCGCCGTAGACGCATCTCTGGATGGGGAAAATGCGCGGAGCAAAGCGTCGAAGGGACTGGCGATTTCTTCGCCAGCTCCAACCCCGACGCCCATAGGCCCTCCTGGCCTCGGGACGAACCGAAAGCGTCGAGCCTTTGCTCGCCCTACCAGCCGCCCCGACCCAGCGTGCAAGCCCGGCAGCGGCGTCGCGCATCTTGCACCATCGGACGGAAAGGCGTACCTGGTACCTGCGCCTGCCCGCCATCGCCGGTGCACGCAAAGTCACGACGACGGCGGCGGCGGCGATTCGAGACCGGCAGCCCGCACATACCCTTGGACCCTTTGGTGTGCTTGAACGCTGGTGGCCACTCGGCCTAAATGCGGTGGGCGGCCCTTGTTGCCCATGTACGACTAGCACCACCTGATCGATCTTGGATGCTCTGGGTCCCGCGCCCGGCCGAACCCCAAGCGCCAACCGGCCGGGAACTCCCTAGATACTTTTCCCTCCCTCCCTCCTCGGCGCCCATGCCCCCCAATCCAAAGCCCACGGGGCGAGATGAGAGGGCGAGGGCCAGCGTCCGAGTCAGTCCGGCCATGTGTGTGCTTAAGCTTTACAAGGAAGTTTCGCGAAGAGGGCTTCCCGCAACTGGTCGTCATTAGTCTATCTGATCCTCTGTCGCGCTCCGAACCATGGAAGCTTCCCACCTCCCTTTTCCTCCTAGCTCCCCGTCCTGCCCAGCCCTCCGGCGCAGCATTGTACCCCCATACGTGCTCCCCCCCCCCCCCCCCCCCCCCCCCCCCCCTCTCTCCTCTTCAGTGCGTGGTAGGAAAGGTCAACAGCGGGCTGATGCCGAACCAGGCGGGGCCGACGTAGCGCTCGGTGACGACGCTGCCGCCGTTGTCGCGGGCGATGTCCTCGGGCTTGACGAGGTGCGAGCCCGTCTGGTTGAAGCCGGCACCGGGCGTCGCCCACATGATGGTGACGACGTGGGCGCCGCCGTCGCGCGCCTCGAAGGCCCAGGCGAAGGCTGCGTCGTCGCACGCCCGCAGCCCCACCGCGGGCAGCGCGTTGGGCCCCGCCACCGTCGCCCGGCACTGCACCCGGTACGGCGTCGCGTTGGTCGAGACGTGGAAGTCGAAACTGCGCCAGGGAGGGGTACGGTTAGGACCTGGAGGGCCCCCGAGGGGGGGGGGGGGGGGGCGGCGAGAGAAAAAGGGAGAGGGAAACGGGAGAGGAGCAGAACTTACAAGCACTGCGACCCGTGAGGCTGGCAACTCGCCGTAAAGTCGCCAATCTCAAACTCGGTCGCGCCGGTCTGGCGCGGGCCCACGGCGGCGCCCGAGACGGCCGAGGCGAGGAGGAGGGGGAGGGCGGTGGTGGTCTTCATGGCGGCGGCGGCGGTGGTGCTTGGGTATCGGCAAGAGGCGACGTCTGAGGAATGAAAATGAGGAATTCGAGGTGAGGTCTTTGGCTTGCTTCTTGCTTGTGCGCGTGTGTTTGATACGGTCCAGCTTCCTCCAGGCGCCCTTTATACATGTGCAACCGTCCCCGTCAATCCCCGTTACTCATCGTCAGGCAACAACTGCCCGCGACAATGGCGGCCTGCCCGGGACGCCGAGCCTTTTTCCTCGTGTTCGCCCGCCGTCGGCACCGCAACGTACGACCCCGCCTCTGCGCGGCCTTGACCGTTTCTTGCCAGAAGGCTCCTGGACGGCCCTGCTTGGGGCTGGAGAGCGCGCGGCTGTCACTTCTGGGAGCATCTTGTTGGTCAGTATCTGCGCTGGCCGTGTTCCGTGGGCGATTAGTCACCGCCGTACATTAGTCGCCCTCGCCTCCCGCTCGCGGCCGGTGGGGTCGGTCATTGGTCATGATGTCTGCTGGCCGTCTAAAATAAGATCTCGTGTTACAAACACATTATGATATCTTGGGCCTTGGGTTTCCCCCGTGTCGCCCAAATCCGGGAGGGTCGACACGGCCCCTTCCCCCCCGGTTGGAGGCTGGCCGCGCTCCATGCAAGCGGGACACAAGAGAAGCCCAGGTCTCGTAACCATCTCCTCCAACACTGCGCTTCACGATTCTTGTTGGCTTGCTTGCCCGGGATCCCCAGGCCTCCCCGTGGTGCTGGACTCCGCCCCCGCCGCGAGATGAGTAACGTTGCCTCTGGCGAGTCCGACATGGGGCCAGTACGGCACGCGGCAGGGTCCTCGGCGAGGGCCCTAGTTGTGCCATGGCGTATCCGGGGCGGCTCGAACCTGCCGGCAGCTTGGTTCCGAACGTAAGGTGGCGGGAAAGTGAACGTTGCCTTGCTGGCCAGCAGGACTCTGCGGCGCTGGTGGAAATCGGTCCCCGGGCGAGGCCTTTATCCAGCTTGGAAAAAGTCCTCCGCGGAGAGATTCCTGGTTGCGAGCCAGGGGTCACGCTCCGGGCTCCGAGGTATCCTTGCCTGGCATCGCCCGCGGCGTGGCGGCACAGCAAGGAGATGACAGTTGTCGAGCCCAAGGGAGCAGGTCCCGCCTTGGCCCTGGGGTATTGTGAGTAGAGCGTCGCCACTGGGCCCCCAAGCCAGAGAACGCTCAGCGGAAACAGGACGAGAGCTTCCGTTTCCCACCCCTCCCAAGTGGCTGGGTTTTCACCGGTGGTGGCCGCGTGAGATCCTACCACGAATAATGTCGGTGCTCTGGAGCGGTGGGTAGAGCTCTGGCGAGTTGAAGCAGTAACAGCAGCCGACGGCCCCGCTCCCGGCGCGGGACTCCGGTGCTCGATATCTGGGGGTTTATACTGTTCCGCATCGTGATATTTGAATACTAATTCGGGAGGCGGTTAGACTCGCGTGACGGCCCTAAAATGGGGGGATGGGACCTGGAGCCCGGCAGGGTGACCCATGAGGATGCACGTAGTGGACACAGCACGCCTATGGACCGCCTGGCTGATGATGGGCTCTGAAGGGTGGTAGGGGCCGCGAATCTATTAGCAATCATCATTTGGTGTGATTACCAACCAGTAGCCCGTGTCACCTGAGATGGAACCAACCTGGTCGGTTCATAGGACGTTGTGAATAGAGCCAACATGGACATCACACTGTGCCTGTAAGCCAGCGCCCCTCTTGGTCCCGTTGCGCTTAGGTGTGTACAAATGCCCGGAATGCATAAATCCATAACTCAATGACTCAATTCACAGAACCGAATAATTGCCTAGCCCGTTAACTTTGGCTCCGGTTGCTTTGACAACGTGGTAGTAGAGACAAGAGCTACAAATTGTATGCTAGATTACGCTGTGTGCAGCTTGCTCTATAGATAAAGATAAAGGGAAAAAATTCATCAATGACTGGGGATGTGGTCTAGTGGTATGATTTTCGCTTTGCATACGTATTCGTGCACATTGTGAACGGTCTGGGGTTCGATCCCCCACATCTCCAATCCTTTTTGCTTACCTTTTCTCTAAGCTTTTCTACAAGCTATTCGTGGTTTCTCTTTTTGTTTTGCCTACCTCCTCTCCCACAGTTTCGAAGCCATTGTGAGTTCTTATTTGTTTCTTTTGTTTCCCTACTCATCTGTGCTTCCGAAACGATTGGGCCGGTGCTCTATCCTCCACCTACTCCATCTTTGGCCCATGAATGGTCGGCGTATTCTCTCGTCCTTTTTCGACTCATATATCTTTCCCCTGCTTTTCGTCCCTATGGTGTTCGCTTTCTCAGTTTGGATATCGAGGGTTCTTTTTCTCCGTTGAAAGCACTCTCTGTGTCTACACCCACGCTGTCAAAGCCATGCTCATCAGGCTAGCACCATCCGCCCTGATTTAGACTCTTGCCTGTGTGCCCGGCGGTTGGCCGACCAGCCTATCTTGTTTCTCAGCGGCTTTGGGAAGACGGAAGAGGGCGCTGGGTTGCCGACGAGCGGTCTCTTCCACTCGCATGGGGCAGTTGATTTGTCGCTGCGACGGTGGGCCACAGCATGGGCGTATGGAGTCCGTTCCTGTACGCGAATGGGCTTGATGCTGTTGATCCCCCCTCCCCCCCATCCCATCCGCCAGCCTTGTGGAGCCTGCGAGTTTCTATCTTCCATCGTAGATAGTCACTTCTGTTAGCCAAAGCCGTCTGCAACATTATCCACACCTGCCCAAGCAGGTTCAGTTAGGCAGGCTTCGCAGCATGCTAAATTGCTACGGCCTTTCGTGGCTGGACTGACTACCCGGGCTCAGAGAGCAGGCCTGGTTTATGCGAACAAATTGTATTGGTATGGCTTCGACGGAAGCGCATTGATAGAAAACACCAAAGTTTCCCCCACAGCATGACTGTGCCATCAATGACATGGCATCTACTCCTATTGCAAGAGGTTACGCCGACCGAGGTCCAAGAAGGTGGCAAGGAAGCGCAAAACCTTTGTATGTGATATTCATTCTCCCAGCAGCGTTCGTTTCCTAGTGGACTTCTTGTGTTCCGTTGCCGGCCACCTGACCGATCGCTTAGTTGTTCTGCTGGCTGTTGAGGATGCGCAGGATCGCGAGGAAGAGATTGATGATGTCGAGGTACAGGCTGATGGCGGCGGCGATCTCCTCCTCGACGTGGTGGTGGCGCATGATGAGCTGGGTGTCGACGAGGATGTAGCCCGAGAAGAGGAGGGCGGCGAGGCCGCCGTAGATGAGCTCGGCGGTGCTGCTGTAGGGGAAGAAGGCGGCCATGAAGCCGAACAGGATGAGCCCCCACAGACCGCCGAACAAGTAGGGCATCCATGAGGTAAAGTCGTACTTGGTCTGGCAGGCGAACATGGTCAGGAAGACAAAGATGCCGCCCGTCAGGATCACGGCGTTGAGCACGATGGACGTCTTGTAGAAGGACACGATGACGGAAACCGAGTAGGCCTCGAGCACGGTGAAGCCCGTCAGGAACAGCAAGTTCGTCGGGTACGACTTGCGCTTCCAGTAGGTGAGGAGCATGAAACCGATGGCGCCGAACAGCTGGGAAGGACGAGGTCAGTCAAGCCGGGGGGGGAGCCAGAATAGGGGATAGACAAGACGGCGACTTCACGTACCGAGACGAAGACGAGAGCCGGGTGGCTCTGGATCCAGTTCTTGTAGCCTTCGCTGAAGAAGCTGAGGGAGCTGACGAGGGCCGTGATGAGAAGCTGGGCCGTCAGGATGGTGTAGACCTTGCGGATGAACTGGTTGCGGATGTCGACGGTGGCCTCGGCGACGGAGCCGCCGAACTTGAAGTCGTCGGGCACGTTGTCCTCGCTGCTGCGCGGGGCGCCGCCGCCAAAGAGGCCGGCCGCGTCGGCGCGCGACGCATCCTCGGCCTGGTACGACGGCGGCGCGTTGGCCCAGGTGCCCTCGTCGGGGTCCTGCGTAGGCGCGGCCTGGTATTTAGTGTTGGCGGCCATGGTGTTGCGTCGATGCCGCGTCCTCGATAAGTGTCGCAGCGCGGAGCACGGATGATGGGGAGCACGGGGGTTGTGGTAAGGGGAGCGAAGGGGGGGAGAGGAGGCGGCGAAAGGCACGAGGCGTAAACGATAACCTAGGTTGGCCTAAGGCGATTGCTGCTGCTGCTGCTGCTGCTGATGCTGATGATGATGATGATGGAAGGTCAGCAAAAGCGCTCCACGGCCCCCCGAGTAAGGCGAACGTGGGGAAGAAGGCGCGGATCAGCCTGGAGCCTACCGAACCTTGTGCAGCGTGACGCAGGGCGATGGATCCTTGGGTCTCTGCGGGAGGCATGGGCTTCTACGAAGTACCACTATTCGTACGGAACTAGGGGCCTTCCCCCCCCCTCTCTCTCTTCCGCTCTGCCCGTCATTCATCATCACTGGAATGGGTCTTTCTGGAAGGCCCCAGCGGTGGCGCCGTCGACCAAGGCCTCTTCCCATTGGCTGTATGCTACCCCAAAGGCCTCGCGACTTGGGGCGCTATGCCGCAAATGGCCCCTTCACGCGCGGAAACCACCGAGGAAACCGATACGGGCAGACTCGACCCCGTCGCAACAGCTCGTCGCTTTCCGGAAATGTGGCGAGGGCTGTCAACTGTCATCCTTCATCGTGGTAACGAACCAAACCTCTATCCCTTTTTTTTTTTTTTTTACACATCCGCACCGATTTGTCCCTTTTGCGAGACCTACCCGTTCTCAGCGCGACCTTTTCCCGGCCGCTCTAGTTTAAGCGCAGCAGCGTGCCTATGCTCGACTCCCATACACTCGCCCGGCCTAGTTGCACTGAACTTGATGCCCTGCCCTGCCCGTGCTCGTCGTAGGAAAGATGTAGAGCAGCGGATGGCCACATCATCCCAGGCAACAGCAAGCACCCAAGTATGAGCAGCAAGGACTCTCTCTGGCCCGTTAATGGGAACAGCCGAGCCTGGCCGAAGGAAAAGATACAGCTCGTCAGTCACGCAAGCCGAGAACGACGCCACGTGCTCGAATATCTGCATTAGAAGGCCACTAGTACTAGGAAAAGCTCAAGGCATCCGCCCTTGAGTAGAAGGGGTAGTAGAACGAGACAAGGTCAAGTCTTTCTGAAAGGCTACATCAAACAATCGGGAATATTCCTCCTCCGGCCTCTCATACGCAACGTCGTTAAAAAAGTGTTGTGGGGGTGGGGGATGTGACGTCTGCTCGTGTGGAAAAATCAGGGGCCTCTGCCCGTCCACCGCCCTGGCCTGCTCCGCCGAGGCCCGTACCCGTCCCCAGTTCGTCCAACAGCAATGACAGAAACAAATCCTGACAGTCCGTCCGCCTGATGGAGCCGTCTACCGCCAGCGCGCGGGAAAGATTAATGGGCCCCGGCATATAATAAGCTGCCGCATCTCGTGTCCGCTGACCGCATGTGCCTCCGTCCTTCAGAGTAAAACGTGGGGAGAGATGGGGGATATCACAACATCCAACGCCCGCAATTCGTACTTTTGTCTGGCCACCATTACACCAGAAAGTAGTCGTAAGGAAAGACTCGTAGACGCGTGGTCGCTTACTGGGGCGCCGGCTCCTGGTCGCCGTTGGCCTCGGGCGCCGGTGAGGCCGTGCCGGCCCCCTGCTCGCGCGCCATCCGCGCCTCGATCTCGCGGAGCTGCGACTCGCGAGCCAGGAGCTCCTGTCGCTTCTCGTTGATCTCGCGCTGCACCTTGATCTCAATCTCGCGGAGCTTTTCCTCCTCGCGGCGCAGCTGCTCCTCCTTGAGGCGAACAGATTGCGACGCAAGGTCCTCGGGGTTCATCGACGAGTCGCTGTTCTGACGTTAGCACCGGTACATCACCCGTTCCGGGACACAAGGGGCCAACATACACTCCAGCACCACCCTCGACGCTCTTGCTGAGCTTCTCGGTACGGTAGTTCTCGTACAAGAAGTCGTGGGTGATCTCCTTGAGGTCGGCAAGATGGCTGTGCAGCAGGGCGGATCGAATGGCAAGGAAGTCCGAGTGGCGAGGGTTGTCAACCTCGACAACACCCCAGGGGTACTGACGGGCGCGCACCTTGCGGCCACCAATCTCGACAGTCTCCTCGGAGCCGACAATGGCAAAAGGCATGAGGCCTCGCAGTTCGGCGTTCTCCTCGACCGTATCCTCGTCATCCTCCTCAATATCGTACGGGAAGTTGTAGACGGGGATGCGGTAGTGCTCGATGTCCTCCATGACTAGCTTCTTAGATTCGGCCAGCTCGGTGGGAGTAAGCGAGTCGGCGCGGCCAATGACGGGGATAACGTTGACGCGGGGGGCGAGACGCTTCATCAGCTCGATGTCGAGTTCACGGAGACTGTGCCCTGTTAGCAATGGCGTGCCTCGCCGTCGACCCGAAGTGGTGCCTACCCGTGGCCAGTGGGGGTAATGAAGTAGAGCATGGCGTGGACACGGTTGTCCCTGAATCTGGGGTTACGCTTGATACGCGACTCCTCGGCCAGAATATCGTCATATTGTCTCTCGAGATAGCCAACGATCTCCGAGAAGCTGTGACCGGCAATCGTCAGTAGCCGGCATATGGGACGTGCAAGTGCGGGGACATACCTCGCTTCGTTGTCAATCTGGTCGCCGAAGCCGGGCGTGTCGACAATGGTCAGGGAGATGCGGGTGCCCTCCTCGTCCAGCTCAAGCTCTGGGTGCGCGCGTTAGCCTCCGCTCGCCCTCCTGGTGGACTGCTGGGGGACCTACCGACTGTGACGGGCTTGATCTTGACGCCGTCCTCGACGTGGGCAGCGCCGGCATCATCCGAGTCCTTGTGGTTCAGGACGCCCTTGCCGCAGAGCGTGTTGACAAAGGTGGTTCTGCCTGCAAAAGAACACATGTGTCAGCAACGCAATTTGTCGGTACCGGCCAGGGCGGGCTTTGCCCGGTCGAGGGGCGGTGGGCAGGAGGTTGGGGCTCTCGCACGCGTCGCGGGCGCGTAGAGGTTTGTCGTGTTTGGTCTTGCTATGGCAGCGGTTGCGGTGCTGTGGTTGCCGGGGCTAGATAGGGGAGCGCGGGAGGGGGGGGGGGGGGGGGGGCATGTACCTGTTCCTGAGGCACCGCAGACCATCAGGCAGAACTGGATTCCCTTCTTCACGTTCTTCTTACGACGGATCATCTTCTGGGGTGGCATCGTGTCGAGATTAGCAGGGGCCGAACGAGGGACGCGACCCGGAAAATCGGATGAGCAGGCAGAAGAAAGGATTGAAGGGAGAGGCGAGGTGAGTGCTTGGAACTTCACCGCGTCGGGTACATGTGACGCTCAAGCCGTGCTGATAAGGTTCAACGAGGCTCAGGCGACGTCGACCTTGGGCAGTCGGATCCTTCGTGCCGGCAAAGTCTGGTGTTTGGGGTTGGGGGCGTATTAAAGGGGATGGCGTCGCGGGAGAGTACATACGGCTGGGGAGGACATATTAGACTACTTCGGCGTAGGGGGCGGCGATCAGATAGAGTAGGACCGGTGGGCAGGTCGGCAAGTCGGTCAGGTCAGGTCAGGTCGGGTCACAACAGGACTGGGCGGCAAGTCGGTGTCGAGACTGGTCGGATCAGGCTCTTGGTGGAAGACGACAAGGTTGAAACGGTTGGCCCAACGTGGGAGGATGGGACGGCAGAAGGGAAGGAGAAATATGATGACGGGGCAGAGTTTGGGCCGGAAACGGACAATGGGCTGTCACTGGCGCAAATTGGGTATCTCGAAAAAAGGGGACCAGGGCGTTTGGGGGTGGGAGATTTGACTTGGGGGTGGGCAGTTCCAGCGATGCAGTCACGGGTAGTAGAGGCCACCGACAGTGGGAGGAGCGGGAGCGGCAGCGGCAGCAAACGCGGCGCGGCGGCGGCAGCAGTGGCAGTAACGGCGGTAACAACAGTGGCGGCAACAAACAGCCGCATGGAGATAGAGGGCAGTGGCAGCAGCAGGGGCGGCGAGCAGTGGGACGGAGCCTGTACGCGAGCGAGTGTCGGGCTAGGTACATACCTACACCTACTTGCTCACTACGGTGGACGCTAGAGCCACTGAAGCTGGAGCTGTCCCAGCCCAGGGAGAATCCCCCTCCGCCAGCCAGCAAGTAGGTACCGACTTCCTCACGCTCCTGCTCATACCCTGCGGCATATACACGGTTGCAGGCGGGAGGTACGTAACAAGAACACGAGCAGCCCGCCCGCGGCGGGGAACACACACACCTGGGCGCGGGATGGGATGGGCGAGAGAGGGCGACGGACCCATTCGGATCGACCTCGTGGCCCTGCGGCCCTCTGGGCCTTGTGAACACGCGCGACCAGGCCCCCTCCCCGAGTGCAATTTCACGGGCAGCAGGTCGCCCCGACAGGGGTTCAGGGAAACTGGAGATGGGCGGCGACCATTGGCCGCGACGGGCATGGCAGACGGAGCACGGACGCGTCGAAACCGTCGACTGGCCGCGCTCCAGTCCCTTTCAGTTCAGGGCTCCCAGTCCCTCTGCGCTTGCCTGTGTTCTCCACAAACAACTTCGCCAATTCAGGGGGTAGCCGCTAGTGCGGGTAGTGTGGGATGGAGGAGATGGATGCGGCCGTCGAGCAGCACCTAGGAACTCCGTAGCTATCAATCAGCGCTTCTCTCTCCCTGTATACCTTCCGAGTAAGACCGGGAGCCGTGCTCCCATGAGACAGAAGGGGCCGGTCGCCGGCTGTGGGCTACTGCAATATCCCCCCCTGCCGTATATCGATGGGTCCCTTGTAAACATGAACTATCATTTTGCGTGCATTATATAGACCTCAAGCACAAGTATTCAACGCCATCCATACCTCTTAGTACTACTTACTTGAGAAGTACCCAAGACTAAGCGCATCCCATCCGACTGACTTATCCCGTATCCGTCCGTTTGTGTTCATACCCCAACGTACCAATACTCTAGTACTGCATCGCTCAATTGGCATGGCACCGTACAGGGGGGGTAGGCTGCTAGGATGTTTGTTGCACGCATATTTTGTACGTCCCTCGTTCGTTTCTCACAACCAGAAGAGAGACTTTCGTGAACTAGTCAGCATTCTTTATCTGTCCTTTCCTCCCCATTCGCGCGCCTCTCCGCCGTTTCGGGGGCTTCTGCCCGTCTGTAAGCATCTGTCTGTGTCGCCCCTGCATGGCGACAACTCGGCTCATCACATAGCCAGAAAGACAGAGAGGGGCGGGCGCTGAAGCTTGAATGAAGTTATTAGTAGGCGATTTGGCCCGTGCAGTCGCAGCGACCTCCGAGTCACTCGGTCATGGAGTCCAGTCAATCATGCGTCAGTCCATTCCCATCTCTCCAGAGATACATTACACACGAGATACCTGGAAAGTGCCACCTGATCGGGAAGCAGAGGATGGAATCTTGGAGGCCGGCAGCCCGTTTTCTGGCAGCTGGCGGCAGCATCCTCGTGATCGGTTGTGGCTGGCTGTACTTTTTAACCACCTCTCATAAGCTATGCGATGCCTGCCGCAGCAACCTCGGGGAGGCTGCAATTGCTACTCCCTACCTTCTGAGGTACCTCTGTACTCGACATTATCGGGCGAGTAGTGGGCTTACCTACGGCCTTTCATTGCCTGCTGAGGTCCTACCTGGTCCCTCCAGTCCCTCCATCCATCACTGTACCCGTGACGTGACGGCCCGCTTCGGTTAGACAACCAACGAACGACGCAACGCCAGCTTCCCATTTCGGACCTTCCCATATTGCTGCTTCACCCTTGGTTACGTACTATATAACTGAAGCCTCGGCCTGCCACTGCGCCTTCCGCTGCGCGGCGATGAATTGACCCCGACCTGTCCGGTTTCCGATTCGACCTCTCCAGCTGCCACCGGCACCGGCTGATCAACGGAACGCGTGGACTGGCTGTCTCGTCTTGTCTCGGACGTGAAGGCGGAGACTGGTCGCTCGAGGTTCCAGGGCTTACACGAGGTGTCTAGCCGTCAGGTCCAGTTCCTCCACCGCCATCCCAGCTCCGGACAGGTTGGACTGAAGCCCTTCCCGTACTTGACGTGATCCCATCCCGCCCGCCAGCCATGATTTGACCTGTCGCCGGGCCGCCTTTTCATCCCCAAGACCCTCGATCCCGCCGCTGCGGGAGCCCACCCCTCTTCCCCTTTGCCAGGCTGACCTGACCCCGACCCGCGCGATCCGGCCCCTGCACGGCGCCGCGAGCCCGCCCAACATGAACACTCGGCCGAAGATCGCGGCGTCCAACGAGCCCGCCGTCCTGTCCGTCGCCTTCAACAACGACGCCAGCCGCTTCAGCGTCGGCCTCAACAACGGCTTCAACAGTACGTGCCGCCCACCGGGAACCCCGACGATGCGTTTGGTCGCCCTCCCGCTTCCCCGGCGGGCGCCATCGTCCCGCCTCGCCCGATGACATCACCGGCTGACCTGGCCTCGCAGTATTCACCTCCCGCACCTGCACCCTGCAGGCGTCGCGCGACTTCAATGCTGGTCTGGCGCTGGTCCAGATGATGGGCAATGCTAACTACTTGGCGCTGGTGGGCGGCGGCCGGTCGCCCAAGTTTCCCCAGAACAAGGTCATCATCTGGGATGACAGTAAGGGCAAGGTGGCACTTGAGATCACGACGCTGACGGCGGTGCGCGGCGTGCAGATCTCCAAGTCGCTCGTCGTCGTCGTGCTGCAGAACAGCGTGCGCGTCTACGCCTTCGAGAAGCAGCCCAAGCAGTTGGCCAAGTACGAGACGGCCGACAACCTGCTGGGGCTGTGCGCCCTCAGCGACCGCTGGCTTGTCTTCCCGGGCCAGACGGCTGGCCAGGTCCAGGTCATCGAGCTCGCCACCGACAACGTCAGCATCATCCCCGCCCACACGGGCCGCCTGCAGGCGCTGCAGCTCTCGGCCGACGGCGAGCTGCTCGCCACCGCTAGTGAGAAAGGCACCCTCGTGCGCATCTTCACCACCAGCTCGTGCGCCAAGATCGCCGAGCGTCGCCGCGGCAGCGAGTTCGCCGCCATCTACTCGTTGCGCTTCAGCCCCAGCGGCCGCATGCTCGCCTGTACGAGCGCCAAGGGCAGCCTGCACATCTTCGACGTCCCCGGGCCCGGCCGGAAGACCAGCGGCAGCGGCCACGGCCACAGCCCGTCCAGTCCCGGTGCCGCTGGAGGAGCAGGAGGAGGGGGCGGTGCCCAGAACCGCGCGACGTCGCCGCACTCGCCGGGCGCCGGCATCGGTGCGAGCGGCACCACCCCTACCGACGCCACCAATAAATGGGGCTTCCTGTCCAACATCCCCTGGGGCCCCTTCTCCGACGTCTACTCGTTCACCTCGACGCGCTTCGAAGTCGGCGACGAGATGGCCACCTCGGCTGCCGATGGCGTGTCCGACGCCGCCGCCGTGCTCGGCACCACGCGGCCCATCAAGGGCGTCATCGGCTGGATCGACGAGGAAAGCCTGCTGGTCGTCGGCGCCGGGCGCGACGCGCGCTGGGAAAAATTCGTCCTCGTCGATGGCGGCGAAGGCAACAAGGTCGTGGTCCGCGAGGGCTGGAAGCGCTACCTAGGGACCTAGTAATTTCGCCAGCGGACGCATGCGTGGCATCTCTTGGGGGGTTACCCCTCGAGAAGGGAAGATGGGAGGAAGAAAGGAAAGCTGGAGGGGGGGCATCCCCGTCGCCCCAACAGGAGTTGGTTCATGGCGGCTTTTCGTCGATTTGTGGCATGCGCAAGGCGTCAGGGGTTCTCTTTTTTTATCATTATTATGGATTACGGATTACATTGGTTTAGGATTGTAAGCTCAGGGAACATTTTTCCAGGGCCTACGAGGGGAATTGGATGGTCGCGCGCCACCGGATTCAAGTTGGCAACGCCCCGGGGGGGAAACTCAGCTTAAGGGAAGAAAGAAGTATCGCGTGATATGGGTATTCTATGACTGGCAAAGAGGGACTCTTTATTTCCGTAACGCGATTAAACCGTGTGTGGTAATGCATTATCCCTCTCATCACTTTTCCCGGTGCGAGCGTGGCGATCGGCTCCGACTCCTCCGCCGGCTCTTTCCGTGCCTGTCCTCCCCGGGGCTGTGGTCTCGCCGGTGTTGGCGCGACCGGCGGCCGTCGTCATCGTCATGATCTCGCTCCCGGTCTCGTCGACGGTCGCGGTGCTGGTCCTCGTCACCGCGGTCTCTCCGACTGTGGTGGTGCCGATCTTCTTCGCCGCGGTCTTTCCGACTGTCCCGCTCCCGTTCACGCCTCTCGCCGGCCCGGTCCTCGGCGTCGTGGTGGTGTCTTCGACTTCGGTGTCTATCCCGGTCCCGGTCCCGCGCCTGGGGCGTGGCGTCTCTCTTGCCATCCTCAGCCGGAGGGGTTTCGTCGCGCCGAGACCGTTTGTTCGGCCCTCGGTCGCGGCGGACGTCGTCGTCGCCGTCATCGTCATCTCGGCGGGAGCGGTGATGACTGCTGCGATGGTGGTGGTGGTGGTGGTGTCTGTGTTTGTGTTTCCGGTCCTTCTTCTCATGCTTCTGCAGCGCCAGCTCGACCTCCTTCTTCTTCTCCTCGACCAGGAACGCCTTCATGGGGTCATCGTCGTCGTGCTCGTCCATGAGGCGGGCGAGCTCGCGCTCCTCGGGGAGGACGGGGCGCGGCGCGGCGCGTGTTTCGTCGTCGTCGTCGGCACTGCCGTCCGTGTCCATGGCGTCGGGGTGGCGACGGGCGGCGCCGGCGGCCTTTTCGCGGCGCACCATGTCCTCCCAGGCGACGCGGCCCTCGTCGGGGTCCTCGTCGTCGCGCGGCTGGTAGCGAGCGTGGTCGACGCGCAGCAGGCGGCCGCCGACCTCGGCGCCGGCGAGGTTGTCGACGGCGAGGTCGCAGCTGCGCTGGTCCTCGTACTTGAGCCAGCCGAAGCCGCGCGACTTGCCCGTCTCCTTGTCGCGCATCAGCCGGAGGTAGACGGGCTCGCCGAACTGGCTGAAGATGGTCAGCACGTCGCCCTCGGACAGCGAGAAGGGCAGCCCGCCGAACGAGACAAAGGCCGTGTCGCGGTAGTCGGCGTGCCACGACGCGCCCGGCGCGAAGACGCCCGCCTCCAGCTCCCGCTTGTTCAGCGTCTGGATGCTGCGGATCGAGTTCATCGTCGTGGCGGGCGGCGGGAGGTGGTCGTCGCCCGAGGGACGGGGGGCGGGAGGCTGAGGGCGGGTGGGGAGGGTGCGAGGTGCAAGAGCAGAGGTGCTTGTTGCGTGCCGCAAGGCTGACGGACGCACAATGGCTATGCGTGGTTCAATACGTCAGTCCACCCGGGCAACCCACGCGCCCGAAAAATGTTTGGTGTGACGATGGGTGGCGGAGTCGAGATTTGTGTAATTTGGACGGCACGGTATCCCGTGGGTTGGGTCCGTCTATCGCTTTACTCTATGGCTGCCTTGCCTGCAACATGTGTCGTCCGCCGGCGTCGTTGGCCGCATCGTCAACCATGGACCTTAGTAACCTCCATCGGAAGCACACATGTAAGTGTGTACGTGCCATCGCCATCGGACGGACCCGGGGCATCTGAGGAGATGGTACTTACTACCATGAATCCGTCACAGGCGGGCGGCTACGGGCCACCTGCAGGTGGGGCTCATCGTCGGGCCGTCACCTGCCAAATCTCTCATGAGCTCCATGCCAGGGCCTGCATCAGGGTCGACAGGGCCCCTGGGGAATCAGCAGGCGGGCAGCGCCCGTTGGAAGGGAAGCTCCAGGGGGTCTCGGGCTCTCCCATGCTGGGCGGTCTTGGGGGCCGTTCGGGGCGTGCATGTCCCCTAGGACCAGCCCTCTCTCTGTGCTGGCCGGGCCGCCTGCCCTCGGTGGATGTAGGCACCTACTTGGTACTGCGACCGGTGCTACAAGCCCGCGAGTCTTGGCCCCTGGCGACTGCGACCAGACGGGACGGGCGAATAACGAAGGGAGGAAAAGTAGACGCCGTAGCGTAGTGGTCGTATCAGATGCTCGGGGGCCGGGTCGGTCTGGCACGGCGACGAGACATTGATGAATTCTCTCCCTCCGTCCCTCTCGCCCACGACTCCGCCTCTGGATCCCCCTCCGTTTTGCTCCCGACGAAGCTCTTGCGCGCCCCCGCTGCCCGACTGCTGGGGCCTGACGTATTATTTTCCGAAGCCGCGTTGTGTGAAGGCGGGAGATAGAGAGACTCGCGCAACGGCTTGGCCCCCCCCCGGTAACGCGCCTTCGTGCGTTCCATACTAAAGCCGGCCGGTCAGTCGTGGACGCGTTGCTTGGTTGACCTCCCATCTCGGAGCTAGCCAACAAGTCGCCGTGTCCGCATCCCAATCCCCATCAATCAGTCTCTCCTCCCACTCCCACTCCTGCTCTCCCTCCCTCCCAATGCTGCACGCCGCCCCGCGACAGAGCCCAAGATGACGGCCAACGCCAACCGCTTCTCGACCTACACCTCCACCTCGGTCGGCTCCGGGTCCGACGGCAAGAATGGCGAGCAGAAGAAAGACATGTGGAGTTCGATGCTGGACTCGGTCGCCAGCGGCAAGCGGTTACCGGAGAAGAACATGCTGGTGCTCGGTACGGGACCCATCGCCGCCGCCCACCGACGCGGCGAGCACATACACACGGCTGACGTCGGGATTGTTTGCAGGAGGCTCGGTGGAATCCCAGCGGGACTTCCTCGAGGCCTTGTCGAGCCGCGAGTTGCGCCGGAACCAGTCCAGACACCACCAGAAACTCGCCCCCATCGCCAACAGCTTCGCCCTCGGCTACACATACTACGACGTCCTCGATGCCGACCAGGACGGTAAGCCTCGCCGCCCCTCCCGCTCGCCGTCGCCCGCCTGCTAACGCCCGCCCGTCTCTTCCCTCCCCCTTGCAGATATCCTGGCGCGCGTCTCGCTGTATCTCCTCTCGACCCCGTCGCCGTCCTTCGCCTCCCTCCTCAAGCCCCTCCTCACGCCCCAATCGATACCGAGCACGCTGATAGTAATCCTGCTCGACTGGACCCAGCCGTGGTCGTGGATGCGCCAGCTGCGCGAGTGGATGCAGCTGCTCCGCAAGGTCATCTCCTCGCTGAGCCTCGAGTGCAAGGATGTCATGGTGGAGGTCATGAACAGCTGGGAAGACCGCGGCCGCGGCGGGAGCACCATCAACCTGGATGGCACTGGGGCCGTGCCGACCGAGGGGGACGTGCCCATTCCCCGGGGCCCTGGCGAGTGGGATGAGGGCTTGGGGCTGCCGCTGTGTGTTGTGTGCCAGAACGTACGCTGATGCCACCCTGCCCCGCGGAACCCGGGCTTATGAGTCACGCTGACACTTTGCTGCCAGGCCGAGCGCATAGATTACCTGGAGAAGTCGCAGGGCTGGAAGGAGGAGAAGTTTGACCTGGTGCTCCAGTACTTGCGCACCGTGCTCTTGAAACGTGGGTAACCGCCCGCTGCCCGCTGCCGGGCCCTCCCCGCTGACCCCTTGACAGACGGCGCGTCCCTGATCTACACGGCCCCGTCCATGGAAGGGCCTCTACAAAGCCTCGTACACGCCAGCCTGGGCATCCACTCGCTCCTCAAACGACAGCCGCTCAAGCACAACGTCATCGACAGAGACAAGATCGTAGTGCCCCCCAACTGGGACTCGTGGGCCAAGGTGCGCGTGCTGCGAGACGGATTTGACGCCGAGGCCGTCAGCACCGGATGGGGGATCGACCTGGACCACGACTTCACGCGAGCCAGGGCCAATGGCGCCAGCGGGAAACCAGATGCTCACGACGCCGCCGCCGCCGCCGAGACCAACGGTGACGAGCACGCCGGTGCCAACGCCGAGGTCGAAGAGCCCGAGGGCTCGGCTGTGGTCATGTACGAGTCGCAGATCCAAGACTCCAGCCTGGACGCTCTGCAATTCGCCCAACAAGAAAAGTCGACGAACAAGCTGGAGGTCAAACCGGTCGACATACAATCCTTCCTCGCCGAGCAGATACCGCGACTCGACGCCGAGAAGAAGGCGGACGAGCAGGCCGGCCGCGACTACCAGCAGACCAGCGGGCCGGACGAGGTCATCAGCGAGCACATCGGGCCGGTGCAGTTCAACATGGGCGGAATCCAGGTGGATGCTGACAACATTGTGCAGCGGCTTAAGGTTAGAGAGCTTGTGCACGGCGGAGCGTTCAGGACGGCAGCTAACAGCAGACACAGGACCGCCAAGCATACGGCCAGTCGCCCGAGCCCGCCCCCGTGGAAGAGGATGAAATAGAGCCGGACTCCAAGCACGGCGTCCCCGAAACAGACAGGCTGGCCCAGTTCTTTGGTAGCCTGATGAACCGAAAACCTCCATCGGCCGCTGGTGGCGCCACCAAATAGGGGCAGACTCACGAGGCGACGGAAACGAGCTGCATCGGACACGGGAAACGCGCAAGGAGTACGGGGAGAGACGGGGAAGAGGCGGTGTGCGCACGCCGAGCCGAGAGCATCAGTGAAGCGGCCCCGGAGCCGACGGCCATGGTGTCTGGGTGGACCGTAGATGGGCGCGGCTTGGGCTATTCCCACGACCGGCGCTCACGGTAGACCAGTGACCGGGGCGTTTCGGGATGCCGAGTTGACGAGTATGATTGTATGGCGGCTGACGAAGCGACGGGGACGTGAGAGGCAAGACAGTTGCCCACGGCTTGTATGTATGCACGTCACGCAGTGGAGGACAGTAGATCAGATACCCCGCAGAGATGTCAATCAACCGATTGAAGCAGCCGGCACGGGTTGAATGCGAGGTTATGCTTACGAACGAGCAAACAAGGGTCCTTTCAGCCTGGCTTTTCAGGCCGAAATGAGCGGACGGCAGATGGCCATCCGAGGGTGTTGCTGAGGAACCAACGACGCAGGCCGTGAAGAGCTTCGCGAAGGTTCCTTGCACGCATGCGATGCATGAGCGGGGGGGGGGAAGCCGACATACAACCACAAAACCGCGGCGGACATGGCAAGCTTGAGGGGGGGGGGGACACGTTTGGGAGTGGACGGAGATTTCCTGGTGCTTTGATCGTCGGGAGGGGCTATGCAGCTCGGTTCTCAACAGTGCAAGAGATTGGCAAAAGCATGTTTCCGATTTGCAGCACGTCAGATACGTCGTTGTGGCTGCACCACGGTCGATGACAATGGGACCCCCGGTGTGGCCTTATAGCAAGGGGGTTGGATTTTAGTAATATAATAAGATCGTAGGAATACCAAACTTGATTTTAAGAACACGCTGTATATGAGAATATATATTATATAAAATCGAATTATTATCTACTAGTTAATTACTTGAGAGATATTCTATTAAAGATGTTTTTATTTTATAAATATTAAAAAATTAAAAGTAAATATCTATTTGCTAATTAATTTAAAAAAACCTCATTGAATTAAGTCTAAAAATATTGAATTCTACTTTTTAATTCTATGAAAACGGTTGTTTTTTAGTTAAAAGACGGTGCGGGTACATTGCTATTCATCTATAGGGGAGCGATTTCTTTTACGTACTACGGTGCAGTGCAAGTGATGCAGATGGTGCGGATGGGCGCAGAGGTAGGACCGATACTCCGCCGTAACCGAGCAGCCGTGCAGGGCGGCCTGCCGGAGAGCGGGCGGCTACAGGCGGGGAAACACCAAGAACGGCAACAGCCGCAGCACCACCGCCACCAACACCACCATGGGCGACGCTTGTCGGACTTGGGGCGGGGAGCGAAGCTGTCGCGTCTTGGGCGGGGAGAGGTCTGCCCTGCCGCCGAGGGAGGGAAGGGAAGAGGGGGGTAGCAGCCTATCCTTTTCCTCGTGAAGAGCCCGATCACGAAGAACAGCAGGAACTGCGATTTCGCTGCCTTGCCAGAGTCGTCGTCAACCCATCGTCGTCTGCCAGTCAAGTGCCCACCATGTCCGCCCTTCGCGCCACGGCGCGCTGTTATACATCCCGCGTCGGAGCCCCGGCTCTCGCGCGGCTCCAGAGAAGAGCGGCTGCCGGTACACGTGCCTACGCGGCCGCCGAGACGAGCGAGTCGAGTTGGACCAAGTCGACGCTCCCCGGACCGCCGCCCCCGCCGACGGAGGCCGCACCGGCAGCAGAAGCAGCAGCAACAACGGCGGCGGCGGCGGCGGCGGCGGACAAAGCCACCAGCGCCTGGTCGAAGCGGGTGTTCCAGGACGCCGTCAAGGCGCTTGCGCCGCGCACCAGCTGGACGCGCGAGGAGATCTCGGCCGTCTACCACCAGCCCCTGATGGAGTTGGTGCAGCAAGCCGTAAGCCGCCCCCCCTCTTTCCCCTCTTTCCCCTTCGCCTCGGGCGCGTGGACGGCGACGCGGGAGCGTGAAGAAAACACGGAGGGCGTGAGCTGACAGCGCCGGGGTCCGACGCAGAGCACGGTGCACCGGCGCTTCCACAACCCGGCCGAGGTGCAGCTGTGCACGCTGATGAACATCAAGACGGGCGGGTGCACCGAGGACTGCAAGTACTGCGCCCAGTCGACGCGGTACCAGGCGGGCACGGGGCTGGCGGCGCAAAAGGCGGAGCCGGTGGCGGCGGTGCTGGCGGCGGCGCGGGCGGCGCGCGACGCCGGCAGCACGCGCTTCTGCATGGGGGCGGCGTGGCGCGACATGCGCGGGCGCAAGAACGGGCTGCGCAACGTCGTGGAAATGGTGACGGGCGTGCGCGCCCTCGGCCTCGAGGCCTGCGTCACCCTCGGCATGGTCGA